>JAILYB010000008.1:3372500-4602500 GCA_021437785.1 Rhodomyrtus psidioides | reverse complement strand
ATAAAAAGTGATAATTGGAAATTACAAGATTCGAAAAGGACTTTTTAGGCTCGGTTTGGGTTTATGTTTGTGAAGGAACATAGTGACCCAAACCGAATTTTCAAGATTTAAAAAGACCAACTTGAAGAGGGAATTAAAATAAAATTATTGACTATTTTTGTGCATTTTTATTACCATGAATGGTATTTTTCTGATTTTTTGGATATTTTTATATTTAAATAAATTCGAAAAAATATTAAAAATTACGAAAAATATTTTTTGTTCAAAATTGGTTCCTAAGGCTAGGCCAAGGTTTCCAAAGTTGATTTTGCAATTTTATGACCTTTTTTGCTATTTTTAATTAATTTTAGGAATAAAATCGACATAAAAGATGATTAAAAATCAGGTGTCAACAATAACACAATCATTTGTTACTTGATGCATGTTCATACATCAACAACTATGACAACAGCCATCCAAAAAACACACATTAAACAAAAAAATGTTGTGCCACACTACTCCGCTGCTGAAACACTAATGTAGCTATTGCTGCACATATCAAGCCAAAAATGCAGCTTTCACAACACGTAGCTGCACAACATTTATCAAACCAAGTTGCAGCATTAATATCAAACACAACTCTAACAACTTCAAAATTCTAAAAGGCACATCAATAGACAACAATCTCTTTCAGATCCTCTCATCAATGAAGCTGAACAACCTTGTCATTTCCTTGTTTTCTCTTTGAAGGAGCCAGGCTTGAATGTTCAGGCGTTTTGGTGTTGTCTCCTATCGAACTCTCTGTCCTAGATGTTGGCACTGTGGCAGCAGGTTGTGCAGTGACATTTGCAGACTGAGATGGAACTGAGGTTGGGGCAGTAGCTTGTTTTTCAGCTAGCCTTTGTACCTTCTGCTTTGGAGGTGGCATTGATTTTTTTTATTTTTTGTTTGTGCTCGAGTAACCATTGGTTGCTTCATCACCTCCTGTTGGCTTATTCTTGTTGGTGCAGTCGATTCTTGAGTTTGTCCGCCTTGGGATATCAAGACCTTTGAATTTCTTCCAAGCTACAATCACATAACCTTCGGTTACTACATCAATCAAATAGCATATCTTAAATGTATAACACTTTAAGAAACTAACATGCAAAATCGTCATCCCGATATTCATGTCTGTGAAGCAGTAGCCATGTTCCTTTATCCTTTTTCCGATTGCACCATATGTACGTTGTGGTGCACAAGTTTGAGAAACGTCTTCAGCTGGTCTCCTTTTGCCCTGCAAAAATGACAAAAAACAATGAAGTTAATGCATCAAGTATTTACTGTAAAAAATAAAGGCAATAACAACAGCTTACTGGATATTTCTTCCTCTGCTGTACACTTGTGGACTAAATTGGGTCTAGAGTTAGAACTGTGGGGCTGTTAATGTTGCCCTGCGGTGCCTCTGTATGATTTTCATGAGGGTCTTCAGTTGGTGTCCTTCTGACCTGCAAAAAAGATAGAGAGCAATAACGTTAATGCATGAAAGATTTACTATCAAAAGAAATTACAATAAGAAACAACTTATCGGATATTTCTTCCTCTGCTGTACACTTGTGGACTGAATTGGGTCTGGAGTTGGAAGTGACGCTGCTTGTGTTGCCCGATATCCCTACATAATTGTCTTGTGTTGTCTCCGATTGTTGTTCTTGTTGGTGCTGCTTCTTAGCTCGACAACCAGCCTTATTGTGCCCTTTCTTGTGAAAAAATGAACATCGAATTCTTCCACCAGCCCTACTCATTCTGTTACCACTGCTATCAATTTCCTCCAATCTCCTTTTCTTTTTAGACCTGCCAATTTGCTTCTTTAATGGTAGAGGTTTTGAGGGTTAATGGTTTGTTCCTCCCAAAATTTACTACTCCTCAATGGCTGCATCATGAACTGATATGCAGCAACATACTGATTTTTCTTATAACAGTCATCAACATAATCCTCCGCATTGAGGTTCTTCAGCTGAATGGCACACATGGCATGTGAACATGGTATTCCAATCAATTGCCATGCTCGTCAAGAACATTTTTTCCTATCTAAGTGGATAGGTGTCACCACTATTCTTAATCTCGAATCCATCATCCCCATTCCAAAACGGCTCGCAAAACCTACTATCCCGTATGCTCTCCTCCAAAATTTTCACAATTCTAGGCCCAATCTGTCTAGGCCACCTTGCACATTCATCTCTCTGCCTGTATAGTCTAGTCATGACCATCACTCTAATGTCTTCAAGCATACTAATGATTGATATGCACCTGGCTCCTAGAATCGTGCCGTTGAATGCTGTCGCGACCCGTCCGAAAGGCGGACGCGGCTAATGGATTACCGATCGCGGGCCTTTCCCCCGCACTGGGGTGCGGATCGCGGGCTTTGGATCGGTGCGGGCCCTCCCAGGCCCATACCAAATCGCGGCGGGAGTATTTTTTTTTTTAGGGATTCGGCGATAAGAGCCAATCGATTTCGACCTTAGTGTGGTCGTGGTGGCATGTGCAACTTGTGCATGCATTTGGAGTCGCCACCGGTCTTTCTTGGAGGGTAGACCGGAAACCTTACTGACCGATTGGGAGAGATCGATCAGTTCTGCGGAACCAGAGATTTTGGGTTCGGGGACTTGGTTACGCTGGTGTCCTTACCAACCCCCTTTCGGTACCTAACGCGAGTGATTTTCCTAGCTAAGAGCTCATGCGGGCGCAATTTTGAGTAGGTAGGTCTGATTCAAGGTTTCAGGCAGATTGGAAGACTGTTCTTATCAATCACAATCAATTTAAATGAAAGCGCAATCAAGTACTTAAATAAATCACATCAATACACATTAATTCAAATCAATGGCTTCCTAGTATAGCCATAAGGGCTTAGGGGAGATGTGATTTCGGACTATGGGTAAAATGGAATGATTTGGGGACGATTAGCCCGAAGGGAAAAATCGTCATTTTTGGAAGGTTTGGATACCGAATTGCCCAAAATACTCCATGGCCAGTTGATTGTGGCCATTTCCCATTTTTGAGAATTTTTTTGAATTTCTTGATTTTCCTTCAATTTTTGGAAGACGATTCGCCCAAAGGGCGAAATCGTCATTTTAAGAAGGTTCGGGGTTCAAAACACCCGGGATGAGACTTGGCCAGTTGTTTGTGGCCAATTCCTATTTTTGGGGATTTTCTTGGATTTTTTTTTAGAATTTTTTTGGAAGACGGTTTACCGGAAGGGCAAAACCGTCATTTCTGGAAAGACCGGGGGTCAAATGAACCGAAACAGGTCGTGGCCAATTGAATGTGGCCATTTCCTATTTTTTGGAATTTTTTAGAAGTTTTCTGAATTTTTCGAATTTTTTTTGAATTTTTTTATGATTTTCTATTTTTTTTTATTGATTTTTTGATTTATTATTATTTTTTATTAAAAAATAATAAAAATAATAAAAATCCGGACCAGGTCGGATGACCCGGCCCACGACCCAGACCCGCAACCCAAACCCGGCCCGCCTCCTCCATGAGAAAAACGGCGCCGTTCCATGAGTTTTAGACGGACGTCTCCGATTGAGACACGTGGTCGCCACGTGGCTGCCACATCAGCGCCACGTTGGCGTTGACCAAGTCAACAAGCGTTGACCGGTCAACGCCTCGTCGGGGAAGACGACCGGCGCCGGCACCATCTCGCCGGCGCCTCGTCGGAAGGCCATAACTCGGCCTTCCGACGTCCAAATTGCACGAAATCAACGGCATTCGAACCTACTCGACGAGCTCTACCACATATATCAACCTCGACACAGCAGAATTATATTTGGCCCACCTGCAACTCCGGCCGAACCTATTTTCCGGCGAGAGATCGCCATAGCCATTCTACACGTAACATGGTGGGTCTGAGCTATCAGGGAGCATCTAAGGAGTTGCAGAGGACTTACCTGGCCATCACGGAGCTTCGGTTTGGCGTGGAACGAGCCGTGGAGCTCGCGGTCGGTCGATGGACGTCGGAGGCCGCCTCGAATATTTATCCAACGAAATCATGTGCAGTCAAAGGCAAAAAGGATCAGCAAGGTGTATAGAGCAGATCGCAAGTTATACCACGTGAAATGACCTTCTCTAGTTCGACTTGCCATGTGAGGCCGAGGAAGAGCTCGAACTTGTATCTCGCCTTTTCCCGGCGGTCTCCGGCGAATCTGATGGGCATGGGGGCTTCCTCATGACATCGCCAAGCTCTGGGAATGATTCACGGGCTTCGTCTCTGTTTTGACGAGGGTGACGCAGGCTTCCCCGAATTTTTCCGAGCTCGGTCGCCGGTCCTCTTCTCCTCCTCCCTTTTTTTGTTGGCCGACCACCTTGTTCCCTCATTCTTCAGTGGACGCCTCCCTTTTGCCAGCCTTGCTCTCGCCGAAAGGGGAGTTTAGAAAAACCAAAAAAACTCAGTCGCCCGACCCCCCTGGGTTTTTTATTTTTCCCTTCGTCCCGCGCGGGTCTGCAACTGAGTTGCAGACCCAGTTCGGACCGGGTCGGGTCGGGTCAGACCCGACCGGCCCGGTTCAACTCTCCTCGCCCAATTTAGCCCCAAATCGAAATCTTTTCATGAAATAGACCGGCCCGGTTCGACTCTCCTCGCCCAATTTAGCCCCAAATCGAAATCTTTTCATGAAATTGACATCAAAATCGGACTCCTTGACACGTTTTCTATCAAATAGGGGTATTTTCGTGAACCAATTGATTGAAATTTAGTGAAAACCCCAAATTGTCCTTAGGATCCGAAATGGATTTTTGCTTAATCGAGGGCCCTAATGATCGAATTAGCCCAAATTGAGGTCGTCTATAGATTCAGCATGATGAAAAATATAGGGTAAGGGTGTTTAATTTGAATGGGTATGCCCGTATGAAATTTAATTTCGAAAATTATGAAACCGGGGACTAAATTGAAAGAAAATTGTGCAATTAAGCCCTTTTGGTCACAATTGATCAAATTAGAGGGCAAATTGACCTAATTGCACTTCAATACTTTAGAATCCAATGTCATAGCTTACAAAAAGTGTGAATTGAAAATTAAAAGACTCGAAAAGGATTTTTTAGGCTCGGTTCGGGTTTATGTTTGTGAAGGAACATAGTGACCCGAGCCGAATTTTCAATATTCTAGGTGACACACTTGAAGAGGAAATTAAAACAAAATTATTGACTATTTTTTGTGTATTTTTATGATCACGAATGGTATTTTTCTGATTTTTTGGGTATTTTTATAATTAAATAAATTCAAAAAATATTATAAAATACCAAAAAATATTTTTTGTTCAAAATTGGTCCCCGAGGCTAGGCCAAGGCTTCCAAAGTTGATTTTGTGATTTTATGACCTTTTTTGATATTTTTAATTAATTTTAAAAAATAAAAATTGTAATAACAGATGGTAAAAAATCAGGTGTCAACAAATGCCTCACAAAGATGGTTATCAACGATGTCGCACTTGAATTCTTCGCTAAAAAAGGCCTTACACCAATGTTGTGCTTCAGTGTGGAACAAGTCATCAAAGGCTTCGGCAGACAACTTATATAGGCCTCGCTTGTGAACTCTGAAGCCTGCCATGTTGGTGCTCTTTGCAATCAACCAAAATTGCTTTTGTAGCTCATCGCCTCTGTACTTCTTCGTCTAATTTGCGTATATGTGCCAAACACACATTCTATGCTCAGCATATTTCATCAATTCAGCTATAGCTGGAACAAGCCCCTACAAAACCAGCAAACATTAGGAACATACAAGAAATGAGTATCATTAGAAAGACAACAGTTCAATCATAGTATCTCACCTTTTGTTGATCGCTCATAAATGCCCAACCACTTCCGTCGGTTATGTCAAGATTGGCCATTAGATTTTTCAGAAACCAGGACCACGTGTCCTTGTTCTCCGACTTCGCAACAACCCAAGCTATTGTAAATATTTGGTTGTTTCCTTCTCTTCCAATCGCTGCCAATACCTCTCCTTTACGTAAACCCTTCAAGAAACAACCATCTAACCATATCACTTTTCTGCAGCCAGCTAAAAACCCCCTTTTGCATGCCTCAAAGCATATGTACATCCTGTGAAATCGTGTCTCATGCTCCTCCAGTGACGGCTCCTCAACCTCGACATGAATTCTACTAGGTGGATTTTGAAATCTACACTCCTTGGCATAGTCCCAAATCTGTGCATACTCTTGCTTGTACATGCCCATCAATTCACTCGTCACCTTGTGCTTCACTCTTTTGCATTGGTTTTTAGACCCGTTCACACCTACTTCCTCTCTGACTAGTTGTTTCAACCGAGTACCGTTTAGCTCTGGCATGGCCTTAATGGTGTTGAAAAAATGCTTGGCCAACCACACACTTGTGACTCTATTATTACGGAAATCGATACCACAGTTATGCTCCCCCTGGAACGATCAGATTTGAAATGAGCCAATTCTTCTATCCAATCGAGCATATTTCATCCATGGGCAATTATCTTGTGTACACTTCACCCTAATATAATTCTTCGTATTTCTAGTGAATTTCAGATTCCTCTGCTGAGTGATTGAATACTTTATGATAGCCTCTCCAAATTATTTTGCATTATCAAACCTCATTGCTAAGCAAAACAGGGGGCTTACAGAATTTGAATCGTAACGAGGATACTTACTTGACTTTTTCCCAATTTGACGTGCTGCATCTTCACTGTTGTCTAAGCTGCCGCGGTCATCCTCATCATCCTCACTGCTTTCCTAATTATCTGTATCATCAGCATCATTAACAGCAACTCCAGCAGCTCTATCCTCCCTGCGTACAGAAGTGCTCTCATCAACTATCCCAATTTGTCATTCTTTCCTTTGCCGAAATGTTCTTACTTCTTCTCTTGCATGTGCAATGTCTTCATCATCAGCATCACTTGGGCATTGTGTATGCAGCAGCATTTCCTCATCTTCATCACTAGACAATGCAACTTTCCAAGTGCTCACATCTATTCGAGTCGATTCTTCAGCCATTGTCTCTTCACCATCAGATATGCCACCAATTCCTTGAAATTGCTGACATAGCTCTAACACACGAGCTATATGGAAAGCCTGATTATCCTCTGCTCGCACATTTTCTTCTAAAACAGATGCATCATCACCCTGGGTTTCAACATGAGCTTCCAAAGTTGCTTCCTCACCTCCATCGCCATCAACATATACCGACACCTCTTGACCATGAAGAAAATAGTAAACATCCCTAACACCACTATCACCATGCATGTATCTCATTCCATCCTTCAGACTCTGACCAGGTATTACATAATAAAGCTTAGAAATTTTGCATCGTAATTGTTCCACTATATCATTCTTAAACTCATTATAAGACAGTCTACTCACACTAATGAGGGCAAAAGCCACATCTCCACTAACATATTTAGTCTCATTATCTCCAATTACAAACTTCCCACCGTAAAAAACTTTGACTGGTGCAGTCGTATCGCCCATAGTAACACTGTTCATTCAGAGAATGATTATTTCTATAACAGGGACCACAATGCAAGCTATGTTAACACTGCACGAAAGATAAAATAAATTTTTTATATAACATAAAACATATTAATAGAGTAGTTATAAAAGCAATAATTTTTCTACCATTCTCTATCATCAGCCAAGTTCAATTTTGCTAGCCTTTGCACGCAATTACTATCAGTTTTTCCTTATCACAAGAACCAGAACAGCAGAAATTTTGAACAATGCAATTATAGAAAAAAATAGTCCTTTTTTTATAATGAGGACCACAACCCTCAACACTACACCAAAGAAAGAATGATTTTTTTTTTCATGACAGACAGGGACCATAACAAACGCACGATATCTTTAGCACTCGGTCCTCACTACCCCATCACATTCTGTAAAAAACAATCTCCTTATCGGCAGTGGACACAAAACGACGTAAGGTACAACTTAGAAAATGAAGCTCGCCATAAAATATGCCAGTTTCTGATCGTAATTTTTCCCTCCAACAGATCGCCTTTCACGCCTTTTTCTTTCGCTTTCACTCGCTTTCACTAACACGTTACCGAATAAACATGTGTGTCCTTTATTAATCACTCACACAAACAACAAATCACTTACCAGCTTAGGTCGACCCCGGTTCGTCACGCGACAAACACTTCCTCTACCTTCAGAGACTCCGACGCAAATCACCAGGCCTTCGATCGATTTGCTTGAGACACTACAGGTTGATAAAGATTAGAGCCTTAATTTGATTTGGCGAGCATCGGACAGAGATCGATTTCGGAGAGAGGTTCCAAGCCCTAATTTTGCTCGCCTCTTTCATCGTTCTCTCTCTCTCTCTCTCTCTCTCTCTCTCTCTCTCTCTCTCTCTCTCTCTCTCTCTCTCTCTCTCTCTCTCTCTCTCTCTCTCTCTCTCTCTCTCTCTCTCTGGCTTTAAGACACCAGATAAAGTGGCGTCATTTTCTCTTTAAGAGGGACACGTTGGACGTCGAATTTCCACGGTGGACGTCTCATTTTTTTTTTAAAATTTCCACGTCACAATAAAAAATTCAATAGAAAGTCCGCGTATGATGTTTGCCCGGAAGTGGCACTCAACTGATCCATTTTACTCTGATTTGGTACTCAGGTGATTCAAAAAAAAAGTTGTGGCACTCAAGTGATCTCCGTACAAAAGTTGTGGCACTCCTACTGTTCTTACCCCCCATATTTATCCATCTAATCTATATATTTAAGTCAAAGCACCATTTCATCTTCCTATTATCCCTTCCAAGACTACTCTTCACAAAATAATTATAAAAATAACAATTACATTTAAGTCATTACTCAAACACCCATTTGTTCTACGCCAAAAAAAATACCCTCACCTACTTAATCATTAATCACATGCACTTCGATTACATAGTTAGAATTGGTATTAACATATGTGTTTGGTTGAAATTTGTGCTTTTCATTGAATTGTGAATCCGAGCAATCATGGAAGGATGTCATGGAGAGGGAGGGGGGGGGGTTGGTTTATTGTCTTGAGCATGTGTTATCTCTTGAGTTTAATAAGTCCATAAAACAGAGTTATTTCACCTATTTTAGGCAACAGATAATGTGAGGAAAATTTCAATTAAGGCCCGAAGTACTCTCATTTTTTCAAATAAGGGCATGAAGTGGATCTTGTTTCAAATAAGGGCATGAAGTGTTCTCATTATTTCAAATAAGTGCCTGAAGTGGATATTGTTTCAAATCAGGGCCTGAAGTAGCAATATCAATTTCAAAAAAGGGTCTCTTAATAATTAATTAAGGGCATTTTTGTCATTTTCTTTTTAAATTTTCTTTCTTTCTTTCTTTATGTTTTAGTTTTCTATTTTTTTTAAAAAAAAAAGCATCAGGCGGGAGGGGATTCCTTTCGCCTGTGGACGCCGCCCCACCGCCGGTGGGGCGGCGAAGGCTGTCGTCGGGGTCACCAGCGTCTCGGCGTGGGCCGACGACCTCGCTAACCGGAGGCGAGGGCCAGCAGGCCCTCGCCGCGATGGGAAGAGGGTTGCGAGTCGCGACCCTCACCCGGATCTACGCGAGGGTCGGCGACCCTCACCTATATCCGGGGGAGGGCCGTCGCCCTCCGCCGAGGTCGGAGCGAGGTTCGGCAGCCCTAGCCCTGGTCTGGCGGAGAGCGGCGGCCCTCCCCGGGATCTAGGCAAGGGCTGTCGGCCCTTGTGTAAATCTGGGTGAGGGTTGCGACTCCTCTTCCCCTCGCGACGAGGACCTACTAGCCCTGGCCATCGGTCGGCAGGGTCATCGGCCCCCGACGACAGCCTTCGTCGGCCCGTCGCCGGTGGGACGGCCAGCACAGGCGGGAGCTCTCCCGCCTGTGCTATTTTTTTTTTTTTGTATTTTAAAATTTTATATTTTATTTAATTTATATAATAATAAAAAAATCGTATTTTGACCAAAATATCCCTGATCGGCCGGAATATTTAGCCGGTCGACCTGCCGATGATGAGAGGCCCTTATTTGAAACATGCATAATCACTTTAGGCTCTTGTTTGAAAAAAAAAAAAAGGCACTTCAGACCCTTATTTGAAACAAAGACCACTTCGAACTCTTAATTGAAAATTTTCCCATAATGTGAGATGATATTTGGATTTTCCTCTATTTATTCAGAATTTTCTTGTATATGCTGCATAATGAGCATGGAGAAAACAAGAAAAAAGGCCAAAAAGAAGGAAAAGAAAATGCCACCCACAGAAGCGTAAAAAGGTGGAGGCCAAATTAGGAATTCTGTGATTCATCCCCTAATTTTATACGAAGAATAAATAATTGCCTCGTTATTAGGAATTCGGATCACTTGCCTGGACGGCCTAGATTTGTTAGTGATTTGTTTCCCGTCATTAACATCGACAGATTGGGGGGATGGGTAGCTTTTTACATTAAGATCGTTCTTTCATTGTTCTTGGAGATTTTCAAGTGCTTTGAAGAGTAGACAATAGCAGTAATAGAATTTTTGTTCTTTGATTCAAGACATTGGGTTTAATTTATATTTGCGTTTCTTCTTCTATTTTGTTCTTTCTTTCTTTCTTTAGGGATATGATGTAGCCTGACTATGATTATATAATTTTCATGATGTTTATCTCATGCAAGTGATTTCATTCACATGAATTATCTATCATCGTGATTAGTGCTTTTAAGTGATTGGCCATCATACGAATGATCTGATGTACATGTTTGTGACTAGCCAAGACTTTTCTTAGGTTGTAATGTAAGGCAGGACTAACAATAAGATAACGGTAAAGATAAGCCCAAATCACCCATCAACACATAGATTTTTGGGATATAATTAAAGTCGATAACACTATCCTCAATTTCACCACAAAATTCATAAAGACTAAATTATGGAGCGCTTGAAGCTTCAGAAATTGAAGGTGCCAAATCCAAATCCAGGCCCGTCAGAACATTTGAAGAAAGTCTCCATGAAATTACTTTGGACTTTTAGATGATAGATTTTCCATTAAGACATCAATTAACGGACCCTAAGAGAGCATTTGAGATGTAAGTGCATCTAGTCAAAGTGAGCAAAAAATTGAACCAAATAATATTTGCATTTGGCCAAGGGACTTTAGAACCCAAATGCTCATATGCAATGCTGAACCAAACAAACCCTAAGACATCAACTAACGGAGCCTAAGCAACGCTTCATTCTTCATGAAAAGAAAAGTTCATTTATTTCATGTTGTAACTACTTGGCCCGATTTACGTGACTCCATCTCTAAAAAAATTACGCATAAATGATTCTCACTTAATTATTTCAAAGGGACATAGCAGTTCCCATGTGTGAATAAAAGTATTTGCGTAGGAGGAGAGCTTAAAGATCTTAACAAAGCAGTAAATATGACTATTCGGTAAATGGATGGTCTTCGGATTTGATTCTACAGTTTACAGCCTGAACCTGAGCCCCAATGCAAGTCTCGTATTCCTCAGACATGAATTCCGCAATTTCATCCAGGCTTTCTTGGCAATCTGCATGAGAGAGCTCCCCATTGCAGGCCGCGCGGCCATGACAGCCGTCATTGGACTCACGATACTGACTGAAACCCATATCTACAGTAGATTGAAGTAAGCACGTGATAACTAGATCGTGCTCAGCGCTGTGACACTATTTGGGTTAAAGGTTTTTGCGCTGCATATGTTGCTCAGTAGATTCGTGTCTGGAACAATCCTCACGGCATCGCGAATGAGAAGAAGCGTAGCTATGGCTGCCGCTGCAATCTTTTGAAAAGTCCTCGTTTTGCTAGCTGACTTTGAGTTTTGCATTAATATCTAATCATCTTAGCCATATGTAAAGGGGATTGTTCTTGAAATTATCTCCACAAATTACAAGATTACTTTAATCAGCAGCTGCGAGGAGTGCTGCGTTGATTTTTTTTTTATCTAAGTTTCACTTCTTATTGATCATTCGGCTGCAAATTTAGTTGATTAATTAGAATAATAGTAAAGGCTTGTGTGTAATCTTCTAACTAAATTAAGCTGAACCGGGTGAGCTAAAGTTCAAGCCAACTTTGTCTTGTACAAGTTTTTCCGGTGATCAGAAAATACTTCAAAAGCCTGCAAATCATAAAAAAAAAAAAAAAATTCAAACTTCTTTCGGATAACTTCAACTGGTCAATCGTATCACCGAATCAAAATGCAGGCCCGTCGAAACATTCGAAGAAAGCCTCCATAAAATTACTTGTACTTTTAGATGATGGATTTTTCATTGAGGCATCAATTAATTAGCGCTTCATTCTTTACGAAAACAGTTCCTTTATCGGGTATTATAACTACTTGGCCCGATTCACGTGACTCAATCTCCTAAAAATTACGTTATCACTTAATTCGAAGGGGAGACATGGCAGGCCCATGTGATTGTCAATATTCGGGTAGGATGAGAGCTTGTAGATCTTTACAAAGAAGTAAACATGCTATTCGGAAAATGAATAATGTTCGTATCTAACTATGCAGCTTTTAAACTAATTAAAACTGAGCCATAATGCTATTCGCACATTCTCCATTCATCGTTTTCCTCAAATCATTCAGGCATTCTTGGCAACCTAGATGAGAAAGCTCTCCATTGCATGTCGCGTGGCCTTAACAAGGAACACTACCATACGTGTCCAGGCAGTAGTGATCGAAACCTGAATCTACCGTCGAACCAAAGAATTACCAGATAACATGGTCGTGGATTAAATCGAAGGAACTGCAGTTGTCAAATATTTGTCCGTTGCATATTTTCGTCACTTAGAGTTGTGTTTGGAGTACTCGTTCCTTGCATCGCGAATGAGTAAAAGTGCATTTATTTCTGTTGCTGCAATCCTTTGAAAAGTGGCTATTTTGCTGACTTTGAATTTTGCCTCTATAGCTAATCAGCTTGGCTTTATAAGTGAAGGGGTTGTTCTTGAAATTATCTCCACAAATTACAAGATTACTTTAATCAAAAGTTACGAGGAAAATGCTTCCTTGACTTTTATCAAAGTCCAACTTCTTATGCTGAACTTATTGTTGATCATTCGGTTGTAAATTTACTTGATTAACTAGAGGAGCACATATGTTGTCGAGGTGGGCGAGTGGCGATGGTTGCGAGCAGCAGCCAACGGAGGTCTGCGGTGGGCGGTCGTGGGTGATGATCGATGGTTAGCGGTGGTCGTGAGCGGCGGTCTGTGGAGGTCAACGATGGGCAACGACCGACGGTTGACAAAGGGGGCAGTAGTAGCGGGTGGCATTGGGCGGTGGTCAGCGATGGGCAACGACGGAAGTCGGCAGAGGCGGGCGTGGTCGAAGAAAGGGTGAGGACATAATGAAAAGAGGGTGAATGAGAAGTACTTCTTGAGTTTTTTTTTTTTAACTTCTCAAAGTGAGGGGAAAACAACTTTAAAAGTGGAAATTCACTTCGAAAGTAGAAATTTCTTTCAGAAATAAATTTTTTACCAAACGAATTTCTGCTCCAGAAGCACTTATAGAACAGAAATCTACTTCCAAAAGTGGGCACCCTAAATCAAAGATCATCTAGCAAAACCGAAGCAAAATAACGCTCATATCAAACTATTCAGACGTCATGCGACATTAGGATTCATTTGTTTTGGCTCCGTTTTGACCAAAACATCAAACGGAGCCAAACTCACAGTGAATTATGCGAAAAAAGAGGGCAGTCGGGGTCGGGACTAGCTTGTTCGGTACAAGTTCCGAAACAGATTCATAGATCGACTGATCTACCATATTTTCAATTACATTTTGTACCGTTAAATACCGAAATAGTTCCCAATATATCGTCTTTTCTTTTGACATATTAATCTTTGGTTGTCAGACCTTGTTATTCACATTTGTTCTTAGAACGAGTGGTGGCCCAACTTCCAAAGCCTTCAAGTTTTACTTTTCTTCGTGGGCAACAAGAACAACAAAAGATAAAGTAGCCACCACCAAATCAAATTATACTTATAGAAATTATTTCAAATAAAAGTATGAAATATCTTTATTTACTTAAATAAAAACTTTAGTGGATCTTATTTCAAATAAAAGCATGTAGTGTCATCATTATTTCAAAGAAAGGCCTGACCAAGACCATTTTTATCATTTATATTTTTCAAGTTTTGATTGTTCAAGTGAATTATGTACAAATAAGATCCACCACGCCTTATTTGGCCACTCGAGGAGCAATCTTTCATGATCATTATGGAGAAATCCTTTATGAATGAGATACAATAACTGCTTTTATATATGAAAAATCGAGATCGGTGGCATAACACATGGCCTTCGAAAAGTGGAACAAGTGTTAGAAGTGCATTTAATTGATTCAATATCGATGAACCCAGAAAAAAAAAATTAAGGGTTGGAACCAGTAGATAAAAATAAATCTTGAAATTCCTTGGGGATTCTTGATTGGGGCTAAGCTAACTATAGTGCAAAGTCATATATCTTTGATTAATAAGATCCGATCCACAGGTGCAAATCCACAATAGGCACGTAGTAATTATTGGAAGCCAAATAACATCAAAGGTGCTGGTTTCAGATGATGCAATGTCTAGTGTTTTTTTTAATTGGAGAATAATTGGATTGTTACGAGCGGCATTTGATTTTTTTTTCTTTTTTTTTTCTTTTTCTCCCTTCCTTTTCGCTAGTGGCTGGCCATAACGATAATTGATAAGGACTAGGTTGGTCGCCCTTGTTGGCCAAAGGAGAGGCTAATCCTTGCCAGATCTAGGCGAGGGTAATCTCGCCTGTGGCCGGCAAGGACGGTCTCGCACGGGTAGGGAAAGCTATTCGCAAAATTCTCAGCGCAAGTGTACGCATCGAACAAGTAATATAATGATGAGAAAAGATATCGTTCCGCAGAGATTGATGATTAACAGACTAATTAAATACTAAATATGGACACCTCGGTCATAAAAAAAATGGACTAATTTTAAAATTTATCTAACAAGTAAAAAAGAATTGAGAATAAAATAAAATTGACAATCTTAAAGGAAAAAGTTTAGAACTAGATGCGGTAAAATCAATCAAATAAATTCGTTAGAATATCTAATTTCACCATAACCACTAGACATAAATTTCAGATTTGTACGCATACAACAATGATAGCAAACATGTGATAGCGGAATTTCCTCTGCTATTTACTATCCTAAACCTACTCAAATTTTTGTAATCCTCTTTGTGAATTTAAATAAACATAAGTTCACTAAAATCTGTAAATATTCTCGGTTTATAATAAGTCTTTTGGATCACCTTATCACTGAAAATTGCACAAATAACATGATATATTTCTATCCACATTTTAATTCATGGTCATATATTATAAGAAGCTTATCACTTCTCAGTCTCAAATATGCACGTCGGATCATGCCAACACTTAAAAGCATTAAGTACAATAATATATAACTCAAATGAATAAAATCACTTGTACAACATAAATATCATAAAATTCATATCATCAAGGTCAGGCTACATCGTAGCCCAAACGAAAGAAAATTAGAATATCAGAAGAAACAAAAATATAAATTAAATCAAATATCTTGAATCAAAGAATAAGAATTCTGTCATCACTTTGTCTTCTCTTCAAAATACTTGAAAAACTATGAGGACAAAAGAACAATGCGAAAAAGTAAAAACTTAGACGTCTCTCATCTCTCTAGTTCTTTTTGTTATTCTATCAAATAAGATAACATTCAAGACTCCTGAAAACAAATAAAATCTTAAAGATAACACGAAGACACCCTAAAACACAACTAAATCTCTAAAGATAACATTAAGATATCCTAAAAATAAGATAATCTGATGATTTGTTCTCTATCTTCTAACCATTCTGCTAGTGGCATCTTGATTTCCTTCTTCTTCTTTTTACTTATCTTCTCCATTTATCATTATCCTGCATAAATAAGAAAATTTTGAATAAATAGAAGGAAATTCAAATATCTTCTCAAAGATATTATATTATTAATTGCCCAAAATAGATAAAATAACTCTATTTTCTAGAGTTATCAAACCCCCAAATTTGACATTTTGCTAGTCCTCGAGCAAAAGCAACAGATAACACATATCAAATTCCTAGCATTCTTCTATGATTGTTCGTATTTACAATTCGGAGAAAAACAAAATTTCATCCAAAAATTGAAAATAAATTAAGATTAATTCTAACTATGTGATCCAGTTGTGGGTGTCCCCATTTTTTCAAATTATATGTCATCCCGATAAATTCACAGTAGTATGCAACTTCTCAAAAACTCTCTATAGTATAACCAAATCTCGTTAGTTTGCTTTTCATTCTTCTCTCCACTAATGTAAGCTAATCATCCAACCAAAAATCAATACGACTTTCTCAGGTTGTAATGTGAGGCTGGGCTAATGGTGAGACAAAGTTAAATGTAAGCTCAAGTCGCCCATCAACACATTGATTTCTAGAATATAATTATAGTCCATGGCGCAGTTCCCAATTTCACTCCTTGAAAATAATCTTTCTGCCACCACTTCTCATCATTCTCTTTCTTTTCTTTTTCTTTTTTTGCTTTATGCCAGAGTTCCTCCCTAAGTCCCTTCTGATATAACACGAACATTCTCAATCCATTGAGTATCCAAAAGGCTCACTCAATTGAAAGTTGGATAGGGAACCATAAAAGCAAATTTGTTTTTTGAAAGATACACCATAAACAACAATAGCAATCAATTTGTTTTCATGCTCCACCCTTCCTCCCAACTTGCTATTATGCTCAAATAAACTTTTATTCTAAAAATCAACATGTTCATGGGCGTGGGATAATGGTATAATTAGGCAAAAGCTAAGCTAAAATCATGTGGGTGTCAATGAAAATTTGGATAAGAATTAAGGCTCAACAATGTGACTAGAGATAAATAAATATGGTTGGCTTGAAAGGCTCAATCGGTCCAAAAAATTGCCTCAATCATTTTCTTAGTTAGATGTAGCTTAGGATTTCGCATCGAGGAAATCAAACAAATACTAAGATTTGGGTGAGATCTAAGAAAATCTCACACTTCACACGAATGTTCTTTGGATGCTGTTAGCACCTAAATTTTAATTTTAGGGAAATCATAAATTGGCGCAAATAAGCCCATTAAAGTATGAATTTCGGCCAAGCCCATAGCCCATCTATAAGTGGTCGAATCTTGGGTTATCTTAGCCCAACAAGATTAGAAATTTCAATCCGACGGCCATGTTTTGGAAAATCTGACGGTCGAGATTAAACCCTAAAGGCGTAACCCTAATTCACCCTATATATTCGTCATTATGCCTAGGGTTAACGGGGGGGACAAAAAAGAAAGAAAAAAAATTCTGCACACTCTCTCTCGCCTCTCTCACAATCTCTCACGCTCCTCTCCCTCTTCTCTCTTCCCCTCTCCTTGTTGTCGCGCCACCACCCGCCGCATTTCTTGTGTTTCCAGCCGATTGAACCGTTGGATCGAGCTGATTTTTTGTGTGCAAGGTCGTCTTGATCCATTCTTCATATTCACCCTTCGGATCTTTAAAAAGAGGTTTCCTGGTGGCCGAACAGCGGCTAAATCAGTAGCTGTTCCAAGGCGTGGGTACTGTTCATCCGCCGGCATTTCTTGAGTTTCCGGCCGACTGGACCGTTGGATCGAGCTGATTTCTTGTGTGTAAGGTCGTCTTGATCCCTTCTTCACATCCACAGTTCGGATCTTTAAAACGAGCTCTCCCGGTGGGTCGAACAGCAGCTAGATCAGTAGCCCTTCCAAAGAGTGGGTACTGTTTACCCGCCGACATTTCTTGAGTTTCCGGCCGATTGGCCCGTTGGATCGAGCTGATGTTTCGTGTCCAAGGTCATATTAATCCCTTCTTCATCTCCACCGTTCGGATCTTTGAAGTGAGCTCTCCCGATGGTTGAAGACCGATGTCCGATCGGTCGTGCCACCCGCCGTACGTCTCGACGTCCTCGGTGTTTTCTGCACCGTACCCCACGGTCTCCGGAGTTCCCTCTCATGCCCCTACCGTGCACCACCGTGAGCCGTTGCCCGACGGCCAGCAGCTCCCTCGGCGACTTTCTATTATCGTTTTCTTATTTTCGCAGGATATCGAATTGGGGAGCTTAACTCAAAGAGGGAAAGGAGGCTCGTCTTAGGTATGATTCTAATCCCGATTTTGGTTGATCATTGGTCGATTTTTTCATAGCTGTTTGATTTAATTTAGTTGATTTTAGTCGCCTTTGCATGTACCGAGAATCTCCAACAAAATCAAAAAGCCATTTTCGCTAAATAAAAATCAAGTCACGGCTGGTTCCTCCCGTTACCCCGCGAGTGCGATTTGCCGGGCTTGACACAAAAAAAGGCTAAATCGGCAAGACCCGAATTTTTAGAAATAAAAATTTGATTTTTTTCGGAGTTTTGAATTATTGCCATGTTTGTGTGAGTGCTTGCCTAAAAAAATGAAAACTGATTAGATTTGATTGAAATTCTATGATTGCCTTATCTTGAATTCTTGCCATGTTGGCGTGATTGCTTGCTTAAGGGATAGAAATTGATTGATTGAAATCATGTCGTTGCCTTATCTAGGTTAGCTTTCCGTTTCAAATCAATCTCGTTCGGTAAGGAAAAATTCGAATTAGGAAGCTTTTGAATCCAATCGCATTTTTTAAAAAAGGAAGGCGCGTTTATAGATGGCAATCCCGATTTCCAAATACGGAAGGCGTGCGAATATCTTTGAAAGTGATTGGCGGCAAATCCTCGATTGATTTTCGAATTTAATAGGAAAAGAGATACAATTTTCGGGAAATAAAAAAAATAGTTTTCGAAAATAAAAATAATAAATAAATTGCATGTCATTTAGTCATGTCATCTTGCCATGTCATTTTGCCACGTCATCTTGCCATGTCATTTTGCCACATCATCTTACCATATCATCTTGTCATGTCATTTTGCCACGTCATCTTGCCATGACATTTTTTCACGTCATTATCCATGTCATGCATCGTCGCCATGTCATGTCATCTCACGTGCCATATAGTTAGGTTGCATCAGCATCATAAAGAAAAATAATAAAAAAGACAAAAAAATCTGCTCATTACCTCATCATAATTTTCGAAGATTACATACATGCATCACTCAGTTTCTTGAGAATCCCATGCATTGCATTATCATTCACATGTCTCATTATCGCATGTCTATATTGCATTGAGTTTTGCCATGACATTTTGGACGTCATTAATTTCAGATTTAGGATATTCTCATGTTAAGTTTGGTCCAATGGCATGAGCGGATCGCATAGGTTAAGAGTCGCATGCCACCTAGGATAGTTATAAATTTTCGCACGTTATGTATAGTCTTTGCATGTTTACATTTTTTAATTGCATGACTATTTATATGTTGCTTTGAATGTCGCATTGAGTCGATACCACTTCTGCATGCTTGATTTAATCATATAAATTCGGCACATAGGGTAATCGCATTTTAATTATGCATGGTTCGCATGTCACCTCGTCATTTAGATAGGTTCATATCATTGCATTCATATCACATTGCATTTATAAAAAGTGAAATTCAAAAAAAGAATTACTGTTTTTTGAGCTTCAAATTGATTCAATCTGAGTCGTCGATTTTAGGACATCCCACATGGAATTAAGGTACCGAAAGGGCATTAGTTTTAATTAACTAGTGTAATCAAGTCCCCGAATCCATAATCTATGGTTCGTAGGAATAAAATAGTTCTCCCGCTATTTTATTTAGGTTTCTAATCAACCTACCAAAAATGATTAGTGGCGACTCCAGATTCTAAATCTTTCTAATTAATTTATGTTGCGAATTGGTAGAGCTTGGGAGAGTCCGTATTAGGTTGGTTAATTAATTGACCTAATAATACATTAGCCTAATAATTTTTTAGATCGCGACAGCTTGGCGACTCTGCTGGGGACCAGATTTTAATTTTTCGAAAAAAAAAATTAATTGGTTCACCTGAATTTTTTCGAAAAAATTAAAATTTTTAGTGGACTTAGGCCTGTTGAAAATTTCATGGATGTCTCGCATTTGGCGATCTTGATTGAATCTCACCTTAAGGTGTTAAATATTTTTGCAGGTTTGGAGTGATAAGGGGGCGAGTGTTTGCTAACCATTTTCTTGCAGATTGGAGTAGGAATGTATGCCTGAGGGATTTATATTGAAGCGCTGATTGCTATTAAACTGTCATGCATGCCTTAGTTGGATAGACACTACACCCTGCACACACAACCCGCCGTTGGACCTGAATGGCTAGGCTTAGGATGGTGCTTGGTTAGGGACACTTCAGCCATTACCATGTGGCCCGAGTCGTCCTTTTCAAGTCCCGAACCTTTCTAAATCGGGTGCCGAGAGCGAATACCCTCGTCACTTACCCTAGTGATGCGGGTCTTCACTTGGCTGAGCCGGATGTCTACGGGGAACCTCGATCCAGCCGCAAACCCCAGTTGGCTTGGTCCGAGTATCCTTGAGGCTCCACCTTTGAAGCCTATTAGTTAGTAAACCTCACGTTTCATGTGTATGTCTATGCGATTTGCATTATGGTCGGTTCAGAAAGTAAGTATTTTGCCACTCTCCTTCGTGATTTACTTACTTTATTTTTGGTCGGTCCATGCTAGGTTTCAGTCAGATTTTGAACTTAATCCCATGGTCTTTTAAAAAAAATCAAATGGATGAGTCATTTAAAAATAAAAAATAAAAACAGCCAAATGATCCCTCAGGGAATTTTACTGATCAATGAAGACTCGGTCCACATTTTTCTTTAATGTTTCAATGGATGCAAGATTTTCTTGACAAATTTAACTTGAAAATTCATTGTGATGAAAGTTCCTCCCGGAAATGTTCCAAATGTCAGAAGGATTTTATCATTTTTTTTTGTGCAAGAAACTTTTCCAAAAATCACATCGTTTTTTATAAGGAAAGTTTGCTCACTTTTTGCATAAAAATAAAATAAAATAAAATCAGACCAATCAATCAGTCATGGATTGACCTCTCTTCAGTCATATACTCATTGGTCCCTTATCTTTTGTAGGTGATTATGGATCATCAAGAAAAATCTAATTTGTATAAGGCCACTCATCTATCATACATGACCACATGAAGTCTTTGAGTGCTACGATAGAAGTGGAGATAGCGCGAGCAGAGAAAAGACAAAAAGGGCTCAAAGCAAAATCAGAGGAAGAAGGGGACAAAAGAAGCGAAAGCATCATTTTTATCTTCATGAAATCTTCTTCATCACAATAGCAAGAAGCAACCATCCAAAAAGCTTCTCGATGCTCATGCTGCACTAGTAACACCAAAGAATTCCCAAGTGAGTTCGTCAAGATCTTGCATGTTTTCATTTTGTTCGTAGATTCTAGAGGTGCAAATCGAAGACATCATCAAGCGAAGCAGGGAGTAGTCAAGTTGTGGAATTTGTTTTTCTTAGTTTGATCAAAAGCATTCTTCTGTTTTGGTTAATTATCATTAAGCTTGACAAATTCTTCGAGTGAATTTCAAGGTTAAGCCTGGTGAGGCTTCATTGACAGATCCAGTTGCTAACTTGGATTTTCAGTGGCCATAGAGAATTCATCACCCAACGTAACAAGTCAAGTTGTCTCTTTTCAATCAAACTCTAAAATTGGCTTTTTACTACTTCCTCTTGATTTTTGCTTTGCATGGTTTCTTTTCCAGTTCTGATTCCCAGTGACTATTATGCAATTATGGTGGATCCTCGTCGACGTCACTAATCTGGACATGTTCCATTAATCATCTCACCTTGCCAAGAGCCATTGATGGCTGCACAAGTCAAACCAATGATCCTCAATATTTCAAATTAGGATCAATTTAGGGGCAAGGGGGCAACTTCTCAAATCTGAACATGCATTAGCCTAATCAATCCTTGGACGGCCCTGTACACGGCGATCATGCAATTGAAGCAGGCTAAATGGCGAATCCCAATTCATCATCCATTTTAGGCGATTCCATGCTTCACCGTCAATCATTTCTCACAAGATACCAGAACTAGCATCGGTGCCCACAATTGCTCCATACATGATCATTCATCAGTAATCAATCAGATGGATCAAATGTACAACGATCCTTGAAGATCCTTACATCAAGTTTCGGCACTCACCTTCGGTGATCCCTATACTGATCAACACTTCCGTTGGTTGTCCTTTGATCAAATCCCAATAATGATCCTTGGGGCAATTCTTTGATGGCGCAAGCCAATAAAGGACTGTTTGCAGAGTCCTCATTTCCTTGGAGGATTCAAGACCAGAAGCATGAAACAAGGGGCATCTACAGCCGTCAAAGCTTGATCGAGACATGTCCAACTATAGGCATCGGTCAGCTCAAACCCCATTCCATCAGTCAATCGAGGCTGACTCATGCTACACCCTTGATAGATCCATTTATCGTGCCATGTCAAAAGTTGAGGAAAGACAAAGGCCGCCCGATCTCAAAGGGAGTATTTCTTGCCCTCGACTCATCATTGTTAGAAATAACCTTCTATTTTCCTTCTTGCAGGTGCCAGGCTAGGAAACATCGTTTTCGATAGCTACCATTGGGGCAAATTGATAGTCAAGAGCTTCTCAAAATTTTGCTCGTTTCATCTTTGAGACCCTATTCATGCACTTCTTTCCTATGCAGGATCAGATGGAAAAATAAACTATTTGTCAAAATTCAAAATTGAGTTCCCAAACACTGGCCATGCCTGGGCCAATCTCACATTTTGGCAAAAGCTATACCCATCATGATTGAAAATGGGGGTCAGCAGACCCCGACTTAGGAAAAGGAAGTATTTTTCTCTGCCTCATGTGATCTTCAAGTGATACCTTCCTTATTTGCAGGACCATACGACCGTCCATGATGGTGATCACTATTAAACGAGGGCAACCAAAGCACTCAAGTTTTCTCTCGACTCGATCATGCATATGATTTCCTTGCTCTGGGGCAAGGATAGAAATGACCTAGCCCTCAACATAAGGAGTAGGATCCCTAAGTTGTTTCATTGTCTCACATGTTCTGGAGAAACTTAGATTTTCTCGATCTTGAAAATTTTCTCGCATGGTCATTTTCTCGAACATAATGCTTGAAATTTCTATATCCATGAACTTTATGAATGCTCGCCCATTTGCATGATTCATGCATGATTATTCTTCATGATTGATTTACCGACTCTGAATAGGGAGCATAAACTGCATATGGTGAATTGAGTTGTATAGAATGGGGCATGACAGGATGACGAAAGGCAAGCCATTTCAATACATCCCTAAATTTTAACCCCAGTGAGTTGAATGGTATTATTCCGCATCCTTCAAGGCAAAGGGTTTTCTCGCAAAAGGTACGATAGCCAAGGTGACAGAGGCATTTATTTCTCTGCCCCAAACACTACAGGTCATCCATTGTTACCCCTGTTGAGTGGAGGTTTCACTTCTGTTACCCCTGTCAAGAACCACCCCGCATTGGGGCAAAATAGAAAATTCCAGAAGCAAGTTGAGGTAAATGGTTAGAAATTCTCTTGCTCGAACTAACATCAATCTTCGAGTGTTCCTTTGCATTTATGCTCGAACATTAATTCAAGTACCTTAGGATGATGAAGAGCATTCATTTCTATATCTTATACACTTCATCCATTGCGTAGCCCACTTGAGCCTATAAATTCATTTCTTAAACCCATGTTGGTGATCATATGCTCAATTCAAAGCAAATATGGCTGATCTTTGAGCAGAAAAAGTTGAAACAATCGGGTCAATAGAAAATCCCCGAAAAAACTCGTCAAAAGGCTGAAAATGCAGCAGCCAAGTGAGATTAAAAAAAAAAGAGAAAAGGCAAAGAAAATGCTGATCTCTAAAAAAAACCTGGGGCATATAAAAAGCAAAACACCTGGTAAAAGCAAGGTCAATGCCCATCCAAATTATTGCTCATTTGCAAAATACTGCTGAATTTCATTGCACAATTCTCTTGTAAGTGCCAAAGAGGTTGAGAGAAAAATCTATGAAAACGTCAAAATGCAAATCCTCAACAGAAGTTTGTACCATCTCTCAGGCAATGATGGCATCATTTGAAGGCGAAGATCAGTGACAAGTAGCAATGATCACCAACGTCAAGCCCTTCTCATATATTTTCTGAGCCAAAACAAACATTCTCGTTCATCAGTCCCCAATTCTAACCTACGTTACAACCCTTCAAAAGTCTCTTCTGACTAGGGCACTTGGGTTAACGTAGAGTTAAATGATTTTAAGCATCGCTCGAAGAAGTTCGAGCAAGATTATTTCTCTCTCATTTTTGCAAGGTTCTTGATTTGTAAGCCCGAAGCAGATGACGAAGAACTTCATTTCAATAGCCTTGACTCGATTGGAGTCCCATTTGAAAATCTCTGACCTAGCCCTCATTATGGTCCTTATCAAGACCTCCAGATCGGCTCGGTCTTACCAATTGCGAGATTACTCGGACCCTTGTCGAATGCGATGATGGTAAGGTTGAGTGATTTCTTTTGAATCCTACAGTCGGGATAAATAGCTTTTCTCGAGAGTGAGAGAAAGCCCTTTCGAACTAGAGTCCCCCATTCATATTACATTTGAAATATTCACAATGTGATAACCTCCCTGAACATGATTGGCAATGCGAACTTGACAGAATGGTTGTGCATGAATCATGTTATAAATCATTATTTCATTTGTAAACTCAACAGTTTAGCTTTGCATCAAATCATTGAACATGTTTCAGCATGTATGCTTTCTACCTCTGACATTGTCTGGCAGGTAGCACATTTTTGATGATCGAGTTGCCTCTTAAAGTCTCGAAATTCATCCAAGGACCATTGAATGAGCAAACCTTACTGGAAAATGCCGACCAGGTAGTCTTCCAAATCCTCAGGTAAGTATATCTTTAACCTGAACCACTTTAAGAGAATGGGTGAAAGTCCTTTCTGACTGAAGGTTCCTCATTCTCTTTGATCAAATTTTGTTGAAAGGATCAGCCAGTTTTCCTTATTGACAAAATCTCTAGTGGAGCTTTACAATGCAAGTAGAAGCTCACAAATTGTTGCATTTGCATTAAGGTTCATGCAAAACACCATTTTCTTATGAACTGAACAGGTTGAGCACGCCAATTCAGCAAATCCTGAAAGCCGGGTTTCAGTCAACTCAAGTAAGTTTTCTGATTCTTTTTCAGACTTGGATGACCGCATCTTCAATGTTGCAGGTATCAAGCTAAGCACGGTGATCTAGACAGAAGATCCCAAAAGACAATCAGGCTCACTCGATCCATAACTCGAGCACCCTATTCAGATCATCTCAGATTGCGATACCAGCATTTCGCAATTCTGTTCGCTGTTTCATGTAAAGGATGAACATGATTCAGATTTTCTCAGATTACGATACCAGCATTTCGTAATTCTGTTCGCTGATTCATGTAAAGGATTCATGTAAAGGATGAACATGATTCAGATTTTCTCAAATTGCGATACCAGCATTTCGCAATTCTATTCGCTGTTTCATGTAAAGGATGAACATGATTCAGATTTTCTCAGATTGCGATACCAGCATTTTGCAATTCTATCCACTGTTTCACATAAAGGATGAATGTGATTCAGTTTTTACCTGATTGCGATACCAGCATTTCGCAAATCTTACTCTCAGCTAATGCTTCACGTGATGAGCGGATGATCGTGATGCAGAAGCTTTATTCTTAACAGACGTTCCACGTGATGAACGGATGATCGTGGTTCGAAATCTTTATTCGCAGCTAATGCTTCACGTGATGAGCGGATGATCGTGATGCAGAAGCATTTCTCAGCTGACATCCCACAGGATGAGAAGATGATTGTGGTTTGAAAGCTTTATTCTTAGCCGACGTTCCACGTGATGAGTGGATGATCGTGGTTCGAAAGTTTTACTCGCAGCCAATGCTTCACGTGATGAGCAGATGATCGTGATACAGAAGCATTTGTCAGCTAACATTCCACAGGACGAGAAGATGATTGTGGTTTGAAAGCCTTATTCTTAGCTGACGTTCCACGTGATGAGCGGATGATCGTGGTTCGAAAGTTTTACTCGCAGCCAATGCTTCACGTGATGAGCGGATGATCGTAATGCAGAAGCATTTCTCAGCTGACATTCCACAGGAAGAGAAGATGATTGTGGTTTGAAAGCTTTATTCTTAGCCGACATTCCACGTAATGAGCGGATGATCGTGGTTCGAAAGTTTTACTCGCAGCTAATGCTTCACGTGATGAGCGGATGATTGTGATGCAGAAGTTTTATTCTTAGCAGACGTTCCACGTGATGAGCGGATGATCGTGGTTCGAAAGCTTTATTCGCAGCTAATGCTTCACGTGATGAGCGGATGATCGTGATGCAGAAGCATTTCTCAGTTGACATTCCACAGGACGAGAAGATGATTGTGGTTTGAAAGCTTTATTCTTAGCCGACGTTCCACGTGATGAGCGGATGATCGTGGTTCGAAAGTTTTACTCGCAGCCAATGCTTCACGTGATGAGCGGATGATCGTGATGCAGAAGCATTTCTCAGCTGACATTCCACAGGACGAGAAGATGATTGTGGTTTGAAAGCTTTATTCTTAGCCGACGTTCCACGTGATGAGCGGATGATCGTGGTTCGAAAGTTTTACTCGCAGCTAATGCTTCACGTGATGAGCGGATGATCGTGATGCAAAAGCTTTATTCTTAGCAGACGTTCCACGTGATGAGCAAATGATCGTGGTTCGAAAGCTTTATTCGCAGCTAATGCTTCATGTGATGAGCGGATGATCGTGATGCAGAAGCATTTCTCAGTTGACATTCCACAGGACGAGAAAATGATTGTGGTTTGAAAGCTTTATTCTTAGCCGACGTTCCACGTGATGAGCGGATGATCGTGGTTCGAAAGTTTTACTCGCAGCCAATGCTTCACGTGATGAGCGGATGATCGTGATGCAGAAGCATTTCTCAGCTGACATTCCACAGGACGAGAAGATGATTGTGGTTTAAAAGCTTTATTCTTAGCCGACGTTCCACGTGATGAGCGGATGATCGTGGTTCGAAAGTTTTACTCGCAGCCAATGCTTCACGTGATGAGCGGATGATCGTAATGCAGAAGCATTTCTCAGCTAACATTCCACAGGACGAGAAGATGATTGTGGTTTGAAAGCCTTATTCTTAGCTGACGTTCCACGTGATGAGCGGATGATCGTGGTTCGAAAGTTTTACTCGCGGCTAATGCTTCACGTGATGAGCGGATGATCGTGATGCAGAAGCATTACCGATTTGCGATCCAAAACTCGCAAATTCAGCCTACAGACATCTTGCATCGCCCCGAGTCAGGAAGAAAGAAATTTCTGACGACGGATGGGCCCAGTACCTTAAGATCCTCCCAACGCTGGTAATTAAGGGAATCCTCAGCGTATAAGGTATTTGCAGAAACAGATACCCCTTACGCGATCCATGCGCAAATTCTTTGAAAAAAGAAGTTAGACGCATGTTATTTTCAGTCTTGCATTGCATCATTTCCAAAAAAATAAAAATAAAAAGAGGAAGAAATCGATGAAAATTTAGGTGCCACTTTTGGTCTTTGAGTGAAACCTCTCTGAGCCTCCACTCAAAGAGGGGCAAGCTGTTAGCACCTAAATTTTAATTTTAGGGAATTCATAAATTGGCGCAAATAAGCCCATTAAAGTATGAATTTCGGCCAAGCCCATAGCCCATCTATAAGTGGTCGAATCTTGGGTTATCTTAGCCCGACAAGATTAGAAATTTCAATCCGACGGCCATGTTTTGGAAAATCTGACGGTCGAGATTAAACCCTAAAGGCGTAACCCTAATTCACCCTATATATTCGTCATTATGCCTAGGGTTAACGGGGGGGACAAAAAAGAAAGAAAAAAAAATTCTGCACACTCTCTCTCGTTTCTCTCACAATCTCTCACACTCCTCTCCCTCTTCTCTCTTCCCCTCTCCTTGTTGTCGCGCCACCACCCGCCGCATTTCTTGTGTTTCCAGCCGATTGAACCGTTGGATCGAGCTTATTTTTTGTGTGCAAGGTCTTCTTGATCCTTTCTTCATATTCACCGTTCGGATCTTTAAAAAGAGGTTTCCTGGTGGCCGAACAGCGGCTAAATCAGTAGCTGTTCCAAGGTGTGGTACTGTTCATCCGCCGGCATTTCTTGAGTTTCCGGCCGACTGGACCGTTGGATCGAGCTGATTTTTTGTGTGTAAGGTCATCTTTGTCCTTTCTTCATATCCACCGTTCGGATCTTTAAAAAGAGCTCTCCTGGTGGTCGAACAGCAGCTAGATCAGTAGCCCTTCCAAAGCGTGGGTACTGTTCACCCGCCGACATTTCTTGAGTTTCCGGCCGATTGGCCCGTTGGATCGAGCTGATGTTTCGTGTCCAAGGTCATATTAATCCCGTCTTCATCTCCACTGTTCGGATCTTTGAAATGAGCTCTCCCGATGGTTGAAGACCGATGTCCGATCGGCCGTGCCACCCGCCGTACGTCTCGACGTCCTCGTTTTCTGCACCGTACCCCACGGTCTCCGGAGTTCCCTCTCATGCCCCTACCGTGCACCACCGTGAGCCGTTGCCCGACGGCCAGCAGCTCCCTCGGCGACTTTCTATTATCGTTTTCTTATTTTCGCATGATATCGAATTGGGGAGCTTAACTCGAAGAGGGAAAGGATGCTCGGCTTAGGTATGATTCCAATCCCGATTTTGGTTGATCATTGGTCGATTTTTTCATTGCTGTTTGATTTAATTTTGCTGATTTTAGTCGCCTTTGCATGTATCGAGAATCTCCAACAAAATCAAAAAGCCGTTTTCGCTAAATAAAAATCAAGTCGCGGTTGGTTCCTCCCGTTACCCCGCGGGTGCGATTTGCCGGGCTTGACACAAAAAAAACGCTAAATCGGCAAGACCGAATTTTTAGAAATAAAAATTTGATTTTTTTCGGAGTTTTGAATTATTGCCATGTTTGTGTGAGTGCTTGCCTAAAAAAATGAAAACTGATTGGATTTGAATGAAATTCTATGATTGCCTTATCTTGAATTCTTGCCATGTTGGCGTGATTGCTTGCTTAAGGGATAGAAATTAATTGATTGAAATCATGTCGTTGCCTTATCTAGGTTAGCTTCCCGTTTCAAATCGATCTCGTTCGGTAAGGAAAAATTCGAATTAGGAAGCTTTTGAATCCAATCGCATTTTTTAAAAAAGGAAGGCGCGTTTATAGATGGCAATCCCAATTTCCAAATACGGAAGGCGTGCGAATATCTTTGAAAGTGATTGGCGGCAAATCCTCGATTGATTTTCGAATTTAATAGGAAAAGAGATACAATTTTCGGGAAATAAAAAAATAGTTTTCGAAAATAAAAAAAATAATAAATAAATAAATTGCATGTCATTTAGTCATGTCATCTTGCCATGTCATTTTGCCACGTCATCTTGCCATGTCATTCGTACACGTCATCCATGCATAAATGCCATGTCATTTAGCCACGTCATCTTGCCATGTCATTTTGCCACATCATCTTACCATATCATCTTGTCATGTCATTTTGCCACGTCATCTTGCCATGACATTTTTCCACGTCATTATCCATGTCATCTTGCCATGTCATGCATCGTCGCCATGTCATGTCATCTCACGTGTCATATAGTTAGGTTGCATCAGCATCATAAAGAAAAATAATAAAAAAGACAAAAAAATCTGCTCATTACCTCATCATAATTTTTGAAGATTACATACATGCATCACTCAGTTTCTTGAGAATCCCATGCATTGCATTATCATTCACATGTCTCATTATCGCATGTCTATATTGCATTGAGTTTTGCCATGACATTTTGGACGTCATTAATTTCATATTTAAGATATTCTCATGTTAAGTTTGGTCCAATGGCATGAGCGGATCGCATAGGTTAAGAGTCGCATGCCACCTAGGATAGTTATAAATTTTCGCACGTTACATATAGTCTTTGCATGTTTACATTTTTTAATTGCATGACTATTTATATGTTACTTTGAATGTCGCATTGAGTCGATACCACTTCTGCACGCTTGATTTAATCATATAAATTCGGCACATAGGGTAATCGCATTTTAATTATGCATGGTTTGCATGTCACCTCATCATTTAGATAGGTTCATATCATTACATTCATATCGCATTGCATTTATAAAAAGTGAAAATTCAAAAAAAGAATTACTATTTTTTGAGCTTCAAATTGATTCAATCTGAGTCGTCGATTTTAGAACATCCCACATGGAATTAAGGTACCGAAAGGGCGTTAGTTTTAATTAACTAGTGTAATCAAGTCCCCGAATCCATAATCTCTGGTTCGTAGGAATAAAATAGTTCTCCCGCTATTTTATTTAGGTTTCTAATCAACCTACCAAAAATGATTAGTGGCGACTCCAGATTCTAAATCTTTCTAATTAATTTATGTTGCAAATTAGTAGGGCTTGGGAGAGTCCGTATTAGGTTGGTTAATTAATTGACCTAATAATCCATTAGCCTGATAATATTTTAGATCGCGACACACACATATCTAAAAAATTAATGACTTTTAGTGCTCAGTAAGTGGATTAACATAATCAAAATCAAAATTAACTCACATAATTTTAACAAAATTTAAATTTTCCTAAGAATTGCAAAAATTCACAACAAGGAATGCAATCATGAAAGAAAGCATGAATTATGACAAAAAAATCAGATTTTTGTCTCTCCCCCAAACTTGAACTAACATTGTCCTCAATGTGAAAGACAAAATAAAAATAGGAACAAGAAAACTCCCCTTGTTTTAAGTTGTGTCCACTGATGACCTTGATAAAGAGAGCTCCAAGCCTCCAACTAGCTGATCCCTCGAGAAAGAAAATTAACCTGCATAAAATAGAGAAAAAATAATCTTTTTTTGTTTTACTTTTTGCAATTTTTTTGCTTCTTCTTTTTTTTTTTGTGAAAAAATGAATTTAAAACATTAATGAAGGAATATAATGAAAATGCTTGGTTGCCTCCCAAGAAACATTTGTTTTATAGTTTTCAGCCAAACTATCTCATATGTCACTATTCTGGATGATGAAGTTCAATTGTGGTCTTTTGCTTGTTGTATCCACCTTCGAAGTAGGGCTTCAGACATTAACCGTTCACCTTAAATGTGCCCTTAGTGTCATCTGCAACTTCAATTGTTCCATATGGGAATACCTTTGTAACTGTGAAAGGACCAGACCATCGGCATTGTAACTTTCCAGGAAAAAGTTTAAGACGAGAGTTATAAAGTAAAACTCTTTGCCCAATTTCAAACTCTCTTCTGAATATTTGCTTGTCATGCCATCTTTTTGTACGCTCCTTGTATATCTTAGCATTTTCATACGTCTCATTGTGAAATTTCTCCAATTCATTCAGCTGCAACAATCTCCATTCACTTGCGGACTTAGCTACAGTTTTGATGGCACCAAAATGACCATCTGCCTCTCTGTCATGATAATGATGTAAAATGCTTGCCCTTTCTTCATTTGGAACACATCTCCTTATGATTTGGTCAACACATAATTTGAACTAGAATGGCTCTTCCACAAAATAATTTTTCACATCAGAAAAGAATTTTTTCTTCTGTTGATATGACAATTCAGGAAGAAAAACATCACTTACTAAATAATTCACAAAGTCAATGTACCAAGGAATGTTTGTGGATTTGATGGAAAAAAATTTCTCATCAGGAAACTCGGGCTTATCTCTTCCCTTGAATTCGGGATTCTGGATAAGTGATATGCAACTAGATTTTTAGTCCCCTTCTTCTTCTTTTTTCCAAATCAAATTCTTGCGGCAATAGAATTCACCTGATCAATCGAGATTTTGATTTTATTTTAAAGTAGCTACTTAAGAGCAGAGTGGTCAGAATAAACTATAACTTTCGAGCCAATTAAATAAGAACGAAATATATCAAAAGGAAATACTACCGCTAAAATTTCTTTTTCTGTTGTTGAATAATTCAATTGTGCGCCTAATAAGATTTGAATGGCGTAGTAAATGGTTTGAAAAACTCCATTCTTTCTTTGTCCCAAGACGACTCCCACTGCAGAATCGCTAGCATCACACATTAGCTCAAAAGGTAAATTCCATTCTAGTGTTGTCATGATTGGAGTTGACACTAACTTTTCCTTTAAAATTTTAAAAGCCTGCACTCATTCGTCAAAATTAAATGGAATAACTTTTATCAAAAGATTAGAAAAGAGTTTAGCAATTTTTGAAAAATCTTTTGTAAACCGCGTGTAAAATTCTATATGCCCCAAAAATCCTCCGACAAGTTCCACATATGTTGGTGAAGGCAATTTTGCATTGACCTCCACTCTTATGCCCGAGCACTACTCTTATGCCAGAGCACTATTCCTTCATGCACCTTCCTGCACCATAAAATGATACTTCTCCCAATTCAAAATAAGATTAGTCTCCTCACATATTTGTAAGATCAAAGCCAAGTTATTTAAACAAGAATCAAATGATAAGCCAAAAACAGAAAAATCATCCATTAAAATCTCAATATATTTTTCAACCATATCAGAAAAGCAAAGATACCATAAGGATAAGTGAAAGTAGTTTTCTCTTGATCTTCTGGTGCAATGGAAATTTAATTATACCCTGAATATCCATCAAGAAAGCAATAAAACTCATGTCCCGTAGGTTTTTCCAACATCTGATCAATAAATGGTAAAGGAAAGTGATCTTTTCTAGTGGCATCATTCAATTTTTTGTAATCTATACATACACACCATTCAGTAAATGGCTTAGTTGGAATCAATTCATTGTTATTATTTTCTAAATAGTCATACCTCCTTTCTTTGGCACCACTTGCACTAGGCTTACCGAGGACCTATCAGAGAAAGGATAGATGATCCTGCATCAAGTAACTTAATTACCGTAATTTTCATTACTTCTTGCATTTTCGGGTTCAAATGCCTTCGAGGTTGGATAGTGCATTTGTATTGTTCCTCCATCAAAATTTTGTGCATGCAAAGTGAAGAGCTAATTCCCTTGATGTCTGCTATTTTCCATCCAATTGCATCCTTATACTCTTTTAGCACTCTGAGCAGTTTCTCCTCCATCAAATCTGTCAAAGAAGAATATATAATTACTGGCAAAGAAGAAACTCAATCTAAATAAGCATATTTTAAATGAAAGGGTAAGGGTTTGAGTTCAAGAATCGAAGCCTCTTTAGTTGATGGTTTAGGCTTGGTTGTGTGTTGTCCCGACTTCTCAAATTTTGTTTCCTTTTTCCTTGAATATGGTGGATTTGCCTCCATGAGATCGTACTCCTTTATATCCTCATTCTCAATCTCTTTGTCCCTTAGTTGAACTAGACACGCTTCAAGTAAATCTTCACAAATATTTTCATGAAAAACTTTGTTCATCAACTTGTCTATTGTCTCAACTCTAAAAAAAAATTATCATATGATGGATAATTCGTGGCTTTAAAAATATTAAAGGTAACAACATCATCTTGAACTTTAATAATCAACTTCCCTTACTATACATCAATAAGAGCTCTTCCTGCTACTAGAAAAGGTCAACCTAAGATAAGTGGTACCTCAGAATGTTTCTCCATGTCAAGAACTATGAAATCTATGGGAAAGATAAACTTGTCAATCTTTACCAATACATCTTCACCAATACATCTTTCATAATACCTCTAGGATATTTTATTGATCGATCAGCCAGTTAAAGCGACATTGTGGTTGCTTTCACTTCACCCAACCCTAATTTTCTGAAAACTGAAAAAGGCATCAAATTAATGCTTGCACCTAAATCACACAATGACTTTTCAAAGTAAGAATGCCCAATAGTGCAAGAAATTGTAAAACTCCCTGGATCTTTTACCTTTGAGGGTAATTTATTTTGTAGGATGGCTGAGCACTCTTCATTCAACTTCACAGTTTCATAATCCTTTAATTTCCTTTTGTTTGCCAAAATTTCCTTCAGGAATTTTGCATAGCTAGGTATTTGCGCTAACGCATCTGCAAAAGGAATGTTAATGTGTCATCAAGAAATGTAGAGAATTGCTTATCTATTTTGTACTGTTGAAGTCACTGAGGGAATGGAACTGGTGGCACATAAGGCTTTAGATTATCTGGAAAAAGTTTGTTTTTGCTTGCCTCCTTTTGTTGTTTATTAACTTCATCTTCTTTGCCTATGGAAGTCTCCTGTTCAACATCTTCTTCTCCTACTTGTTTACCACTTCTCAGGGTTATAGCTTTTGCATCTTCAATTGGATTTTTCTCTATGTTGCTAGGCAAAGAACCATGTTGTCTTCTTGACATCATGTTTGCTAATTAACCCACTTGCATCTGTAGATTTCTGATTGAAGCCTCTTCGTTATGAAATCTGACATATGTGCTCTTGATGAAGTCTTGAGTGGTGTTAGTAAGTTTGACGACTATATCTTCCAAATTGGATTTTGTCTCTTATGATTGTTTAAATCCTGAAAGTGGTTTCGTCACATTCTGATTACTTCATGAAAAATTTGGATGATTGCGCCACCTCGAATTATGTGTTGGAATGAGGATTATTTTTCAATATGTTAAAATTCCCAAAAAAGTTAGCATTTTCACTAGGTTATGTAAAAGTGTTACTTACCTAACACTTTGCACTAACGTGTACTCCACCATAAAAATCGCATGTAATATTATGAATTGGCATGACTGAAACACTCATATTATCTATCTTTTTGTTGAGTACTTCAAGTTGTGCAACAATTGCAGTGACAACGTCCACTTCATGAAACTCGCTAGATTTTTCACGTGTAGTCTCTCAATAGGCCACTGATAACTATTGGATGTTATTTCCTCTAACTAGTTGTAGGGTTCTTCTAGTGTTTCATTATTCAGAGTTCTCTCTACAGCTGCATCAATCATAGAACGAATATTTGCACTCCATTATAAAAAGTTTGCACCTGCATTCATACGGGGGAGTCCATGATGTGGGCATATCCTAAGAAACTCCTTGAATCTTTTCCATGATTCATACAATAATTCATTATCCATATGCATAAAATTAGTAATATCGTTACGCATTTTTGCAGACTTTGCAGGTGGAAAGAACTTACCAAGAAATTTTTGGGCCATATCATTCAATGTAGTGATTGATCCTGCAGGTAGAGAAGAGAGCCAACTCTTAGCTTTGTCTCTAAGGAAAAATGAAAATAATCTTAACCTAATATCATCATCTGTAACTCCATTATATTTAATTGTGTCACAGATTTTAAGAAAAGTATTGATATGAGCGTTTGGATCATCACTTGATAGCCCACTAAATTGTACTGATTGTTGAAGTATCTAAATGAGTGATGGCTTGATATCAAAGTTGTTTGCTTGAATTGCAGGTTTCTTGATGCTTGATGTGGTATCTTGAACTGTTGGCGCAGCATAATCTCTCAAGAGTCTACATTGATCTTCAGCATCTCCCATCTTTTCAGGGTGATTTCTCTGTTCTCTTAATCGCCTTTTGAATGTACGTTCGATTTCTGGATCAAACTCAGCAAGTTTCCCTTATTGGCTACCTGTCATACATCCATTTACGCTGTGTAGAGAGAGAAAAAAAAGCCATATTAAACTTAGAATTATTCGGTATCGATAGTAATTAATATTAACAATCAATCCCGGCAACATCACTAAAAATTTATTCACAAAATTATCAACGCAAGTGTACATGTCGAACAACTAATATAATGATGAGAAAAGATATTGTCTCATAGAGATTGATTATTAATAGACTAATTAAATATTAAATATGGACTAATTCTAAAATTTATCTAACAAGTAAAAAAGAATTGAGAATAAAATAAAATTGACAATCTTAAAGGAAAAAGTTCAGAACTATATGCAATAAAATCATAGAGATTTCACCATAAACACTAGACAAGAATTTCAGATCTTTACGCATATAAGAACGATAGCAAACATGCGATAACAGAATTTTCTCTACTATTTACTATCCTATATCTAGGTGTACGAATTTAAAAAAAAAAACATAAGCGCATTAAAATCTGTTAATATTCCCGAGTTACAATGAGTTTTTTGGATCACCACCGAAAGCTACACAAATAACATGGTATAATTCTATCCACATTTTAATTTAAGGTCATATATTTTAAGGAGTAATTGCATGTTATCACTTCTCAGTCTCAAACATGCACATCAGATCATTCAAATGGTGGCCAATCACTTAAAAGCATTAAAGATAATAATATATAATTCACATGAATGAAATCACTTGCAAAACATAAACATCATGAAATTATCATCATGGTCAGGCTACATCATAACCCTAACAAAAGAAAATTAGAACATAATAGCAGAAGAAACGAAAATATAAATTAAATCAAACATCTTGAATTAAAGAACATGAATTCTGTCATGACTTTGTCTTCTCTTTAAAATACTTAAAACCCGAGGACAAAAGAACAATGTGGAAAAGTAAAACATAGACGTCTCTAGCTCTTAAATAAGATAACATTCAAGACTTCTAAGAACAAATAAAATCTTAAGCTGCGTTTGGTGGTCCGAATTTGGGCTCGGATAGGATAACAAATTATCCTATCCGATGTTTGGTGATGTCGTCCGGACCGGATAAACCCGGATATACCCGGATAAAACACCGTATAAGAAATCCGGGGGAAGGGGGTTAGGATACATTCGGATTGGATAAAAAATAACAACCCTCGATGACCATGCCTCGCCTTTTCCTCCCTCGTCCATCTCCATCGACACCCATGATGCGCCCTGACCTCCAATAACGACCTCGAAAGCATCTATGCCCGCGGCGGAGGGGCCAATGACGACTCCGACGAGGAGGAGGATGACTCCGACGATGACTTCGATGACGATCCCGACCCATGCTTCCTTCAATTGCCGCAGTGGCGATGATGACGATGATTAGCAATCTCTTCTGCGTCTTCATCTGCACTGCGTCATCCATGTTCCTGTCCGGTCTCCTTTTCCGTAAGACGGTTCCTTTCCACCTCCTGAAGCAATGGTGGAGATCGACCCAGGATTGGTTCTATGTCTACCAGGTCCTCAAAGTCCCCCAGTCCACCGACGCCATGCAAGAGAACCCCCTCTATTGCAGAGTCTCCGCCCACCTCAACTCTCTCCCTTTCTTGGAGGAGTCCGATTTCACCAACCTCTTCTCCGGCAAGAATCCCAACAACATCCTCCTCCACCTCGACTCTAATCAGACCATGGACGTCTTCCTAGGCGCCAGGCTCTCCTGGACCAACGACTAGAGTGGTGATTGGAGGGCCTTCGTTTTGAGGATCAGAAGGGCCGATAAAAGAAGCATCTTGCGCCCGTAACTCCAGTTCAAGGAGACGCACCACCCTATATACTGCGAGGTGCGGCGGCGCAACTCAGGTAAGTGGGTCTGTGAGTTCCCCACTACAGAGGCGTTCCAGTCAGTGGAGTCTGAGGACTTCATGTCGAAGGACGAGAAGAAGTTGCGTTCGGAAGAGGCAGTGCTACATGACGATGAGGACATCTTCGGGATGCCGGGGTTGCTTGCGAACATGGCGGAGGGGATGCTCTTGCCTGCAAGGCCGCTGCGCTTCTGTTGTCTGCCTCATCGCCTCGATTCCGTCGCCACCGTCGATCGGGGCCTTGCACGCCACTCTCCTCGTCCTCAGATTCCACGGCCTCGACTCCTCCGATGCCACTGCTGCAGCAGCCCCGGACTCAACCTCGGCCTCCTAACAATGTGAATATCCTATCATATCCGGACATCTACAAAACATACGATGAGATTTTACAAAATCTAAAAGACAATCCGGAGGATTTCTAATCCAACCTTATCCTATCTTATCCGGGCCCAAATCCGGACCACCAAACACAGCCTTAAAGATAATATGAAGATATCTTAAATACAACTAAATCTCTAAAAATAACATTAAGATATCATAATAACAAGACAATCTTACGATGTTTTGTGCTCTATCTTCTAACGATTCTGCTAGTGGCATCTTGATTTCCTTCTTCTTCTTTTTCCTTAACTTCTCCATATATCATTATCCTGTACAAATAAGGAAAATTTGATAAATACAAGGAAATTCAAATATTTTCTTAAAGATATTATATTATTTATTGCTCAAAATAGATAAAATAACTTTATTTTCTAGAGTTATCAAAAGCGGACCTTGCCGGCCACAAGCGAGGCCGACCCTAGCCAGATCTAGGCAAGGCGGTGACCCTAACTAGTGGCCGGCAACCAAAAAGAAAAAAAAAAAGGAATGGGAAATAAGAAAAGAAAAGATCAAAAAATAGATGACTTTGAAATGACGAGGGCATTTTAGGTCTTTTTTAAAATAAGGTCCGTTTCATATCCTTATTTGAGAAAATGAGAACACTTCATGTCTTTATTTGAAATTTTTTTCTATCATATATTATGTAAACAATTTTCTTTCTAAAAAGATAAATTGGCAAAAAAAAATTCTTTTTCTCTACTTTTCTCTTTTTCGGCTTTCAGTTCAAATTCCAGGGGTACAGTTTTTACACGGTCTGGTACAGTTGCAATAATCCCACGAGATTTTCACACTTCAAAGAAAAGTCGCATCCTCTTCCTCGTTGCTTCAACCCCCCTCTCTCTCTCTCTCTCTCTCTCTCTCTCTCTCTTTCTTTTCCCCCGATTTTCCGTCCTCCGCTCATCAAAGTCCCAAAACTGTCCGCAACCTGTCTCTCTCCCTGTAACAAGCTAAGCTTCACAGTCTCTCTCTCTCTATGCCGCAACAGCGTCGACCACCGATAAGCGTCATCTATGCTACTCGTGGACCTCCAATATAGCAGCGAGGCTTCAAGAAGAATCCGCAGCGAACGGACATGGTGTTCAAAGGGAGATTCTTTTCCTCCAAGAAGTCGGACTCCTCTAGCCCCGACGGATCCAACAGTCCTCGATCCCTCGGATCCAACTCCCCGATCCGATCCGACAAGAAGAAGCCCAAATCCACCTCCAAGCTCGATGACTCCACCGCCGCGACTTCTTCCTCCGGCTTCGCCTCCCCATGTCGTCAAACCCAAGTCAAGGACGGTCAGAAGAAGAAGGATTCCAAGGGCAAGGAACCCGAGAAGCCAAACCAAGCTCGAACCCCGCAGAAGCACAACCCCGTGTCTTTTAAGTCGGGCTCGTCACTTGGGTCCAAGTCCAAGAAAGCGACCATCGCAGCGGCGGCAGCAAACCCGGTTGAAGAAAAGGAAACGCCTTCTTCGGTTTCGCCCATATTGGCTTCTTCATTGGGATTGAATAGGATAAAGACGCGGTCCGGGCCGCTGCCGCAGGAGACCTTTTTTGGGTTTAGGGGTGAGAAGGGGTTGGGTTTGGGGGCAAGTAACCTCTCCAGGCCGAGTGTCAATGTCGGGGATCGGAGTTCGGGGTCAGCAAATTCGAGTTCCGGCAGTGGTGGCAAGAAGAAGGAAACGGCCTTTGCTCCAAGCAGAATGGGTGTTCCTCAGGACGATGCGGTGTTTGGAAATTGGGTCGAAAATGGGACTAATTCCGACGGCGTGTCACCGGGGAGTGTGCCGTCAAGGGATCGGAGCCCCAATTTGCCTGCAGCTTCCAGTTTAGCAAATGCCGAATCATCTTCTGGTGCAGGTATGCATTTGGTAACGTTTGTGTTTGTTTTTCTTTAATCTCACAGCTCTTCAGATACGTCATTTGCAAGTACGTGTTAGCTGCTGCGCCTTTTTCAATTGCCTGTGCGTCAGATGAGATTCTAAAAGTTCCCAAATCAATCATTTGTTGGCTGTTCATGTTCATTGTGCCAATGTGTTTGGAGTCTGGACTAGTGAGAATATGACATAACAACTGTAGGTGCAGGCTAACTTCTTTGTGATTTGGCCAATGAATTATAGGGTAACTTAAAGTACGCGCTATGCAGGAGATATTGATACAGAAGAGAGGACATGAGTATCACAGGATAGGCTTCATGAGGCGGGTATGATTGCATATAGCACGAGATATTTTCTACTAGTAATCAAGGAAAGGAAGTGAGGATGAAGATGAGTTGAGTATAGTTGTATGGTCAGGTTGATGAACGAGTCATAGCGATAGGGTCTCCATAAGATGAGCGGGGACGTGGTTGCCTAAAACTCTTTTATCCACTTTAGGTAAGCTTTTGCCAACAACTAATTGAAAAATGTTAAGGAAGGGTATGAGAAAAAGCGGTTGCAGCTAATGCAATGTAGGTTTAGTATATGAAATGAAGCCGTAGAGGAGGGCCTCCTTTTTTTTAGGGGGATGTTTAAGGAAAAGGGTTGTTTTGGGGGGGGGGGGGGGGGGGGGAATTGGAAGGGTCAATATCTAATGCATGAGAGGATTTGTAATTATGGGACGTGAGAGTTATGCTGGCCTACACACTATGTACATTGCCAGACTTAATATTTCTTTCCTGGCCTCATTCTATATCTTGAATTATCTCTATTAGGCCATGCGGATTCATCATGGGGCCGTGCTGGAGACTTAAGAAGTTCTGATGTTTGTACACCTGAGGTACTTTTAAGAGATTCTTATTAATGCTGTACATGCATTTCCTAACGCTCTGAATCGTCATTATTTGTGCGTGTAAAGTGAAAAATGGAACATCTTCTTATTTATACTTCATATGATTCTGAATAAAGGAATCAGAGTCTCCCCGTTTTCAAGCGATTCTGCGTGTGACAAGTGCACCAAAAAAGCGATTTCCTGGTGATATCAAAAGTTTCTCACATGAGTTGAACTCAAAAGGCGTGCGGCCTTTCCCATTTTGGAAGCGTCGTGGCTTGAATAATCTGGAGGTACTGTGATTTGAAGCCTTGCAACTCTCCAGATGATAAAACTTCTTGTTCTATCTTCTTCTGACAAATTTGATGCTCTTTGCAGGAGATTCTGGTTGTAATTAGAACCAAATTTGACAAGGCCAAGGAAGAAGTCAACTCTGATCTGGCTATCTTTGCGGCTGATTTGGTGGGAATTCTTGAGAAAAATGCAGAAAGTCATCCTGAGTGGCAGGAGACCATTGAAGACCTGCTGGTGTTAGCTCGTAGCTGTGCTATGACATCACCTGGAGAGTTTTGGCTTCAGTGTGAAGGTATAGTTCAGGAGCTGGATGACAGACGCCAAGAACTTCCCATGGGTATACTGAAACAACTTCACACAAAAATGCTTTTCATCCTGACAAGGTGTACTAGGTTGTTGCAGTTCCATAAGGAAAGTGGATTGGCCGAGGATGAGCAGTTCCTACATCTTCGTCAGTCCAGGGTGCTGCATTCTGCTGATAAGCGAGTTCTGCCGAGCATGGGGAGAGATGGTAAGAGTTTGAGTGCTGCAAAGCCTTCAAAAGCACCTTCATCCAGGAAATTTTATAGCCAAGAGCAGCATGGTTTGGAATGGAAGAGAGAACATTCCGTGCAGAGAGATGATGTTCTCTCTCCTCCAGCTAATGACACTCCTAAGACCGAGTCTCCTGGAGGTAGGAATCGCATGGCTTCATGGAAAAAATTCCCGATTCCAGCTGGGAAAACCTTGAAAGAGTCTGTCGCAGCAAAGGAGCATCATGATAGCAAGGTCGAACCTGAAAAAGTGTTAAACAATAGGAGAAAAATGTCCGATGGGGATGTTGTTGCGAAGTCTCCTGAGCTCCTTTCTACCCAAGAGTCTTCTAAGCATCAGCACAAGGCTTCTTGGGGTTACTGGGGAGATCAAGCAAATGCTTCTGGGGAAAGCACCATAATATGCCGTATTTGCGAAGAGGAGGTTCTTACTTCATTTGTAGAAGATCACTCTCGAATTTGTGCAGTTGCTGATCGATGCGATCAGAAGGGTTTAAGTGTCAATGAGCGTCTTCTCAGGATATCTGAAACTCTTGAAAAGTTGATGGAGACCTTTCAGAAGGATGCTCAACATGTTGGCAGTCCAGACGTTGCCAAGGTATCAAATTCAAGTGTCACTGAAGAATCTGACATACCCTCACCAAAACTCAGTGACTGGTCAAGGAGAGGTTCAGAGGACATGCTTGATTGTTTCCAAGATGTAGATAACTCCATTTTCATGGACGATATGAAGGGTCTACCTTCCATGTCATGTAAAACCCGTTTTGGTCTTAAGTCTGATCAGGGAATGACAACATCATCTGCTGGAAGCATGACACCTCGGTCTCCTGGATTGACGCCAAGAACCAGTCAGATAGACTTGCTCTTGGCAGGGAAGGGTGCTTTCAGTGAGAATGAGGATCTCTCACAGGTATCCTCTTCAGTTCTTTGTCTTAAAATGGTTGAGCTGCTTTGCTAAGTGATATCTTATATTGCTTGCAAAACTTGATACATCGGCATGATATATGACTGGAAACTTTTAAGTTCAGCCTCTGTGCTTTGACTTACCTTGTTTGAAAAAAAGTGATTATCTTACAGCATTTTCTTTTGAGTTTACTGGAGGAAGTCACGAGCAAAGCTGCAAAAGACATGTTTTGAGGCATTAATCTTCAAATGTAACCCTAAGCAGCCAAATGGTTCCCTTATCCATGGGCCCATCAATTGGCTTAAGACCTAAGGGCAACAAACATGCATTCCATACTTAGTGTCTCTGAAATTATGTGCCTGGATAGCGTCATGTTCTACAAGTCAATTATGAAAAGTAATTTGACATTCATATCAGAATGCACTAGCTGACTTTGCATAGTTTATGCTAATCCTTTATGATGATTGTTTCATTAGTTGTGTAGTCATGGTAAGTTGAAGTATCTTTTCTACAGATGAATGAGCTGGCTGATATTGCTCGATGTGCAGCAAGCACACCATTGGAAGACGAGAGATCGTCACCCTTCTTACTGACCTGTCTTGAAGATTTGAGGATGGTTATTGATCGGCGGAAGATTGATGCACTTACAGTGGAGACCTTTGGAACTCGAATTGAGAAGTTGATACGGTGCTTAATTTGCTGATGATTTTGTTTCTAAATCCAGTAAAGTAGTGATATTTTTATTGGATAACAATTAGTTTGCATACTTTGTTTCTATATGAAAAGCACATTGCCTTGATTAAAAATCGGACGGGTAATGTGCAATTTGATTAATTAAAACTTAATGTCAACTGTCTTTTGTTAAATAATGTTCTTGATGCAAAAGTGGTTTTCTCATATTTTACGGTCTTTGTTCTTTTCAAAGCAAAAACAGAACACACCATTCTAATGATGCCTCAGAGCTTATTTGCTCTATCCTTGATTAGTTTGATACATTTTAAGTCTTGGGTTTACCTTGGTCTGAAAGAAGGCTGGTCACTCTTATGTGACTTTCATCATTGATTGTGATTGAATTTCATCCTCTAGGGAAAAGTATTTACAGCTCTGTGAGCTGGTGGATGATGAAAAGATCGACATAACAAGTACTGTTATTGATGAAGATGTTCCTTTGGAAGATGATGTGGTTCGTAGCTTGCGAACAAGCCCTGTACATGCTTCTAAAGATCGAACATCCATTGATGACTTTGAGATCATCAAACCAATTAGCCGTGGTGCTTTTGGACGTGTTTTCTTGGCTAAAAAGCGAACGACTGGCGACCTTTTTGCAATAAAGGTAATGCCTCTTGATTTAAATTTTCAATCTATGTTTGTTATCATAAGCAATTGTTTCACCTTTTCTCTTTCTATCAAAGAACTAGCTAACAAATTTTCGGAACTTAACTTTTAGATTTTTTAAGAGTAATTCATTTTAACATATAGTGATTCTTAAAGTCTGGAATACCTCTTGATGCGTCATTTACTTAAAGAAGGTTCTGTTTTATGAATCATAATAGTTGGGAAAGGTATTAGAAAGAACCTTTTTGTTAAAACTTGGCAGAAGATCCCTTTTTATTCTTGGTATGATTATACGGTGTCTTCACCTGTATATTGCTTGTGACTTGCAATATCTGTGTCCTGCTTTGTCCAACAGGTTCTTAAAAAGGCAGATATGATTCGCAAGAATGCTGTTGAAAGTATTCTGGCTGAACGTGATATTTTGATTTCAGTCCGTAATCCTTTTGTGGTGAGCAGGTCTATCTATGAAGCACCTCATTATCTATATAATACATGGTTTCCTATATTCATTTGCTTCTGTCTGTCTCAGGTTCGCTTCTTTTATTCTTTCACTTGTCGTGAAAATTTGTATCTTGTGATGGAGTATTTGAATGGAGGAGACCTGTATTCGTTGTTGAGAAACTTAGGCTGCTTAGATGAAGAAGTTGCTCGCGTGTATATAGCAGAAGTGGTAAGTTGCTAGTGTTACTTTGATGTGCTACTGTACAAATTATGATGCAGTCTTAAGAACCATGAACATGTCCATGTAGGTGCTTGCTCTTGAGTATCTACATTCTCTGCGCGTGGTGCATCGTGATTTGAAGCCTGATAATTTGTTGATTGCTCACGATGGTCATATCAAGGTAATTGGAGAGACACTCTTCAGTAGGTATTGCCTTAGTAATTTTTGACATCTCTGTCTGGTCATTAATTAAAAAAATTTCGATGTTTGTTTAGCTGATACTTAATTTTTACGTACAGCTGACCGACTTTGGGCTTTCTAAAGTTGGTCTCATCAACAGCACGGATGATTTGTCGGGTCCAGCGGTTAGCGGCACATCCATGCTTGTGGATGAAGAGCCTCAGCTATCTATGTCCGAGAGTCAGAAAGAAAGACCGAAGAAACGTTCTGCTGTGGGCACACCTGACTATCTGGCACCAGAAATACTTCTGGGAACAGGACATGGTCTGTATTGCCTTTTGCTTTATGTAAGACGCAATAAATGTTATTCAGTTTTGTCGAGTATTAATTATTTGGCTAATATCTGGAAATGTAAAAATTAACTTCTTCGCGATAAGTGTACAATTTGTCATTTGTGTTTCATATTCACTTCTTTATCACTAAGGGAAAATCGCATATACGTCCACTGTACTGTCATGTCATCACTGATCACGCTCCTGAATGTTGCATTATGTTGTTCCTTTATTCACTGATTATAGCAGTAGGGCTAACATAATCACATCTCACTTATTGCATTTCAGGCACAAGTGCTGATTGGTGGTCTGTTGGGGTTATATTATTCGAGTTGATTGTTGGAATTCCTCCATTCAATGCGGAGCATCCACAGGTTAGTTTCTTGCCTTGTCCCTAGTAATTGAGATTATTTTAGTGTAATTATGTAAAAATTATTTATTCAAACTCACCATTCTTATTCTTTCAGACAATATTTGATAACATTCTTAATCGTAATATACCTTGGCCTAGAGTGCCTGAAGAAATGAGCGCTGAAGCACAAGACCTAATTGATCGGTGAGTTAACTTCTCTTTTACTCAGGCATTTAGAATTTGTCGATGTTGGATGAATATTTACTGATCTAATTTGACAAATCAATCTTCAGGATTCCAGGGAAGTTAAATAATCAGGAGAGTTTTCTGTAAATAGCCCTCAAATTTTCCATGTTGATCCCCCATCAGCGATCCATTCTCTCTTGATCTTTGGTAGATTCATTCTTAAATTCAAAAGAAGAAAAAATGGACGTTTTTAACAAGATTCAAAGTGGCCCCCAAAAAAGGATTCTCACAATGCATAGTTTCTGTATTTTTTTTTCTTTATGCCACTTGACATTTTTGTGAGAACTAAACTTATGAGGAAAGAGAGAAAGGAAATGAACACTCTGAACAGATACTCTGCTGAATTCATATTTTGGCTTTCATGATGATCAGTCAAGATGAAATTATTATGTTTCGACATCAAGTTAAAATGTTAACAATGTGCGTCATTTGATTTCAAAGGTTGCTGACCGAAGATCCTCACCAGAGACTTGGAGCTAGAGGAGCATGGGAGGTGATTGTTTTTTCCTTAAATATATTTGGGGGAATAATCATGTTCATGAAAATGGATGTTTAGTTATTCGGTGAACTGACAATTAAACTTACAGGTGAAGCAGCATGTCTTCTTCAAAGACATCAGTTGGGACACTCTTGCCAGGCAGAAGGTTTTACTATCATGTTTACCAATCAAACATTTTCCTAGCATTTAGTTCGTCGATATTTTGTTCATTTTCATATTGACCCATGGCATCTGGACGACTTTGTTTGTAGGCGGCATTTGTCCCCTCTTCAGAAAGTGCCCTGGATACGAGCTACTTCACAAGCCGCTACTCGTGGAATCCTTCAGACGAGCAATTTTATCCAGACAGCGAATTCGAGGATATGAGTGACGCGGATAGCTTAAGTGGAAGCAGTTGCCTCAGCAATCGCCAAGATGAAGTGGTAAAGTTAATCAATATTTTCAAACTCGATAACATTGTTGTGATTTTTTTTGTGCTTTTGACTGTTTTGTAATAGTATATGACCTCACGGTAGTGGACTTGTTCTGGATGATGATGACATGCAGGGAGATGAATGTGTGGGTCTTGCTGAGTTCGAGTCTGGCTCATCTATCAACTACTCATTCAGCAATTTCTCGTTCAAGGTAATTGCTAACTACTAAAATGTCATTCCATGCTGTTGTGCATTTATCCAAAAGCTGAATTGAGATAACTTCTTAACTTTCTATCACGACAATCGTCATTCTTTCTGGGTTTTCACCAAGTTCACTCTTCAGCATTTTGCGAATCTGCAGATACATATTAAGAGCTGGTATGCTAAATGACGAATTTTTCCGTATCTAAGCCACTTGTCATAATCATTTCCCTATGATCAGAAATCTTATATTATGATAGTACATTCTAGGTTTCAATTGCAGAAAAATTGAATTAATCCATTGACATGTTTTTTTAGGGAAAATACCATAACATACCTCATCTTTCACCTGATGCTTACTTACATACCTCATGTTGAAAATACCAAATACATGCCTGAATGGTACGATCGGAGACCACTTTGCACGTTCACATCAATTATCCTATTGTCCCTATTTATGAAAATGCCATTTTTTTTTTCAGAAATGCTCATCCTGGACTCCGAAATTTTCGCACCCAGTCTAAAACATTCAAAACCAACTAAAAAACCAAAATCCCAATCCCTAAGCAGATGTTAAATTGAGTTTGTAATGATGGGCAATATGGTATTTTCGATATGGGGTTCTGTTTAGATGTATGTGAATGGTATTTGTGAAAACAGAGAGATATACAGGTGTTGGGTCGAAATCAAGGTTCCTGTGTTTTATGATTTCTCTATTATGGCTGCTACCTTGTAGGACATACTTCTATTTACTTGTCTTATGTTTGTCCTTTCAATTTTCACAGAATCTGTCTCAGTTGGCATCGATCAACTATGATTTGCTTTCTAAGGGATGGAAGGATGACCCTCCACCCAATTCCAGTGCATGATCGCTTGTCTTCCCCAGCAAAAGCGTGGAGGGAATACTATTGAACTTGGCTTATGATGGGCTTTGGAGGGCGCCGATTGACCTCGTCGCCATTGTATATGCTGTACATGTATGTATCTGAACAGTTCAGCCGCCTCTTTTGTCTGATTTTCCTTTGTCGAATTCTCTGTTTTACAAATATGAATCTTTGCTGAATGTGATCTTTCTTTTGCAGAGATAGAAGAGACATTGAAAGAGAAACCATGCCGGAGATGTGCGCGCTCTCTCTCGCTCTCTCTCTCTGCGTTTTGGTAACGTTTCCACGCCGTGGGGGTTCCATTTTTGCCATCGAATTGTTTCTGGGTTGGTAATGAGCTTGGGTTGTCAATGTAGCTTCAACGTACATGCCTAGGTGTCCGTGTATTTATGACCTTTAAAAGTGTATCATCTGCGATTTTCGGAAGTTGGCAATGAGAGCACATCTCCCTTTTCTCGAATTCATGGCGCCTCGTGTATTTTAATAGGGCTGTGTAACAATATCTACAGGGCCTTGCACAACACGAGCTACTCTTCTCGAGAATGAGAGAGCTGGTTCTGTCGAAAATGAACTTCATGATGAAATCTAGATCGAAGTCATACTGTATGGACAACAGAAACACTAGTCATTTGATGACTAAATGTTTAGGAAGTGATACAAAAAATCGCATTTAGTAAAATATTTTTCAAATCATTCGTTTTTGGCAAAATAAATAGAGCTTTAAGAGCAGTCTAGAAAGTGAAGAATAATAAATTAGTCGTTTCAATTTCTTGATTTCACGTGTCAAAGAAATATTGCTTATGCTAACCATTATGAATCGATTGACATGTTTGGGTATTTGAATGAAGTGAGCAAATAATCTTTTCCTTTCCAGAGGGAATTACTTCTCCGGCTACCCCGGACGATGGTCTCAATTCTTAAGCAATCGACCATCGTTGAACTTGCTTCCTTGCAACTTCTAATCTTGTTCAACAAAGATTTCCTTTTCAGGGTGCTTCTGCGGCGTGCCAACTCGCGGAGGTGAATAATCGCGCGTCCCCTTGAGAAGCGCCAAATTACCTGTTCATGTTCATGAATTGGATGTTGGCCATGAAACTATTCAGAAGACTCTTGAACAGTCCATTCTTTTAACGAACTTAATCTAAATATGTTCATGTCATTACTTCAATGAAAGAAAGTGAGTCGAATAAAATGGCAAAGGTCCAAGAAAATCTGCCTCGAGCAAGGGTATCTGAGAATTCTGATCAGATAAAGAGAGAATCAAAGTCATATATGATTGGCCCACTACCCTCGTGTACTGGTTTTATGCAGTGCCCCAGATGTTTTTGTATTATGTGATCAACAAGCCTTGTATTTATCCCCTCAGACAAGAATCCGTTCCATGTTAAAAGGTGAAGATTGGGAAGGGGGGGGGGGGGGTGTTTTAAATAGGTTTTCTTGTCTCTTGGGTCTGGGCTGATGCTGTCCCCCCCGCCCCCCCCCCCCAAAAAAAAAAAAAAAAAAAACCCAACACGAGAAGTGCGGCTTTTTGTTTATTTCCATGCCTTATCTGTCTCCTTGTAATTGGATCTTATGTAGCAAATCTTAAAAAGATATACAGAGAGGAACAAAGCCAAGTCTAGAGTTTTTCAGGGGCCTGAATGAGAAACAAAAAGTTAATCATCATATCCACCATGGACCACATAATATCGGATTGATGATCTTTCCATGCCTATGGAGCAAAGTTTGTCAACCTTTTTTTGTAGGCACAATAACTTCACTTCCTTTCTAAAAAGACTCTCAATCAGCTGCTGTGAATCACAACCTGATGAGAATCCTATCCACACAACCACCGCCTGCCACCACCACTGCCAACCCAAAATTTCAAAAAATTTAAATTCATCAGGGAGAAGCTTTTTTCCTTTTTCTTTTTCTTTATTGTTGCGGTAACCACAGAGATATTCCATAGGTTAGCTGTAAATCAATAAGTACACATTCTCACAAGGTTCCCCAAGTCATTTTTATTTGTTTATAGCGATTATAGAGATTTGCCAACCATTGTGACAGAGAAAGCACATGCTGCCATAACTGTACCAACAAGTTTGGCTCACTGCAATGTTTTGATTAGAGGCTAGTGACTCGCCAAAAAGAAACAGCTCCAACGAGGTCACAGAATCAACTTTAGACTTCAGGTATGCATCTCAATCTGATTTTCCAAAGGTCCAGAAAAAAAAAAAATAGACGAAGTTTGGTGGATCAATACACTTGAAAACACTATTACACCAAGCATCCTAAGAAGTAAATGAAACATCTCAATCTGAACAGATGAGAAGTTGCATCAAAAGCAAAAGGGCAAAGCAAAAGCAAAAGCAAAAGCAAAAGCATTGAGTAATAATTACAAGAAACCATGATCCAACATACTGACCAGCAAGAACAAATTTAACTGATATCCACCCCCAAAGCATAAATGAAGAGAAGATGAAAAAAAAAAGGTAGCACAATGGGGAATTACAGAAAATGATAAGAGGAAAAAGGAGGAAAAGACTATTGCCTCGTAATGACATTAGAAAGAGGCCCAAATTGACACAGAACGGAAAAATAGAGAAGAAAAGCCAGATTATGATGCTAAATGTGGACATAATGTTGCAAGATGATCCTTCGGGAATTTCGCTCGCCAGTCTCGGAAATCAACTCACCGAGAAGATGCGTCATCTTTCACCTCATTGACCTGGTCGAGCTGTGGGGCGCGATCTTTCTGCGAGCTAGAATGACACAGCTCCTCGATTTGGCTCCTCACTTCGGACATTGAAGGACGCTTATCGGGATATTGGGCGGCACAATCTATCGCGAGCTGCAATAGCTGAACCATCTCCTCCTCGATGTTCTGGTACCTCAGGAGCTCGAGATCGAAGACTTCAGAAGTCCACTCCTCGCGAACAATGGACTGGACCCACCTTGGGAGGTCCACACCTTCCTCGTTGAGGAGAGCGTGAATAGGCGCCTTCCCAGTCAAGAGCTCCAGAAGCAACACCCCGAAGCTATAGACGTCGGCCTTTTGGGAAACTCTACGAGGGTCGGTCACTTCTGGAGCTCGGTAGCCGGCGACGTGGTTTGGGGTGGTGGAAGGCCCCACGAGGTGGGCCAGGCCAAAATCAGATACTCGTGCATCGTATGATGTCGTTAGAAGGATGTTGGAGGATTTGATATTTCCATGGGAGACGCTTGGACCTTGGGAATGAAGGTACTCTATGCCACGGGCGGCTCCAAGGGCAATGGCAGACCTGATTTCCCAGTTCAGTGGAGTTCTTCCTGCTCCTTTGTTTCCTGCAGTAAATTTTGAAAACAGAGTTCTTACATTTCAATGTGGTTACAGCCGAAAGAAAATGTTGCAGACAGATATGCATTCGCGATCAACTCAAGGAATGAAAGCTGGGATGAACCAAGAACAAGTAGTATAAAAAATGTATAATCGACTTAATTGAACTTCAATTAGAAGAAAAAGGTTGCAAGGAGCTGCAAGCCTACAATAGCAGGAAACTTTAATAACCCGAAGAAAAGAAGAACAAAATTATTGCTTCAGGAAGAAATTATCACCATGTAAAAGTGCAGACAAGCTTCCCATAGGCATATAATCATGGACGAGAAGCTTCTCATCATTGCTGTAATAGTATGCCCTCAGAGGAACCAGATTTTCGTGATCCATAGCTCCGACTGCTTCAATCTTCTCCTTGAATTCCTTTGCAGCCACGTTGACATCCTTTAGCCTCTTCACAGCCACCGTGATACCTGCCTCCAAAACCGCCTTGTAAGCCGTTCCAAAGGTCCCTTTCCCGAGAACTTCCGCCGAAGCCCTCAACAAGTCCTCCAAATCAAAAACCTTTGCAGAATTACCGAAGAAGACCAACTTCTTTGCCACGGCACCAGCACCACCATTCACTTCCCCCTTTCCACTTCCTGCCATGGCCGCAGCTGCAGCTGCCGCCACGGAGTAGCCATTACTGTAACCGCCATTCTCGACCTCCCCGACCGGTTTCTCAGCTGGAAGCTCCAAATCCTGGTGCTTGTAGGTCGCCATGTCCACAGATCTAGTCTTCTTGCTACCCTTCTTCCGGCACACATAGATCAACAGTAAGACCAGGAATATAAGCCCGAACACGCACCCAATTACAATGCCAGCAACCGCAGCCCCAGAAAGCTTCTTTTTCTTTCCTCCTCTGTTCTCAGTACTACCAGACGGCTCGGCGGCAGGCAGATTAATATCTTGAGAGCAAGAAGCCATCGGCTTCCCGCACAGAGAGTTACCCGAAAACGAAGTGGTAGCAAAAGTCCCCAAGCTCTCAGGTATCGACCCATTTAACAAATTGTTAGAGACATTGAACTGCTCGAGCTTGGGCAGCTTCAGCTCAGCGGGGATCGACCCAGACAGATGATTGTTCTCAAGAAAGAGAGTCCTAAGCCGAGTCAAGTTGCTGAAACCAGCAGGAATCTCCCCAGAGAAATTATTGGACGCGAAATTGAGCCTCACGAGATCACGCAAGCTGAAGAGTGACTCAGGGATCGGGCCAGAGAACTGATTACCTTGCACGTAGAAGTTCCTCAGGTTGACGCAGGACGCGAGATCTGAGGGGAGCTGGCCGGAGAGCGTGTTGAGCCGGAGCGAGAGAGTACGGAGCTCGGTCAAGTTACCCAGGACGCCGCCGGGGATTTGGCCGGACAGGGCGACGCCGGGCAAGCGGAGGGCGGTGACCCGGTCCGACTGGCACTGGACGCCCGGCCACGAGCAGGGGCTCTGGAGGCTGGCATTCCAGAGCAAAGTGCGGCCACCGACGGCGGATCTCAGCGCGAGGAGAGCCGCTCGGTCGGACGCGAGATCTGGCTCCGCGAAGGGGAGGAGAACGGCCGAAACGGCGAAGAAGCTCAGGAAGGCAAGGATTCGAAACTGCATTGTTGAGGGAGAGAATCCTTATTTTCCGAGCTGGTGGGGTCGATCAAGAAAAGAAGCTGCAGAAGATGGGGAGAGTGGAGGGGCAATGCTTTGAAGTCAATGGGAGTGTAAATGCAGAGCCTTGCGGGTTGGGTCCTTAAGACGGGTTCGAGGTTGGGTGAACTGCTATAAAAATCGGATCTTTCTTCGCTTCTCTGGGTTTCTGTGTGTGCCGTGTGTGTGGGTGCATGTGTTTCTTGGTGAAGAGTGGGAGAGTGGAAGAAGAAGAAGAAGAAGAAGAAGAAAAAGAGGAGAGGAGGAATCCAGGCTGTTTGTGTGTGTTAGTCTTTCTGTGTGTAGGGAGAGAGAGAGAGAGAGAGAGAGAGAGAGAGATCAGGAAAATGAAGGACAAGGAAGTGGAAAAGAAAAAAAGTGAGGTGAGGTGAGGGGAGGGGGATAAAAAAGTAAAAACACTAGCTGCTGTTTAGTGAAGTGAGGGTTGGAGTGATGATGTGTGATTTGCTGGTGATTGGTCAACTTGTCTATTTTCCTTCTTTTTTGCATGCTGCATCTACTTTTCTATTTTTCCCTGTTTTCTTTTCTTTTCTTTCATTTTAGTCCTTTTTGCCTTTCCAAGAAAATGAAGGTTGTGATTTTTTTTTGGTTCACTATTATTGCTTTTGCTTTTCTTTTCTTTTTTTCTTTTTTTTTGTTGGGGGTTTTGGCTTGCGTACCATCTGTCAATTTTCTTTCTTCCTCTTATTCTTGTTCCTCCCTTTTGTCAAGTACGCTTGTTTCATGTTTCATATAGTACTAAAAAGAAAAATCAGGCGTGCGATGCTGACGTCATCTTCCGACCATTCCTTCAATTGATTTTGCGGGCATAAATTTAAAGCAGGGAGGCCAACTCGTAGATGGATTTGACGGTGAATTTATCGCCGGATAGATTTGAGATATCTGTGGTTATTTGATTCGTGCTCTTTCAACGTATGGATGTTGGTGTCTCTGCATGCGTGGAGATGGTAATGAGGATGCTGAACCTAAAAGCGCGCTGTAAGTCCCGTCACAAATGAAGTAGGAGATCTCGACGTGTGCTCATCACTGGATCTGATGATCAGCTGCCGAAATTTTGCATTGATAGATTTGTTACGGAGGGATGGGAGAGTGCTTCTAGCTGCAGATTTTGTTTTGTTATTTTGCTCTTTGACTTTTTTTTTAACAATTACTTAAATTTTGCAAGACTTGAGAAGATGTGACTCTCGATTGATATTATAATATGTGAATGGATTTTTCTTTTATTTAGACAAAAAGACAACCGTAAACCTATTGATGCAGTACAAATTGTATGTGATTTGGATTTTCAGAGAATTTTAGATATTGACCTGAAAAAAAAAATGCTTGTATTTTTTCTTATAATTTGTCGCCTTTTTTTTTTGTTTTCTTGTGCAATATAATTATTGCGTGTGCAGTGACATTGGGTGTAATAACGGTTGGAAAATGAGGTTTTTGTTTCCTGGTGTTCGAATTTTGAAGTTTTTTGAAGTTTTGGTGTTTCATTAAATGATGTGATCGTGAGAGGAAGGAGGAGCAGACAAAAGGGGGGTTTTTTTTTTTTTTTAAAAGGGGAATCTGTTTTCATCTCTTCCCTAATAAATTACAAGTTTAGTAATTAATCCTTGGGAAATGATAAATTTAATCTAGTTCTGGGCTCTAGGGAAGATTGTTCACTCATTTTTCCCCACGGGTCTGTTCAGATGTTATTTTCTCTCTTTCGATGGGAGATTTCGATTGCATCCCGGAATCAATTTTATTACTAATTGAATCTAGTCGACCGAACCGGAGCTCCTATGAATCTTCGCACAAAGACGGAGCACGGCGCGATATTACTAATTGATTTTCTTTGCGCCATTTGGCAGGATTCTTAAACTTTATTGATGGCCGCGATAAAAGTCGGTTGTGAAAATAATTCATTCCGATACCCTTTATAAGAAAGTTGGAGCTTGCGATCAGGGTAATTTGAGGAGAGATTGGCCACACTAGCATAGTCAACGAAAAGTGAAGTCAAATCAATTTGATGAAATTGAGGCTAGAATATGTACATAAGCAACCAGCTAGGCATCGTTGTATAGGGTGGCGTTCCCAAGGGGTTTTTTCCAATTATGCTCTCTCTAATCTCCCGTTTGTGTTTCGCAAGCAAGAGCAACACTTTTCCCCTCTCTAAAAAGACTACCATTAGCGGAGGTAATTCCCTTATTTTATTAGCATTATCCTACAGACGCCATCATAGAATTATTTCCAATCATAATATCGGCGATAGAAAAATTATCAAAAAAATTTAAATTATTTAATTTTGTCGATTGAGTCCTAAATCTTTTGATAATTTACTAATTGACTTTTCAACCAATTTTGGCGAAAAAATGCTGACGTGGAGGACGGTTGTTCTACGTGGCACGGTCATCATTACAATTGTTGTGATTTTTATTTTTTTTCGAGTCTTCTTTATTTCTACTTTCCTTTTTTTCTTCTTTAATCTTTTGATAATTTACTAATTGAATGCTGGCGTGCACGACGGTTGTTCTACTTGGCACAACCATCATTACAATTGTTGTGATATTTAATTTTTTTTTCGAATCTTCTTTATTTCTATTTTCCTTTTTTCTTTAATTTTCTCTGTGCCGGCAACCCTCACTGACCGCGAATGTCTCATCGGTGGCAGGCGCGGGCCGTGAAGGCCTTGGGTGAGGCCATCGCTGTAATGACTTGGGTCCACCACTCGCAAGATATTGTCCACTTTGAACACACAGTCCGCGTGATTTTGTTCCTCCGAAGGCCACCTATACATCCCCGAAAAAACGCGTTTCGCAAGCTAAGAGGCCCCTAGCTCTATATAAGCTAGCCCAAGAGTCTCTCTCTCTCTCCCTGGACAAAGAGCCATGCACACCCCCTTCGCGGGATGTCACAATCACGGCCTTGCCGATCGTGGGCAAGGGCCTTCACGGTCCTGCCGACTGCGAGCTAGGCAGCCCTCCCAGGTGGCTGCGATGGCCTTGGGCGAGGCCTTCCCTGCCCCACCCGTTGCGATGTTCATGAGTGAGCCCTTTGTAGCATTGACGACTGCAGGCGAGAAGATATCTCCAGCACAAAAACAAAAAGAAAAGAAATATTCAAGATATATTTTAAAACTTATAATAATTCTCCACATCGGTCGCGGACCAATTTACGATGTCTCCGTCATTGACGTTCATCGAGCAGGCCACATGGATCGGCTGCGGTCTTCTCCGGCTAATGATACCTCTAAAATATCTTTTTGATAGACATCTCTATCTGTATAGGGAATTCGGTGTTGACAAATCTCTTCGAGTGTCCTCCTCCTTCTCAATATTGTTATCGCAATTAATTTTTGCCAAAAATTCAACGTGACGGTATGTCACATAGGAAGGCAATGACTAGATCGCCCCCCCTCAACGATTTTCGATGAAAATTGATTAGAGGAACTACGTTGATGCCATTTGTGCACTTATTAATCTTTTAAGTTTGCTTTTGACATTTGAAATTCATTATTCAAATCGAGTGACGTAATTAAGAAAGTAAATTGTCCAAAACAATCCTAAACCTGTCGTGCGGATGCATTTTCCTTTTGCATGATCAATGCTTTGGGGGGGGAAAAATTGGGTCCAAAAAATGTTTTGAAAATTGAACTATAAGTTTTCTTAACGGGAGCTCTCGAAACGCTGATTAATCATATCCAACAAAAAGCGATACACGCATTTTCAACATTTTGACTGTAGCATAACACGAGAGAAAGGGGGATGTCTCGATAATGACAAATTTCTTCATCTGAGTAATTAATGGAAAATCGGGGGATGTTTGGTAACAAAATTCATGAATTGCATCACATTATGTAGGCTTGACAAAGTATTTCGAAGGTGCTCGTCGACGCGTCTGGATTCCCTGCGTTAGGGGGGGAAAGATCCAATGGCGAAGGAAATCTGGATCCCCCCGCCTTACATGCAGGGATTCGGATCCTCGTCAACCAGATTTTCGATGATAATAATAAAAAAATCCGGAAGGTGTTTCAGTTGTGTCGATAGGCATCAATCACTACCCGCTTTTGTTTCCTAGCTAGACAGAGACAGAGGAGGGCGCCAATGTGGTGGTCCTCTTGTCTAATCCATAATTTGACCTAATCCCAATTAAAGAAGATTTTTCAAAAAAAAAATACATTGTCAAAATGTTGCAAAATAAATTTTCACCATTCGCCAAAATATTCAAACACATATTATTATCGAGAAAGAAAATATTTTTGTATTGATTAATTATTTCAAGTTATATCAGATATTACTTTTAAGAAAATATTTTTCAAATCATTAATTCTCCATGACGAAACAAATGAGCCTAAATGTACGGAAATAAAAATGGACAACACTTCCGGACAAGCTCCAAGGTCAAGGAGTGGGTGATGTTATTTCTTGCCATTACTTCGATTAAAACGTCAAATATTGGTTACTTGTGGTCCTAATTCCGAAACGCCTTTTGCACGATATGATTTCTACACACGTCTTTTTTTAGGAGGTCTACAGCCATTATGTGGCATAGGGGTTACATCACGTACGAAATTTAATAGTATACCACTTCTACGAATAGCTCGTAATGATGCATCTCTTCCGAGACCAGGACCTTTTATCATGACTTCTGCTCGTTGCATACCTTGATCTACTACTGTCCGAATAGCATTTCCTACTGCGGTTTGAGCAGCATATGGTGTCCCCCTTCTTGTACCATTGAATCCACAAGTACCGGCGGAGGACTAAGAAATTACCCGACCCCGTGCATCTGTAACAGTCACAATGGCATTGTTGAAACTTGCTTGAACATGAAAAACTCCCTTTGGTATTCTATGTGTACTTTTCCGTGAACCACTACGGGCATTCCTATGTGAACCAGTTCTTGGTATAGATTTTGCCATACTTTATCATCTCATAAATAGAAATTCGATATATATAGATATATCCATTTCATGTCAAAACAGATCCTATTTTTTTCATTGGGTCCTTTACGTTAGAGAGCCCATTTTCAAAAAATTATCCTTGTCTTTGTTTATGCCTCGGATTAGAACAAATTACTATAATTCGTCCCCTCCTACGGATCAGTTGACATTTTTCACAAATTTTACAAACGGAGGCTCTTATTTTCATAGTTGTTGTTCCTTAACTTAATTCTTACTCTATTTTTTTGGAAGAAAATAAGTTTCTTGAAATGTTGAACTTCAAATTGTATCCCATGAAGGGAATGCTGAAGTTGAAAAAACAACCTAATCATTCGAATCCTTATTGTGGCATCTATAAATTATACACCTCTGGTTGAATCATAACGACTTACTTTAATTTTGCCCCTCCCTCCTAATATACGTATAAAACTCCGTCGGATCCTTCATGAAACATAACCTAGAATTAGATCTTCATTATCGAAAAACCCCGAGCATACATACCATTGAGAAGGAGAAGTGATTAATTAATTAAACCTTAATGAATCCATTTTTTTGTTCTTTCATTCTAATTCTAGGGAAAAGCCCTAGAAGTATCACCTAATGTAGCAGGAATGATATCAACTAACCCACCCTTTTTTCTTTTGACAAATAGGAAATTCTGGATCGAATTCGGATATAAAAAAGATTACCATATATAACATAAAATTTCTCCGCCGTAGCGGGACGTTTTGTCAATCGGGGAAGGTTTTTGGTGACAACACCTGGAGATATCAGAAGTGAGAATGCTGACATGAGTAACGAGAAATCATGTGAAAAACACGATTGCCTGCCAGTGGAAGGCTTTCTGCGTTCAGTCAATCTACGCAGAGTGAATCGGTCCCTAAGGAACCCCCGAAAGGGCTGCCGTCCGATGGGTACATGAAAGTGACAAAGCAACATATATATATATATATAGACACACACACGATTCGATGGTCTATTGTAATTTTTTTTCAAATAAAGTTGATTCAGAGTTCTGTTTTTTTCTTTTTGGGCAAAATATAATTGGAGTTAAAAATTATGTTTGCCGCACTTTCGAGGCTAGTAAAAACTAAGGCTGCGTATGGTAGCGTTTCTGTTCCTGGGAATATTTTTTGAACATAAACATTTTTTGTGTTTCTGTTCAAAACTACGATTTTTGGGAAAAAAACGTGTTTGGTAAGTTAAAAAAAAATATATTTTTTTCAGTCCGCGACCGGCGGCGGCGGCAGTGCAGGCCGGTGACCGGCGACGGCGGCGGTCGACTTTTAGCAAGGCGGCGAGTGGTAGCTGTGTCAACGACGATGGACGGTGGTTTCAAAAGTGTTCCAAAAAGTGTTCCAAAATCCTAGAAGCAAGTTTTTTTTGTTCCTTCAAAAGTGTTCCCTGGCACAAAAGTGTTCCGTCGAATACTTTCGGAACATTTTTGAACCATACGCGTTTCTACTCCAAAAGTGTTCCCGGAACACTTTTGGAACAGAAACAGTTTCCCCAGCCACCATCCATACAGGCCCTGGCTGCGTTTGGTAAGGCTGCGTATGGATGGTGGCTGGGGAAACTGTTTCTGTTCCAAAAGTGTTCCGGGAACACTTTTGGAGCAGAAACGCTTATGGTTAAAAAATGTTCAGAAAGTGTTCCGCGGAACACAACACTTTTGAAGGAACAAAAAAAACTTGCTTCTGGGATTTTGGAACACTTTTTGGAACACTTTTGAAACCACCATCCATCGTCGCCGACGCGATTACCACTCGCCGCCTCGCTAAAAGCCGGCCGTCGACGGTCGCCTGCCGCTGTCGCCGATCGCCGGCCGTCGTCCGCGGTAGCCAGCCGCCGCCGGTCGCCCGCCGCCGGTCGCCGACCGCCGCCGCCACAGGTCGCCGGCTGCCGCCGATCGCCAGTCGGCAACTGAAAAAAGTGTTTTTTTTTTTTAAATTACCAAACGCGTTTTTTTTCCTAAAATCGTAATTTTGAATAAAAACACAAAAAATATTTCTGTTCAAAAAATGCTCCCTGGAACAGAAACGCTAGCATACGCAGCCTAACACTCTAGGGATTATATTTCTGTTCCAAAAGTGTTCCGAAGAACACTTTTAAGAAAAAGAACACTTTTGGTCAAAAAAAAAGAAAAAAAAAACATGCTTTTTTATTTCTGGAACACTTTTGGTCCAACGCTCTCTAGTCGCTGTCGGGCGCCGCCGGTCGCCGCTAGAGCCGTCGGGCGCCACCGGTCGCCGCCGCCAACCACCGGTCCCCCCGGTCGCCGCCGGTCGACGCCGCCGCCGGTCGCAGCCGCCGTCGCCGGCCGCCGCCGGTCGCAGCCGCCGTCGCCGGCCGCCGTCGCCGTAGGTCGCCGCCGCCGCCGCCGGTCACCGGTCATCGCCACCGGCCGCCGGTCTCCGGTCGCCGCCGCCGGCCGTCGGTTGCCGGCCCACCGCCGCCGATCCTTTCTTTTGGCGAGAAAAGTATTTTTTTTTTAACTTACCAAACGCCTTTCTGTTCCCAAAAATCGTAGCCGGGAACAGAAACACAAAAAATGTTTCTGTTCCAAATATGTTCCCAGGAACAGAAACGTTACCAAATGCAGTCAAGCGGACGGAACTATTACGCATTCGTTTATGAAAAACACTCCCGGCAATAATGATTTGTAGAAAATATAATGAAGAATAGGAAGAAAAAAATAAGTAATAATAGGCTGACAAAAATCAATGGAAAAATAAAATAGATATCAAGAAGCACAAAATAATTATAAAAGGAGAATTGGGAGATACGCTGCGTGACGGTGAGGAGGCCATGCTCTATTGTCTTTCTTTGCAAACGGGCTGTCGGATGTCCCTATCAATCTCACGTGCAAACCCATTTGAGATTTATTCCGATTTAGTATCTAGTTTCTTAAAAAAAAAAAATTGAAAATTTTTCCTAAAATAATCGCTTGCACCGTTTACAAGAACGGTTGAAATATTCAGACATAATGCTGATATTAATAAAAAAAAATTATTGATCAATTATTTCAAACAATACGATCGATTATTTTTAAGAAAATATTTTATAAATTATTCATTTTTCGTGAAGCAAACCAAACTTGATTCCGAGCCACTTCTAAGCGAATACTTTTGTAATATAAACCTAGGAAATTGAAAGATATTATTAAAGACAGCTTAAGAGCTCGCAATGGTCATTCTTGGAGAGCTTAGGCTGTAGCAATAATTGCAACCAAAAGATCCTCTTTCGGCAGCGAGCTGACGAGGAACCTCCTGACCAACGTACCTTTCTATTAAACTAATCATGTGGGCGATACATTAGTTGATTAGATTAACAAAGAGATCCAATTCCAAACAAGTTAGAATACCTAAGCAGAATAATTAAACGAGAAATTAGCTGGTTCTTGCTAGAAAGCTTGAATCATTATCAGAATAATTCAGGTTTTCACTCATCGCCCATCTCACTGTCGGTCCACACGCTCGCCACACACGATCCAGCAGATCCTACAAAAATATTTTGTTTTTCCCTTTCATTTCGGACCTTTCTAGCCACAAGTCGGGTCGGAGCCAGCTTATCATTGGGGTCCAACTTAAATGATATTAATCACGGTTCAATTGGATAATGTAGGAGGACCAACCCATTGACCCACCTTCCCACCTGTTCATCAACAGCTAATATCTACGATTTTCTCTAATCAACACAATGTTTTACAAGCATGATTAAAGACAACAACAAAAGGTATTGAATTATGTTCATGTTTGCTTAAAAGCACGAAGGTCGGCTAAGGTAGATTAGATGCACGCTTTTCTTTCTAGTCACTTCACAACTATGGCCACTCCCTAGGCGTAGAGAGAGGATTTGGTAAGAACTCATGCACAAATATGCGAAGTCTCACCAAACCCTAGAGACAAGGGTGATCAACACTCTGTTTTTCTTTCTAGTTTGGAGGATGCTTTACAAGGAAAGAAAGCTGTTGGTCAGAAGGGAAATCACACAGATGAAAAGAACAGCACCGACAGTGAAAACCCTCCGTGCCTCAATTTCACATCAATCTCAATTGAAAAAGACCGAAAACTGATGGAGGTTGTGGGCATTAATAGCTTGAAAATGCTTGTTGGGTTGGTGCTGCACTAGACCAGACATTCTAGGTGGTAGATACATGAACGGTGACTGCTATTGAACATGGCAAGAAAATTCAGATACGATGTGTCTCGGGAAATACAACAGTCAATTGATGTCACCTAGTTTAATTGTTTTCTTCTCATGAACATACTCACGAGAAGAGTAATTAAGAAGCCAACCCAGGGGGATATTATCCTTGAGGATTATTGGAGTTATGGTGTTGCAAACGAGTGCTGGAATTCTAAGAATCAAGAACTGAATCCAAATGCCTTTCCAAGTTAAAGGCCGAACTAAAATTACCCAAAAGACTAGAGAAGAAGAATGAACTAATAAGTACTGATGATTGAGCCATCTTCCCGGCGTAATTAATCCATGTGTGCCCACCACGCATGGGTAACCAGTTTGTTACTATACCCACTTTTCCATCACAGGTAAAAGTACCGAGGGACAATGAAAAATGTAAACTATGTACTTCACCAGGAAAAATCCTATTGATGCTGCTCTCCTCTGATTCTGCTGCTGCTGTCATAGCGGGTTCTGTTTCTTTTTTGTGATAACAAGCAGCGATCAGATTTCCCTAGAGAAGTGAATATAAAAATTACTATTAGAGCTAAGGAAGCTGAAATCATGAATGAGGGATCTGGCTTGTTAGGCGGCAATGCTGCTGATATGTCCAAACTAACTGACGTGAACCGCTCTCGAGACCGCCTCCGCCTGCAGGTGAAATACTAATCAAGTGGAAGTTTGACGAAACTAACATTCCAATAGTTGTTTTAGACGAGAAATTAAAATAACCCTGGATGGAGACTATAGTGGAACTTAATAAGGTAAACGAGAAAATTCATGGAGATGTACCCGAAAAAGTCCTTTATCGAGTTCCAGAAAGACGAAGCATTGCTTCCCCCACTGGACGAGTCTGTACTACTGCCCCTAGTTTTCTGATTATCAAACTTGCCCTCTGAACCTTTTGCAATGACAAATAGACATCATTGCATCAGAATAATCTTGTCAATGTCAAACAACGACAAACTGCAAAGACATGGTTCACCAAGAGTTAAAAAACATGCGTAACAATTACCACTGCTGCCAACAGAAGTTGGATGGCATTTGGTAGACGCCCTGAGTGAGGCTAATTTCTTCACAAGTTCCCGCTCTGCATCACTGCAATTATTATTTACACATTAAGCCCCAATAAAGTGGAATTAAATTAAGAATTAGAGGACGGTAATAATCTTTGTGCGGTGGGTATAGTTATGCCTAGAATATTTTTCTTAAAGCACATGATCAGCAACTCTTACATCCTCAGAAGATACTAACGTGAATTGAGGAATGAATTGAGGAATGATTTTATTCACGGTTAATCATACTCTCTCTCCCTCATTCCTTCAATATAGAAAGCGCGCAAAGTTGCCATGTATTTATTATCATATGCCTTATTCTTTGGCATACAACAATTCTAATCAGAATTCTTCCAAGGTCTTCCTCACATCAGCATAATTATTTGATGGTGAAGAAAACCCCTTGTAATGCATCACTCATATCTCCTTCACAATACGTGCAACACAATCTTGCAAAAAATACAAAATCAAATCTAGCCAATTCAACTATCAATTCGAGATACCATTCTGGATCTCATGTTAAGAAGCGGCTTTTAGTCAACCCTAGACTAGACCCCTCAGCTGCTGGTATCAAACATCCACATCGTGTTTTCAACTCTTGGCGAAGGCCCTGCTGAATTGCAAGGTACGATCAGTCTATCTAGATTGACCAGCTCAACCACTACAATCAGACACCCAAAGAGGGACCAATCTGGAACATTTCCCAGTGGGGACAAATGTTTAATAATTAATTCAGAGTTCATTAATTTCAGTGATTCACGCAATTTACATAGTGATCTCTTACTTGTAAATACAAATTTGTAAGTAAGATACTGAGTATAACTTCGACTGCGTAGTAATTATATTACCATAACTAGACAGTATCTATTTAGATTCTGAAATGCAGGGGTGAAATTAACAAAAAAAAGGAAAACTAGCTACTCCAAATTCTTTCATAAAAGAATTGTGTGGGCATATGGAAAAAAGCTCTAAAAATATAATAGATTGATATTACCTCATAAAAGTTAGATTGCACACATATAGTCAGGTGAATTCATCCTTTGCATCCAAATCATTTTTGCAGAGCTAAAAGGACCAAAGTTTGTGGCCTCACTACGCCTAAGCATACAACCGGATCCAAAGGTAGGATAAGTCAATTGAAAGACAAGATCGAAGACACAATCTGATGTCTTGAATTAAGAACATAAGCAGAATAGCTTCAGGCACTTCTGTCAACAATCACTACTTTTTCCATGATGATGGACCTCATAAAGAACGAATTGTTGGCCCCCATAGAAAATCAAGATATAACAGAACTCACCTAAGATCTTTGGGGATCAAAACATTGACAATGAACTGATGATCACCTCTCAAAGTTGGTCTGTTAATATCTGGAACACCCATGCCTGGTAACTTTACAGCTTCTCCAGGCTGAATTCCAGAAGGTATTTGAAGTTCCCTCAGACCAGCAATGGTATCAACCTGAAGTTAGATACCTACGTCAAACAACTGACGAATGACTTCCGTTTAGCTGTAAAATTGCTATCATTATGAAACCTTCTATGCTAGAAAAATGAATGCAGTACAGAGATGAGCAAACTAAGCATTGTGGTAATGCCATTATCAATCCGATTAATTGTCCATAGAGTAATTAGTTCCATATTTGGCAGTTCTTCCCCGATTGCCTGATTCTAGAATCTAAAGATCTGTTTTCTTTCTTTTCCTCAAATGAAGGATTCTATAAGAGTTGCCACATACAACTGTACAAGCACATAGCAGACAGTATAAACTAGACACACTGACTACTAGGCTTATTTTGATAAAATGAAGTGGGTTGCAACTCTGGACAAGTAAATTCTTAAAACATACTAGTACTCATCTATTGAAGGCAATGCATAGGTCACGAATTACTCTTCTTCAAAAGCTAATCTGAACTAATCCATGACATGTAGGTAAAACTGAACTGAGGCAACAAGTTCCAGCCAGAGAAAGGAAAATATTCATCAAACTAATGATGATTAATTCAGGTAATGACAAGGCACCAATAATTGATCAGAAATAATATGACGATCTATAGAAGTTGACAACATCTGCACTTCTGCACAGTTACAATAGGCATATAGGCATAATCATGTACCTTTAATACTGTTCCGAGTATTGCATCAGTATAATCAACATTGATTTTTGAAAAGAGATTTATGCCATCCCTTTTGATTCCCTGCTTTTCATCTGCATGGAGGTCTATGACAAGATCACCAGTTAAACCACTGGCATATAGAAACAAGGAAGAGAAGAAACGAGTCAGTTCACACTACTATGGAGCCCATATACATCTCGAGATAAAAAATTTCAAAACTGTAAAATGATTTTCTGTTCTTGCACGCAAAAGTTGAGTTATTAAGGTCTGATAGAATCAATTTCCTTGTGCATGCTAATGCCTTGCCACCACAAAGGCAGGTAGATTTCAGCTATCCTTCTTGTCAAATAAACTAGGCAAATGTAGTTGGGATGACTTCAAACATTTTCCACTAACAGGTGTAATTAGTTTGAGAAAATCTGCAAAACAATAACACACCTCTTTTTATCGAAGTTTCCCTCCTTTTGAATTCGCATTCTGGATCCATCATTAACTCCAGGTGGGATGACGATAGTAATATTCCTCTTTGACACTATCTTGCCACTACCACCACACCTCCGGCAATTGTCAATTACAATCTTACCATCACCACTACACTTGGAGCAGGTAGTCACCTGGCAATCATCTAATAAAAGTGAAGAACATGCCAAAGAGATGCGAATCTAATGGAAAATTGATGGAAACTCTCATCCACGCCTATAATATAGTTGGAATCAAACATAACTTGGTCAACTCTGTCGGTTTACTATGTCTATCTTACGTCTAAGGATGTATCAATACTACCAATGTAATCAAAAGCATAACGAAAAGAAAGCTGGCCAGCAATTTAAAATGCAATTAATGTTGCTCTTCCGAATCTACAGAAGTGAAGTCAGCTGACCAGATTTGGGCCAACGCATAAAAGAGGACAAGAAAGTAATACCCATGAAACATAAGTAGCGATAGTATGTTTCAACTACTATGTTCGAAGCCAAAGACCTCTCAATGTCACCTAAGTATAACAACCTACAGGAGACATAAAAAGATGTCCTTCAAGAGTCAATCTTCCCCATCAGAAGAATTCACATTGCTTATTGCAGTTACAGCACAGTGACATCGAGACCATCACAATGATGGATGTTCTATTATAAACAATCATAATTAGAGTGGAAAACCGGTGTATTGACCGTCACAAAAAACTTAGAGAATGACTCCGGAAATTGGAAAATATGAAATGCTCTTCGTGGTGACAATTACCTGAGAAATCATACCAAAAGGAGTCCTCTGAGTTTTCATGATCCCACCTCTGCCTTCACAGGCAGCACATTGCTTAATGCAGCTACTGGATTTAGCACCTGTTCCACCACATTGATCACACACTTCAGAAGATGAAACTTCAATTTCCTTCCGACCTCCAAAAATTGATTCTTCGAAGCTCAGGAACAGATCATACCTATAACAACATAAACCAAAGAAATGATAACTCAAGTATTCATGAGAAAATCTTTTGTACGAGGTGATACTCTCTAGCTACCGTATATCAAGCGCATGTCTTCCTGCACTTCCTAAATTGAAGTTCAGGCCCCCTTGTTCACCCCTGTCTCCAAAAAGCTCCTCTGGTCCACCAAAAAATGCACCAAAGACTTCGAATGGATCCACCTAGAGAGAGAGAGAGAGAGAGAGAGAGAGAGAGAGAGAGAGAGAGAGAGAGAGAGAGAGAGAGAGAGGTCATTAGGAAAAAAGGAGAAAGAAATACGCACATGGAAAAAGATCCGAGAGAGCCAAAAGTATGTAAATTGGATTGTTCGCTCAGGAAGATAGGCAAGATTGTTTGTCGCTTAACTGGTTTGAAATTTCAAAGTCAGGGAAAATCTTACCCCCTGTGAACCACCACCTGAACCATCATATTCGCCCTGTAAACCCGCCTCTCCAAACTGATCATACATAGATCTTTTTTGTTCATCTGATAGGACCTGCACTAATACACACTACACCGTCAGCTCATGAAAGGAAAACATAGATCATGCATAAATCTTTTCTGTTCATCTGATAGGACCTGCACCAAGAAAGAATATGCGATGACAGAGAAAATGCATCATGAACGATACAAACAAATTCCGTAGTAACTGGTCCTGGAAGAGTACTGACTTTCACAAGCATAAAGTCAGAAAGTGGGCAAGTAATTCCAGAATCGAATAGCCAAATTCTACAAAAACAGCAAAAAAACAGTGATAAGCCGAGCAAAATCTTGAGAAATGGAGAGGCTACCTCATACGCAGCGCTTATCTCCTTAAACTTGTCTTCCGCCCCAGGTCCCTTGTTCATGTCCGGATGGTACTGCTCAAAAACCACAACAGACCGAAAAACGAAATGATCAATGAAATTTTGCAAGCCAATCTGGTAGGCATACTATATTCCCATCACAAACACCAACTCCATCCAAATGACAACTAAACGTCAAATCAGAATCATCCAATTTCATCTTTAACAAAGCCATCCCACATCACTTTGAAGCAGAATCATCTACCTCCATCCTCCCATTTTGCCAGCACGGAAAGCGAGGAAGCATGAGCATGGCATAAAACAGCGCGAATTCGCAGCAGATTTTACCTCACCTTACGGGCGAGCTTGCGGTACGCGCTCTTGATCTCCTGCGAGGTGGCGTTGCGACCGACGTTCAACGCCGAGTAGTAATCCTTCCTAGCGCCGCGGATCGCGGCGCCGCGGCTCCGTCTCCTGCGAGCGGAAGGAGGAAAGCTAGGGTTGAGCTGGATTCTAGAGACCTTCGCGCCCCAAAGCTCGGAGCTAGACGAAGCCGGGAAGGAAAAGCAGGTCGGAAATGGGAATGGATGGAGATTATAGGCGACGGGCACTTCCATTGTGGGAGTGAAATTCAAGTCATGCAATGTGTTCGATGAATTGACGTGAACGGAGACCGACTGTGGATGTTGGAGGGTTTTGGCCGGGGTTTTGGAATTTGGACTTGTCTGAAAACGAGAAGAGAGAGAGCTAGGCAGCTACTAAACCCGCTTGGCCGGTTCAGGCCCAAATCATGGAAATTTTGTGCACTGACCCGATGCATCCTGAATCGTGTGGAATTCACGATGAACCCACAAAAATCGTCGATTGTCATTCGGCGGATCTGTCATGGACCGTGTCCAGGCAACCATTCTCTCGACTCCGGAGACTCCCTAGGACCCTAACTCGCCGCCCCACTTGTAGCGGCATTTTAGAGTCCTCCTATTCTCTCATTTTTGCAAACCGTAGCCCTGTTTACAAATGAAAATTTAATATGTGATTGTAAGAACTCCTTCACCTTACGATCTTTTCTAGCTACTCTGACGTATGAGACTGTGTCCTTCGCTGGATCCGCCATGGACTGTGTCCGGGCAAGAGTTCTCGCGATGCCATGGACTCCCTAAAATGCCGCCCCACTTGTTGCCGACATTTTAGAGTCCTATTCTCTCATATTTGCAAACTATAGCCCTATGTGCAAATGAAAATTCGATACAATGATCATAAGAGCTCCTTCATCTTACGATCTTTTCTAGCTACTCTTTACCCGTATAATAAGTAACAAGTTCCCAAATAGGGACTAAGTCCAGAAATTAGTTTAGAATATGAACTATCGGTTACGGAGTTCATTAGTTGCACAAATTTCGAATTTGAGGGTCGAATGGCATGCATAGAAGGCCTCCCGGCAAGCTCATTGAAAGAAACCTCACCCAAAATTCGATACAATGATCATAAGAGCTCCTTCATCTTACGATCTTTTCTAGCTACTCTTTACTCGTATAGTAAGTAACAAGTTCCCAAATAGGGACTAAGTCCGGAAATTAGTTTAGAATATGAACTATCGGTTACGGAGTTCATTAGTTGCACAATTCCCAAATAGGGACTAAGTCCGGAAATTAGTTTAGAATATGAACTATTGGTTACGGAGTTCATTAGTTGCACAAATTTCGAATTTGAGGGTCGAACGGCATGCATAGAAGGCCTCCCGGCAAGCTCATTGAAAGAAACCTCACCCACAATTCAGAAGTCCTCTGACCTTCCTCGCCTGACTTGAGAGCGAGAGGGTCTCCTTCTCAATTAGCCATAGGACAGGGAAAGTACAGGAACAAGGAGGTTTGGAAGGACAACACAAGCTAAACATTTGAATTGAGTTGCCGAGGGTGGCCGGAGGGAGTTTTAAGAGAGGAGATTCCTGAGAACCAGAAGCCAGCCCATAGTGAAACAACAACAACAACAAAAGAAAAACTCCCTTGATAAATAATCATAACAAATTCACGAAAAAAAAATCGACGCAAAGTCGCCATTGCCTCACAAAATTGAGTCGGCACATCTCCACTCCACAAATCAATGCCTTTCATCAGGGTAATCCTGGGCAATAGAGGTGCTATTTGTTAGCGCCTAGCAGCGCTGCGGGAGGTCTCTGACACTTCCTCCACTTCAATAGCCGACACGAGTCACCGGTGTTGCTAGCTTCTGCAGAACTCTATCTCCAGCCGTCCGAAAGACATAAAAATAAATATCATGGAGGAAACTTATTTTTATCCAATGCACTGCCGCTCACGAGACTGATTGAGCTCGCTCACTTGGTGCGATAATCTCAGGCTTGAGCCAACAAAACCCTCTGAAGGTATGATTACTTCTTTACATGGGAATGCCTCATTGAGCCTCTACCAACATAGATGCATCCTCGAAAGACTCTGAGTAGAACGGTGAAAGTGCGACAACTTTTCCAATGATAATCAATGTGGGTGAGACCAACTTCTCAGCAGAAATTTTATCAGCAAGATCCTTCAATTCAGCAAAAACCTGATGATTGATGGAATACGGTCAGGCATTTTCTCCGATAGCATGCAATTGCAAAAAATGCTTTAAACCCACTGTGATCACATGCAAATTTGAGTACCCCAGATAAAGTCTTGCCAAAGATCTGGAGGTAAAAACAAGATAACGGGAGGCATGATGGCTTCAACGAACAGGTCATTATTGGCGGTAAAAACAAGATAACGGGAGGCATGATGGCTTCCACACACAGGTTATTATTGGCAGCCTTGCCCTAAAGGTCAAGAAGTTCTTGAACAGTGAGGATACATATTATTTCTAGTACAGCAACAACATTTATAGTTTACTCAACCAGCACAGGGAAGACAACTTATCAAGGCAACAAGACTACTATCTGGTTAACCATGGCAAATGAAGCATGCTGCCAGACCTCTTAAAAGACATGCTGCATCACTAATTTTGTTAGAATGCCACCATCTGATTCAAAATTTGATGGTCAACTTGATATACATTTATCCACGAAGTTCTCTTACTTGGACTGATTAAACCAGGATGACGCTTTCATGCTATTTCATCAATCTAACTGAATCAAAAGCTTTTAATTCCATGCAGCATCCGATTGCTTGATACAGAATCAGACAGATACCATGCTTCCATAAATAATATACTACCGTGCTTACCGTCACTACTTTACAGATTATACTCTCATTTGCGCTCCAACAAGTACAAAGCAAGTACATATAGTTATTTTCTATACAATGACATATATTAGCTTACCACACGTTGTTGGGCGGTGGTTCCGCGCTCAACTGCAGCAGCCGGTGTACTGGGTGGTAAACCATGATGCATTAACTTCTGTGCGAGGGAAGGGAGAGTAGAGAGACCCATATAAACCACCAAAGTAGAATCAGGATCCGCTGCATTTTCTGCTACAAAAAGAGGATCTGTTCCACCTTTCCTCGAATGGCCCGTGAGAAATCTAACACTGTTCGCCACACCCCTATGAGTCAATGGGACTCCCAGCTCTGCCGCTATTCCTGAAGCAGCAGTTATGCCTGTAACATCGAGAGACAATGTATTCAATATCTTCTACAAGGCTAACACGTCCTTTGGCTTTTCGTAGCCAAAGTATTTATATACAAAAGAATATCAAAAAAAGGCCGACGGCCGAGTGGGAAACAACACCCAGGTGAAAAATCCAACAAGTTAGGTGTATTCTCATAGAAGCTCATCTTTACCTGGTATAACTTGTACTTGAATTCCTTGATGTTGCAGAAAGTCCATCTCCTCCCCACCTCTCCCAAATACCTACAGAAACCATGTCCAAAATCCAAATATAAACCAGAACGAGAGCGAATTCCAAGTCGATATCAGAAGAAATGCAGATCAATAAAATGTTAAAGTCCGAAATTTACTCACCAGAGGATCACCTCCTTTGAGTCTAACGACAGTAGCCCCCGCCTCCGCGAAATTGAGAAGCAACTCATGGATTTCCTCCTGCCCACACAAGTACCGAAAAGATCACGCCACCTTTCACAACCCAACAATACATTCACCAAAACTCAAACACGTGGTGGACAAAAAAAATAAGCTCATCAACCACCACAATTACTCACTCCCCAACGATACTAATCAAAGCGAAAACACCAGCCTAATTCCTCAAAATGTGATAGAACAAAGAAGCAGAGCAACGAGAACACTAAATTAATTTACCTGAGTGCGGCTATGGTACCCAGCAGTCTTCCCCACGTAGAGTAGCCTCGCATCGGGGCCAACCAAGTCCAGCACGTCGTTCGACACCAGGCGGTCGTAGAGCAACAAATCGGCGCCCTTGATGACCCTGACCGCCTTGAGAGTCAACAGCTCGGGATCGCCTGGCCCCGTCCCCACCAAGTAGACGTTCCCGGGACAGCATTTCTCGCCGCCGTCGCCAGCGCAGGAGCGTTCCCTCTTGTCCTTGAGCAGCCGGAGCAGGTTCTTCAGCTCCGGCAGCTGGAGGGCGATGTCGTCCCCCCTGAGGGAGTCGGGATCGCCGGCGCCCGAGCCGGAGGAGGAGGGGAGAGGGGTCTGGCAGAGGGAGTCGCTGTAGAGCCACCCGTCGCGGCGGTACCTCTCCGGCGAGTGTTTCTCGGTGAACGGCGAAGAAGGAGGAGGAGGAGGAGGAGTGGAGGAGGTGGTGTAGTGGAGGGAGCAGATTCGGGGTTGAGCAGGGGAGGAGGTCGGTCGAAGACGAGGTGAAGCTACGGAGGAAGCAAGCCTGTTGACGAAAGCCATGGCAGAGCGAGGAAGAGAGAGAGTGTGAGGTTGATGAATGGAGACGGGAATGTATATAAGGTGACAAGCTTCGAGTTTTGAAACATGGGAGGAAGTATGTAAGAGAAGCGCTCTCTCTCTCTCTTTTGGGGAAGACGAGAAGGCGAAATTGGCTTTTGGGACTGTGAGAAGGTACGCTGTTTCTCCTTCGAGGCTCAATCCCTCCCGGGGGGGGGCTTTTCCTTCCTTCCTTCCTTCCTTCATTCCTTTTTTTTTTTTTTGGCCTTTTCTTTCGATATAAAAACACCTCACCGTCACATGCTTTAATACTAATATTTTTTTAAAAAAATTTATTAAGTATCGAATCGAAGAAAAGACGGATTGCTTTAATATCAACGACGAGAGATTCCGGCGACCTCACCAGTAATCATTTAAAAAAAAAATTAGCACGAAAATGATCCAAAAAAAAAAACTACGACTTTAGTGTCAAATCGAAAAAAAAATAATTATTTTAGTACCGACGGCAAGAAATTTCGACAACCTCACCGAAGTTGACACTCAAATAATCATTTTAAAAAAAAAATTGGCAGTTAAGTCATAAAAAGATATTGACACCAAATCAAGCACCGTGCACAAATATTGACACTTTCATATATGTTTTTTTTTTGCCTTTATTTTTTCTTCGATTTATCGAGAAAATGTTTTTCTAGATATATAAAGATGGTATAGTGAGTAATGTGGGGAAGTGTTATCTTGTATTTAAATAACTAGATTAAAATCATTTTATTTGTCTTAAGGACTCTTAATACACGTGGCATTGATGATCTTTTTAAGTACTCTTAATATATGTGATGGCGAATGGCGATCTCGTTAATACCATTTCCCAAATACATTTTTTATTTAATATTTGAAAAGTGATAAATTATAGTGGGATATTTGGGACTGAGTGGAATGGAAAATCAACCCATTCGCAGAAAGTTTGATTATATAATATTTGTTTTTCTTTTTTTTTCTGGAAATTGTCATAAATAATAAAAATTTAATTAGGCATTTACAATTTATGTTATTGCATAATTATAATCATTTTTTTCTTCGCGGAAGTTGTCATAAATAGTTTAAAAAAAACTCAATTAGGCATTTTTTTTCAATTCATTTATCGAAAGCAATTTATCCATGTTAACAGCCCTTTCGCACAGTAATCATTTTTAAAACTGGCATTCCTATTTTATTGATTCTCTCCTAAAATGATCCTCTTGTGTTGGAATAATTATGATAACCTATTAAACGCATCAAACTCGTGAAAAATAAGTTTAAATTTCACCAGAAATATGCCCACGCTTTGATAAAGAGGTAATATCGGAAAGGAAATGGCAACTTGGTAAATTACTTTTTTACTTCCCGGTAAAAAGTAGGAAAAGAATTTAACGGAAATTAACCACTTGCATATTTCTTCCATTAATAATAATTTAACAATTATTCTTACAAGTTTTTTTAAAATTTCCGCAGCTATTACGGGATTCGATCTCGGCTCGTGCCTCCCACCGCGCCGCGCCCCCGGCTCCTCCCATGCCTTTGGATCGCGATGCAAAAATGGTCTGTCCTCGTCGATTCAGTTGCGAGCGAATTCGTATTTCATCGCAATTCTTTCGTGATAAAAGTTCGACACAATAGACTCTCGATACAGGATAAATGAAAGAGGGAAGGCCATTTAGTTTCTTTTTTTTTTCTTTTTAATCTCTTGCCTTATTATGTTTTAGATTTTACAATCGAGGGCTCCGTATGGTAATCGAAGCGACATTCGTTGTCCTAACGATGGCCGTGAGTACACCATCTATGCATATGAGAGACTCCATTTCATATTCAAAGTTGTGGATTTTGGTGTCACAATTCAAAATTTCCATGATTTAACATATGCCTAGTGTGTTTATTCGAGAGCATACGATTCCGATGAATATGACAATATTAATTATTGCATGTCAAGGATTCATATGAAAGTTATATTAGTACTATTAGTTTTAACACTCATCAATAAAATTGGATGATTACCTATATAATATATATAATATATAAAATTAAGGAAAGAAGTGATATCACACTCCACTTTACATCCTGAGCACAACGGCTAGCGCCTAGAACGCAGACTATTAGTAGCTGTGGCACGTCATTTCCATCCCTCTCCCGCTCCCTCGTATCGCTCTCCTCGGCTCTCTCTCTCGGAAAAAAATCTCGAATCACTCTTATGTCTCTCTCTCACGCAGAAATGGTGAAGGATCAGTACTACTTCTCTTGCAGCGCTTCGTTCTTCCGCAAGGGATTCGAGAACCATAATGCCAGTAGGCACGCGAAAGCCAAGCATGAGTGCGCTGACTGCGGCACTCGCTTCTTCAATCTGGAGAATTTTGAAGCGCACACAGAAACCTACTCTGGAAAATGCAAGAACATGAGGCCGTCGACGCCGATTCAACCCGTCGGGAGAGCCAATGCGAGGTTATCTTCTTATCCATTCTTTCTTTTGTCTTCCGAAGAGTGATTTTCATTTCGTTCGTTCGTCCAACGGTTACTTTCCGTTTCCTCTCTAGCCGTTTTGGAGCTGGAGCAAGCGGGGTTTGAGTCGTCCAGATAGGTTGATTTTGTTTTGCATGGCTGATCGTCTCCTCTTGTTTCTATTCTAGCAATCGATTGTGCTGATTGTTTCTCCCGTATTGCTACAGGGCTTGAGTCGACAACTACGCCAGAGAAAAGTGAAGCCGCCAGTGTCGATCCAATCCATTGGAGAGACGATCAGAGGTTATATTTAGATCTGTGCTTTCTTATCTTCGGTAAGTGATTTTGATTTTGTCTGACAATTCCTCTTCGATTCCTCTTTAGGCGAACAAGCATCGTTGACGCTTGAACAGTCCACGGACAAGTTGCTTTCCAATGTTGCATTATTTGGGCCTCTATAGTATGCCTCCTAACCGTGCCACCCCTTGGGAAGAAAATCATTGGAAATTTCTCCCAAGTTAGTCTTTCCTCGCACACTCATAAGAATCGACAAGCACTCTAGAGAGCAACTTAGGATTTCTATTTACTTATGAGATATACAAATAAGGGAGAAGACCCTAGCTCGATATATACAATTACACCTCCATTTTTACCAATGAGAGTACACCTCTTTATATACCAATTACACAAGGAACTCTCTAGAATATGGTAAATTTACATATTGCCCACCCTCAAGAATATTCTAGAATACTCAAGAGAGACTTTCATTCTTTTAGCATGGTTCATGGTCGTTCCAGCTGAAGGACCTTTGGACCGGGAAACTAGGCTAGGAAATCCCGTACATTTATAGTGCTTTGGTGGCTGACGTCCGACGAATCCAATATTTTAGCTCTATCTCACGGAGGATCGCCAATCCACTTCAAACCTATCTTCTCAATCTGGATCATTAGAGCCACTCGAAGCGCTCAAATCCCATATTTTACAACGGATGTGCAAAAGAATCGAGAACCGCCCGAAACTAATTTCCTGTTTCAAATATAAAACCCCACCCATCCACCGGACTGGATCGGTTTATTTATTTATTTTTTTAAAAGAAAGAAAAATCCTAAATCCCTAATCTGAAACTCGCTAATCTCGTCTCAAAATCTCAATCTCTACTCTCTCTCATCTCAGACTTTCAGTGTCTTATTCTCAACTTGGTCTCTTCATCTCCGTCTTCGTCTCGAGAGACTCCTATGGACTCGCAGCCACGACTCCCATCAACTCATAGCCACGTCTCCGACCATTCATCACTACCCTCTCTCGCTCTCGTTCGCCTCCACTTGCTCGAATCCCTAAATCTTCAATCTCCTCATCAAATCTCTAATTTTCAATGTTCACTTGATCGGTAAAGCTTGGTGGAACTGGTTTCATGGACCCACCTAGAAACTAGACCGGACCGGTAGTTTGATTTTCGGGTGGATCCATGTAACTACCAGTTCTCGATTCCAATTTTTCGAAACCAAACCTTAGTAGGCGGTTCCCGATTCTAGGTGAAAACCGCCCACTAGACATTGCTCACCTAGACCGTGGTTTGACCATAGACAACCAATAGAGGAGGCTTATATGATCAATTGTTATCGCATAATTATAATCATTTTCTGTGAAAATTGTCATAAATAGTAAAATTTAAATATGCATTTGTAATATATTTAGTAAAGATTTAAATAGTCATTTATAGTTTATTTATTTGCAATTTAATGATCATAAGTTCTGAAAGGTCGCTTTCCGAAGAAGTCAACAGAGAAGCATTTCCTATTTTCTATTCCACAAATCAAAAAAGATTTCGTAGAAAAATTGGAATTGCCTACGACTTATTTTTTTTTTAATTGCCTACGATTGAAAGTCTGCTTCTATGCAGCAAAGTTACATCTCCTCTCTCCTCTGTCTGAGAGAGGCTTCCCTGACACCAAAGAAAGTTTTCTTTCTTCTTTCTTTGTGCTGATGATAGGCTTTCATCAAATGTTACCTTAGCATTGAGAAAGGGATCGAGAAGATGGTGTCCGCAAAATAATAAAATCAAGGTGAAAAAGCCAAAAACGGTTTAAGCTGGTTACAGCAGTGCAAGGAACATCCTTTCATTGTAGAGCGCACGGCTGTCTTGACTTGATATGTGATCCAAAACACAATGCGGTCGCCAAAATGTTCTAGCAAGGCTCTCATGTTGCTGGTTTTTCTCCACAATTCGACTTCGGAATGTATCCATCATCGCCTGCGCTTTGCAGCTCGTTGGAGCTCGTCCATTAGAAGATGTGCCACGGACTTGTATCCCATTGCCCTTGCTTTGATTGCAAACGGTTGTTCCATCGTGTGAGAGAAGTCAGTGATAAGAGCTGAGTTAACAGAGTACAAAAAGATCATAGACGAGCAGGAGAGTAGCTGTCAATACCTCTGTATACTGCAATTCCTGTCGGCGCCCTATTTCGCTTCTTCAAGCATATTGAACTTCCAAAACATGAAGGCGACGGTGAATTTAGTATCAAGCATAATGAAAATGGTAAATGTGCAGAACCTTAAATTTCGTGGGCGAGAGAGGATTCCAAAGTGGCAAGTGAGTAACCGATAAAAGTTTACCTATTGCATATCCAATATGGATTTGATCCAGTTGCTTCAACGCAGTGAGGGCACATCCAATCTTTATTTTCTCTTACTTCCTCCATCTCTGAAACATAGGGAGACTTTAGGAAATGGTTTGCATGCTCCGCAGCAGTTGAAAAGCTCAGTGCATGAAAATGCCAGTTTTTGGCAGAACCAACACAGACAAATATTTCTCTTATAATCGCAGTGATTCTACATTGATCAATTGGCACGTTATTCCTTTCAGACACAATAGCTATTAGCCATGATTTTAAAACTTCTTTTTCCTTCAACTTTCCATAGGAGCATCTTACCCTCGCCATATCTAACCTTGAGACAACCACGGCACAGAACACCGTTGGCAGAATGGCAAACTGAACAATCCGTCTTTCCTGCATGAGACATCGAAAACCTTACAAACCATGGGAATTCTTGGCTTTTGAGAATGCATATCAAGTCCTAACTGACCTGTACAAGGTTCATCCATGTCGAGATCACCGCATCGTTTGCAATCTTCTTCACCGCACAATTTCTTCTGCCTGCTTTTTTGCAGCTTTTGTTAGCAGCTATTTCTTCACTCAATCATAGAATAATGGCTTCATTGTTACATTACACCATTTAGAAGAGCAACTTCAAGGTACATTCACTATAACCATGGAAAAAATGTGCACATCATGCCAAAAGAGAGGAGGAAATAATGACAACCAACACCCATGATTTTTTCAAAAGCGTCTGAAATGGATTAGTCAATCGAAAAAATGGTTATCAATCACTGTCAAATGGAAAATTTCTGATGATAGAGATTATTCTTCCAGCATTACTTTTCAATCAAGATAACAAAACCGGATAAATAAAAGCCAATACTTGCTGTGTAGCTTGCAGAAATATGATGAAGAGCATAATTCTTTATTGTTTAGTACTGCATTTCGAATTGCAACTTTTGGCTTCAATTCTTTTTTTCTTCTACTTCTTCAGCTAGGGCTATCAATGGTCCAGCTCCAAAGTCAGAAAGAAAGGTACTGATGAAGCTTCTTCTTAGTAACTTCTCATGTACTTGATCTAAGGTTCACTAAGATCCAGCATCAACAATTCCATGTGATTGTTAAAAGGGCCTTTCGGCTATTTAATGACCTTTTCGGCGATTCAACAATAAGACGGCTACTAAGACAAGGTGAAGTATGGACCCCATTGTTCCAAGTCCTGCCCATTTATCCTCCACAAATGAGATTCGTGGGAATGACATGAATGCGTGAAAGCACAAAGCACCTGCAGAAATGGCAAGAAATTCCAAAAAGGGGATCATAGATGCTGCCTCTGCCCTTGCTATTGCAACGTCTAGAAGAAGCGTCTGCTGAAAGATGATACTCTATGCCCTGTAGTTTCAGCAGCGGTTTATTGGCAGGCCTGACGCTTTTACCTCCGGTAGAACAAAACTCTCCACCTTCTTCATGGCCACTCCCTGTTTTTCATTAACCCTCATAGAAAGAGCTGAGCTTCAGCATAGATGCGACGAAGGGATTTGTTCTGAAGAGTCTTATTCAGCGAGGCAAGAAAGCACATGGCTAATTCGCTACTCAAGTAAGAAACCATGCCCAAATGTAGGCCGAACGAGAGAGGAAAAAGAAATAAGAGGCAACAAGTGATACCGTCAAGTGATAATCCGGATGAGCCATTTGGAGAATCTGATGCTGTGGGTTGTTCTGGCACCCACTCAGCAGCAATTGGTTTCAACCGATTGGAACGACGCAGATGGCTAATTTCACCTGATTTGCCTCACATAGCAGATCACACCACACCAATTATACTGTCAGATTGAACTATTCGAGAAGCGTATGACTATCCACCTTCAAATGACCAATAAACTAAACCCAAAAACTCATTTCAGATGGATGTATCAAGAAAGTTAGATCTTTTTTCATATAGCAATACCTTTCTCGGACTTTGTGTCGGCAGTAAACCTCCCTATCAAGCGGTCCGACCGGCGCACAGGCACTGAAGCACTTCTCAAAGCAGGCTGCCCCCTCAATCGTTCAGAGCGACGCAGTGAACCGATGGAGTACACCTTCTTCCGCTGTTCCCTAACCGGCTTCGCCGCTGAAGCTAGAGAGCGGAGTTCGTGAATCGTCTTTTGCAGTCCCAAAGCAGCCAACCGAGCCTGTCAAAGAACCGATCCGTCACGAAAACGAACTGACAGAAACAACCAAACGTCAAACCCTAACTCGGGCAAATGGGAAATGGCCGATTTCTCCAAGAGATCAACAAGACGGACCCCATCGACCGCGAATTCGGATGATGAAAAAACCAAGTAAAACAGACATCGGAAGGAGAAGTGACCTGGTTCTCCAGGATTCGAGCATTTCTGAGGTCTTCGTAGTCGCACGGTGCCGGAGATCGTCCCATTTGCGCGTCGCGCGACGGCGTTTGTCGACCCATAGCTAGCTACAGCCTACAGAGAAGACGAAGCCGGAACCAGTTTCAGCATTCTTCTTCCTCCTCCTCCTCCTTTTTCTTCCTTGCTTTTGCGAGCAGACGAGGCGTTTTCCTCGAACAACGTGTCCGGCGTGCCGTACCATTCAACGGCTACTTCACTCGAGCGGGAGAGCCTCCCCCGGGCCCCGGCCTTCTGTTAAAAAGTTCGGGAAGTTACGGGATTAACCGCATTTGAATTTACCTCAATGCGATTAGCGACTAATAATACAAAAACGATTATTCGAAATTGACTTTTGTTTAACTGAAATTGACGTGGAGGATCCGACTTAAGTTGCCTTAATTTAATATTTTTCTGTTCACAGGGACCCCGGCTAAAAGAAAAGCTTGGATAAGCTAAAGTGAGGGTCGTCGTATAAGTAAAATGTTTTCCTGAGACTACACCAGCATTACAAGTGAACGAGAAAACCTAGTCCATATAGAGTATGATTTGATGCTGTCTTCGATTGGTTCCGATGAATTGGAAACTTGAAATGTCATCATCCTCAAGACATGCATGGCTGGGGGTGCTCAATTTTAGGGGAAAATTACCCAAAAGGTCTTAAACCTATTGCAATTGTGCCGATTCAGTCCTAAACCCCTCTTTTTTTGTCGGTTCAGTTTTAAACCTTTTGCGATTATGCTAATTCAGTTCATCCGACGAATTTTGGCCGGCTAGCTAAAACCGCCTACTAATTCTTGGACTCACTCAAAATTCGGGCATGAGTACACCAGTTTGGGTGACTTCAGTTCATATTCAAAATTGTGGATTGTAGTGTCACGATTGAAAATTTGGTCTGCGATGTCTATTGTCTATATTCTTGGACTGTAGAGCTCCTCAACGAGGAGTTTGGCGGGCCTCTAGTGGGCCCAGCCGGGGAAAGTAAGATAAAAGTAGCAAAATTTAGAGACGATGTGGAGTTGCCATTCTTATTTGAAGAAATTATATTCGAGCACACAAGTCTCGATGAACAATGAGTAGAAAAACGAATACTTAAACTCATATATGTATCTAAACTAATTAGGGAGATCAAAGGAATCAATTCGTGATGTGTATCTAATCTAATTCACACCTTCATTACCGCAATGCATAGATTGCCATAGCCAATAGTGTAATTTATCAAAGGAACTTAATCGTATAATAAATTTCTTTCTGAAAAATCCGATCAAAAGAAGAAAAATCAAGTAAAACCACGAAAAAGATAAAAACTTCGTAATTCGGGTCTCCATAATTTGGCGACATTTGGGCTATACTAAATACTAGTAACATCGAGTGAGACAAGTCAATGAAAAGTGAGTGCATCTAGAATTTAAGATCATGTGGACCATGTGACTGGTGGGTTGCACCACATCAACGGTGTGTTTGATATATAAAATGTTCGCCCATTTCTTGGGGATTTTATTATACGAAATCGCTAATGAGACATGCGGCATTTTCTAAGGCTGTGAAAGCACCCAACATTTACTGATCGCCTTTCTTTGATTCCAAGTAATGGAATAAGGGTTGCTACTTAAGAAAGCGACTCAATTTCAGCTGTGTTAGCTTTTCTAATGAAGTGAATAATCCGTATATTTGAGAAAATGCGAAATTCTCTTTAGCTTAACTAATTTCCAGGGACATTCATTAACAAAACCTTTCTTGACATAAGCATAAGGCAGAAAAAATCAAAATAGAAGAATATAATAGTAAAAATAAAAATAAAAATCGGCATGTAACAATTGGTAAACGTGACAATTCTCAATAAAGTGCTTGAAATTAACATAATTGGACGATTGGTAATGCTTGACTCTTTAAATTGGACTCAAACAGAAAATATTAAAGAATATTGGGTTATAAGTCTCACTAAATATACTTTTGACATTTAGCATTTGCTATTTGGAGTATATGACTTATAAAACATGCAATTATTCTGCTTTTAAGTATTATAAGTCTCTTCCGACCAAAAAAAGTATTATAAGTCTCATTAAATATACTTTTGAAATTACTATTCGAAGTACGTTACATATAAAACATGCAATTATGTATTTTAAGTCGCTTACATCTTTGAGCAAATAATGAAAAAAAATGACCATCTTGATGACATATAAAACATGCAATTATGTACTTTCTTAGGGAACAGTCTACTTAATTAGTATTTCTATACTCTGTACCCGTGGCACTAAAAATCATTATGGACAGCGAAAAAACGTTATTTGAAAAAACGAGGGTCATTTTGAAAAAAAAAAAAATTAATATATTATTTGCTCTTGTCCAAATTTGATTGGGTATAACTTTTCATCAGATTTCTAGCTAACTCGATTTTTATATCAATGCAAAGTTCACGATCATAACTTTTGAAAATGCGATTAGGAAAGAAATGAGTGAAGAATGCATGCCATGACACGTCTCCATCTACCTCCAAGAATGATAGATTAAGAGGAAAGTTCTCCCTCGTCTTTGTGAGTCCCGACCACCGTTGCAATACAAAAAGCTTATAATTAGAACTCTCCACAAAGTGAAAAGAAGAAAACAAATGAAGCCAGCAGAAAAAAAAAATAAAAAAGAGGCTTGCATTATCCCAATTCTCAAGTTCTTCATCGTGATCTTCCAATATTGACTGCTGAAAGACATTTTAGAGCCAGACAGATCGAGAGATGATGAGATGAGTGCTCCAAAAATAAAATGTTGGTTGAAAAGGAGCTACTCGATTTTTTTTTTTTTAAATTTGACTGAATTTTAACGCCGGTAACTTTTCCTCCGATTTCTAGTTAACTCGATTTTTGTATCAATGAAAAGCTCGTGATCTGAATATTTAAAGATGCGATTCCATGTTCAAAACTATTTCAAATTACGAAGAAATGACTAAACAACGCATACCCTTCATCTCCCTCCAAGGGCAGTAGATCGATCAAGGAGAAAGCTCTCTTTGACTCAATTTTAATCTGGCTTATAACTTTTCATATAATTTCCGGTTAAATCGATTTTTATATCAATGGAAAACTCGTGATCTGAACTTTTAGAAATGTGATTCGGTGTTCAAAATTGTTTTGAATTTGAAAAAAAAAATGAGTAAAGAGCGCATGCCATAAGTGGTGTGGCTTTATCTTCTTCCAAGCAGTTGGTCAAGAGAGAAGCTCTCACTCGAATCGGAAAACAAGTGTTTGTGCTGCAGCATCTAATTTTGCGGCAAGGGGCTTCAACAGCTAAGCACCGGAGCGCCAGACACCGGTGCTCTTTGCGCGGAACTCATTTCTTCAAGCTTTGGGAGCTTGAAGAACATGAAGTACCAGTGGTTGTCACAAGGTGAAGCCGCTGGCCCGACCCGTCGTGAGAGACGACCCGGACAATGGTTCTACTCAGAGGTTACATTCGGATCCGGTACTTTTCTTATTCCTCTCTAAGCTTCAAAGTGGTGGATTGTAAAAAGGTTTAAAATATTTGAGAGAATTCTGAGGAACAGATTTTTTGCGATTGATACATTTTCCATGTGTTGATACATGTATTTATATAAGAGATTGCAAGACATTAGAATCAATCAATTTGAATTTACAATCCTTTGATCTTAGCACTTGCTTGTACAAGCCTAATTTGAATTTTCCATGTGTTGATACATTTGCAAATTGTTTCATACGACATGTGCAAATTGCTTGATACAAATGATGTGGAGCTAATGGTGCGTCGCTGAAATTAGAAAACTAAATCTACATGTTATGTTGTTGAAATTAGGGGACTATGGTAGCGCGCAATTTGGTTCTACTTTTACGACTAATGTTTCTGGTTTACTTAGGATATGTTGTGGCAACAGTAATTGTTCCTTTTAATCTAGTCCGTCAATATAGAACCAAAAAGAAATTAAACCATCAGAAGCATCAAGGAAGAAAATGTCACAGCACACGCGGGAGCAAAGGCTCGAAATATAATGCTCGATCCTACGTTTTTATACCCATTGGAAAGACAACCACACACTTCGCAAAAATCATAGAGAGAAACATTTTAGAGAGAAGCTCTGGATTTCTATTTAGCTGTGAGATATTCAAATGAGGGAGAAGACCCATATATATACAAATGCTCTGGGAAAAGTGTTAAAAAAAGTCATAAACCTATTACATTATTGCCAATTCGATCCTTAACTTTTTTTTTTCTTTTTTGTGTCAATTCAGTCCTAAACGCGACGCACGGAACGTGGGGTTCATCAGAAGGAGAGAGGACGTGGTTCTCCGGGATTCGAGCATTTCTGAGGTCTCCGTAGTCGCACGGTGGCGGAGATCGTCCCATTTGTGCGTCGCGCGACGGCGGTTGTCGACCAATAGCTAGCTACTAGCTACAGAGAAGACCAAGAAGAAGCCGGAAGACCCGGGAACCAATTTCATCATTCTTCTTTTTTCTTTGTTAGCAGATAAGACGTTTTTCTTGAGGTCCTGTCGTTTCAATGGCTACTTCCCTTCGTTCCCCCGGCCTTTCGTTCGAAGTTTGGAAACTTACGGATTACAACCGCTTGTGATTTACGTCGACGCAATTAGGGATTTGATATTTTTCTGTTCTTGTACTTCCATTGACTACCCTACAGTACAGTATCAGTGAAATTATGATTACTTGCTATCGTAATTTGGGAAAAAGCCATAGGCTTATAAAACTCCTCACTGGATGCGCGAAAGCAATGTTGACATTCTCAAAATTATCCTTGTGTTTAAACAATTGTGATAACCTATTAAACACATCAAATTCGTGAAAAATAAATCTTAATTTCACCAGAAAAGAAATATGCCCACGCTTTGCTGCAGGGAGAAGTGTCAAAAAAGTTCTAAACTTATTACATTTGTGTCAATTTAGTCCTAAACATTTTTTTGGTGCCAATTCAGTCCTAACCTTTTTGCATTTGTGCTAATTTAGTCCTAAATCTTTTTTTGTGCCAATTCAGTCCTAAACCTTTTGCATTAGTGCCAATTTAGTCCTAAATCTTTGATAATTTATACTAATTGAGTTAGTCCAACTAATTTTGATCGAAAATGACTGATGTGGACATCGATTGTCCTACATGGCATAACAAACGCTGATTTGGATATTTTTTTAATATTATTCTATAATTTTAAATAATTTTAAGCATTTTTTGTTTTTTTTAAAATTATTTAAAATATCAAAAAATATTTAAAAAAAATCCACATAGCGCAAACCGTGCCACGTATGACAAATGACAATTGATATTTGTGCCAATGATTTTCGGCCAAAATTGATCGAATTGACTCAATTGACATAAATACAAAATATTTAGGACTAAATTGGCACTAATGCAAAAGGTTTATGACTGAATTGGCACCAAAAAAAGGTTTAGGACTAAATTGGCAATAATGCAAAAAGTTTATGACTGAATTGGCATCCAAAAAAGGTTTAGGGCTGAATTGGCACTAGAGCAATAGGTTTAAGACTTTTTTGACACTTTTCCCCTTTGCTAGGGCTGAATTGGCACTAGAGCAATATGTTTAAGACTTCTTTGACACTTTTCTCCTTTGCTGCATTACTAGACTTTGTAGATAATGAGATAATACGAGAAATGAAATGGCAACTTAGTAAAATTAGTTTCTACTTCCCTTTAAAAAAAAAGTAGGAAATGATTGAACGGAAATTAACTACCTGCATATTTTCTTCCATGGGTAATAATTTAGCAAATATCCTTACAGGCTTTTTAAAATACGTCGAATCAGTTTGAATTTGGATGGAAACTAAAAAATGCGGGATTGACGACACCAGAAAACTTGATCTATATAGAGTATAATTTTATGCTGCCTTCAATTGATTCCAATAGGGTCGCTCATTTTCAAGGTAGACAGGGTCTCGAGAACCGTCCACTTATTCTAGATCCACTCGAAAATTCGGCCGTGAGTACACCATCTATGCATATGAGAGACTCCATTTCATATTCAAAGTTGTGGATTTTGGTGTCACAATTTGAAATTTCCATGATTTAACATATGCCTAGTGTGTTTATTCGAGAGCATACGATTTCGATGAATATGACAATATTAATTATTGCATGTCAAGGATTCATATGAAAGTTATATTAGTACTATTAATTTTAACACTCATCAATAAAATTGGATGATTACCTATATAATATATAAAATTAAGGAAATAAGTGATATCACACTCCACTTTACGAGGAAATATTAGGTGCAAATGGAGTGCCAGCTCATCTCTCCTCTTCACCATTCAGCGGCCACCGCGTGGCGAAGCGGGCCCCACCAGCAAAAAAATTTCAAAACCCACGGAGGAAGACGTCTCCGTTACTCCCGTTACTACCAACCCCATTTTTCAAAACTCTCCCGTTCCCGACGGCTCTGCGCGCGCATCCCATCTCACCAAACCAAAACAGAGCAGATCAAGTCATGTCTTTTCATTTTCATCTTCCTCCCTCGCTTGCTCGTTCTCCATCTCCCTCCTCCCCTAGTTGGACCGAGCCAGTCCGCCGCCGTTTCTCGTCCAGTTGTAGATCTGCGGTTGTGCCTCCGTCGTTACTCCTCCATGGCCGAGAGCAACAGATTCAGCGACCCATCTCCCTCGTCGCGGGTAGTCTTCCGAAATCCACCCCATGAAGAAGAAGAAAGAATTAGAAGAAATCGCTGGTGACCCATCTCCCTCCTGTGTGTCTCCCTTGCCTTCCATCTATTTTACCAAGTCTCCACGGTTCACTATTCCTCCAATCCCCTGCATCAACTTTCTCTCCCCGAGACCTCCCAAAAAAAATCGTAAGAAAAAGGTGCTCCTTTTGTCAATCCCCTTTTGTCCATCTTCCTGCTCGCCTACGCCTCCAGAAGTGCGCCTCGTCCCAAGTTCGACCACGGAGTCTAGCTCTACGCATCGCGCTTCCGGCGGAACTTCCTCCTCCTCTACTCTCTTCTCAGGTCAGTATTTTCACGCAGATTGCGCTTTATACGCTATCTATGAAGAATGAACTGGGTGATGTATGATTTGTTACTGGTTGGTAGCCCGGACATGGTACAACTGGCATCTTTAATCGACTGGCTATTTGTTGAATTGAATTTGCTTCTCGTGTAATGTTTGGGCAGTGATGGAAGGGCAATCGTCGGTGTTCGGGAGTTCGAGTTGAGTTACTTTGGTGCGAGTAGAGAGCAAATGGTTTTATCTCTCTGTGTTGGATTTGCGGCTTCTCTCATTGTTGGGTCTTTCCTCGGAGTGCTTTCTGATACGATGCAAGCGCATCTACTTGCCCTGTTTTCGCTCGGTGAACGTAATTTCTTTTCCTTCATTTGCTCCTTTTCATCAATGCTTCCAGCAATGTGTATTGTCGTGTTATTGCAATTTGAGATGATGATTTAGTAAAGCAGAACAGGCTGAGAGGTAATTGAATATAGCAGGATTTAGCATGTGGGAAGATTTCTCATTTGCCTTGAACTGGGAGTGATGTTCAATACGAAATTATGTGTGGCATGCTTTGATTGGGCTCACATGCTCGTTTTAGTAGTGGTAGTTTTATCTTCTTGTTCTAGGAACATCCACTCTTGTTTTTGAGAATCTAAAATGTATTAAATCCCACTCATTTAACGCCATAACACTGAATCTTGAGTTGCTGCAAAAAAAGTTATTTGCGATATTGGGTCATGTCTCATGGGAACATCCACTCTTCCAAACTATAACTTTGCTGAATATTTGGTGTGTTTCACAGGAATTTGATATAAATGACAAATGTGTTTCACAGGAATAGATAGCCTTCATGTAGCAAATTCGTTTTTTTTTTTTCACTCTATGTTAGATGGTTATTGATTTTTTGTTTGCAAGACCATTGAAGATGATCTTCTTGTGGATGACGTGTACTTTCCTGAATTAATTGACAGGTTCTGACTTTTTTATGGACATGTTCTGAAATTTGATTGAGGAAGCCATTAGAGCACCTATTCATTGTGTTTTTCGCTCCATTGAACCTGATTTATCCAATGGCTGAATCAGAGGTAATTCATTACTCATACTATGAGAGACATATTTTTATTTCTTAAGTAATAAATGAGAAGTTATTTTGCTTGGAAAAGCACCACGTCAAATAATTTTTGTTCTTTTCATTGCAGAATGAAACTTCACATCTTCCATATGTAATGCGTGATTTGGAGAAAAGTTATGAGCCTGCAGTGGTTATGATTTATCCAAATGAACTTGAAACATATAATGATTATGTGGCTCATGCAATTGCCAAAGGATTTGGAGTGAGGAAGGATAGAGTGGCAAGAAATGCTAAAGGAGAAATAACTCGACGGACATTTGTCTGTAACTGTGAGGGGCGTACTGCCAGCGTATCCGACAAAGAAAGAAAATATGATAGGTTTGAAGTTAGATGCGGCTGTCTTGCTCATATCAAATTTAAGGTGGACAATGGTGTCTATGAAGTCATAGAGTATGTTTTTGAGCATAATCATGTGCTTATACCCGAAAATCAAAAGCATTTGATTAGATGTGGAAGAACGATACCTGATAGCGACAAGGCTATCCTAGCTGATATGGCGAAGTCTGGCATTGGGGGGACTTCCTCATTTAAATTTCTAGCAAACAGAGCAGGAGGAAGCCAAAACATGCTTTATATCTTGCGCGATGCTCAAAATCACTTGCAAGCAGAAAGATCCAATGTTTTAAGTGGAGGTGATTGTCAAAGTCTACTAAATCATTTTCACTGCATGCAAATGCAAAACCCGATGTTTTTCTACGCTGTTCAAGTAGATCAGGAGGGTAGGTTGACAAATCTATTTTGGAGAGATAGTTTGTCGAAATTTGATTACGACTGTTTTGGTGATGTGTTGGTGTTTGATACTACGTATCGCACCAACAAATATAACATGATATGTGGACCTTTTGTTGGGGTTAATCACCATTGGAAGAATGTTCTATTCGGCTGTGCATTTTTGTTGGATGAGACTGCTGATTCATTTATTTGGTTGTTTGAGGTATTTTTGGAGTCTATGGGTAATAAGACTCCAAAAACCATTTTCACTGATCAAGACCAAGCAATGGCAAAAGCCATTAGAACGGTGTTTCCGAATACGCAACACCGTTTATGCACTTGGCACATTGGGAAAAATGCCAATCAAAATATTCCACAGCTTTACCATAAGCCGGAGTTTAAGGATAAATATTTCTTTGGGCTTATGTATAGATGCAGATCAGAGGATGAATTTGAATCTACTTGGAGGGAAATGGAAGAGAAGTGGAAAACTGAGAACAACCCTTGGCTTCGGAGATTATACAATCTTAGACATAAATGGAGTTTAGCTTTTGGTCGTGATATTTTTACATGTGGTATAAGATCAAGTCAAAGGAGCGAGAGTACCAACAATGTCTTCCAACAAATGTCGACCAAGACATTGACCCTTGTAGAATTTGTCCACCACTATGAAGAGCAATTGAAGCACATGCGAGAAATTGAAAGTCAAGATGATTATAGTTCTCGGGGGAAGCCGAAAATGCAGATTTTGAACAATGAGATTTTGACACATGCTGCCTCTTTGTACACGCGCACCATATTTAAAAGGTTTAATGAAGAAATGTTACAAAGTATCTCCGAGCAGATTTCAAGTACTACACTTGATGGATCGGTTGAAATATATACTCTACGGTGTAAAGGGATTCAACGTGAACATGTTGTCACATTTGATGCTAGAAACTTTTCAGTTTCTTGTGAATGCAAATTATTTGAATCAAATGGATGGTTATGCCGCCATGCCTTGCGTGTGTTGATGGGGAACATATCGGTTACGGGCATTCCATCTTCCTATATTTTGAAAAGATGGACTAAGGATGCCAAACAAGCGAATGTGACTGATGAGTCATGTTAAATGTCAACGGGTCCATCTAAGTTGAATCGATTTTCCACATTAATGCAAGAATCTTTTGAACTGATGAGTTTGGGAGCCGAAGATGGAAATACTATGAGCATAGTGAGGAAAGTCTTGCAAAAAGGGAAGGCTGACATTTCATTATACAAGACAAGTTTGGTTGTGACCGAGGATGCTAATGATGATGATAACGAGGCTTCTTTGTGTGACATTGCCGTTTTGGACCCCCTTCGAAGGAAAGGAAAGGGAATCGGTTATGGAAGGCTTAAAAGTTCGAGTGAGAAAAAAAAGAAAAAATCCAAGAAAGGAACGCCCTCAATGCGAATAGAAAGTCGAGGTGAGTGATTTAATATGAGTAGTTACATTTTTCTCTTATGCTTATTGATATCAATTAACATATTTAATACTTTATAATGTAGAGTTGGTTGGTCAAGCGACACATGATGAAACTCATTTCCCTCATTATTCAACGCATTCAAATCAGATCCGTAGTGCCTTTTATCCTAGCAACATTAGTGGTCCTACAATAGATCCAAATTTTCGCAATCAGGTTCGTTGCTCTTAATCTTCCATTTGTATTTACATTCAGCTAATTTGGTCCTTTTTTTAATATATAGATGCAGCTACCATACATGATGCCGCTGGGGATTGTGAATGGATTTTCCTCATTCACTAGTCAGGTATTTAACAGTTGAAAGCAACATAGTGGGTCCATAAAAAGTTACATTCTACTAATAGAGTCATTTCTTTTATGCAGATGCAATCACCAAACATCATGCCGCCACAGATTATGCATGGATTTTCCCCATTCACAAGTCAGGTGTTATTATACAAGACATTTTACATCCAAATATCATTTTTTTATAGTGTTATTTATTGAAAATGGTTTGTCGTTGATAGATGTTGGAGTGCCATAATAGATCTCATGGAATCATTTCAAGTCATGTACTATTTGCCTTTTGCGAATGTTCGATTATTGGCGATAATGTTTATCTAGCCATTTTGTCTAGTACAATGTAAATATATTTGTTATTCCTTTGTGTAGGGGTCATCACACTCTTCGCAACAACCTAGGATAAATGAATTCAGTTCGGAGGACAAGGACAATGCATGATTTCGGCTTGCAATTGCTCTTTTCGTTGTATTAAGTTTATTGATGGAACATGAGTTGAAAATTGTTCAATCCAAATGGACATGTGAAGTGGCTATATTTTTTTTGTTGAATCCTGGTTTGTATTGATCTTTTTTTTGCCTCATGGTATAGTGGTTGAACAGGGCTACGATGGTATCAAAGTTTTTGATTCAAATCGGTTGAAAGCCAGTTTTTTTTAACACAGTTTTTAACTGTAACATGAGTGTTTTAGGAAATGCCTCAAATAAAAACCCCCCTTTCATAGGTAATCCAGTTACGTTTTGAGGGGATATGCCTCAAATAAAGAACCCCCTTTCATACATAAAAAAATGGAAGGGCATAACAAATAGAACGAAAAAAGAAAATTAACGTAGAATTAGAAACGCGTTTTTTATATTATGAATAAAGAGCCTCACATTCTTTATGAAAAGTAACGTAGAATTAGAAACGCGTCTTTTTTGTATATAAGAAAAACAAAAGGGGAATAATAAAAGGAACAGAAAAAAAAAAGAACGGCAAATTTTTTTTTCAGAAAAACCCAACTTTTCATGTTTCTATTTGACTTTTTTATATTATAAATAGAAATCCTCACATTCTTTATGAAAAGTAACGTAGAATTAGAAACGCGTTTTTTTTATACAAGAAAAACGAAAGGGGCAAAACAAAAGGAACGGCAAAAAAAAAATGGAAAAATTCAACATTTGATGTTTCTATTTAACTTTTTTGTTTTAGGAATAAAGAGCCTCACCCTCTTTATGAAAAGTAACAAAGAATGAAAAACGTGTTTTGTTTTTGTATATAAAAAAACGAAAGGAGCATAATAAAAGGAACAACAAAAAAATTACTATCTATATAAAATGCATTGCTTCATAAACATCACATAACAACAGGAACACGTGCACCCCAAGACCAACCATAAACAACTTGTCGCTCGCGCACCAGATTTTGAATCTTCATCACTCAAACTACCAAAATTACAAGTTCCAACTGTCTACTTCTTCAAGACTAGTCCTACTAAAACAAATAAAACACAAACTAACAATATGCCCATTAAATTGTTCACATCATGCTTAAATCTCTCCACCTTCTCATCAATCTTCTCGAGTTTGTCTTTCATATGCTGAAGCAAATACTCAATCTTTCTCATGTTGTCTTCAGTAGGTGGAACCTCCGTGATAGGATGATGCACATCGCTTGTAGGCAAACACCAAGAAAAGAAGTCACACCTTCGATCCACACAATTATAGTAGAGCTTGTCTTTGTTCTTTGTTGATTCCGATATTCTCACAGCAGCACGCTTACCACACTTACACTTTTTATTTTGGAAAGTCAAAGTAGCCGAAGTAGTCTCATTCACACTGGATGAAGACATCATACCTGCAAGACAACACAAAGAGGGAATAATCGGCATTTGCCAAAATTTTCTTCATTTTCCCATCAATTTGCATGTCAGCCAAACAACTTTAGACAGAACCAGAAGCTTGATTATTTCAGTACTGCTTCTCTTGCAGCGCTTCGTTCTTCCGCAAGGGATTCAAGAACCACAATGCCAGTAGGCACGCGAAAGCCAAGCATGAGTGCGCTGACTGCAGCACTTGCTTCTTCAATCCGGAGAATTTTGAAGCGCACACAGAAACCTACTCTGGAGAATGCAAGAACGTGAGGCCGCCGGCGCCGATTCAGCCTATCGGGAGAACCAATGCGAGGTTATCTTCTTATCCATTCTTTCTTTTGTCTTCTGAAGAGTGATTTTCATTTTGTTCGTTCGTCCAATGGTTACTTTCCGTTTCCTCTCTAGCCGTTCTGGAGCTGGAGCAAGCGGGGATTGAGTCGTCCAGATAGGTTAATTTTGTTTTGCATGGCTGATCGTCTCTTCCTATTATTGTTCTGGCAAACGATTGTGCTGATTGTTTCTCATGTATTGCTATAGGGCTTGAGCCGACAACTACGCCAGAGAAAAGTGAAGCCACCAGTCGATCCAATCCATTGGAGAGACGATCGAAGGTTATATTTAGATATGTGCATTGAATTATCAAAAAATCATTTTCGAATCCAACACGCATTTTGGGGTTTTTATCGAAAGTCAAGCTATAAATTCTTGAAAACACCCGTTTTACATAGGAAATGTGTTGGAAAATTCAATTCTAGGTTCAATTTGGCAAAAAAAAAAACACTATTTTCTAGTCCAATTTCATTTTTTTTTTGCACGGCCGAGTCTGCCAAGTCCGGCGGATCCGACCCGACGATCCGGTACTGTTCATTATCTTCTTCCTTGGGCCATTTTTTCGTGAGCAGCCGACCCCCGACCTGAAATTCCTCAAATTGACCTAGTAAATAGGCTTAATCGATGGAATAGAGGAGTGGGCATTGTTGCCAACTCACGTTCGCTCACAATGGAAACTTTTACGTATCCAATGTGTACGAATGTGAGCTGGCGAAGTCATTATCGGCCTCAACATCCTCGATCGGCCTACGGAAATATCGAGCAGGTAGGTACAAGCTCAGGCAAGAGGGGTAGGAGCGATACGAGGATGGTACGAGAGTGAGGAAGGGAGGGCATCATTTTTCGGGCAAAAAAATGGAGAGCAAAGAGGTGAATTTTTTCCTCTCGGCCAAGGGCATCTTTAGGTTGTATAAATGATCTCTGTTGATGAGTGTTGATACCTGATTTTTAATCAACTTTTATTTCAATTTGTATTCTTAAAAATTAATTTAAAATATCAAAAAATCATAAAAATTGCAAAATAAAATTTGAAAGCCTTGGCCTAGCCTTAAGAATCAATTCTGAACAAAAAAATTTCGAAATTTTTAATATTTTTTTAAATTTATTTAATTATAAAATATCCATAAAACTAGAAAAAAATATCTTCGCGGTAAAAAATATAAAAAAATATTCCATATTTTATTTTAATTCTCTCTTAATTTTGGTCATCTTAAATCTCAAAATTTCGATCTGGGTCACTATGTTCCTTCACAAACAAGCATAAAAATTTCTTTTTGAGTTTTTTAATTTACAATTTTCACTTTCATAAGTTATGACACTGGTATCTAGAACCTCGAAGTGCAATTGGATCAATTTACCCTCCAATTTGTCCAATTTTCATCAAAATGACGTAATTGCATAATTTTCTTTCAATTTAGTCCCCGATTTTGCTAATCATAAAATTAAATTCTTTTCTAGAGACGCCCATGCAAATCTGAACCCTCTGCCATGTAGTTTTCATCATAATGAACCTAATGGTGGCCTTGATTTAAATCAATTTACTCATTTAAGCATTGAATTATTGAAAAATCATTTTCGGATCCAACATGCATTTTGGGATTTTTATCGAAAGTCAAGCTATAAATTCTTGAAAACACCCATTTTACATAGGAAATGTGTTGGGAAATTCAATTCTAGGTTCAATTTGGCAAAAAAAAAACCATTTTCTAGTCCAATTTCATTTTTTTGGCACGACCGGGTCTCCCGGGTCCGGCGGATTCTCCCCGATGACTCGGTACTGTTCATTATCTTCTTCCTTGGGCTATTTTTTCGTGAGCAGCTGACCCCCGACCTAAAATTTCCCAAATTGATCTTGTAAATAGGCTTAATCGATGGAATAGATGAGTGAGCATTGTCGCCAACTGAAGCGGGAACTTTTATGTATCCCAATATGTACGAATGTTAGCTGGCGAAGCTGTTATCAGCCTCAGCATCCTTGATCGGTCGAGGAAAATATCGGGCAAGTTGGTAGAAGCTCGGGCAAGAGGGGTAGGAGCGGTACGAAGAGGGTATGATGAGTGAGGAGGGGCGGGCATCATGTTTTGGGGAAATAAGGGAGAGCAAAGAGGTGAATTTTTTTTTTCTCGGCAGAGGGCATCTTTAGATTGAATAAAGGATCTCAATCAGTGTTGACACCTGATTTTTATAAAACTCCTCACTGGATGTGCGAAAGCAATGTTGACATTCTTAAAACTATCCTCATGTTTAAATAATTGTGATAACCTATTAAACACATCAAATTCGTGAAAAATAAATCTTAATTTCACCAGAAAAGAAATATGCCCACGCTTTGCTGCAGGGAGAAGTGTAAAAAAAGTCATAAACCTATTGCATTTGTGTCAATTTAGTCCTAAACCTTTTTTTGGTGCCAATTCAGTCCCAACCTTTTGCATTGGTGCCAATTTAGTCCTAAACCTTTTTTTGGTACCAATTCAGTCCTAAATATTTTGCATTAGTGCCAATTTAGTCCTAAATCTTTGATAATTTATACTAATTGAGTTAGTCCAATTAATTTTGATCGAAAATGACTGATGTGGACATCGATTGTCCTACGTGGCATGACAAACGCTGATTTGGATATTTTTTTAAATATTATTCTACAATTTTAAATAATTTTTAAGCATTTTTTTTGTTTTTTTAAAAATTATTTTAAATATTAAAAAATATTAAAAAAATATCCACGTATCGCAAACCGTGCCACGTATGACAATTGATATTTGTGCCAATAATTTTAGGCCAAAATTGATCGAATTGACTCAATTGGCATAAATACAAAATATTTAGGACTAAATTGGCACTAATGCAAAAGGTTTAGGACTGAATTGGTACCAACAAAAGGTTTATGACTAAATTGGCACTAATGCAAAAATTTTATGACTGAATTGGCACAAAAAAAGGTTTAGGACTGAATTGGCACTAGAGCAATAGGTTTAAGACTTTTTTGACACTTTTCCCCTTTGCTGCATTACTAAACTTTCTAGATAATGAGATAATATGAGAAATGAAATGGCAACTTAGTAAAATTAGTTTCTACTTCCCTTAAAAAAAAAGTAGGAAAGGATTGAACGGAAATTAACTACCTGCATATTTTCTTCCATGGGTAATAATTTAGCAAATATCCTTACAAGCTTTTTAAAATACGTCGAATCAGTTTGAATTTGGACGGAAACTAAAATGCGAGATTGACGACACCAGAAAACCTGATCTGTGTAGAGTATAATTTTATGCTGCCTTCGATTGATTCCAATAGGGTCGCTCATTTTCAAGGTAGACAGGGTCTCGAGAACCGTCCACTAATTCTAGACCCACTCGAAAATTCGGCCGTGAGTACACCATCTATGCATATGAGAGACTCCATTTCATATTCAAAGTTGTGGATTTTGGTGTCACAATTCGAAATTTCCATGATTTAACATATGCCTAGTGTGTTTATTCGAGAGCATACGATTTCGATGAATATGACAATATTAATTATTGCATGTCAAGGATTCATATGAAAGTTATACTAGTACAATTAGTTTTAACACTCATCAATAAAATTGGATGATTACCTATATAATATATATAATATATAAATTAAGGAAAGAAGTGATATCACACTCCACTTTACGTCCTGAGACAACGACTAGCGCCTAGAACGCAGACTATAAGTAGCTGTGGCACGCCATTTCCCTCCCTCTCCTGCTCCCACGTATCGCTCTCCTCGGCTCTCTCTCTCTCCCGAAAAAAAATCTCGAATCACTCTCCCGGCTCTCTCTCGCAGAAATGGTGAAGGATCAGTACTGTTTCTCTTGCAGCGCTTCGTTCTTCCGCAAGGGATTCGAGAACCACAATGCCAGTAGGCACGCGAAAGCCAAGCATGAGTGCGCTGACTGCGGCACTTGCTTCTTCAATCTGGAGAATTTTGAAGCGCACACAGAAACCTACTCTAGAGAATGCAAGAACGTGAGGCCGCCGGCGCCGATTCAGCCTGTCGGGAGAGCCAATGCGAGGTTATCTTCTTATCCATTCTTTCTTTTGTCTTCCGAAGAGTGATTTTCATTTTGTTCGTTCGTCCAACGATTACTTTCCGTTTCCTCTCTAGCCGTTCTGGAGCTGGAGCAAGCGGAGCTTGAGTCGTCCAGATAGGTTGATTTTGTTTTGCATGGCTGATCGTCTCTTCCTATTACTGTTCTGGCAATCGATTGTGCTGATTGTTTCTCATGTATTTCTACAGGGCTTGAGTCGACAACTATACCAGAGAAAAGTGAAGCCACCAGTCGATCCAATCCATTGGAGAGACGATCGAAGGTTATATTTAGATATGTGCATTGAATTATCAAAAAATCATTTTCGAATCCAACACGCATTTTGGGGTTTTTATCAAAAGTCAAGCTATAAATTCTTGATAACACCCGTTTTACATAGGAAATGTGTTGGAAAATTCAATTCTAGGTTCAATTTGGCAAAAAAAAAAAAAACACTAATTTCTAGTCCAATTTCATTTTTTTTGGCACGGCCGAGTCTGCCAATTCCGGCGGATCCGACCCGACGACCCGGCCCTGTGTATCTGCTCTGTGCAAAGATGAAGTGATGGTATTTATAAGGGCTTGTATGAGGAGAACGCCAACATTATGACTGAATGTCTGAAAATATGGAAACTCATTTTTGTCATTACGCGTCGCTCCACCTCGGATCTATTGAGTGTAGATTTCGGAAAAACCATGTTTTCAATTGATTTCAAACTCAATCTAACTTAGTCACTTTGATTTTGAAAGAAGATATTATGTTAGAGATAATTAGGACTTTCTTTTAAAAAAATTTCTATGTTAGAGATAATCATAATATTTCTTTTGATCATTCATATCTCTCGAGATTGAACAAATATGCACGTAAATTGCACGTGACTTGCACGCATGTTTCCCTTTCAATTATTAGAGTCTTTTGTACTTCTAAGAGTGAATGCAAGAAAAAAACGCAGGGGTATATATTAGATTGATTCATATACCCATGACAAAAACAATTTATTTGCTTTCTCATTAAAATTTTGAAATATTATTTGGAATTGTAAAATGCGATAAAAAAATTATATGTGAACTCACATGCAACTGCAACATATGTAAACATTGTGAATGTTTCGGGAGTTTCGGATTCTAAAAAACTGAAAGCACATGAGTTTACAAGATTTAGATTAACCAAAATGTGAAAAGTCATTCCAAACAGCAATAATTATATTAGATATATTTAATGGAAAAATGAACATATTTAAATAAACCTTCTTGTTCATTGATAAATATGTAGGCTCAAATACGGTAGTTTCATTCTCTCTTTTTTATACTTTTCTATGCATTTCAAGTATAGGAAAATATCGGGCAAGTTGATTTACTTATCACATACACGTCCTTATATTGCTCGTGCAGTAAGTGTGGTGAGTCAGTTCATGCATGCACCTAGTGAGGATCATATGAGTGCTGTGTTGCACATCATTCGATATTTGAAGTCAGTCTCAGGAAAGGGACTGCTATTTGCAAAAAATGGCCACCTTGAAGTAGAGGGTTACACAGATGCAGATTGGGTTGGAAGTGTGACAGACAGGAGGTCTACATCAGGGTATCTTACATTTGTGGGAGGTAACCTTGTTACATGAAGAAGTAAGAAACAAAAGGTTGTAGCTAGGTCTAGTGCAGAAGCTGAATTTAGAGGTGTATCAAATGGGTTATGCGAACTTCTTTGGCTTCGAAAGCTGCTAACTGAGCTCGGGTATCCACCAGGTTTAGAAATCAAATTGTTTTGTGATAATAAAGCAACTGTAAACATTGCTCATAACTAGGGGTGTGCAAACTGGACCGGACCGGCCCGGCCCGGGCGGGTTGGTCCGGTCCTTGAGGTTGGCGGTCCGGTCCCCGGTCCCAATAAACACGATCGGTGACTGGGCGGTCCGGTCCCCAGGTTCCATGGTTTGGGACCGGACCTGCCCGGCCCGGACCGGACTGGCAATGTTTTTTTTTAAACGATTCGCAAAAGCAGGATCATCCTTGGATGAACTCTGACTTATTTATTTACTTGCAAGTTTTGGTGTTAGTAAAAGCGTTAAAGTGATGTTTTTAATTGGTGGCGAAAAGGATTTCTAATTACTTTTGTTATGATGAAATCCTCAGGACCATGCATGATTTTTAAATTAACAATATTTTAGCTTCTTGGCATTCTCAGGATTGGACAAATTGCTTTTTGATAATAAAGCAGCTGTAAACATTGCTCATAACCCAGTTCAGCATGATAGAACCAAACATGTGAAGATTGACAGACATTTCATCAAAGAGAATTTGGATGCAAAAGTGATCCAGTTACCATTTGTGAAGTCTAAAGATCAGTTAACTGATATATTGACAAAGGTTGTGTCAAGTAGAGAGTTTCATAGCTCACTTATCAAGTTGGGTATACATCTTTGCACCCACTTGAGGGGGAGTGTCGTCGTGAGCTATTTTAGCATATTTGTTAGGAAGTTTTATTGTATATATCCTAGTATAGAATGATTCCTATTGTGTATCTCCTAATTAGGTTGTCTGTTGTGCTATATATATATATGACGGGATTGAGTATTGTAAATGTACAGAAAAAATATTCATTGAATAAAGAGGAGAGCTTTTCTTTTTCTACATTTTCCTCCTCCATCTTCAGTATGCTGAAATAAACTTGATCATGTGATGCTTTTCATCGACTTCCAAAGAGAAGGAAGAATTCCATCCAAGAAGAGCGCCGTGTTCTTCAATGTCTTAACTGCTTTCCATGATTGCCTCTCCAGATCAATCTCATATACATAAAATTGGAAGGTTTCTCGAGATTTTCGAAATCTCTGTCGCCGCGACACCACCAATAGAGATCCCATCGTCGATTCTTGCACTAGATAGGCTCGATCCCAATTGAAACCTATGAGTCTTTGCGGTATTATCAAAACTACTCGAGCTCTGTACGGAGTTGGTCCATCCATGTCGCACCTCAATATGCAACCTTCGCAACCAACAGCATAAAAACACCCCTTATAAAATATGACATCGAAATTATGCCACTCGGGGTGGTCATCGCCGTCCACTCCTCATCGCCAGGTTTTCAAAGCCCTAGCCATCCAGCGTCACCATGACCTATAATCTGGAGATGTAGTAGGGCTATCGGACAGAACGAACTTCTCGATGAAGTCACCATACACGTGATCATACCTGTCACGCAAGTCTTTGACGCCGGGGAACTTGTTCAAATTTGGAAGCTTAATAATATGGCCGTCGTGGCGCGCCATGGGATTCTTCAGCATGTGGAGTTCCCAATCTCTCCCGACCGTCAACACCCAACCTCGCGAGGAGTAGCATTTCCTCGCCTTCGCTTCAGGCATCAACTTTTTGTGAACCCGCTGACACAGGAGGCAGAAAAACTCGCGCCATCGCTTCTGCTTGCCCTTAACCTTCTCGTCAGCCAGCATCAACCACGGGACGTCCCTCCTCTCTTCGACCTCAACGAACTGCCACCACAAGCGGCACACTGCTAGGAACGCCGACAAATCTTTCGGACAAAGGAGGCGTTGGGAGCACAATCATAGCAACTCAGGTGGGAGGTCTGCCCAATTTCTGGCCATCGAATTGATACGAAGCAGAATTTCACAAGAGGAGATAAGAGTATTGGTTTCGATGACCTTAATTATCAACCACAGAGGATCTTTGTTATTTTCTAATCCGTAGAAAGATATCCTGACTCCTTCAAATAGAGATTCAAAATTTTACCTCGGAAAGGAAACAAAGCGATCTTTTGAATCATGTTTGTTGGATTTGAATTATCTCCTGGGAATATAATTGCTAAATTTAAACGAGCGAGAGGAATATCTCGCTCGGCCAAAAGAGGAAACAAAATGACGTGATATTTGTCCAATATCGAAGAAGATCCCAAGTCAAATGTTTATTGTACATGTATGGACAATAATACGTTTTCTTACGTCACCCGATTAGGAACAACTTATTCAATCGACATGAATAAATTCGTCAATCCCATATATAGCCTTGGTAGTTTCAAAAATATTCAGAGCTATACATACATTTTGCGTATAAAACAAAAGGATATAGCAACATAAACTATATACTCAGCGATGAACCCATATACAAAAACGAAAAGCAAAATAACTGCACGATTACATTGCAAATCTAAAGTTAGAAATCTTGTACAATGTTGATCGATCGATCCGCTGATCAAAATTCTTGTGCAATGTTTTAAAGTTGAGAAACTTATACCTAACGAGAACTATTACGGGGGGATTTTGTACTTTAGAGATCTTTATTTACGGGAAATTTTTTTCAAGGGGATTTAGAATTATAAAAAGAAGTTATTGCTCAAAAGAGAATTCAAAGAAACACGTGAGAAAGTTCAAGGGTCTCCCATACCCTAGCAACTTCATAAAGAGCTGCTCTCTTTTTTCTTTTTTTTTTCTTTTTTTCCATTCTTGCTGAAAATCATACGTCCAAGGCTTTTTTAGTCACCTGATTTTGTTTTCCTCCCCCGAGGCCGGTGAGGGCCGTGGTGCCCTCGCCTGACCAAATTTGGCGAGGGCATCACGGGCCCTTGCCAGATTTGGGTGTGAGGCCATGCGTCCTCGCCAGCCCTATGTGCAGGGGAAGGAAAAGAAAAGTAACGGAAAAGAAAAGAAAAAAAAAGTATAAAAATCGAGGAATTTATTAAAATGTTCGATCAGCATCTGACGTGTCTACGTGGCACTCCAATGTCCAAGTTGATTTCCGATCGTAAGTGGCCGAATGGACTGAATTGGTACAAAAAAAGATTTACGACTGAATTGACATAATTGCAATATGAGTAGGACTTATTTTTGGCAGTTTTCCCTAATTATATTCAATTGTTCTAATCACAAAAATAGTTATCCTCCTCCATTTTTCGACTAAACAAATAACTAACTTTTTTTTTTCTTGAGTAAGACAGAGAGAGAAAGAGTGAGAAGTGGGGAATAGTTTGTGGGTTTGGGTGAGTTTGAGATTAGATTTGTCTTTTGAATTTAATAAATCCTCCTTGTATTCCAAAATCTACATTTTTTTTTAATTCCTATGGTAGTGTCGATTTTCCAAGATTGCATTCAAAAGCTTTGCACATCAATTCTAAACGGCAACTCATTTATTATGATTTCTAGTTTGAGCAAACGAAAGGATTATATTGGACGTTTACAAATAGCTCAGGAATCATGCACGTTGAACAAATTTAAGGTCCAATAATGACATTGTACGATAAATCAACATTTAATGACTAGTTTTGTCATTTTCCTAGTAATTTAAGTATGGTCAACGATGGTTTTTTTGTAATTTCATCTTTGGCGTAGAAGAGTTGGTACATATTCGGTTAACCTCTGAGAACAGTAATTGCCATCAAATTCTTTGAACACATTTTTTTTTTTGGTCGAAATTCTTTGAACTTGACTCACAACATATTTATCTCATTTTGCAAACCAGGCTGCTTTGGTGGGAAGTTCTATGGTGCGTTTGCGGCATATCCATGGCTGCCCCCATCACGCCGTTCATCTTCCCTCCCATATCTCATCATAAGATTACATGAATCCTTGAATTATAATTCTGTCACGTGTAAATAGATGGAGAACTAGAGATCTATTATTACTGCCAAAACGGTCCAAATTATCGTGAGATCATGACATCACGATTCCTATAATAATAAAAAAAAAAAAGAAAAAAAGAAAGGGGAGCCCGTTGATCGAGTGACGGAGTAAAAATTCGTAAATCGACTCCGTTCTTTACTTTGTTCGTAGAAGGGGTTTTGAAGAAATCAGTCCAAACATTCGATCACATGTATGAGTATAAACGAAAAGATATTTACGAGAAGGTCGATCTTTATGCAAATTTTTTTTTTTTGGTCGAATCTTTATTCAAATTTCAAACATAGTATATGTCCAAATACTTAAGTCGTCTATAATGGGGAAGCAATCGGACGGTCATCAAGCGCCGACCAAGTAACTTACGCTAGAGGTGTCCGCGCACGATCATGTCGCGTTTCCCCCATGTTTAACACGTGTCCAGCAGAGTCCGACAGAGCCGTCTCGAACTCGTTCAAGAACCAAACAAACTAACAAACTCGTCATCATCTCTCCCACTTCGCTCACCCAACTCACTCACTCACCAGTCACCAGTCACCACCCTCCCCTTCCCTTACCTTCTACGCCTCTCTCTCTCTCTCTCTCTCTCTCTTTGCGCTTATATATCGCGCGATCCCGTCGCCACCCGCTAACGATCTCCAGAACAGGCTCCGGCATAGAGATAGAGAGTAGAGGTAGAGAGCAGCGGCGGAGGGAGATGGAGCAGAGACGGATGGTCGCCGACCGCCAGAGCAGAGGCAAGGTGGAAGAGGAGGCGGAGATGGCGGTGCATAGCCGGGTGAGGAAGATCAAGAGAGAGTCGGAGAAGATCGTCGACTGGTGGCCCCCTCTCCTCCAGACCAGACCTCATCTCCGGGAGATCCCCCCGTCGCCTCTCGGGCTATCCGGTAGAGCCATCGCCGTCGGCGATTCGTAGGACAATTGAAAAATATCTCTCTCTGTCTCCCTCCCTCCCTGTTTGAGATTTGGTAGGTGTTGATTGAGATCGAGACTCGAGAGAGATCGACGGTCATTGGTTGGCCTTTTTGGTGGGCCATTATGTAAATATGTCGTCTTTGCGGAATACATAATTTTGGATTAGTGTTCATAGTTGCGTTTAATTTCTCGACTTACACAACTCTCTTATCACCCGGATCAATCGATGCTCGGAACAAATCACCGAGAAACATCAAGATCGGATTAATTCAATTGAAAATTTGAGGTCTTTCGAGATTTTATTGGGTCATCTCTATTAATCTCTAGTATCCCGATACCTCGCTCGAACACTTACATACGAAGTTGACTTCTATAATCACTTTATATGATCCTATTCTAATCCGGTCGATGCTAAATCAAGCCGACGAAACTAACGTGTGGAATGCACTTTGCCGCGTACGGGTTCGATCAGTCGGCCATCGTCACGGACTATCTTCAAAGTCATATCCTCTCAACATCGACGCTGAACCCAATCTAATCGAAGTGGGCTATTTATAGTTGGAATAATTAGACATTTTTGTGTGCGAGTTGCTTTTGAATCGACAAACTAGTTTCATTTTTCCCCCCGATGATGATCCAAGCTGTCATAGTCGAAGCTGAAAAATCAAAGATGCCAAGGCATTCTTAACCATGGGAGCTTCATGACGCGGCGGCCCAGCATCCATCGATCGGGCTCTATGGGCTCCAAAATCCACCGACTGTGGCGGTCGGCTCTCCAAGAATGACACGCACCCACGATTCAAAAATCACGGGGGGCGACGAGAAGAGGATGTGGTCGCTATAAATTCTCTTTTCCAAGCCCCCATTTTCTTCCTCTTCTTCTCTCTCTCGCGCTCGCTTGTCGGGTCGGTTTAACTGTTTCGGAGGAAGTCTAAGAAGACCCAAAACTCAGCCCAGCACTCTTCTGTTTGCTCCTCTCCCAGGTTAAAAGATCCGGTTTTAGAACCCGAGGGGGAGGAGTGGCTATATCGGCGTAGAGAATCGGAGAAGTGATTCTTATACTTCTGGGATTTGTACAAAGAAGGTTGATTTGAGGTGATTATAGCTTTCATTCATTGGTTGAATGTTTTTCGCAACTGTTCGTCGTTCATTTTCCGTGTGAGTGCTTAGTTAGAATCTTGGAATCGCTACCCGATTTCATGTTTTCGGTGTTTTTTGAGTCATCCTGCCGGCGAGGTGTTTGCTTGTTTGTCTGTGGTGGGTTTTCTAGCTTTTCTCGATGGTTGGCTTCTCGAAAGGCCTTTAGGAGATCCGTGTCTATACACGACTGAATCGGTCGATTGTTTGACGAGTGAATATTGAGGAGTGATGCGATTTTATTGTGATTGCGATCCCTGTGGGTTTTCTTTTTCCTTTCTGGGCGATGGATTTCGATTCTGATCTCATCAGCTTTTACTTGGCATTTTCGAACTTTTTGATCATTTCGTTCCTGGTTGCAGCTTCGAAGGGATTTGACCCGGTACTTGGAATCGGAATTCGTTGAGGACTATGAGTTACCATGCCAGAAACAATAGAAGACCTAGAGTACCTGCTCAGAGTGCCCGTCAAGAATGGGTTCCCAGAGCGTCTGCACCAAATGGTCCACCTGCAAACCCTCTGGCACCGGCCAACTTGAACCCCAGTTCCGATGATGGAACTTTTCCTTCTGATAGTGGACATGCATCAAATTTTCGCGCTTCTCCTCCCGATAGTGGGCATAGAGAGAACTTGTGCGGAAATGATGGGTTCGCGAATCACAGTTCTGTTCCCAGGGGTAGTCATGGTCCAAGAGGTCACCCTGCAAGACCTTGGAATCAGAGAAGGGAGAAGGAAAAAGCAAGGAGCGAGTTCAATGGAGAGAGAGTGTCCAAGGACACGAATTTGCCTCAGTTGGTGCAAGAAATTCAGGAGAAGCTGATGAAGGGTACTGTGGAGTGCATGATATGCTATGATATGGTCCGGAGGTCTGCACCCATTTGGTCTTGCTCCAGCTGCTACTCCATTTTTCATCTCAATTGCATCAAGAAGTGGGCTCGGGCACCCACTTCAGTCGATCGTTCTGCCGAGAAGAATCAGGGTATCAATTGGCGTTGTCCTGGATGTCAGCACGTGCAGCTGACATCATCAAAGGAGATCCGATATGTGTGCTTTTGCGGAAATAGGACAGATCCGCCGTCAGATTTATATTTGACACCACATTCATGTGGAGAACCTTGTGGGAAGCCATTGGAAAGGGATATCTTGCATCCTGGTGAGAGGGAGGAGGATTTTTGCCCCCATATTTGTGTCTTGCAATGTCATCCTGGTCCATGCCCTCCTTGCAAGGCATTTGCCCCTCCACAGCTGTGCCCTTGTGGGAAGGAAACGATTACGACTCGATGCTCTGATCGCAGGTCCGTCCTTACTTGTGGTAAGTGCTGTGATAAGCTTCTTGAGTGCGGGCGTCATCGCTGTAAGCAAATTTGCCATGTGGGTCCATGCGATCCTTGCCAAGTATTATTGAATGCTTCATGCTTCTGCAGAAAGAAGATAGAGGTTGTTCTCTGTGGAGACATGGCCATGAAGGGAGAAGTTGATGTGGAAAGTGGTGTTTTTTCTTGCAATTCGACTTGTCAAAAATTGCTTAGTTGTGGTAATCATTTGTGCGACGAAGTTTGCCATCCAGGTACTTGTGGGGAGTGCGACTTATTACCAGGCAGGATTAAAACATGCTATTGTGGAAAAATGAATTTGATGGATGAAAGACAGAAGTGTCTGGACCCCATTCCAACTTGCTCACAAGTTTGTGACAAGTTACTTCCTTGCGGAATACACTTTTGTCAGGAAATGTGTCATGCAGGGATTTGTCCTCCTTGTATGGTGACTGTTGCCCAAAAATGTCGTTGTGGCTTGACTTCTCGTACTGTAGAATGCCACAGAACAAGGGAGGAGATATTCACTTGTGATAAACCATGCGGGCGGAAGAAAAATTGTGGTAGGCATCGTTGTAGTGAGCGTTGCTGCCCTTTGTCTAATTCTAGTAACCTTCCTCTTGGTGACTGGGACCCTCATCTTTGCTCCATGGTCTGTGGCAAGAAGCTTAGATGCGGGCAGCATTCATGTGAATCGCTTTGTCACAGTGGCCACTGCCCTCCTTGCCTTGAAATGATCTTCACCGATTTAACTTGTGCATGCGGTAAAACTTCGATTCCTCCTCCTCTGCCTTGTGGCACGCCCCCGCCTTCGTGTCAGCTACCATGCCTGATCCCTCAACCTTGTGGGCATTTATCCACTCACAGCTGTCACTTTGGAGAATGCCCTCCCTGTTCAGTTCCAGTGGCAAAAGAGTGCATTGGTGGACATGTGGTTCTTAGGAACATACCATGTGGGTCCAAAGACATCAGATGTAACAAACCCTGTGGTAAGACCCGGCAGTGTGGTTTGCATGCCTGTGGCCGGACTTGTCACGCACCACCTTGCGATTCCGACAACTCAACCAGCGTAACCAGTCTCAAAGTTTCATGTGGACAGGTATGTGGTGCTCCTAGAAGAGATTGCAGACACACTTGCAAAGCGCCTTGTCACCCTTCAGCTTCATGTCCTGATGCGAGATGTGATTCCCCTGTCACAATCACTTGTTCTTGTGGACGAATAACAGCAAGTGTACCTTGTGATGCCGGTGGGGCCAATGGCAATTTTAGCACCGACACCGTTTTTGAAGCTTCCATAATCCAAAAGTTGCCGGTGCCACTTCAACCCATTGAAGCTACTGGGAAGAGAACTCCACTTGGGCAGAGGAAGCTGGTGTGCGATGATGAGTGTGCTAAAGTAGAGCGCAAGCGAGTTCTTGCAGATGCTTTTGACATCAACCCACCGAACTTGGAAGCCCTTCATTTCGGGGAGAATTCTTCCGTGTCAGAATCAGTCATGGATCTCTTCAGGCGTGATCCTAAGTGGGTGTTAGCTGTTGAGGAGAGATGCAAGTTTTTAGTTCTTGGCAAGAGCAGAGGAAGTGCCACTAGCCTCAAAGTTCATGTGTTCTGTACAATGCTGAAGGAAAAAAGAGATGCAGTGAGGCTTATTGCTGAGAGGTGGAAGCTTGTGGTTAGCGCAGCTGGTTGGGAGCCAAAACGTTTTATAGTGGTCCACGCCACATCGAAGTCTAAAGTACCAGCTCGTGTGCTCGGAGGTAGGGGCTCTATAACCTCAAACGTTCCACACCCACCCACATTCGACCTGTTGGTTGATATGGACCCTAGGCTTGTTGTTTCTTTCCTTGACTTGCCTAGGGAGGCAGACATAAGCGCTCTAGTCCTGAGATTTGGTGGGGAATGTGAGTTGGTCTGGTTGAATGATAAGAACGCGTTGGCCGTGTTCAGTGACCCCTCTCGTGCCGCAACTGCTTTGAGGAGGTTGGATCACGGCTCAGCTTATTATGGTGCTGTTGTCTTTCAGAATGGAGGTACCGCATCATCATTGGCCATGCCCAATGCGTGGGGAGGAGCTGTTCCAGCCAAGGAAGGGGCTTCAATTGGAGCTGTAAAGTGCAATCCATGGAAGAGGGCTGTTGTACAGGAGGTTTCTGACTGGAAGGAAGATACATGGGGTCGTGAGGAGTGGTCTATTGATTCTCAGAGCTCCATTTTGAAAGAGAAAGAAGCTCCTATATCTGCTTCCATTAATCGTTGGAGCGTCTTGGATTCTGAAAATGCCACGAGTTCCTCTGCTCCGTTAGTCGGAAAGGAGATCAGTTCAATTAAAGTTGGAGGTCAGGTTGTGGTAGGATCTGAATCTAAGGCTGGTGGGTCTAGTTCAGAAGGAACGCGAGGACTGGTTTCCAGTGAAGTGGAGGCGGCCGAAGTAGTTGATGACTGGGAGGAGGCTTGCGAATGAGGTGTTTGCATTTCAGCTTTGTGGATCAGGAGCACCTGTCGACTGGTCATGTTGCTGTTCTCGAACGATTTTTTTTTTTTTTGGGGGTTGGTTTTGGATTTTCAGAATATCCACCATTGGTGGCGGGGCTTAGACAGTTACCATTTTGATATCTAGATTAGATGAAGAATGTTCTTTGCCATTTTTTTTTCCTTGGAAAGGACGTTCATGGCTCTGCAAGTAATATCGCATGCATTGTAATGAAGCGAGGAGTTTTGCTTCAGATCTTGCCTCTTGATTCTAGAGAAAATTTCTGCTTTCCCTCAATTTGTTCAAGCAGATTGCGCACGCGTAGTTTTGCTGAATTAGAATTAGCCCAGGTATCACAAAGATTTGCAGTTCTTCTAAGTGGTGAGATTGAATGTGGACAACTTGAAAGAGAACGATTCAAAGGTGAATGAAATAGGTTCTCGAAATTGGTATAACAAATAACGTGGCATTTCGAATGTTTGGTTCCCGGTGAGGAGGAATAAAGAATTTGTTAGCATTGCAAGTTAGAAAGAATGCCGTCCTTACATTACGATGGAACCTATATGAATGTTCCCATCAATCTGGCACTGTTTTGTTTTTGCTCTCTCTATCTGTTTCTTTTTCCCCCCTACAGATTTTGAAAAAATACAGCAAGAAAACGTTGCGTTTTATGGATTTCTTTTTCAGACAAGAATGGCCGTCTCCGTCATTCCGGCTTTCCCTCTCAAACATGAGAAACAATCCAAAATAAGAACATCTTAGCAGTCTCTACTCTATCGTCCGTGATGTCCCTCTCTCTGTTATATCAGCCGAAGCTTCGAATCTACTGGAAGCCCAAAGACTGTAAATTTTATCTCACGAGCCTCTGTCCCTCTCAAGAAAACTTGGTTTTCTCAGTTGGACACTCATTGGCGTCATAGCTTGCCATTCTCATCTGTCTGATCTCCCACATGGGAGTTCACTCCTCTTTTTCGGGGCTGATGTCGCGCTTTATAGTAGTAACGAAGTTCACTGTCTAGCTCTTCTCAACAAGCTCTGTTTGGTCATGGATCCTCCGCTGAACCATGGGACTTTCTCTCGCCAGCCTCAGGTAAAGTTCCCGTCTTCTGAGATACGGTTAAATGTCTCTAAAATTGCAGGTGATTACCAGTTACCGTTTTCGAGGTTTGGCATCAACCGTATTAACTGTTTATGGTGCATATTCGGCAAGTAGTTCCGACTCCGTCCTAAGATTTTCATTGTTTCCTGGATGAGGGACCAACTGGTGAAATGGACTGTTCTAATACTCATCATTCCTTTTCACTTCTCTAGCTTATTTGTTTTGATACTGTCTTGCATATGATCTGTATAACTTCAGCCTCAGATGTGGACGCAGGTAAATTTCTTTCTTTTGGTTTGATCAGCATCTTTGTATAGTCAAATCAATTGCAGCCGTTTGTGTTAGCTCTTGCATTTATGTTTTTGATACCTTTGGCCATCTGAGAACATGTTTTTGGCTACACCTGCAGAAAGAAACATGGAAGCATGTGGCCCTCTTATCATTTCAGACCCTCGGAGTAGTCTATGGCCATTTGAGTACTGCACCTTTGTATGTTTTTGGGACGATCCCTGAAAAGGATTTCGTGTCAGATGAGACTCCATTTGAGTTCTTCTCCTTCATCTTCTGGACAATCACTGTCATTTCCTTGCTGAAGTATGCCTTTATAGTCTTGATGGCTGATGATGATGGAGAGGGTAAGAGATTACTGCCTTGCTAGAGTATGGGGTCGGTTTTTACAATGAATTCTGCAGTGGCGCTGATATAGCTTGCAAATTGTCGCAGGCGGTACATTCGCTTTATACTCGCTATTGTGCAGGCACGCGAAAGTGGGTCTGCTTCCGAACGATCGATTTACCGACAAGGCTGTGGATTTGATGGAGACCCCATCTAGGATGAAGTTGGAATCGAGGGCCAGAAGGGCTCTTGGGAAGCACCGATTTAGTCACATCCTGATGCTGTTCTTGGCTCTGTTTGGCTCGTGTATGATTATCAACGACGGAGTGCTTACACCCGCAATATCTGGTTCGGAACCCCTAATTAATCTTGTCAACTTCCCCATATTCTTTTGACTTTTGAGACTAATCCACTTGACTTGAAAAGCTGGCTATGTCTTCATCCTTTTCTGTTTTGACCCAGTGCTGTCGGCTTCTAATGGCGTTGAGCGGTCATTGTCGGAGATTGTCGGTTCATGTAAGATTTACAAGATATATCCAGTTGTAAGATGATAAGGAAGGAAATAATGATTCAGGAATGACCTATTTCTCATGTTTCTTGGTATTTGGACCTTGCCAGCTTCCGCTTCGAAAGCCACTCAAGATTCCATAACAGAAGCCTTGAAAAAATGTGAGTGTATAGCCATTCTCAATTCCTAATGTGGGTTGCGTTTGGATAGCTTGCTCTGCTGATTCTCTTTCTTGTTTTCACTTTGATCTACAATACAAATAAAATAATTTCGAGTGCCCAGAACGCCAATCTCTTCATTTTCTCCTTTTTGATTTGTAATGTGTATAATTGGTCACCCAACGTTGTTCGCACTAAATGAAAGGCAGAATGGGCCGTTACTGCTTGTTCTCGAAGCAACATTTAAATACTTCGATCTGTTTGTTTGATATCTATTCTATTTCCTTTTGTGTCCCAGATGTTCCCGTTCCTTCTGCATGCATCATACAGATATGCCTTTTCTTGCTGCAGCGATATGGAACCGATAAAATCGGGTTCCTATTCGCGCCGATCGTTACCATTTGGCTCTTATTTATCGGTGGGGTAGGTGTATACAATATCGTGCACTACAACCCTGACATTCTTCATGCCATATCCCCGGCATACATGTCCAGATTCGTGAGAAATATCAATAGACATAGTTGGAGATCTTTGGGAAGCATTCTTCTCTGCGTAGCAGGTAAGTGTGATCAACCATTTCTTTTACCCCCCACTGCTTAGCTACTGGAATGGACATTAAGATTAGTCTGTGAAAATGTTGACCGCTTTCTCTGCTGGTGTGAGATTTTGACAGGAACAGAAGCAATGTTTGCGAATCTAGGTCACTTTTCAAAGAAGTCAATTAAGGTTACTTCATAGAGAGCTCGTGTTCTGGTAATTTCTTTTTTCCATGCCAACGATTGACAGACGTTTGGATTCCGTCTCTCTGCAGTTAACATTCGCATGCTGCGTTTATCCGGTTCTTCTCGTATCCTATGCGGGCCAAGCTGCATTCATATCCAAAAACTGGCGGGTCGTAACACACTTCAATCATCTCAGTAGCTCTATACCGGGTTGGTACTAATACAATCATGACGTCTCTCTTTTTCCTCTCTTTTATAGTTATCTCCCGAGCCCCCTTCTTTTGTGAACCCCGATTGCTTAGAAGGCTTTAACTGTGTGCCCAGATCATACTCGGCATGTTTTTGTGTTGTTATCTCTGTTCGCTTCAGCGGTTGGGAGCCAAGCATCAATAACGGCCAGCTTCTCGATCATAAACCAGCTCCTGGCACTTAACTGCTTTCCCCAGGTAAAAGTGGTGCACACGTCGGATAAGATACACGGGCAGGTCTACATCCCTGACCTCAATTGGATGTTGATGGCCCTGAGCCTTTCGGTGACAATCGGTTTCCACAAAATCGATGCAATTGGATACGCGACAGGTTCGAATCCTTGTGTGCAACATGTATATGCCTCTGTAAACTTTTGGGTTAATTAGACAGGAAATACAGACAGCATGCGTCGGTATGTTCGATACATTGCTTGGCAAGTAATGAGTTTTATCTACTTAGCTAGGAAGATATGCAAGTAGACAGCAATTGTTTAGGACATACGATACTCATCTCTGAGTTTTTAACAAGAAACAGGGTCAAATTTCTGCAGGAATGGCCATTGTTTCAGGAATGCTTGTAACAACCTGCCTGATGTCCCTTGTGATCTCTCTGTACTGGGAAAAGAGCATATTCCTTTCGGCGTGTTTCCTGCTGTTCTTCGGCTTTATCGAAGCCATGTACCTATCGGCCTGTATCTGGAACTTCCACCTGGGGGCGTGGTACCTCGTCATGCTCTCTGTGCTGTTCTTATCCATCATGCTCGCATGGCATTACGGATCGGTGCAGAAGTACGAGTTCGACCTGGAGAACAAGGTCTCATCCAAGTGGTTCACGGACTTCAGCGTGGGGCTGGGTATCTCCAGGGTCCCCGGGATCGGCTTTATCTACACAGACATAGTGACTGGGGTCCCGGCATTCTTCTCGCACCTCATCACGAACCTTCCCGCATACCACCAGGTGCTCATCTTCGTGTCCTTCAAGTGTCAGCCGCTGCCTTACGTGCCCTGCGACCAGCGGTTCCTCGTTGGCAGGGTCGGCCACAAGGACTACAAGATCTACCGGTGCATCGTGCAGTATGGATACTGCGACCGCATCAGGGACACAGACGATTTCGAGGAGCAGATCATCCATTCCATCGGGGAATTCATTTCCCTGGGGGAGAACGGCTTCGATTCCAACACTTCTGCGGAAGGGGAGATGACCATGATCGGGAAGCGGGGCTCAGATGGGAGCACGGGACATGCCCTCATCGCGGTTAACAACTCCGTGTCCACTGCGTCCTCAAGCCAGACCAGCAAGGAAAACGTGACAACCTCGTGCCAGCCCGGGTCATCAAAAGGTCCTAGTGCTAATGCTCCTGTCAAGAGGAAGAAGGTCCGGTTCGTATTGCCTCCGGAGAGTCCTAAAATGCAAGCGTCTGTGCGGGCGGAGCTGCAACAACTCGTCGACGCCAGGGAGAGCGGCACCGCGTACATCCTCGGCCAGTCCCATCTAGTGGCACGTAAAGGTTCGAACTTTATGAAGCGGCTCTTGATCATGGTCTACGTCCTCCTAAATAGAAACTCCCGGGAGCCTCCGGTCGCGATGAACATCCCCCACGCCGCGCTCGTCGAGGTCGGGATGGTGTACACGGTATAGTAAGAACCGACGCAGTCCTGGAACTAGAGCTGCGGTTTCGTTCATTTATCTGATGAGAAATGAAGGATTTTCAAATATTTCACGGGGTCACCTACGGTCCATTTCGTTATCTATCAGTATATTTCCGTCTCTACTAGCTCAAATAACCTTGACAATACCAAACGTAATTTATCCTATACCCTTCAATTCCTTATCAAGGGTTAATTTCTCACTATATTCAACCTTTTCAGGTTGCCGCATCATAATTCAAGGGATAATGACACAAATAGTTACTGAAATTTTAATTTCTTCAATATAGAATACTTTTAAGTAATTCAATGACTACATTGAACATGTATAAAAAATTCGAGGACGAATGATGTTACACATTAAGCTAAAGTTCAGGGATCGTATTGAACAAATTAAAAGTACATTGACCAAATACATATTCAACCAAAGTTAAGTGACGATCTGTGTCATTTCCCAACATTCAACCACAATAGGTTTGATTTCAAGAACTGAAAAAGAGGACGCAAGCAACTTCGAAAGCGACAATGGTAAGAACCGATTAAGAAGTTGGTAATTGACAGTGGGTCTATGATACCGGTTACCCATTTTAACTGTTTCGATGAGTAACTACTCGTTGAAGTCAAAACTATTTATATCGATGGCGTTTGAGGTGCGACGTGTAAAAAGAGAATTATATGATAGAGATTCCTAATATTCGTGTTAGGAGACCAGAAATAAGAAGATTAGATGAAATCTAAATTGGGGAGATTATCGATTTGACTCGTCTTTTTACATAAAGCAGGGCCAAGATCGAGGGATCTGTTTATTTACGTGTTATACGTGTAAGCAAAAAAAGTTCATTTACGACATTGGGCCGGGCGGCGCCTGCCATGTCTCCTGTCCTGTCATAGATAGGACGAGAAAAGCGCACTTCAATTATTTAGATTTTCCCCCTCGTGAAACATGTTTTTAAAAAAAAAAAAAAAAAAAAAACTCCCTCCCCACCCCTCATCTCTTTTCAGGAAAAAAAAAATTATTATTATTATTATCATCATCCAAAACTAATAAAAGAAAATGTCAATTCAATTTTGAAGTTTTAAATTTGAGTAATTTAGTCTCAAACCATTTGACGATTTGGTAGTTTCTGCGATTCCATGGATTATACCTATTTATGGTACTTCCAGTCAATGTTGACGTCGACGTCGACGTCGCCTGCTACACTAACTTGCTACAATATTTTTTTTTTTCGAAAATTCTTCTGAAAGCCTGAAGAAAGACTAGCACTGAAGTGATTTTTTTTGTAATTTTTTTTTAAAAAAAAATAAATAAGCTTGTTCAGCATGTCCTAGGATGGGCTGCGTCCATGCCACCAAATTCCGATCGAAAATTGAGAGAGAAGACTATTTCGGACAAATTATCAAAAGGTTTAAAATTAAATTGATCAAGTTAAACACCCATCGTCAAGAAATAGATAAGTTACCTTGCAATGTCCATGTGGTAGAGGTCGCGGCCCGCGCGAGAGCGGCTCGTTCGGTTACAGCCACGGAACCGAACGTTGCATGACGATGCGCGAGATCATATGATAACCGCCCTGAAGGAAGCGGTTATCGCCGGCCGACCTTTCCGATTTCGTATGAGACAAAAAAATAAAAATAAAAATAAAACGTTACGTTAAGGGGGTGGTATCTCGAAAAGCCTAACAATTTAATCCGATAGGGTTGGAGAGAGGAGTGGCGTGTGGCTGGAGACGTGGGGGGCTCACTCGTCATCCCCTCACCTACTATTCAAACTTCTCTTTTGTTTTTTGTTTTTTGTTTTTTGTTTTTAAGGATTTTGTCTGTTTTCGTATGGGTTTAGAAGCTGTTCGGAAACATCCCCATTTACGTGGACCACACACTCACCGACGTCACCATCTTCCTTCTAGGGCAGAATTACCAAAAAGTCCTGTTTTTTTTTTTTATATATATCAATTGTGTCTTAATTTTTTTCCATTCATAGCAATTCAGTTTATTTAACCAATAAGGTAAACAAGAGACGACAATGACGTGGTGATTTTTAATAATAATAATAATTATTAGTATTATTATTTATTTTTTCACTTTTATTTTATATTTTTTTCTTCTCATTTTTCCTGCAGCCGGTCACCGGATAAGCGACAAACTAGAGGAGAGGGCCGACGAGATTGACGTCACAGGCCACTGGCGAGCTTGACCCCGCCGGCCACTGGCATTGGCAAGGGTGAGCCTGGGGCCCAGCGACGGTAAGGTCAGGGGCAGGGGCGAGCCTTACAGTCATTGGGTGAGGTCGAAAAAGAAAAATAAATAAATAAAAACAAGAAAGATTGACAAAATGCTAAAATATGTTAAATATTGTTCAAATCAACGCCCGCGTCTATATTAGCGCTGGTTAAATGAATTGAATTGGTATAAATATAAAATATTTATGATCCAACTGCTAAAAAAAATATTTTAAAATTAAATTAACATAATTACAATAAAATTTATGACTTTCACAAAGAATTTTGTCTGCTTTCGCATGAGTTAGAAACTGTCCGGAAACATCCCCTCTTACGTGGATCACAAGGTCACCAAAGTCATCATCTTCCTGAGTGTCCCATCACAACATGACCTTTCATGGCCCCATCTGCCGATCAACTCCCACCATCCGTCCATCCAATCCAGCAATCTCACGATAACCCCCTCCTTTCTCCGAGAATTCTCAATCCCCGCCAAAACAAAACCCGTCGGTGGATCGACTGAATATCAACCGCCGACGGGATAGAATTCCACACGGTATCCGGCATCATCCGGCGATTACGATCTCATGAAGCCGTTGATGAACTGGGTACATGGAAGAAATTCGAGCTGAGCTACCCGACGGGAGAACGTCATGCCCGCATATCTCCCGACTTTTCTACCGTCCCTATTGAATTATCAATCGCTGGTGATCATCGACATCCACGATCCGAACTATTCCGAATCATGAGGGCATCGATGCCGTCAAGGCATATCGTAGTCTAATCCAAATAAAGCCCGCTCCTCGTCCAGAATTTTCAACAACGATCTTCTTGCCCTGACATCACACGGGACATTGGACGATTCTTCGGCTCGATTCGTTTCGAAGAAACCCGCGAACCGTCCCGCTCACGGTGCTCGGGAGTAACGAGGGCCGGAGCGAAAGTGGGACGCGACGGGTCACTGTCCCCCGCAACATTTAATTTTGCAACTTGCGCCCTTTCTCTTTCGAGGTGGCCCTGAAACTTGGAAAGTTTGGGGGGGTGTGAAGAGAGAAGATGCATCGAACCAACCCATCAAAAGAGACATGTTTCCAAGAAAGATGTCGCCGTCTTTCCCCTCCTTTTAATTTTTCTTGCAAGTTAAAAACGAAGAAGAAGCACGTGCGATTCGTGAAACCTGCGGGGTTGCTTGCACGTTTTTTCCCAAATTGAGGAATCCCTCTCTTGCTCACACTTGTCGTGCAAAAACATCTTTTTGGCATCGGCGGCATCCGAATATCTTCAAATTGACCAGAAATTACAATTACTTGACCATTTTCGAATCGAGTTTCAAGCTTTGCATGTCAATTCAAATGGTGTCAGTTTTCGACCACAAAAAAAAAATAATAATAATTTGGGTGTAAGTTCAAAAAATGGTACAGTAGGTTAAACCTTTCGTTAATTCTCCGTCAATCGATTTTGACCTCCCTAAGTCACAAGTGCTACTGCCACTCCCAATAATTGAACCAAGTAATTTCTTCGACCCCGAGAAAAACAACCTTGAATTTAACCACCCATTTAATATGAAACACACCGCTAGTACCTCATCGCCTTTTTGTCAATTACGAGAGAAACATGTAAAATTTAACGGCGACTTTCTGTCCGCCCCAAATTTAGTCCCGGCCAATACCATGTCTCCTAATCTTAGTTGATTTTCGCTGTGCAGGGCCAAAGCAAATCCTACAATCGATCGATTTTTGGATCGTTTTTTAGTCAAAAACCCCAAATTAGTAACTTCTGTTTCGCCATTAACCCTCTCGATAATCACCAACACTTGCAAATATATTCGCAAATATAATTAAGTGAGAAAGAGAGAGTTTTAATTGAACTAGTCAAGAAGCTTTCCTTCATTAGTCCTCGAACAGCAATTTCACCGTCCGAAGCATCCTTACTTTTAACATTAAAAAAGAAAGGACAAAAAGACGGAGTGAGCGCGAAATTCGTGACCCGAAGTCCGCCCCTTATGCTTATGTACAGTAACTCATTACTCGGGCAAAGCATTGATACTGATATCATCGTATTCGCTGCGACGTGTCCATCGAAATTACGATGATGCAAATCTCGACCCGACCCGACCCGACCCGACCGAGCCCCGTTGTGCGCCTCGATTTCCGGCCGAAAAATTCTTGCCTCAACCCCACCCGCGTGCTTCAGCTACAGGCTCCCGGATCTTTACCGGCTACGAAAGGATGGTTCAACAGCTGCGCCGGCGTCCACCGCTTGCTCGAGTCCTTCTGCAGGCAGCACTCGACGAAGTTCCGGAACTCCTCCGACGTGCCGTCCGGCGACCTCGGCGGCTCGCCGAAGCAGATTGCGCACATCAGCGTCGCCCAGTCGGGCCTCTGGCCGGGACCCAACAAGGGGAAATGACCCAAATAGAGCTCCAGCAGCGTCAGTCCCAAGCTCCATATGTCGCCGGCGTAGCCGTTGTAGTTTCCGCCGTAGCTGTCCGGGTCGAACCGCTCGGGGCTCATGTAAGCGCACGTGCCGACGTAGGAATTACACGCGTCGAGGGTCCGGCACATGATCTTGCTCACCCCGAAGTCGGCGATCTTCACCTCCATCGCCGAGTTCACGAGCAGGTTCGACGGCTTGATGTCGCGGTGGATGATCTTGTGCGAGTGGAGGTAGTTGAGGCCGTTCAGCACGTGGCGGGCGACGGCGGCGAGGTGCTTCTCCGAGAATGTGCCGGAGGCTTCGAGGAGCGTCTGGAGGCTCCCGGCGTCCATGTGCTCCATCAGGATCGCGATGTCCCCGTTCGGCTTCTCGAAGATGCCGTGGCACCGCACGACGTGCGGCGAGTCCGTGCGGCGGAGGATCTCCATCTCGCGGAGGAGCTGGCGGCGGACGGTGGCGTCGCAGTCTGCCTGGACGACCTTGAGGGCGTAGACGGCGGAGGTGCGCCTGTGGCGGACCTTGTAGACGGTGCCGCCGTTCCCGTGGCCGAGGACGCCGAGGCTCTCGAGGTCGGAGAGGGAGGTGCCGGCGGCGCCGGATCCGGCGGTGGAGGAGGTGGCTGTGGCGGCGGCGGAGGCGGCAGAGGAGGGAGGGAGGGGAAGGGGGAGGGGGAGGGGGAAGCGAGGGCGACGGTTGGAGAGCTCTGTCAGCGGGAGGCGGAGGTTGACCTGCCGGCGGTCGCGGACGAGTGCCATTAGAGGGAGAGAGAGAGGGGGGTAGAGGGAGCAGAGAGATAAGATCGACGAGTGGAGTGAATTTATTGCGGATTCTCGGAGGCAAGTGGAGCGAGAAAAGCACGTGGTGATAATTTAAAAAAAAAAGCTAAAATAAATAATTCATAAAAGGCCATCTGAAAGTGATGTTGATATATTGGAGGAAGGAAGGTGGAAATGGGGATTAATTCAATATTTTTTTATATATATATTTCCGATAATTAAACATTATATATTAAGATGAAAGTAGTTCACGAGAATCCAATACAAACGACAAATTAAGATTGCCGTTTTTTCTTGAAAACATGTGGTCATGTGTGCAACTCCCAAGATTCGAGAATTAATTAAGTGAATTCTACGTACCGCATTCTTCTTTTTTATTAAAAAAAAACACAAAATACTCGAAATATTCCTTTTCTAAACTTTGGCATATACATGGTTATTATACATCTCTTCATGGCATTTTGATGAGGTGGTGCCAACGTGATTCCGAGATGGCAAACATCGGCATGATTTTATGATCTGTAGAATGCAAATAAGTATAGAGAAAATTTCTAATGTACCCATAAATTTAATCGGTGAGGGCTTATGCTTTGCTACAACTATTAATTCATTAATTTTCGTCGTGTGCGTGTGACTTTCTTCCCCTTCAAGGAACAAAGCACGGATTACTTTCGACCCGAATGAAGCATACATTGCTTAAATTTCGCATTAAAAAAAAAAAAGCTGAGAAAATGTCATCGTCAGTCTCCGGTTAGATCAAATTTATACGAACGAAATTAGATTACCAACTTTTATTTGGTTCTCTTGGGTCCCACGCTTTTAATACGCCGTTTTAGATTTTTTTTTTTTTTTATATAATATAATTAATATGCTAGACATCGGATAAGACTGCATTGCTTTGGGATGAAGCCAAAACCGTGACCCGCACGCCGCCGTCCTTTTTCCAGAGTGACACGCCATAAATACTCATTTTTAATTGATGTGCATTACATTCATTCATCGGTTGGCGTTGCCGTCGGATTCGTTTTGGGGGTAGGACATCAACGGCCACGAACCGTCATTTCACAATCCTTCCCCCAATCATTGAGAGGATTTGGAGCTGAAAATCATGGAAGATTTCTTCTTCTTCTTTTTTGGGTCGAAGAAAATCAGGGAAGATGAATAAGCCTACTCCAAAAAAAAAAAATCTCATATTTAAGGTCTATTCTTAGACTCTTAATTTCGCTCCCAAATTTTTTGTTTAAAAAATTCGAACTTTCCGGAATTTTTTTCATTAAAAAATTTATCAATTTTAACTTTAGTCACTAATTTTTCCAAAACTTTATTTCGTCTAAAAAAAAGTCATTAACTTTTTATTTAATCTCATATCTGCCCTCACTAACTCTCTTTGTCCAAAAAACGATATGAGTTGTTCAACGTCGATAATAAATTCATATTAATAAGGTGCCGTGGAAAATTATCTCTAAAATGAAATCGATATTTGATAGGAAAATTAGAGACGAGTAACGACATTTTTTTTTATGAAGGGCTATCAAGGGTAGATTTGAGATTAAGTAAAAGTTTGCGATATTTTTTTTTTTTTTACAAAAAAAGTTCAAGTAGATTTTGGACTAAAGCAAAAGTTAGGAATTTTTTTTTGAAATAAAAATTTTGGAGAAAGATTTGATTGAAACTAAAGTTTCTAGATTTTTTTTTTCCAGAAAAAAAAGGTTTTATGCAAAATCGAGACTAGACCTTAAGTTGTGGGTTTTTTTAGGGGGAATATGCCTAATTTAATGGGTGCAATTAGGGAGACCATGGGTTAGCGCAGTTGATTGCAGTATTAGGAAAATTTCAACTTGAGAATCTAAGACCACCTGTCCATATCTAATCGATTCCATGAAAGCTGCTTCGGGTCGACGCTAATCGAAGAAATGACATAGGTATGATTAGGAATAGATTCATCAACTTATCCATAGCATCCATCACTACCCATTTATGTTCGTTTCTAATTTGACTCGTGAAATTCACAGCGATAGAACGTTCAGTGTCAAACGTGATTAGACTTGCTATGTCGAGACATTCGTCTTGTTTCAAACCGCTGCTAATTATTCCTCGATTCACTCGATGACGTGTGCGCCGCGGGATTTTCTTCCTCATAATGTTTGGTGGTTATAGTTCACTCTCATGTGGACCTTTTAGGACAAGTGGCATCATCCCAATTGTAAGATATTGAACTTGAATCTCGGGTTGCCCTACTTCAATAGCTAACTTTTGGGGGCTCGGTTCTCCTGAAGTCCACGTCGATGCAGGCATTAGATAGTCGGATAAGCTTTTAGCATTATTGAACCCCCGATTAGTATTTAATGGCGTAGGCCATGATCTCATCCACTTGATGGCGGGCTAGGAAGCCAATTCCATACCGACCAACTTTACGAGTTTGTCCTTAGCAAAAAAAGAAGTGAAAAAAAAAACGAAATTTTTAAGAGTTTGTCACTAGAATTTCCACGTGGAATTAAAAGAAACGAACTTGAAATTGAAGATAAGAGTCACTTTCCATGCGTCTCCTATTTTTACCGTGGATTAATCGTCTTGAAGAAGCAAAGGCGCCCGCCCCCCACACATGGGGATTCCCTCCCTGTTTTTTTTTTTTTTAACCTCCTACAACGATGAGATTCACAGTCCTGGTCCTGCTGACGCTAATGGTGGTCCTTTTACGCATGGCGTGACGTAAGCAAGATCCGTAATCGAGCTAGCTTCTTGATTCAAAGGAGAGCGTCTTCTGGACCTCTGGTATGCGATTCGAGCTTCGTTAAAAGTAGCGAAATGTCGTTGCAAACCGGTCTGGTCCCCTCGCGACTAGTTCTATGGTTCCGATACAAGTTTGGCAACCAACCTATATCGCCACCGCAAGAGAGGTGGCCATGTCACGTGTGACGTCATTTTTGCGCTGCTCATTGACCAAAAAGGGAAAAAAAAAAAAAGGAAAGTTGGATTGTTGTCTAGCCACGTATGACTGTCGAGGCATTCATCTGATTTTGATTGCTGTTAATTATTCTAGATTGATTCCATAACAGGTAGGTATGAGTTTTTTTGTTTTTCATTACGATGTTGGCCTACTTCACTTTCACGTGGAGGATACTGATTGTCTATAAATTTTGACTCGACGTGCAATATCGTTCTTCAACTTTTAATTCGTTTAATTTGATCTTTTATATTATTCCTAAATGTTCAATCTCCCCTATCTATCTCAAGTCTCAACTATCGACAACAAACTCAATTTGGTACTATTCACAAATTTTCATAATTGCATTATTGTATAGATTTTACATTTTAGAATATCTTTTTCATTTCAACCAGTTTCTTAAATTAACAAAAAGAAAACACACTATCTTTTCACCATTGTTTTTTTTTGATAATTAAGGTGTTCAGGCCAGCTTACGCGCATCTCGACTATTCCTCGGGGGAGACTAGCACAGCAACCCACCACCATGACCCCCCACTTAAATCACAAGTGCTTATATAGGGAATCGAACATGAGACCAGTGTGCATAACCACACAATCTCAAGTGCGCCCTAACCAACTGAGCTACCCATGGGTAGGTCTTTTCACCATTTTTTTTTTGGTAAGGTATTTCACCATCTTTTTTGTCCTTATATATTACTATAATCTCATTTAGATATGATTATTGGAATATATAAATATTAAATCACGCCTTCTTCTAACAGCTTAAGTTTTTAGAATAGTTGGTTGTGGTTCCACCAAATCTCACATGGTATCAGAGCAGGAGGTCCTGAGTTCAAATATTTTCAGGCCCCTATTTGCCCCCCCAATTAATTTGTCCACGCTTAGTACTAAGCAAAAAACTAGACTAACTTAAGCTTTTAGAGCAGTTGGCTGTAGTCCCACCAAATCTCACAATGATTTTAACTTATGATCTCTATAATAGTAATTATATAACTTATCAAGAGTTATATGGTATTCGTATTCCCTTTATTTTAAAAATAAGTGTTCTCGTGTAAAGAATATATAGTGACCATATTAATTTATCTATAGATTTCTTGTACTTGTGTTTATCTAAATCCTGTTCCTAATCCAATATAATTAAATCTATAAATTAGAAATTAAAACAGTAGAAATATCAACTCTAAATGAGGTCCTACTTTTTACTATTATAGAGAGCATAAGCTAAATGGACCTATCGTAATATTTTAAAAGACCAAAAAGGTAGAAATATATTAATAAGATAGCCATATTTTTTTTCTATTGATTTACTAGATGAATTGAAATGAAAAAATGTTTTGAAATCCGGGCAATAGTTATCATTTTTTTTTTTACTTTTGTATGAAAAAGTGAGGGATAAGAATAAATTTAATTAGAGTTTAGACACTTGGGCTACGTTTGGTAATGTTTATGTCCTGGGAACATATTTGGAACAGAAATATTTTTTTGTGTTTCTGTTCTCGGCTACGATTTTTGGGAATAGAAATGCGTTTGGTAAGTTAAAAAAAAACACTTTTTCTAGCCAAAAAGAGGGATCGACGGTTGCCGGCGGCGGCGACCGGCCGGCGGTGGCGGCTGCGGCGACCAAGGAGCCTTAGGACCAAAAGTGTTCCAGAAAGAAAAAAGCATCTTTTTTTTTTAGTGTTCTTTGAAACTCTTTTGGAATATTTTTTTGCCAAACGCGTTTCCGTTCCAAAAATGTTCTGGGAACAGTTTTGGAACAGAAACACATTACAAGGAGCGTTGCCAAACGCAGCCTAGATGAATGGTATAAGGACTAAGAATTATATTAAAAATTTAAGAATGACATTACATATTAGGCAAAAGTTTAGGTGTTATTAGTGCTATTTTTCCGAATTACAAAGTACGGATAATGATATGAGATTTCAATGTGTGAGTTACAGTACGTATGACTAGCTTTAGGGGTGTAATTCTCCTAACGTCCATGTCATGCCATGTCATGAGTTAAATAATGGGATAAACATTACTGAATGCCATCAATATTTAATGGCGTAGGCCATGACCATCGTCCACTTGACGGCGGTTCTCAATTCTCATGCCAACTCTTGGCTGGCCAACAAGATGAAATTAAGAGCTTGCCACTAGAAATTGCCAAGAGGAATTTAAAGAATGGAGGCTTTAAATTCGAAACAATTGTAACTTTTCACGTGCCTACTATGTTAAAATTTTCTTAAAGGAACAAAGGCAGCATAGACGTTAAGGCTGTAATTACCATGATCTCTTCTCCGCATACGAGGGCTAGATTCATGGTTTCAGTCAATCATAAATCTATTGTATGGATTCCAATTTAAAACCTTAATTTTTTCAAACTTATCAATTTATTCTTAAACCTTTGCACGAGTTTCAATGTAGCCATTCGTGCCATTTTTCACCAAAGATCGCCGACGTGGCTATTCGTCCATCATCGGCCATCCTAAGTGGTATGTCAATTGGCTGAATGAACTGAATTAGAATTCCGCGCAAATGTTTAAGATTGAATTGATGAAATTGAAAAGTAAGTTCACAATGAAATTGGCATCCGCACAACAAATTTTGGATGAACCAGATAATTTCGTCTGCTTGTTGCTAGTTGAGTCCGGTCATTGCACTCTCTGTGATGTAAGATGTGATGTAAGCAAGATAAAGTAATAAATCTCGATCCTTGGCGAGAGAGTTTCTCTTGGACTACGATTTGAGATTTTCCAAAATAATGTTCGCGCGAACTGGTCTGACTTCTCAATTCGTTGCGTAGTGGAGACATAAGCTGGAAAGATCGAAAACGGACAACCTGCGATGCCGCAGCGAAACGAGCGAGCGAGCCACCTCACGTGTGACGTCAGTTTTTCATCGTCATGGATGACGTCGATTCCGGGTTGCCCGTTAACCTTAGAAGCGATGTCCTAATGCCCCGTGAAGTTGATGGGGGGTTGGGAAGAGAAAGACCTCAGGATGACCAAAAAAAAAAAAAAAAACGTAATTAGCCCGTTGAATCCAAAAGTCCGTCGTGCGGTATGTCTCCCATTCATATTAATTTCGGAAACCACGCTGTCCGCTGTGTGGATGGAATCTCACTCGGCGCACGCACGCAGAAATGGTGATTCATGCGGATCCGTGGGGGATCGGCTCAGCCCTGGTTTCAGCCGATTGTATTGCATTTAGGGGGTGAATGATAACTATTATGTTTCAGAAATAGATTTATGAAATAGAAATAATTTTTTCTATTTCTGTTTCTGGATGAGTTTTTGAGCAAAAAAAAAAAATGCGTTTGACAACGGTATAAAATTTATGATTCTAGAATTGAAATTTATTTTGACAACGATTGAAAGTTTTTACTTCTAGAAAAGAGCGCCGCCGGTGGGGAGCGCGGGTGGTGGTCGGCGACGGCGATTTCTAGTTTCGTTTCTCGGAGAAGTAATTTTAATCTATTTCTGGAATAACTTTTTGTTTCAGAAAAAAAAACAGAGTTGCGTTACAAAACGAGTTTCCGTTCCAAATCTATTCCACCACCCCTTAGTTATCCAAACCGATAGACAAAACAAAGCACTTGTCCAAGGACCACGCCCACACAACGTAAGATTTCACATAAAAATGTCCGACGTTTCGGGCAAGCCGTGCTTTCTTTCTGATATTAACAATGAACCCCACACATTTGCTTTCTTACTTTCTAGCCAATGGGAGCCCGTCTCCTTGTAAGATGTGATCCTCCTGCACGACGATGTCAGTTATATTTTCGTAATGTAGTAAAAAAAGAGTCATTCGAAGCGCAACAACATCATAGAAAATTATCCAAAAAATCATACTCCTATTGCAAATTTATTAATTCAATCCTAAATCTTTTAATTTTATCAATTGAATCTTAAATATTTTTATATTTTACAAATTGAGATTGTTATGATTCAACGCACGACCACAACGAAATAAAATGTAAAAACGAAAAGAGAAAATAGAGAGAATGTTTTATTCCGATTCACCCTTAAATTACTACTATGGCTGCATCTAGCAGATGGTTTCACTATAATTAGTACTTTGCACCTCTCGTTACATCACTCAACTAAAAGCAAAAAGGAGTATTAAAAGCAACAGTAGCTATTCATTTGCATAAGCCTAAACTATCCACGTGTTTTTCTGTTGTTGGGGAGTATAAACCACACCTCGATAGAGATCACATGCCAATTAGAATCTTTTTTTTTTTTTTGCACGTAGGACGTTTATGTCAGCGACATCCGGCCAATCAGATGTCTATGCCAGTGATTATGGGAGAGCAAATAGGAACACCCGGACCGGCGGTTTGGTTCCAGGTTCTAGGGACGACGATCCGGTTCCCGGTTCTAGGGGCATAAAAATTGGACCGGACCGGGACCGGATCAGGACCAGACCGATTGATTTTTTTTTTTTTTAAATTATCCATAAACAAATTAAGATCGGTTATGTTCATCACCAAAATATGTATAATCCATGGATGAAAATCCATATTCAATACACAGTGATCATTCAATACACAACCCAAACCAATTGCACCTTTCCATTCACATATGAAAATCCATATTCACTCTCAAATATTAAGCTGCTAACGCTAATTACATCTTTACTTCCACCGCCTCAATACACCACCTGTAACATTCACAAATTCTAATCAATATTACATCCTCAAAGAAATTCGAAAATCGAATTTAGTCGTGCCCGAGTGTCACTAGAATTCCATGCAATAGCATTAACACAACATTGATGTCCCCGAAAAAGAGCGACATTAGTGACATTAAAAATATTATCTAGAGAATGTATTGACAAAAAATATGAGAGTAGATGAGTTCTACACATTAGATGCAAACATAAATCATGATTCGTATACCGGCCTCAATGATAGTTCCATTAAAATAATGAAAACTAGAAAGCTGCTCAAATTCAGCTCATTATTGAAAATCATCGTCCACATCCTTACTTATAACAAGTGGTTGCTCAAATTTAGTTAATTATTGAAACGTGTATAATTTATTGGAATCGCCCGGGAACCGGACCGGACCAACGGTCCGGTCCGCGGTTCCGAAAAATTGAGAACCGAAATCACAGGTCCGGTTCTCAATTCTTGAAAGGAACCGGATCAGACCGGGAACCGATCACCCCTACCAGTGATATAAAGATCCGGATCCCCTGCCCGGGTCAAATCCGGGCAGGGGTGTCAAGGTCAAATCGTGACCGTCCGTTCAATCACATCAAATTGCGGCTGCACTGTTCATTATTTATTTATTTATTGCCTTTTCAACGTCAAATCGTGGCCATCCGTGATTGAACGGACGATCACGATTGACCTGGGCACACCTTGACATGCGATCCTTTTCCGTGATACAAGGTCAAAATTGGCTTCGATGCCACACCAGCAGAAGACGATTATGTCGTTTTCCTAAGTTACATGTACCGCCGAGACCGACGTCACATCAACATTTAGCGGATACGATTCTAATACAGTCCTAGTTACGTAAGAAATCAGCGCATCCCGTTAGTTTCTCGGAACGCGTGCTCGAGTCAGTACTCCTACGGACCGTTCCTAGAAAGACCACCCGCGATCATCCAAAACAGGTTTCAACAGAAAATTGACTGTCATGTTCATTTGCTCCATGCTTTGTATGACCGGTGACAGCGTTGGAGCTCAATATACAAAAGCTAAAACGTAACCCAACTCTCAAAGCCCAGGCTTTCGCGCCCCCCTTCCGGCCCGAGACTGCTTATTTATTGGGCTTTTCGGCGAACTTTGGGTTGCACTTGCTGACGCATGCGACTCCCCTAGGCAATCCAATATTGGGCTGCAAAGGCCCCCTGATCTTCTCAGTGGGCTTGGACCAACTAGGTGGCCCATTGGGCTCTGCACCCTTATGGAACTCCTTTCCTTCGAAACTAAAACTAAAGCGCTAGTAAAGATCCCTACATTGTGAAAATTCCTGATCCTAACATAACAGAAAGGAAAAAAAAAGGACAACATAAGACGTACGAGATTGTCCACGTTGAAAAAGGAAAGGGCAGTGTGATCTTATCATCTACATCAATTCTCCAAGCTCGAAGACCAACGGATCGGGTTGCCTCGTCCGCCTTGTGGACTTATAGGGAAAGATGGCTCGTTTTGCGCCTCATGGGGCCGACAATGTCGCAGCCGGCTCGTGTGTGCACAGATCAAGATGCGCATCGAGCCTATCGTGCCAAGTTTTTTTTTTTTTTTGGGCCTCGATAGAATCAATCTAAGTGAACATAACATACGCCTCGACGGGCGCAGGCGCACGACGAAAGCTAACTGCTCAAGTCCGACCCGGCCTCAAAAGGCCTAAAGCATTGTTGTCCATTTGGTCTCGCCGCTCGGGTCACGCCCGCTCGTGATCAGGCGTGCTTTTAACCAAAGAGTATTCTGCGCGTGAAAAGAGAGAATCTGTCACAGAGGAACGACGGGGCATAATATATTAGGCCGTAGGTAAAGATAAGATTTGGAGGAACTTTGGCGATTAGATGAATGATGAGACCTCATTGGATGTTTTTTCACTATCTCCTGCACTAAATAATAATATGCTATACGCGGCCGATAAGACATGGTGCCGGGGGGGAAAATTTACAATAATGATCATAAAATTAATTGTACTTTTATCAATTCAGTTATAAAATTTTTAAGTATGTCAATTGAATCCTAAAAGTTCTTCATATTTTTATCAATGGAGATTATTTGACCAATTTTGACTGGACTCGGACGCTGGTCATCCCACGCGGCATGATCGACCCTGACGTGGAGATATTTTAATAACATTTTAATGTTTTTTTCGAACTTCTTTTCTTTTCTTTCTTAACTTCTGTGGCCTGCGAGGCTCGACGACACTCGCCGGCCATCGTAAGAAACAAAAAAGAACAAAAGGAAAAGAGAAGGAAAAAAAGTAAGAAAATTCGAAAAAAGACTAGAAAATATTAAAATGTTTGTCGAAGTAAGCATCAATTTTGCCAAGTAAGACGATCGATGTTCACGTCAGCAATTTTCGGTGAAAAATCTATCGGATAAACTTAATTAAAAAAAATACAAAAAGGTTTAAAATTTTATTGATAAAGTTAAAAGATTTAGAATCGAATAAATAAAGATATGATAGGTTGGTTGGATGTCTTTTTTGGTAAATTTTTTTGGCAGATTGTGTGCACCAAGGAATCGAACTGCGCGCACAGAGACACCCACCCCCCCCCCCCCCCCCCCCCCCCCCCCCCCCGATTCTCCGTGTCTCCACGAACCTACTGTGCTGATAAATTAAATTCCGATACGCACACCGGCTATCCATCTTTCCATCCATGGGCCGCTGGCCAGGCATTGGGCGACGAAAGTGAAAGCGAATCGTAAAAGCTGTGGCCATTACCATTCTCTGTCTGTATGTCTTCTCTCTCTCACAAGCTTGTGAACTGATGAAGGGCCACGCTTTACACATCGTACGAGAAAAGAAAGAAAAAACCCCATTAAATCCTGCACTCACGTGAAGGATAACGCCCTTCGCCTTTGCTCGTCGATCCTTCTGTACCTGAACGAAGGAGTGCTCGAGCCTTTCGGTCATCGGCGATGCATGGAGGAGGCGGAAGGAGGAGAGAAGGAAGACGAGGATCGCCGGAGGAGGAGGAGGAAGATGAAGCCGAAGGGAACGGCGCCGAGTACGAGGTGGAGCTGAGACCGAACTCCCCCAGGCGGTCGTGGAGGTCGAGGGTTGGGGTCATGTTGAGGAACGAGTGTTCCTGGAGAGGCGCGCTCGCGAGATTGGACTCGTCTAATTCTTCTCCTACGCCGCTAGGGTTCGTCATTCATCCCGATAACTGGTAAGCTCTCAGTCTCGACAAAGCACGAGCTCCACGACGCGATGCACTCCTGTGGCGTGTGAGAGATTTCCTCATAGGTCTAACCTATAACCGGATATCTCTCGATCGTGTTTCGGAAATTGTGGTTGCATGAAATGGTCGGATGACGCTCCACTCCCGTAAGAAAGAGGAGGCGGACCGAGTAGATTATATGCCCTATTCGATTTAGCCTCTTTCATTTGATCCGTCGCGGCGACATTTTTGGTGTATCTGGCCGATCGTATGAATAAACAATTCTTTTCAAAAAAATAAAAATTGGCCATCTTCTTTTTTTTTAAGGAACTTTTATAGGAAAGAAATGTGGGCTCCACGTGATTTTAACCTTTGGGATTACCTTTACCTGTACCGTCACATGAAAAAAAAAGGACCCGAAGGCCCACCCCATATTAAGGGTGGGGGGTGGGTAAGTCACCTGCTGTTAAGGCAGGTGATCCCCACCCACCAATGCCTTTGTATTTTCCTTTTCACGAGGGGGACATAGAGAGGAGCTTTCCTATGGCCATGCACGTGACGAGGTTTGTTCTTTTGGGCCAACGCCCGACAATGCACGTGATCGAGAGACCTTTCTCATGCAAATTCACATAATTCTCGGGTGAAAAAAAAATGGACATGCAAGATGGCAGTTATTGCCAACAAGTATGCGGCTCTGCTCGTAATTGGATTGAGGGGCGGGGACGCAAATGTTAAAGGTGTGAGATTCGATTTTGGTAATGAGTCAGAGCAAAAAAGGTTAGAGAGATGAGTGTTAAAAATAGGAGTTATTGCAAGATTAAAAAAAAAAAGTCATAATTTCGACGACTTTATTAGAATCATATATTTTGCAAATGTGGAAAATTCATCTTTTTGTTTTTTTCGGTCGAAAGTGGGAAATTGATTGAATAGCAGTAATTATAGAAGCGTAAAACAGAAATATGGAATTTTACCTGAATGTTGACCGTGGAGAATAGCGAAAAAAAAAGAGGAGTATTCTGTGATTTTCGATTCATAAAGTAAAATTTTCAAGATTTAGCCCCCGAAGAATAATTGGCGCCAAAAACAGAGCTGCCATGCACACGCACCACTCTCTCTCTCGCGCGCGCGCTTTAACAAAAGGCGGTGACGTTGTGGGAAATGATGCAGGTGGTACGTGCTATGGACGCACTTCATCCTGATATGGGCGGTGTACTCCTCCTTCTTCACCCCTCTCGAGTTCGGATTCTTCAGGGGATTGCCGGAGAACCTCTTCCTCCTCGACATCGCCGGACAGTTCGCTTTCCTCGTCGACATCGTGATCCGCTTCTTCGTCGCCTACAAGGACTCCCATTCCCACAATATGGTCTACGATCGTTCCCAGATCGCCCTAAGGTTGTCTTCTTTTGGCTTGGCTTGGCTTGGCTGTGTCGTTGTTCACTTTATGATCATAGGGTCGTTTTCTTTTTTTTTCTTTTTTGGGGGGGTGGGGGAGGGTTTGGATGGATGATCTTGATTCTTGTCGTGTCTGATGGCACTTCATGTTGGGCTTACTGCTTGTTGTTTGTTAAGGTACTTGAAGTCTCGATTTGGCGTCGATCTCCTGGGTTGTCTTCCCTGGGATGCTATTTATAAGGTATTGATTCTGTCGTCCTCGTTCTCGCCGTCATTGCCGTGTTCTTCGATCGCTAGTTCTTGGATGCTTTTGTGAGGAGCTTCAAATAGTTGATAGTTTCAAACAAAACAAGTAGCTCAACAGTGAGATTTGCAAAAGAAAGAATCCAGATTATGTTCACTAGGGAGAGCCGCGAATGGTTCCGCTGCTGTGTTGTTGTTGAGTTTCCTTTCCTATGATCAGGCTTGTGGGAAGAAGGAGCCGGTCAGGTACATGTTGTGGATTAGGCTAAGTCGGGCGCTCAGGGTGACGGAGTTTTTCGAGAAGTTGGAGAAGGACATTCGGATCAATTATCTCTTCACCAGGATAGTGAAACTTCTGGTCGTCGAGCTCTACTGCACGCACACGGCTGCTTGCATATTTTATTATCTTGCCACCACTTTGCCTCCTTCCAAGGAAGGATACACGTGGATCGGGAGCTTGAAGATGGGTGACTACAGCTATTCGCACTTCCGAGAAATCGATCTTTGGAAGCGCTACGTCACGTCTCTCTATTTTGCTATCGTCACAATGGCGACTGTCGGTAAAGATCTTTCCTTATGTTTTTTTGGCAATATGACTTGATATGTCGTTTGAGAATACAAGGTCACCTTGACAATGTTAATCTTTGAATGGACCGGTTTCATCAGAAACTCTAAATTGTGATTCTCAGCTAACTAGTTCAGATGGCAATGCCATTTTTCAAAAAAAAAGGAAAAAGATAGATTAATGACTTCGAATCAAAGTGTTAATTTTCGTTCATGGGGCTGATTCAGGTTCTGTTTTTCAGGCTATGGGGAGATACATGCAGTAAATGTCAGGGAGATGATATTCATAATGATTTATGTGTCTTTCGACATGATCCTCGGCGCTTACTTGCTTGGTAACATGACGGCATTGATAGTGAAAGGATCGAAGACGGAGAGGTTTAGGGATAAAATGACTGAACTTATCAGATACATGAATAAGAATAAGCTTGGAAAGCAACTTAGTAACGATGTCACAAACCATCTGCGACTACAGTATAGTCACGCTTACACTGAGGCTACCGTTCTTCAGGATATTCCGAACTCTATCCGCACAAAGGTATGACCATATCTCGATGCATCTCTTTATATTATTTCTGGAAAACTCTAACACAAATCAAAGCATCATATTGTACTGGAAGACGAACACCATTTTGCTCAATCTCATGTTTTGGCAATTTGATATGAATCATGTTGATGCGGTTGTACACTTGTTTTTTGACAGTTTCCATGATATACAATCTCAAATGTATTTGATTTTCATAATTGCCTCCTTGCTATTTTTTAAGGATAGAAGATAGCTGTATGCCCTCATTTGAAAGTTTAGTAGCCAAACTAAGGATAACGTTCTAAAGTGGATTTACCTTCGTCGGTAAATAAATTATCAGTATATAGTGTGCCTATTTTTCGCCTTAACTAGATTGGTATTTGATAGATGTATCATTCGACACTTATAAAATCAGATTCATGTCAATTAGTATGCTCAGCTTGTAAGCCTAGGGATAGAAATCAGCTCCATTTGTTCAACCTTTCAATTGGTATGCAGCAGAAATAACTTGTCTAGGAAGCATCTTTTGTTCGGTCCCTATTATTCTTACCAGACCTTTCATGAAAATAATCAACCAGCGCATCCCGTACTGTAGTCACATTGTCTGTTTACACGACTACAATTCGTGAGAGTTGACTATTCAATGTATTCATAGCTTTTACCTCGACACAAATCGTTATGTTCGATGTCATTTATGGCGATTAACTGTGTAGAATTTGATATGTGCTGTGCATCAGTTGCGTAAGTTTCTTCGCTTTATGCTGTAAGCCGGTAGAATATATGGATAATGACTAATCCTTTCTATGCTGCAGATCCAGCAAAAGTTGTATGAGCCGGACATTACTAAAGTCTCTCTTTTCAAGGGTTGTTCTCCAGGATTCATCAAGCAGATAGTAAGCCAATTTTGTTAACAAGCAAAAAGACAGTACTAGCTGTCTTCTCTTTTCTGCTTATCGTCTACTTAATGAACAAATGAAATATTGTAAGGAAGAGAACTTAGTCAATTAAGTCTCTGCTGTCACTCTTGTTTGTCAGGCAGTGAGAGTGCATGAGGAATTTTTCCTCCCCAGAGAAGTGATCATAGAACAGGAAACATCAGTTGACCAGCTATTCATCCTCTGTCATGGTTATCTGGTATGACTTCTCTGCCAGTGAATCTGCACTATCTATACTTCATTCCTGTCAATCTCCATAAAAAAACTCTGTATTTTCCCCCAACTTAGCTATCTAAATATGGCGACAGTTCCCGGATCTTACACTTGGTAAAATTGGCTTAGTCTATACTTTCTCGAATGGAAATGAGCTTAGGATAACACCATTTCAAGTGAAGCAAGCCTCAATCGACTTGCACTGCGAATAATTTCTTGCAGTTGTAATTTAGGCTTGTTATTTGTCTATATGTATGGCAACTGAGCAAAGTCAAATATTGGTACCAGGGCATCATTGAGATCACGTCGACATCCCTTGCTGTTTCAAATTGGGACTTTGTTAAACAGTCTTTGTATGTGATCAAACAACAGAAGGAAGGAACTTTTACTTATTTGGATTTTGTGATTGTATGGTATGGACATCAGGTTAAAGTTTAGCGTCTTTTGTTATCATGTTCAACTTGGATTAATTTGCATGGCTTGATTGATTTGTCGGCAGGAAGGAGTTAGAAAAGAAGACGATAAAGAGGAAAAGTTCCCTCTGAACTTGCCAAGTTATGGCACGCTAGGAGAAATCCCCCTACTCTGTAACACCACTTTGCCTTATGCTGTTCGAGCTGGTGAACTATGCAAGCTCTTACGCCTAAGCAAACAATCCTTTACTGAGATCCTGGAGATATATTTTTCTGATGGACGCATCATCTTGAGCAACCTTATTGAGGTGACTCATGTGCCGATTCTTGGCCTACTTGTTTTGCTTCTTCCTTTCCCGGCGACTATTTCACCGGTCACAGTTTCTATGGCTTATCTGGCAAAAAAACAAAGAACTGGAGATTTACTCGTTTGCAGCGTTAATGAAATTGACAGGGAAAAGACTCGAATGTCTGCAAGAAGCTGTTGGAATCGGATATCACACTTTATATCATGAAGCACGAGTCGGAGCTGGCTACGAGGCTGAACTGTGCAGTCTATGATGGAGATCTACATCACCTGAAGCATCTGGTAGCTGCTGGAGCGAATCCTAGCTTGACGGATTACACTGGGAAGTCGCCTTTGGTATGATTTCTCAGTTGCCTGATCATTCTTGGCATCTATAATCTGTATCAGGGTGGCAAAAAAAAATCCAATTATGAAAGTTCTCAGGAGGAACACAACATTTGGCATTCCTAGATGAGAATATGAAGCCAGCTAGTTAAAACAAAGAATGTTCTTAGCACACTGCCTGAAATTTCGTTCCTTTTGTTTCCTGCTAACAGCATGTTGCTGCTTCAAGGGGACATGAGGAAATCGTTGCTTTCCTAATCGAACAGCATGTACGCATCGACGGTTCAGGTTAACCACTTAGTTCATTGTAGTAGCTTACATCTGTATGATGTACTGTGACTGTTTTGCCATATCAACGGCATCCTTCACATCACGATTAGTAAATCGTTGCGGTTTGCTTGCTATCTAATCAGATGAATCTGGAAACACCCCGCTGTTGGAAGCTATCAAGCACGGCCACGATCAGGTTGTTTCTTTACTTGTCAAGGCAGGCGCTTCGCTGGCAATAGATGATGCTGGTGGTTTCCTCTGTACCACTGTCGCAAGGAGGGACATAGATCTCCTGAAGAGGACTTTGGCTAATGGAATAAACCCGAATGCGAAAAATTACGACTCCCGAACGCCGCTTCATGTAGCTGCTTCTGAAGGGTTGTACTTGGCTGCGCATTTACTTCTAGAAGCAGGAGCAAGCGTTTTACCCAGGGACAGGTTCGAAACGAAACGCAATTTATTCAAAAGCAATTAACTGCTAGTTTAGGGGATTTAGCTTTCCCAGATGCTGTCGTACTTCGCCATAAGTCATCAATTTCTTCGTTCTCGCAGATGGGGAAGTACTCCGCTCGATGAAGGCCGTTTAAGCGGAAACAAAACTCTCATCAAGCTGCTCGAAGATGCGCAGGCTACTCAAATCTCTGAGTTTGCAGATTCATGCCATCTCCCAGGTGACTTCATCTCCTAATAAATCATAGTCTGCCAGGACAAAGCGTGGGCATATTACGAAAATGTATTGGACGCTGGTTTATGATCAAATCCAAAAAGGATCAGACAAGTACCCGTTTCTTCGCCAATCTTCTGCTTTCGATGGTCACAGGATGGCGGTATCATCCATTTAGTCTTACTCTTTCTCAGGAGAGGGCATTCTAGTTATTCATTACATCTTCATGGCATCTTTTTCCTGTAGCTGAAGTGGCTCAATATATTGAAGAAGGCCCTTTTAGTTCAAAACCATCTTTGTAAACGACAAGAATTCTTTTTATTGTTCGCAGCAGATAGGATGCAGAAAAGGAAATGCACCGTGTTCCCTTCCCGCCCGTGGGACGAGAGAGGAATGCAAGGGATCGTGCTATGGGTTCCTCGAACCTTGGAAGAGCTGATCGAGGAAGCCAAACAGCAGCTCGGCGTCTCAACCGACTCTTGTATCTTAGCAGAAAACGGTGGCAAAGTAACCGACGTGGACATGATCAGCGACGGTCAGAATCTGTTCCTAGCGAGTGGCGCGCGATGAGCAGCGGCACCGGATTGGATGGATGGCCAGATGCAGTCGAGCAGTGAACTCCCTTGCTCCCAAATGGAACCTCATTATTCCTTTCTTTTTTCACGGTATTAAGAACAAACAATAATCATTGCTTGATGTGAATCTATGCTTTAGCTTTCTCGCTCAAACTCCCTTCTTCACCCTTTTCTTTGGTCGAGAATGAAGGAAGAGGAAGAGATCAGTCGAGGTCAGACGTGAAAGTGGTTCGGCAACCTTTTGAACCGTGTTATTTTGCACATAATCTTCTAATTGCAAAACAGATGTGTAGATTTGCGATTGAGATTGTACCGTCCAGGTCTATTAAAGAAGCAAAAAATTATGATGAGTAAGGAAAATTGCTCAAACATAGGTTGCAAAACTTTGTCGAAGTGTAATGAAAGTTCATAATGTGCTATTAGTAAAGTTAAGAATAATGCGAAAAGCGAACTTTGTGAAATTTTCATGATATTTAAAAGGGATAATACCATGGAAAAAATTTCGTGATATTTAAAAGGGATAATACCATGAAAAACCCCAAATTGATACATCTCTGACAATTTTATCTCAAATTATTTTTTTGATCATCAAAAAATCCAAACTGGTACATTTGTGACAAATTTATCCAAAACATTTCAAACTGGTATACTTGTGAGAAATTTATCCTAACTAGTATAACTGTGATAAATTTATCCTCCGTTAGTTTTCGTTAAATCTAATAGTCAAATTACTAAATTGGATGTCATATGCCACTTCACGGAAGTACCAATTTGGGATTTTTACCCTCTATTTGTTCACAAGTTTATATTTGAAATTTTTCATGGTATTATTTCAATTTAACAGAGGGTAAATTTGTCACATGAATACTAGCTTGGGGTTTTTCTAGGTAAAAAAAAATCAATTTAGGGTAAATTTGTTACAAAGATATCAGTTTAGGATTTTTGATGGTCAAAAAAATAATTTGGGGATAAATTTATCATAAATGTACTAGTTTGTGTTTTTCATGATATCAATCCTATTTAAAAAGATTGCATGAAGGTAAGCAGGCTTTAATAAATTTGCTATTTAAGGAAATCAAATAAAATCAAATCAAATATGCATATTCAAAACAGATATAAAAAATAAGAGGAAATAATCCAAATATTTCTAGCAAATAACACAAAAGAAATTCACTATTAACATAGATGGATTACTTTTTTTTATTGGAACATTCACCACATGACCCGAAGAGTTTATTACCTCCAAGAAAAAATTATGATCTCCTGAAACAAAATTGCGAAAGGTTATTCTATCAAAGATGAATTAGTATTCACTTGTATATATATATGCCAAAAGAAAGCAACGATCCATTATGTAATTTACTAACTATAGGAAAAAAAATTCACCATAAGCTTTAGGTAATTTGACTAACCATAGGAAAAAGAATTTTGCTATAAACTTGAGGAAGATAATTATTTTCCGTCGAATATTACGAACCACTCGATTCGCAAATTTATGAAAATAAAAATGGAAATTGCATTATCTGAAGAAAAGCCACGAAACAGTGTGTGTGACAGGTGAACTACAATCAGTGAGAAGACATCTTGAATGCCGAGAAAAAAACAAAATACGATCGGTCAACTCGAATCGATCGCGTTTTATCAGAGAACTGTACAAGGGCCTCTATTCTGCAAAATCAGCGCATCAAGTATCGAATTCTTATTGTTGAAGTTGTGTTGTTGTCCCACATCGCTTGTGAATGAGTCTTGTATGCTCTTTATATTCATGTGGTCTCTCTCCATCTAATAGCTTAAGCTTTTGGGTTGAACTTTCTAACATGGTATCAAGGCTAGTGTTATTTCCTTCTGCGTATGTGGGCCCACCCATGAGTCTTGTATGCTCTTTATATTCATGTGGTTTCCCTCCACCTAATAGCTTAAGTTTTTGGGTTGGACTTTCTAACACTTATCAAATGTAAGATGTGACCAATTTCATTAAAATGCACATTATTGTCACACTATCTAGTATGTCAATTTCACATATGGATCTTAATATGCATTGCCTTTTTTCCTTCTCAACTACATTTTACTTATCAAATGTAAGATGTGACCAATTTCATTAAAATGCACATTATTGTCACACTATCTAGTATGTCAATTTCACATATGGATCTTAATATGCATTGCCTTTTTTCCTTCTCAACTACATTTTAAAAGAAAAATTCAAAAAGCCTTGGCTTTTTTGTTCGTTTTTGGTCGGAAAAAAAAAAAGTGAAGGGATCGTCTACCTTTTCTTCAAAAGAGCAGGCTCTGTCCTTGGAATCTAGGCAGTCCGTATTATGAATGGACGGCTTAGATTATTACTAAAAAAATAAAAAATTCAAAATTCAAAATATTATCTCTTAAAAATAAAAAATCTGAGCCATCCGTCATTGGACGGTCCAGATCCCTTTCGAAAAAAAAAAAACCTTGGTTATTAAGAAACGAATCGACGAAATAAACAAGAAGCTGCGCGATATTCTCAGAAAGTGAAGAACGTAGAAGAAGAAGAAGAAGAAGAAGAAGAAGAAGAAGAGGAAGCAGCAGCAGCGATCGAGGGTGTGGCTGCGTTCGTCGATCTGAGAAGCTCGAGAAAGAGAGAGAGGGAGGGGGAAAATGGCGTTGCAGTGGATGATACTGACGTACGTGGTCGCCGCTGAAGTAGCTCTAGCTCTCCTCTTGACCCTCCCTTCCCCGAAGCTCTTGAAAAACAATATCGTCTCCCTCGTCTCCCTCATCCTTCAGCCCGCCCTCTTCGTCGTCCCCTTCGCCGGGTTCCAGCTCCTAGGTCCGTTCCATCTCTCCGATCGAGTCGATTCTTGATACGCTGCAATTCGCCTCGGTGCTTTGCTTGTGTGAGCTCCGATTAGATTTGAATCGCTCGGCTTCTCTGATCTCGTTCGGGAGCTCGGGTTCTTGTAAAGCGCTGTGTTTCTGAGTGCGGTTTCTGTTTGCAGATTTATATTGGAAGAATGAACACCGCTTGATGTGCACCTCCGAGATCTGCACCGCTACCGAGAGAGACCGATACGAGAAATCGGTGAGTAAATTATCTTCACTTTATCTTGAGTTCCTGGAGATTGATTTCATGTGAGATCTGGGTGTTCCTATTTTATCTTTATGCGAGCATTACGATGTACATAGGGGACTTCGATAGTTCATAGGAATTTATACGGCGCTTGCTCTGCTATTGAAGTTGCACAATGATCGACTTAACGAAATTAAGTTTGACTAGTGATGAGAATGATGCCAAGTAACCGTAATTCATAATGGCACAGAATTAATGTCAACATTAAATAAGGCGAGGTATATGTGCACAATTCTGTTTGGAAAGACGGCACAGTTCGTGGAAAAATCGAAGGTTTCATGCGGACAGCTTGCATAAGTGCCATGGCGAGCATTTACAGGTCGAATCATGCTGTAAAAATGGAACTACTGAACTTCCTCTTTAAGTATCATGTGGCAGAATTCAGAGCGGGTATTTGCATGGTAAAGAAGAAGGGATCTATTTCATCCAAGAAGGTCAATTGATGCCATGAAGAAAGAGTAGCAAAAGTTGCTGGCGGCAGAAAAGCAATTTTCTCGTTTTTCTGTTACTTCATTAATGTGGTAGCTTCATAGTTCACCTTAAGGTTGGCCAGTGAGAAGGAGGATGAGCTTATATGCTTAGGTGAAACATTCATATTCAGTTTCAATTCCACAAACTTTTTCCTAGAAGGATAATGCTAGTTTTACTGAGACCCTTTCCCAATTGGTACATTAATTCATATGGCGATAGATTTTATTGGGTGTTGAACATAACACACTTGCAATGTACGTCCATTTGCAGTCTGCCACATTACTTAGATACCAGTTTCGTACAATAACCTTAATGTACTTACTGTTCTATGAAAAAAGGATTTCCTCATGAATGTTTTTATTGCTTCCGTACTCTGGCATGTCAATGTCATTCACCTCTGTTTGGCTGGGTCTGTTTTTTCAGTTTAAGGAAAATAGAGCACCAAATTATAGTTTTGTTTTGAGCTTGTGAGGGAGCTGTTTGAATTGGCTAGATGACAGCTTACTCGCACAATGTTTAGCGAGATATTTCCATCCTCTTCCTGAGATTTTGACTCACTGATCAACTTCATGTAGATGACAGTGTTTGATGTCCTAGTTTTTCTCTACCTTTGATTTAAAAGTGCCTTTGCAATAACCTCCCCTCTCCTTCCAAAGAAGATTATTCGTCCTTGTTTCAGAACCTGAGTAGGCTCACATTGAGTACATGCCTACATGCCTGTAGTGAGCTAATCATTAGCACTTTCTTCCAGTCATGTTTTTTCTTGCAATTATTCTGTTTCTCACGTTTATGCCTCATCCAATAAAGGTCGTCTTACTACTCCACAGCTTTTAAAGGCATTGCTACTTTTCCCTGATGGTCGACATCAAGTGAAAATATGTAGTTTAAATGTGGGGAAATTGAATACAACTTCCACTTTTATCAGGTTGCTATCTAACTTCTTCTGATAATAACCTGGTACTTTGGCGGTAAGAGTGAACTTAATGGGTCCAATGTACTCATGGATTTGGAACTCGAGAAAGTTGTTTCTTGGGGCGTTTATCCACTATTGGCATGCCAAAGCACTACTGCACTGGGTTTGTCTTGGCCTTATCTAGATCCTTATGGATGATGATGGGCTCTAGTGCTGGTAGTTTTCTTAACCAGATTAGGGTGGTTACATTTCTATACTTCCCTTGATCTCATCGCGGACAATGTTCCTGTACTATCATTGGCCTTTCACCAATTGACATTTGGGTGCACGTATGCCTGCTGTACAGATCTATAAAGCTCAAAAGAATGTGATTCTATGTGCTTCAGCTTGCCTTCTTTACTGGTATGCAGCCATTTCGGAAATCCTAATGAGTTTCTTTTATATAATTTGAAACTGCACATAGACGCTAATGATGCGGATGTGAATGTATGTATGCAGGTGTATCTATCGCATTTGCAAGTACTACAAAGAAATTCAGAAGTTGGAGGAAGTAGAGAAGAAACTCAAGGATCAGTAATATCATGCGCGTTCTTTATTTCCTCCGGATGGTCGACTGAGTTAACTTCTGGATGAAGTAGCCACTGCCTTTAAAAATCTCCTCTTGCCGTGACCCTTTTTTTAAATCTTTGTGTACTTTCAACATCATACTTGACCTTCATGTATGTTAAGTTCCTCCAGCTTAGACTAGATACTCTACCAATGCATATAGCTGTTTGGATATAAGATGCCTATTTGTTTCTTGCTTTTAGTTGTCAACATATATTGCAGGCATCGGATTTACCCGGATTACCATCCTATAATTGATTTGGGGTCTTAAATAAGAGTCACTAGCTGCTTGACTACATCGCCCCCCAGCCTGATGCGGGAAACAATCCAAAGCTTGATAACTAGCATTTCACAGTTCCTAAGTGCAAAGGTCTCTCAGAGATGTTGTTAGAGTTTCTTGTGTTTTTTCAGAGTTTCCCAGATTTGTTCGATAGATGAGCACCAATCGGTACCTTGTGGAGAGAATCATCATGACTTCAACCCCGTGTGATGTGCATATTGTGTACAAACCTCACTTCACGGGAGCGGGATAGCGGATGATTCCACGTTCCTTGTTCCGAACACTTAAAGAAATTTGCTGGGGGCCATGGTAGCCATTTGAAATGCATTAACTAGACAGGGCGGTCGACCATCTCAGGCCTGCTTTGTGGGACTGGTAGTTGCAGTCCAATATGACAACATCAGTTGTATATTGAATTGAAGCGAGTAGAGAGCACTTCCATATTAAAATGGAAGGAGTGGACCAGGTTCGTAATCGGATCCGAAATTTGACCCAGATATATCTGCATTGTTTTTGGTTAGTTGTCTTCCTTCCTTCAGGTTTTAGTTGTATGACAGTGAGAAATACATTTTCTAATTGAGTGCATTTAACCACCGGAAAAGCAAGAAAAAGGGGAAAGGAAAAAGATAGCCGTGACAATTCATCCTCGACTTGAAAACCAAACCAGGACACAGCTATCTCGACATGTGTTTAGGGGTTCTCAGTTTGACAGGATAAGAGCAGGGTGGAGTCTCCATCCAGCGGACATTTTCTCTGACTCTCTGGAGGGATCATCTTTCGGACAACCAACGGCTGGGTACTAACTAGCGTGTCAAACAGACAAAACTGTGCGTAGGCGGTCCGTCCTGCTTCTAGAAATCTGGCATGCCAGTCCTCATCTATCTTGTGATGCCATAGCCCTTGATTGACCACCTCATCTATCTAGAAACGTCGGACTCCCTTGAAACTGAATATTAAACACACACAATTTGAATCTTCCCACATTGCTTTGAACATGAGAATAGCCAAAACGGATTATCATATTTCTTTGTAGACGCTAGCAAGTGCAATCGAAGTAAAGAGTGCGTAAGAGTGCGTATAGTTCCGTAGGAGCGCACGAGTATTTTAAATGTGCCGATTGAAAGGCTCGGTGCGTGAATCGCAACTTTCTCCTTATTTGGTTATTTAGCATGTGCCCCGAAGGTACTCTTAGCGGAATCCCTTCGACCAAATTCGCAAATCCGTGCACTAAAGAGCAAGTGAATATTCGAAAATTCCAAAATGACCGGTCGATCGCAAAGGACGGCTTGTATTTCTCGTGACCGGCGTACGTATAACCACGGTTTCGAACTAACTAACCTGGGGGTGTGCAGTGGATTTGCAGCTAACACGCATTTTACCTGTTCAAAGTTTGTGAGATCGTGTCGACTGATATGGGTTTTCCGAAACCAATCGCCAACTCGATTCAATGGTCAAGTCTCTTCAGGACCCCATCATTCACGGCTGAATATGGTGATCAGGGGAAATATACCATCTGTCTCCCCCATCGAACCCCGTTTGGAGCTCCAAGAAAACGAAACGACATGGCGGTCCATCAGCTTTGGTAAAACCGAGAAAAATTTGTCTCTTCCGTTGAAAATAAGGCATGGTCTTCGGTACAATCCACGAGAAGGGAAGAATTTCAAGGGCATGCTTTTGCACTTTGGAATGAAGGTTCTCCGACTGTCGACTTGTGCCGGTCATTCTGAAACACGTTGCAGCATATTTCACTATTTCAGGTTACCTCTTCCTAAAGTGATTATGACAATTTCACACAACTTCGTTTGAATTGCTTATCCAAAATTAGAACGTCTCTAACAATATCCATAGTATTCAGAGAGCCCTGAGTCCGGGCAATATGTCTAACAAGTTCAGTTAAATCGCGGTCACATAGTAACGTCGGTGCATTTCTATTTTCAGAGTAAATACCAACAATTATGTAGACGAGTAAGCTCGAGCAATTGGCGATTGACATACTGAATAACTTATGTGTGAATACTCGGAATAATTTCCTTTAGAAGTTTTGTTAGAAGGAAACATACAACCAAACCTCAAAACCTGCCTTTGGCATTCGAAAGAATACTAATAACGATTAACGCTATTCATCAAAAGAATAATTAATCTCTACAAACTAAAAAAGAGAGAGACATAACAATCAAGAAATGACCGAACAAATATGATTTCCTCCCTTCAAAGTTCAAAATGATCTCTTGAGGTTCTTGAAATCCGCCGATTCGATGCACTCCAACCCGGCTCGATACGGATTCATCAGTTTCAGCAACTCCGTCGCCTTTTCCTTTGTTTCGTCGGCACAACCCAGTTGCAACACCAGCAAAAGCTTCTGAAACGCACCTACTTGAAGAGCCTCCACCAAAGCCTTCCCTTGATGATCTCTACTACTCTCGTGCTTGCAAAGCCACCAAAGAGACGATACCGCCAACTCGGTCGCCGTCGCTGATACACGCAAGATCTTCTTCACTAGGATCGGGATGGTCAGCAGATTCGCATAAGCCTTTTCTCTCCCTTGTTCGCACCCTATCAGTCCGTGAAGAACGCTAAGAGCCTTCTCGCATATGCTCTTATCGCTGGAGTCAATGAGGATTTCCAAGAGGTTGGAGACCAAACACATCTCGACAAATACCAATCTCTCCTCATCATCACGACGGCAAGAAGAAATGAGGTTCAACGTCACTGAGAGAGAGGCTTTCGTGATGGTCGGGCTACTCGGGTGTTTGATGAACTCGACCAATGTTTCGTGCAATCCTTCCGTGTTTGCCAATGCCTCTGTTTGTTTCTCATGGCAAGAAAGCTCTTTGAGGGTTAAAATGGCATGTTTCTTGGCTTCTATGTCTCCATCCTTCAAGAACCAAACTAAACAATTGAGAGATGATCGTGATGCCAAGTAGTGATGAGCTTCGAGATCAAGTGGGAACATCCAGCTCAATGCACTTAATACTTCTTCCAACAGATTTCCGTCGATTTGGCTATAATTAGATGTGGCCGCGAATGCATCGAATGCCCCGGCCAACGTGCTCGCTGCCCCGTTCGCGATGATGCAGCGTCGGTTCCGTTCACTCTCGCCTCCCCACTTCTCGATCTTCCCTACCAATTCGGCGCACTCTGCGCGATCGACACGCCGCGATGCGCCTTCGATACCTGACAGAACCTCGGACACCTCAAACGGGGAGACGGGGACGCGAGGGGTGGGGATCCTCTTGACCCCATGTCGGCAGTTCTCCGTGCACCAGTCCTGGATCATGCCGCGGAGCGTGTGGTTCGGTATCTGGTCGAAGCTCGAGAGCACCTTGTTCGTCACGGGGCACCTGAAGTTGCCGGCCTCGAGCCACCGCTCGATGCTCTCGCGGTCGTACGTGAACCCGGACGACAGCGTGACCGGGTCTCTCATGAGCTCGAGCGAGATCGGGCACAAGAAGTGGTTGGGGATCGCAAGCTCCTCCAGCTTCAGCTCAAGACGATCACCAATGCCACTCTCCAGATTCTTGCCTCCATTGTTGCTTGCAGTCGATCTCCTCCTCCTCCAACCGAAACCCATTTCGAAACTCCGCCTTAACTACGAACCAACACAGAAAAGAAGTGATATTGCAGAGACTTTGATGCTAAAGATCGGATTTTGATTTGTGGATTCAACTTGGGAAGGGAAAGAGAAGAGGGGCGCCGAGCCTTTATACGTCAATAAATCTCAAGCCGAATTGAAAATGTCAGTTATTATTTTTTTCCTCCTTTCTCCCTTGCGATCTTCACACGGTGTTCAAAGTTCACACACAAGCACAGATCGGTATTAATCAGAGAATGAGTCGATGACTTGAACAAGAGAGGGAGAAGAAGAATTCAAGAAACGTGTGTTCAGACTGAGGAGGAGGGGAAGAAGGGGGGACGCGCTCCTAGAAGGGTTTTTGATCAGGTGCGCAAGATTTTGAATATTGACCGTTGAATGGATTTGTGATGGTATGAATCCAACCGTCAAAAGCAGGGTGGGGAATGGTATGAAAATCATAGCAGATCGCTGAACCTGTCAAAAGACCCCGTCGCAGGAACAGGAAGTAAACAAGGGTTTCTGCTTTGACGTTTGACCCTGAAGCTGGCCGCTCCTTCGTGACTTGTGTGGTTTACTGGTTTTGACGAGTCAACAGAGATTCTGCTCCTGCTTTGCTTTGGTTATTTGCATGAGCTTTTGTTCCCTCGTATTGTATGAAAAGGGTTGCCGTTGCTTTGCTTTGCTGGGTTTTGTCGGTCACGTGCGTGGGTCATTTGGTCAAATCCCGGGGGAGAATTACCCTACCTATCATAAATCTACCGTGCGGACCCGAATTCGATCTTTAACTTTTGAGTTTCGTTAATTGAATCTCAAAACCTTTGCGTGGTATTTCGACATAATCCTCCCAATCAACTTTTGTCGAAAATTGCTGGAGTGGGGTTCCAGTCATCGCTAGCCGCCACGTTGGTGACTTGCAATAAAAAAATTGGCTAGAGTGATTACATTGAAATTTCGAACGATGATTTTGGATTTAATTAGCAATATTGAATATTTTAGGACCAAATTTACATATGTTCGATGGATTTTGATTGATTGGAGTCATTGGCCAACTTTCTCGACATTTGTGTTTAGAAAATGCGAGTATGGTCCGGGTGGGTAGTTCCCACTGTAGAACCGGGAACCACACACTAAGGATCAATCCCAACAAATTGAAACTTGGGACCGCCCGTTGATTTCATGGATTCGCCAGGGAACCAGATTGTCAGTCCGGCCCGATTTTCAGGTCTGTCCATGGAATCGATCCCATCAAGCTTTACCGACCAAATGGAGATTGAAAATTAGGGATTTTGTGAGTAGATTGAAGATTAGGGATTCAAACTTATAGCAAATGGAGGCGACTGAGAGCGAAAGAGGGAGATAATGAACAACTGGATGTGTGGTCGAGAGTTGGTGGGAGTCGAGGCCGTGAATCCATGGGATTCAAGAGACGAAGATGCAGGCGAAGAGGCCAAGATGAGAGAGAGAGAGAGAGAGAGAGAGAGAGAGAGAGAGAGAGAGAGAGAGAGAGAGAGAGAGTTTGTTTAAGATGAGATAAGCGAGCTTTAAATTAGGGATTTAGCATTTTTCATTTTTTTTAAATTGTAACTTATAAACATTATATATATTAAGAGTTCGGTTCGATTGAACGAGTGGCCGGTTCCGCACTTGAAACCAGGAATAGGTCCGGTTCCCTTAAGAACTACCGGTTCTAGGCCTGTCCGGTCTAGTTCCGAGCGGTTCGGGTGATTTTCGATATTTTTGCACACCCCTATTACCCTGTCTAATTTGAATACTTGGGAAAATTGTCAAAAAAGTCTTAAACCTTTTTCGCTTTTGTTAATTCAGTTATAAACCTTCTAAGTTTATCAATTCAATCTTAGACCTTTTCACTTTTTCCCAATTCAATTCTGTTGATCGAAAATCACTAACGTGGACGTTGATCATCCTACGTGGCACCGTCAGAGCTAGCATGGATAATTTTTAATATTATTTATTTATTATTTCTTTTTTTCCCTCCGCTGTAGGCGAGGCCACCATCGCTGGCCTCGGGTGAGAGACGCCCTAGCCTGAGCGAGAGTGTGCATCCCTCGCCTAACACCAGAGGGAAAAAGAAAGGGAAAAAAACACAAAAGAAGAAAAAGTAAAATTATTTTTTAAAAATAAATATTATCAAAATTATTCAAGTTAGTATTGACGGTACCACGTAGGGCGACTGACGCCCACGTTAGTTATTTTCATCCAATAGGATTGAATTGACAAAAATGCGAAAATGTTAAGAACTGAATCAATATATTGACGCAGAAAGAAGCGAATCTTGGAAAACAATTCCAAAGAATGCACGAATTTGATTGATAATAATGATAAGATGTCAATTACAAAAGATGGACGCCCTATATATAGAGATAGGGCTCCTTTAGGCATCAGAATAATTAAAGATAACAATATCAAAATCATATCTATCTTATCCTAATAGAATTCAAATTAAAGATAACAAAATTTCGGAATATTCTAAATTGCCTAAAACAGAAAAATGCCTGAAAAGTGGTCTAAACGATCTCGAAATGCCGAAATCCATCGTATCTCACGGCGAAGCGATGACTTTGAATCAGATGGGCGTTTCGCTTCAATCGATCAATTTTGAGACCGATCCGAGATCGTTTGCCCCAAGATCCGAAATTACCGGCGAAGTCGCGCCGGCTTTTGACGATCCAATTTGGCGAGATAATCGCATGCCAATTGTTTTACATCACATATTTAGAAAGTTTATGACTAATTGAGCAAAAGTGCAAAAGATTTAAGACTTTTTTTTTTTACAATTTTCTCGTGAATACTCGACTGTGACATGGCAAATATTTCATGCCGTTAATGTTTTCGAACGGGTTTGGGTAATATAGATCTTAGTAGACGAGGAACAAACATGTGTGTATGGATTAGGTAAGGGCTCGGTTACACAAGGTTCGGTTTCTCTAATCGCGACAATTCTTGGCCTCGGCACGAAAATGCAACTCGAACACAATCCGAATTTTCCAAGAAAAGCTCGAACAAAACACGACACGACATGACACGACGCACTCGAAACCGACAAGACTTGAAAATATCTCTAGCCAACCGCGTTGTGACAATAACCTCGTGAAAGAATTAAAATACTTTCTAGCGACGGCACGAAATGATAGGGGCATGACCGCAGAACACGCTGCCATGCCTCGCGTTTCTCACGCTGCTAAGCAGATGTGATTTCACATTTCGGATTATCCACGCGACTGTTGAATGGAGTCCGTCCAGCATATGGAATTAGCGTAACTTAACAGACGATTACAAACCTAATTAAGGAGGGGATTATTCACACGCACGCATTACGGACTTGAGCTCGTGAGATGTCCCAACTTTTTCCGTTCCTCTGTCTTCAAAAGCATACAGAAACAAAGTGTCGAGCGGGTTCTTTTGCTCCCAAAATAATAATAATTGGGAGCACTTATTTGAATAAATCTAGAAGCCTAGAAGTCAACACACACACACACACACACAAAAAAAAAGATAAAAAGAAGAATTATCGCACGTCCATTACAGAACGGATTGCAGGAATGATCTCGGTTGCTTCACTCAAATTGATGCGCTCTCATCAATATGAAGGAACTGCATCTGTCGGCAGGGCAGCAAACGTGTGAGGAAGAAAACGAAATTCCATTTAGTTCTACGGTGACCACCTAGGTCGCCCATCATACTCAAAAGAGGTCGCTGATGTTTATTATGCCCTAAATGGATTAACGCATTAATCCCCCTCACGGGGCAAATGCTTAGATGATAAGATTTGCGCGAGGCTTTGTTGTTTAATCAAGTATTAAGCCAAAGGAAGGGGAGAGGGGAGAGTAGAGAATCAAATTTGCCTTGCCTACGACCATGGGAAGCCCCGTGTACAAAGAGGACCAAAGTTGCCCGAAGATTATTATTTTTTTTTTTTTGGGTTAGTCTAAAAGTTACCCAAGTTGAAATTTCCAACTCTCGATGGAGAAAAAACTAATCTTGATTCCAAACATGTTTACCGTTTTGAATCGACGTTCCAACGTAATCGCACACATTTTCGTAGAAGGAAGCAAACAACCTTGACAAGCCCAAGTATTGAAGTCGTCAATACTCTACTGAAGAAGCCCCCTTCTGGGGCAAGTCTCTGCAAATTGCTGGCTAATTCAATCTCTCCTAAGTTTGTGTGCATGGCCAACTTAAAACACGTCTTTTGACTCCCTCAACTCAACTCAACATGCGTTTCCCACGACAAAGGTCCGAGAAAAACATTATTCCAACGACGTCGACATCCAGCTCCACCAAACCTACACACTTCACACGATCTGATTAATCGATATTACAACAAGCCGGAACTTAACAAGCAGTCCCGAGAGAACTCGAGAGAAATGCATGCTCAACATGTAAAAGATTTAGAATCAAGCGAATCTCATGTTAATCTTCCGTCAATCTTTTTTTTTTTTTTTTTTTGCCTTTTAAACAGCTATTTTCATGTACAGATTATTCGTTTCAACGAAATTTAGAGGGGAAAAGGGCTTTCTGTAATTATTGATCAAGAGGAAGCAACCGGCATCTTTGTTTTGTAATCAGACAATAATCTTTTTTTAGAGATTTTTAAAAAAATCAGACGCCACTCAACGTCGGAGTTCTAGTGCAGATGTTACAGACAACCAACCGAGTTGGGAGGGCCAAACGGAACTGTTTTCTACCACTAGCACTCACTCAATACACCAAACATTTACATGGAAATCTCACGAGAACTATCTAAGCTGGCTTTATTCATGCCGGGAAATAAATGCTATACAAATTCGAACACATCACCCAAAAATACAACTCGCTCCTCAGCACCAAACTTCCCATGTATAAACCACTGGTTGATCCGCCTTACATACATGCGGCTCGGTTGTCGGTTCCTCCTCGGAGCGGCAAAATTGCATCCCTCTTCTTTCACTTGGCACTAGGTTCGCAAAGACAGAAAAATCACGTCTCTGCATAGACCACGGAGGGCTTACCGGTTCCGTGCTTCCATGGTTTGCGACTCGCACCAGATTCTGCCGCCAAATCACATTTGACCCCATGCTTATTCTTGCCTTACATAAGGAGAGGAACTCAGTTCTGTGCTATAGAACGACTCGTCTCCCCCAAACCCGTACATATTGGCATCCTTCTCGTCGTTCCATTTAAGCACCTCTCTTATATATTTGAATGCCTCGTCAACAGAAGTACGCTCCCGAGCTCTGGTCTGCCACACAAACAACTTTCTGCCGCTTATTGAATAATACAGCTCCTTGAATTTCATTGCCACGTAGAAGTACGCTTGCTGGGCCAGCGCCTGACTGTTATGGTGGGGCTTTACGGGGCTGAAGTTGGTGAGCCATTCACAAGTTGATAAGGGAGAATGGATTATCTTGTCTTCAAAAGCATCGTACTTGTTCAGAATAAGCACGAAAGGAGTGTCCCTGAACGAAGCATGCATCGCTAGACTCTCGAATAAATCTCGGCTTGCCACCATTTTGTTGCGGAGAGGACCAGCACCTTGGGCCCACATCTGATCATAGTCACTCAACGAGATGCAGAAGATCACTGCTCTCACGTCTTCGAACATTCCCAGCCATTTACAACCCTCATGAAGTCCTTTGGAGTTTACCCGAATCAGCTGGTACCTGATATAGGAACAGCGATTGAGGTAAGACAGATTCCACCAAATCAAAATGGACAAACAGATTAAGTAGCATAATGTGAAGTTCGCAATAAGTACTTTGTCATGGATGATGGGCATTCGAAGTTTTCACTGTACAAGTCAGACATGGCACTTCTATCATCAAACGAGAAATCGAGAAAGGTGAGTCCATTGCTTGGTGTGACCCCTTCAGCATATAAGATATCCTTTTCAGAAGGCTCATACTCGTTACTTGATATCTCAACGGCCTGCATAAAAAAAAAAAAATACTAGCGTCAATCAACATCTTAAACAAACAGAGATATGTGCATATTGTTAAGAGCATAAACAGTGAGTTATTTTCTGCCCACCAAATTTGTTGCATACTACAGTTAAGAGCATAAACTATCAGTTATGGTCACCAAATTTGTTGCATACTATAGTGCAGGTTGACATTTTCAAACAAGTTCTCTGCTTCGGGCTTTGTTAGATGAAATGATCAAGTATGGTTCACTAATCGAAGTTACATTGTCAGTCAGATCAAGCTACACTGTGGAATTTCAAACTTGGATATACACAGAGCCCTGGTACATGTAGGAGCACACCAGGGAAATGGAAAAATGCTTCAATAAATACATGCTCATGTATAAGTTTTGAGTACTGAACGACCAGAGAGTTATTTGGAACTAAAAATTGTTCTAGTAATCAAATATTAATTCCCTTCCAATTATAAATGAATATAGGTAAAGTTATATCAAGAGGCTAGCAATGTCCAAAGGGGGCTCCTGAATCCATGAAAGCTTACAGGGATAAAGTAAACGCAGAAAATGAACACTTTTGATAGTATATAAGAGGCTCAGGAAGTAACCAATGAAGATACCCGGTCTAAAAAGTACTTTGCAACATCAGGAAGGGCATTTAGTTCCTCTCTTCTCTTGTATGTTTCCTGGACGGCAGGGTCTTTCCAGACCTCGTCAACAATAGGAGCGTATTCACGTGTTGCAGCAGGAAAGAACGCTTCCAAGTCTCCAGTTGCCATGATCTCCAGTAACCAGTCAGAGAAGTGTTTGCACCTCTGGTTGATTGAGTAAATGCATTGCTGGCTTTCATGAACTTCCTCCTCACCTAAATTTATTCCACAATTAAATCAAAGCATCTTCTTTGCAAGCTAAAGCATATATAACCTGGACCTTAAAATCTGAGAAAAGAGAGGGGGCAGAAATAGCCCTGACTTAGTTATAACATGTTACTTTTAGCTACCGCAGGAAATGGCCGAAAGACCAGCATTAGATACCTGACGCAGACACTTCAGTTTCATTGGTAGCATCTCGTCTCTCCATCAAAGCTTCCTCTTCAAACCGTTCTCGGCCTTCAAGTAGTATGCTGAGATATTTATACATATTGCTCTGAATCATAAGCTTGATATTTTGCAGCTCTTCAGGAGTAAACTTGTTGCCATACAGAAATTTAGCCTGTCACCGTCGAAAAATAATTCACATGTCATCCTCCAAGAATATAGCTGAATGTCAAAGAACCATAAAAGTGCAAATGGATTGTCATGTTAGACTGAAAGTGAAATATGACAGTGAAAAAATACAAATGCTCCATTAGAAGATCCAAACCTTCTTTTATACGTTTTTTTTTTTTTTTTGGTAAGTAAACCTTCTTTTATACGTTTATAAATGAACATTCAAATAAAGAAATTGTCCTTTCCAAAACACTATTTTTCAGTGTTATGCACAATCAGTGCATTGAAAATGTGTATCTTTCTTTATAAAGTACAGTTCCAACAAACCCTACACATAAAGTTGAAAATATTGGTTCAAAAGGGTGATTGTATGTTGAGGAAGGATGAGACCTAATCGAATGGTGTGCCATTGCTAAAAAGGGCAAATATAAGTTAAGAACATAAAAGGAAGAAGTTACTGTTTGATGTAAAGGACGGTCGTATTTGAATCATACCTGCTTAAAGATGGTGCTTGTTCCTGATCCCTCCAGCCCAAACAACAGCAGTTTCTGAACTCTTCCCTGTTCCAAATATTCCGGCACTGATCTACTTGAGTAGGTCGACGGATCTTCCTTAGTCCCATGAGGATTTGCAGGCGGAACAGGTAACGACAACACCGAACAAAGTAAACGTGTAGACGCCTGCCTACCGAAAAACAAAGGTTGACGGTATAAAAAATCAATTCGCACATATTCCAAATTACACTTGGCAAATGGTAGGAGTAACTTGTTGTTAGAGATAATGAGAGAACCTTTCCCCATATGTTCCCTTTTATATTATTTTGACCTTCTTCCTCATAAGAACCATCATCATACACCCAAAAATGAGTATCACGAGGGCACTGCACACTGGCCAGCTGAAATAAAATGGGAAAAGATCACATGTTTAATGACACTTTCGAAGAGTTAATGCAGCAAAATGTTCCACGACAGACAACATCTGTCTAAAAGAGCAGTATAAAATGTGACACGACAAGAAAAGTCGAGATCTGAATGGCAGTACATCAGCATAACAGACTAGTTCGAGTCAAAGGAATACATATAAGGGCAGGAAGTAGAATTGAGATATTATTGAAGAGGTAACCTAAGGGCTGGAAGTAAAATGGAGATATTGTTTGTTTTTTTTTTTTGGTCAAAAAAGATATTGTTAAAGAGGTAAGAGGCAGTCGATCTATCAGGCTGTGAATTGCTAAACGAATAATTCCTCAAAAATTTAAAGCACACGAATCTTTCGTTCCTTATGAAGTGCGATTTATGCTGCAGGATTGAAGAGATTCATGCTGGTAGACAAATATAGTAGTAACCAATGGCATCGATTCTCACAGATTCTGCAATATGATAACTTTTGAGGGAACAAATCTGCTAATGCATAAAAAAATATGGATGGTAAGGCCAAAACTCCATATCCGAAGATGATTCCAAATGCCAAAAAGCAGCCACCCTCTATGAGAAGCATAGCTTGATGGCACTATGGCAATGAATAGCACTTCTGAAGGTCAATGCGATGGAAAGTTATATTGCCATACCTTCCGTTTAAGCTCGCCCTAGCCCAAACAGATGATGATTGAGTATCATTGTGAGTCACTTTATCATCTCACTGAATAAATACTGGGGCAAATGTGGGACAATTAAAATGACTTCTGCTAAATATGAAGTAACTAGCTTCATTACATACATCTTTCTCGGAGGGCAAAGTACTCCCACGAGACAGAAATAGTGCGGTGAGGTGGTTGCTTTATGCTGGCAAACTAGTTAAGCATTTGACTGGTCAAAGAAAAGCTCAATGTGTATTTCATAATGTCATTTGTGATGCGAATACTTAGTCCAGCAACTAATGATCATCCACAATGTTGCTAAAAGGGATAGGAACCTGCGGTTAAAGCTTTTGCTAAGTGAAACATAAGGGTAGGCCCGCTGACTAACATTAGGAAATACTTTTGCTTCCAGTGAAATTTCCTGGGTAAAAACTTCCAGATCATTTCGGCAAAATTGTTTATCTTTTAACAAAGTTGAGAGACAACCGATTAGTCAAGACAATTTTGAAATTTGTTCTCTGTTCAGTCGCCCCTATTCATCTTTTTGGCAGTATTGCAACTCTTGGTTGTCATGTACTAGCAAACTATTTGCAACAACAAGAGATGCGCCTTTAAACAACTTAGAAAAAGAATCTACCTCCAGTTCTCCAAAGTAAAATATAAACCAAACAGTTCATTCTCCATATTTGATCTCAACTTCAATCTTTCAGTCTTAACTCTCAGTTAACTAATTCCAGTGGGTTGTCTCTCATACTACAAATACAAGTGCCCTTTGTGCCTCTCCAACTCCAGCCCAAGTGACAGCTTTTCTCAAGGATCCAAGTTCTCAGTAAATTAATGATCACTTTGACAATACACATATTTGATAATGAAAGAATATCCGACAACAATTTAGATTTGAAGAAACCATGACAGACATTACTCACGGAATCTTTTAGGAAGACTAAAAGGCAACGAATTTTCCCACTAGTCCTAATTTATATAATCTTAGAACAATAATCATGCATGTGCCCATGAAGCAGCGAACAACACAGTGATCACAAATGAATGCTTTTGTCTCAAATAACCTGCAAAAAGCATATCCTCTGCTAACAGATATTTGCCATTGCATTATCAACTGTGATTCCAAAACACTGCACTGAGAAAATCCACAAGCACAAATACCTAATCCATTTATTTGCCTTTGATGATGATATCTTTATGATAAGATTAGAGGTTTACCTTCAAAACCCTCAGCTCCACCTTTGTAATTTCACGCCCATTTATATAAACCTTCGTATTCCCATTGCTTGCATTTACCCGGAGCTTGCCCCCAACGTTAAGTTTGGAACTTATTATCCGATCAGGTTTCTCCCCTTCCTGAGAAACAAACATTAAAAAAAAAAAATAAGGAAGCTAAAACAATCAAGCAATAAAATCAGAACCTCAAAAGAAATGTTATTATCAGTTGTTCATCAACAAATATGCTTTCTTTTACCTTTCCCCATAACCCAGAATCCTTATCATACCAATACTTCCCAGGCTTCAACTTCTGCGGCGGAATCGGACACCCAAGAATCTCGGCCAATTCCTCCTGCCTCAACTGCCTCCCATTCACCATAAGCTGCTCCGGCCGCAACTGGTTCGCCGCGCACTCTCTCTCTGCCCTCATTATCTGCCTGACCTCCAAAGGACTACACACCCGCGCCAAAATCCTTGAACACTTCCCCAAACTTGACCGCTTCGCTTCATCTATTGGCTTTCCAATGCAACTCACACACTTTCTACCTTCAGGCATTGATCCCATCGCCTTCAAAAGGCAATTTCCGCAATACCTCGCGTCGCAAACCAAGCACGCCTCCCTCTCCTTCAATCTGTTCCCCTTCTCACATCTACTGCACAGCCCTCGCTTCCATGGCGTCTTCTTCGCGACAGCCGGTGACTCGGTGGCAGCAGTCGACACTGGAGAGGAAGAAGAATTGTTCGCTTCCTCCTCGTCGTCTTCCTCTGAGTACTCGGAGTCCCTTGGCGTCGTGAACGTGACCACTGCAGCACGCCTCGGCTCCGCATTCTCACCTCCTACCTCACCGTTATTCGCATCTAGGGCAAGCAAATCCGCGCTGAACAAGTTCTCTCTCTCGCCCTCAACCTCATTCTCCGCTTCCAGCTGAGCTCTCGAGACAGAGGACACGCGTTGACTCTCCACTGGCGAGTCCTTGAAGGCGACGCCATTCCTCGGGCGGTTGAATCGGGGGATCTTCGGAGCGATCGGGGCGGCAACGGGGATCGCCGACAGATCGGCGAGGGGAGGGGATCGGACGGAGGCGGGCTCGGCGATCTCGACGGGATCGACGCAGGGGACGTCGTAGAGCACAGGAGGGCCGTCGTACTCGACGGCGATGGAGTAGTCGAGGTGGTCCTCGTCGGGGAGGGGGGCACCAGCGGGGAGCATTTTGCGGAGGGCTTGCTGCCAGGCGGTCTCGCGCTCGCCCTCGCCCTCGAGGTCTGGGGCCATGTGCGTGGAGGATGGAAGTGGTTTTCTTTCTTATTTTCAGTTTGGTTTTCTCGAGAAAGTGAAGGGAGGAAGGAAGAGGAGAAGAAGAAGAAGAGAGGAGGAGGATGGCGTCGAAGCTGGAGGAGAGAGAGTCAGAGAGATGGAAGAGAGAGAGAGAGAGTTGTTGAGGTGGGAGAGAGAGAGTAAACAGAGCTGACTAACGGCGGAGAGTGAAGTTGACTCTGACTCCGTTAGATACGGTAACAACGGCCGTCGAAGTTGAAACTGTAGTTGTGGCGGGCGAGGCTGCTAGGAACAATGAAGAGACCGGAGAACAACGTGGACCGGCGGCGGCGCCGTTGTCCCTAATTTTTCATAAATACAAAAAGAGGGCTAAGTTAGGTTTTTTTTTCGATTTAATTTAAAAAAAATTATTTACAAAATTATATTTAAAAAAATATAATTACCGATTTAAGTCTCGCGTACTGATGGAAGTAGCGCGAGACCCACGCTGCCTATGGCAAGCAAGCATATGCATGCTTGCTTTTTTTTTTTTTGCTTGTTTGTTTTTTTTTTGCTTGCTTTTTTTTTTCTAGAAGTCATGCTTGCTTCAAAAAAAAATATTTATTATTAATTTAAGATTAATTTTTTTAGCGATGAATTCTACAATAAACATGTCGTTGGAAACGTACGTTATATTTTTGCGGCGAAACTGCTTCGTCAGAAAATATATAACGTACGTTTCCAACGACACGTTCGTCGTAGAATTCGTCGCTAATAAAATTCATTGCAAATTCATCACTAAAAAAATTATTTTTTTTGTATTTGTTGCCAATTTGCAACGAATTTTTACGCTATATATTTTGCGCAAATTTCGTCATGCGACACATTTATATTTTGCCACAAACTCATCCGATACGTTTTTCACATGATATAAAGCGTATATTTTTAATGACACGTTCGTCGCAAAATATATACTTAGTGTGCTTCACGGTGACGTCTAACGTGTCATTGAAAATGTACGCTTTATATTTTGCGACAAACGTGTCGCACATTTCGTCACAAAATATATACTTTGAGTGTTGCGTAAGACCCGTAGCAAAGTGCCTCACAATGCGCTTGCGCCTTTTGTGGGACTCAAAATATATATTTCGCGACTAAATTTGCGGCACGTTTGTTGCAAAATATATAGCTTAGAAATTAATCGCATATTGGTGAAAAATACAAAAAAAATGTCTAAAAATATAAAATAATTGAAAAACGAAAAAAAGGATTTTAGCTACAAAAATTAACGAAAAAAAATTTCTCGCTAACTTGCAATGAAACATCATATTTGTTGCAAATTTTGTTGGAAAATATATAACGTACATTTCCAACGATACGTTCGTCGTAGAATTCGTCACTAAAAAAATTCATTACAAATTAATAATAAATAAATAAAATATATATATATTTTTTGTATAGCAGCAAATTGCTATTGCACAAAAGCAAGCGTGGTTTCTAACAAAAAAATGCGCACGGCTTCTAGAAAAAAAAAAAAAAGCAAGCAAGCAAGCAAAAAAAAAAGCGCAACGCTCGCGCGCTGCTTTAACCTGCTAAGTTTTCATCCACACCACGGGAAGGGTGGCGAATGGGCTGGCACGGCACGAGCCGCCGCGCTTCGGCACTCTACCGGGTCGAGCCAGCCTGGACTATGCCGTGCTCAAGCTAATCATGTAACATTTTATGGAGTTGGCTCCTATTGATAGTAGCCCGACTCCCTGACCTTTTGTCGATCACCCTATAACAGCATAGAGAAAATTGTTACAAAAAAAACAAAACAAAACAAAACAAAACAAAAGATGGGCTCGAGTTGACCCAATGTGACCTATTGGGTGGGTCCAACATGGCCCGTAGCGGGATCAAGCATTTGCCTATTTGCCGTACTTATCTATAGTAAAAAAACGCTTACGTGCGTAACTAAAATGTACCGCGTATTTCAACCATACACGTGTGCAATCGAGACAAGTCAAGTCACATTGTCTAATAGAACTTCCGACTACTCGGGCTCAACTCAAGTTCAACTCGACAAATTCCGGCCTTATTCGCTAGATACAAACCGATGGGAACCACGAATTTCCGGCCCGACCCATCATCGAAAGCGGACGCGATAACGAACAAAACGTTTCATCACAAGAAAAACGGCGGGGACTAAAGCCCCCGACATCATCGTAAAATCGGACATATATGACCCGAGCACCGAAACACGTGGCATCCAGCCGAATTTCATGTCAAGTTGCGAGCCACGAGTTTCTCTCTCTCCACGAATTTGTGAACGTGAACGAGCGAACGCCGGACGTCTCCAGAAGCGTGCGTGGTCCGGACCGTTCCTACGTCGCACCCGGCAATAAAAGATCTATCGCCCCGTGCCTAAATTACCTCCGTGCCCCTCCAGACATTGATTTTCATCTTTTCCCAGAAGGCCGGTGAGGCTTTCTCTCAAATATACTCATTTTCAAGCTTCTTTTTTTTTTTTAACGCAATTTAGTGCCACATGTTTTCAAGGTCACGCTTTCAAATATTAGCGATTTCCCAAAAATTAATTGAATAAATTTTTTTCCATGCTGTCGATCATGAAACTAAAAATTAAACACAATTCCTATTCCATGCCGGTAGTATGGCTTCGATATCCGAATGAGCAACAAGGAAATTTATCAAAGAAGTCATAAACCCATTATAATTGTGCCAATTTAATCCTAAAGCTTTATGTCAACGTCAATACTTGTCGCGCCACTAAGAAAATCGGCATCTATGTTAATGATTTTAGTCCATAATTGACTGGATGGACTGAATTGACACAAATAAAAAAAGATTTAGAACTCAATTTAAAAAGAGAGAGAGAGAGATTTATGATAGAATTGGCACAATTATAATATATTTAATACTTTATTGGTAATTTTCCAGATCAACACGTTAGAACTAATCTTTCCTTTTGGCCAATTCATACATGCACCCATGTTTATCAATTAACAATTACTTTTTAATAAACTCACTATCTTCTCCATAGGAATTACTTACTTAAAAGATGAAATTGAAAGGGAAAAGTGCATTAAAGGTCCTAAAGCTTGTTATGAAAATGCATTTGAGTCCTAAAAGTTTCAAAGAATGCAATTAAGTCCTAAAATTTATCATGAAAGTGCATTCGAGTTATAAAAATTACAAAAAATATAATTAATTCCTATCAAGTCATTTCATTGATAGCACTTTTTAAAAATTTTAGGATTCGAATGAACTTTCGTTGCTAGTTTTAGGACTTCATTGCACTTTTTAAAATTTTTGCAACTTGAATGCACTTTAACGACAAGTTTTAGGATTTGATTTTACTTTTTAAAAGTTTTAGGACTCATTTGCACTTATATGATAATTTTTAGGACTTATAATGCACTTATCCCAAATTGAAAAAATGGAGAGGAAGGCACTTTGGTAATTAAACGAAAAGCCAAGGGCGTGGACTGGCAATCTGACAAGGCGCGTCGCCGTTCACAAGCACAAACACTACGCAAATCGCAAAGCATTCTGATTGGCCCACGGATACACTTATAAGACCGCCCTCCTCGCCTGAGCCTCGCCACATCCGCATCTCTCAAAGCCGCGCTCGCTCTCGTCACCGACTTCCCGCGCGTCGCCAGCACTCGCGAGGGTTTATCCTGCCACACGAATCCGGTTTCGTCTCTGCGATCGATTGTTTCTCGAGGTGCGATCCATGGTTCCCGTCACGGGGGTAGCAATACTCGATGGGAGCTTTATTTTTGTTTGATTCAGTTTTTTGTTATTTAAATCTCTCTTCGGGTTTTCGCAGGAGCTGAACATGGAATTGGCCGCAGCAGCAGCCTTTCAGCCGTCGATCGGCACGTCGAGGCGCTCGTCGTGCATTTCTAGATCGGGTGTTTTGACGGCAGATGGACCTAGCTTTGTGCGGTTCGGCACCGGATTGCCTGCCTCGTCAAAGGTTATCTTTTGCCTCGCTATTTCGGTCTATCGTGATCGAATTCATTTGACCCGGCTGATGGATATGGCTTACTTCGAATAATCCGAGTGTAATTCTGAGAGTTCTGCTGGTCGCGTGAGATGTCTTTCGTTCTGTGATCGTGGTTTCTTCATGAACTTTTTTCAAACAGTTCAAATGCTTTGATGGTGTCTTTTGGTCCCTGTTCGCTTGTGTTCTCTTTTAGTGGCAGCCACACATGTTTTTTAGCCGGAGTTTGTGGAGCAGAGTCTTATAATCGGCAAAGAAAAAAAAATCAGTAAAATGGGTTTCTTGGCGAAAGCTCAGGGCCTGTTCCGTTGAATTGTCATATTCAAAGTTTTTGAATGTCATTGATTCTATCCTACAATATACTTATCAAGTCTCTCTGGGAGTATATATTTGTCTATATAGTGCCAAATGGAATTGATTGTTCATGATTATTGGACTTGTGGATGGAGCTTTGTTAAGATTGTTACCTCAGGTTTCTGGTTTCTCTACTGCCGTCTTATTCCTTCTTTAAGTTAGTGGGATGTTTAACTCACATGTTGTGAATGCCGACAAATCCAGTTGCTTCAGGATCAGCTGGAAAGAGCCAACGTCACAGAAATGATATTATGCTTTTAAGTTTATTGTGTGATAGTGTTTTCCTTTTGCAAATTCATGCTGTCTGAACATTTATTGTGGTGATAATGCGATGTATTTGGTATTTTGACTTGTTCATTTCGTTGATCGATTGATGCATGGCAGCAGCGTTACACTTCAAGTCTTCACTCAAGGGCAGGCCATAGGAGAGTGGCTGTGGGAAGCAGGAGATGTGTGGTTGTTAGAGCGTCCGCTTCTTTTGAATCGGCGGGTTCTAGTGCTCCTATTGCACCACTTAAGCTGGAATCACCCATTGGGCAGTTTCTATCGGAGATCTTAGCGAGCCATCCACATCTTGTGCCTGCTGCAGTTGAGCAGCAGCTTGAACAGCTCCAAACCGACCGCGATGCTGAGATAAAAAAGGAAGAACCTTCTGCTTCTGGTACAGAGCTGGTTTTGTACAGGTTAGAAGAATACCACTAGATGTAATCGGTTAAGGCATGAGCAATCTTTTGAGAGGCTAATAATTTCTAATTTTTTTGATCCATCAGGAGAATTGCTGAGGTAAAGGCTAACGAAAGGAGAAAGGCTCTCGAAGAAATATTGTATGCATTGGTGGTGCAAAAATTCATGGATGCAAGTGTATCCTTGATACCATCCATAAATTCTCCTTCAGACCCTTCAGGTCGAGTTGATGGTTGGCCTACTCAAGAAGAGACGCTTGAGCAGCTTCACTCTCCTGAAGCCTATGAAATGATCCAAAATCATCTGGCTCTCATTTTGGGAAACCGCATAGGTGATGCTACTTCTGTTGCCGAGATAAGCAAACTCAGGGTTGGGCAGGTCTATGCAGCTTCAGTGATGTATGGGTATTTCCTCAAGCGGGTCGACCAGAGATTTCAGCTTGAGAAAACAATGAAAGTTCTTCCTAGCGCGTCAGATGATAATGAGGTTAATAACATTCAGCAAGTTGTTGGAGAAGACAGAAAGCCAAACACTGGAGGTGATACTTTCCAGACAGTGCAGTCCCATCCTGAAGTTTCCTCGTGGTCTGGCGGCATGAGCCCCGGGGGTTTTGGTAATGGATTAAAACCCTCCAGATTGCGCACCTATGTGATGTCCTTTGATGGAGAGACACTTCAAAGATATGCAACGATTAGATCGAAAGAAGCTGTGAGCATCATTGAGAAGCACACAGAGGCCTTGTTTGGAAGACCTGAGATTGTTATAACACCTGAGGGTACAGTAGATTCTTCAAGGGATGAGCTTATCAAGATCAGCTTTGGTGGTTTGAAGAGACTTGTCCTGGAAGCTGTAACTTTTGGTTCTTTCCTCTGGGATGTTGAGAGCTTTGTTGATTCCAGATATCATTTTGTGACAAATTGAAGCATGTTTGCTGGGTAAAACCGATGAGGTTGCACAATGGCTATCTTGGACAAGAGAGTGTAACCTGTCGGTGATAGAGCTGGCTATAGCTTCTGCTACTTGTCTGTTCATATGCATAGGATTGTTCTTGCTAAGGATTGAAGAAAGTCGGATTTGGTACTAATGCAATCACTCATTCCAGTTGACTTTTTGGAAACTACTTTCTCCTTTGGCACTCGAATATATTTTATGAAATGGCATTCGCATACATCTGAAGTTGACGATCAAATATTTGCTGGTGATTGAGAAGCCGAAGAACTTCAAAGTCCAGAGGGTAGAACCAATGTCTACTTATGATAGCTTAGGAGGAGTACAATTGTGATGACTGTGTTGTTGAAACAAACTTGCTGAGTGCTAATAAACCAGTAATGTCCCATAGGTTTGTTCTGTTTATCTATATATTTAGTAAAGAACTGTGGTGAGATGCCATGAGTTGGAGTATGTTTAAGGCCAAAGCAGGGATAAGTTGCACAGAAGCCTCCAAATATGGTACTCGAAGGATATGTGAAAGTCATTGTCTACTTCAACTTGAGCAAAAAATGGTATCTACCCCCTTGTTTTTTGTCATTGTTTACTAATGGCACAGAAATGACTGCTTGTTGACATTCAATTGCATTTTCATGAATGATGTGGATCCAGATCATATGCCGAACTTGCCTACTAGATTGATCGCTAGCTACTTTGTTGTGTCTGGTATTGCATGCTGATAGAAACTCTCTTGCTGAGTTAGATAATTATAAGAGTGAAAAGGAATTTTTATGTCTCATTGATATTTCATTTTTGTGAAATGCCGTTCGATCTTGCTAGTTGTTTGAGATCGTTAGTGTAAGGAGTTGGCTACTGGTTTCTGGCTTGCAGTTGTGTTTTGTTGGTGACTGCTATTTTTTTTTTTGTTGGTCGAAGGCTGCTAAATTAGATATTAGGACAGTAACTCATATTTAATGGAGGAACACGGCTCTGAACAATCTACTATGGAACGAGAACAAATGTTTGGAGGAATTTAGATGATATGTATCTTTGCCGAAAATGTTGCGAAGCATGAATTTTAGGTCACAGCTTGAGTAAGTTGCAGTGATGTGAACCCTTGTCCATCACAGTAGATATTCACGTCAGCCCTTGAGTTAGTCAATGCTTTTGGACATCCCCCGCTTAAGTTGGATAACGCTGAATACAAACTACGGATGATTTAGCTGGATCATCTAGTTTAGCTACTCACTTCTCATTCTAACAGTGGCTACCTGCCTGCTCTGCGTCGACCCTGCCTTGTATGCATCTCTACCTCTTGGAGAGACGTTTTGTAGGAACGAAAGGGCTTTTTCATTTCTTGCTGTGTGGCTGTTTAATCTTCTTTTCCTATTCATGAAAATGGCAATCATTTTGGTGGTGGTTGCTTACCGAAGCAATACCAAAGGTTTAGAGGTTTGTTAGTCCAGAATTAGTGTGAATGTCGACCTCGTTGTGGTGGATCTCGCTGAAGTTTCTGCAGCGGCGAATCCGGTGGTACTGTCAAGCGTGCCTGTTTTACAGGATGCGATGGTTGAAAGTTGCTTCTGAAGCACCTTTTAAGTGTAGATCTTGGCTACTCTGAGAAATAGAAAGAACAAAGAAGAGGAAACCTCTAACGCAACTTGACATCGATTGTGAGCTCCTACCCCAAAAAGCTAAGCAGACCTTATTCCCGAAGCTCGGCTCAACGATCTCTGAATGAAACCGATACACAGCCACAAGCCTACTTTTGCAGTTGCCGCAGCGTGAACTATGAATCCACTTAATACCTGTTCTCCTTTTCCGTCGATAGGATGTTTGATGGTGGTCCCAGGAAAACGAAATAAGTTGCATCGCTTCGGAGTAAAGAAAGGAGGTCTGGTATCAGGAAATGACAATCTTTACCAAACCGCCAACAATGAAGCAAAAGCACAAAGCCGTTGGTTCTTTGCATTAAGACGACAGCACAACGAACTGCACAGAGCATGCAAAAAAAGCCAAGCTTGCCAGTCACTGTATGGGTTCAAATAAAAGGTATCTCTCTGTCTGTCTGTCTCTCCCCCATTGTTGAGTTTCGTGGAAATTTCATATTGTTGCATTCGGAATGTACGGTGTTTTGGATTCTAGTTGCCTCCATGCACGTAGGCTGTCAAGTGAATTTCGGTTCATGTTATTCATGTCAGCCTTCACCACACTCTGTACAAAATTAAGGAAATGGCCAGACACCTCGCCACCCACAATCCTAACGACTGACCGGTCTCCGACTACAATGCTAAGTGCTCTCATATGCTTCGCTATGGGACTACAATGCTAAGTGCTAGCTCATATGCTTCGCTATGGGAGCCGCTAAACAAATTCCCCCCTTCAATTCCTTCAGATTTTCATCAATCTTGCCATTGTTTCCTGCAATGGATGATCGAACCCCCCCTGAGCTCGAAATGGGTTTATCTCTAGATGGCAGAGTGAAGCTGCTTCGACGTGTTCCACGTGTATAAGACCTCGCCGAAGACGTCAAAGAAGACTATCTCCGCGTCGGTCCGAGTCAATCGCACTGACATGAACCCTTGCCCGTCGTAGAAGAAGCTCACATTGCCTCTGTTTGTTTGTTTGATATCGCCCCTCCATGCTTTCGACCCTGCTCCGCTCGTTAGGAATTGTATTGGGCTGCACATAGAAAGGAGAATTTGTTGTGCACATCTTTGCACAGGAAATTTGATTGTTTATTACCTTTTAGTGTCCCTGATGTGTTCGAGGCAATGGTCGTGCCCGTTCATGTAGAAGTCAATGCTGTTCGCCTGAAATTCGGGAGCAAATTTGAAGCTTTTAGATTGAGTTTAAACAGCAGAAAACACTTCTATTGCTTGATAAGCGAGAAGATAAAGCAGCTTTGAAACTTTGATTTACCCGAAGAATCGGGAGGAGATGCTTGATGAGCTCTTTAGTATCGCCGTGATGACTTATGCTTCGGATAGCATGGTGGCCAACGACAATCTTCCACTTCGCGGTTGATGCCTTCAGCGCGGATTCCACATCCTACACAAAAGGTTTGAACCGAGACTCAGATACGACACACTTGTCCATGAGTAATGGCTAAGCTATCAATGAGCTTTGAATAAATTGATCACGTGATCTTGATGAAGCTCGTTCTCAATCGATTACCTTAAGTAGGTTGGCGATGTAAGTCTTGCGCGTTTTAATGCCGCGCCAATCGTAGGTATGTCCCTCCGAATCGGTGAAGTAGGATATGACAAACGGGGTGGTGTCCAAGAAGAAGATCTCAACCAATTCTGAGGAGAGAATCGAAAGGAGCAAATCATCAAGGTTTTTAATTCATGAATGTGTACATTACATGACCAATGCCAAGCTGAAGCTAGGTGATGTTGGCAAACAAAAAAATGTTGCAAGAATATAAAAAATCAACCTGAATTGACAATGAAAGATCTCAAACAGAGCCATCTCCTATCAATTCTTCTCAGGACAGGGCTCAACTGTGCCTCTACATCTCCTCTGTAATCATGGTTGCCCAGCACTGCAAGAGGAAACCCCAGAAAATCAAAGAAGTTCACAAAAGAATGATTAAAACTAAATTACACATCTTGACATAGAGGTGGTGAATGGTGATACTAACCACTGTACCACTGTCTTTGCAAGCTTTTGGCAGTGTAGATGTTGGTGAAAGACTCTTCAAAAGCAGGGTCAAGTTCACCAGTTAAGCCATTATCATAGAAATTGTCTCCTGTTGATACCACAAAGTCTATGTCTAGCTTCTCCCCAATCCTCCCCATCTGCACCAAATCATAAGATAACGTGAAAAAAGAAAAATGTATTTTTAATACACGGTATTTTTAATGGAATGGCCTGTCATTATTAGGCTAATAATCCAACTTTGCCAAAAAGAAAAAGAAAAAGAAAAAGAGAACTGTCGTGCTTGGTCATCCAAAGTCAGAGATCGCACGTGATTGTGGGGGTCCAGCAAATTTATTGGGTCACGAGAAGAAACAGAGCAAGAACAATAAACACGAGTTTGCAATTCTCGATGGCAGGTTTGAACGGTAGGTTCTTCATTATGTCACAGAGAGAGAGAGAGAGAGAGAGAGAGGAACTACTCCCTGTCCCTTCCACTGGAAAAAAAAAAAAACCAAAAAAGGGGGGGGGGGGGGGAAAGAGAGGCTGTGATGATCTTGGCATAAACCCAGAAGCCATTTTCTTGACAACTCCAGAAAAGATCGAGCCTTTTCTCGATTCGATAGGAAATAAGAACGTAAGACGAAAACTTTCATCATTTGACCAAACGAACGAATGACGGAAAAAAAAAAAAAACAAATGACGAGAGAGAGAGAGAAAGAGGTGGTTTCCAATTACCTGGAGAGCAACTTGAGACTGGTTGAAATCACCACGCCGACCCCAGTCCCCCACCACCAAGAAGCTGAGCGACCCGTCGGCCTTAACGGGTTGCTCGAATCTCTGGAGTTCTGCATGAACCGAGACCAACGCCAACACGAGCACAAGCCCAGCACCAACCACCAGAGCCATGGCTCTGCTGCACAAATCACCTCCCATGGCTCTCTCTCTCTCTCTCTCTCTCTCTCTGAATATGAAAGAACAAGGAAAAAAGCTCAGAACAAAGAAAAGGATGAAGAGGACGGAGATCCAACACAACGTTGAATATAGACAGTGCTCTTCTCTCTCTCTCTTTTTCAATAATGATAATGAACCCCTTTTTTTTTGCGGTTTTTATTTCTTTTTATTTTTTTAGTGAGTGCCCTTTTATAGAACAAAAAAGTTGGCCGTGTTTTATTGGGGTATAAATCCAAGTTATGTGTGGAAGGTAACTTAAATCCATCGTTAACCAGTGACTTCTGTTTGCCCGAAAATAAATAAAACCTAATAATAAATCATTACATCCTTCCAAGATCGAGCGGCCAATCATGTTTTGCCACGTCTTTGCTTTCGCAAGCACTCTTATGCAATTATAAAATTCATTATTTGCCGCGAAAAGTAAGGGGCGAACAACTATTTCGATTTTCGTTAACAAGGTCGGAACCCATCCATCTTGAGATCGATCGCACCCAACTGCAGCATCAGATTTTCATTTCACTAATGAATTAGGCCCACTTTCTTAATCTGATTTATCTAGGACTCTATTATCGGCTATCTTGCTCACGAATTTGCTTTAATAACTTCACAGTAAGTGGTGTCTCTCCAAATATTTACACTATCATCGATCGATGTTGTAGGCACACCTGTATATAAATTCGGCAGCGATCCAAAGGAAATGAAATTACCCAATGAACAATGCTAAATTTCGAATTACCTCCCCCCTTTCTTCTTTGGATGAAATAATAGAGGCTCGCCTTTTCTTGTCCTCCCTTTCTTTGGCTCGTTATTTTCCTTAAAAGAGTCGGTAAATCCGTAGCGGCAAAATGTCGGCCGTGAGAAGCAAAAGCTCCCTAGTCCTTCTTTATATAGACCCCAAAAAAAAAAGGGACAAAATTTAGAATGGTGGGGATAGAATTAGAAGCTCATAAAGATAGTTAATTGAGATAATCACTAATTATTTATTACGTCGTTTGATTAAAAAAAAGTGCTGGCATCATTCACAAAAAGAAAAGAAAAAGAAAAGAAAAAGAAAAGAGAATAATGCGAATATGCCATGGGATCGATCGAATCCGCAATGTCGGATCATGGAATATTCTAATGTCCGAGGCCAAGATCCTGGACCAGAAGGCCCACTTTCGGAAACGGGTGGTTTGTCTTCTCAGAACTGCCATTTGCTCTCAGTAAAATCCAAGTGGCTTGGGTTGGCAAGTTGAATTTAAATATGATTATCTTGTAGATTTTTTCTTTTTTTTTTTCCTGCCTGGCAAATAATGAAATTGTATTTAAATAATTTATTATTATTATTATTATTATTATTTTTTATTAACGGGTCAATATATCGATTGCGTTTTTATCACGGGAAAATCCGACATGTCGAAAATCGACGGTTGTTTTCTTTTTAAAGTACTCGGCAAAGCTCTAAAAATTAATTATTTCAGGGATGATCGAAATTAAGGCAGCGATATCGCATGCTCGCCTCGTTATCGTCTTTGAATCGCAAGCGCTGAAGCCGTGCCAAAACGAGTGCCCCAAGGACATCGCTTTTGGTCATAGTTCTTCTGGGAATGGAGAGTTTCTTACAAAAGGCATGCCCTGCTTAAAGGGCAAAAAAAAAAAGGGCGGGAAACTCCAAAGGCCGCCGGTGAAAACACGGTAGAAGTGCCCGGAGAACCGAAGACCGGCGCGTTTAACGGGCTCGGCAAAGGGTAGGACCAGAAACGATGGCAGGCCGGACATCAACTTCTAGCTCATGAAGTAAAAAGGCCCAAGATGAAGCTCCCGATTCCCAAACCCAGAGCCGATGTGAGGGGGGGAGAGAGAAAAAGAGAGAGGGAGTAAATAACGGGGTCCGAGGTCCAACCAATTGTCAAATGTTTGACCCAGGTTTCTGACCCGAAATGGCGTTGACCCGTATGCCTGAGCGGATCATGTTTTTGATCGACATCATGGTACATAAGGAGTCAGGACAGAGTTGAGTTAACATATCTGAAACATGAATTGTCACGTTCAGTCCTCCAAATAAATCGTCTCTCCAACTCGTTATCAGAACTTCGACCGGAAACAATTGAAAAGAAAGAAAAGATGCGAGAGATCTAATTTCTTTGTCCACATTGATCGACCGACCCCTACTTATGTTATCGGAAGATGGGGATAATCCGGTTGCTAGACCAGAGAGAATTTAGACTGCGTTTGGTGGTCCGAATTTGGACCCGGATAGTATAACAAATTATCCTATCCGATGTTTGGCGATGTCCTCCGGACTGGATAAATCCCGATATACCCGGATAAACTACCGGATAAGAAATTCGAGGGGAAGGGGTAGGATACACCCGGATTGGATAAAAAATAATAAATCCTATTTTCTAAAGATGCGGTCATGAAGCTGCCATCTGCATATTGCTTCTCTATTAACTGCGGAAGGATGTCGTCACCACGAGATCTTCGTCGCCTTCGACCACCGTACAATCATCGTCACCTCCGACCACCGCGCAATTTTCGTCGCCTCCGACAACTGCCGAGCAGGTCACCCACCGCTGCGACCTCCGCTCCGTCACCACCATCATCACCGATAACTACTGAACTCGGGCTCTCCGGCGATTTTCTCACTCCGTAGTTCGCTTCGAGCGCGAGAGGAATTGACGGAGGAAACTCGCTGATGATGATTTGATTTCATTCATTCGGGTGCGATGTCGAGGATCGGAGCCGAGACGGCCCGGGTGCTGGCGAAGCGCGGCGCGAGGCTGGTGCTCTCGGCTCGGAGCCTTAAGGCCGCGGAGGACACCAAGGCTCGCATCGCGTCTGAGTGTCCGGACTCGGAGATCGTCGTGCGCTCGATCTCAGCTCGCGTACCTCCATTCGCAACTTTGTCGCCGAGTTCGAGTCCCTAGTTCTCGTCTGTAATTGCTGTGCTAACATGGCTCACTTTGATGGCAGATCCTTGACGTGATTTTTGAAGTCGGCCAAGCCCTAGATCTCGTTTGCAATGTTTGTGTTGTTTTTCTTCAATCTTTGGTTTCTCATTTTTTTTTTCGAATTATTCATTAACAGTGTGAATATTCTATCTGGATGTCACCAAACATATGATGTGATTTTACAAAATCCAAAAGAGAATCCGGAGGATTTCTAATTCAACTTTATCCTATCCTATCCGGGCCCAAATTCGGAGAACCAAACGCAGCTTTAGGTTTTCCCCAAACCCCCCTCCTCCTTTCTTTTTGTCGTATGTCTACACAAACAAGGTCGAGGATTTAAGCATCGGGGCTGTTCCTCCTAGGACAAAGTCCAAAGAGCCTTGTTTTATTTTATCTTTGGTTTTGAATGCCCGTCTAATCGGGTATTTTGACCGGAGAATCTACTACCGGCAACTCAATAATCCAAATGCATCATGCCTCGACCCATTATTGAAAACTAAGCATTGATTTTTGGAATGTATGTACGTTTGCTCACGGACCCAATAACTCATAAACCCTAAGACTACGTTGGAGCTAGGCTTGCCCCATGTCCATTTGCTTTGCTAGCTAAGGGTTTAAGACATGCGCCCCTTTTCACCTAGGACATAATGCAGTCGACAGAGCGAGCTGTGCTAATAATGAGGAAGATGAATTTCACCAACATGGTTGGAGAAAAACCCTCAGAACATCGGGAACCAGAAGGAGAAGAAGAAGAAGAAGGAAACTAGTGAGTGAGTGAGTCAAAACGGCCGCGATAATAACAGCAGTAGTAGCACCCAAAGAAACCCTAGAAGGAAAGGAACTGAACTGGGATGGTCCCCTAATAAATCCATGCAAGGCAATGTCTCCATCCATCTCAGTTTCACAAATCTCATCGTTGGGGGGTTGACGTGAAAGCTCATTCACAACCCACTTTGCACTCACCCCTTTGAGTCACTCATCTCTGACCACCTCTGTATTTTTTTCATTCTTTTCTCTACCCTACTCTCTCTCTCTCTCTCTCTCTCTCTTTTGGGGGGTGGGCATTGGGTGTCGAGATCAGCGAAAACCCAAAAGTCAAAAAGAGTAAGAAAAGGAGGGAAATAAAGGCGGAGGCCCATAAAAGAAAAAGGAGAAAGAAAAGAAGAAAGTCCAGCAATTTCACCTTAAAGAGAGACAGGAGAGGAGGCTATCAATCAGCAGCCCTTCTTTCTCGTGTCAAAGAAGAAAAAGCCTTGGAATTGTCGATAAAGTCTCTCTCTCTCTCTCTCTCTCTTACATCCTTCAATCATAAAGCCATCGATTGCAAAATCATTTTTTCCTTCCCTTCATTTACAGATTAGGGTTTCCTGTGCCATCTGCTTTGCTCGGTTGGACTTATCCCTCTCTATCTCTCTCTTTTTTTTTCTTCTTCTTTCACCCTTCCCTGTCCTCCTCCCTCTTCTGTATTCACAGAGATGCCACACGGTCCATTGGGTGCGTGCGGCCTTTTCGTACGGTTCATACCTATTCAAATTTTTTCTAGGCTTAATACTAAGAAACACTCTAGCTATAAATTTACCTTTCAATTATTTTGAAGTTTTTCGTGGTATTAACCCTAATTTTTATCATCAAATTGCCGATTTGGATGACGCGTGGCAGTTAGTGGGTGTGTCGATTTGGGATTTTTACCCCTACGTTCGTCGCAGGCATATCGATTTGGAGTTTTTCTTGATATTAACTTAGTTTAACGGAAACTAACAAAGCGTAAATTTATCAGATGTGTCACCGTCAGTTCGGAGTAAATCCGTTACGCTCGTACCAATTTAAGGTTTTGTGTGATTAAAAAAAATAAATTAATATAAATTTATCATGAATGTATCATTTTAAAATTTTTTATGATTAAAAAATTAATTTATGATAAATTCATCGCGATGTTTGAATTTTCCTTCCTATCCTGATACTTTCTGCGTAGCTTCTGTTTCCAAAACTGGGGGGGTGTTTCGGCCAGCTATGTACTCCTCATTCCTGTCTTTTCAACAGCCTAAATGAAGTGGCAGCTGGGTAGGAGTCTCATGAATTGACAACAGTGACTTTTTTTTTTTGGGTCGAATACAACAGTGACTTCACTCGCCAGGAAAAAAGTGAATTTTTGTGGCAGTTGAATGTTGCTCGAAGTTAGAGCCGGTTTGGTTTTGAGACAGCTTCTAATTGGATTCCAGGACATCCGGAGCAGGCGAAGTAATTTAGAGAGATCATGCGAGGACAATGGACATGTTAACGACATCCTAAATCGCGTGGCCGACATCCAGATTTCAGTGGCGAATCAAGGCGAGCTTCTGTGGGTTCGAATCGATATGCTCGGGGCGTTTTTAGCGAGCCATCCACAAGAAAATTAAGGGATGAAGATTTTCTTGATTAGTTCTTGTGAGTCTTGATCGAGGGTAACTGAGGTGGGAAGTCCTCGTGAGTGAGTGTGGATGAGCCATTTCGATCCGCTCTCTTTGCTGATTATAGCGGAACGATCTCGTTGATCTCTCTTCGTGGAGCAGGCACACCGATGAACTAATATTGACCTTCGTTCTCGGTTGAACCGTTTCGATTTTGTCTGTGCTTCCGATCTTGTGTGACAGAGGCAGATCAACTTATTTGAAGTCTTGCTTTTTAAATTTCCCCACGACAAATTAGAATTGTTTTCGTCATTTAGGGAAAGAAAAAGGTTTCCAATCAAATTTTGTTTAAAAAATTTAGTCACAAGTCACAACAAGTACACTGCATGTGTTTTGATGGTTTTTCCATCTCGCTTTTATTTTTTATACTTTTGTCTTTTAGTATTTTGACTCTTTTTTATTTTTTTCTGTCACTTTTTGGCTTGCCTATGAATTGATTATTTTAGCCTTGGCGGGCAAGTGAGGAAGTTCCCTTTTCATCAATTTTAATAACTCCAATTAAGCACTTGTAATTACTTAAAAGTTTTTTTCCAAAACGTTAACCTGTCAACAAGCAAGTTCATTATTGGGAAAAGCACAAAAAAAAAGTTTTATTGGTGCCAATTCAGTTCTAAACTTTTCAATTAGATCAATTTAATCATAAATATTTTGCATTCATGTTAACTGAGTCCACTCATTCAATTTTAACAGAAAATCACTGACGTAGACACCGGCTTACGTGGCGTGACATATATATATATAAAATAAAAAATTGAAATTTTAATTACTTTTTCCTTTTGTTATTTCATTTTGGTCGGCAAGGATTGCTAGCGACCCTCGCCAGATTTGGGTGAAGGCCTTTGCAGCCTCGCTTGTTGGTTCTCTCCTGTGACATTCTGAATTTCCGCCCCCTCAAGGCTTGGGATATGGAATGTAATCTCAAAATTGGAAGAATGGAAATAATGAATTCCAACTTTGGAAAAGAGTTTGACGTCGCCTCGCCAATGATCATTCAAAATAGGAAAACTGAAATTTCGATCGACGGATGATTCGACCACGAATTAGAATCTTGGAATTTGAAAATGGAAATAAGGGATTACACCATTTGATATAGATTAGACGCCATTTTATCGAGGACGAAAATATTGAAAAGCTGAAATTTCGGATGAAAGGTGTGAAAAGACCATTTTGCCCTTGGAGAGTTAACCTTGCCTTAATGATTTGAGAAGGGCATTTTAGTCTTTTGACATTTCCTTCTTCCCCAAGGAGGCTGCAGAAAATTTGGAGGGGCAAAAGAGTCATTGGAGCTTTGATATTATTGATTAAGGGACAAGTGTCATTACTTGTGGGTTGATCATTAAATTTCCACTGACCTAATGTTCTAGAACCTTGACCTTGGTGGAATGAAACCTCATTTCAGCTGCCATTTACCCCAAAATTTCGTGAGCCATCTTCTTCTTCACCTTCACTTTGTGTTTTTCCTCCAAGAGCAGAAAACTGCTCAGCCGACCAGCTTCTGTCTGCCCCGTTCGGTCCGTACGAGCGCCTCCTCTGGTGACCTTTTGGCCGGCCGCCGACCACCACAAATTAGTTTAACCTGTCCTTAACAAGTTCCCATTGGTTTCGTGAATTTTGGAGGTCTGGTTAATTTATGGTGATTTTTGGAAGAAAAGTGGACAGATTCTGAGCTAACTGAGAGAGGGCCATGGTTCAACCTCTTAGAGACTTCATTTGGCTCCGAAATTTTTATGGAAGTTACATGACATGTAGTACTAAGTTCATTGAGTTGGGGCCGTTGATTTGGTTACGTTTCGAATAAGTTTCGATAGTTTAATTGAGGTGGTTTTTAAGGGTAGATTCTGACCGCCGGACGAACCGAGATGAAGTGAGCTGTTCGGAGGTCTTAGGAGTGTTATTTAGCTTCGAAATTCATCGTGGGGCTATATAACATGTTGATTGAGGTTTTAACAAGAGGAATTGAGTGATAAATTGGAGCTTAAGGGTGGTTAGTGGACTGTTTAGTGTAGGAAAGTGCAAAACCAATTCTGCCCTGTTATGTTTATGTGCAAACCGAATTCATAAGGGCTGTTTGAGGTGTCGCCGTGTATTAAATTGATCGTTAAGGCACCCTAGGATGTTAATTGATATGTTGATAGGGTGTACACTTGGTGGAATAGATATCGAAAGAGTTTCAAGGGCTGTTTGAGGTAAAAAAACGTGAGATCGACCAATCTGTCCATGTTGCACACTGATTTTGAATAGAGTCGTTCTAAGTCGTTCGGTATCCAAATTGAGCTTCGTTTTCGCCCACATGTCCGTAAGATCTTGAAGTTTAAGATCCTGCAATTTTTTTTCTGAAAAATTCAGTAGAAAAATTACAGTTTTCGTGAGACTGAACCTGGTTGTGGAGGGCTCAAATTGGTCAGTTTTGATGAATTGAGACTTTGGATGACTTGCCTTGATAGAACGACAATTGACATGCTTAGTGGCATTGAATTAACACTATGAAGACTTGAGAATAAGGCGTTGTCAGTGTTATTGAGGTATTGGTGCGATGGAATTGAGAAATAATCGAGTTATAATGTGGTTTTCCTAAGCACGCCGTGAGAGCCATGTTTGGCCGTGGGCTTGCTGACTTAGGAGGGTCGTTTGGATGAAAATTTCTAGCTTGTTTAATGAGGTAAGTGTCCCTTAAACCTTTACTTGAAAGTTAGGACACTACTGGATGAATTGAGTTGATGAAATGCTTGATTGATGAATTCTATGACTTGAATGTCATGGTGTGACCATTGAATTGTGATATGCCCATTGTGATTGCGCCCTTTTGTGCTGTGAATTTGACATGAGAAGGCAAGCTAATGAAAATGAGATATATATGTGTATAAATTGTACCCTGGGTCTTGACCATGCGGGATAAGTGATACCTTGGGCCTTGGTCATGCGGGGATAAACTTGTGCGATACCCTGGGTCTTGACCATGCGGGGATAAGTGATACCTTGGGCCTTAGTCATGCAGGGATATATATACCCTGAGTCTTGGCCATGCAGGGATAAAACCTAGGTCTTGTGTCATGCGGGGATGTATATGAAATACCCTGAGTCTTGTGCCATGCGGGGATACGTGGTGCCCTGAGTCTTGTGCCATGCGGGGTTGAAATTGAATTTATCTGGATGCATCGGAATGTGAACTAATGAGATGAGAAATGGCCAGAGTGCCCTTATGCTAGTGAGATGGCCAGAGTGCCCTTGAGAAACACATCACGGTCAGTGAGCCCTTGGCGATGAGAGAATGTGATACCTTTGGGATAATACTGAACTTATGAGTTCATGTTGTGCTAGTGCATGATGCTTGGGTCTCACCGTGGTGATGTGTTAAACTATGATTCTTACTCATGCCAATTACTTTGAGATTTATGATATTTGAATGTCATGAGCTAATGCCTTGATGAGCTTTTGCATGTTGCTTTGTTGCATAGTCTGGGGGGACTGATGTTCAGGTCTAGGTTTAGGTTTCACTTATTGAGATTTATATCTCACCCTAGTGGGGGCTTAACTTTTTCAGGTCCCAGGAGAAGAAAGTTCGAACTTGCCAAGGATTGGCATTCGAGAAAATAGTTGATCAAATGTATTTAGGGCGTTGGGTGACCTTAAAGCTTGTATTGTTTGGTGAAGTAGTTTTGATCTTGGGAACGAATTGAGGTGTATTTTGAAACTTGAGGAGGGTACTATTTATTTTTTTCCTAAGTCATCTGGATTTTATTTGTGTACGGAGTAGTTTCTTGCTTCCGCATGTATATGAGTTAGAACATGAGGGTTGAAGGATCCTGGATGGCACAGCTTGATTATGGCCTGGTGGGATGTTCGCGTGCTCGTCGGGTTCGGGACGTGACATCTCCAGCCAAAAAGAAAGGTAAAAAATAAATAAATCAAAACTCAAAAAGGTTCTAACAATATAAAGTATCCACATCAGCGCTGGTCGCGCCACATAAGACGATTGACATCCACGTTATGGATTTCTTGCTAAAATTGGCTTGATAGACTCAGTTGGAACAAATACAAAATGTTTAAGACTAGATTGGTCAAATTAAAATGTTTAGAACAAATGGAATAGGTTTATGAATTTTTCAATACTTTTTCCATCCAATATATAGATTTAGCATATTTCTCAGCAACTTGTTTCACATATTAGTTGAGCCCTGACGTATAGAATATGAACATAATCATAGGCATAGCCACAATGAAGTGGAAATCATGGAGGAATCGGCTAAAAGATAACAGGAGACGAGAAAATTACCAAAAAAGTCTTAAACCTATTGCAATTGTGCCAATTCAGTCCTTCCGGTGAAGTTTGGCTAGACAGCGATCAAATATTTTAGTATTATTTTTAAATTTCTTTATATGAAATTTTATTTTTCTCTTTTTTAAATTTTAATTTTTCCTCTTTTCTTCCATTTCCTCCTCATTTAGAGGGATGCTGATCTTTAAAGGGAACTCCTCAAAGGAACACGGGTGGCCAAGGTCAGGCAATCGACTAGAGGGACGATCGGTATCGCTAAAGGCCGACAAGATCGAGCCTCGCCATGGTCGGGCGAGGCTCGCGACTACGAGGACGCATGAATCGAAGTCTTAAACCCCACCATCTCCCCTCCTCCCCCCGTCGCTGTTTACCTCTCTTCGATCTGTATCTTCTTCCCCTCTGTCGAGGGTTCTCTTTCTGCGCTTCCAATTTCTGTTTTTCGATTAGGGTGTCGTCATCTAGTGCTCCTCGTTTTCTCATTTTTTTTTTGGGGATGGTAACGATTGTATCGAGAAAGGTCTCGTTCGTCGTAATTGGCTCCGATTGGGGCCTTGCCGATATATCACTAGATTCACTACCCATGTTCTGAGTCCTTTTTCCCTCCAAAAGAAACACCAAGCTTCCATTTTTCCTTTTCTGTTGCTCTTGAGATTTAGGGCCCGTGAACGGCGAGGAGCCTCGACATCCCTTGGCGAGGCCGGCCATCCCTCTGGTCGATTGCCGGACCTCAGCGACAGGTGTTCCTCTGAAGACCGGTGACCTTCATCCTCTGAAGAAGAAGAAGGAAGGTGCAGGGAAAAAGAAAATAGAAAAGGAAAAGAAAATGATTCATAAATAATATTAAAATATTCGATCACCGGTCGACCGTCGTCCAAATCAGTGCCAGCTGCCCAAATTTCGCTAGAAGTGTGACGTCCCCGACCCAACCCTCGTGCCCATGATAGGAGGCGTAAGCTCCTTTAGGGTTCTTGGTCTCTTGAATCCCTCCAAGAGCTCTACGGCTTTACGTCGTTTATAATCCGAGACCGTATGAGGATTGTAAGGTCGCGACGTTGTGGGGAGGACATATGGTGTCCCAGGCACACCGTCCTCATAATCGACCCTTAATCTTTTTCCACCCCTTTATTTTTTTTCCTTGTTAACGATTGCACGCGGAAACGATTAATTCTTTATGCTATTCGTCAAGCGAGGAAACTAGGAAAGATATTTCCACAACATACTATATTTCATTTCCTTGTATAACATTTACATAGGCTTGAGAAAAGCCTCTCTATCTCGTACACATCATAAGCTTGAGAGACTACTTCGGTATTTTGAGTTGCCCTCAAAAGTGGTATTTGGGCTTCCAAAAGCTCCTCCAAGCTAATCGGACACCTAGGGTTTATACGCCACCCATCTTCATGCTACTGCTTTCTTATTAAAGGATCCTCCTCCACGACATCAACACAAGCAATTTCTACGGATATAACTATACCAAAACGAGAAGATGGCGGACTAACCATTACCTACAATCTGAAAAGATAAGGGGTGAGATACAACCATATCATATATCAATCGTTTCCGATTCCTTTTCATATAAGCATATCGTCTCCACTTTTCATATCATATAGCGCACTTTTTAAGGCCCTCTTACCCTTACGGATGAGGCGTGTACACATATCATATCATATCATATCATATCATGTCATGTGGATCCACCATTTTCATATATGCGCGAGGCCCTCTCATCCTTGCGAATGAGGCATATAACATATCATATCGTATAATCTCACCACTAAAGGTAGCAAGACCAAGGAGAGCACGCATCACAATAGTCCAAGGTTCTAGAGGTGGCTCCCACGAGACTCGTGTCGTCGTGTGGCACTTAGTCCTTGACCAACATATCATAAACTTTCAAGCAAGCATTAGAGTAGTTAAAGCTCTACGCCCTAGATAAGGGTTAGATATCACTTACCTCACATAGATGAACTTAAATAAAAAGCTTGTCGATTGCTTGTGCTAGTGCTTGTCAATCTCTATTGAGCTTTAGTGATGGCGGTTCTTGAGTGCTTGGTGGCCGAATAAAGTGAGAGGGAGAGGAAGAGAGAGAAGGGTGAAATTGAGATAGGAAGAGAGGAAGTGGTAGAAGTGAAATGGCCTTTGGGCTTTTCTTGACTTCCTTCCCAAGCCAACTTTGTCTTTTTGTGCTTTCCATGTGGCATCACCTAATTCTTTCTGACTCTCTAAGTCAATTTTGTTGTTGTTCTATCTCAATTATTAGCATTTCTCATTCTTTTCATGAGCTAATGGTAATTTGCCACATTGACACCCTAGATTCTTCTATTATGACACTTGTCTTATTCTTTATTTACTCAATATTTCTATTCTAATTCAATCATTACACTTCAATGATTACATGTCCATGTGTCTTGCTCCTATATTTCCACATAGCTACCCTATTAAGCTACTCTATTAGGTTTGCATATGTGTCATGTATTTAAATATTCCATCTAGCTCTTCTACAAAGCTATTTCTCTAGGCTTGCTTACTAAGCAAGTTTCTAGAGTAATTTTTATATCACGTGTCTATTACATTTCTTGCTCCCCAAGTTCACGCCTATCAAGAGTGTTTTCATTTTTGTTTTTCTTACTTATGTCCAATATTTAGTGAGATATTAAATTTTTTTGTCTTTTCTATATAGAATATTCTAGATATGTCATTTAATATTGCCACATGGTTAATCTAGAATATTTTAATATCTTAAGTTACTTTTTCTAATGTTATTTTGTCTTTTTATGCTTGGCTTGTTCCCTAAGCCAAAAATTATATTTATTTCTTATTTTCTTCTTGACTTGTTCTTCAAGTCGGATTTGTCTTTTTCTCTTCCCACGTGTCGCTCTCCTATTCCGTCTTGCTCCCTAAGTTGGTTTTGTCTTTATATATTGGCTTGTTCTCCAAACCATTCTTTTTCTAATGCTATTTCGTCTTAACATGATAACTTGCTCTCCAAGTCCTTATTTTACATTTAATTTTTACTTAATAATGATGAATATTCTGGACACTCTTTTTTTGTCCTCCAAGTCAATATTTTACATTTAATTATTCTTAATAGTTACGAATATTATAGATGCCACATGTCTTATTCTTAAATCCTCCATTTGGCTATTCTATAACCCTTTAATTTTTTATGACATATTTTTATAATTGAATATTTTATTTCTCTCTTTGCCATGGCTTACATGCCAACTATGCATATCTACATTATTTCATTTTATGTCTTTAATAAAAATTTAACATATCTATTTTGGCATCTCTTGATGTCGCCCAATCCAAGAAGGTTTCTAGGCTTCTATTTTTATCCTATAGATGCCATCCATGTTAAACACTAATGGCAATTTGGGCATTGTATTTAATTGAGTAAGATCGTCTAACGATCGACCTCTTATTCATTACTTCGAGACTCCAAAAGTGATTTGTCTATAAAGCTATCGAAATATCTAAGTAGTTCCTCTTTGTAGGCGCCTACTTAAGCTAATGGTCAGACCATCTTTTCTTGCCGAATTAATTTGGCTTGTAACCGAGAACATCAAGAAGAGTAGCCATGTTTGGCACGCTCAAGATCATACCCCGTTGCCTACTAGATCAAGAGCCACTTCATTTGTCTCAGTTCCGGGTTGGAACCACCCGTTCCTAAACAGAGAGCATAGTCGAACACTATCGAGTTTACCAATTCAAATTGATGCAAGATTGGTTTGTCTCGATCCGTAGTCCTCCAGCAGCACATTACGCAGTCTAGGGTAGCTAATCCTTGACTAGTTTGTGGCTGGTACAGGGTTCTGATACAAATCAACCTTCATTGAATTCACGGCTAGTTCCGTTGTCGACCTTTGTTAACATGTGATTGGGGGTAACTGAGGTGGGAAGTCCTCGTGAGTGAGTGTGGATGAGCCATTTCGATCTCCTCTTTTTGCTGATTATAGCGGAACGATCTCGTTGATCTCTCTTCGTGGAGCAGGCACATCGATGAACTCCGAAAAAAAAATTATACCGTCGACTTTACTTTCGACCTTCGTTCTTGCTTGAACCGTTTCGGTTTTGTCTGTGCTTTCGATCTTGTGTGACAGAGGCAGATCAACTTATTTGAAGTCTTGCTTTTTAAATTTCCCCACAACAAATTAGAATTATTTTCATCTTTTAGGGAAAGAAAAAGGTTTCCAATCAAATTTTGTTTAAAAAATTTAGTCACTGACAAGTACATAGCATGTGTTTTGATGGTTTTTCCACCTCGCTTTTGTTTTAAACTTTTCTCTTTTCGTATTTTGACTCTCTTTTTTTTTCTGTCACTTTTTGGCTTGCCTATGAATTGATTATTTTAGCCGTGGCGGGCAAGTGAGGAAGTACCCTTTTCATCAATTTTAATAACTCCAATTAAGCACTTGTAATTACTTATAAGTTTTTTTTCTCAAAAGGTTAAGCTGTCAACAAGCAAGTTCATTATTGGGAAAAGCACAAAAAAAAGTCTTGTTGGTGCCAATTCAGTTCTAAACTTTTCAATTAGACCAATTTAATCATAAATATTTTGCATTCTTGTCAATTGAGCCCACTCGTTCAATTTTAATTACTTTTTTCCTTTTGTTATTTCATTTTGATCGGCAAGGGTTGCTAGCGATCCTCGCCAGATTTGGGTGAAGGCCTTCGCAACCTCGCTTGTTGGTCCTCTCTAGCCAAAATGAAAGGTAAAAAAAAAAATCAAAGCTCAAAAAAGGTTTTAACAATAGAAAGTATCCACATCAACGCTGGTCGCGTCACATAGGACAATTGATATCCACGTTATGGATTTCTTGCTAAATTTGGCTAGATAGACTTAGTTGGAACAAATGCAAAAGGTTTAAGACTAAATTGATCAAATTAAAAGGTTTAGAACAAATGCAATAGGTTTATGATTTTTTCAATACTTTCCCCATCCAATATATAGATTTAGCATATTTCTCAGTGACCTGTTTCGCATATTAGTTGGGCCCTGACGTATAGAATATGAACATAATCATAGGCATAGCCACAATGAAGTGGAAATCATGGAGGAATCGGCTGAAAGATAATAAGAGACGGGAAAATTACCAAAAAGTCCTAAACCTATTGCAATTGTGCCAATTCAGTCCTTTCGGCGAAGTTTGGCCAGACGACAATCGAATATTTTAATATTATTTTTAAATTTCTTTATATGATATTTTATTTTTCTCTTTTTTAATTTTTAATTTTTCCTTTTTCCTCTTTTCATCCATTTCCTCCTCATTTAGAGGGATGCTGATCTTTAGAGGAACTCCTCAAAGGAACACCGATGGCCAAGGTCAGGCAATCGACCAAAGGGACGATCGGTCTCACCAAGGCCGACGAGATCGAGCCTCGCCATGGCCGGGCAAGGCTCGCGACTGCGAGGACGCACGAATCGAAGTCTTAATCCCCACATCTCCTCTCCTTCCCCTCTCGGTTGCTGTTCACCTCTCTTTGATCTGTCTCTTCTTCCCCTCTGTCGAGGGTTCTCCTTCTGCGCTTCCCATTTCCGTTTTTCGATTAGGGTTTCGTCATCTAATGCTCCTCGTTTTCTCTCTTTTTTTTTTTTCCCGGGGATGGTAACGATTATATCGAGAAAGGTCTCGTTCATCGTAATTGGCTCCGATTGGGGCCTTGCCGATATATCACTAGATTCACTACCCATGTTCTGAGTCCTTTTTCCCTCCAAAAGAAACATCAAGCTTCTATTTTTCCTTTTCTGTTGCTCTTGAGATTTCGGGCCCGCGAACGGCGAGGAGCCTCGACATCCCTTGGTGAGGTCGGCCATCCCTCTGGTCGATTGCCGGACCTCGGCGACAGGTGTTCCTCTGAAGACCGGTGACCTTCATCCTCTGAAGAAGAAGAAGGAAGGTGCAAGGAAAGAGAAAATAGAAAAAGAAAAGAAAAGAAAAGAAAATAATTCATAAATAATATTAAAATATTCGATCACCGGCCGGTCGTCGTCCACATCAATGCTAGCTGGCCAAATTTCACTAGAAGTGTGATGTCCCCGACCCGACCCGACCCTCGTGCCAATGATAGGAGGCGTAAGCTCCTTTAGGGTTCTCGGTCTCTTGAATCCCTCCAAGAGCTCTACGGCTTTACATTGTTTATAATCCGAGACCGTATGAGGATCGTAAAGTCGCGATGTTACGGGGGAGGACATTTGGTGTCTCAGGCACACGTCCTCATAATCGGCCCTTAATCTTTTTCCACCCCTTTATTTTTTTTCCTTGTTAACGATTGCACGCGGAAACGATTAATTCTTTATGCTATTCGTCAAGCGAGGAAACTAGGAAAGATATTTCCATACCATACTTTATTTCATTTCCTTGTATAACTATACCAAAACGAGAAGATGGCGGACTAACCATTACCTACAATCTGAAAAGATAAGGGGTGAGATACAACTATCTCAGTAAGCGAATATCTAAATCATACATAGGAAGCAAGCTAAAAGTACAATTCATAATGCAAGCAACCATATCATATATGAATCGTTTCCCATTCCTTTTCATATAAGCATAGCGTCTCCACTTTTCATATCATATAACGCACTTTTTAAGGCCCTCTCACCCTTACGGATGAGGTGTGTACACATATCATATCATATCATATGGATCCACCCTTTTCATATATACGCGAGGCCCTCTCATCCTTGCGAATAAAGCATATAACTTATCATATCGTATAATCTCACCACCGAAGGTAGCAAGACCAAGGAGAAGATGCATCACAATAGTCCAAGGTTCTAGAGGTGGCCCCCACGAGACTCGTGTCGTCGTGTGGCACTTAGTCCTTGACCAACATATCATATACTTTTCAAGCAAGCATTAGAGTAGTTAAAGCTTTATGCCCTAGATAAGGGTTAGATATCACTTACCTCATGTAGATGAACTTAAATAAAAAGCTTGTCGATTGCTTGTGCTAGTGCTTGTCAATCTCTATTGAGCTTTAGTGATGGCAGTTCTTGAGTGCTTGGTGGCCAAATAAAGTGAGAGGGAGAAGAAGAGAGAGGGAGGGGTGAAATTGAGGGAGGAAGAGAGGGAGTGGTAGAAGTGAAATGGCCTTTGGGTTTTTCTTGACTTGCTTCCCAAGCCAACTTTGTCTTTTTGTTCTTTCCATGTGGCATCACCTAATTCTTTCTGGCTCTCTAAGCCAATTTTGTCTTGTTTTATCTCAATTATTAGCATTTCTCATTTTTTTCAAGAGCTAATGGTAATTTGCCACATTGACACCCTAGATTCTTCTATTATGACACTTGTCTTATTCTTTATTTACTCAATATTTCTATTCTAATTCAATCATTACACTTCAATGATTACATGTCCATGTGTCTTGCTCCTATATTTCCACATAGCTACCCTATTAAGCTACTCTATTAGGTTTGCATATGTGTCATGTATTTAAATATTCCATCTAGCTCTTCTACAAAGCTATTTCTCTAGGCTTGCTTGCTAAGCAAGTTTCTAGAATAATTTTTATGTCACATGTCTATTACATTTCTTGCTCCCCAGGTTCACCTCTGTTAAGAGTGTTTTCATTTTTATTTTTCTTACTTATGTCCAATATTGAGTGAGATATTAATTTCTTTTATCTTTTCTATACAGAATATTCTATATATGTCATTGAATTTTGCCACATGGTTAATCTAGAATATTTTAATACCTTAAGTTACTTTTTCTAATGTTATTTTGTCTTTTTATGCTTGGCTTGTTCCCTAAGCCAAAAATTATATTTATTTCTTATTTTCTTCTTGACTTGTTCTTCAAGTCGGATTTGTCTTTTTCTGGCTTGTTCTCCAAACCATTCTTTTTCTAATGCTATTTCGTCTTAACATGATAACTTGCTCTCCAAGTCCTTATTTTACATTTAATTTTTACTTAATAATGGGGAATATTCTAGATGCTCTTTTTTTGTCCTCCAAGTCAATATTTTACATTTAATTATTCTTAATAGTTAAGAATATTCTAGATGCCACATGTCTTATTCTTAAATTCTCCATTTGGCTATTCTATAACCCTTTAATTTTTGATGACATATTTTTATAATTGAATATTTTATCTCTCTCTTTGCCATGGCTTACATGCCAACTATGCATATATATGTTATTTCATTTTACGTCTTTAATAAAAATTTAACATATCTATTTTGGCATCTCTTGGTGTCACCTAATCCAAGAAGGTTTCCAGGCTTCTATTTTTATTCTATAGATGCCATCCATGTTAAACACTAATCGCAATTTGGGCATCGTATTTAATTGGGTAAAGATCGTCTAACGATCGGCCTCTTATTCATTACTTCTATACTCCAAAAGTGTTGTTGTCTATAAAACTATCGAAATATCTAAGTAGTTCCTCTTTTTAGGCGCCTAATTAAGCTAATGGTTGGACCATCTTTTCTTGCCGAATTAATTCGGCTTGTAACCAAGAGCATCAAGAAGAGTAGCCATGATTGGCACGCTTAAGATTATATCTCATTGCCTACTGGATCAAGAGCCACTTCATTTGTCTCAGTTCAGGGTTGGAACCACCCGTTCCTAAACAGAGAGCATAGACGAACACTATCGAGTTTACCAATTCAAATTGTTACAAGATTGGTTTGTCTCGATCCTTAGTCCTCCAGCAGTACATCACGCAGTCTAGGGTAGCTAATCCTTGACTAGTTTGTGGCTGGTACGGGGTTCTGATACAAATCGATCTTCATCGAATTCACGGCTAGTTCGGTTGTTGACCTTTGTTAACTTGCGAATCGTTCCACGGTTTAGTCCCTAGTTAACTTCAGGGTGATTTTGTGTCGTTCCGTAGCTTGACGAGGTCAACTATACTCGATCCATGCTTGATTTAAGATGGCCACATAGTCTACCCTCAATCGATCACTTAGCCGATTGATATACTAAGCCATGACTCATATCGAAGGCAATCTTTCTTCTTTGGTGGCTCATTTCGACCCTTTGGCTACTATCTGTAATTAGTCCGAACCCTAAGCTTAATCTGGCTCTAAATTTTGGGGTGTCACAAGAAAGACTGAATTGACACAATTGCAAAGAGTTTAGGACTGAATCGTTAAAAAAAAGTTTAGGACTGAATTGGCACAATTGCAATAGATTTATAATTTTTTTGGTAATTTTCCCAATAAGAGACAATGAGATTTCAGGATTGGAATTGCACCCTGATACCGTATTAGACAAATCGTTCGGTCCATCCAATGTACATCTAGCATATCACTTAACAATTACAATGCATTTTAAGGTTGTAAGAGTGCAACTATTCAAGAAAACCCGGTCTTCATGTAAACTTAGATGTTCAATCAGTCTTAAACCAAACTAAGAGGTGGATAGACTGCGGTCCGAAGTCGGCTGCAAATACTATATGATTACAAAGTTTCAAAAAGGCTTAGCATTGAAATTTTTTCTCCAATCTTTTGGTAGGAGCTGTTGTCAATCTTTTGTCACATCTCAGGATAACGATCTCAAATGACATAAGCGACACGCAAAAATGCCACATTTTTCACACTAATCATTGTCTTTTTCCTCAATATATAAACTATGAAAATACGTGGTCAAGAGCAAGACTCCCCATTTGGTAGTTCAAATCCTAGAATGTCATAATCACTGCTATTCCATTTGCTTGTTGGGTCTATAAAAATAGTTGGTGGACGAATCAAGTCATTTGTAATTAAAAAGGGTTTACATTACTCGATTTGGTTATCTCAGCAAATGGCCCGTCAAACTTGTTTAGTGCCCAACATTTCCTAACCATATCTCATCATAAAAGCCTTAAGCATTGAAGATATTTGAATTATCATTCGTTTATAGCATTTCCAATACGCCAGGGCAGTAGATGAGGATTGGCTGAGATGATCTTTCTTGACAGATTCGACCGAGATGAAATCAAAAGGAAAATGATTTCACATAGATGTGATGAAACAAATATCTCATTAACCAATGTTTTTAAGGCAATGCATATAAGTTTAGTGCAACAAATGCACTTGTCACAAGAAATTAAAACACGTAAATTTTTTTTTTCACGCATGGGTCATGTTAATACATGTTTTGGGACACTCGTACATGTTAATAATATACGTATTTATTTTTTATAATTTGATTTTTAAAGTAGTGACTACACGTAACAAGAGAAGCAGAGAACATTTAGTGTATCAAAAGCTGCGAAATCTTCTTAAATAATAATTGACCAGTATCTTTCAGAGCACTCGTTCACAAGATTGTTATCATTTTTTCAGATACAGAATGAGTGGCCAACCTCTAGATTTGGAAGCGAATCCAAACCGTTGGGGCGTCCCACATTAGTTCATGAATTAGGTTCACCGAATAACTTTTGGAATATACTTGCCTTAATCCAAAGGGAACCCTAGATTACTTAGCAAGAAAAAGAGGGAGGGAGGGAACAAGTTTTGATAGCCTTGACTTGTAAGGTGGAGAAACAATAAATAGCAGCGTGGTAGCTATTTTATTTATTTTTATTATTATTATTGGTCAGAAGCGTGGTAGCTTGAATGTAATAAAACTTTCAACAGATGCCGAACCAGTGAGGCGTCATGTCACTATTCTATTATTACCTTTTCTTCTTCTTCTCCTCCTCCTTCCAAAATTCCATTCTTCCTTCCTCCCTTCCTTCCTTTCTTTCTTCCTTCTTCCCCACATTCGGTGGTGCAATTCAATGAAGGGCAAAAGGAAAGACAAGCAATTAAAGTCACTGCAGGTAATCCTAGTTTTCTGCTTTAGCTGACCGACATGGGAAGATTAAAAAGCCTAGCAGTAGCTACAACTACTATGTTATAAAAAAAAATTGTTTTAATTCAAAAGCTTCAAATGTTTTGTCCCTCGAAAAAAAAAAAAGAGAAGAAGAAGAAGAGAGGACCTGACACGCACAAACACACATTATTTTTTACTGAGAATGGCCATAATTTTATCAATGATGGGATTGGATAGCCGAGCACGTTACCTCCCGGAATTGTAGTGAACGTGCCGGCGAAATTCAATTCTATTCCCACGGAGGTTCATTCATGGTGACACGAACTTGTGTTTTGTTTAAATTCCATACATAAAAACTTTTTTTTAAAAGAAGAGATTTATGGAAATAAGAAGGCAAATTCACCAAGTTCTTTTTCCGGCCTTTTGTAAAACCCTTAATTCATTTCTTAGTTTGGAAATTTCTTTACACGATGCAACGAATGCCTAAGGCACAAACACCCTAGAGGCCGGTTCTTGATATGATTTGTGCTCGTGACTCCGTATTAAAGACGGTGTGAACGGGCTACCACGCACCAAAGCCACATCTACGAAGAACAATGATGCTCCCAATAACTTATCCTACATCGACAGTCCTCAAGACGATAAAATTGTTTTATGTGATCAAGATCAAACAAGAAAGGTAAAAAAACCAAGGACAAACATTTATCTATTGGTCCAAGGTGCGAGGGAAAAGAAAGAATACAAGCTGCAATTAATGAGTTGGAAGAATCTTCAGTAGGAACGGGCTGGAGGGAGAGGCGTTTTCACCACCTTCTAGGCTTCTAGCAATTAAGATGTCTGCTTGGGACCTTGCAATTCGGACGGACGAAAGAAAAGAAAAGGGCATAAGCATATTCAATCCTTCTCTCTCTCTCTCTCTCTCTCTCTAAAAAATTTTCCCTTATTTTTATTTTCAAATTCCTGGATGTGACTCCAAGACTTGCGTTGAACTCGAGGTACAGATTCAAGTCTATGTGTATTTAATGCAATTCAGGGTAGAAAAAGAAAAAGATTGGCAGAAGAAAATGAGAAGGGTTTCTTTTGTCTTCGTGATTAGATTATGGTTTGATTTCTCTAGAAATTCGGAAGAAGGACAAGAGAGGAAATAAAGAAACAATTCTAGGGTTTGATAGTCAATGGGGGGAGGTGCAAGAGGGAGGGGTCATGTGGGGGATGAGACGACAATCAATGCAAGCGAATATATATCAAATGGTAGACGATGTTTGTTGAAGGATTTAGAAGGGGGAATATTTGGGAGAATGATAAGGAATATATTAGAAACTTACAAAGGTATGTGATGGAATTAGGGTTTTCTTTGGGAGCAATGGTCACCACATGAAAGCAAGCAAACAAACAAACCTTTAAGCTCTCTCTCTCTCTCTCTCTCTCTCTCTCTCTCTCTCTCTTTTCTCTCTCTACACATTTTGGTCAATGGGTCCATTGAGAAATCAATATCTGGTGACAATCACACCCAACCCTTTCAATTTTCTATTCATTTGCCAAGAAATTAAAAAAAAATATTATGGTACCATGTCCAAAGATGTTACATCGTGTGCCCTCAGGATAGCCATGTCAACTCTCCGACATGTGTCACGGGGATCCCATAATGTCAAATGACACATTATTAAGCAAGAAATATAATTGCACCGAATTCAATCTCTTTGTCACAAAGGGAGGCTTAGGCTGCGTATGGCAGCGTTTCTGTTCCTGGGAGCATTTTTTGAACAGAAATATTTTTTTGTGTTTCTGTTCAAAACTACGATTTTTTGGGAAAAAACGCGTTTGGTAAGTAAAAAAAAAACACTTTTTTCGGTCGCCGGCCGGCGGCGGCGACCGTGATCGACGACCGGCTGCAGCGGCCAACGACCGGCTGCGTCGACCGTGAACTCCGGCGACCGTGGCCGACGACCGGCTGCAGCGGCCAACGACTGGCTGCGGCGACCGTGATCGCCGGCGACCTCGGTTGACGACCGGCGGCGGCGACGGCGACCGGCGGGGGAGGCCGCGGCGGCGGCGACCGCGGCCGATGACAGGCGGCGACCGCGGCCGATGACCGGCGGCGGCGACTGCAACCGATGACCAGCGGCGGCTGCGGCCGACGACCGGCGACAGGCGTCCGGCGACCGCAACCGGTGACAGTTGTCCGGCGACCGCAACCGGTGACAGTTGTCCGGCGGTGGTCGCCGGCCGACTTTTAGAGAGGTAGCAGGTGGTAGCCGCATCGGCGACGATGGATGGTGATTTCAAAAGTGTTTCAAAAATTCAGAAGCAAGTTTTTTTTGTTCCTTCAAAAGTGTTCCCTGGCACAAAAGTGTTCCGCGGAACACTTTCGGAACATTTTTGAACCATACACGTTTCTGTTCCAAAAGTGTTCCCGGAACACTTTTGGAACAGAAACACTTTCCCTGGCTACCATTCATACGCAGCCTTAGCTTTCCTTGTTGTTGTTGGAGACCCAAGAACCCTAACTTTGGCTAATGCATTTGAGAGAATAGTGATCAAATGCTCCAAAATTACCTTAACACCGTACCCAAAATTAAAAAAAAAAACATAAAAGAGTAATAATATACTAAGTTGTTATATATCTTGGTATACTAAAATGGATGTACAAATTTGGTATAAAGTATAACAAGTGATGCGTCTTGGCTTTGATTGGGAATACCCTGTTTATTTGTACATCCATGTACTATTATTAAAATTACTCATGTCAAAATCGATACGCTAATTACTAAGATGTGGCGGTCTACTAAGTAATATTGATGCACTTAGGGACTTTTTATTGTGGGCGTTTTTATAATTTTAATGTTTTTAGGTATTCTTTAAATTTTAGTGGCGTTTTTGTAATATTGCGTTTCCTAGCTCAATTAGGGCTAGCATCTTATATAAAGATGCTTAGGATTCGTAGAAGAGCAGTTGATGACAGATTATTGAATATTGAGAATATCACGATTTGATATCGTTTTGAGTGAACAGTGATTGTTCCTCGTTTATTGAATTTTATTCTGTTTAGCCTTGGTTTCTATCGCGCTTCGGCATCATTTGGTATCAGAGCACATGTTGCTTGAAATCAATGGCTGAACGGAATCGAGGTGGTCGAAGATAGCGTGCTTGTGGAGGCCGGGAGCGTGGAGTCGTTCCTGATGCAGATGAACAGCCGCATCTGAGAAACTTGCGAGACATAGAAAACGAAGAGCTGCGAAGATGAATTTAGGATTTGAAGCGACGACTTGCACGAGCGCAGAAAAGGCGAACCTATATGGAGAGACGACTTGCGCTGGCGGGGTTGTACTTTCCATAAAAAAAAAATCCGATCGTAGATGAAAATCCGATCGTTGATCAAGATCCGATCTTTGATCAAGAACCAATCTTTGATAAAGATTTGATTTTTGATACATATCCGATTTGTTATGAAAATCTAATTTTTGATACAGATCCGATCTATGAAAATCCAATCTTCGATGAAAATCCAATCTACGATGAATCTGACGGAGAGTAGGAGGATGTGGATCCTGTCACGACAGTAGAAGCCATCGTGACGGCGAAGGGCGGCGAGGTCGTCCCTAGCGATGTTCCCCATGAAAAAATCGATATGGTTCCTAAAGGTGTGCATAACGCCGATGCTTTAGGGAGCAATGAGGATCAAGGTTGGCTTGAAGAGGCAGCTTATTTTGCTGCTATTGATGACACTTTGGACACATTCAACTGGTATGAGTGGCCTGAACCATTAAAAATTCGCCACCTTGCTGCACTGGAAGAAACTTACCAGAGCAAAAAAGATTTTATAGATGTATTTGTTGCGCAACAGTTTCTGTTCCAAAGGCAGTGGCAGAAAATTCGTGAGTATGCTCACATGAAGGGCATCAGAATCATGGGAGACATGCCAATTTATGTTGATTATCATAGTGCAGATGTTTGGGCAAATAATTTTTTTTTACTGAATAGGAAAGGCTTCCCATTGTTGGTTAGTGGTGTTCCGCCTGATGCTTTTAGTGAGACTGGTCAACTGTGGAACAACCCCCTATATGACTCGAAAGCAATGGAAAATGAAGGATTCTCATGGTGGATATGGAGGTTGTGAAGAGCTCAGAGTCTATACGATGAATTCAAGATAGACCATTTTAGAGGATTTGCTGGGTTTTGGGCTATTCCTGCAGAGGCAAAAGTTGCGATGGTTGGGCGATGGAAGGTGGAACCTGGAAAACCGTTGTTTGATGCCATCTCCAAAGCTCTTGGAAAGATTAACATAATAGCAGAAGATTTGGGCGTTATCACAGAGGATGTAGTTAAGCTAAGAAAGTCCATTGGTGCCCCTGGAATGGCTGTGCTGCAGTTTGCTTTTGGAGGTGATGCTGACAATCCTCACTTGCCTCACAACCATCAGAGCAACCAAGATGTGTATACGGAGACTCATGATAATGACACGATACAGAGCTGGAAGGAGAAGAGGAAGAGTCATTGGAAGTATAGGAAGAGATTGAGGTCATTGAAGAAGACGCAGATTCGAGGACGAATCTTTGTCCTAGCAGTTTGTCCTAGCAGGGGAGAATGATGCACTTAGGGACTTTTTATTTTGGACGTTTTTATAATTTTAATGTTTTTAGGTATTCTTTATAATTTTAGTGGCGTTTTTGTAATATTCCGTTTCCTAGGTCAATTAGGGTTAGCATCTTATATAAAGATGCTTAGGGTTCGTAGAAGAGCAGTTGATGACAGATTATTGAATATTGAGAATATCACGATTTGATATCGTTTTGAGTGAACAGTTATTGTTCCTCGTTTATCGAATTCTATTCTGTTTAGCCTTGGTTTCTATCGCGTTTCGGCATCAAATATTGTGAACTGCAAGGGAGCATTCAAATTAATAAGCGATGTATGTTTAATATTCAATAAAAGTCTATCACATCACATAGTATACCAACTTTGTTGACTAACTTTCGGTAATTAGCATTAGTGAAATAAAAATGAATACTAAGAGCAAGACGAAATGATTTGAGATGTGACACGAATGGATTATGTTTCCTTCTTTCCACATGAAAATTTGATTTAAAGGAGACAAGTTGTCTTTACATGCGCTCTAATTATTGATTTGGCTAACATGCACTTGTGAAGATTTTAGTGAAATAAAAGCCTCAAATAACACACTTCATACGGAGCCGATGATATATTAAACTGGCTCGAAACTCATTGTCACAAGTTTTTACTGAAAGCGGACCTAGCAAAGATGTTCCCTAGAACAAAAAAAAAATGAGAATCATATTTGGTAATGTATATGATTATGATCCTAATTTTGCTCTCGAGAACAATTTTGGAGCAAAAGCAAGAATAAAAAAAAAGTTGGTTCTGACAAAAGCATCACTTTTGGGAATCATAAAACAAAATGAAGTCTCACATTTCTCACTTTTTCCTTTAAGTTCTCTCATCACTTTTCACTCGACCTAAAACATAACAGTGTCTCATTTTCAAAGAAAAATATGTAAGATAATAAAAAATAAAAAAGACAAAAAAATTGGAAAAAAATTTAAAAAAAAATCAGAAAATTTTAGAAAATACCTAAAAATAGAAGAAGCTTATATTAGGCTACTTTGACCTCATTTTCATAAATTTGCGCCTAGATTCCTTAATTTCATAGATTTTATTCTTTTTTAGGAAAATCGTAAACGCCTTTGAAATTAAACCCGGACCACATTTCTCTAAGTCATTAGGGTTTTATGATGCAATTTATCAATGTCATGATTCCTTGATTGCGCAATTGATTTCATTGGTTGTGATTTGCCTATGTTTAAGTATTTTAGACTTAATCTAGTTTTAGAAAATTTGGAAAAAGACAAAAACAACATGCATGAACAATTAGCATTGGCTTACCTCATAGGTTTAAAAATGGATTAAAAATTTACATGAAACATATTTATAAAACACTCAACTTCGGTGCCGAAAGACCGTCAGTGGAAACATCAATGTAACCAAGTCCCCGGACCCTAGATTTCTCTGGTGGCATAGAATCGAACGGTTTCTCCCGACCGTTCAACAAGGTTCCCGATCTACCTTTCTCAAAGATTGGTGCGACTCTATTTGCATGTATACATACACATATCATCGATCACACTAAGATCGAATTTGATATTCCTTCGTTTCCATTTGGTATAGGGCTGCGAGGGCCCGAGCTAATCTGAAATCACACACTATCCAATATGGTCTATCCTTTTTTAAGATAAAAATTGCGCGTTATGACACGACAATTAGACAGAATAGCGTGAAAAATGTTATATGCAATATGCAATATGTTATGTAAGAGAATCAGTATGAATTAATCTTCAATTAATTAGAAATGTAGGACAAAATTTCACACAGTAACTACATACTATTTGACTTGAATGACAAAAATTTAGAAGACGAATTATTTTTAGAAACAAAAATTTTGTGCAGTTACCAAACGCGTTTCTGCTCCAGGAACGGAAATTTTGTGCAGTCACCAAACACGTTCTGATTCTCTAAAACTCATCCAGGGAATAGAATCAGAAAAAAAAATTCTAATCAGAATCACTTTTTCGAATCAGAATCGTTGCCATGCGTGCCCTTATGGACCAAAACAATAATTAATTGCATGAGTCCCCCCAACATTTGGTCTTTAATGAAAATGTCATGGATGGAATCTTGCTGTAGATTAGCATAATGGCTCCAAGGGAAGAGACCACGAGTGAAGGCGAATATTATAGTCTCTTTCAAAATCTCTGCACTACAAATTGAATCCGTTGTCACAACGGATAACCGGTTGAATTAGCCGGTCCCCTCCCATTTTCAAAATGCTCAGATGCATCCCTAGGTTTAGGGTGCCATCACATAAGCCAATCCGTGGTGATTATATAGGTGCAGCAGTCAGCGGGAATCAATCCTGCATTGCACAACAACGAGAGTCTGTAGTTGGGTTATAACTCAATTGAAGGGAAAAATGTTCAAAAAAACCCTAAACATATTGCATTTGTGTTAATTCAGTTCTAAACATATTGTATTGATGCTAATTGGGTCTTAAACATTTTGGATTGATGCCAATTTAGTCATATGACTTTTTGCATTTGAAACAATATTTAAAATTATTCACGTCAATATTTCACATCAGCGATTTCCAATCGAAATTGACTAGATTGATTCAATTGGTATAAATGCAAAAAATTTATGATTAAATTTGCGCCAATCCAAAAGGTTTATGACTCAATTGGCACTAATAAAAGTTTTAGGGCTCAACTGACACGGAAAAAAAAGATTTAGGATTGAATTGACACTAATGCAATAGGTTTAGGATTTTATTTTATTTTTACACTTTTTCCCTTAATTGTGTTTGCTTTTTCAGTAAAGACGATCCTGATAAGATATGTTAATATACTAGTACTCGACCTTTGATTTGGTGATCTCCCCGTGACGTGATAGAGTCGTCAACCTCATAGTCATAACCCTCATCCTAGCAGAGAGCTAAAGCGATCTCAATGTATGCGACATAGATTGGGTTGCACATTATGGGGATTAGATGGTCCGTTTCTCATTTGGGTATCCTCGAAGGGGCCGATCTACTGTCCTTAAAGCTTTGTACCCCGGTGCAACTTATCGCGCGCGTCGAACACAAAATGCCGTACCGCAAAATACTCGAAAGGCCATCAAAGTATGATCCACCGATATCGAATCATCGTATTCTCGGGCTTTTATGTAAGGAAAAAACTACACTTCTCAATACGTATTCTACAATGTGAAGATGTATGTGAGGTCGGAGCATTTGCCATTTCACCTGCAACCCGTCCTCCCCGGAGAGTGAGGCAGAGAGAGAGGGAGAGAAGGATGCCATCACCAAGTTGCCTCACTTTATGCTGTTTTGACTATTGTACAGAGAGAGAGAGAGAGAGAGAGAGAGAGCGAGAGAGGGGGGGGGGGGGGGGGGTGTGCAAGCTTTCTCGGTTGCGATGTCGTTTTCTTATATATACTCTCAAGGCAGCAGGAACAACACACACTCCCCTCCAAATCCTCCCCCTCTTTTCTAATCCTTTCCAAAATTTTCCCATCACTTTCTCTCTCTTTCTCGAGAAAAAGTCTATCTTTTTTCATTTAGCGCTCTCTCTCTCTCAAAGCTTTAACCTTTTCGAGCTCATCATACCACCATCTCTTTCCAGTAATCTGCAACTCTCTCAACCCACCCACAAAAAAGAAAGACAGACATCACTCTTCTTATATTCCCAAGATATAGGCAAAACCCCACAAAAAAAAAGGACAGGAAAAAAAAAAAAACCCAGGTTTTCAAAATTGAAGGCACAAGACTTCCTCTCCTTTTCTACCCCTAGTTTTCAGCTGTGGGAGAGACCCTTATCTCTTTATCTCTACAGAAGAAAGCGAGAAAAAAGTTCATAGCTTATACTTTGATCTCTGTGTGAACTCTAAGTTGGTGTCCAATGGAAGAAGAGAACTGCTTCCCTGATCTTTCCCTCCACATAAACCCCCCTAACAGCGCCCCCTCCTCGATCTGCGGAGGTGGGAACAACGAAGGGGACTCGAACTCGAGCTTCGACATATGGCGGAGAGGCGCCGGGGATGACGACGACGACTATCACTATGCCCTAAAGTCCCACAGCGACAGCTCCGTCCTCAAGGCCGATGTCGTTGCGGACACCCGGCTCTCCCTATCGAATTTCCCTGCTGCTTCCGAGGCTGCGAACAACCCCTTAGAGGCTGAGAGCCCATGGCGGAGGAGTGTTGGCGACGCGCACAATGGAGATCATCGAGCAGAGGAGTATTTCAACAGGAGGCATTTGATTGGCAATGGAAGTCTCGGCCAAATAAGCAGCGGGATGTCGCTCCTTGGCGTCTCGGACAAGCTTCGACCGATTAAGGGCATTCCCGTGTACAACACCGGCGCTTGTAACAATTCCTTCCCGTTTCCTCTGCAGGCAGATCGCAATTTCCCCAGAGATGTGATGACAACGAGGGACAATAATCCGAAGTCATGTTACAATTTCCCCCGGCCGAGCAACAACATGATGAACATGAACAGTAGTTCTAATAGTCCGGGCAATTACTTCGAGCCCATGTACATGTTGAATTCCGGCGGCGACGGGGCCGGTTCGAGATTCAACGGGATAACGATGGATAATCTGAACCACAATTTCAAGTCGAGGCAGATGATGATGATGCAGTACCTAAATCACCACCACCAGTATGGATCGCCGGGCGAATCGATGGTGTCGAGATTCAGGTTCGCGCCCAAGTTGCAGAGCAACAAGAGGAACATGAGAGCTCCGAGGATGCGTTGGACTAGCTCTCTCCATGCCCGCTTTGTTCACGCCGTTGAGCTTCTTGGTGGCCATGAAAGTAAACTCTCTCTCTCTCTCTCTCACACGGTGTATCCTCTTCTTTCTCCTTATCTTTTATTGAGGCTGTCTGACTGAATGAGAGACAAGTTTCGTGAGCATGATTTTTGTTGTGTATGTTTTGCTTTTGGTTGATTTTTTTTTTTTCATTTTCTAGGGGCTACACCAAAATCAGTGTTGGAGCTGATGGATGTGAAGGACCTAACGCTAGCTCATGTGAAGAGCCACTTGCAGGTAACATATATTGCTGCATTTCTTCACCATTCATCTGCTGAGATTTTTCAGAATTCCTTCAAGAAAATTAGCTGACTGAGAAGGTGATGTTGAGCAAGGGATCAAAGCATCAAAACAACACTTCAGAATTAATATTGCTCCCCCAAAAAAGAAGCAGAATGAAACCAAAAATATCAGTCTCTCTCTCTGTGTCGTCTGTGAGTGTTTCTAAAGACTGCATCTCTCCGACTGGCACGGGAGTCGATGAACGTGCAGTGAATGAACAGTTGGAAGTCTCCCTCTCTCTCTCTCTCTCTCTCTCTCTCTCTCTGATACACAGGACAGAAGCTGCTTTTTAGAGAGAGAGAAAGAGAAGAAGAAAAAGTAGCCATCATTTCTCAATAATACAAGCCATTACTGACCTTACCAAACATCAACCTCGTGGTTAATAAACAAACCCAGGAAAAATCCAGAAAGAAGAAGCATCCGATTTGGTTTTCCTTGACTGGGAGTGGGCATGGGGGGTGTCTTTTAATGTTACTTCTACATTGCTCCCTTCTTTTAAGAAAGGGGGGAAAAATAAGAAAAAGCTGGATTTTTTTCATTATCTTTTGCTTTACTCTTGGTCAATTTCTGGTGTGTTTTTATTCATCCTCTGTTCATTACCTTTGTCTTATTTTGCTCCTATCAGATGTATAGGACTGTTAAGAACACTGACAAAGCAGCTGCAGCCTCAGGTAATCATTAATTAGTATCTTACCTTGTCTTAAGCTACTGTATATATTGAACTAATCAATTAAGTAACTGCTTTATTTTTTTTTTCCTTTTATCATCCATCAATCTTTGAAAACTTTAGGAGACTCTCTCTCTCTCCTCTTTTAGTCACATGCATTTTCACCCCCCAAGATCAGATATGTTCCAAACATGCACACATGCAACATGCCCAAGCATCTTCTTAAATGCCCTAAACCTCTATTCTTGTGTTCCTCCTTTTATTTTTTCTCTAATTTTTTTGAGTGGAAATCAGATGGATCTGGTGATGAAGACTTCTTGCCCCCCTTAAAAACATCCCAGCAAAGTGGAAACCAGAGAGCTGATGGTTCTGATTTGAGTGCTTCCACTGGACATAACATGTGGACTAACTGTTCAAGGTAATGGGAAAGCTATCAACTGTATTTCTCTCTCTTTTTTTGGATTTGTATATCTGCATTTGATACTTCTGATGCGAAAATGTATCAACTCATTACCCTTTTCTGAAGTTTCTTTATCTTTTCTCTTTCTTTGTTTGGATGAAATAACTTTTCTTTAACTTGAAAAAGTGCTGACACAGCTTTAGTTTTGGCTTTTTACTTAGCTTTCCTTTTTCCCACTCTTTCTTGTTTTGACCGATATGGACTTGAGCTCACAAGTAAAGGAGCTTTGTTAAATCATATATGAATAATAATAAAAACATACTGCATGCAGTTGAAGAAAAGCATATCCATCACAAAGTTTCACAAACTTTCTGGCTTTTCCCTTCATTCTGCTGCAATGCAATATAAGGTGATGATAGAGCTGCAGTAGTCTTTAGTTAATCACCATCATCTAGAAAACTTCCCATCAGGCTTTTCCTTAGACTTTCTAGTAGTTACTCCTCATTTGTCTTTCAGTATCTTATTCTAGTATGTATCACCACGACTTTCAAGATGATACGATATGTCTAGAAATATGGACAGAGAGTAGATCAAACCGTCCTCAAAATTATGGTCATGATTGACAAAGAGGAGATACCGAAAATATATGACGATTTGCACATGTAGGTATACCGATTAAAAAATGGACCGCTTTTTGCCGTTGGCACTGTTGACTTGGATTCGTTCCGAGTTCCTTCTCTTTCCATTACCACACCATTGCCAAGAGATTCTTATGGATGAATTCAACTAGATGACTTACTACATAATGCATACAACTTAAGCCAAAAAAAAAAAAAATGAAGAGTCCATAAGCATTATTAAAATATTAAAACCGTATAATGATTAATGTAACTGGTGTGAATGCAATATTGTCATTGTTTTGTTTTCTCCTTTTCATGGAACAATTTAGCAATTCACATCAATTGACACACTCCTAGATCTGTAGTCTTGGATTCCCCTATCGTTCAAAGAACGAGTTCTATAACCTTTAAGTCAACTGTTTCTCTGGTCCAAGATCCTTCTAAATAATATAATGGACGAGGACACATGCATGGACCAGCACCCTGACAGCACTTCAAAGCTGAATATTTTTCTAGGGACATTAAGCTATTATCTCTTCAGTCTCATTATTAACTTATACATTGGTCAATAGAGCTATTCCTAAGCCAATTACAAAAGCCAATTATGTAAATCTCCTTTTTCTTTTGGATACAATTATCAGGAATCTTTTGAAACTTGGAGGATTTAGCTGATTATCTTATTCATTAGTTTCTGCAGTAAGTAGTTCCACCACCTTTGTGCAACTTCTCTGGTCTTTTCAAAACGAAATTTGACGGTCCGGAGTCTATCACAAAGACATTTCTAAATCGTTTCTCAAGATGTCTATATCTTCTTCTTCTTTTTGTGACCGAGGTGTCCGGATCAGCTTGCGCGCACCTCAACTATTCCTCGGAAGATGTCTATATCTTTGTAGTCCTCTAATCTTACAAAAACTCGAAGAAAGCAAACTTTGGCATTTGTTTCTTGGGTACTTGTTACTTAATAATATGTTCATGTGTAGTATAGAATAATCGGTCGTTTATGGGATGTCGGGACTTGGATATAACAAGAAGAATGTTGCTATGCATACATTAGATCATGATTAACATAAAGTCATGGGTGCCTTCGATTTTATCTAGTCTCAAAGCTTACTTTGGGTTCTCGTTATTTTGAGGCCCTTGAACATGGTTTGATTGTGGTTAAGGTAGTTTAAGTATATGCGCGAAAAAACGACTTAGAATCAAGAAATAACTAACGGTGCTTGTTTGGAACAATGTTTTTGCAGCAAAGGAGAGAGGCCGCATAGCACCAATTCTAGAGATGTGGATGGGATAACAAGGCCAGAAATCATTTCATCTCAACATAACTCTGAGGTTAGAATCCCGGTCGCTCAAATATGTACGTATAAGTGACATATTTATACTTCTATGTCGATCATATGCATAAACTAATGATATACTAAGAACAAACAACCGTGTATGGAGAAAGGAAAATTATGGAATGACCTTAATCTTTGCGACATGCACGACAGATATATAAAGTCAAATAATAGCGCAAGGAAACATATGTTTTGTTTGCCTTCTCTATGAAAAGAGGGTCATTATTGCGTGATTTCTTGTTACCTTAGTTTATAAGGATGTATTTAGACAATAAATTTTCATTTGCAATCGACCACTCACATAAATAAACCAGTTGAGGCGATACTTCTCAGAATTCGTGATTGAAAAAATCAAAATCAGTATATGTATGCTAAGGCAAATTACTCACATTAGTCAATAATGCGAGATCACTATACAATGAATACATAAGAGCAAGATCTGAGTCACCGTATCAAAAGTTTAAGTGAAAAAAAAAAATGAAAAGTCTAGACAAACCCTATTCAGTCTAAGTGAAAACAAAGAACATTTAAACTGACTAAGATTAAGAAAGTCTATATCACAACTAAGAACTAGATAAACAAATCAGTTTATACAAGTAGGCGATTCTCCTTATGTCCCTCTTTCGAACTCTGGATGCATAGACAATGCCAAGGTGTTCGACACACTGATGAGACAGTATACGGAAAATTTGTCGATTCATAAGCTCACGATATATTACTAATGCTCTTGCCAGAAGCTTACTCTTAAACCTAATATCCTGTAGTAATAATTGCTTCTGCATTCGAGGATAGATCAGTACACAAACTAACTATAGCTAATGACATTTAAGCTTCTATACTTAGGTTCTTGTATGATCTCGTCAAGATGAAGATGTCACCATTCTTCCAATGATGCGACGGAGGGGTTTCCTCTGTCAGTTACTCAGCTAGGCACGAGGATGCAACTCATCACCGGATTATACGATAAAAGTTTCAGATCGCGTTTGAGCCGAAAAAGGCCTGATCAGTTGCCGTTCCGCTGCACGAAGTCTACTCGAACGTCTGGATGAGTCGACTCGTGTAATTACATGTAGTTCTAACTCGGTTTGTAAACAAATCCGGCCTAGGTTAAGTATATAAGAGTAGAGAGAGCTTGAACGAATGATTCCACACACTGTTGTCTCATGTTATTCTATGGTTTGGCTAATCTTTTTAAACACGGTCATTCAAATTAAATTTTCATGACATGACATAGTTTTCCATATATATGCAGGTGAAGTATATGGGTGAGCAGAGAGATCGTACGAGATCAAGCTTGAATATGAATGCTCCAAGCTTGGAGTTCAGCCTAGGGAGATCCGATTGGCGTGGCAATGTATATGACTCCCAATTAGACGCATCAAAAAAATGTTTTTTTTAATGCATATAGATGGGAAATAGTGTAGAGCACATTAATTAATGATATAGCTTTTTTGAATTAACAAAGTCATTTTTTCAAACAACCGGTGCATCGTTTCTTTTCCCGGCCTCGCACTTTGATGGTTCATGTCCGATTGAATAAGGCTAAAGTAGATGACAAGGATAAAAGGGTTGAAGCATATCAATTTTCACACGTTGGTAATTGAGGTGTTCCATTTAGGGTTTTGCTTTTCATAGTCTTTTTGATCGATTCGTGAAGACATCCTGCTGTGTTTGATTCTCTCGGACGGGCAATTTGAGGTGAACCCGCTTCGATAAAGTTTGCCTTTGTTGAACGAAGTGTTTGGTGTTACTAGTCCTCGTGTCCTAAAACTTAAGTTGTTATAATACGGTGCGAAATGAACTTTGGCTCCGTTTGTTTTACGAAAAATAAATGATTTGGAAAGTATACTCCTAAAAATGATCGCTCGTATCTCTTACAAAAAGAAAGAACGAAAAATTTTCATCACAAATAAAAATGATTATACACAAATTGTTGTCAATAATGAAAATATCTTTCATTAAAACTTGAGATTGTTCGCCAAACAAGAATTGGACCTTTCGACAACATGTCTTCACTTGACTTAGACATAGCCAAAACGGAACCGTGGACCCGGAACCAGCCCGTTGACTGGGACCGTGGTTCCGAACTGCCAGATTTTTTTTAAAAAAAGGGCCATGTGGGCCCCACCCCCTGAGGAAGAGCCGAGCCAACGGCTCTTCTTCCGTAGGGGGCGGGGCCTGCCCGCCCCTCGGGAAGAGCCAAACGGCTCTTTCTTCGTGGGTCTTCAAACTGTTGCAATTTTCTTTAAAAAAAATTAATAAAAAAATTCTATAAAAACCTCTCAATCCCTCTTTATTTTTCTCACAATTTCTCTCCAATACTCTCAAGTCTCAATCTCTCAAATTCTCTCAATTCGCTATTCTCTCTCAATTCCGTCTTAATTCTTTGAATCAACTTTCCGATCAATTCTCTCAAAAAATGGCAAGTGGAAGCAGAAATACTAAAAAGGGAAAGAGCCCGATGGGAGAATCCGATTATCCTATTCGTGAATATGATCCTCGTGAATATGCATGTTGGGAAGACGACGATATTCTCAATCCCAACGCTGAGCACGTCCCAACGCAAGAAATTATTCATCCTTCTACTGGTGTCGAAGAATTGTCTATAGCAAATGAGCCGGGACGGAAGAGCTGAGAGGGTACATCCGACTTATGGCTACACTTCAACAAAGTATGGAATGAAAACGAAGGCAAGTTTGATATAAGTTGTAAATATTGTCCGCAAACATACAAATTTGGTAAAGGAGATGGCTACGGAACATTTCATCGGCATCTGACGAAAAAACATACAACGCAAGCGGGGATCGACACTAGCCAACAACAAATTTTCGAGTTCGTCAATCCTAACGCTCATCCTTTATTCGGTTTCACTAATGCACTTTATAAACAAACATTAGCTGAATATGTTGCCCTTGAGCATGCTCCGTTTAATACTTGTGAAAATTTTAATTTTAAATATTTGGTAAACACTGCGCTGGTTCCGCAAGTATAATCTGTTTCGAAAATTACTCTTAGACATGAACTTAAACAAGTTTATATAAAACGAAAAAAGGATTTGAATTTTTTTTTGGGAGAATTTAATGGACGTGTACATATAAGTAATGATATTTGGAGTGATTCTTAGAATTTTAAATATAAGTAGTGATGATTGGGTTATTCAAAAAAGACTTCTTCCATTTCGAGTTTTTCTTGAAAGGCATACGGCTCATAATATTTATAGACTAATTAGGCAAGTTTTGGAAGAATATGATTTGATTAATAAAGTTTTTTCAACTGATTTTGACAATGCCGCCGCAAATACTGCTTCCATACCCGAGTTAGAAACAATTTGTAAACCCTCTTTTGGGGGATAATTTTTTTCACATTAGATGTGCTTTCCATGTTTTGAATTTATGTGTACAAGACGATTTACGAGTTCTTGTGACTTCTCTCAACCCAATAAATAGTGCAATTAGATTTTTATGGAGCCGTCCTCATCTTATGAAAGCGTGAGGAAAATTTTGTAAACAAAATGGGAGAAAGGCAAAAAGGTTTCCATAAGATATTCCAACTCGTTGGAATTCTACCTACGAGATGCTTTTACAAACTTTTAATTACAAAAATTTATTATGTTCCTTTATCTCGAATGATGTTCCCGATATTGCTTTACTCTTGCAACATTGGGACGTTTGCAATTTTTTTTTAGATTTTTTGCAAGTTTTTAATGATGCTACTAATATTTTATCTGGTATTTATTATCCTACTACATATTTATTTTTAAAAAAGTGTGTTAATATTGCTGGTGATTTTAATGAATATGAAAAAGATAATGAATTAGCTTCGAGTATTTTAGTAATGCGAGAAAAATGATTGCATTATTATTTAAACATTCTTCTTGTCTATTTAGTTGGTATTATTTTCGATCCAAGTACTAAATTAGATAGTTTATTAGATTATCTGAATGCTTATTATTATGATCATTTACATTTGGATGAAGCAATAGATATTTCAATTATACAAGTAGAGGTTAAAGAAGCTATAGTAGCATTATATACTGAATTTTATAATAGATATGGTTTAAGTGATAGTGAATGTGGATCTGCCCAACATAGTGTCTCACAAAGAGATGCATGTATTTCATTTAGTAGAGGGTATAAAATGCTCATGAGTAGGAAAAAAAAAATAGAAAGGGACAATAGGTAGTATTTCCGTATTAGAAAACTATTTAACAATTGCTTTTGAGTTTAGTGATTCTGAAAATAGCGTAGATTTCAAGATTCTTGAGTGGTGGAAGAACCATTCAACTCAATTTTCAGTACTCTCCATCATCGCAAGACAAATATTAGCGTCCCATTCTTCAATAGTGGTAGTTGAACAAGCATTTAGCGCTAGAAGATTAATTTTGGACTCTCGCCGTTCAAGATTAAGTTCGGAAAGTGTGGAGATTCGAGCTTGTGTCGATGATTGGACAAAGACTAAATTTTGACAACAAGAGCTGGATCGAGAACACGAATTTTTCAATGATGACTGTGGAGATACTACCGCTACTACAACAACGGGTAGCGACGATTGACGATGAGGTAAGTTGGGGTTACCAAAGATAGGAGAACTACATGGGCTTTGATTTTTCTATCCCCAATAAAACATGTAGGCGCTTAATGATAATTCATTAAGTTCAAGCTCATTCCTCCTCTCTCTCTCTTTTTTTTCAAATTTTATTACAATGTGCAATTTGATCATAATTTATAATTAATAATTTATTTTATTTTATTTTTTTAAAAATAAAATTAAAAGTTCGGAACTGCCCGTGTATAACTTGATTGTCATGAATAGTTTTGATGTTGTGCATTTGTTAAAGCTTGAAAAATCGTGGGACATATTAGTTGCGTTGGTCTAAATTACATACATAAGTTAGATCTACAATCACATGAAGTGAAGAAAAATTGTCCAAAAAGTCATAAACTTATTGCACTTTTGTCATTTTAGTCATAAACTTTTAATTTTATCAGTTGAGTCCTAAAACTTTTCACATTTTGCCAATTGATCTGGCCAATTTTTTTTTAGAAAATTACTGAGGTAGACATTGGCTGTCTTGCGTGGTACGATTGGAGCTGATGTAGACAATTCTTAATGATATTTTAATATTTTTGAACATTTTTATTTTGTTTCTTTTTTTCTTTGTCCTTTTTCCTTTTCTTATTTTTCCCCTCGTCGGCCATTGCCTGGCCTCGTCGATGGCCTATAGAGGTTGCTGGACTCAAGCAAGGTACGCTTGACCCTAGACTAGAGAAGGCAACCTTCGCAAGATCTGGTGAAGGCCTGCCCTCACCGACCCCTAGCGAGGGTTGCCCTTGCTTGGGCAGCCATTGCCTAGGCTAGCAACGGCAACTCTTGCCCGAGCTAGTGAAGGGCTGCCCTCACTTGAGATCAATGGAGGAAAAAAGGGAAAAAAAAAGTAAGGATGAAAATAGAAAAAAGAAAAAATAACAAAATTGAAAAATATTAAAATACTATTAAAAGTTATCCACGTAAGCGACGATTGTGCTATTTAGGACGCTTGACATCCTTGTTAGCTATTTCTGGCGAAAATTAACTGGATAAACTCAATTGGCTAAAAGTGAAAAGGTTTATAACTAAATTTGCAAAATTAAAAAAATTTAAGATAGAATTGGCAAAAGGGTAATAGGTTTAGGATTTTAGGGACAATTTTCCTCATGAAGGCGACAATAACAAGTCGATTGATCACAATTTAAGAGTTGTTCGTGCATTAATAGGATAATGCCATTGATTCGCTCATAATGGGGAAAAGAGAAAAATACATAAATCAATTGCTGTCGAGCCTAATCATAAGACAAGTTAGAGTTGCTTCCATGCACGAAACTTGTTAAAATATTTTATTACCGTGAAAAGAAAGTGTGATTATTGGATATGAAAAGAGGGTGAATGTTGGATATAAAAGAATTAAGTGGTCGGTGGTGGTTAATCATAAAAAGTTGTGATGGTAGGGGTATCTATCCCAAGAGACGTGTTAATTGGTTGTCTTTGTCGTTAAGGAGCATCAATTCATACATTGTTCATCTTGTCAAAACGACAAACTTCTTCGTAATCTTCTCCTCTTTTCTCACAAAAGTTTCACAACACATTCAACTTGAAATTTCGATAAAGTAACTTGAGTAATTGTTGAACTTGTTTTTCTGGGGCTTTGATGTATATGTATATTTGTTCTAAACCCGACATCAGCAATAAATAAAACTTTAAAGACGGGGATCATCATGATGCATCAAAGCACCAGAAAACTTAAAACTACCGGTCTATCTTCATCAGAAATCAAGTCTCCCCAACAAACTTAGCATTTAGTCCGCACGCATTGTTTTGAATATTGTGAGTTTCGGCTCCGTTTATTTCACAAAAAATGAATGGTTTGAAAAATATTTTCTTAAAAATGATCGTCTAGATTCGAGAGAGGATCCGCGACGGTCGGCGACCAAAGGGGAGGGACTATTGGCCCTCGCCCTCGCCCTCGCCCCCGCCTCAAGCAGTGGGTTTCTGCCTTCTTAAAAAAAAACTAAAACTAAAGGACAATAATGCCCTTGATCAGCTGGTGATATCAAGCTCTTTTTTTTTATAGTAACATGAACATTTTAGATTCTTACTTAAAAAAAATAAGGGCATTTCATATCTTTATTTTGAAATTTTTCTTTGCTTATCTATTTTCACACGTAGGCTTCTCATTGCCCTCAGCTTTTTGACCTTTCTTGAGATTGTTTTATCTTCTGCTTGTGCCTTCGTGTCATCGTTATCCTCATGCACGAATGGAAGTCCTCCAAGATCTTCGGACGATGTCTCCACGTCATCGTCGTCTTCTCAATAATCGCAGCTTGATTTTATAATGTGTCGGTATGGATCGGAATGTCGATTTTCATGCGTCCTCGCATATTCAGATCCTCATCCAACACACGAGGATGTCTATGTGATAAGACCCTTTTAACACACGAGGGCCGTCACCAATCGCTCGCAAACTGAGCTTAACGACGTCGGATTGTATCCGACATCCGTTGGATCATTCCATTTCAAGCTTCGTTTCAATTTTGTTATTGCAAATTACGCGTCCGAATCGAATCGCCACCACAATCTATCCCACAAGAAGGAGCCAAAACTCCACCCACCCCCCACCTCAACCTTTGCCGTCCCGTCTCTCACCAAATCGCTTATGCAGGGGCCGTGTACACGTAGCCAGAGAAATTTCGAGGAAAGAATTTGGGGTGATAGTACCACAGGAATGGCGGGGCAATCGGAGAAGTTCTCGATGGATTTCACGATGGGCGGAGTGGCCGCCGTGATGTCAAAGAGCGCCGCCGCCCCCATCGAGAGAGTAAAGCTTCTGCTGCAGAATCAGGGGGAGATGATGAAAAGGGGTCACTTGAGGCGACCCTACCTTGGTATCGTCGATTGCTTCGGGAGGGTCTTGAGAGAGGACGGTTTCTTGTCGTTTTGGAGAGGCAATCAGGCAAATGTGATCCGCTATTTCCCTACTCAGGTAAGAGCTAAAACTTCGTCTCTTGCCCTTTTTTTAAATCGTGGGTTGTCTTTCTTTTGTTGTCTTCTTGAAAGTTAGAAAAGTTTGGGGCTTTGTAGGTGGAACAGCTTTTATGGCTAGATGTTATTGTTGATTCTTCGGCAGCTCAAATGATATTTGGCTGCAAAATTTGGTTGGTTTTGGGAAAAGTGGCTTAAATGGTGTTTCAGTGGAGGATCAGAGGTTGGTGTTCAATCTGGCATGGCTTTTGATAAAAAAAAAAAAAAAATTCTGGCATGGCTTAGTTGGTTCCGATGGAGAATGTTCCATTTTGAACTTCTTACGACGCATGATGTCTTTCTACTAGAATATTGGAATCTGATTTGCCAGTGAGAATGGAATATGGAATGTGAAGTGAAAGAGGATGGAATTGCCTGAACTAGCCTGCCTTTTTTACCTACAATTTGATAGGCAAAGGGAGAGAAGAAGAATAGATGAAAAAAGGCAAAACGATAAGCAGCATGTCCCTGTTAATAGTCGGTTGCAATCCTGATTGGGTGCTTTCGGCATTACGTTCTGGCTGACAGAAGGTCCTTGGTTGCCTTTGTGGATGATTATGTGATATCCCTGTTACATTTTTGTGCATCCTTCCTAGTCAAGAGAAACGCTTTCAGAGATTTCATCTGGAGGGGCGATTTTGGAGAAGTATTGCCCGTCGATCTTTTCAAAATGCCAGGCACTTCAACTTTTAGGATGAAAACAAGGGTCCACAACTTGTGATTGTAAGGGTGAACCGGGGCTCATGACATGTTTGTTAGTTGAGACAGGCTAGTGCCTTGCCTCAGTGATAAGATATCTATTCCGTGATCTTAACTGCTACGTGATCTTCTCCCACAAGCACTAGAGTCTTCTGCTTATTTCTACTCTATATCAAAATACTTCCTTCAAGAGGTTGCAAGACAACAATGAACTCTTAAGTGAATAGCCAAATCAGGTGCTTACAATAGATACGAACTAGCAAACAATGCTGCTGTTTTATTATAGAATCAGTGCCTTTGGTTACCTCCCAGCTATAAGCAAGACTTCAAGTTTTGATTATTAGTGTCTTTGGAGCGGTAGCTCTTGTTTTGAACCTTTCGATATATTCATCACTGATTTTAATTATTTGACAGAGCTTTTACTGTCCCTAGGCGTTCAACTTCGCATTCAAAGGTTATTTCAAAAGTTATTTGGGCCGTTCAAAAGAGAAAGATGGATATATAAAGTGGTTTGTTGGAAATGTAGCCTCGGGAAGTGCCGCTGGAGCTACCACATCATTGTTGTTATACCACTTGGATTATGCACGGACGCGCCTGGCAACTGATGCTAGGGAGTGTCCAGTTCGTGGTCGACGGCAATTCACAGGATTACTTGATGTATATGGCAAAACTCTATCCACCGATGGAATAGCAGGTCTTTACCGTGGATTTGGCGCTTCAATCGTAGGAATTACTTTATATCGTGGCATGTATTTTGGGATCTATGACACGATGAAGCCTATAGTTTTGGTCGGTTCTCTTGAGGTATGCAGCTATCCAGATTCTCTTTTTGATGCCGAGAATCTCGAATAGATGCTAACGTGAATTGAAGATTTATAATTACTGTTTGTCTGTTTTATCAAGATATCTTCTACTTGATGCTGTTGGAAGTGAATTCATTTTCAATTTCGCCTACGGGAAGACTTATTTTGGGTCCTCTGTTTTTTTCTGCAGGGGAATTTCTTTGCCAGCTTCTTGCTTGGTTGGAGCATCACGACCGTCTCTGGAGTATGTGCTTACCCTTTTGACACTGTAAGGCGAAGAATGATGCTCACATCTGGACAAACCGTCAAGTACCGAAGTTCCGTGCATGCGTTTCAGGAGATTGTCCAACGCGAAGGTCTGGGGGCCCTCTATCGAGGAGTCACCGCGAATATGCTTCTCGGTATGGCAGGCGCTGGAGCTCTTGCGGGCTACGATCTGCTTCAGAGAATCGCTTCTGGGCACGGTTATTCCTACGAGCCGCACCGAGGCGTTTTGAAGTGAAAGTTTGTAGAATATGGATGCGTACGTCATTCATGCATGGAGTTGTACAGGGTAATTGAAATGATTCAAATGAAGGAGATAGCTCCCTCAATTGTACAGTGTAATTGATTGGTATGTGAAATTCATATAGATGATCAATAAGATGAATGAAAATTGAAATCTTAAAAAGTTTGTCACTGAGTGTCCTAGAACACTCGTTAAGTAAACAATTAAAGAAATTTACAATCTTCAATGCATCGATTGTCTTCGTGTCGTGCACAATTAGTATGTTGAAATTGATTGATTGCTATCGTGTTATATATTGAAAATAAATTGACTTGTACCGACAAGATCCTCTCAAGAGTAAGGGGTCTCGAAAACAACACTAGCATTATATCCTTAAGAAGGGCAAACACAACCATGGCACCGGTACAATTCTCAGACAGGAATTTACAAACAGAAGCAATTTCACTTTTCACTTCCACCAAGGTACTTTTGACCAACCCAATCCCCCAAAGTACTTGTTCATCCATCTGAAAGAAAATGAGCACACAAAGCTTCTTTTCATGGACGATGATCCTAATGGTTAGGGCCAAGAAGCGAAAGCAGGAAAGTCCTATAATGGCCCGATGTTTCGGAGTGAACTGCGTCATTTAGAGTCTTCTTGTACTTCTTATGGTATTCTGCTTTTATATACTGCATGTCGATTTCGGTCCTCGTCACGATCACCCTTATCAGCGCCGTGTCATCGGTCCCCAGACCTTTCATTGCCTTGCGTAATACCTGCAACGTAAAAGTATGTATGCATGAAGGGTCGCAACTCAAATGGGCTACAAATTCTCAAGCAGCAGCTAAGCAAGCAAGGGCTATGCCTGAGATGAGATTGAAGAAACATACCTTTGCAAAATACTTGGCAGGGTTCTGAGAGCACTGTAAGATTGTCAAGAGACCATACTCAAAATATCCTGATGTTTCGCTCTTCACGGCCTGATTCGGTTTATGTTCTGGTTAGGCATCATGCTTAACAAAAGGATAAATAAACAACAGATGAAATATGTAAGTTTATCTGAAGAAAACTCACCTTCTTTAACGAACTGCCATACATGTTATGATAAGCGGAATCAATAGCAGCCAAATGTGCCCCGCTTCTTTCGCTAAATATCTTTATAAAAGTCTTCTCATCGGTCCCCAGCCGCTTCTCCCCAGATTTGAAAAGAGCCTTTGCATCATGTTCTACGGCCATCCTATCGACTTCAAAGCCTTCATAACGCGGCGTACCGGCATATTTAAGCAGAAGCTGCGGAAAGCCTTAAAGTTCAGAAACTGATGACTTATCTAGTTTGATATGCTGTCCCCTTGATAGGTTGTGTCTATTTGCAGAAAGATTCCAAGAGCTTGTACAGAATTTAAATCATTACATTCCGTATGCATCTCTTTGTATTGAGCAGAGACAAATTTAAAAGTTGGCAAATAGTTTCGTGCTAAACATGTATGAAGAAATTGATATAATGGCTATTAATAGAGAAGCTTCTTGATGCAATCTCAACAAAGAGGTTCTCATTAACATGACCCTCCTTTCATTACTGAGAACATCCCTACAACAGAATGCATGAACAAAATCTCAAAAAGAAATCGAAAGGTAAGCAGGTTTTGAAACAGAACGAGCCAAAAAGAAGTCCCCAACTAATAACTAACAAAGAAAAAACTAAGAAATCGAAACCATAAGATCTCTGTAAAATGAAGAGCGATTTACCAAGGCTAACTATGCACACCAAGAGCTAAAAACAGAAGAGAACTACCACACCTTCTTATGGTCCCCAGAGGAATATTTCTCAATGTCATGCTCAAGATGAACCCCAAACTTGGAATAGTAGTGTTGCTTAAACGTCTGTATCTGAGATGGAGTTCGAGAACATATTACTTCAGTAGCAGCTTGAACATTTGATGATGACCCCAAAAAGGCCTGCCTTATAACTATGGCATCTCGTCCAGCTGGGTCATGCATCCATAGCAAAACAGCCGTCTGGGAAAAGGAAATGGACAAAAAAAAAATTACAGGATCATGAAGCATAATAGCTCTCTACAAATGCTCAGATTAAAAACGGTTATATCGCATCAAAAAGTGCAGAACGTACTGTGAAAGAAAGAGTAGAATTGAGACCTCTAATTTGCCAGTCAGTTCCGATTCTAATCGTTTGAAAATATCTTCAGAATACATGGTGCGATATTCCTGATGAATAAGAGTGCGTTGTGTCACATCCCGATGGGCAAGAATATTGACAACCGCTGAAGTATCACATCCCAAACCTGGAATATGAAATAGAAAGCGTCACTTGTCACCTACCAAACCTCCTTTATAAGCCTTCTTCCTGGAGTAATTCTAATATCCAATATCTCCTTTCAATTATTATTTTGAAACAGAGAACTAAGAAAAAGGAAAACTGAGGGTAGCGAGCCAGCAAGCCCATTCCTAAAGGCTACTTGACTTCTAGAGCCGTGGAAACAGGGTTATGCACTCAAAGCCGCTGCTGGCGTAGGCATTCGTAACTATGTCTCCAAGTCCTGTTCAACTCCCCAATGTATAATTGCATAGCCACATTTTACTCATGAATCATCCACTACCTAGACATAAAAATCAACAACATCCTTCAAGAGAAACCCAGCAGCGAATATTTCTCCTCACAAATTCTCCAGTCAGTAAACAGATATCGCTCTCTCCAACATCAATCATACCAAAATTAGGCCCTACTAACCGCGAGGTTGATGGAGGATCTGAGGTCCTATCAAGCAGCAGGCCAAAATGGAACTGCTATAAGCATCAGTGCCTATAAGCTGAAACTAGATCCCACACAACCAACAACATCTAGTAAACCCAATTCCCAAAAACGGACAAAACATGCCACCCTGAAGAACTCTTCCACCTTTCGTTGAATTGCAAAACAAACGACAACGCTCGTTCGATAACTGTCAACAAAAACAAAGAGCAAAACGAAGCAGAAATTGAAAGTAAAACATAGTTGGCACCGGAATTACAACCCTTTTGATTGCAAAACAGATCAATCAACTTGAGAGAGAGAGAGAGAGAGAGAGAGAGAGAGAGAGAGAGAGAGAGAGAGAAGTACCCTTGAAAGCACGGTAAAGCTGCATAGCATCGTCTCTTGGGGAGGTGAGAACCGGAGGGACGGTCAAAGTCGACATTTTTCCCTTCCCTTATTCTCCTTTCTCTTTTCCCTCTTCTTCCACAACCAAAACTCAGTCTCACCCTGTCTTCTTCTTCTTCTTCTTCTTCTTCTGCGAGAAGGAATTGAATCCGAGAAAAAAAAAACCACCCAAAAGCAAATAGAATGGCGAGAAGGGGAAGGAGATTCGAAACTGGTTCTTCTCTATCCTTGGAAAGGAGGAAGCTCTTTCAACACCTGTGGCCCATGCACAAATCGCGTTTAAAGCAACGTTGCTTTCCTGGAACGGTTACATTTTGATATTTTGCGACATTTAAAAACTCTCACCGATCGTCGTTTCCAGCGTGTGTCCGGATGAAAGTGACACCCACTTGAACTCCCTTCTTCTTCAATCCCCCCTTAAAAATCTCCTGAAACCAATCTCTGATTTACTTTTTCCGCCATCTCAACGCGCTTGCTTCCACGTCTTCTTTCCTTCTTCTTCTGGTGGCGTATGCGGTGCATCCACAACGCCTGACTGACACTTCATCAACTACCCAATTAGGAAGAATTCTAAAGCGCATGGCCCTCATTTTCATCAAATAAAAACTTAAAATAAAATACTATTTTATATAAAGACTTAAAATGTTCTCAATTTTTTTTTTTTTTTAAAAAAAATCTGATCAAGAACATTTTTTCTATTTTTTTTTCTGCTGTCGGCAAGAACCCGGTGCGAGCATCGCGGGTGACTGCTATGACCGGCCATCGCCTGAAGAAGGAAAAAATGAATAAAATTTACTTTTAGTCAAACCCTTCTTTTAAAAGAAAAAATTAAGAGCAATTCAAATTCTTATTTGAAAAAAATAAAAATATTAATTTTCTTTCATCCCATAATTAAAAATTACAGTTTTTGCCCTATTTCATTAGTGAATGGGCGTTTAAAGTATACCCCGTTAACGGAATCCGTCGATTAAAACCAAATAAATCCGGCTCCTCCATTCAAATTTCAAGATTAGTGCGGCCATCCACCTCATTTCTTGAAGTGGGGTTTTCCTTAATATCATTGTCGAGGTGCGAATAGCGATCATAATATAAACCTGAAGTACAACGTGGGGCTTCCAGTACGGATTACACGTGCAGGTTGCGGTGTCGACCCTCAGCTGGTTGACTTGGTCGGCTTTACAGGTGTCACAGGATCACGTCAACGGACTTATCACATGAACAGATAGATCACAGATTCCCGTGGAGTGGATCAGCAAAACCGTTGACGTCGCCTACCCAAGAAACTTATCGGAATAGTAAAGTTCGAAACAAGACACATTCATCGTGAACAACAAAAGGAATTCTAGAGGGAAAACAACATTTCGCATTGATGGGTATCCAAGTTCTTCATCAAAGTTTCAGCTTACAACAGACATCATACTTCAATCAGCATAATGCCCTAAACCATTTGAAAACACAATGCTACTACAACTCTTGGTGGTTGTCCTTTCGTTGCACTTGCTCCAATCCGTCGTCGATGCTCCTTAGCGTGTTTACGTATGTGTAGCTAGAGAAGGAAACGAAAAGCTTCCGAAACCTGCAATTCGAAGAAGCATATTTTATCCACTTGAAGAAAAGAAATCCTTCACCAAGATTGTCCGAACTCGAGGGAAACTTGTAGAACAGGGGAGTAAAAGAGGAGAGGAGAATCTTCGGAACAATTTTGAAGTCGATACAGGGCAGGACGCATACCAAACCCATTGACTCGAGTGTTGCGACATAGCAATGAAGCTCCGCCGAGGATTCTCGTTCATTAAGCAATGCACTGACCCAGTGGGGCTACGCGAGGCAAATAACATGGATATCCAAAAATCAACTGGTCCACCATACTTGCGCAAGATGTTGGTACTTACCTGCAAAACATCAAGGATATCGAGATGACATAAAACACGGTACATCATATCCAAGACAGAAATACAACAATCGTTCAACATTTGGCAGCTGGATTATGATCTCGCAGACCGAGGATATCCCGTCAACCTAACAAAATTGTCCATAATAAAGTGACAAGAACTATCATTTGAATTGCTGAACAGAGAGAACAACTAAATCTATAGTCAAAGAGTCTAAGAAGCTGGATTCCAAAGGTTGAACTATTTTAGAACAATAGGCTTTCAGACCAAAGCTCGTGATAATGAGAAATAAAGGTAAGGCATGGCAAGGGAAAGAAAACATACAAGTTCCCAGGCCTCAATATCTCTTCGTGCCGTCTCTTGAAGGAGCTTCCTGCTTACACAGAATGCCATGAAAAGAAGAATAAGGTTACTTATAAACAATTTAGGTACGCCATAGGTAAAGAATTGCGGCTGGAACAGATCAATCCCCACATTAGCAGTGGACAAACCAATGTCAAGTGGCAAGGTGAGTAATAAGGCACAGACAATGCTTAATTCATAAATTTCATTAAGAAAACCACCGATGGAGGGAGGTAGGGAGATTATACAGTCCATTAGTACTGTCAAATGTTGATCATATTGAAGTTACCTCACATGCATAAAGGACATCACTGGGAAATTTTTAAGATGCAACAGCTAGAGAAAGCAATGGATTAAACATTTCACTAACCGAACCCCATAATGAACATCACGATGGTTGCAATGGCCCGAAACACCATAGTCATCAAAAGTGACAACCTGAGAAGCTCATTTGATGAGTATCATCCTATAAGCAAGGTCACTGACTATGTTACCAGAGCAACTAGAATTCTCAATTTGACATAGTGGATAAAGATCCTCAATGCATACAACACAAATGAAGAAATTTCACGACTGCTAGCATTACTTGCCAAAGGCAAATAAGGAAACAGGGGCGAAGAGCATCTAACTTCAGAAAGGTTAATTAAATTGCCTCCTGCTTTCAGTCAATATCTTACCACGTGAATACCACAAGCAAGGACTTCCTGTTCTATGATATTGGATAGTAAGTTATGATTCCATTTGTTGCCAAACCCATCCTAGAGATTATAGATAAAGATAAAGATAAGTCATGCCGACATTTCTAATAACATGAATATAGACAATAATAAACTTCACTGATCAGGTAGTACCTGCAAATCTGGATGGTCCAGGACTTTAACTTGTTGGCGTGGAACCTTCATACAAGATTCCACATTAGACAGTCCAAAATGTGGACACAATGTATGGACAAATTCTGAAAATCACCTTAAGGGTCACACAAGCTTGATAAAGCTCTTCTTTTCTTATATTTCCTTTGCCATCAGCATCACCTTAAAAGAAAATGAAGCTAAGCAAGAGAAGCACGTGCATAATAAATCACCGAGTAAAGACACAACTGTTCTAAGGAGATCCTTGAGAAAAAGGCACCATGAGACGATGTGCTAGAAACCTTTTACTCCCCAAGTTATCACGCGATGACATGACACAAAACAACACCACTCAAACAATTAGCAAAACATTTGGAAGCTCGCAGTGTGACTGTGACGCATGAAATTCTGATACAATAACTTATTTTTTGCTAAGATCATACTAGTATTGCTCTCAAGTACCATGTGCATTGCCTCTTTGAGTGAAGAAGAGAAGGGCATTGGAAGAATCCTAATGCAATAACATGAAGAAACTATCACATTACCAACTGACAAGCATAAAATATGAAGGTTATGTCCCCTTGAAGTGAGATAACTTATTGTTGGCGAGAAAAACCTGCAATTGAATCATCCAGAAAATCTTCAATACAGATAGAAAGAAAAATCATTTCATTATTTCACAGATAAAATAATGAGCATTTTGCCATTTAAACATGCTCGATTGTGGAGAACTATACTGTAGTCCTGAGAAGGAAAGAAAATAGCCCTCGGTATTAGTAAACTAATAAAAATAAAACCCATGAATACCTTGAACTATACATGGAAATTGCTAAAATCCACAAGTAATTTTTCACAGCTCACAAAAGGCGCTATAGTATACAATCTTGAACTCGGAGCCTCGGACATGGATGTATCCAGAACGAATAACAGGACAATATACAGTAAAAACAGCTTTGCTTTTCAGCCAACAACTGAAAACATTCAAAGGAAAATCTTACATGGACTCGTCGTCAGGGTGGGCTATAACCAGCAAGACATTGCTCTTGTTAGCATTTTCGCCTGATTATTACCACACAAAACGATTACAAACAAAACAACAAATGACTCAACAAGAAGACAAGTGATGAACTGGATCACCAACCACTAATCAGAAACGCAGGTTTTCTGGGGAAGTATGCTATCAAAGATGCAAACCATACAAAGACTAGTGATGCAAAAGTCAAGAGCCACATGATGTCAGCTTGTGCCTGCAAGAAAAAAAAAAAAAAAAAAGGAACATATGTCGTTAAAACAACCAGCAAAATCAAGCTGAAAGAGTCACCCATCATCCAGTAATGACAGAGAAGGGACAAATGCAGAACCAACCGTGAAGACGAAACACTGGGAAGAGATAAAAATTCGATCTTCAACCAAGCAAACAAGTTCAGAATCAGGATGATCATTAGCGGATTAATGCTGGCACGACTGGCACCTCAGAGGTGGCAAATTGGGTGGGCAGGATCAGGTCTGCACGAGCGCAGGTTTGTCTCCGGCGATCGTATTCCACCAGTGACATGAGAACACGGGAAAAGAACCGAACCGATCCATCTAAGCACGTGGAACATAACACGACTACAACCCAAAACCTAAAACGAACAAGAAATCAAGCATCAATCGACATCGACCCATCGCCGACCAGAGAAACAACACGAGTCTCGCCCCAGAACAGCGCCGGCGATGCAAAATGAACAGCAAGAGAAGAACGCTGAGTACGTGAGACTTACGACAATTGGACTCCGATCGAATTCACGATCTCGGCCACCTCTCTCGAGCGAACAGACGAGGAACGGAACTCGGGTCGGGCATCCAGTCAATTTGGGCCTATGGGTTCAATGAGACATGGGCTAGGCTTTTAATTCGATAAGTGATCACACCTTCTTAACATTGTTCGCGAAAAGTTAAAAATTGCCGAGCCTGGCCGCGTTTGGTTGGGCTTTTCGGAAAGCCTATAGGAAAATGCAAATGGCTAAAAGTATTTGGTGGAAGGAGTTGGCAAATCTGATGACAAGAAATTACCTATAGTAATGACAGGGGTAGAAGCTGCATATTTCCCTCAGGAAAACTGAGACAGGAACTACAACAGACCTTGTTAAAATTTCAACCTTTTCCCGCGACTAGTGCAGCATCTTACTTAATGAATCATACATGCTCCACGTGCATCCTTAGTTCCAACTTAAAATAGCTGTCAGGGGTCAGCATATTACACCCCAGCTGCATACACCCCAGCTGCATTTCTATGATTCTACTAGATGGTAAAGAAGCCAATTCATGTTAATAGTCTTCTCTGGATACCAGCCAGCGCATTTTGTCAAATGGGGACAACCGCAGAGCCACAGCCTTTACTCACTTGCTCACAATGCATTCATTCCAAAACCAGTGGCGACTACCTTGTACAACGGCGGAGAGAGCCACAGACTCAAGTTCACTCATCGATCAACAACTGCAAGTCACTAAGATTGATAAAGAACAGGCCTTTAAAACTCAACACAAAGCAATAGTTGAAGGTGAGGAATCATCAGACAGAGCTTTCTAGGCTGCAATTGTCCATCAAGATACGCAGTTTAGGAACTGCCTCAGAGCCCAGTGCACATTGCATCATTTGAATTCCCCCCCAACCCCAGATATATCACGTAGCAAAATCGCAACAAGAAAGTTACTTTTCCCCCCTTAATAAAAAGATTTCAAACTGTTGGCAAAAGCAAAAGGGATCCTCAGCCAAAAATGCTTGTAATTGTCATCAAGTCACAAGACAATCAGGTCTCAAAGATTTCATGCCATCATCGGAACCCTCACGCCATTGATCAAGAACAAGACCGACCCCAAGAAAAATCTTGACTTTCTTTTTTATGAAAGAGAGACCCACAAAGAGACGACGAAGGGAAAAGAGTTGAGAGATTTTGCAGGATGTTTATTCACTGCGCCTGGTAAAGAGCTGAGGCGAAGCGACTCAAATTCCCTGCACAACACTCAACGCCTCCTCTCCCATCGACGACGAAAGACGTCCCTCCAAATCACCGCGATGACATGCCCGACCGGAAGGATCCCCGTGGGAGGCATGATTTCCATAACAAATCTCAGATCTGACAAACATACACGGCGGGGGGGATCGAGACTCACCCAGGTTTCGCCGGCCAATAGGCCAGCGAGGCGTGGCGGTTGGGCTGCGCCGGTGCGGACCGAGGTCAGAGATCGAGAGAGGTCCAACGATGACGGCTGCGGCGGCTCGAAAGCGTGACAGCGCCGTGCGGGCGAGAGGAGGAAAGAGAGGCGAGAGAGACCGGAGAGGAGAGGGAGGCGAAGCTGACGATGGAAAAGAAATGAGAGGCCAGGGCTAAATTTGGAATTGTATAAAATATGCGAGGACACTAAAGTCAAACTAAAAAAATACTTACTAGACACCCAAAGTTCCTTGGGAAAGCCCTTCCCAAAACGCAGCCCAAATTGCAACAAATTTTTGTGGGGGCAAAAAGAGAGCAAGAAGAAATTAACAACTTGTCAGGCGAAAAATGGACTTGTTAGACTAACAACTGAGTGATTTTTATTTTTTATTTTTTTAATGTAGGGGTCAATATTGAATGTGAAATTTCTTTTTTCCATTAACTGAGTTACAGAGATAAAATTCAACTATTAAGACAATGTATGTAGTTTCTAAAGATGAAAATAAGAAGAAAAGGTGATAACTTATTATTGAGAGAATATTTCTCCTCATCTTCGTGCTTGGGTATAAAATAGTAGCCCATAAAATATGAAATGCAAAATATAGAAAAAAAAATGCCGAACTGCTTTTTTTAGAAATAAACTTGAGGGTATTCCGTAGGGGTGAGCGGTTCCAGGTTCCGGGTAGGTTCCAGGTTCTACCTGGAACCTACCCGCTAGTACAGGTTCATCATTTTTTGGAACTCGGAACCTACTCGCCACATTGTGGAACCTGGAACCTACCCTATCACAAGTTCCAGGGTCCGATTCCAGGGTACCTAGGAACCTGCCAATATAACTCTAATTGCATCGAAATTACATCTACATAGACAGAAAATGGGGATACGAGGAACCAACGTAACTTCAAAGCGGGAGATACCGATCCCATATTGTTTACAGAAACAGAAACACAAGACCAAAGAGTGACTAAACCTACCCAATGATGATGAAGAATGATTCATCAGTAAAAGCTAGAAAGAGTCGAGAACGATGCTCATAGATCAACCCACAGGAGCAAGCAGGAGGCAGAAAAATGCATATTATTCATCAAGACATGCTTCCTCCAGAAATAGCTTTACTTGCACTCTCCAAACATGTGTCAACGAAGGTTTCACCTTGCCAATGTGTTAAACCTCTGATAAGGCAGCTCTAATTTCAGATTCTTTAGCCTAATCGGTGGTAGCAATCCATTCCTAGAGATTTTAAGGACCAGAAATAATGCAGAAATGGGCATGCAGGACTTCCTCTAAAATCAAATCCAAATTCACCACTCATTCAGGCATAATTCAGCACTGATCTTTCAACAAACACCTGACCAGCCAAAAAAATAACCACAAAACCCCATTTCTAAAACATCAGTCAAAGGCTTGTCAATACAAAGCTATACAAGATCACGGGCCTCAACGAGACTAATCGAGCTATTGTTGTTTTCTTCTGAAGCACTTAAGAGTCGCAAGAACAGGGAACAAAGAAGCCCTCAAATTGATTTTGTAAAAAATAAAATCGACCCAAAAAATCAACGAACCTCGGGAGCCGTCGAAACGAACAGTGGATCGGAGTAGGTTGGGACAGAGATGGAGATGGAATCGGGGGCTGTGGGTCGCGGTCCAGGGGGGCTGAGGATGGGCGCAGAGGTCGGCGACTCATGTGGCCGACGGTGGCTGGAGAGGGATCTCAGGCTACTGTGGTGGCTCGAAGGCGGCCCGCGGCTGGGCAAGCTCGGTTCTCAGGCACCTCACGAGTCAGGGAAGGGGTCGCGCAGATCTCGGCTCGCTGCCACTTACGGCTTGGGGTCGCGAGTGGACGGTGGAATTGCAAGGCGATGGGCAGCTGAGAGCCTGAGAGGTGGATGGAGCTCGACAGAGGAGGAAGGGATCGGGCCGATGGGTGATCAGCATCGTGGACAATTTGATGAATCGACTCAGCAGAAGACCATTGGGGGGACTCAAGCATGCTGCATCGTTGAGGAAAGTAGAAGCTGACGGGGAGGCGGCCGGCTTTTAGCGAGGTAGCAGGTGGTAGCCCATCGACAACGATGGATGGTTTTTTTAAAAGTGTTCCAAAAAGTGTTCAAAAATCCAGAAGCAAATTTTTTTTATTCCTTCAAAAGTGTTCCTTGGTACAAAAGTGTTCCGCAAAACACTTTCGGAACATTTTTGAACCATACGCATTTCTGTTCCAAAAGTGTTCCCGAAACACTTTTGAAACAAAAACACTTTCACTAGCTACCATCCATACGCAGCCTAAGCATTTGAAGCTACTCGGACCGAACCTTGTGTTTTGTGAGGAAGTGAATTCCCTACCTTAATGGTAGAGGTGTATTAAATCTGGGCCCTATTCAAAATGGGCATCCTAAATCAGTCCACAATTTTTTAGTAAAAAATAATGTGGACAACAAATCCAATTCAAATAATTTGCCACTCATTTTGTGTCAACAGCAGGATAATTGCATATTGCACGAGGATCGGTCACGGATACATTTTCGAACTTCTGTGCTACCATTCATTTTCGAACTTCTGTGCTACCATTCGCCATTGACTTTCGGCCCAAATGATGATTTGCTTATCACATCAGCACGAGCATGGCAAACCTTTTTGCTGTAGTTTCAAATGGCGTTTGAAAGAAAATAAATGAACTTGATTCGAACACAGAAGACCGAGTTTAATCTAAAGTCGAACACTGCAGCAACTCACACGTCCAGCTACGGGGATTTGATGACTCGAACCCGACTAAAACCTTCCTTTTTTCTTCGGATGCCGAACCCTCACTCCTCCCACTCTTAGGTGGACCTAATTCTCAGCCGCCACTATGAGTACTCTGTATTGACACTTGTGTACCAGTTGAAAACGAAGAGATAGGTTGCAATAGTGTGCTTACCTACTCATAAAGAAACATAATCAGAACTCAGAAGAAAGTCATGTCACCAAGATAACAAAAATCCTGCACCCAAACATCGTTTCAAGGATTAACCCGCCTCTCAGTACACTTCACTGGGTGTTTAAAGCAAGATCATTCCAAGAATCTCCATCAGCTTGTTTAGTTTCCTGATCTGGATTATGCAGCAAACAGTCTATCACTAACCAGTCGATTCATAAGAATATGCCGCAAGAAGTTATATCTAGTGTCGTCATCCATGTTTTCTGATGAAGCATAACACTGGTCAAAGCACTAAATATGCCAAGACCATAAATGAGGAACATAAACTCATCTATCAAAAACCAGGCATGAGAGAATGTCTAGGAGAAACGTACAAAGCAACTACTTCTACATGTTCTTCTATCTATGCTTTAGCAAAGTTACCATCAAATGTTTAGGAGAAACGTACAAAGCAACCGCTTCTGCATGTTCTTCTATCTATGCTTTAGCAAAGTTACCATCAAACAATTCCCCCACATCATGTACATGTTCATTTGTCTCTGCTTCAACCAACTAAAGATATCAAAATACTCACAGCAGCACCACCTTAACACTAGAGACTTTGTTATGATTGTTAGAATTGTGATCCTCACAAGAACAAACAATTGGCTAAAAAGGCTTAAGGAACTTATTGCACAGTTCTCACAGTTAGATTAATTGATACATGTTCATGTCAATCTGGTACAAAGGAAGAAATCCTCTAGCCTCAAGCTTATTCACTCAATGGCCAAACAATGATGCATCACTATAAACAACAAGAGTGACAGTGGACTCATTCAATGTACAAGCAGAAGGATGAAAGAAGCTCTATCTGCAGAGTGCAATAGGGAGATAGAGAAACTCCAATAACCAGCTTAATCAAAACTAGTGTGTCATAATTCGTTTCTTCCGATGCTGGTTGGTCTCTTCATTGAATAGCAAGCATGTAGCATCTAAACTAGAGTGTTGTTCTCCTACGATGTTGGTTGGTTAAATAGAAAGCATGTGGCATCTCTATGAACAATTACTAACAAAGTGAAGACTTACTATCAGGTCAACCATCAGAGGATAAGATTACACGATGCATTTTGCAAAGATCAGTACAGACAAGAGATCGAATACATACTCGAATCTTCACCATCTTCATTTCGAACAACCAACACGGGCGGCAAGGGAAGTTCTGCAACAGCAACGCAATCATGTGGAGACCAATTCAGACATTGAATCCTTAACAAAGCAGCGGTACATATTCATTTACCAAGTGGATGCAAAGTGAGAGCAAAATCATGAAAGTGAAGGGAGAGGAAAGCAAAATACCATCATCAGGCAGAGTGTCTCTCATCCATTCCTCATCCACGATATCTATGAGTATACCCATGCTTAATTCTGCCATGTTTTCCCCTTCAATTCTACCACTACCCTGCAAAAATACACAAGCCCAACAATGGAGATGGTCACTTTCAGTTTTTTCCTGAGGTCTGAACTCAACCCTCTCAAGGTTAATCATCACAAGTTCCACTTTCCCACTTCTCCATCTGTTTCATCGAGGCATTTAGCAGAAATTTCACACAAAAATAACAAAAACCCCTCTCCTTTTAAGTGAAACCCAGCGGGACAATACGTCGAACATGTTAGATACAAAGCCGAGACAGAGAAGGAAGAACCCGTAGCGGCGAACAGACATGAGTGCCCTTTAAAGCAGAAAGTCAAATCATCATTCCGATTCAGTGATGTGAACTCAAGCGACGAAGAATGGATTACCCACAAGTAGAAGATGAATCAATAATGACCATCGGGCACTCCCACAAGGACCAACACCCCATGTCATTGAATTTTTGCTACAACACAGAATTATTGACCATTTTTGAAATAGAGATGCTTCAGGATAATTTTTGTTACAACACATAATTACTGACAATTTTCGAAATAGAGATGCTTCAAGGTTCACATTCAACCATTTCCAGGGATCAACATCTACATTTCTGCAGAATCATCTACTATTTTTGTGTCGATGTTTAATTGAAAGGATACAAGCACTGTTTGTAGAGCGAGACACACACCCAAAACTTAACTTAAAGACTCAGCTACTTACTAATTTCTAATAACAGCAAGATAGTGCGGTATCAAGCAGTAGCAAAAATGACACTGATTAGGGCGACAGAACAAGTCATCAAGCATAAGCAAGGAGTAATGCAATCCCTCAATAGAAAAACGAGGAATACCTACATTTACAGGATTAGCTCGTCTCCTCGCCCAAGCTCGCCGTTTCGTCGCCCGATTAGGACCGGCCCTAGTCGAGATCGGCGAGGGCGAGGCTCACCCTAGCCCAAGAGGGCGGTCGCCCTTTGCCAGATCGGCGAGGGCGACCGCCCTCTTGGGCTCGGACAAGCCTCCCCCTCGCCGATCTGGCGAGGGCCGCCCTACTCGGGCTCGGGCGACGAGACGGCCAGGGTTGCCCTAATCGGGCTCAGGCGAGAAGACGAAGACAGAACTAAAGTGCGAAACTCACCGAAGTCGTTCGACGAGAACAGCGGACGGCGGTAGTGGAGATGGCGGGTCACAGGAGCGGCGGAGAAGGAGAGTGAACCGAGAGTCACAGACGAGGGTCGTTCTGAAGGTCAAGCGAAATGACGAGAGAGAAAAGATAGGGAGTGATATACGGGCATGTTTGGTTCGGGTCCGAATCGCCCAACCTCCGCTTAGCAGATTAAGTAGATCCCCACCCTCCATTAATACTCTCAAATATTTCCCCCTATTAATGGAGGGTGGGGATCAACTCCGGTTAGGGGATTCGGATCCGTTTGGTTTAGCACTTTGATCAATGGCCTTTGAGTAAGAGCTGAAAGCCTTTTTTTTAAATGCAAGTAATTTTTTATAAAATATTTTTTAAAAATATATTTAAAAGTAATTTTGACGTAAATGCTGTTGGGTAAAAAGATATACTTTGTAAAGTATTTTTACTTTTTTATAATAAAAAAAATGACGGCAGGTGATCGCTAACGGCGACGGCAATCAGCGACAGCGGCGAGAAAATCGAAAACGGCGACGGGCTGCAGCGATCGTCGGTCGTGGGCGAAAGGCGGCAGGTGAATGTGACAAAGTTAAAAAAAAAATAGTTGCATTTGAGATGCAACTTCCCAAAGTACCTCCTGATTTGAAGGCCTTTCGAGAGCATTTGAGATGTAATTGCATCTGTCCAAAGTGAGCCAAAAAAAGAATCAAGCAGCATTTGCATTTGATTAAGAGACTTTAGAGCCCAATGCTCATATCAAATATTGTTATTTGTGTTGCAAAAGTGGTTATTTTCGCTTCAAAACTGATTATGTTATCAAAATTAGAATTAGAATTAAAATCGTTTGCGTTACCAAATGAGATTTCAGTTTTAGTTTTTTTTTACTTTTTGGAAACAGAATCACAAAAATAGAATTATTGCCATGCAGATCCTTAGCTCCCACGAACAGATGAGGAATACACAACTGGGAGAATAATGTGGATTTGGGCTATGGGGTCACTAAATAAATGGATATGGCGTGGGCTGGGCTTTTAATTTGATAAGCTGTCATACACAATATATAAATGTATGTATGTATGTATGTATGGTCGAATCCCATTCTATATATGGATCAATACTAGATGTGACAATATTTTTTTCCCGATTAGCCGAGTTAAGGAGGGAAAAATACAATTACGAATGCAATGGACATGATATCTAATGATAAAAAAATGGAATGCAAATGTGATCATCGGGCGAGCGGCCATCATTGCTCAAAATTGCGATCTGAACTTGACCCGAATTTTTTTATCTCATTTTTATGTCAAGGGCAGGCTTGGTGGACATATTAAGCTCGACCATCGGTCTCGGTCTGCTTGATAGTCACTTTATAATTAAGAGAGTATTTCCTTCTATCCTCGCGCTTAGGAAGAGTCGGAAGACCAAATAGAAGGAATTCGAAATCCCCAAGGCCGGTCAGACCGCTTCACTTAGAAATTGACTCAAGTGTGCTAGGTACAATTTTCATTCACTATATGTGACCTTCTTTTGATTATTTTTAAAGCAGGACACCGTAATTACACCGCTACCAAAATAATATCGAAGCGAATCACATCATTTTCGTCGCCACACGCTGACTCCAATTAAACAATCACCAACGCATTACCATCACAAGCATTTAAAAAAAAAAAAAATCACAGCTCTTCGTTAATAACCCTTTCGGAGCTTGCGTTTTGGTGCTAAGCAAAAGGCACATTTAATTAAGCTGTGATTAACTCTCGATTGGTCCCCCCTAATTGCTTGTGCCAATCCTTTCTCGAGAAGTATAATCTCAGTGTCATGCGTCGAGTTAGCCAAGCTAAACTTAATTTAAAGTCAATTTAGAGTACTCATTCCCAACCTTTATTTGCTTGGACCAACCAACGAACCTTTTTAGACGTCACGATCACAATATTTTCTACTGCAACTTGTGAATCGCAAGTGTAAATTATATATATATATATATATATATATATTATAATAATAATAATTCACAAGTGCAATACTTTAAAAAAAAATCATCTATCACGAGGAAAAGTAAAAAAAAAAATTATGACCTATTGTATTTGTGTCAACTCAGTCATAAATATTTTAATTGGACCAATTCCATCCTCTGCCTTTTACATTTGTGCGAATTCAGTTCATATGGCAATTTTTAGCAGGAAATTACTAACGTAGATAATTTTTTTTAATTTATAAATTTGGAAAAAAATTCAAATAAGGACTTAAAGTGGATCTTATTTTAAATAAAGATATAAAGTGCCCTCATTATTTCAAATAATGACCTAACCAAAGGCATTCTCATCATTTACATTTTTCTCCCTTCCTTTTCGCCGGTGGCCGGTGTCGATCTCAAGCGAAGGCTGGCCACCGGCAAGGGATAGGTGAGGCCGTCCTCGATGGTCACAGGCTTAGGGCCGTCCCCGCCTATGGCTGTCGAAACGAGGCTGCCCACGAGGGACAACCTTGCCCTGCCCAGGCGAAGCCGTCCCTCGCTTGTGGTCGCCGAGGTGAGGTTGCCCTAGACGGTCGTGAGGGAAGGCCTAACCATTCGCAACAAAGAAAAAAAGAAATGAAAAAAAGAAAAAAAAGATAAATGATAAAAATGTCCTTTATCATGCCCTTCTTCCAAATAATTAGGAGATTTCCGCCCTTATTTAAAATAAGATTCACTTCATGCACTTATTTGAGAAAATGATAACATTCAAGTCCTTATTTAGAATTTTCCTTCCAATTTTTTTTTTATGATTCTTCCTTTCTTTCTTTTTTTACCTTCATTTGGCCAACAAGGGTTGCAGCCCTTGCACCATCATCAACAATCAATAGGACCACATGTTAGGATGCACGTATGAGTTGTGTTTGATTAAGTAGCACTGACACTAATATGTGACACGTGACACGACACGACACGATACGTCGATACGTTATTTCTAAAAAAAATAGATATTTTCGACACGTTAAGGACAAGTTGTATATCGAATATATATTTTTATATGAAATAAATTATTATTTCTATGATTTTTTATTTTATTTTTTAAAAAAGAGAATTTACAAAAAAGTGCCTTTATAATAAAAAAAAAATCTACCCTAAATTCTTTCATATTTTAACCTAAGCCAATTTAGGGAAAAAACAACAAAATAAAAAAAAATCACTTGAATTGAATTGATGGCTTCCACTATACCACTCAACACCCCATGTCCTATTTCTATCGTCCTCTTATCTTGCTCTTTCCCACGCCTTCTTCTCCTCTCTCTAGTTACTTTTTGAAAAAGAATTTACACACTTCCCCACATTCTCTCTCCTTGCTTGTCTCTCATCTTGCCTCTTCCCTAGGCTCTGTTCTCTCTCTCTCTCTTTTCTTTTTGAACAAGCACGCCTCACCTCTCTGTCTCGCTAAGTGAACAAAGCAACGACAACCGCCGTTCTCGTTCTCTTCCGACGCCACCTTCGCCGCTCATTCGCTCCCTGCTCCGGCGCACACAAAACCCATTCACTACTTGGACGCTCGCTGCTCGCTCGCTGCCTCCCTTCCTCCAGATCCGTGATTTTTTCGTTATCCTCCGTCACTGATGCCGGCTCTCTCCCTCATCTCTCATGGTGAGATGCAAACATCCTCCTTCCCCTCTCTACATGATCTCACAGTTTCAGATTTATGTTTTCACCGCCCTCCTTCTTCATCGACTCGCGTATCCGTCGCATGTCACTCGCGTTGACCACATGTTGGACCTCCGACACACGTTGATCGCGTGTCGGGCGCGTGTCCATGTCCGACACCGACGCGCCGAGGAGATCGGCATGTCAGTGCTTCATAGGTGTTAGATGTTGGATATATTGTTAATATACTCCAGATAATATGTTCGCATACAAGTCCATTAGGTAAAAATATGATTATTTGGGTCCATATGGGTTGAAGCCCAACAGCTTGCTTATTAACTCTGGGTTCTCCTAAGCTGGGGTAACACTGTTCCAAATTTGACCTTTTTTGGTGTAATACTTCAAGCAATCAAAGCATTATTTACTCTCTTAAATCCTAACTTCCAACAATTTTGAAGTATTAGCTTCGTGTATCAGATTTAAGCGAGCAATGTGTCTACTAGAAGAACTCGTTAAGACGAACTCGCAGGTATAAGTTACTTTCGATTTCAACGGTTGGTTTGGCCGGGATCTGAGTTTGAATATTCGGGTAGTCGAAATATTTGAATCAAGAACCCAGAAATTATAGCCAATTTCAGATGGTGAGACCACTTGAGTTTTGTTCTACTCATCGATACGAGCGTTTTGAGTGGCCACTCGTGTCGAACGGAGATCGGGCGGCGGAGATATGGCCATCAGAAGTTTTATTGTAGCATAGATTTTACTGTAGCACGCGGATTTACTATAGCACGAGAATTTTCGGTGAATTTCTAGCGATTTTTTGACAAGTTTTTGACGACAAGGGTAGTTAATCTGAAGGTTTTTGGGCACTCCAGATTCATTTTTGGGGTCTGTTTTGGCAAATTCCACCTTTACAAAGCAGTTTGACCAAGGTTTGTGGCTTTATTCGACTTTGTGAGCTCCAATGACTCCCAGGTGCACTCTTTTTAAGTTTTTGCTCTGATTAACATGTTAAAACATAATTCCTATGATATTATGAAGTTGCAATCATTTGATATTACTGAATTTCATTGTTAGAAATTACATGTTCAATTTGACATGAAAGAACATGCAATATTCTACACTATATTGAGTGATTTTACATCATCACTAGAGATGTGGATGGATATCAATGGAACAAAGATGAAGATTTTTGTAGAGATTACTTTTTGACTTCTCTAAATCCTCGCCTAGATATGACTTGTAGTGAGTTTAAGACGGCGAAAGAGATATGTGATCACTTGAACGCTCAATTTCAAAAGTAAGAGGGGCTTTCTAAAATTCTCATAGTGGAGAAGTTCTTTGATTTTAAATTCAATATGAATTCGAGCATCATATCTCCGTTAGTTGAACTTGAGAACATGAGTAACAAGTTAAAAGAGGATAACTCTGATATGTCCGATAATCTCTTTGTCAGTCTTGTGTTGAGTAAGCTATCTACTGAAAGGAGTTCTTTCAAGACTGAAATGTACAGATAGAAAGAATAGATGGGACTGGATGAATTAAAAAGGTATATTCACATTGAGGATCAAAATATTTTTAGGAAGAGGTTAAAATAAGTAGGACAACAAAAGTCAGTTGCCAACTTGATTTCACATTCCAATAAACCTAAAAAAAGTTCAAGCCACCAAAAGCTAAATCCTCTTCATAGTTAGAGGCCAAAAAGATTATCTCTAAAAGGAAGAAAAAGGGCAAGTGCCATAACTGTGAAAAATGGGGTCACTGGATAGCAGAGTGTAAGTTATCGAAGATGCCAAAGAATGACACACCACAAAATGAGGCTAATATATTAATTAGTGAATATGAGCCTCAAACCTTCATTGGAATGATGAAGAATGGAAAGGCCAGCATCTCTTCTGAGTGGTGGTTAGATAGTGGCGGTTGGATAGTAGCACTACTTGTCATGCTACAAATGATAAGAACTTATTCACTGAGGTTACAGAAGTGAAAGACGCTATGAAAAATTGCAATGGTGGTGAGACAGAGGTGACTTATGCTGGAACTGCAAATTTGGTGCTTTCTTCAGGTAAATTACTAACTCCGAAACATGTTAGAGTAGTACTTTTACTTAAAAAGAATTTGATATCTATAAGTTAACTTGATAAAACTGGCATGTCTTTTTAACTATGAATGGTAGAGTAACTTTATCTGTTAACTCATTTATTTCGGTTGTGCGTTCATGATTAATGATATGTATAGGTTGAGTTTAGATATTGATAGCATAAACCATGTGAGCTCTACTTTGATTGAGCCGAAGTTGTTACACAATAGACTATAGGAAAATGCAACATCTAGCTAAAACTCACAACATTCCATTGAATATTTCTATTCGATTTGATAAATGTGAAGTGTGCGCACATGCTAAGATCACTAGAAAACCTATTAAGTCGGTTCTACAAGCACACAACTTCTTGAGCTAATACATTCTGACCTAGGTGACTTTAGAAATTACGTTACTAGAGGTCGTCAGAAGTATTTAATAGCATTCATAAATGATTTTTCTAGATATTGTCGTGTCTATTTGTTGAAATCGAAAGATGAGGCTTTTGAAAAATTTAAGATTTTCAAGTCTAGAGTGGAAAATCAACTCAACTTAAAAATTAAGAGGTTTATGAGTGATAAAGAAGGTGAATATACAATGACAATGTTCAAGAAATTTTGTGCTTGAGAGGGGATAATACTTGAAACCACTGCTCCTTACTCACCCCAATCAAATGGTGTTGCCGAGCCTAAGAATAGAACGTTAACTGAAATGTTAAATTTCATGTTACTTACAGTTGGCATGCCTTCATCCTATTGGGGATAAGCAGTTCTAACTGCTAATCACATCCTGAACAGGTTGCCACATTCTAAATTGTCTATGATACCTTATGAGATATGGCATAAGCGTCCTTGTAGATATGATATTCTTAAGACTTGGGGCTGTGTTGCTTATGTAAGAATACAAGATCCTAAGAGACCTCAGGTAAAACCTATAACCATTACTTGTGTATATCTAGGTAGTGCAGAAGATAGTGCTGCAAATAGGTTTTTGGATCTATCTACTAATACAATGATAGAATCTAGAAATGCATAATTCTTCGAGAACAAGTTTCTCAGAGATCATGGCTTGAATATTTCTGGATCTATAGATATAATTTCAAAGTCTCCTTTAGAATCTGAAGCAGGTTCTTCTGACACTAATTCCGCACAGCTGACTGTTGAACCAGTTCCAGTTAGAGTATCCACAAGAGAGAGTTCCCAAAAGTGTTGGTGAGAACTTTGTTACTTGCCATCTAGAGGATGATCCATTCTCCTATCAGGAAGCAATGAGATCTAAGGAATCTCTACTATGGGCAGAAGTCATAGATGATGAAATGAGCTCTCTGCTGCAGAACCATACTTGGCAGCTAGTCAATTTGCCAAAAGGCGTTAAAGCTATAGGCTGTAAGTGGGGATTGAAGAAGAAACTGAATAGTGATAGATCAATAACCAGATACAAAGCACGTTTAGTAGCTAAATACTACAAACATCATAGTGGAATAAACTATTTTGATGTCTATTCATCTGTGTGTCATCTATCAACTATAAGAATTCTTCGTGCTTTGGCATCTATTGAACACTTTGTAGTGCATCAAATGGATGTAAAGACAGCTTTCCTAAATGGAGAGTTAAATGAGAAAATCTACATGTAACAACCGGAAAGGTATGTCATGAAAGATCTTGAGGACAAAGTTTGTAAATTGAACAAATCCTTGTATGGTCTTAAACAAGCACCTAATATGTGTCATATTAAATTTGATAAAGTGGTAAAGAGTTATGATTTTCAGTCTAGTTATTCAGATAAATGCCTTTGCCATCGTTCTATGTCAAATAAAATAGTCATCATTTGCTTGTATGTTGATGACATGTTAATTCTTGGCACCGATCATTCTATAGTGAGCGATGTGAAATCAACTTTAACTAAAGAATTTGACATGAAAGATCTTGATATTGCTAATATCATTCTTGGTATGAAAGTAAGCTTTGAAAGGCAAGTCATCTCCCTTAGCCAGACTCATTATATTGAGCAACTACTTTTTACCTAGGGATACAATGAGTGTAAATCGAGTGAGATACCATGTGACTATAATAAAAGACTGACTCCTAATGAAGGGACCAACGTAGATCAGTTAAAGTACTCGAAGCTGATTGGTAGTTTCATGTATGCTATAAGTTACACAAGACCCGACATATCTTTTACAGTTGGTATGCTGAGTCATTTCACTAGTAATTCTAGTAAAGAGCATTGGGACGCCCTCAGTAGGCTGATGAGATACCTTAAATGTACTAAAGATTATGCTCTATGTTACTCTGATTTTCCTCAACTGTGGATGAATATTCTGATGTCTCATGGTGTTCAGGAATTAGAAATAGTAAGTCCACAAGTGGATATATATTCACTTTTGGTGGAGCTGCTATTACTTGAAAATCCAAAAGACAAACTTGTATCGTATTTTCGTCTATTGAATCGAAACTTTTTGTTTCGCCTCAGCCGGTGAAGAGGCATAGTGGATAAAGAATCTGATTATGGATATTCCTTTGACTAGGGTAAAGATTAACTTTTTAAGCATGTTCTGTGATAATCAAACAGCTGTCCAAGTCGTCGAGAATTCCCTCTTTAATTCAAAGAGGAGACATGAGAGATGAGACATGCGTTGTTGAATTATCTGATAGAACAATGAGTTATCACCTTGATCGATGTGAGATCGAATGATAACTTGGCCGATGCTCTCACAAAAGGTCTGCCTGAAGATCGATTATTCAAAACAGTGGGGAAAATGAGGTTAAAGACTATGTAGACAAGTCTTAATTACCATTTACTTACCTTCTAATTATGTGTTTTGAATTATCGAATATTCCTTTGTTGGCCAAAATGATAAGCACAGTTTATATGTTTCATCGATGTTCATGGTTGCTGACTAATTTGAAAAGGGTGAGTTGTCTCATTCCAAACTTGATGAAGATGACTTTAACCTAATTCAAAGATTCTATCTGGGAAGTTTGTGCCATTCCAAACTTGATGATACAATCCAACTAGGTTGGACTATTTGGTTAAATGATCTCTTTCCAAACTTGATGCTAGATTATTTGACTTCAAGGAATTAATAATTGTGACATTCCAAATTGAAACATAGAAATAGTTGTTTGCATAAGAAGCCTGTTGGTCATGTTCTTAATTGAAACTTGATATGACGTGACTATGTTATTGTAAGTGACTTGACTATTGGTCCTGTTCTTTGAAACTAGATAATATTTATTCTTTTACAAATAAACTTAAGTTGATGGCTCTTTGTCAATCAAACTGTTTAAGCCTTGTTCATAATTTATGAAACTGGCTTGTTGCTTATGAACATAATATTACGATACTTTATGACATTAATATATGTTCTTCTCTGCCTGATGTTATAATGCTAAGTTCTTTTAGTAGAACTAGACACTTTTAGTAGACTATTCAAATGATTGAATTCATGATAATATGAAATTCATATTTGACATTCTACAAGGGATGACAGAGATGGAAGAGAGCTTAATAAGTAGGATCTTGATTAGGATGACCGATTTGATGAATGAATATATATCATTTAGAGTGTGTGGGGACTTGACAGCTCATCTGCTATTGCCCATTTTGATAGAGTCCATTTACTTGATACTTACATTTTGCCATCTCTATTTTGTAAACATTATTATGCTTGTTTCTTATATTGTTAAGGCCTTGGATTATTTGACTGGCCTACTTATACTTGACTGTTATTCATATGCTAGTTGTGAACAGATTCATGATTAGGATGATTCACTTATTTGGATTGCAAATGATGATTGAGTTTAATATTTTCCTGCTAAAACTCTTTGACCGATCCTAGTTGATTGTCTTGGACTGAATGTGGATGATTCATATTTGTTTGAACATTACATTGACGACCGTATTGGAATGTGTTGTATGATGAACATAGGAGGAGATTGTTAGATATATTGTTAATATAGTTTAGATAATATGTTCGCATACAAGCTCAATAGGTGAGAACATAGTTATTTGGGTCCATATAGGTTGGAGCCCAATAGCTTGCTTATTAACTCTAGGGTTTTCCTAAGCTAGAGGTAACACTGTTGAACGTTTCAAAACTTGACGTCTGTTGGTGTAATACTTCAAGCAACCAAAACACTCTGTACTCTCTCAAACCTTAACTTCCAACATTAGAGAAGTCTCACATTGAAGAATTAATATGGTTTTGAGCAGTTAATATATCCAAGTTGGCCCATAACTCATTTTAAAAGTGGGTCCAACTGGATGTATTGACGGGCTTGGACTTGGGATCCCTTTTGGTGATCTCCCTAAGTGAAAGTATCAGACTTCTGCTGTGTGTTGTCAACAAATGGAATCAGAGCCGATGGTTAATTGGTGGCCCACTCCCAAGATATATTCGTATTTGATGAACATCCCAAGGAAGGAATCTGGTGGTCCCGAGGGCGATTTCAGAGTCGGTGGACATTGTGGTGTAGCAACGCGGGCTCGATGAACGTTGATGAAGATTTAAGTTGAGATAAGTTGGTGCGGAATGATACTTGGATTAAGGGAGAACAAACCTAATACTGGAACCCACATGTGAGGGGGGATTGTTAGAATGCACACGTGAGTTGTGTTAAAGAAGTCACATATTGAAGAATTAATGTGGTCTTGAGTGGTTAATATATCCAAGTTGGACCATAATTCATTGGTTTAAGCTTTTGAGTGAAGGTGGATCCAACTAGATATATTGACGGGCTCGGACTTAGACTCTTTCTTGGCGATTTCCCCAAGTGAAAGTATCAAATTTCTGCTGTGTGCTCTTAACACCCCATAGGCCCTAGGCGAGGCTGTTGTGACCTCGTCAGCCACGAGTACGGATCGCTTGGCCCAGAGCCCGCAAGACCGCGAAGGCCTTAAGCAAGGAGCACCCTCCCTAGCAGCTGATGAGGCCGCAATGACCCTGGCGAGGGCCTAGGTGAGGGCGACCCTTGCCAGCAGCAAACCCTCACGCGGCTAAAAGGAAAGGAAAGGAAATGGGAAAGTAAAGAAAAGAAAAGCACAAAAATATAAAAATTCAACGTCGATCGTAACATGTGGGATCATAGGCACCCACGTTAGTGATTGTTGACACCTAATTTTTTTACCATTTATTATTGTGATTTTTATTCTTTAAAATTAATTAAAAATATCAAAAAAGGTCATAAAATCACAAAATCAACTTTGGAAGCCTTGGTTTAACCTTAGGAACCAATTTTGAACAAAAAATATTTTTCGGTATTTTTAATATTTTTCGAGTTTATTTAATTATAAAAATACCCAAAAAATCAGAAAAATACCATTCGTGGTCAGAAAAATACCCAAAAATATTCGATAATTTTGTTTTAATTTCCTCTTCAAGTGTGTCACTTTAAATCTCAAAAATTCGGCTCGGGTCACTATGTTCCTTCACAAACATAAACCCGAACCGAGCCTAAAAAAAAATCATTTTCGAGTCTTTTAGTTTTCAATTCTCACTTTTTATAAGCTATGACATTGGATTCTAAAGTCTTAAAGTGCAATTAGGTCAATTTGCCCTCCAATTTAATCAATTTTTACCAAAAGGGCTTAATTGCACATTTTTCTTTCAATTAGTCCCCGGTTTCACGGATGTATACGTATGCTCTACATATTTATACGTCATACGTATTTATATGTTATGCATATTTGTACTGTTTGGTAACCTCTTTAACTCTTGTAATAATAATAATGGTTATTATTTTTAACACCTTTGTTAGTGCCTTTTTTTTTAGCATTTTTGTATTGTGAGTGCTATTGCTAGTGCTATTTTTAAATAGCATTTTTTGTATTATAAATTGTGAGTGCTATTGTTAGTGCTATTTTTAAATGACATTTATTTATCATAAATTGTGAGTGCTATTGTTAGTGCTATTTTTAAATGGCATTTATTTATCATAAATTGTGAGTGCTATTATTAGATAGAATTTATAATTGTTAATGCTATTTTTAAATAGCATTTTTGTATTATAAATTGTGAGTGCTATTTTTAAATAGCATTTTTGTATTATAAATTGTGAGTGCTATTGTTAGTGCTATTTTTAAATGTCATTTATTTGTGAGTGCTATTTTTAGATAGAATTTATAATTGTTAGTGCTATTTTTAAATACAATTTATTGGAAGGTATTTTTGGCTATAAAAGGATGGCAAGAGTTTTGAGGTTGAAGAGGGGAGACATTTTGTAGAGTGTGCAAATTTTTTAGAGCTTAGAGAGAAGAACACAAACACTCTCTATATCCTCATAATCTTGAGTGAGCAAAATATACTAAGTTCGGAATATTGATTCCACATATTGCTAGCACAATTGTTGTGGAGTTATTAGTCGTCTCCCCGTTCGTCAATTGGTGGTGCGTCTGAACTAGATGCCTAACACTTGTGGAGGTTGAGATCGAAGAACATCGAACCGACACCTCCGTTCAAGCACGCTACGAGAGGTAATCTATTTACTCCCTTTGAGGCTTTGTGATTTTTTTCGATTGAAATGCACGAAGTACGCCTCTGGAGATACATGTATGGGTTGTTATTTATTTCCGCTACGTGTTACGTGGATCCCAACAGTGGTATCAGAGCCAATCCTAAGGTGTTTTCGTGCATTTAATTGATTTTTGCAATTTTTGCAATACTATGGCCAATATGTATTAACGAATTGTTCGTCTTATATGGCTAATGGAGGTTGATTGTTTTTATATGATAAATTAATCAACGTAGCAAAAATTGAGACTAAATCAATTTTGAATCAAAAATTTATGGTTATCTTATTTTACGTAAAAATTCTGAATATGATTCAACGTAGAATTTTTATTGTGCCTTCCTAAGTTTTAAATTGTGAATTTATTACTTACGTGGAAGGGTGGTGATCATGGAAAAATCCCTAATCAATGTGTTTGATGTATATATGAATGTATGATGATTATTTATATATTTGGGGTTGTAATTATTAAATGGAGGCTGCGTACTCCTTTTATTTTTCATGTAATCTTTATTTTTAGCATAGTCAATTGTTGATGTAAATGCTACGAGGATTACGTGGGGGAGCCTTTTAAGTCGGCGAGCTCTTTGGGGCCCAATTCTTGAAGAGTTCAAGAAACCAAGAAGAAGCGAAGAGCGGCTCTCCGTTATTAAAATATTAAAATGATTAAATGTGGTCTCATTGGCTCGAGACCCATTAAATCATAATTCCATGATCACCACGTAGGATAGATGTTTATGTGATTGACATCTATTTATTTATTATGATTACGTGAGCATGTTAAACTGGTTAATGTGCAAAGTCAGACTTACCTCACCCAAAATTGCGCCTGCATGAAATCATAGTTAGGGAAAATCACTCGCGTTAGGTACCGAAAGGGCGTTGGTAATGACATCAACGTAACCAAGTCCCCGAACTCAAAATCTCTGGTTCCGCAGAATTGATCGATCTCTCCCAATCGGTCAATAAGGTTTCCGGTCTACCCTCCAAGAAAGACCGGTGGCGACTCTAAATGCATGCACAAGTTGCACATGCCACCACGACCACACTGAAGGTCGAAAGCGATCGACTCTTATCGTCGAATCCTTCTAAAAAAATACTCCCGCTGCGATTTGGTATGGGCCTGGGAGGGCCCGCGCCGATCCAAGGCCCGCGATCGGTAATCCATTAGCCGCGTCCGCTTCCGGACGGGTCGCGACAGCTGGCGACTCCACTGGGGACTTGCTCTAGAACATGTGATTCTAGACCTCAAGTGGACTTAGGCCGTAATTAAAACGCTGAGTGATTTTTCTAACCATGCAGGCGCTCGTGAAGGTGAGGTAAGTCCGCTCATGATAGGTGTTATATGTTTTTGCAGATTGGAGTGATAAGGGGGGTAGTCTGTGATTAACATTGTCTTATGCAGGTTGGCGTAGGAATGAATGATTGTGTGTATGTTTTATATTGAAGCAGTGATTGTTAAATAAGATGCATGTTTATCGCTTTAGCACGACACCGAAAATACACACAACCGCGCCTAAAACCCCGGGCGCCGCCTATAGGAAAACAATAGAAGGGATTGAAAATGGAATCTCCGTGAGGAAAGACACGGGGTAATCCACTTTTCAATTCCGCTCATTTCGAACTATGGATCGAGCCCCAATGCAACGATAGTTGTGCAATGGAATCTGCTCTTTCTAGAACTCGAGGTGGGAACCTTGACCTTAGGTGCCAAATCCTTTGATTTTTAGAAGTTTTATCCTCACTTGTCTCATGTGCATGTCTTTAGATGGTTGGTATATCTAAAACCACCTTAAAAAAAAATCGATGATCCTGGAGTCACATCTCGAAGACTGGAACTGGGGCATCTCCAAGTGTTTGGACCACATTCCTTTGATTGATTTGACATTCTTAGTTCTCTTGTATAAGATTAATTTTGCTGAGATCCTCTATATCTCGTCCCTTAGATTGATTGTATTAGGGATCTATTTGTATTGTATACATCTTGATAAGGCTCATTTCTATCGAAAATGGGGGCAAATTCCCCAAACCCGTGGAGCATAGTGGAATTCGTCCCTTCAGTGCAAAATACATTTGGCCGCAGAACCACTCGTTTGGTGAAAGGACGTATCGTTCCTAATTGATTTTTAATCAGATCTGGGGATAAGTTTTTCTCCATTTTTTTTTTATCTCAGGTGATAAAAGAGACAATGCACCCAAAAGCTCATGCATTCAAGTGACAAAACAGACGTCGCCCAGCTGGGGAAAATGAACCGTAGGCGTCGCAAATACCTTCAAGCACGGATGGAGGAATTTGATAGATGTTGTTCATATCAATATGCAAAACGGAGTGCAAATCAAGTGTAAAAAGACGTATCATTCCAAAATGATTATTTTCTTGATATGGGAATAATGCTTCCGTTCTTTTTCCTCTCAGATGATGATCAAGAGCAGAGGACGCAGGATGTAATGCTTTCAAATAACAAACAGGGAACATCAAATACCTCAAATGGCGACTGTGATCGAGAGAATCACCCAACCGCCACATGGCGAATCCCAATAATATCAAGCTGTCTTGAGACAGATAAAATTGATCAAGGACTCTGACAATCGAGATGGATGATCAGAATCTGCAAAAATCAATGGGAGCAGGTTCCCCCCATTTGCTTTGAGGAGCCAAATCGGGGGCAAACTCTCATGATCCCCCATGAAAGCGCATCAGACCAGGGTCATCGAATCCAGAGATGACAAACAGCAAGACAAGCGTCACCTAGCTGTGATAAATCACGCCTAACTGGGGCAAGTGAATTAATTTTGCGCTGGACAAAGAAAGATGTGTCTTCTCCGGCAAAGTCAAATAGCAGAGTCGTCCGCATCAGAATCAAACCCCAAGATACGAATTTGGGCGAACGGTAACTTTGTATCGTTCCAATTTGATCTTCGAAGATCACGGGCTTAACATGAGTTTTTCTCATTTAACAGGAAGTCGTTGGCGCCGAAAGCCTCAAAAGAAAAGAGCTCGCTGATAGGGAGGCGAATAGAATCATTGGCCTTGGAAGTCAGGATTCCAGAAAATGGTCTTTGATTATAAGATCGAGTGGAGGGTAAAAAGTATCGCTTCCACACTTCATGCTTTGACATGCATTCCGATAACAATTTCCTTTTTCATTGAATAAAAGGAACTCTGAAGAGTGGCGCTGGAATGCGTCCAAAAACACAAATGGATCTCCTCTGGGGCAAATCCTGGAAAATGATTCATCGCCAACCAAACGGAGGGATCAAGGCCACAAGATGGATGGCCAACTTCTGCAAGCCGCACGTTTGTGTTCAAATGGAAACACAAAACAAGAACAAGGCTGTATCGTTCCAATTTGCCTGGAATTTTAGAACGCAAACTGACGCCTAATCCCGTCTTTGACAGGGGATCACCATCAAGGCGAAACAGGTTTTCACATCCCATGCATTACCCGTTGGAATACATGACCAAGGGTAAGATGTATCGTTCTAATTTTTTTGAAAAATTCATGAACGAACAATAACATGTTTCTTCTACATTTTCAGGGATCTCCAGCCGCGAGGGACAGGTAAGTATCCCTCTCCCAAATCCCTTGAAGATGTTGAGTAAAAAATAGAGAAGAAAAGAAAAGCTCTCAGAGTCTAATGTCTAGAAAAGACATAGAACTCAAATTTCATTGGCATTCATGTTTTGAAACAGGAGGTTGTCTGAACATGAATAAGAACATGCATGGGGCATCATAAAATCCCCTTTGACGGGTAAAATTTTTGGAGAAAATGAAAGAGATTTTTCCAATAAAAAAATTGTTCAAAACTTTCAAAAGGACGTTTTCTCAAAAGACAAGAGGCAAAGCCTAGTCCAAACACGTCCCACACACACTGGAGAGATGAGTGGAGCAGATCAGATAGCAAAATCTGGACCTACGGAAGTAGGGACCATTCGCAGCGATTACATGGATTGGGATGACGGAGGCATTCGTTTTTTATCCCCAAACACTACAGGTGACCGTTGATAACCCCTTCGAACGGCGGTTTTCATTCTTAACCCTGTCAAGAACCACCCCACATCAGGGCAAAATAGAGGTGAGTCCAGCGGCATCAGGAGAAAATGGTCAGAAATTTTCTTGCTCGGATTAACATTAATCTTTGTGTGTTGTTTATATGGTAATCCAAGTGCCATAGGATGACGAGAAGCATTCATTTCTCTATCACACACACTGAATCCTTTGCACAGCCAACTTGAGCCTGCAAATTCATTTCATGAACCCATTGGTGATCATTCCAAAACGAATGCAGCACCCCTTCAAAAATGGAAGAGTTCAAGACTCAGGGATTACGAAGAAGATTCCCGGGCTGATATTTAAAGCATGTTTAGACTTTCAGACATATGTATGACATGATCCCATCGAGGATGAGAAGAACCGGGATTTCAAAAAAATAATAGTAATAATAAATCCCTAGCATCGAGAAAAAGCAAAGTGCCTGGTAAAAGCAAGGCCGATGCTCGTGTAAATTGTTTGATTGATCCGCAATGAAGCCGGATGGGAAAAGAGGAAATCCCTAATGGAGTCAGATCAAAAAGACTACTCACCAAATGGTGTCAAGCGTGGAGCAGAGACGCAGACAGAGTTGTCAATCTCTTAATGCAGCCAGAGACACTCTCTAAAGAGCTGGTGCACACCTCAAAATCGGTTGCGCACCTCAACAACTGAAGGTGCAGAGAGGAAAAAGCAGGTGGTAAATTTGCAATGATCACCAATGTCAAACCCTTCGTAATTTCTGGGCCAAAAATAAGCCTTTTTCGGTCCCCAATCCTACCAATGTTACAACCCCGAAACAGTCTTCTCTGACTAAGACACTTGGGTTAACATATAGCTTAGCTCGAAGAAGTACGAGCAAGACTATTTCTTTCTCATTTTGCAGGGTTCTTGACTTGTAAACCCGGAGCAGATGGTGAAGACTTTCATTCAATGGCCTCGACTCCAAAGCGAGTCCCCCTTGAAAGCCAATATCCAAGCCTAACATTACGGTCCCGTGGAAGACCTCCCGACCGATCAAAATGTATGCACTGCGAATGAGCCTAAAACCTAGGCACAAGTTAGTAGGGAATTGAGTGCATCCCCTATAAAAACCACATCTCAAAACATGTGAGAAGACCTCCTTGTCGAGAAATATTCCAATTGACGTTTTGAACAAACTCTTTTTGGAATTTTCAAACTGTTGATCCAGATTTTCCGTGCAAGGGACTTGTGATCACATTTGCATGTTGCAAGAATGCTTTGGATGACCTCCAGCATCAAAATGCACATTTCATGATTAAAACTTAAATCATACGATTTTGTCAAATGGACAGCCGTGGTCTTCCCAAAGATTACTAACGTTTTCTTGGTGAAGAAAAATATTTCAGGCTCAAATTTCTGCAGGATACCTGGAGAACCCAGCTCCCAGAATGTCGCCTCAACAGACTCAAGTGAAGCTTTGTCAAAATAAAATCTTTCACTGCTTCAAAAACTGAATTCCCGACAAATTTCGGGGTCTCTAAAAAAGAGGGGAAGAAAAACCCTTTTAAAAGAAAAGTCCTATCAGACGTGGAGAACCCTCGTCCCAGGACCCATTTTCAAAATATCAAACAGTCTCATCGGACGTGGAGAACCCTCGTCATGAGACCCCTTTTCATAATTTAGGCAGTCTCATCGGACGTGGAGAACCCTCGTCATGAGACCCCTTTTCAAAAATCAGACAGTCTCACCGGACGTGGAGAACCCTCGTCATGAGACCCCTTTTCATAATTTAAACAGTCTCATCGGACGTGGAGAACCCTCGTCATGAGACCCCTTTTCAAAAATCAGACAGTCTCATCGGACGTGGAGAACCCTCGTTATGAGACCCCTTTTCAAAAATCAGACAGTCTCATCGGACGTGGAGAACCCTCGTCATGAGACCCCTTTTCATAATTTAGGCAGTCTCATCGGACGTGGAGAACCATCGTCATGAGACCCCTTTTCATAATTTAGGCAGTCTCATCGGACGTGGAGAACCCTCGTCATGAGACCCCTTTTCAAAGTCAAAACTGATGGTAGACACCGCCTGAAGGGTCAAAACCATGGTAGATACCGCCTGAAGGGTCAACACAAGGTAGAAACCGCCTGAAGGGTCAAATCAAAGGTAGAAACCGCATGAAGGGTCAACTCAAGGTAGATACTGCCTGAAGGGTCAACTCAAAGGTAGATACCCTGAAGGGTCAAATGAAGGTAGATACCGCCTGAAGGGTCAAATCAAGGTAGATACCGCCTGAAGGGTCAAAATATGGTAGATACCGCCTGAAGGGTCAAATCAAAGGTAGATACCGCCTGAAGGGTCAAAATCAAAGGTAGATACCGCTTGAAGGGTCAACACAAGGTAGATACTGCCTGAAGGGTCAACACAAGGTAGAAACCGCCTGAAGGGTCAAATGAAGGTAGATACCGCCTGAAGGGTCAAATCAAGGTAGATACCGCCTGAAGGGTCAAAATATGGTAGATACCGCCTGAAGGGTCAAATCAAAGGTAGATACCGCCTGAAGGGTCAAAATCAAAGGTAGATACCGCTTGAAGGGTCAACACAAGGTAGATACCGCCTGAAGGGTCAACACAAGGTAGAAACCGCCTGAAGGGTCAAATCAAAGGTAGAAACCGCCTGAAAGGTCAACTCAAGGTAGAAACCGCATGAAGGGTCAAACCAAGGTAGAAACCGCCTGAGGGATCACATTAATGGTAGAAACCGCCTGAAGGATCACATATGGTAGAAACCGCCATAAGGGTCAATTCATTGGTAGAAACCGCATAAGGGTCAACTCATTGATAAATATCGCAGTAAGGATCAACACAAAGGTCTGATCCACCATACGGATCAAAATCCTTGGCAAATCCCAAAGCGTGGGATGCGCCTTCCTTAGGTTCCTATAAGTTAGGAATCTCATCTTGGTATGACCTACCATACAGGTCAGAGCTTAATCTCCCTAGGATATTCTGAATGACGAGTCCTAGGCATCTTCTTGAAAGTCGTCGCAACCGGCAGCATCCGACAGGTGAGCTTCAGGTAAGCCTCTCTCACTCCGGCCCATGTTCAAATTGTTAGAGCAAACCGGTGATTGATTTGAGCTTTTATCAATAGGCTTAATGATCCGATGTCATAACATTTCTTCTCTTATTTTCCCAGTTGAGTCGGTTAGGAATCAGGTGCCACCTTATCTTTGAGAGAAACCTCTAACGAGATTCCTCTCAAAGAGGGGCAGCTGTTGACACCTGATTTTTTTACCATTTATTATTGTGATTTTTATTCTTTAAAATTAATTAAAAATATCAAAAAAGGTCATAAAATCACAAAATCAACTTTGGAAGCCTTGGTTTAACCTTAGGAACCAATTTTGAACAAAAAATATTTTTCGGTATTTTTAATATTTTTCGAGTTTATTTAATTATAAAAATACCCAAAAAATCAGAAAAATACCATTCGTGGTCAGAAAAATACCCAAAAATATTCGATAATTTTGTTTTAATTTCCTCTTCAAGTGTGTCACTTTAAATCTCAAAAATTCGGCTCGGGTCACTATGTTCCTTCACAAACATAAACCCGAACCGAGCCTAAAAAAAATCATTTTCGAGTCTTTTAGTTTTCAATTCTCACTTTTTATAAGCTATGACATTGGATTCTAAAGTCTTAAAGTGCAATTAGGTCAATTTGCCCTCCAATTTAATCAATTTTTACCAAAAGGGCTTAATTGCACATTTTTCTTTCAATTAGTCCCCGGTTTCACGGATGTATACGTATGCTCTACATATTTATACATCATATGTATTTATACGTTATGCATATTTGTACTGTTTGGTAACCTCTTTAACTCTTGTAATAATAATAATGGTTATTATTTTTAACACCTTTGTTAGTGCCTTTTTTTTTAGCATTTTTGTATTGTGAGTGCTATTGCTAGTGCTATTTTTAAATAGCATTTTTTGTATTATAAATTGTGAGTGCTATTGTTAGTGCTATTTTTAAATGACATTTATTTATCATAAATTGTGAGTGCTATTGTTAGTGCTATTTTTAAATGGCATTTATTTATCATAAATTGTGAGTGCTATTATTAGATAGAATTTATAATTGTTAGTGCTATTTTTAAATAGCATTTTTGTATTATAAATTGTGAGTGCTATTTTTAAATAGCATTTTTGTATTATAAATTGTGAGTGCTATTGTTAGTGCTATTTTTAAATGTCATTTATTTGTGAGTGCTATTTTTAGATAGAATTTATAATTGTTAGTGCTATTTTTAAATACAATTTATTGGAAGGTATTTTTGGCTATAAAAGGATGGCAAGAGTTTTGAGGTTGAAGAGTGGAGACATTTTGTAGAGTGTGCAAATTTTTTAGAGCTTAGAGAGAAGAACACAAACACTCTCTATATTCTCATAATCTTGAGTGAGCAAAATATACTAAGTTCGGAATATTGATTCCGCATATTGCTAGCACAATTGTTGTGGAGTTATTAGTCGTCTCCCCGTTCGTCAATTGGTGGTGCGTCTGAACTAGATGCCTAACACTTGTGGAGGTTGAGATCGAAGAACATCGAACCGACACCTCCGTTCAAGCACGCTACGAGAGGTAATCTATTTACTCTCTTTGAGGCTTTGTGATTTTTTTCGATTGAAATGCACGAAGTACGCCTCTGGAGATACATGTATGTGTTGTTATTTATTTCCGCTACGTGTTACGTGGATCCCAACAGTGGTATCAGAGCCAATCCTTAGGTGTTTTCGTGCATTTAATTGATTTTTGCAATTTTTGCAATACTATGGCCAATATGTATTAACGAATTGTTCGTCTTACATGGCTAATGGAGGTTGATTGTTTTTATATGATAAATTAATCAACGTAGCAAAAATTGAGACTAAATCAATTTTGAATCAAAAATTTATGGTTATCTTATTTTACGTAAAAATTCTGAATATGATTCAACGTAGAATTTTTATTGTGCCTTCCTAAGTTTTAAATTGTGAATTTATTACTTACGTGGAAGGGTGGTGATCATGGAAAAATCCCTAATCAATGTGTTTGATGTATATATGAATGTATGATGATTATTTATATATTTAGGGTTGTAATTATTAAATGGAGGCTGCGTACTCCTTTTATTTTTCATGTAATCTTTATTTTTAGCATAGTCAATTGTTGATGTAAATGCTACGAGGATTACGTGGGGGAGCCTTTTAAGTCGGCGAGCTCTTTGGGGCCCAATTCTTGAAGAGTTCAAGAAACCAAGAAGAAGCGAAGAGCGGCTCTCCGTTATTAAAATATTAAAATGATTAAATGTGGTCTCATTGGCTCGAGACCCATTAAATCATAATTCCATGATCACCACGTAGGATAGATGTTTATGTGATTGACATCTATTTATTTATTATGATTACGTGAGCATGTTAAACTGGTTAATGTGCAAAGTCAGACTTACCTCACCCAAAATTGCGCCTGCATGAAATCATAGTTAGGGAAAATCACTCGCGTTAGGTACCGAAAGGGCGTTGGTAATGACATCAACGTAACCAAGTCCCCGAACTCAAAATCTCTGGTTCCGCAGAATTGATCGATCTCTCCCAATCGGTCAATAAGGTTTCCGGTCTACCCTCCAAGAAAGACCGGTGGCGACTCTAAATGCATGCACAAGTTGCACATGCCACCACGACCACACTGAAGGTCGAAAGCGATCGACTCTTATCGTCGAATCCTTCTAAAAAAATACTCCCGCCGCGATTTGGTATGGGCCTGGGAGGGCCCGCGCCGATCCAAGGCCCGCGATCGGTAATCCATTAGCCGCGTCCGCTTCCGGACGGGTCGCGACAGTGATTTCTAGCTAAAATTAATCAGATGAACTGAATTGACATAAATATAAAAATTTAAGGCTAAATTGACACGGTTAAAAAATTTATGATGAAATTGATGCAGATGAAACATGTTTACAAGTTGTTGTTCTTTTTTATTTTGTACTTATCTCCTGTCAAGCAATCACATCGATTTGACTTTGTAGTTTTTGGTTTAGGTCCCATGCAATCCGACGTACATATATCCGAGATAGATTCATTAAAAATCGAAAAAAAAAATCCAGAAAATTACTTTCTCGATGTCATCGGGGACGTCAGCTGCTATTTAAATTTCACCTTTTTTTAAAGAAATCTAAAACGTTTTTTTTCTCCCTTTGTGGTGGTGCTGAGTCCACCAGGTGTCGGCCTCGAGTTCGATGGAATCACAAAATTGACTTGAGACTACGGCCTTTTTCGTGATTACATCCGAACGGAGAACCGGACCAAAGCGGATCGAATCGGTGGACTCTGGGTAGCTTCCTCGAGAATCGTTCCGGACCGGTGGACTCGACTCGGGGTATATTGTTTTTTACTTTGTTTATTCAGCAAGGGCAAAAGGTACAAATTATTTATGGGAGTAATATCTTCTCTTACTAGTAACTTTCATGTGATTAGTGATTCCATTTCATCATGCAATAAAGTAACTTAAAAAAAAACAAAACAATTTATTAAAAAAATAACATTGTCGCTTCTAAGGTGGACATGATCATTTCCCAATTCCACAGACAGGGAACCGGCCTGGTCCGGTCCGATTTTCAATTTTTCGTTTTCAAGGTGGGGCGATTTCGCCCTGGAACCGATCACCCTATTTTAAGCCTCTGCAGTATGGATTTTCTTATCCTTATTGAAACTTCCCCGCACGAGGAAAACTCGGTACTTTTGGACGCGAAAACAGTAGAGCCCTTCTCGATCAAAAATACCGCGGGCGGAGACATGTAAAAACACCGAACCTCCACGATTATTAACTAGACCAAATTATTGGTTGCTCAGTTGGGTGCTATCTTCACTCTTGAACCACATGAAGTTCCTCTCAAATTGATACATCATATGCCTATCTTACTTAACATGTCTTTTCTCCTGTTATTATGACCCCCCCCCCCCCCCCCCCCCCCCCCCAAAAAGTGCACGAAGGTTTCACTTAAACCTACGAAGAAGTGCACCAAAAATAGCAAGCTGATGATGCATATGTCGACAAAAAGGCAAACATAAGAACAAATCAAGTGGCGATTGGACCACGTCTTATTTAAATTCCATAATCTTGCCTCTCCAATCATCCCAATTCTTAAATTCAAATCCGTCGCTATTGCCAACCCATTCCGGTGGGCTGCTCCTGCAAGTTTCATATGCAATTCAAAGCCTGAATTTTTTTTTTCCAATTTCTTAAGTGAATTAAGACCCTTTGTGGTCCACAGGCACTTTGGAAAATCAATTTGGAAGGGATTATGTCACTTGCTTTAATTTAAAAAAATAATAATCTTTGAAGTAGACCGGCAGACCCATCATTTCAGTTGAGCTTCCTAGAGTTTGATTGGTTCATACGCCTATTGCCCCTAAAAGGCCCTTTTCCAAACAAGTGATTGTGGGAGGGTAGGGTCGCTTTAGCCCTAATTTTATTCAACAACATGTCGATCAAGCAGCTTTCAGAAATTGCAAATCGCTGGGGAGACCCCTGCTGTTCTCAACTTTCATAGCCTTTACGTGGGGAGGGAGACCATTCTAGACCGAGTTCGTCCCCCCCGGAGTCGCCATTATCAAGCGTCTCCTTTATATTATCTTCGCCCGTCCAATCAAATCCTTCAATCCGCACATCATCGATAATGCGTTAGATTAATGCGAATATTCACTTAGAGAGAACACTAATCAGAAAAAGAATAACGTGGAGCCGATGTCAAAACATGCGTTCTCACCATTATCGGAGTTATCCTTTATGTTATTCCCCATTCGTCCAATCTTTAATGCGAATACTCACTTAGGAGGAAATGATAATCAGAAGAAGAGTATGTGGACAAGGGTTTGGCATTGTATACCTCTTTAATCGTTATCTTAGTTGTCTCACGTAATGTGCTAATAATAGGATAACTCTATCCGAAACTTTTTTTGGGTGGGTCGTGTTGATCAATTGGAAGCACGATAATAATCCGGATTAGTCCCAGAATTCTTTAATGGATGCACACGGAATTGATGGATCTTTCGGAAACCCATGATAAACAAGTTTTTCAAGTGACCATTTAGTTCATCAGTGACGTCTTTAGTCCCAAACAAAACCAAATGATAAGGTGGAAATCTGGATGGAGCAGATCCTGAACATGATTGGTCGGGGAATGCTTGGTGAAGGGTCTTCGGAAATATAGTATAAGCCAAGTAATGCTGAGCTCATGAACAAAGGAAAATCTTTTTTTTTTTTTTTGCGTGACATTACAGCTAAAACTAGATTTTACTTCAACCAATTGAGCAGAAGTTGTTCTTAGGAGTCGATGAATGTCGTATTAATGAATCACCGTCCTCGTCGACATCCAGTTTTGACCAGAGTTATATCGTGGTACAAATTAGAGGAAAGTTGCTCAAAAAGTCGTAGATCTAATGCACTTTTGTCAATTCAATTCTAAACATTTCGATTTTGTCAATTGTGTCTATCCAGCCAATTTGGGTAGGAAATCATTGACGTGGATGCCGTAAGTCCTATGTGAACAATTCCTAATAATATTATGATATTCTGCTGGAATCTTTTTGTTTTTATTTTTATTTTCTGATTTCCTTCTTTACTTTTTCGCATTTTCTTTTTTTTCTTTTTGCCTTTCTCCGGCGACCTCCGGTATTGCCGAGGCCATGGCTGGGGTGGCGGACAAATAAGGGAAAAGAAAAAATGAAAAATGAAAAGGGGGAAAAAGTAAAGAAGGAAATTAAAAAAATTCTCCACATCAGTGCCGGCCATGCCACAGAGGATGGCCAACGTTCACGTTAGCAATTTCTAGTCAAAATTGGCCGAATGGATTCACTTGGCAATACTTGAAAATGTTAAGGACTCAGTATGCAAAATTAAAAAATTTAGGACTGAATTGATAAAATTGCAATAGGTTTTGGATTTTTTGGACAATATTCCCCGCAACTCGTTCAATCAAAAAAGCCTAGGATAGGATATTCGACAAAAAAGAAAGAAAAAAGAAAGAGAAATTAGGATGTAGATTATGAATATGCAGAGGCTTTGCACACGCAGGTGCGTTATTTTCCTTTGATAAGAGATGTAGTTTAGCAGTTCCCACGTGCGCGGATCCAACTATAGTTCTTCTGTATTAATCCATATATTCACATACGTAGCAGTGGCATATACTAATGATTATTCCTCTGGATTATACTCTAGATCCTTAGTTAAGGTTTTGGAGGTACCGGTTGTCTTCTAGTAATATGATGATCCCTTATTTAACTGTCCCAACATTCATAATTCGTGCAAGGTTTTTTGGCTTGGTTCTGTCCTATTTTATTCTACTAAATAAGGCACACTGTGTGCGCTATGTGCAGGTTGTGAAACCCTACTCCCTCCTCACCCGTCTCTTCCCCAAATGGGAAGAGTGGCCACTGGGGCAATCCTCCCGTGATTGAAGGTGCAAGGTTAGATCGAGATACATGAGTCAGGAAAAAGAGACCTTCCTACATAGTGAGGCACAACCGTCTTAAGTTCAGTTCTTGATTAGCAAAAATGGAGTCTTGGGATCAGATAATAAAGAAGCGATCGGCTCTCGTGGTTGTACTGACCCTGACGGGCGCGAACGGTCCATCCTAAACCAATTCGATCGCTAAGCTGAAACATATTGCATATATAGAAGCTGATAAAAAAAAAACACATCAGATCACCTTAAAGCAAGAATAAAAGTAAGTTCAAAAGAATCTCGTGCTCTAACCATGCACATATTCATCGCAATCTGTTTACGAGATTCAGGGCTGAGGATGATTCTGTTGTTCATGACTAATGCTAGACTAGTTTACAGAATTCAGCCTTTTTTTTTTTTTTGGCTTGAGTGGAGAACATGTAACCCTAGAATCTTAGCCTATTAGAGAAATGAAGATCAGCTTCTCTTCTCAAGCTATGACTAGGAGGACTAGGGCATAAATTCGTATCAAAAGTTTTTTTTTTTTTTTTTTGTGAAGGTAAGGATGTATCAAAAGGGTTTTTTTTTTTTTTAGTAAAACCTGAGTTCTAAGAGGGTTTCTAGCTTGAAGAACATGCAAATTCAGGGGAAGAAGAGGGCAACTTCATGCCAGAAGAGTTTCTATCAAGCGAAAAGGGTGTTTGATGAGTGATTGTGTATCTTTTAATCGAATTAGAATATCCATGTCTAGAAATGGGGGTCGAAAGATCCAATTTTTCCTATCTTTCGGATAAACCTTTGACTGTACCAAAGTATAGGGACCACAGTCGTGACTTGGTTAACTACTCTTCTAGCTAGGTACGCATTAAAAGGAGTAAGACTTATTCTATTATGTTATAAAAATCACAAGTAAAAGCAATAGAATCCTCACTTGGCACACGAAAACCAATATTCCTTGCATTTCTTACAAAGCAGATAGCTCTATTCATCACACGATCCCCAGAATGAATCTCTATGTAATACATTTTTCGGTGTCGGTTTATCGCTATGGCGATAGGACAGCTACCAAAATATTCCCGAAATACACATGGAATTTTCCCCTGGAAAATCAGCTTTCTAGGCAAGAAAGAAACTTCATCAGGATTAGGGTGAAGCAAAACATCCCCTGATGGACCCAACCCTAGCTTCCATAACTTGAGACCTAACTCCCAAACTGTGTGAGAAAAAGAGTGCCTCAGATGACCAGGAATTATCAGCAACTTTTCAGCCCCATCAAATTGCCAAAAAAGGGTTTCAGAATCTAGACTGCTTTTCTTCCTGTAACGTGAAGTGCCACATCAATGAATAAAAGAAGCAAAAAAGTCCTCATCAATTCAACTCTAGATGCTAAAATAATGCTGGGGGACCAAAGATTGCATCTATGCAATACTGCTCTCCTGGAATTTGGCAAATCCTTAGGATGGTCCAATCGACCTGCGATCAAATGCTAAGTGACAGGCATAAAAAGATGGGTGTATACATCAGATGTGGAGCTAGTGGACGATAAACAATTGCGAGTCCAACTGGACAAATATTTGAATAAGGGAACATAAGGAGGGGAAACACTTGATATAATTATAGCTGCTATCACCTTAATAATTATTAAGCAAACGAAACCCTAATTGGAATAGTTTATATACATGGACATAAGAAATTAGACGAAACATATGGCACGTAGCTTTCAAGCTCAGCATAAACTACACCTTTTTTTGTTTCAAGTCCCTTTCCTTTTGCCGGCTGATAATGTCTTAAACAACCAGTAACCTCCTGAAGTTAAAACACTTTTTCCGGACTTTGGAAACATTTAAAGTTGTATGGACCAAAAGAACGAATAACCTGGTCGCGATTTCCTAATTTTTTTCGTAGGTGGTTACTACAGAAAAGCTATCTTTTTCCTTCCCATGTTAAGACAGTAAATTGCTACTATTTTTCTTGAAAAAAGTTAATGCACAAGGCTTATTGATAGAGGGTTTAATCTATGAAGATAATGACTTTGATTATCGAGCGATTTGTGATGCTATAATAAGGTCAAGTTGGCAAATCTATCAACATGCACAAGCTTTGACAATTACTCAATCTTAATTAGCATGTAAATTAAAAGCAAAAAAGAAAAATTTGCAAGAGCCCATTATCAACGTAAGCCACCATAAATAGATGAAGACATATTTTTTTTCTTTTGCTTTCTTGTATGAGTGATGAAGACATCTTAATTAACAAAGGGTTTGTTTAATTTTCTTTTCTTCTTGGGGTTTTTCCTTTGATGGGTTTGATTGCAAATTGGGAGTTGTCTCTTTCCTTGTCCTCCTATAATAAGCAGGAACTATTCGATTCTTAAAAAGGCAAAAAGAATAAAAAGGAAAGTATTGACTTGCATGGATGCCTACACCACCATTAAAACCTCAATGTCATCTTCATCGATCCCGACTAGCAAACTGTATTCTCCTTCTTCTCTTTTCTTCCATTTCGATATTCTCCTCTTAACCTTTTTTTAAGGCCACTCTCATCCTCAGACCTCCTGAGTCTCTCTCTCCCCCCCCATGCAAGTGATATGAACAGATTCTCATTAAGAACCTCTTCTCTTCACCTTGCTGCTACAACTCGTTGTTCTAGATACACACACCATGCCGCAAGAACAGAAAGAAGTACAGCGCTTTCTCTCTCTCTCTCTCTCTCTCTCTCTGAGGCGTGATTTATCGGTATTGTTGTCTCTTCTTGTGTAGGTTATGTGGCCTAAGCTGGCGCTTAACAAGGTCCTCAGAAAAAGTTTAAGCAGCAGTAGTTTTATTGCCGACTCGCCGGATTCTAGCGAGATCATGTCAGAATTTCACAGTTCAGATGCCAGCACCGTGAAGGCATGCAATCGGCAAACTTGCAAGTACTATATATAGCTACTGAGATTAAAAAATTTTGCTTCCCTTTTAATGAACATGACTTGGAATTTACACATATCCAATTTGTGCTTTGTTATCAGGATCTTTGTCAGCTCTTGGAACGTGGGAGGCATTGCACCGCCAGAAGACATGGACATGGAATATTGGCTCGACATAAAGAAATATCCGGCCGACATATATGTTTTTGGGTAACCATCACGCTTCTATTCTTTCTCCAGGGTGCTTATATGCACAGATTCTCGGATTCTTTCATCTAAACCGAGTGATTTCAATCTAGTATATGATTGTATTCGCATACCAGGTTCCAAGAAATAGTCCCTCTGAGTGCCGGAAATGTTTTGAGTTCAGAAAACAGCAAGATTTCCGGGAAATGGAATGCAATGATAAGAGAGACTCTCAAAAAGCCGGGTCATAGTTCTATTGTGGGAGGCCAATCGGAAGAACATTTCCGATGTATTGTTAGTAAGCAGATGGTTGGAATATTCATATCCGTTTGGATAAGGAGAAACCTCCACGAATTTGTCAGTCATCCGAGCGTTTCTTGCGTTGGATGCGGGATAATGGGTTGCTTAGGAAACAAGGTATGTGTTAATCATTTCACCGTTATCTTATGTAGTACATCATAAGACCAACCCAAGCTTAACAGGTGATTATCGTCACTGTTCATGAGACCGTATTTCCTTGATTGATGCCGGTATTATTTGATTATCAGTCATTGATTCGTTCTTTAAATCTTGGTTACACAGGGTTCGGTGTCAGTTAGATTTTTGTTGGGTGAAACAAGCTTCTGCTTTGTTTGTAGCCATTTAGCTTCTGGAGGGAGAGAAGGTGACGTGAGGCACAGAAACTCAGATGCAACAGAGATATTGTTGCGGACGATCTTCCCACACGGCCCCTCGCGCAATTTGCCGAGAAAAATCCTTGACCACGAGTACGTCACAAAACCGAGAATTCTACACTTCTTAACTCATCGCCTTTCATTGATCTGTGTCGCGGCATACTTCCTCTTTGAAGTATGGTTATGTGCCTCACCATACCAAGATGCCTATACCAGTAGAAACATGCATACTGGTCCAACAAAAGATCATAGGAAAATTCTTGTAGTAAGATACATGGCTTCATGAATTTTTAAGAACGACCCCTCTTCCATATTTGCATTTTTCTAAATATGCAAGTGATGTAAGCATAAGTTCTTCTGCTATTTGTCAATCTTTTTTAGCATTCAACTCTCAGTAGGTGGGATCAATATGAACAAAAAATGATTAGCTAGAAGAGGAATCTCTCTAGAGGAATACCTCGATCCTCAAGTATTAGTTTCAACAAGCACTCACTCATCTTCACATATACCTTCAGTATTGCCACTTGCAGATTGAAAAAGAAAAGCACTTATCTAACCATCAATATATTTCTCGCCGTGCAGCCGAGTGATTTGGCTGGGCGACCTAAACTACAGAATCCACCTGCCCGACACCACGACTCGGGGTCTAGTCGAGAAAAGGAAGTGGGATCTACTATTGGAGAAAGATCAGGTATTCTTGTAAACTAATGTGCTTTGAACTCGTAGAGGTTTTGGTTTTACAAGGTTAGGTTTCGACGCTGAAGAATTTGTCGATGTTCAATAAAGCTGAAGGCCGAGCTCATGGAGGGTCATGTCTTCCAAGGTTGGCAAGAGGGAGTGATCAAGTTTGCACCAACCTACAAATACTGCCCGAATTCGGAGGCTTACTATGGTGCAAACCCAAATACCAAAGTCAAAAATAGTCGGGCTCCAGCATGGTAAGTGACCACACAACATAATATGAAAAATTGATTAGTTCACTGAAAGAAACCTGGAAATATATGAGATTTATCAGAGGAGTTTTTTCAGGTGCGACCGGATAATTTGGTGCGGGGAGGGATTGAAGCAAAGCCAGTACGACAGAGGAGAATCGAAATTGTCCGATCACAGACCTGTTCGAGCGATTTTCACAGCAGAGACGGGGGTTTACAGAGTCCTGCAGAATTCAGAAGTTTCTAACAGGAGGGGATTAATTGACACAAGAACAACATTTAGAAGAGTTCATGAATTATAAAGATATATGCAGTCCCATATATCCGTGGATCTACCAGATCCTCAAAACCAAATAGCAATACATCCAGGAAACAAGGATATTAGGAATATACCATGACGCAATAATATCGATCATTTTCACTGTATAGAGGCTTTTCTAATGTGGTAAATGCATACGATACAACTATGAGTATTGATCTATATTCAGCGGCTTAACTCCATGAATGCCCTGAGGCACGAGTGATGTGAGCGTATACAAAGTTAAAGCACATATACACAAGCATCGGCAAGTATTTCTTAAACACCGTAGTGTACGGCGTATGCACGACACTTGACACGATAAAAGAACAAAAGAGAAAAAGATGACAATATCGATATCGTTTATTCTGAGCAAATAAAGAGAGAGTATTACAAAGTTGAATTGTACAGTGAGGGAGGACAGAAAAAGCTCATCGATCTTTACTACAGTAGTCTCGAAGATCTTTAGTGTTTTGTTGGGGGTAGCATCCTCTCAATTTTTGGAGATTAGAGAAGATGGCAGATTTAATCCAAGATTATAACTCATTATCTAAAGAAAACTCAAATAGCTTAGGGCATGCATGGTAACCATTCTGATTCTTTGATTCTCATCCCAGGAACAGTAAAAAATGAGAATGTTGTTTGGAAACGTAAATAATTCTGATTCGGATTCTGTTTCTAAAATCAGTTTTGGAGAATTAGAATTAGTTTTAAAATAAAATCCTGAAGAAAAAAAAGTGGTTTCTGGAAAAAGAATCACTTTTGAAAATAACAAAAGTCTCACATCTCTCACTTTTCCCTTGTAGTTTTCTCTTCATTTTTCCCTCTACCTAATAAAAATAAAATAAAAATAAATCAAAATAAATCAAAAAATAGATTTTTTTAAAAAAATAACAAAAAATTTACAAAATCCCAAAATATAGAAAAAGCTTAGATTAGGCTAGTGTGACCTTATTTTCATAAAGTTGGGCCTAAATTTCATAGATTTCACTCTCAAACAAAAAATAATGCAGAAGATGAGAGCATCCAACTTGCATACTCGTGGCCGTGCGTCACAAGATGTTCCTATGTATTTAGACAACGCAACATTCAAAGAAAAAAAATGAGTCCTTAATATGGGAACCTGTCCCATGCTTCATCGAACTTTAAACATCATATATTAAAATTTGTATTTCATTCATGACATGCTAAAAAATAATATATTTTAAATTATTTTAGTGTGCGTTGAAAATTAGTCTTCAATTTAAGATGAAATTTTATAAATTAACTACATATTTATTTGACTTAAATGAAAAAAAATAGGAAAAGAAGCATTTTTTTGAAACAGAATTTTGTGCAGTTATCAGACACGTTCTGATTCTATAAAACTCATCTAGGAATAGAATAAAAAAATTATTTTAAACAGAATCAATTTTTGGAATAAGAATGGTTATCATGCGCAGTCTTAGATTCTCGTTTTGGCTAGCATCTTCAGATTATAACATGTCACAAGCACAATGATAGGAGTAAATTAAATCCAGCATTAAATGATGTGTTATATGAGATAAAGAAAATTCAAGGCCAAATTAAATCCTGTCATTAATCTCACTGTTGGAATACATAAATATTAAAGCACGCCTTCTTATAATAGCTTAAGCTTTTAGAGCAGTTGGCAAGTGGTCCCATCAAATCTTTCATGGTATCAGAGTAGAAGTTCATAAGTTCAAATATTTCTAGGCCCCTATTTACCTCTCAATGAATATGTTATTCGACAATGCAGCTGAACGTGCTAGTGACAAGTTTCTCGTCTTGATTAGAAAAATCTGTAAAAGCAGGACTTGATTAGATAAATTAAAAGTCCAAAGACTTCATTGAAAAAAAGTGTGAAAGCAGAAGAAAAGTAGAATTTATCAGTCACAAGTACCATGGCAGGAGTAAAAATATAGCCTTAAATCCAGAGATCTTGTCCCTTCGTTACTATCCCAACCCAAAAACATAGAGCATCAAATGCTGGTGTTTTCCTTCAAATATTCCTCTGATTGATGGAGTTAAGGAAAAATTCCCAAAAAAAGTCATAAACATATTGTAACTCTGCCAATTCAGTCATAAACCCTTTTTTTGTTGATTCAATTATAAACCTTTTGCAATTATGCCAATTCAGTCCTTCCGGAGAAATTTGGCCAGCCGGCGCTAACGTGGACGTCGGTCGGTTGACGACCCAATATTTTAATAATTTTTGTGAATTTATATGATTGTTTTTCCTTTTTTCTGTTTTTATTTTCCTCCCCTCCTCTTCATCTTCCCCTTCCCCTCTCCCTTCCCCTTCCCTGTTTTACCTCCAGTCGGTCGTTGGCCTTGTCAGGTTGGGCTGGGCGAGGCCGAGCCTTGCCATGGTCGAGCGAAGGCTGACCTCGCCAACCCAGATCTGGCAAGGTCTAGCCTCGCCATGGCTAGGCGAGCGAGATCAAGCCTCACTCAACCATGGCAAGGCCAGCGAGAGCCTTGTCGAGGTCTGGCGAACACGTAGCCGTACGTGATGTGGATCGGTGCAGCGGCCCTTGATAGGTAGAACCACAGCAAAAGCACGGGGGCTGCGGCGAGGAGGTGCGGGGGCGGGACGAAGGCGGAGACGATAGATTGTGGTTGTAGACGGCGACGTGGCTAGTGGCTTGCTGGTTCGGTTCTTCTTCTTCGGTGAAGTGCAGAAGCAGAAGAACAGTGAATTAGCATAGAAGCAGAAGAGCAAGGAAGTTGAAGCCGAAGAACGGAGAGGGAAAGGGAAGGAAAAAGAATAAAATAAGAAAATAAAAAGAATAGAAAAAGGAAAAAAATATTAAAAAATTGGGATGCCGGCATCGACCGGCCAAATTTCGCCGGAAAAACTGAATTATCATAATTACAAAAGGTTTAGAACTGCATTGGCAAAAAAAAAAATTAGGACTGAATTGGCATAATTGCCATATATTTAAGACTTTTTTGCTATTTTTTCCTGGAGCTAACTTTTCACCGAGGGAAAGACTTCTCTTTTCTCCCCTCACTTATTACTCCTTGAAAACTCTCAAGCATTCACGACACAAATATTCCCAAATAGTTTTCATCTCTAAGAAATCCCTCAATTCACTTTAGATGACCTCCGCCAAATATGTTTAATCCCTGTATTCAGTTGAAGTCCCAAAACCGAAGCCTCACCTCTGCCTTGATGGAGGCAGTGGGAGACTTTTCTGCAGGTTTCAGAATTTAATTCATAAAGTCTCTTCATCTAGGATTTAAAAATAAGAAGCAAAACAACTTTTCTCTTTTGGTTCTCCGTGACCTTACAAATAGCACAAACATTCTGGGAAATGGCAGTGCCTGTATTTAAGTGACCATCCATGACATGCATTAAGACTACATTTGGAAGCCAATAAGCAGAAACCTGTTGAGAAAAAAAAATTCATTCAATTGAAACTTCAGGAATACTTGATAGAGTACACGAGGATTGCATTCTAAGATACATGAAGGACAAATAGACAATTTGCAAGAAGAGTTTCTAGACTAAATCAGGTAACAAATAAGAAACATAATTTTCAGGGTTCATCTTGTTACATTTAGTGTACATTATGGCACTGGAAACATCAATAAACTGTATCCAGGACAATTTGGACACAGTTCCCTCCACCAGGTGGGACACATAAAATTTATGGCATCTGTAATAGATGTTGAAAGATTTAGCATCATGCAATGCATGAGCTAATTGAGCCAGAAATGAGAAGAACCATGCCCCTCGTGCTTCGATATGAAGCAGGAATTCAACAAGGGCCTCAAATCTTTCAAATGTGCTTCACAGCAAAGAATCTCCACCAGAATTTCAGCAAGAACTTGCAATATCCTCAGCGCCAGAAAATAATAACGCCTTTTGTTTCTCCTAAGCAGCACTGGCATGACAACATGATGAAGTTTTAACTCATTCAGAGCAGATATTACTGGGTGAATTGATCTAAGACACAACAGAACTAAAGTCCTCAACCTAAATCATATGCATCTTGGTCAAGTGAAGTAACATTTCCAATACAACTCAAGTGTTGACAATTGAAATGAGTGATTCTACTATATAGATTACATCAATCCAACATAAGTCACCGCATGCAAATTTCACGTGGGTAAGGAGATGATATCAGTATTTTGACAACTCCCAGCCTACATCTAAGAAAAAACCATGTAGACTCTAAAGACAATCCTTTCACACGATGTCAACACCTATAATCTACAAATTTTCAAATCACTCATGCATGTAAGATGGGCTGATGCACAAGGAAACCAACCTGAGTTGATCTAAACAAGAGGGTGGCTCAACAGTCATTGTCAGTCACTTCAATCACCTTCCTGAGAAGAAAGAGTAATTATTGCTCACATAAATGCAACGATGCAAAATATCATCACATACTTTCCTCTTCATAGAAGTACAGAATGCAAAAGGCAGGTATGGTTGTTCGTAGGAAGCAAAACTCATTACTTCGGCAAGTAGGTTGCAAATGATGCAACTGTTTTCCATTGTATTCTTCCTAGTTTAATGGAACTATAGAATCAGATAGTGATGTCTTCTACTTATGTTAATGTCCCAAACAAGTAGTTTCACAAGCAAAAATCTTGAAAAAGATAGGAGAACATAAATTTTTACATGCAACATCTGCAGCTGCAATGAGTTACTGACAACACTGTACAAAATTGCCTTATCAAGGAGCATAAAATCATACATAAAGGCAGTTCCATTGTGAAAAAATTACACAGCGATAAGGACCCTGTCTGACATCTCAAACAAGAATCACATACTGGACCAACTAACTGACTTTATGTAGAGAGTAAGCACCACAGCAAACTAAAGGGGTTTGAGATACTATGCCTCCTACAGAAACAACTTCTTTTTGTCAGTTAACTGTCATAAGAATTTCCGAACAATCTTATTTTACACGTACACGTATAATCAGGCCAAGTAATTTTGTTGCTTCAACCGCCAGATATGCTAAAAGTGGATCGCAAATTAAACAGCAGTGACAAGTCGCCACTTCTGCATCTACCAATCAGTTAACATGGATCAACAATAGTTCTCATGAAAATTAAATCGGATTAAAATAGAGATAGAGGTCAAACTAGCGAACTTCAGAATTGACTCGAATGAAGCCGTTTCACTGAACCACGCGCTTAAGAGCTGAATAAGACCAGTCGACACAAATAAATCTCATCTAATCCTATTCTTAGTAGACAAATATACCTCCAATACAGCTTTGGCTTCGGTTTCAAATGCTTTGCAAAGAATTTCATAGCTTGCCTCACTGCCCAGCTATCAAAGAAGAAATTGAACCTTATGACAAATTGATAAAAGTAAGCTTGCAAATCTCTGATACATTGGTCATTAAATAGTAAAAGAAGACATACCAACGGATTGACTCTTGAGGGTGAAATTGATGATACAATGTATCTGCACATAATCAACAAAAATCAGATTATTGGTTGCAAGAAGAATGTACCTACCATGGTCCATGGCTAGTTATTTGATGTGATTTTAGTTAACACAAATTAATACGAAAAGACGGGATCTCTTACTAACATCGTAACCTCTTACTAACATCGTAAAACTATTAACCTTACCTAGTTTTCAACAGCAAAAACTTAACTCCAACTGGAAAATAATTACTACAGTAGAATAAACATATTGCCAAAATACTGCTTGGTTTCAGCTAGAAAAATAATTCCGTTCCATCTCTGTTTCTTAATTAATCTTACAACTTCGCCTAAAAATCCATATGGGGTTTGCAACAATTAGTAGTTGCAGAAAGATATGAAAGATTTACCTCAGCTTACTAGTATAGAACTTCATAGCTGACAAATTGGTTTTCTGTACGGTAAGTACCACAGCACCCATGCGATTCTATAGAAGATATGCAAGGAAAGATACAACAGTAAACCCATCCATTAGATTAAGCAAAAGAATACATAATACAAGTAGATATTACGGTATCTAAAGATGGGACTTATGATTCTGAAAACTAACAAACAATCACACGAATAACAACAAGATTGACTGAAGATGCAAAAGCATTTCCATACATATCCATCCATCCTCCATCACTCCAAGAGATCTTTAAAGAAACAACAAAACAGAATTATATAACATCAAACCTTTCTAGCTATAAGCTCGATCAACTGCATCAAGAATTTACCCAGCCCCTTCCCTTGGACATGAGGCTCAAGCTGTATCTCATACATGTAGAGGACAGGTATTTCTTCCTCCACAAGAAAACGGAAGTGAACAAACCCGACAATGCTTAAGATCTCCGACATGCTATCAGTAACTTCTTTTTTTGCTTCGACTGCCGACGGCATCCCGTCAGCACCGGCATTCGCAACATCGTGAACAAATATATAGCGTGCTTCGGAAGCAACCATTTCCCGGCGCTTCACCTTCTCCTCTGCAGGCCACTCAGCTCCAAAAGGGCCCTCCATGTTGGCCTGCAGACTCGAAGCTAACAAAATTCAATCCATAAGAAAAAGTTCCTCAGACACGTTTGAGGCAAGAAAAACGAGAACTTTTTCCTTTGTGTTTCAGAGAATCAATGCCGAAAACTTAAAAGGCCTCAGCTTCCGGTACCTTAAGCAGGTTGTACACATACTGCTTGACAGAAGAAGATAATCTATCTCCACGTCCGGAATCCAAATAAACAGAGACACCTAACAATCAATCCGGCATCGTCACTCGATAGCTATGACCATATTATTGTCCCAACTTCAATATTCAGAACGAACAGCCATCCAGATTACAGAGAACAATTGGAAAAAAGGAAAAAAAACAAGAACCAAAACAAACAAACAAACAAACAAATGAAGCAGCAAGGAACAACATCAAGCCTCGGAAACACGCACATTCCAACAGCATAATGCAGAACAACGAAAGATTTAATTTTCCAATTGAAGGAGAGATTGATCGTGGAAAAGAGCCAAAAAGATGACGCAGCGTACCGTTGCGGCTGTAATGGCGAAAGGCCTGGAAGGAAGCGAGATGGTCGGTTTCCGAGGAAGCTGCTCTTACCAGCTCCTCGACTGCTTTCTTCTTCTCCAGAACCTGCGCTTCAGTGAGAAAAGAAATCGAGAGTCAGTTCCTTCGTTCAGTTTGTTCGCCGACGGTTTCGTCGAAATCTGCTAGACTGCTCGGGGAAAGGAGAAGCTCGTATGTAGATTGCCTCTTTGCGTTTCAGTTTCTTTCCTTTGTTGCACGCGCTCTGTCCCTTGGACTCCATTAACGGAAGCTCCTTCTCTCTTCTTCGTCAGCGACTGTGCAAGCTGAAGCTTGCTTGGGCAGAGAGGCAAAAGAGGGCTGAAATTGATTTTGCTCCCGATGCTGCAGGCACTTTCTGCTAATTACCCCCGGAACTTTTAATTTTTATACTCTAGCCCCTAAAACTCTTGAAATTAATTGTAATGCCCACTCTCTGCGTCGACTCCCGGAGCTCTGGCCATGCGCTTGTCACGTGAATTGAATCGTTAGCTAGGGCCCTAGGGGTGTGCAAACTGGACCGGACCGGCCCGGACCGGGCGGGTTGGTCCGGTTCTTGAGGTGGATGGGTTGGTCCTCGGTCCCAATAAATGGGACCGGTGACTGGGCGGTCCGGTCCTCGGGTTCTTGTGTTGGGACCGGACCGGCCCGGCCCAAACCGGACCGCCAATAATATATAATTATTTTTATATATAAATATATATAATTACAAAAGAAATTGAAAACAAAACGGAATCTCTCAAGAGTAAGAAGAATCCCGGACCGGCCCAGCATTCATATGGTATTCAGTATGCTATCCTGGTGGTGTTTTGGCATTCAGATGTTTTGGCATTCGGTGACTCAAGTTGTCGAGCCCCAATGTGGAATACAATAGTCGTTTAATATATTTTAATATTTTCTGGGATTTATTTTTCCTTTATTTTTTCTTTCTTTGTTCTTTTATTTTCATCTTCTTCCGGCCAAGATGAGGGCCAACGAAGCTCGCCCCCACCTCTGGTTGATCGATGGGCTTAGCGGTCAGCTAGAGGAAGAATAAAAATGTAGTAGTATGCTTTGTAGCGGTTGGGCCGGGACCGGACCGGACCGACGGTCCTGGTCCTGTTCGGTCCCGGTCCGGTCCATGGTCCCGAAAGTATGGGGACCGGACTATTGGTCCGGTCCTCGGGTTCATGCCGGGACCGGACCGGCCCGGACCATGCACACCCCTATTAGCTACCCTACTACCATAACTCGTCGAACCCTAACTTAGCGCTCCTCACCTCTCCATTCCTCTCCTCTGTTTTCACTTGGAAAGAACCGATTTTTGTTCCTAGTTCAAGCTGTGTTTGTTCTGCTTATTTGTTTATTAGGAAACTTACCAAAAAAATTATGAGTCTATTACAATTATGCCAATTCATTCATAAACTTATTTTCTTTACTATTTAGTTATAAACTTTTTGCAATTATACCAATTCAGTTCATCCCGCGCATTTTGGCCAGCCGGTGCTGACGTGGACGCCAGCCGGCCGACGGCCTAATATGTTAATAATTTTTCTAAATTTTGTTGTTTTCTTTTTATTTTCTTCCCTTTCCCTTTCCATTTCCCCTTCCCCTTCCTCTTCCCTGTTCTACCTCCAACCGGTCGCCTATGCAACCGGCAAGGCTCTCATCGGCCTTGCCATAGCCGAGCAAGGCCCAACCTCGCCCAGCCATGGCGAGGCTAGACTTTATTGGATCTGGACTGGGCAAGGCTCGCGTTGCCAGATTTGGGTTGGCGAGGTCAGCCTCGCTCAACCATGGCAAGGCCCGCGAGAGCCTCGCCAGTGGTCCTCTTGAGGTTTGGCCATTGGTTGGAGATAGAACATGGAAGGGGAATGGGAATGGGAAGAAAAAATAAAATAAAAATTACAAAAATTATTAAATATTAAGTAGTCGATCGGACAAAATTTCATCATATGGACTGAATTGACAAATTACAAAAGATTTAGAGCTGAATTGGCAAAAAAAATAAATAAAAATGTTTAAAATTGAATTAGCACAATTGAAATAGGTTTAGGACTTTTTTGGTAATTTTCCCTTTGTTTATTTGCTTTTTGGTGGTGATGCAGATGTCTTTGAGCTTTCATTTAGGAGACCGATTTCAATTTATTTATTTAAATTCATGGCCGAGAGCAAAGACAATTGAATGGCTGTTCTTGGCCTAGTATCATGTACCGCTTATAAATCGAATCTAAAGTACAAAAGCTGTTGGATATTTCAGCAGTTTTAAAATATTTGATAGTACCGACTTTGATATAGTTATAATCGCCATGAAAACTATCACTTTGTAATGGTTTAGCAATGGTCGTATAACGACTTTCCAACAATTTTCTAACGACTTTACAACGATCATATAACGGCTTTATAATAGCTTTGTAACGTTTGATTTATTTTTTGATAAATCCTTACAACGGCATTACAACGGTTTCTCAAAAGCTCTATTTTGTTTGAATATAAATTAAATTTCAAGAGACAATTTTGAAGTGACACCGAATTACTAAGAGAATTTCCTCCTTATCTTACTTTTCCTTACTGAATTATATACATACCGTTATTCATGTTCCTTCTAATATTCAATGCGGAGTGTAGAAGAAGGTATGCTGTATTTTGGGAGGTAGCCATTAAAAGCCTTACGCACTGAGTTTTGTACTTCGAGGGGCGGAATTATCCTTAAGGATAGCGCTTGCACGCTTCAGATATTTGTTCTTATTTCTTCTCGTCTTTTCTAACATATTTCCTACGGACCTACGGTTGTTATTTTTCGTGTTATCTAATATTTTTCCAACAATCTTAAGGATAATTGCCTTGTGGATTCTCAAACTGAAATTGTCGTCGCTACCACTGCTGCTGACGCCACCACCGCAGTTGATTTCTCTACCTCCGCCACTCCAATTGTGTTGTCACCATTACCATGTATGTCCTCTAATTGAGCTTTGGTTTGTTTTGTTTTTGTTGTCACACCGAATTCTTGTTTTGCTAGTAGACCATGCTTTAATGATGTTATGGAGGTTTTCTGTCATGTCAAGTGAAAGTATGAAAACGGACTCATTTGAAGGGCTTTGATATGCTTGAAGAGTTAAGTTTTCCTAAGTTATTAACCCGTCTCTGTGTGGTCGGGGAATGCTATTCTCATTGAGCTTTATGAGCAAGTTCCACCATTGTTGTCGTTAACGAGAGTATAATTTGTCTATTGGCATTTTTGGTTTAGCCAAATCGTGAATAAGTGTGCTCATAGAATTTGGGTTTTTTTTTATTTGGTCCCATATGAAATCTGCACATCTTGCCGTAACAATTGATTGGATTACGAGATGAAGTTGCCGCCCTATATCCTCACTCCTGATCTAGACTCAAAAAGCGAAGCGACTCTTTTGTCGAATGGTTATTTATGTTGTTCGCGAATCCAATCTCAATTTTGATTCGTGTGTGACATTCAAATGCGTAGATTTAGACCTACCTGTCATGATTTAATCAAGGAATAAATAAGAAGGAACGTAAATCAAGAGGTATTGTCAAGGATGGCTGTGCACATTTTGCCTTTCGGAGTAAATTGACTTTCATCTCTTACGTGCGTGCATTGCTGTACTTTAGGACTCAGCTAACAAAAAAAAAAAGGTTTAAGACTCAATTGATACAATTGCAATAAATTTAGTACTTTTTTGGTAATTTTCCCCATACGTTAGCCAAAACAACTTCTTCTTCTTCGTAATTCTCTTCTTCTGTTTTCATACACACGACTTCACTAACACATTCGAGGTGAAATTTCAAGAGAGAAATTGAATAATTGTTGAACCGATTTCTTTTTGGCTTTGGTGTATACCTCAGAGGTATATTTGCTATAGACCAGACAGAAACAACAGTGGAGGCCAATAATATCTTATGGAGTGTGATTGTCGTCACTCGTCGGAGTATCATACTTCCAAGGATCAGGATGTGATTCTTCATCGGCAATCAAATTTCCCGAACAGCAGATACATCCTAATATGCTTGCAAACCACGCCTTGAACCTTTGCAAAACATTTGGGTGGTGGGAGTCACTCATTGAGTCAAAGGGGTCAAACCTACGAAAACAGGATCATCGTTAAGCTCGATACCTCACTAGTTAATATGATAGGAGGCTCTTAGCAGTAACTTACATTGCCATCAGTTCAGAAGCACTCGTGTCCGTAGGCGAAGTCATCCCTCCGGACCAATATCCTGGTGTAGAAACACTTGTCCATGGAGCGAATGCACGACAACGTGCAGTGTCGATATCTTCAAGGGTTAAACCCAGGCACGGGTCCTGCCAAACACAGCGTCTCAATATGGATAGGAATACTTCATTCAAGTGCCATTGTACAAGGTAGAATGGGAAAATGCATATTGTTAGAAAGTCTAATCCAAAAGCTTAAACTATTAGGTGGAGGGAGACAACATGAATATAAAGAGCATATAAGACCCATTCACAAGCGATAAAAAGCGATGTGGGACAATGGGACAACAACAACTTCAACTCCCCTCCCACGTGCAAATCGGATTGACTAAGGAGGTGGGCCCACATATGCGGAAAGAAAATAACATTGGCTCTGATATTAGAAAGTCCGACCCAAAAGCTTAAGTTATTAGGTGGAGGGAGACAACATGAATATAAAGAGCATACAAGACTCATTCACAAGCGATGTGGAACAACAAAAACAACAACTTCAACACATATCACCGATAAATTCTATTTCAGAGACATTCGCACTGGTTACCGATCACGGGGAACATCCATAGGAGCAAATTATTAACCTTCAAACGGTTGGATAACAGTATTACCATGTCCGTTTTTCGATTGAGAATCGAAGCCCGAATGTAAGCGAAGAGATGCAAGTAGGCATGTACATGGGTACGGGCATCTTTGATGAGTTCGCTCTATTTAGAACAAGAGTGAGCAACCAATTCTCGAGAAAATACACACGGTGTTCATATATATTATGTGGAGTTGCAAAAAGAACCCAAAATTTAAAAGCTTAAGCCGATAGATATAAGGGACCACAAGAATATAAAGAGCATATAAAACCTATTGTCGAGCGATGTGAGCTAATATATTTCGACAAACAACCATTAGAGATCGAGCATAAATCTCCGACAAGGATTGGATGAAATTAAAGCTTGCAATCAAGAGATAATTTTGATGTTAATAATCTTCTAATTTGCAATGGATTCATCATTGCTTGTAGATCACTATTTGAACCGAACTTTATGATCATGGCGTGTTGAACCTATTTCCTGTCTAATTCTACGGTATCTCGCGATTTTGGTAGACTGCATGACCCTATTGCACAGCAACGATTTTACCAAGTGAAAAGAGAAGCACAAATAGGAAGATGGACAGTGTAGATTCCCTATCAGACGGTGAGTGATGTGGGATTCCTGATCTCCCCTAACAAGTTGTCACCCACATAGCAAGTGGAGATTCCTAGACAGAATGGGATTTTTAACGAGATTGTCCAAGGAGGCACGTTTTAGAATCAGTGATGATGTATGAATGATAGAAAGATTGTGCACCTTTCCCAGTAGACGAGAGACTATCGTCATTTCATCTTCAGAGTCTGGATTTTCCCAATCGGGCAACTCTAGTCTTGGACGGCCTATCGTTTCATCTTCAGAGTCTGACGCTTGTATCGGTCCTTTTAGGATCTTCTCTCGGTAAGACTCGTAAGTGATGCTTGAACCATCTGGACCGGTGTCGAGTAACTTCCCACAATCCCTCATCTGTATCTGGCAGTCATCTGGTAATTTTGAACTCGATGCATCGATAATCCTTTCCATCGATTTGCACTCATAGACTTTTAACCGGTGCAACAACTTCAATTCGTCTATGCCCTCGACAACCTGCAGGCTCTCACACCCCACAATACCTAAGTACTTCAAGTTCTTCAAGTTTGACAAACCGCCTAACCTTCTTAATGAATTGCACCCATCCACTAAAATTCTTTCCAGTGATTCCAATGTTGAAACAAATTGAATCTCCTGAAGCTCTGGGCACCTCCACAACTGGAATTCTTGAAGCATATTCAGGGAGCTTGAGACTAGGGACACTCTCCTCCCGCCATAAATCAACTCGGCAGCTTGTAGCTCGTCGCACCCTGGCTCCTCCTCAGACAAGCAAACCAACCTCTCGAAAGATATGCAGTCCTCGATACATAACCTCTCCAGCGATTTTAAGACGCCGAGAAATTGAACTTCAACTAGCTCTGCGCATGAAGACACCCTGGCTTCTCTCAGTTTGCTCAAACTTGATGTGAGCGATAATCTCTCGAGGAGTTTACAACTTTTGACGGTCAACTCTTCCAATTGAGGAAGCCCATCAAGATGTACTTCTTTCCCTCGAGTGCCATGGAGCTCTAAAAACGTCAAGTTTGGCGGAAGCTGTGCAGGGTTTTGCAAGTCTAGCCCGTTTAGAGTAAGTTCCTTCAGAATCGAAAGATAACCCAACTGGGTAGGCGGCGCGGGGACATTCAAAAGGCACAGCTGCTGCTTGTTCAGTTTGGCTAACCTCCCAATCCACCCCAAGTCGCAAGGTTGAGTTATATTTGATGTGTCCATGAGTTCAGAGCCATCAGATAGGAGCAGTTCAACTAGATTAGTAAGGTTCGAGAGGCTAGGGACAGCCTTCAACGACATAGATCTCAGCCGTAGAGTGGTCAAACTTCTAGGGAGCTTCGGCAACACTTGGATTTTATGACAGTGATCTAAGTCCAGTGTTTGGAGGTGACTAAGCTTCCTCGTTGTCTTGGGCATTTCCGCAATTGGCGTGTAAGATACATTGAGAGATAACAGGCTTGCAAGTTTACCAATGGAATCCGGTAGTCTTTCGACACTTGTGTCTGACAAATCCAGCTCCGTCAACGACCCTAAATCCGAAACTGACTTGGGGAGCACGGACAAGCTACCACAGTCGCTAAGAGAGAGTTGCTGAAGATTTTTCAGCTTTCCAATTTGTTCGGGCAATTCTGCAAGTGCCGAAGATGACTGAACGCTCAAGTGAGTCAGGCACCTCAGTTCCCCGATAGAGCCATCAATTTTCTTCAAAAACGGACATTTGGAAATAGTCAGCTTCTCCAAAACTGAGTATGTGGAAAAGGTTGGTGTCCTAAGTATCGACACGCAATTTTTGTAAGTGAGAGCCTTCAATTTCCTTGCCCCCTACAAAAGCCAATGAAACATGAGCCAGACAATCAGATATGTGTATAAAGAAATAAACAATGGATTTAGGCTGCGAACTTGTGTCGTTAATTTATGGTTTGATCATCTCGCTAAATGAGAAAATTAGACTATGAATCCATCAATGTTGTCCTTCATTACATGCGACAATTAGACTAAGCGGGAAACCGACATACCTTGATCAAGCTCCTGACCTTATTTTCTGTGAACCCGAGGCCAAAAAGATTCGCCACAACCACGTTTTCTAGATGCAAATTGATTGCCTTATAACGTGGACAACATCCGGGATTTGCATTGCCATAGCTATGAGGGTAACGCAAACTGATCCATTTTAACTCGGGAAGACTGCCCGCGAAGTCGCCTTGGCAGGTTACATTACACAACCAGAGACAACGTAGGTGCGGGAACCGTTTAATTTGCTCTGCTGTGACAACTAGAGGACGTTGAATCCACTCCTCCGACAGCAAACAGAGTGCTTGAACGCTTGCCTTGATCTGCCAAAGGTATTGAGGAGCAGGAGCAGGAATTTGTCAACATCGCACAATTTTTATTTTATTGAAGACAAGACAAAATAAAACAGTAGACTGGCTCCCAATAGAAACGTGAACCCTCAAATAAGAACAAGGTAAGCGATATACTATTTAGCTATGGTCATACTTTACCTTTGGTGATCCTAATTCACGAATGACGTCGCCTCTGTCCCACAACCTGGTACGCTCTTGCTTAGCAATTGCCCTTCCAAGATCTCTAAACTGATCATGCATCCAAAAACTATTATCGCCCAAGACCTTTATCATGCACCTATTAATAAGGACATCAATGGCATCCTCTGAGCCAAATCCACAATCTTTCCACATGTACATTGGATTAGTCTTATCCTCACCGATGAAAAAGCAAGCAATATCGAGAAATATATGTTGTTGATCCGACTCTAAGGCATCATAGCTAATCCTTAGCTTTCCCAAGACATCCTTATGAGGTGTTTTCAATAGCTTCTCCAGCCTCTCTTCCCATATCTTTTTCTTTTCCTGACCAAAAAGTGATGAACCTATTGCTTGAAGGGCTAAAGGTAGTCCACCGGCAATATAGACAATGGTTTCAGAAAGAGTGCGGTAATCGACTGGAGGAGAGTCATCATCGAAGGCATGCTTACAGAAAAGTTGAAGTGCGTCCCTGTTGCTTAACCCCTCCATTTCAAAATGCTCGATTTTGTACTTAAATCCCTTGATATTGAGAACCCCTTTGTCCCGAGTAGTTAATAGTATTATAGTACCAGGATACAAAGAATTCACTCCGATTAGATTTTGGATGTGGCTGCCCTCACCTACATCATCCAAAACAACTAGTACCTTCTTGTTGCAAATTGTTTCTCCAATCGTTTTGATCCCATGATCAATGTTACCGATATTGCGAGCCCCCCCAGAATTAGAGATGTCGAACAATAATTGTTCTTGCAGCTTGACTAAGCCCTTGGTTTTTGCCGTTTCGCTTACGTCGTCAAGAAAGCTGCAGTTTTTTCCAAAGTGAAGACATAGTTCATTGAATATACTCTTGGCAAGCGTTGTTTTACCAATGCCACCCATGCCGTAAATTCCAATAAGCCGCACAACACCGGAGTCGATGTCTAATAAACTGTTTATGGCTGCTATTCGATCCTCCATCCCAACTAAATCTTCGGTCACTTTTCTTTGTCTCGTCTTGAGCCCCTTCACAACCTCGTTAACAACCATCTTGCTTAGCTCCCCATCCCTGCCACAAAGTTGAACAGATTCCATTTTTTTTTTTCAATAGAGGAATGGTAACAAATTAATTTCCTTCCACCGTCGATCAATCATCTACTTCGTAACCGGGAGGGAACGCGAGGTCAATTCTCTTTCGCGTATTATGTAACCGTCAACTAATTCCAATATGATTATCTTAGATATTGCTGGCATGTTGGAAGGATTTCTGATAAGGAAATACTAAACAGCACTAAGTTTCGTATACTAAAAATTTATCACTACATTAGTATTTTACTTAAAATATAGTTAGCAATATCTTACTAAATTATTATGGTAAAACGATGAAAATCAAGAAAAGAAAAAAATGCGAAAGTTCGTGAATAAGATATGTTGGTTCCAATTAATTTGATTTAGAGCTTAAAAGACCCGATTAGAAAAGTTATACAAGTTCAATCGCTTGATGAGACAAGCCAAAAGTTAAGAGGATTTGATCGGAAAAGAATACTCAAATTCAGGGACTAAATTAAACGCATATTTTTGTCATTTTGATAAAGCATTTGGGGAATATCTCGTCCTCGCCCTCATCGGCCCTCACCTCTATCCTGTCTCTAAACCAAGGAAAACTGGCCGAGTGGATTGAATTGGACTCAATAGGCCCAAAAAAAAAATGTGTTTCCAATCATGGACATTAATTTGTCTTTATCATTATGAAGCATAAAACAGATAAAGCAAACCCAATTTCTTAATACATACATGGGTCAAGTTAGCATAAAGCAGATGAAGCAAAGCCAATACTTCATGCAATGGGAAATTAGGTCAAAAAAGAAATTATAATAATCCAACTACATCGGAAAAAATCTGGATATATGATTTTGAAAAAAGGGAAAAGAAGAATTTGAGACGTCCGATTTAAATTTAGAGAAATTGGAGTTGGCCGACGATTAGATGGTTACCCTCGATATTTCTGTAGCTCCCAACCCTGGGTGGCATCGACTTCCCTGAGAGCCCATCTCCACTTCTCTACTTCCTCCGTCCTGAATTTCTTCTCCTTATTCTCCATCTTTTGCTCCAGCTTCAATATGGCCTCGCTGTACAGCTCCGTCTTCAGCTTCACGTCGTCGGGTTTCACGTTATAAAAGATGGGCAGCATCACCTTCTTACTCCCATCTTCTCTAGATCTAGAGGCGTTCTCCACCATCTTCGCGAGCTCGCGGAGGCACCAGTGGCTCGAAGCGTAGTTCGGGGAGAAGATGGGTATGTAGAGCCTAGAGTTGTCGATCGCTCGCAGGAGGTTGCTACTGAACTTCTCGCCCGGCGGAAGGTCTTCGTCGTCGATGAAGACGCGAATCCCGGCGTCACCCAAGGCGTGGTAGAGGCTGTTGGTGAACCCACGGCGAGTGTCGGGCCCGCAGAAATTGAGAAACACCTGGTACTCGCCTCCTAACGCGTTGCAGGTGCTCCTTCCTGTCTCTGGATCCGCCATGGGAGCTCACTTGGCTGGCACTCAGTTCTCTCTCTCTCTCTCTCTCTCTCTCTCTCTCTAGTAGCCACTCTGAAATGAAATACTCTTTTCATCAAAAGCACATTGTAGCTGGTACGGTCAATTTTGCACGAAGCCGAGTATGCTTTGCTTTGCATTGCGAGTTCTCGAATACAAGTTTGGGGACGACGAAGACTTCGAAGACTTCTAGTTCGTGGGGAGCCGAAATATTATTTAATTTTATGAAGAGGTCGAGGATAGAAGCCACCTACCATTCAGGAAATTAAAAGTTGACTTTAGGCGACGACTGGTTGCCAAGCTTCTTGGAATATTCGGATCTAATCTGGAGAAAATAAAATCGGTTCAGACATTCATTTCCAATTATTGCATCTTCTGGTCCTCAGCAACGTGCAATTTGCACAGCTCTTTCTTTTTTCCTAGTGACGCAGTTCTGTCATGCAAGAGACCACATTTTTGCATGCATGGTTCGATCATGGGAGTGGGGTTAGTAATTTGCATGGCTGCTGTTTTGGAAATAACAGCTTTAATAAGAAGGTCATCGAACACGAAAGTACAGACTAAGAGCCGCATAAGGACACAGAAAGTTCCAAAAGCTGTATACGATGCTCGATTTAGCGCCGAAAATTTTCTATTAGATCACTTTAAGTGCCAATTTTTTTTATAATAAAAAAACGAGCTTTTAAGTGCCACCTCTACTGCTGGTCGTCGAAAATTCGACATGTCCCTTTTTTTATTAAATTCTTAAGCTGATGTGACTCGCTGATATGTCCAATCACCTGTTTCTCGAAACCACCTATTTTGCCACACATTTCGTCGCAAAATATATACTTTGAGTGTTGCGCAAGACCCGTGGCAAAGTGTCTCACAATGCGCTTACACCTTTTGTGTGACTCAAAGTATATATTTTGCGACGAAATATGTGGCACATTTGTCGCAAAATATAAAGCGTATATTTCCAACAACACGTTAGACGTCACCGTGAAGCACACTAAGTATATATTTTGCGATGAACATGTCGTTGAAAATGTACGCTTTATATCATGCGACAAACATATCGCATGAGTTTGTCGCAAAATATAAACGTGTAGCATGAGGAAATTTGCGCAAAATATATAGCGTAGAAATTCATCGCAAATTGGCAACAAATACAAAAAAATAATTTTTTTAGCGATGAATATTATTAGGGATGAATTTTATTAGCGACGAATTCTACAACGAACGTGTCGTTGAAAATATACGTTATATATTTTGCGACGAAATTTGTAACAAATATGATGTTTCGTCGGAAAATATATAACGTACATTTCCAATGACACGTTCGTCGTAGAACTCGTAGCTAATAATATTCATCGTAAATTAATAATAAATATAATTTTTTTGTTTGTGCAGTAGCAATTGCTGTTGCACAAAAGCAAGCGTGGCTTCTAGAAAAAAATTGTGCATGACTTCTAGAAAAAAAAAAAAAAAAAGCAAAGCAAGCAAAAAAAAAAAACAAGAAAAAAAAGGCAAGCACTTGAGGCAGCGCGCAAGTGCTTGCATGCTGCTTCCCGCGCGCTGCATGAGGCAGCGCGCGAGACCCAAATTGGTAAATATTTTTTTTCCTGACCTAATTTTGTAAATATTTTTTTAAAAAAATTAAATCGGAAAAAAATTCAGAATTGGTCACCTAACTGACCATAATCCTTATCTTGGCATACTCGACCTATCTCGTATACAAAGCTAAGGCGATTTACCCCTAAATGGTAATATCGTTAATTTTTGGAAGAACGGATAAGAAATCCCAAAAATAGAATTAACTAGTTGTCTATGGCCAATCCTCAATTTTCGGGAATTTCTAGAATATCTAGGAATTTTTCACAATTTTCCTAATTTTTTTGGATTTTCTAGGATTTTCTAATATTTTTCTAGAATTTTCTAGAATTTTTTTATTTTTTTATTATTTTTAAAATCATTTTTTTTAAAAAAATATTATTAAAAAAAGTGATTCGGACAGGGTCGACCCGACCCACTCGGGCCGGAACCCTACCCGGACCCGGATCCGCGCGCCCGGCTGCCCCAAAACGACGTCGTTCTAATTTTTTTTTTCCTGATATTCATGTTTAATCCAACGGCTCCTATTGAACCACGTGGCTACTCCACGGCCTTAGGATTGGTTGACTAAAACCTACGGCTCAAATCAAAAACCAACTAATCCTCGATCGTCAGATCTGATTACTTAAACATACGGCCCAGATCAAACCACTCGGCTAATCCTCAACCGTCCGATCAAACTATTTATTTATTATTTTTTTTGAAAATTTGATTTTTATTAACAGAATTTATAAAACAGATCGGACGGTCACCAAGCCAACACGTGGCACAACCTAGACCGTCCGATCATCTAACAGAAATGTACCAGACCCTAACGACCTAGCTGACGTGGCATGCCACGTCAGCACGCTGACCACTTTGACCTCCATGTCATCGTCTTCTTCGTGGAATGCTTCTTCCCCTGCGATGAACGGCCGACAATCTCCGGCGACGATCCAACGGTGAAATCGCAATGGAATTGAACGAAACAAACACCAATCGATCCGTCTCGACGTCGTGAATAACATATCTCAGAATCAAACGTGATTATCGACGGGAACTAAACTAATCAAGCTTTAACCAGTTCGGCCATGGCTACTCTAATCAAGCAACAGAGAGCATATCGAGCTAATTCCTTCACAAAATCGCATCCACATGAGTTCAGAACACTTACCTACAGGTTCAATTGACCTGATTTAGGCTAGCTTGAGTTAGGGAAGCTTCGACTGAATCGACAATGGCGACGGGGTTCAAATGCAAGGTTTGACTCAATTTCAATGCAATCAAAACACATGAACATCCTTAGTGATGTCTTAGAGATGTTTCGCACACATCAATTGCAAGGATTGAAACCGAAATGAAGATCCGCCATTGAAGGTCAGAAATAGTACTTGAAGGTTGACTTACCTGTTTTCGCGATTTCAAAGGGCGAGACCGGCGGCGATCGCTTCCTTAGAACTCAGGCGATCTCCTGGCGACCCTCAAGAGTTTCGGTTTGGCCCTGAAGAGCCTAACCAGTGCTCTCACAGTTCGAGCTCTAACCCTCGACAATGGCGATGGAGGGTAAGCTCTCTCTCGCTTTTTTCCTCTCTCTCGATTCTGTTTTTTTTTTTTCTACAACCGAATGAACCCTCTTCTTTCAAGAATCGGTCTCTTTTTGTTCTATTCCCCCTCCTCGAAAATTTGGCCGTTCGGGAGGGGGTGAGTCGGTGACCTTCGCACGTGCAATGACGTGCGAAATGGTCACCGACGACTGTTGATCGCCGGGAACGAAGTGGCCAATCTTTTTAGGCCTTCAGGTGATTGAATTTCAGACGAATTTGGTCTTCGTTTGGTTCTGCATTTGAGCAAAGTTGGCCGCGGCACATTACCACCTCGTCGACGTAACTCCGGTGAACCCATGCTGTCGGACTGGTCATGATCGACGCTAAACTTCATGGCCAACAAAACGTCTCCATCAATTTTACCAATTGAAGCCGATTGACGATCCAATTTTGCGATCAAAATTCACCTGTTCGAACTGTTAAAGTGGTGCGAATGGGAGGAAGAAGACGCACTGTAGCAGACCGGGTGGTCTAACCGGTTCGAACCGGTTTCAATTTGTAATTTCCAAAATTAATCGAACTCGATGGGGAATTTTCGCAATTAAATCTCAGAATCGAACTTAGGACATGAATATTATCTAAAAATGTGATTTTACCCAAAAGTTCATGTCAATTTCTATAAAAAGCCCCAAATTTGTCCTTAATTGCAATTCGGGAATTTGTGAAATTGAAGTCTCAAATGATCAAATTGGACCAAACCATTTATGCCAATCGATTTAGAATGATGGAAAACATTAGGTAGTGGCTTTAATTGGTAATAATAGTCCCTGAATTGAAAGTAATTTCAATTATGCCCAAATTCAAGGACTAAAATGCAATTAAGTATGCAATTTTGCCCAATTCATGCAATTGAGCGATTTGTGCAAATAATTGGACTAAATTACAATGAGGAACAATCAGATTGAATGTCAAGATCCTAAAAATGCCAAAATTACAAATTAAAAGACTCAATTGATATTTTTTTACCAAATTCAATCATATGTGTAACAAAGGAACGCATAAAATTGAATTTGAATTTGGACTTTTTATGATGTCAAGAAGACAAGGGATTTAAAATAAAAATATTGACTATTTGTTCATATTTTTGTGACCTTGAATGCTATTTTTCCTGAATTTTCGAGTATTTTCCTATTTTCTAAAAATACTAAAAAATATGAAAAATAAGAAAAATTATTTTTTGGTCAAAAATGGTTCCTTAGGCTTGGTCAATGCCACCAAAGTTGATTTTGTAATTGTTTGACTTTTTGTGAAATTTTTATGAATTTTCAAAAATAAACTGAAAAAAATGCTAATCAAAATTTAGGTGTCAACAGCCGCACGATATCAAGCTACATCAACACCGAGAATGCTCTGATCTTGCCACTTGGGAGATTCCCCAGCCGCCCGATCCAATCCGTATTAGCCACAGCATCTTGGGGCTCGAATCCAACGGTGGCAGTGACGTCTTGAGAAAATATCAAGTGGGACTGGAGTGATCTTCGAGATAATCCATACAAAATTTACTCTAAACTTCTTCTTTTTTTATCCAAAAACCCCAAACCACGCCCATTGTGACTATTTACCCAAATATTTTTGGTGACACCACAAACTATGTTCATTGTGATACATTTATCCCAAATTATTATTATTATTATTATTATTTTTATGATCGAGGTGTCCGGGCCCGCTTCGCGGGTCCCAAATTATTTTTTTGTGGCACAAAAAATCCCAAAATTTTAGGCGTGTGACAAAGTTGCCCTAAATTTCGAGATAAATGTATCACATCTAGGGTTTTTAATGGCACAAAAAAATTGAGGTAAATATATCACACTGGTACAAATTTGAGGTAAATATGTCACATGGGTATAAATATAGGATTTTTAGTATCACTAGAAAAAATTTGAGGTAAATATATGACAAGATGTGTAGTTTAAGATTTTTGGAGGCTTTTACCCTTCTAAATATGAGGAAAACGTTTTCTTTTCCTGAGAAAAAATCATTTTTCTCTCTTTCCTTCCTCCTCTCTTTCAGACTTTCCTTATTTATAATTATTTTTTCACTTTGTTTCCATTTTTTATTTATTTTTCAAGTTTCTTTTTCTTTTTGATTTTCTTTTTTTCTTTTTTCCTTTTTATTCTTTTATTTTTTCTTCTTCCTCTCCTTTCTCTGGCCGCCACTCACTCCTCCTCCCTCCAGACGCCCTGCGATTGACCATGACTTGTCCCGGCAAGCTCAAGGCAGCCGGTCCCGACATTCTCGAGCTCGCCCAAGGCCGGCGAGCTCCAGCCTCGCCACAAGGCTGGTGAAGAGCTCGCTCGCCAACCCGCAAGGCTCCCTCAGCTCGTGGACCTTCACCAACACCTTTGCCTCCTACATCTGCAACCTCGAGGGCATCTCCTGCTGGAACCTGAACGAGAACCGCATCATTAGCCACTAGCTTGCCGAGTTCGAGCTCTTTGGCGACTTGCCCGAGTCGCTCAAGAACTATCACAACCCCCAGACGCTGGATCTCTCCTAAAACAAGCTCGACGACCCAATCCTAATGCAAATCTGCTAGTGGTTGCGTTTCCTCGTCAAGCTCGATCTCTCCTCGAACTCGCTCTCCGGCTCCATCCCTAACTAGATTGTGCACTGTAAGTTCTTGAACAACTTGATTTTGACTGATAACAAGCTGTCAGGCTCCATTTCTTGACGGCCTCGAGCGAGGCTTGCCTTGCCAAATTTGGCATGGCCCAGCTCGAGACTCGTTGGGACCAACTGAGCCTCGAGCTCGCCGGCTTACGTCATAGCCAACGATTGAGCTGAGGAAGGAGTGGCAGAGGAATGAGGAAGAAAGAGAAAAGAAAAATAAAAAATAAAGTAGAAATTATTTAAGAAATTATTTAAAAAGGTGCTATGGAAATTATTTTTTCTTATCAAACGACGAAAAATATTTTCCAATTCATTTTCAGGTTTCAACCAACACTTGAAAATATTGACATTTTTCTAAAAAACGATTTGAAAACATTTTCCAAAAATACTTTCTTTTCTGTGAAACAAACAAAGCCTAAAAAAAGGCAGAGAGCGAAAAGGGAGGAAGAAGAAGAAGGGGAGGACAAAAGGAACAACAACAAAAAAGGAAATTCGGAACCTGGCCCGAACCGAAAACTTCCGAAATTCTCGATTCTGTTCCGGTATTTTTGACACCCATATATGCTCAGCATCCGAATCAAGTGATCAAGTCGAACTTCTTTTGGGCCAGAGGAGAAAAGGGATAATTTGATCACAAGGAACCAATGTCTAAAGGATCCTCAGAACGGATGGGCCCGTGATCTATCATAACTCAATAGCGATCTGGTGCGTTATAGGGTCGCGAATTCAACTCGCACAAAGCTACTTGCCAACAAATTGGACCAGAAACATTACTGGATTCAGTCAGGCGATCGAGAAATTACAGCATACCCTCGCAGAGAACTGATCGGAAGACTACATGATGAGTTAAAAGTAGCATAGAAACCAATAGCCGAACAATTACCTAATCCAAGTAAATGCATCATCGTCGTCCGTAGAAAATACGGTCTCAATGCAGAAGCACATCATCTACTTGTTTAGCTAAGCACGATTTAAGATCATCAGTCTCGCTAGCAGTCAAATGAACTCTAAACATATCAGAAAACCCCCATCAGAGCTCTCTCCATATTGCAGAAACGGGCACAGGACAGTCTTAGGAAATGTGCTAACCGACTACTGTACTTACAAGCAATATTACTCTTCCCGTATCCTTCAGAAGAACACAAGCCCAATCGAACCTTCAATGACAAGTATCGGTTTGCTGTACATTCAGTATTAGGTCGCAATTACAAGCCACCGCAGCTTCAGCATCAATTGCACATGTCCCCTGCAAACCATGGGTAGCACCCGGTCAGGAGAAGGCAGAACAATAACGAAAGCCTTAGGGGTTTAATTCTCTGGATCCAGAACCAGCAATATCCAATTATATCTAACATAAGCAGAAGCAATTTGAACAATAAATGCAGGTTTCTTTAGTGCTATACGTAAAACTCACTCGTGCATGAAAATTTATGGTCTATTTAGAGTGACATTAGATTTTTCTGCTTATGCTAAATCTTGTGGGGGTACACTTCGACTTTTTTTCAATCATAATACACCTTGAACTTTTCACAATACATGACCGATGACACATAGGTAGTAGATACGCGTAATTATTCATAAATTCAGGAAAGTAGAGAAGTTTCTTTTTACTTGTGAGAAATCCAAAGAAACAAGCCCAGATGTAATAAACATCAAGAGAAACAATAGAAAACTTAGATCTGCAAAAGACACTTGACTAACATGATGTCCTTTTTAAAGGTTCCATACGTCGCATTCGGCAACACTTACTCATAAAACACAATGAGCAAAGAAATACTATCAACTACTTACAAGCAAACAAAGAACGCACCTCCACATAAATCTAATACAGATTTTTTTTTTTTTTTAAAAAGAGAGACAGATACCTACAAAGTTAGACCATGAACAAGCCAGAAGAAGAGCAACAAAAACTAGCTATCTTGTCACTTGTCAGTCAAGAAAGCTAGCCCGCTAATATTACAAATAAAATGCTCTTAGACAAGATCGGACTAGCAAGGCCTCCTTTGCCAGTTTGTCTCACAAAAAGGTGATTCTCATTAATATACTATCCATATTTCCATATAAGGAGAGCGCTGTCATAGTAGGTTGTTGATCATCATGAGATCCAAATGCTGTAAGATTAACACCACAAGTTAAATCAGGCCATGCACTCCTAACAGTGAGAGATGGGATCCAACAGATACTACAACCAAAAATAGCACACTGCAGGTGAGGCTGCCCGGCATGGCATAGAAGGAAGGACGGGCCCGTCTCGTTCCTCAATGCATTACCTTCTAAAATTCATATTTCTGCTACTTCAGAGTGGATCATTCACATGATTGGCAGGAAAAAAAAAAATTCATCCTTCTCATTCACCAGAGACATAATTCTGATCAAGTCAACAACTACTATTTACCGTATAAAAACATTGTAGTATTTATACACATGTTTGCACCGAAGTTATAGACATGGTTTTATGAGAGCCTGCGCACTATCAAAGTCTCCTATTGGGAAGAGCAATTTTTTCTTTTGGTCATTTTTAAGCATTTCTGCATTTACTGGGGTTTGAACTTGTATCCACCCCACCCCTCCCTTGCCATCAGGCTGCATCACCTTGAATACCACAAGAATTCCAAGTTTTGCAACAGCTTATTCTGAAAAACTAGTCCTTTTTCTTTATTTATTTTGCGCAGCACAACATTAAAGGATAAACCCACAAATCAGTTAAGCACAAATGTCCCATGGGAATAAATAAACTTCCCTCTCCTCTAATTCAATCTAGAGCTAACAAAGTAACAGCTAAATGCAGCCAAAGGACATTGGTTGAGAAAACAGTAGGTTGGATCCCAAGCAACAAAAGATTTACAAAGATTTTAGTAGAATTGGAAATTTGCCAACAGAACACTCACACGTGATAGATAGCAGCTTTAACTTTACATATCAAGGTTCCCGTCTACAACCAATCCTATTGCAAAATACTGGCAAGGATAAACAACCAAGCAAAACAACACCCCCCCCCCCCCCCCCCCCCCAAAAGCAAGAGGTGCTCGCACATTGATCCAACTCTAAGAACTGTCAGCTCAGACAAAACTCGGGATCAAAAGCACTGGACCACACCAACTTGATATCCATTTCAATGCAATGACAACTCAGTCTTCCTCACTGCTCATAATACCGCAAAGTTATGTCATCGCACACGGTCATCTCTCCAAGTGAAAGTTACTGCCCCGTGAGAAAAAGAGAATTCCTATTCCGATTCATCCCAAAGCGACATATTCAAAGAGACACAGTAGCTTCCAGAGTCAACATATGATTTAAGGTGCAATCCTGAGAATTTTTCTTCACGAAATCCACCCCAAAAGAACGAAGGAAAGCAACAATGGCAGTTGTTAAATCATACACTCATCGCTTTCGTCTCTCTAAATTACTCAACTGAAGCTACTGCCAGAAGCGGACAACGAATAAACCAATGGCCAACAGTTCAAAATTAAACAATTATATGCCCTAAAATCGCCTACTCAGCGAAAGTAGGCAAAAAAAAAAAGAACTGAATCTCAAAACTCACTTGAGAGCGATTCATTTGCAGTACCGATCCGCCTTCTTCTTCGCTCGGTCATCGAGCGCCTCCTCGACGTTCTTGGCCTTGAACTTGGGGTCGTAGCCGAACTTCTTCGCCTCCACGGGGAACAGCTCCTCGTACTTCATCTTCTTCGCCGCGTCGATGGTGTAAATATCCTGGCCCCCCGCGGCGGCGGCGGCGGCGCCGTCGCCATCCTCCACTTGCGGCTGCTCGATTTCGCCGTCCTCGACGGCGGCGTCCTTGAGCTTTTGCTTGTGCTTCTTCTTGTGCTTCTTGTCGATAGACTTGCTGCGAGACGCTAGGACCCCGCCCTTGAAGGCCAGCCTCCCACCTTTCGCTCGCTCGTAAGGGTCCGACATTGGACTTGCGATCTCTCTCGAGTCTCTGGTTCTCTTCCCCGGGACGAATTTGGAACCAGCGCGAGGGATGAGGTGCTCCTTTTCCTCAGTTTCGCCGGCGTGCGACCAACGCGCCACCGCCTCTAGGTTCCGTAAGCTGGTCAATGGTGGGCTATCAGTTATGGGCTTTGGGTCATTCGGGGGGCCTTATGGCCTAATAACGCCGGCATTTTCCAATTTTTAAAGAGGGTTATACTCTGGAGTCATGGTCACGGGCCGGGTTGAGCCCAGAACCAGCCCGGGTCAAACCGGGAATGGGCCCTTTGACCGGGCCCGTGGCATAGGGCCCGGTTACGGTTTCTTCAAACCGGTTCCGGGCCGGTTTCGACGCCTTGACAACTATCTCGGCTCTTTCTTTCCATAAAAAAAAAAAAGACCCATTTTTTCTTTACTAATTTCTAATCTATAAATACCTCTTTCCATCTCTCATTTTTTTCCACGCAAATTCTCTCTTCATCTCAAATACTCTCTAACTCTCAATTATTCACAATATCCAATTTATTATTTTCTTTTCTTCAATTATTCAATCACACCATTTTTTTAAATTTCTTATTCAATATTTCAATTATTCTCATTCTCTCTTCCAATTTTTCTTAATCCATTACTTTTACACCATCTCATCCAAATTTTCTTATTCTCTAATTCCTTATTTTCTTTATTTATTATCTTCTTTAATAATTTCCTATTTCAAATTCTTTTTTCACTCCCTATATTTTTTGCATTATACCATATATATATATATATATATATATATATATATATATATTTTGAATTTGAATGGACGTGTGCATATACGTAGCAATATTTGGAGTGATCATTGGCAAGTTCATCCTTATATAGGTATAACATGTCAATGGATAGATGATAATTGAAATATTCAAAAAAAATATTGCATTTAGAGTTTTAAATAATATTTGTAGATTAATTAGGAAAATTTTAAAATACTATTGTTTGCTTAATAAAAAAATTTCAATTGATTTTGATAATGACGCAGCAAATACCGCTTCAATTGTTGAACTAGAAAAGATTTTCCGTTTTTAGTGGATAATTTTTTCACATTAAATGTGTTTATCATGTTTTAAATTTATGTGCACAAGATGGTTTAAAAACTCTTGATAATTTTTCTCTACCCAATAAAAATGACAATTCAATTTTTATGGAAACATTCCCAAAAAATGAAAGAATGGTTAAAACTTGTAGAGCAAATGAAAAAAAAAACAAAAAGATTTTCAAGAGATGTTCTAAATCGTTGGAATTCTATTCGCGAGTTGTTTAGTGAATCTTTTGCATATAAAAATTTATTATGTGAATTTATTTCAAATAATATAACTCAAATTAATTTATAACCACAAGAATGAAATATTTACAAACAAAAAATATATATTTTAAAAGTTTTTAATGATGCAACATATACTTTGTTTGATATTTATTATTCTACTATGCATTTATTTTTAATAGAATATATTAATATTACTAGAGTTTTTGAAAAAAAAATAAAAATGATGATAAATTAATTGACACTATTAGAACAGCTTGAACAAAAAGACTACATTATTATAAGAAAATTTATATTATTTATTTAGGTTCTTGTGCTTTTTATCCACGTTGTAAATTAGGTAGAGTTGATAAATATTAGAACTATACAAACAAGGGTTAAAAACGAAATAATATAATTATATAATGAATTTTGTAGTACATATAATCTAGATGATAGTGGATCTTCTCAATCTAGTAGTAAACATGCAAAAAAAAAAAAGGGAGCAATATAATGTAATTTTGAAATAAAGAGCTATCTAACCGTTTCTTTTGAGTTTGATGAATCTGAAGGCGGCATGATTTCACAATATTGGATTAGTGGAAGAGGCATTCCATCCAATACCCAATTTTTGCTCTAATTGCAAAATAAATTTTAGCAGCCCCTTGTTCGACAGTTGCGGTAGAACAAGCATTTAGCGTTAGAGGCAATATTCTAGACAAACGACGTTCAAGATTAGCTCCCAATTCCATGGAGGTTCAAGCTTGTGTTGATGATTGGACAAAAGCTCAATATAGATAACAAGAGATAGATAGCAATAATGAAGCCGAATTCTTTGATGACGGAGATATCACCGGCACTGGTACTAGAACGAATAGCGACGATTGATGATAATGTAAATGAATTATCAAATACAAATTTTCGAGGAATAGTCGAGGTGCGCGCAAGCTGGCCCGGACACCTCGATCATAAAAAAAAAATACAAATTGTAATGAGAATACAAATTGTTGGAAAAAAATTATCAAATACAAATTGTAAATTGTAATCAAATTTGGGAAAAAAAAAGGGAGAGGGAGGGGGGCTTGAACTTAATGAATTATCATTAAATGCCTACATATTTTCTTGGAGACAGAAGAATCAAAGCCCATGTAGTTCTCTTATCTTTGATAATTCATTATTTTCTTTTATTTCATAATTCATTATTTGGTAATTTGATTATAATATTCATTACAATTTAATTTTTAAACTCAAAAACCGTAACCGAAACCGGAGTTTCATTATCAGTTTTGAACTGGATAGGCTCGAAATCGCTCAAAACCACCACTTAAAGGCTTGGTTTCGGTTCCTCCTAAATTGGAACACGAACCAGCAGTCCCGGCCCGTGGCCATGACTATCCAGCATCGTCCATCAATTTAATTGCACTTATTGCTAAAAATCAGCTTATATCAAGGAATCAATCGCTTGCTATAAGCCTATCGTCCTACATGGTGGAGCGGCCAGGCCGTGCGGAAGCTCGGATGACCAACAGCCGAGATGGACCCAATTCGATGGATTCAAGTTCAGATAAGAATTTTCTCGATGGAAGCATTGAAAATGCGATCAATGTTCCTGACCCCAAAGTGGGATTGGAGTCTCACGCTTTGTTGTTCAACGAAAATTGAATGATTTAGAAATTATCTTCCTGAAAACAATTGCTTGTATTGCTAAATGATTAATCAATAAAAAATATTTTCATTACATACAATAGTTTATGTCTAAGCATTTTCGTGAACGATGATAATATTTTCCATGCGCTATAAAAAGACTTCACATAAAAGAGTTTATGGTGAATTGCACGCATCTTATCTCAGGAATTCCTAACCTGTAATAGTATCTGTCTGGGTGTCTGGTTTTTTCATTGTTTTATATGCTGCCTTACATGATTTATCATGCCTGATCTGCTCATAAATCGAAACAGAATGAAAGTGACAACATAGTACTTGAGCAAAAGACAATGGATGAAACAACCTAGTCACTCTCAAAAATTGGTGGTACCGTTGAGTTGAGATGCATGCGCCCTAATTAACGCAATACTAATCGGCAAATGTTACAAGGGCACTTATCAGGATGACGATGCATGAATGATGCTGGCAACTCGAAGAGGGAGCTGAGAGTTGAAGGACATGCACAAAGCTTTTCACTGTGCTTCCTGTTTGACACATTTCTCTCATAAAGCTGAGCCGAGAGCAAGCATTTCCACGTTCCTGGAATTCACTGCTGAAGCATAATTTCCACATACGATAAGAACTATAATAAGGATATTAGGGATGCGCTTAGTAACTTCGTTACACGGCTGCATATTAAAGTTTCGAACATTGTATCCAGTTACCTATAGGTTAGTCGATCAATCAGAGAAACCTTCCAACTCTACAAGACAATCTACAAACAATTAATATCATCACATTGCTAGGACTCCCCTGCATTCTATTACTGGAGAATTGACAATACTGAGAAGAACTTGTAGAGAGTTTTAAGACATAAGAGAAAAGGGCAGATGACTAGATTAAGCACATATCCACTATGTTTGATTCTATATTCTGGACCAACTATTGCCAGCATAAATCCTTGAATGTTGGAAACCTCCCTTTTTAAGTAGACAATTCCAAACAAACCTGACAGAATCATCCACAAACGGTCATCCTTAAACAATCCTGCACTGAACCACGAAGGCAAATTAGTTCAATTGGATTCTGCCAAATCAAGTTCATATCCAAAGTCAATTCCCATTCCAGCTGTGAATGAAGTGATGCCATTAAAGGACAATGGAATGACAAAATATGATGACATTAAAAAATTTAGACAAGAACTTAGATTAGTGAGATTCAGAGAACCAGAGATTTCCGGCTTCAGAATGAACCTTAAAATTTAAGGCACCCTATCATGGAGATCAGCTCCTGCAATAGACTTCATGAGATAAATGCTCATCTCTTACGTATTTTATTGACAGCAATTGGCTTTATCAACAGAACTTTGAGAATAAAAACAGATTCTTCCAACTGCGACGTAGAAATTTATGAGTTGAACACAAGAGTATAATGTAGAATAACAATGCTGATATAATTACATAGCTAAGTAGATGATGACATTATTGCCTTATAAACCTGCTCTCCGTTGAATCTATTCTTGATTCAAGCTTCCTGTTATGAAATAACACGTTGGCTACATCTTATGGTCCTCATTTACAGCAAAGTTGTATGGTCCTCGGATATCAAAAACAAGATGTAAAAGCAACATTTACTTTCTGCTGTCACTACAAAATGAATGTGAATGTTTCCCACAAATATTAAAAATGAAATGCTTTAACAAAAATGTCTTTCCACTAATGCAACAAAAGACGATATTGCCGAGGTACCTCCAGTTCATCCTCTTCCTTGTTTGACCTCTCTATGATCTGACCTCTCAGGTCCATCTCATAAATGGAATTCTATATTGTTACAGCACACAAAACTACGAAAGAATTGACTACCCAACTAGAGAGAGAATAATTAACCAACCAAAGTCACCAGTAGCCTTTGCAGGAGCAAGACCCTTTCTTGAAATGATGGAAACGACTTGAATCTCTCAATATGATCTCGTGCTCAATTATCATAGATATGTATGTCATGGCACTGTGGCAATCTCCGCAGACACGTAAATTCTTGGTTATCCGGATCGGCGCACCAGGAGCCATTGTTAGGATGCCATAAGCTAGAGCAAGCTTCTCGCTGTGCTCAGAGAGCAAGTCACCTTTTTCCTCATCATCCACATCATGGAGGGCAAAGCTCGTCTGTGGAACATAACCAAGAGCTTTGATTCGCAAGATCAAGTCCGCGAGAACTTCATAAATCTGTTGCGATTGTGGATGAGTCCTGTCTCCCACATAGAATGTGGCAGTACCCTTCATTCCTTGTACCCAGCTACAACCAGGCCTCTTCCTGATTCCAGTAGATTTCATTAGAGACCTGACCCTAGCAACATCTTTCCAACGCCTCGCATTCGCGTATATGTTAGAAAGCAATGTATAGGATCCGTCATTCTCCGACTTTAGCTCAAACAATTTATCAGCAGCATATTCCCCAAATTCAACATTTCCATGTAGCCTAGAAGCGCTGAGCAATGCAAACCATACAATGGGGGTAGGTTGCATAGGCATTCTTTTGACGAGCTTCATGGCTTCACCCAATCGACCAGCACGTCCTAAGAGGTCAACCATGCAAGCATAATGTTCCACTCCAGGGACAACACCATAATCTCTGTCCATGGTGTCAAAATATTCAATGCCTTGATCTACCAGACCAGCATGGCTACAAGCATATAGGACAACTACGAAGGTAACTGCATCAGGCACCAAGCCGGCTTTCCTCATCTCATTGAAAACCCAGAGAGCTTCGTCACCACGTCCATGCATTCCATAACCAGTCATCAGGGATGTCCAGGAAACGGTGTTCCTGTCCTGCATGTGGTCAAACACAACTCTACCCGCATCAATATCTCCAGATTTGGAGTACATATCTATTAGGCAATTCTCCACGTGCGCCATCACAGACTCGTATTGATTTCGCAATATGTAAGCATGTATTTGTGCACCAAACCTCAAGGCAGCCAAACGAGCACAGGCCATTAAGCCACATGATATGGTGAAAGCGTTTGGCTTTATGAAGTTTGTTTGATTGACCATCTCAGAGAACAACTTCAAAGCATCATTTGCTTCCCCCTGCTGAGCGTATCCGCCAATCATCACAGTCCACGTTACCACATTCCTATGTTCTCGTGCTATCAAGTTGAACATGGTGCGGGCAGCTCCAGCAGATCCGCACTTGGCATACATGTCAATCAAGGCATTAATAACCATCAAATCATCCCCTGGAACATTGTCTAGCTTATTCAGAACACACTTGATGGCATAACAATGAGTCTCCTTCCCTTGAAGCAATGCTCCCGCAGATGCACAACCTGAGAGAAGAGAAACGAGAGTAACAATGTTGGGCTCTGACCCACTAAGGCACATCCTCCTAAAGACATCGAGAGCCTCATAACCATGCCCCCTCTGGGCATATCCTGCAATCACAGCACTCCATGTCACCACATTCAACTCAATCTTATCATCCTCCATCTTCTCAAAAAGACTCAAAGCCTCATCAAATCTACCAACCTGTGAGTATCCAGTGACCAGGGCATTCCAGGATACAAGATCCTTAACCTCCATTTGCTCAAAGACCTTGCTCGCTTCGTCCAACATCCGACACTTGGCATACATATCCAACACAGCATTACCCACATAAACATCCTCAGACAACCCTCTACGGAGCGCAAAAGCATGTACCTGCTTTCCTTGCACCGGCGCATCAAGCGAAGCACAAGCAGGGAGGACATTCACGAGGCTAACTGCATCGGGAACGTGGCCACTATCCCATGTCATCCGATCAAACAACTGGAGCGTGTTCCTACAATCACCCGCCTGAAAATAAGCAGCCATAATCGAATTCCAAGAGACAACATCACCAATCTCTCTCTCGGACAATTCATCGAACACCTTCCGCGCATTATCCAGCGCGCCGCACCGTCCGTACATTGCCACCACCGCATTGCACACAAACACATTACCCTCGAACCCATTAGCACAGACGACCCCATGGACCGAAGCGCCTCGACGGAACGACGGGAGCTCGCCGCAGGCCTTGAGAACGAAGGGAAACGTGTAGTGATCGGGCCTCCAGCCCAGCCTCTGCATCCTCCGGAAATAACCAAGAACGTCTTCGAGAAAACCCAGGCGGACGCTCCGCCGGATGAGCATGTTCCACCAGTAAACCGAATACGAACAAGGCACGACCCGCTCCAGGAGGGAGAGAGCGTGAGCCGGGGCATCGCAGGCGATGTATGAACCGATGACGCGAGCCGCTAGGTGGGTCAGGCCCTGGACGAGGGTCTGCTGGTGAAGGAGCTTGGCTCGTTGCAGAGAAGCGCATTGCTGCAGCGACGTGGTCGTGACGGCCGGAGTGGACGAGGGTGTTGAAGAGAACAAGGAGACCGTGAGGGCGTGCGGAGAGGGACGATGAAGAAGTCGCTTCTGGTCTTGGTGGAGTATCGAACGGTGCAGCATCCGACTAGGCTGCAAAGGGTTGACGGGTGTCGATGATCATGATTCATTCCATCGTTCTGCTCGTGACAATGAAGTTAACAACATGGAAAAAGCACACTCAAATGCTCGTAAAGACAGGTTGAGGTATGGAAGCAGGAACCTCCCCGACATCACAAACAGCCGATTTACCCAGGGCTACTATTAATTAAAAAAAAAGAAAAAAAGAAATTTGACCAAAAAACTAAACTGTTAATAAAATTTAAAGATATGTTCACTTAAAGTCCTAAAAACTTATCATCAAAGTATAATTAAATTTTAAAACCTTCATAAATTGTAATTAAGTCATACAACTTTTCAAATTGGTGCAATCGAGTACTTTCATAAATTCAGTCTAATTTGGCTAACGCAAAATACTGAAATGATATTTTTATTATTATTTTCTTTCTCCTACGTGTCGTTGACATGACTGAAATTAGAAAGATAAGTCCAAAACAACGTCATTTTGATCCAAATTTAGTTTTTTTATAAATATTAATTAAATTAGTTTAAAAAAAAAAAGAGGGAGAGGCAAAACTAGTGAAAGCCCCTGCTGGCCCTCGTCGCCCCCCATCATTGCCGGCAAAAACTTAAATTTAGATCAAAACGACATCAATGTGAAATTGTCTTTCTGATTTCAAGCACGTCAGCGCCACATAGTAGAGAGAAAATAGTAAAAAAAAAAGTCACACTAGCGTTTTTCGTTAATCGAATTGGAAAGTTAATGGAAGTACTTAATTGCACTAATATGATCTTTCTGAAAGTTTTATGACTCAATTGTACTTTGATGGTAAGTTTTAGGATTTCTGGTAGACATAATTTATTTCACAAAAAAATATTCAAAAATATTTTTAAAAAAATGACTGCCTATAAATAATTAGTCAAAAAAATATTTTCATTATCGATAACTATTTATATATATTTAAATGTGTGATGAAAATGTTTTCAAATCATTCATTTAACACATAATAAATGACGTCTTGACTCTTAATCATGACATCATAATGCTTATATACCCGAAATGTGAAAATCATCCCTGAAGAAGTAATTATTTAGTTGCATTAACACCCTCCCTCTAAAAAAAAAAAAAACTTTATTTCTTATTATCGATAAGTAGTGAGCCCAATGGACAAGATTTGAATTCGTTCGGAACGCAAGTCACCGATTAACAAAAGCGAACTTGCCGACCGACGGTGGAGGAAATTCAAAACGAAGCGTGAAAGTCATTCGCAAGTACTCGCGAGAGAAATCGATCGGCAAAGCCATCGAAAGCAAGTAATCTCGATTTTTTGGGCTAAGCTTCGAGATAATGCAGTTAACGAACAGAGGCTCGCCGGACCAACCGTATAAATCGAGGACAAAGATAGCGGATCGATGCGAGCGTGTGGTTTGCTGAACGGTTAATTGTCGGCGCTTTCAGAATTTCATAACTTATTATTCACAATCATCAATAGGTGATAGGAGATATTGTAGACCCATCAATTTATTTGCTTTCCGATTCATCGTATATGCGCAAACATTGGAGTGCTTATCCATTCCGACCCTCCAAAAAAAAAAAAAAATTATTTGTTAATCGTGTCGTAGCGTACATGTTATCGCCTTAATTAATTTACGATCTAGTTTCCCCAAATAACCAATTAGACAGATTTGAATGGACTCTTGACCGACGAGATTAATGTCGCTTGAGATTTGCTAGCGGAATTGACGACGAGTGGGTAATGGATTCCGCTCAATAGTTTGTCTTGACTGTTCCTCTCTCTCTCTCTCTCCTTTTTTTTTTTTTTTTAATTTCTTACTGGTCAGGTGATTTTCGGTTTTATGCTATTGTCGGAATTTTCCATTAAAAAAAAAAAAACTTATCCAAACCCTATAAAGTATTAAAATAAAGAAAAAGGAAAGAGAAATGCGCACCTTTTTTTTTTTTTTTTTGGGTCAGAAAATGCGCACTTTACTTTTTCGGACAAGCTACCAAAGTCATCTTCTCCAGCAGAGAGACTCAGGTCAGGTTAGACCCCCTCTCTCTCTCTCTCTCTCTCTCCCTGTTTCTGTATAAAAGGGAGACCCACTACCTAATTCCAACCACTCTCTAAATTCCTTCCTCCTCCGGTTTTCCTCTTCTCTCTCTCTCTCTCTCTCCCGCTCTGTGTCGCTGCTCGAGTAGGCGTCGCGTCAGGTGTCCTGTCAGTCTACTGTTAGGGTTTAACCAGCGCCATTCTCTCATGGCTTTCCAGGGGAAGAAGCTCATCAATGATCCGAACGGTGAGCGTTCATCGGCTCCTTCATGCAAGCGCTCCGCGCGCGCGATCGCGCATTGTGTGCTCTGTTCATGTCCATTTCCGTGCGCGATTTTTGAGTTTCGTTCGCCTCTCTCGCCATTGCAGACGTGGTGACCGAGTACATCGAAGGTCTGGTCGAAACTTATCCTGGATTGCAGTATCTGGACGGGTTTCCCGAGGTACTGCGTCGTTAGCCTGTTCCTTTTGTTTTTTTTTTTTGTTTTTGTTTTTCCTGCTTCTTTGGTTTTGAATTGGACCTAGAGTTGCGATTTTGTTGCGATGCTTTTGGTCTCATCGGTTTCAGGTGAAGGTTGTGCTGCGAGCTGATGTTTCGAGCGAAACGCATGATAAAGTTGCTGTGATCTCTGGTCTGTTTCCCCGTAACTCTTCATGCATTGTCGATTTTTCTCTCCCTGTACGTGTAGTCGTGGACTGCGTTTTTTTTTTTGAAACGTTGGATTCTTGTGGTTTTAGACTTGCCAGTTACGACTGTGAGCACTGCGTTTTGTATGATTTGGACAGTTCGATAAGGTTATTGTTTTAATTTGTCAAGATAGAGAACTGTTGCTTTTAGTTTAGTTAAAAATTGATGTGGTCTGGACATGCAGAGGTGCGTTGTATGTAATCTCTCTTGTAATAGTTCGACATGTTATTTGCTAAACTAGCGGTGCTACTCCTTCAAGCCTTGCGCTGCCTTAGAGCAAAGAGTTTGGCTATTTTTCATTGTTGGGGTCCCGCTGATCAAGTCTGACTTTTATAGCGGGAAATGCTTTTCGTATTCTCTTACAATTGAACCACTTTTTTGACTGGTGTTATCTAGCTGTTATTATGCGATACATTGTAATTTATAGGAGGTGGAAGCGGCCATGAACCTGCACAAGCTGGCTATGTTGGGGAAGGGATGCTTACAGCAGCAATATGCGGAGATGTTTTTGCATCTCCTCCTGTTGATTCAATTCTAGCTGTACGTTTTCCTCCTCCTTTTCTTGCTTCTTTTGTTGTTCCTGATTGTGCAAGTCTAACATGGAGAAATTGTATACAGAAAAATTTTGTATACAGAGGAATTTTCACAGGGAGCTTCCTGTCATTAGGCAGGACTCCCAAGCAGTAAGTGAAGGGGCATGGAAGAAGTGTGGGTTAAAATATTTTGAGTATTCTGTGGTTTATCCCTTTTCTTCTCTTTATCTGTGAGGATTTTCAATGCAATTTGTACATGCACATTTTCGACGAGTTAGCAAATATTTCACTTTGTCTCTTATTACAGATATTTCTGCCTCAAGGGTTTTATACAGTTTACCGTAATTGAATTACAGGGCATCCGAGCCGTAACTGGTCCCATGGGATGCCTTCTTATTGTCACGGTAATTTACTCTGCGAGCACTAAAATGAGAGTGACTACATAGTTCTTTTAACAGAGAAGAATCACACTTGTATATCTCATGGGACTGGACAGAATTACACCGGTGATCGTTTAAACTTCGGTTTGGCTGCTGAGCAAGCTAAAGCTGAAGGTTATAAAGTGGAGGTGTGATTTTAGTTGCTCTAACTATTACTTCGAAATTTGATAGCTCAGAGAGTGTGCTGAACGTTTTAGACTGATCTTGTTATCTTGTAGACTGTGATTGTTGGAGATGATTGTGCTTTACCTCCTCGGCGAGGCATAATAGGACGGAGAGGTTTGGTTGGGACGATCCTTGTGAATAAGGTAGTGTCTGGATTGTGGCCCTCTTTTTCTCTTTATTTACTCACCCGTTTGCACACCATTAGGTGAAGAAGTGCAGGTTGTCACATGAGAGAGCGAGCAGAGAGCGTTTTTCTTGTTCATACCCTCTAGTCTAGAGTACAGGAGAGTTCTTTGTTTATTTTTTTTCCCTGATTGCTTTTTTGCGAGTAAAGTAAGTTGAACATCAGTAGGTCAAATATTTTCTTTAATGTTGCCGCAATTTTCTGTCAAGAGCTTTTGCCTTCTTATAAGTTGTTGATATTTTGTAAGATAATGTTCTCCCCTTTTTGTGCAAGTCCACCGACTCAATAAAATTCTGTAGGAACTAATAAAAATTTATGAGGTCACTTATTAATATTACTAGTTGGATGAACAAATTGAGAGTATGTAATTTGTAAGATATATCGTCTACATAGGTTGCCGGAGCAGCCGCGGCCGCTGGTCTGTCTCTTGCTGATGTTGCTGCGGAAGCTAAACGTGCATCTGAAGTGATTGGAACAATGGGCGTTGCGTTATCAGTTTGCACACTTCCAGGTCTGGCTACATCAGATCGTTTGGGCCCAGAAAAGATAGAACTTGGTCTGGGGATTGTAAGTAATATAATGTCAAATTTAATGCATATGGCTTTGCCAGTTTTCCTACATTATATTAGTGGTATAGTCTTTCACTGCTTCTGATTCTTCAAATTTAACACAAACTTCCAAATGAATATTTCGTGAGTGTATTGCTCACGTCGCCCTTTTGCCCTTTGAGGCTTGTGTAGTCATTAGGCTTCACTTTCATCAGAATTTGTTTGAGATCCTCTTATTTTTTTTAGTAAACATATACTTGTTTCAGCATGGAGAACCAGGCGCTGCTGTGGCTGACCTTCAGCCAGTGGATGTTATAATTTCTCATGTGCTTCAGCAGATATTATCTACGGTATGTCTGATCCTTGGCAGTTCACAATTACTGTAGGTAGATCTTTTTATTCTGAATTTCCTCACTGATTAAGTTGTTTCTCCACGTTATGCATTCATAACCACAATGATTATTATTTTTTCTTTCCTACCTTGAATTCCTGGGAGAATTATTACATTAGAGGCCATGTGTTTGATGCTTAAAAGATCTATCTTTTCATCCGAGCGTTTGGTAAGTATTTTGACTTTGATGTATAAATGCAAGTATATTGCACTAAGCTTATGGCTGCTTGACATATTTGCAGGAAACTGGCTATGTTCCTATCACACGAGGAAATAGAGTGGTACTCATGGTCAATGGGTAAGTCTAGGAATCTCTTTTCTTCTCTTCTTATGTTGAATCTATTGTGGATTGATAGAAGACCAATTAGACAGGATGTCAACTTTAAAGGTAGCTTATGTGAAAGTTGAGAATATGATACTGATACGTGTTGATGATGAGAAATTATTAAGGAATAGGGCATTGTTGTCTGAGTTGTAGAGGATGATGAAACAAAAAGTTATTTCTGTTGCTTTGGACCAATTTATGAGGATAAGGAAACTTTTTTATCCCTTGAAGCTGGGATAAATGGTGCTACTTCTAGTGAAGCCATTTACTTAAGAAAATTTTTTCGGGAAAATCTTGAACCTGGCTAGTGGATTTTTTTCCATCTATCAGATGCATAGAAATGTAGGTTGATCTTAGACTAATGTGAGTAGTACCTCTTGTTGATGCTTTAGGACGTAGTATGTTTAATGAGATCTGACCTGACGGCAGAGTTTATATCTATGAATCTGTATTTTATTGAAGAGTTTGGACTCGGCAGTTATATTGGAAATTTGGCGCACATTAAGAACTAGGAGGAGCAGTAGATTTGGTGCATTTTATCTGTATTTATCTTTGTGTAGTCTTATTAGAAAGAAATATCCCAAATCAATGCCACAACATGCCATGCTGCATCATGTCTTAATCGGTACCAAACAGAACTACGTAATACCCTAGGGGTAAAGTACTTAGGAATCTGTGAATGTAAGCTCTTAGTGACAAGTGAAGGACGGGACAGGAATGGAGGGATGGAGGTCGCACCGTAGCAGTTTCTGGAAGCTAGTAGCTTTTACAGTAAACCTGATTCATTCGCTCAATCTTTCTCAATAGATGAGATTATCAGTAACTCCATATTGATCATTAGCCCAGTGCTCCTTTTCCACGATGAAAGATCCAACTTTAATTGTATCATAAACCATGCAGGTTAGGTGCTACCCCCGTGATGGAGTTAATGATTGCTGCAGGAAAAGCAGTTCCTAAGCTGCAGCTTGAACATGGATTGGCTGTGGATAGAGTTTATACGGGATCTTTTATGACTTCTCTTGACATGGCAGGTTGGTGTTTGGGTACTGTGGCAAGAAGTTTCTTTCTCGGCTACGCACAATTTATTATCGTCTCCTTTTATCAGGTTTCTCCATTACAATCATGAAATCTGATGAATCAATTCTGCAACATCTGGATGCTGCTACTAAGGCTCCCTATTGGCCTGTTGCTGTTGATGGTAAGTATTGATATCAGAACTATCTTGAATGTTCTGTTAAAACTGTTTAGATTGTTTGGCTGATATATTTGGTTGATGGTCTATATGCCTGCAATGGCTGGATAAGGTTTTTGCATGTTAATTCCGGAGTTTTAAGTGAAGCATCTGAAGTCATGTCAACTACTTACTTTTACTTGCAGGTAATCGCCCTCCTGCAAAAATTCCTATCGCAATGCCATTGTCTCGTTCGACAAAGAGTGATGAGGTGTGTGCAAAGCAGAGTTTTCTGCATTCTTTTGTATGAGATAGACAGAGAAATTTCTAAGTAAATTGTCTATTTAAGTCAGGAAATTTCCATGACTTATGTCCATGCATGAAGTACTTTCATTACTGGGGTTAAATATTGAAAGTCTAGGAGAGCTAAAATATGGGCCATTGGGCCTTCCCGACTTTAGATCCTGAGTCGGCGTGCTCCACTTCTTGGAAACTTAAACTTGCCTGTAGATAATGCCGGATAAATGTCTAGACCAGTTTCTCCTTGCTTTGAGTACAGATATAACTGAGGTTAGCTGGCTTAATCTTTAAAAAAGATCCTGTTGACGGAAAAAACACAGAAGATGACTGCCACAAATACAGGCTTTTACAATTTACTGTTCCTCGTAGCTTTATTGGGATTGCAAAGAGAAACATTGGTCCATGGAATTGGTAGAATATATTATCGTATAACAGAAAGCTTAAACAAAAGCAAATAAAGAACCTTGGAATCAAACTTGAGAGACTATAATGACAGATGGATGCAGTAGCCTACAAAGATTATCTAGCTGCTTGTCCTATTTGATTGATTGTGCTTATTTATTAAGTCATATGAGTAAATCAAATCTCAAATCGATGACTTTTAAGGCTATAGAACGTTGTCATTTGCTGTGCTGCTTTTAACTTACACTGATTTTTGTTGCGTGACTTGGTTAGCATAGTATTTTAACCTGACTTTATGTGATTGATTAATTTTTGTAGTCATTATGTCGGCCGCTAAATTTAACTCAGCAAGGCTCTCTTCTTGAAATGGCTGTGGAATCAGCATCAAATGCAATTATTGGGTTGACTGACAGTTTGAATGAATGGGATGCCAAAGTAGGCGATGGTGACTGTGGATCAACTGTGAGTTCCTTTCCTACTCTCCATTTGTTGCTTTATTCTTCCTCATATGGTTCACATATGTTGTTCATCCTCTGTAGATGTATAAAGGCGCAACAGCTGTCCTGGATGATATGAAAAAGCAGTGAGTCTTCTCTATTATTCTATGGTCTAGCTTACTGCATAGTTTTGATACTGTAATTTGCGGAGACTTTGTCAAGGAAGAAAATTGACCTGTATGTTGTTGTTGCTACCAAACCTAGTATCTTATGTGCTCATATGATAAGGTAACCTCATGGTGGTCATCTTATGTTGGACAGGTTCATGCTGTCAGCTATATCTTAATCTCATTTCTCCCTCTCCTGGAGGGTTCCAAACCTACCCTGTTACAATGCAGTTATATGTCGACATTGACTTAGGAAGGTTTTCTAGTAAATGCCATCTTTCTCCATTTGCTACCTTGATGTCCTGGTGCTATATGAAGAATTCATCTTTTACCCATGAAGATCCAATATACACCTCTTTTCTATTATCATCATCAATATTTCTGTGATGATAAGATTATCTACCTCACCTTTCCATTTTTTTTATTAGAAAAATTCCATCTCTAAATTGTACTTTGATTGGTTTCTTCTCTGATTAAGTGCAGCTGTTTGCACAGATCTGTGCGCTGTTTTTTCTTGCTATTGTCTTTCTCAAAACTGTATTGATTTTTTCCTGATTTGATAAATATAATTCTCTTTGGCAGTTTTCCTCTGAATGATGCTGCAGAAACAATAAGCGAAATCGGTTCATCGGTCAGGAGAGCCATGGGGGGTACCAGTGGGATAATGTACTATTTAGATTTTTTTTTCTTTGTCGTGTTTGGTTTCTTCTTCTCAGTCACATATGTTTACCTTCTCTCTGTTTTTCTTCTTTTAAATTGGGCAGATATGTCATAATGTGCAAGGCAGCATCCGCACACTTGAAAGCAAACAGCCAAGCAGATATTACAGCGAAACAATGTGAGATGACACTATTATACCATCTTATTCGATTGTGATGATCACTGAGCAAGTCTTTTGGTGTATAGGGGCTGACACGCTTGAAGCTGCCATCACTGCAGTCAGTAAATACGGCGGTGCTAGTGCTGGTTATCGCACGCTATTAGATGCCCTTATCCCGGCATCGGAAGTTCTCAAAGAGGTACTTATCATCTTTTACAGTTGGAGGTGATCACGTGGCTTGAAATGTGATATTGACATGTTTACCTTATCAGAGGTTAGATGCTGGGGATGAACCGGTCACGGCTTTTGTGCTTTCATCAGAAGCAGCAGTGGCAGGAGCCGAGTCAACCAAGCACATGCAGGCTCAGGTGACCTTCCATGATACTTGTAGAACCTCCTTGTTTTGTCCTACTTTGAAACAAAGAACGAACTCATAAAGAGAGATGTGAAGTAAGGATGTTCCTAGTGCAAATGCTTTTCATGCAAAAGGTAAAAAGAGGCAGGATTGTGGTAATCTCAACAATGTGACATCTTTCCCAGTCTTTGTTCATTTCCAGCAAATTGTTAAAAACCGACTTCTGAAACTTAGAAGTGGGAAAAGGAACTCGACTTTCCCCATCCATCAGAATCGAAGTTAACTAGAGAGTATATCTAGGTACCGAGATCGATCTAACAAGAAGCCTACAACAGTTTAGTTCTTCTTGCTTGTGATACAATACACATACGGAACATCATGCGCGCAAATTGTTTGCAGGCTGGTCGTTCAAGCTATGTCCCTGAAGATATCCTCGCATCCGTCCCAGACCCTGGAGCCATGGCTGCAGCTTCCTGGTACAGGGCAGCAGCCTTAGCTGTGAAGGACAACTATAAAGTCGCGTGAGGCCATGTCGGACGAAGCCGCTATGCATTCATCCTTCCTTGCTGCAAGTTAGCCGAGTAAACTTTTTGTCCTGTGACTCTAACCATTTTGCTCTCCGCATATGCATTCTGCGCATAAAGCCGAGAGAGCGAGTTTTTTCCCCCTCCCCAATTCTTCAAATTCTCCACCCCATTGACTGTGAAGTTAAGATGCGGAGAAGAGAATAACATGCTTTACAATCCAAGTCTATTGCCAGAATTTTCGCTGCGGCGTCGATTTTTGCCCACCCACCCCTCTTCCTCTGCCCCCTCTCCTGTTTCGTGTTTCTCTTGGGCTTGTGTCCAACAGATGTGTTGCACAATGATTATTTCTACGACTTCACTGGTAACTACGCAATCGATGATTTCTACGGCTTCACTGGTAACTACTCTTGACCTCATGCTATGACTGAGCCCTCTTAGAGATCGATACTACTGCGAACTGCAAGAAGTTGCGAAAGCAGAATTACAAGATGGTATCGGCTTGCTGTGCCGTGTAAAGTTCGGACCTCCTTTTGAGAGATGCGGAACCTTAGAAACTCAATTCGCCTGTGTTCGATTCTCTTGACTCTAATTTGACCCTATCTTTACAAAGTACCCAGGTGGGGAAGTGATCCCAATGTTTGCGACCACATAATTTTGTTCCAAATGGCATGCCTCGGTCCGAGTACAAGGTTGCTACATAAATCACGAGGATTGTCATGCAGCAAGAGAGGAAAAATACAAATATTAAGCTCCGTTCGTTTGCAAAAAAAACCTTCTGGATTATGAGGTGTTCAATTCACGAAAAAAAAAACCTTCTGTTTCCACTCTTGATTCCTTCTTCCGTGGTCGAAAGTCAGCCGACGATCGAGGCTAGTGAGCCTCGAGCTCGCCTGTGCTTGTCGCCGGCGGCGGGTGGTGGCAAAGGTAGAAGGAAAAAGAAAATAAAAAGAAAAAAGAGAAAAATTAAAAAAGTTGAAAATTTCAATTTCTTTGAATATTTATAGAAATTATCCACCTTAGTATCGGTCATATCACGTAGGACGGTCAATGGTCAATAATTTCGACCAAGTGAGCAAAAAATCAAAATAATTTTTTTCTAAGCGAACAACTTAAAATATTTTCTAATTTATTTTTATGTCTCAACTTCGCGAAGCGAGCGTAGCGTGAGAAGAAGTAGTAGTAGAATAAGAAAAGATTGATTAATTACCCCCCTCCTTCTAAGTACGAATAATGAGTTCAATAGATTCGGCCCGGCCATTGTCTTCTTGGACGTTCTGTACGGTTTGGCTTTACCCATTTAAACGTAATTAATTATAAGTAATCAAATTCCTGCCGGCTCATGACCGCCGCCGGACGACCTCCTCGTCAGGCGAACCTTTTGGTATTTTCGTTATTTACTCTTCTTCCAAGGTGCTAAAGTACAAAAGCTTATTATTCTGGAGTCAAACAGAGGGTCTGAATTTAAAGAGTTAAAAACCCCTCCTTTTACTCCATCCTTCGACCTGAACCCGGAGCCGAAACGCGCAATCTTAGATCGAGCACTGCGATGGCGGAGCAGCTGACGGAAGAGCAGATCGCCGAGTTCAAAGAAGCCTTCAGCCTCTTCGACAAGGACGGCGATGGTACTCCCGTTCTCTATCTCTACTGACTTTCGCACTTTTGTGTCCGGAGATTCATCGGTCCTCTTTGCATTGCATTGTACGCGTCCGGAGCACGGTGCGCTCGTGCTCGTTTTGATTTTGAGTTTGGGACTCTCCTCTGCTCTTGTCGTGCGGTTGGGGAAGTTTGGATTTGCTGTTTCGATGATTACCTGTTCAGTCATCAGTTGAATTCTCCTCTTTTGCTTTTCTCTTCGCCTTCGTATGGGTCTACACTGATTATGGGTGTCAAGGATTGGCGTTAAATTATCTTCCTTTTCTAATTATGAAGGTTATGTATGACTTTGGGCCTCAAACATAGTGCAGGACGACGTGATTTGCCTTTTATGCCGTGTCTTGTTGCGATATGGTGAATGTGATGGGTGGAGCGACCCTCGTAACTCAGAAGTGAAGTTTGAATGATCTTGTTAATACGCAAGTAAAATCAGTGGAAGTCCAAATGTGCCTTTTGCGTCATTTCACTGCCTTTCTCCAAAGCCTAGAGTGCGTGTGAGGGAATGAGCCCCATAGAGGCCTAGAGTGCGTGATCTCCACTAAGCCAGAGACGTAGAAACTTCTGAATTTGTGGCTGAAACCTAAAAATATGATCCGTCCTTTCAAATTGTACCCCTTGAGGTGGAACTGCCAGCTGCTTGAGTAAGAATAGCAGAAGTGTAGTGAATCGTCTGATGTTTTTCAATGTTGTCGTCATCCCTCAGGGCATTTTGGGGAACCCTTGAGCTTTCACTTGTCGACCATCCTCCTTTTTTGACATCTTGCTCTTTTCCATTGTCCACTTGTCATGAAAGAGATCACCCCCGTTTTGAATTGGTTGACAATGTAAATTTAGGTTATGCTGCGAAATGTTTATACTACTTGATGATTAAAATTAATGTTTTGTTTTGCGACCTTTACTTCTTCTGCTATACCCTATATTTAATTGTGTCCCAGCAAGGCTGCGAGCATGTCACCTTGCTCAAAAATTGCTGAAATATACAATTTTCCATTGTGATTTACTGATTTTTTTTCCTTCCTGTAACTCTGATTTGCTCTTTGTGGACGTTTTATGCAATATGATAGACACAACACATGTGCATCACTATAGCTTTGATTTATTTTCCTCTCTCATCCTAACTTCTTGTTTGTATAGGCTGTATCACTACCAAAGAGTTGGGGACAGTTATGAGATCGCTGGGGCAAAATCCCACAGAAGCTGAATTACGAGATATGATCAACGAAGTTGATGCTGATCAAAATGGCACAATTGATTTCCCTGAATTTCTGAATTTGATGGCCCGAAAAATGAAGGTCAGTTTAAGTGCCACGTGTAGTGTTTTAGTTGTGGACTTTGGATGCCTTCGGATGTTTATATGTTTTCCCAAAGATTGCAAACCAGCATTGGAGCCTTAAGGCTTATTAATTGCTTCACATCTTAGTTTCCAATTATTGCAGCTTATTATCATCAGTGACCCTGACGTTTTACTCCCAGTTTTTGTGCTAACAACGAATTTCAGCACCACCAGGTGTGGTGGTTGGTGGAAATTTTTTTTCTATTTCTTTGGTCTGGGGGCGTGGGGAATTGGAAAGCTTTCTTAAAGGTCAGAGCCACCCTCCGCCAAAGCAAAAATTAACAAAAAAATAAAATGAATGGATCTAATCAAAAGTGGTACTTGAGGATCCGAGATGACTGTGGGTACACCGGTAAATGTAGTTTCGTGTGTTCTCTCCCTGTTTTATTGATTGCAGATAGTTTTACTTCCCGCCTCATTATTGAGAGAAGTCCTGCTGTCAAACTCTGTAGAGACAATCCTGGAGTACTAGAGTATTTACCTTTTAGACCTTTCAGTCTCTCATGAAAGATACGCATGTGTGATGTGTCAGTCAGTTAAAGCGGGCAGTCTACAAAGCAAGACAATTCCGTGTTCTTATGTCAGTAGATTTTTTATTCTAAGAAGGGGACTCTGCAATTGTTAGTCCATCATATCCTCTTAGATTGACAAAAGTTCTGCTAGTGCCTCATTCGGCGTTTACGTCTTGAAGGATACTGATTCCGAGGAGGAGCTCAAAGAAGCTTTTAAGGTCTTTGATAAAGATCAAAATGGTTTCATTTCTGCTGCGGAGGTAAAATTCATGTATAAGTCTTGGCATCTCCTTCTTGGTTATTTTCAGAGCCAGCAACTGCAACCAGTTTCCAGAAGGGAAATGAGATTACTGCATTTATGACATGTTTTTATTGTGCAGCTCCGACATGTCATGACTAATCTCGGAGAAAAGCTTACCGATGAGGAGGTGGAGGAGATGATCCATGAAGCCGATGTCGATGGTGATGGTCAAGTGAACTATGAGGAATTTGTCAGGATGATGTTGGCAAAGTGATTGTGGGTTCCGCGCTGCTAAAGGGAGACAAGAGTCACTTACAAACAATTGGTAGTTCCATAAACCTGGAGTTTTTCTCCCCCGTCGTCGCGTGGTTTTTGGAAATCTGAGCAGATAGATCCGGCTTTGTTCACTGTTATGTTTATGTGCGATATCTTTGCAGCTTTGTTTTTTATGTAATCATTGTACTAATTTCTTATCTGGTTTTGAAACTGCTTTTCGTTTCTCATAGTGGAGAAAACGAGCTTGTTGCATCAAATAGATGATGGAATGTGAAAACGGGGCTTTGGGCCGTGCGGGGCACGGGAGGAAATAATCAAAGATGAAAACAGATTGCTATGATAGGTCAATCATGCTTCTTTTGTGCGATTGTCGGCTCAACCGAGTGTAGCTCCTTCCTGGTGAGCTAACAGTTTTGTCAGTCTCCTGATGCTGTCCTCTTATTTACCTTGTGAGGAAAGAACAATTAAACAAGTTATGCTTCTTGAGGGAACCTTAATACTAGCTCAAGAACCATGCCCAGGCGACTCTTTTGCGTAAATTTTCATTCCAGCCTGCTTTTTTCCACTCACATCTTGTTTCATGTCATAGATGTACTTGATCAGGAAATTTTATCCTTTGGGAGCTTTTGAATACTTGGTGTGGGGTATTATTAATTAAAACCTAGCGTGGCCTTACCCAGTACTTCAATTAAAGGGAGCAAAATCCTGAGAAGTAATGGAGGGATTGGATCAGGGCACGGTGATTCATACCAATTACTTATTGGATTCCAGGATTTACATTATTTCATCCACCTTTCGGTTTGGGGTGAGAATTAGGCCAAGAGGTATCAGCAATACTCTCTGTTGATTGATCCAACACTATCCAGAGTCATGTATGGTCATGGCGCGTGCAACATGGGGTTCATCCTTGCGATCCTCGTGAGCGAGAACTAAATATCGAGGGTTTTTTCTGGTATCGGTTAAAACCTACAGGTCGCATAAACTGGTTGGTCTGATTTTCGGAAGTAGCCCGCTCGACATCTCATCTTGTCTTCGGTATTTCTATGGAGGTCTACACGCATGTGCTGTATCCTGATATGCTTGAATCTTGATCTTTTTGAGCTTTATCTTTTTCCTGTCTTCTTATAGGCACTCTTTGGAAGAGAAAGAATGTCAATATGGATATGAGTGCATGATGAGAAAGAGGTGAATCTAGCAAGAGAAACTGTGATAAACTCTATCGAATTAAATAGTTCTAAAAACAGAAATCTCCACTCTGTATATATTCATGAACTTGGAGCCACATTCTTGCAATAGGGAACGCATAAATAGTGCCGACCAATAAATCTGATAATGATGGCACATGGATGGAACTACTGATTTCAAATTTTTCCTTGTTTTTCCCCTTTCAGTCACACTGTTTCTGAGTACTGTAAGTTTGACCTTAAAAAAAATTTCCATTCATTTATTCCGGAGCTAGTACTGCTAGAAATTTTAATTTCTATTGCATTTTTAAGACAGTAAATTCTTGGGAAATTGCAACAATAAAATTAAGAAGAAGAACTTCCGAGGTCGGAAATTGCGTCTTCAATGAATCAAACCCTGTAAGAAATCATAATGTGTGAATCTCTCTCTCTCTCATTTCTTCATATCATTGGCACAATTTGTGATGCATGCCTTATATATATATGAACAGCAATTGCAGATGTGAAACTATAGCAGCAAAACTATAGTGGGATCAAAGACCATGTGAGATTTCCTTAATCTTCTCCTCAAGAACAATGCAGAGAAAAAAAAATTCAAAACCAACAAAAGAAGAAAGAAAAATGAACCCCAGGAAAAAAATAAAACGAAAGCTAAGTGCTAGAAATTTAATACTCGCTTCTCTCTCTCCTGTACTACTGAGTGGTGAGGGAGGAGGCATTGCCTGTGGAAGCAGAGGTGGAGTTGGAGGAGGAGTTCTTGTGGTTATGCATCCACACCTTGAACACCTGCCTGCTCACCCCCAAGCTCCTGCAAAACCTCTCGATCTCATCCTCCTCATCCTTCCTCTGCATCTTCCACCCCAGCTTCTCCGCGAACGCTGTCATCTTCTCCTTCTGCTCCGCCGTGAACTTTGTCCTGAACCTCTTCTTCCCCCCGCCGCCGCTCTCCGGCGAATCCGCCGCCATGTTCAGCTGCCTCCCCCTCCCGTACTCCACGAGCTCCCCCCCGGCCAACTCGGCGACGTCCCGGCTGCCCGACCGGCACACCATCAGCCCCCCGCCGCCGGTGTGGGCGGCGGCGTAGGTCACCTTCCGATGGAAGTTGCGGTGGCAGCCGCACGCTGCGCATTGGAGGCTGCCCGGGGAGGCGTCGTCCGATGTGAACTCGCCGCACCCGTCGGTAGCGTAGCTCCCCAAGCTGGCTGCATGGTTTCTCAGGCACTCTCTATATGCCTCATTCCTATTATCTCCTTCCATTCTCTCTCTCTCTCTCTCTCTCTCTCTCTCTCTCTCTCTCTCTCTCTCTTGCTGTGGTGGTGGTTGGTGTTGGATATATATTTTCGGGGAGTGGGATTATATACGGTGCCCATGCTGGGTGTTGTATGTCATTTTCTTTATAAAAAAGAAGAGTTTTCTAGGGTTTCTTATCTTCTTCTTGCTCTCTCTTACCTCATACTGAATTCTAGCTGAGATGAATGTGAGTTGTGTAGCACTATGTTTGTTATGTAGCGCGCTCTCTCTCTCTCTCTCTCTCCTCTCTCTCTATGTTAGAGAGAATATGTGTATGTATGTGGGTAACATCTTCTAATGAGCAATCATGGGTTTCTGCTATCTTTTTAGCATGCTGTCTTAACGATCCAAAAAGAAATTCGCACGTCGTTTCCCACCCCAAATGGAGCAGAACATTAGATTTTGGATCCATGTGATGATGACGACGAACTGTGGCTCATGAAATTCAGTTTTCTGCCTTTTTTTAAAAAAAAAATTCTAAATTTGTCTATGTCCTTATCGCTATGGAATTCGGATCTTGGTAATCATCAACCTACGCAAATTTGAATGGTATGACGAGCGCCGCAAAGATTAATCCCCCGAGGCGTGCTCGATCTACCTAACCTCTCCCATCAGTGAACAGCTAAATTTTCAAAATCTGGCCAAAAAAGAACGTGAGGTTTTAAATAATACGAGCATACGATGACTTAGCATGAGCTTTTAGCAAGGTCGAATTCGGGTGTGTTTGGCTGTGCGGGGCTTCGACTGGGGGTGACGTGGCACACTCGAGTCCACTTGAGAAGTATTCCAAAGTTTCATTTTATTGTCTTGATAAGGTTAATGCACATGATTAAATGCGAAGGTAGGGAGACGGAGGAGGGCACAGCATTAGTTGTCCTTGTCGATATTTGAGGAAAAGAAGAGAAGACACGAATGTCTTGGTTCAAGGAACTCGGCCATTACAGTTGGAGATGAGGGACAACTTTAGGGTTTTAGTTATTGGTTACATCCCCTTAAAAGATTAGGGCAACATAAGCTGCTGCACCATCCCTTGCCGACATATTGGAGGGACACTCAATAGTCAATGCCACGTCTCTGTCTCTCTCTCTCTAAAACATATTTTGAGTTCCATTATTACGATGTCCACCTATCAGCTTGAAAAAAGAATTATTCCAGCCAAATAAGTGTCGTGCGTTTAGAGCTAGTTTTGTAATCGGAACCTTCAGGGTATCAGTCACCGTGTGAACAACGGTTAGCGAAATTTTGACCAAAAAAAGAGAACAAGGGCTAGCGAATTCACTTGATTTTGTACTAATGGCGTCCTTCGCTTTTGGGTTTTTTTTTTTTTTTTTTTTCCCGTTTCTCTGATCTAGCACGAATTGTTATGATACGGTGCGGATCTCTTCCGCGTCCTCCACCGCGCTACCATCGTTGCCTTCACCTTCGTTTTGTCGACTTTTAAAATGCGAGTGTGGATTGTTCGTCTCTCCTCGTGGACATAATAGCGACTTCGGCCGAACAACATGGATGGCCGCATAAATTTGCCTGTTTCTTGCATAATTTGTTCTTCGTTGACTTATCGTTGTTGATTACTCCACCGTGTGTTGGTTATATTTCTTACAATAGCTTGTTATCTATAAATAATCAAACAGATGATGCACTATTGACATGAAGAGAAGTGATGGCTGATCATGGCAAGTGGCGCTGAGTCTGATAAGGTACCTATTATCAAGACATATTATTGACATGAAGAGGAGTGATGGTTACGATAAATTACCTATTCCCAAAGAGATGTGTTGATTGATTGTCTGTAAATAGAACCAAATGACACATTATTCGAATCAATTTTCTCTTCTTCATAGCTCTCTCTTTTTCACAACTTCTATTCTTTACAGTTCTCTCTTCATCTCTTTTCTCACACAAGTTTGACAGCATATTTAAGGTAAAATTCTGAGAAGGAAATTTAGTATTTGCTGAACTCGTTTCACTATGACTTAGCATATATCCTAGATGTATATTTGTTTTAAACCCAGCATCAACGATATTGTAAGCAAATAGTACCTTAAGAACGGTTATATCATCACGCAACAAAGAATTAAAGAACCTTAAACTACTGCTCACATCTTTGTCAAAAATCAAATTTTCCCAACAATCTTAAGATATATATATATATATATATATATATATATATATATATATATATATATATATATATATATATATATATATATATATATATATATGGAGATGGAGAGAATGGTTGCATCAAGTGCTCTCAATCTTAACATATAAGTATTAATGAAACTTTCGTTTCAGTTTATATGTTTGAGTCATCTTCCTTTTGGCATAATAGATTATCTCAAGTTACTATAGTGTTTTGACATTTGTGAATAGAAGTGGTATAATATGATGTGGTAATCTGGATAATAAAGGATTGTGAAATATATTTACAAGCAAGGATGACTAAGAAATCGTTCTCAAAGGTAGAGAGATCCATTAAAGTACTCGAATTGGTGCATTTGGATATTTGTTTGTATAGTAACTAAATGTGGAAATCATTACTTTATTAAATTCATTGATAATTACTCTAAATATTCATGTTCACCTTATGAAATAAAAAAATCAAGCTTTTAACGTGTTGAAGGTATATAAGGCTGTAGTTGAAAATCAAAAGGGTACAAAAATCAAAGTTTTGAGAAGAGATCGAGGCAAATTATACTTTTCATTAGATATTTTCTACAATTTGTGAAGAAAATGGTATTTTGCATCAAGCAAGCGTGCCTTATACACAGATACACAATGGATTGGCAGAAAGAAAGGATCGAATTTTGGTGTGTTGGTATGTGGATTTTATATCTTAGTATATCATAATTAGAAATACAGACGATCAAACACGACGCTAAAATGATTTATTGATTTTTTTTCCTCGGAATTTGATATTATTCTCTTGGACTGACAAACATCACGGACGTCTAGTCCTCTCTCGTGCTCTCTAGCCTTTAAATCTCAAAAGCGGTAACGAATCACAGCATTCGCACATGCGACTCTGTGGATGACTGCACGTAAAATGCAGCATCTGCATGCAGCGACAGCACCATTTCTTCCGATCAGTCTGAAGACTGATGCGTCGACGAAACTTGTCAGTACTCATTCACGAGATAGAACAAACGAACAAATTCATGGTCGTCATTTAAAAAAAAAAAATCTTTCTCTGTTGTCGTCATAGGCTCTCCTAGATTTCAAGAAGGATGATAAAGATCGACTTTGACTTGCGGTCGAAAAAAACAATCCCATGGATGTAGGAGAAAACATGGAAAGCTATATCAAACGCTAATCCTGCGAAAGATGCATAAGGATTAAATGTCTGATAGTAGGGTTGTGAGAATTATATGCCGCCCAGTCACAACATTTGACAAACGGAAAAAAGTTAATCGAAAAAGTCCTAAATCTTTCGATAAATTATCATTTCAATTATAATTTTTTTGACAAATCGTTAGTTTAGTTCATTCGGCTAATTTTGGCTAAAAATCGCTGACATTAACGCCAGTCATCCTATATGGTGTCGTCGCTGCATGGACACTTTTTATAAGTTGTTGTTGTTGTTATTATTATTTTATCTTTGTTGCTAGCGACTCGTGCTAGTCGAGTGAGGCTCCACCTCGCTAGTGGCTGGGCTGGCGAGGTCGAACCTCATGGCCTTAGACCTTGCAGCCTTTGGCGAGAGCCAACGAGGCTCGATCCCCGGGAAGGGCGAGCTAGCCCAACCGCTAGCAAGGTCGGCCGCACCCAACGATGACAAGGTCGGGCCTTGATAGCCCAACCTTACTAATTGGTGGCGGTGAGGGTCATTGGAAACCTCCTCGGCCACAATGAAAAAACATAAAATAAAAAGGAAAAAAAGAGAAAATTGTTTATAAAAATCTAAAAAAAAATCCACGTTAGCTATTTTCAGCAAAACTGGTCATATGAACTGAATTAGTAAATTGTCAAAAGGTTTATGCTTAAATTTGGCCAGACTTTCGATAAAAAAAAATTGGCCAAACTAAAAAGTTTAGCACTTAATTTACACTATTGCAACATCTTTAAGACTTTTTTAGGGGTGATTGGTTTTAGGGTCAGTCCTGGTTCCACCTCGAGCCTAGAACCTACTCATTGGAACCGCTTCTCTAACTTTTGAAACTTGAAACCTACAATGCATACCCTAAAACCTGGAACCTACCTAGTCGGAGGTTCTAAGGTCAGTTCCGAATTCGATTCAGATTCCACTTGTAATCTTAACTAAATGTTTACTGTGAATTATTACCTCTAGTAATGATTATTTACTGTTACAATTCACTGATCACAACTCATATTTAGACAAATAAAGAATATGAAACATCAACAAAGTAAGAGTCTCAATCTTGGATATTGCCAGAAATGTAAGCTCAAGTTACTGGTTCTAGATTACACTCTTCTCGTTGGACGCCATAGAATACTGCATAATCGCAGGAAGACATAAAATAAAAAAACACAAAGACTTATTCTTAGAACCTGAAAAACCTACTCATCGAAACCGGTTTCTCAATTTTTATAACATAGAACCTACCCTACATACCCTAAAAACTAGAGAACCATACCTTGGAACCTGGCCGGTTCTTGATTCTACCTTGAAACTATGTGCACCGTGACTTTTTTGGTAAGCTCCTCTTTGATAGACAAAGCCACCCATAAAATCATTTCAAGATTTGTACGGTTTGTTCGCACTCGATTCTTCAATGTTCTCCGACTTTTTCTATAGCAAACGAGTTATGTCCGAAACTTTCGACTCGACTGATAAAGCTTCACATAAAATCGAGTAAAGATTCGTCGGCCATAACGGCAATTTGACAAATGGTCATATTGATACGATACCACAAGACAAGAGTTCGTGTAAATTTTTTTTTTCTTCCTTATGGTTCACTTGATATGTCGGAGCATTGTCTCTCTCTTCGGTGTCGAGTCACTGTAGACTGTGTCCACTTGCCACAGTACGTACACAGACTCATAACTTAATGCACTATAGAATTAGGTCATGAAAAGAACCCCCCCAAAAAAAAAAATTCCAGGAATAAAGCTGCAATTTCTGTCTGGCACATTTCAACAGCGGAGGGCCCGAAACATAAATTTTAACCTTTATCCTCAGTTGGAGATGCTTGGTCCCCCAATTGCCCTAATCAGTAGGGTACATGGATATGGATGTATCTGAAGAGATTAATTAGGAGGGTGATAAAATGTGAGGATGGCGGGGATAAAAATTAATTAGGGTTTTCGTACGTTGTCAAAGTAGTTCCGACTATCGATATTTGTGATTAAATTTATTGATGATTGAGATTGTTGAGATATTAATGGAGACATGAAGATGGACTGTTTAGCACATTCTTTATTGTTGCTATGAGGTCCTGAAGCGTAAGGAGACTTTACGAGAAAATTACCAAAAAGTCTTAAACCTTTTGTAGTTATGCCAATTTAGTCATAAACCTTTTTTTTTTTGCCGATTCAGTCCTAAACCTTTTGCAATTGTGTCATTTAAGTCCATCCGGAGAATTTTGGCCGGCCGGCCGGTGACTCATTATTTTAATATTTTTTAAATTTTTTTATGATTTTTTATTATAATTTTTAGGATTTTTTTTTCTTTTTTCCCTCTTTCCCTCTCCTCTCACCTCCCCTTCCATCGTCCCTGCAATTCACCGTCCCTCCCCTTCCTTGCAACTCATCGTCCCTGCAACTCACCGTCCCTCCCCTTCCCTGTAACTTCGGTAGCTTTGGTCCGGTGACCGGTCGGAGGTGCGGTCGGATAGGCCGCATCGTCCCGCCATGGCTGGGCGAGGCTCGGCCTCGCAAGCCCAGATCTGGGCCGACGAGGTCGAACCTCGACCAGCATGGCAAGCCCAGATCTGGGCAGACGAGGTCGAGCCTCGACAGGCCATGGCGAGGCTCGACCTCGCCCGGCCATTACTAGGAAGCGACGGGACTCTGCGTCGCTGGCCTCGGCGGAGCTCGCCGCCCATGGCCGACCTCGCATGGATCTGGCGAGCTCGTGGCTTGCCGGCCTCGGGCGAGTCCAAGATCATCGAGATCAGCCGCCTCGAGCTCACTGGGCAGAGCCATGGCCATCACCGGGCGGCCGGAGGAAGGAGGATGGAGCGGCACCGGACCATGGAAACCGACTGAGTTGCAGGGAGGGAAAGGATCCAGACACAAAGGGAAGGGGAGGTGAGAGGATAGGGAAAGGGAAAAAAAAGAAAAAGAAAAAAAATCCTAAAAATTATTTAAAAAATCATAAAAAAAATTAAAATAATGGGTCGCCGGCCGGCCGGCGTCCACATCAGCGTCGGCCGGCCAAAATTCGCCGGATGGACTTAAATGGCATAATTGCAAAAGGTTTAGGACTGGATCGGTAAAAAAAATAAGTTTAGGACTGAATTGGCACGGCTGTAAAAGGTTTAGGACTTTTTTGGTAATTTTCCTGAGACTTTACCCATTGATGTCAATTAGGCGGTCTGTAGACTTTTGTGGCTCTTCACGGAGCTTTCGAACCAGTAGGTTTCGTGTGTACATCAATTTGACCGTGCTCCAATTTTCAAATTGTATCCAATTGAAATCAGTGTCTGTTCAGTGAATTATGATTTTTTTTTTCCTTCTGATGGCCCGAATTATTGGGTAGGCGTCGTGGTATATGGTGGCATATTGGAAAGTGACTAATAGCTAAGTTCATTTAACAAGAATTTGACTTGATTGGTGGAGTCACTTTAGTTTGTCAAAGTACTTTATTTTTCATATTCCTTGTGCACGAGACCCGTAGATTCTCCTTTGGCATTTGATCTTAATTATAAAAGAAAATGGTCGATTAGGCAGGACATAAATTTGCAAGAGTCATTTTTTCTGTTGTTTGTCTATGTTAAGTAGTAATTGAACAGCACCTGTTGACATGGAGATTTTCAAAAGAAAAATTAAAAATAAGCATATGATTACCATTTGATTTAATCAAGTCTATTTAATTGCTTAATCGTGGAAATCCATATGAAAAAGGATATCGACATGGTGATATTTTCAGAATTATGTATGTGCAATTTAGAATATACTTTGGCATAATGAAAGATACATGTTTTTTTACCACTCTTGCGAAATATGCACGTTCAAAGAAAAGTAAATGCAGACAACAACTTTCGATTCTTGAAGAGAAGAATCACCTTCTTCGAAATTTCAAGAACGCAGAGGACTCCGAAGAATTCGGAAAACGGAAAGAACAGTCAATTCTCGACTGATCACACTCCCATGCCCGGTTGTCTTTCTCAACATCATCGAAGTCTGGTCGAATCAAGCGTGCAGTTTCTCACCACATCAAACCCATTTGCCAAGATGTTGAAATGGAAACTATTAGGCTCAATGCATAATATTTGTGTGGTCATAGTCAGTGTTTATTATGAACAGTTGGTCTGAGTAGGACACTTTCTCTCTCTTTTCTAGGGTTTTCTTCTCCCCCTCTCATCTTCACATAGCCTGTCTTCTTCAAACTCCATGGAGGGAAGGGTTTAAGCTAGATCTCTCCCTCCCCTCCCTGTCTTTTTCTTTGACTAATTTGGTTCTTTGTTTTCCTTTTCTTGCTTTCCTCCCGTTTTGAGAGCTTTTCCCTCCTAATTTGGGGAGATTTCTATCCCAACATGGTCTAGATTTAATGATTTTCGTGTGCATGATTCGGGGTTTCGCTTTGCTCGGGTTTCGTTAGCGTACAAATTCAGCTTTAAAGAAGACCAGTTTCGTGAAGGTTTTGCTCTCACAAGTGTCAGATCCGAGCTCGTTCAACCTTGTTACTGTGACCAGCGATGGGGCTGGAGACACCGAACCTAGGTGAGCACTGCAGAAAGGCAAAGCCTTAGTAACTGTTGGAGATCCCGATGTATGCTCATTATTGAAGATAGATTCGGTGACTAACTGTCGATTTCGATTTAAAGAAGCCATAGATTGCTCTTTAAGCACGTGACCCCTAACCTTGTTTAGATGATTCATCTTGTTATATGAAGTTTCTTTTTTTGAAGTTGTTTGGATTTCTCTGGATTTGTATTTGGATTGTGTTGTTTCTCTCTTATACTTTTGCGAATATGAATGAAATGTCACTTGGACAAAATAAAATAAAATTGACGGCATTTATTCTCTGTGTGTGTATATATATATATTGTCATCAAAGCGTGTGATAAATATAGTTTTCGATGACCCCCTTTTCTATTATTCTCATGTTTTAGGAAGAGAGAGAGGCAAAAGTGGTGAAGGTCTGCCCGTGAGTAGCAGCTTTATTCCAGCTTCTTCTTTTCTCTTTTCCACGTCCTTTTCTCAATTCAACCGACCACGGACCATCCCTCCCATGTCCCTCCATGATAAGGCTCAAAATTATTTGACCCAAGAATAATTTCTCGTGTCAGATTACGAATTCTATCGAATTCGTCGTTTTTCTCACTTTTGATTCCGTTGTTTGCATTGGATTCTCACCCAAAAACAAAATGTGGGCTTTTCAATCGCGAACAGGGTTCTCAATGTTGACGTGCCTTGCATCGGAAGTCTTCCCTTCTATCTTTTTGGAGATACTGCGTATGATTTATTACGTCAAATCCCTACATAAACGGACGTTGTCGACTTCAATTTGGCAGCCCGATTTAAAACTCTAGGACGGAACACGAAAGAGCTGTGTAGTTGCGGACCGATTGGAGAGGACTTATCGAGGGAAGGCGAGTGTTCATGCCTGCCATCAACTATAACGACCGGGGTCTCACTTGCACGATATTGTTCGCTTTGAGTTTTGCAAGCTCGCACGATTTTGCTTTCCGAACACTTAGTCCGGAAAATGCCTCATGCAAGTTTAAGGGCCCCCAATCCCTTGTAAACCAACCCATGACCTCCCCCAAAGCGATGTGGGACTAGGAGGATGTCACATTCTCCTCCCCTTCAGACACAACGTCTTCATTGTGCCCCTGCCTCATCCGCTTTTGGGTCACAGTCGCCCGCTGACGCAGTCTCCCCTACCATCGGCGCAGTCTTCGTTGTGCCCCTCGTCTCATCCGCTTTTGCAGTCTCCCCTACCATCTCGACCACAACTGCCCACCCTTAGGGTTTGACCCCTGATAGGGTTCCCCGACAGCGTGTGGCAGTCTCCCCTGCCATCGGCGCAGTCTTCGTTGTGCCCTTGCCTCATCCGCTTTTGGGTCGTCGCCCCTGCCATCCTGACCATAGCGTTCCCCGGCAGCGTGTGGCAGTCTCCCCTGCCATCGGCGCAGTCTTCGTTGTGTCCTTGCCTCATCCGCTTTTGGGTCGTCGCCCCTGCCATCCCGACCACAACTGCCCACCCTTAGGGTTTGACCCACCCTCAGGGTTTGACCTCCAACAGGCCCACACGATGTTGGGGTGCTTTCAGGGTTTGACCCACCCTCAGGGTTTGACCCCCAACAGGCCCACACGATGTTGGGGCGCTTTTGGGTCGTCGCCCCTGCCATCCCGACCACAATTGCCCACCCTCAGGGTTTGACCCCCAACAGGCCCACACGATGTTGGGGTCGGCTCTGATACCATTTATAATGACCGGGGTTCTACTTGCACGATATTGTTCGCTTTGGGCTTTGCAATCTGCACAGTTTTGCTTTCCGAGCACTCAACCCGGAAAAAGCCTTATGCAAGTATAAGGACCCCCAATCTCTCATAAACCTACCCAAGACTTCCCTCCTAAGCGATGTGGGACTACGAGGATGTCACACCAATTGCAAGCTTTTTCCCCCCAAAATATGTAGTGTCACGGGCCGACAGATCCTTAGCCACGGAATAGCCCGTGCGGCGCCCAGGCGAGCCGATATCATCATGTCAACCTTCTTTCTAATGTTATTTCTAAGAACAGTACGGCGAATAACATGTTAGAATATTTCATTTTAATATTCAATTGTGGGCTTTATTAATTGTTACTGTAATTATTATTTGGTCTAATAAGAAAGAGATATATTATTTCCTAATTCAAGTAGGATATGGTGCTGGATAGTATGGGCCGAGATATCCTTATCCTTGATGAGGGGGTATGGTTCATTCTCTATAAATAGTGCTTAAGTCCCTCCTCTAAACCCTAATGTCCACATAACTTCACATATAGAAATCGTCAGAAACGACAGTGAGGGGCCTGTCGCGACCCGTCCGAAAGCGGACGCGGCTAATGGATTACCGATCGCGGGTCTTGGATCGGCGCGGGCCCTCCCAGGCCCATACCAAATCGCGGCGGGAGTATTTTTCAGAAGGATTCGACGATAAGAGTCGATCGCTTTCGACCTTAGTGTGGTCGTGGTGGCATGTGCAACTTGTACATGCATTTGGAGTCGCCACCGGTCTTTCTTGGAGGGTAGACCGGAAACCTTACTGATCGATTGGGAGAGATCGATCAGTTCTACGGAACCAGAGTTTTTGGGTTCGGGGACTTGGTTACGCTGGTGTCGTTACCAACGCCCTTTCGGTACCTAACGCGAGTGATTTTCCTAACTAGGATTTCATGCAGGCGCAATTTTGGGTGAGGTAAGTCTGACTTTGCACATTAACCAGTTTAACATGCTCACGTAATCATAATAAATAAATAGATGTCAATCACATAAACATCTATCCTACGTGGTGATCATGGAATTATGATTTAATGGGTCTCGAGCCAATGAGACCACATTTAATCATTTTAATATTTTAATAACGGAGAGCCGCTCTTCGCTTCTTCTTGGTTTCTTGAACTCTTCAAGAATTGGGCCCCAAAGAGCTCGCCGACTTAAAAGGCTCCCCCACGTAATCCTCGTAGCATTTACATCAACAATCGACTATGCTAAAAATAAAGATTACATGAAAAATAAAAGGAGTACGCAGCCTCCATTTAATAATTACAACCCCAAATATATAAATAATCATCATACATTCATATATACATCAATCACATTGATTAGGGATTTTTCCATGATCACCACCCTTTCACGTAAGTAATAAATTCACAATTTAAAACTTAGGAAGACACAATAAAAATTCTACGTTGAATCGTATTCAGAATTTTTACGTAAAATAAGATAGCCATAAATTTTCGATTCAAAATTGATTTAGTCTCAATTTTTGCTACGTTGATTAATTTATCATATAAAATAATCAACCTCCATTAGCCATGTAAGACGAACAATTCGTTAATACATATTGGCCATAGTATTGCAAAAATTGCAAAAAATCAATTAAATGCACGAAAACACCTAAGGATCGGCTCTGATACCACTGTTGGGATCCACGTAACACGTAGCGGAAATAAATAACAACCCATACATGTATCTCCAGAGGCGTACTTCGTGCATTTCAATCGAAAAAAATCACAAAGCCTCAAAGGGAGTAAATAGATTACCTCTCGTAGCGTGCTTGAACGGAGGTGTCGGTTCGATGTTCTTCGATCTCAGCCTCCACAAGTGTTAGGCATCTAGTTCAAACGCACCACCAATTGACGAACGGGGAGACGACTAATAACTCCACAACAATTGTGCTAGCAATATGCGGAATCAATATTCCGAACTTAGTATATTTTGCTCACTCAAGATTATGAGAATATAGAGAGTGTTTGTGTTCTTCTCTCTAAGCTCTCAAAAATTTGCACACTCTACAAAATGTCTCCCCCTCAACCTCAAAACTCTTGCCATCCTTTTATAGCCAAAAATACCTTCCAATAAATTGTATTTAAAAATAGCACTAACAATTATAAATTCTATCTAAAAATAGCACTCACAAATAAATGACATTTAAAAATAGCACTAACAATAGCACTCACAATTTATAATACAAAAATGCTATTTAAAAATAGCACTAACAATAGCACTCACAATTTATAATATAAAAATGCTATTTAAAAATAGCACTAACAATTATAAATTCTATCTAAAAATAGCACTCACAAATAAATGACATTTAAAAATAGCACTAACAATAGCACTCACAATTTATAATACAAAAATGCTATTTAAAAATAGCACTAACAATAGCACTCACAATTTATAATATAAAAATGCTATTTAAAAATAGCACTAACAATTATAAATTCTATCTAATAATAGCACTCACAATTTATGATAAATAAATGCCATTTAAAAATAGCACTAACAATAGCACTCATAATTTATGATAAATAAATGTCATTTAAAAATAGCACTAACAATAGCACTCACAATTTATAATACAAAAATGCTATTTAAAAATAGCACTAGCAATAGCACTCACAATACAAAAATGCTAAAAAAAAGGCACTAACAAAGGTGTTAAAAATAATAACCATTATTATTATTACAAGAGTTAAAGAGGTTACCAAACAGTACAAATATGCATAACGTATAAATACGTATGACATATAAATACGTAGAGCATACGTATACATCCGTGAAACCGGGGACTAATTGAAAGAAAAATGTGCAATTAAGCCCTTTTGGTAAAAATTGATTAACTTGGAGGGCAAATTGACCTAATTGCACTTTAAGACTTTAGAATCCAATGTCATAGCTTATAAAAAGTGAGAATTGAAAACTAAAAAACTCGAAAATGATTTTTTTTAGGCTCGGTTCGGGTTTATGTTTGTGAAGGAACATATTGACCCGAGCCGAATTTTTGAGATTTAAAGTGACACACTTGAAGAGGAAATTAAAACAAAATTATCAAATATTTTTGGGTATTTTTCTGACCACGAATGGTATTTTTCTGATTTTTTGGGTATTTTTATAATTAAATAAACTCGAAAAATATTAAAAATACCGAGAACTATTTTTTGTTCAAAATTGGTTCCTAAGGTTAAACCAAGGCTTCCAAAGTTGATTTTGTGATTTTATGACCTTTTTTGATATTTTTAATTAATTTTAAAGAATAAAAATCACAATAATAAATGGTAAAAAAAATCAGGTGTCAACAGCTGCCCCTCTTTGAGAGGAATCTCGTTAGAGGTTTCTCTCAAAGATAAGGTGGCACCTGATTCCTAACCGACTCAACTGGGAAAATAAGAGAACAAATGTTATGACATCGGATCCTTAAGCCTATTTATAAAAGCTCAAATCAATCCCCGGTTTGCTCTAACAATTTGAACATGGGCCGGAGTGAGAGAGGCTTACCTGAAGCTCACCTGTCGGATGCTGCCGGTTGCGACGACTTTCAAGAAGATGCCTAGGACTCGTCATTCAGAATATCCTAGGGAGATTAAGTTCTGACCTGTATGGTAGGTCATACCATGATGGGATTCCTAACTTGTAGGAACCTAAGGAAGGCGCATCCCACGCTTTGGGATTTGCCAAGGATTTTGATCCGTATGGTGGATCAGACCTTTGTGTTGATCCTTACTGCGATATTTATCAATGAGTTGACCCTTATGGCGGTTTCTACCAATGAATTGACCCTTATGGCGGTTTCTACCATACGTGACCCTTCAGGCGGTTTCTACCATTAATGTGATCCCTCAGGCGGTTTCTACCTTGGTTTGACCATTCAGGCGGTTTCTACCTTGAGTTGACCCTTCAGGCGGTTCCTACCTTTGATTTGACCCTTCAGGCGGTTTCTACCTTGTGTTGACCCTTCAGGCGGTATCTACCATGTGTTGACCCTTCAGGCGGTATCTACCTTGTGTTGACCCTTCAAGCGGTATCTACCTTTGATTTTGACCCTTCAGGCGGTATCTACCTTTGATTTTGACCCTTCAGGCGGTATCTACCTTTGATTTGACCCTTCAGGCGGTATCTACCATATTTTGACCCTTCAGGCGGTATCTACCTTGGTTTGACCCTTCAGGCGGTTTCTACCTTTGATTTGACCCTTCAGGCGGTTTCTACCTTGTGTTGACCCTTCAGGCGGTATCTACCATCAGTTTTGACTTTGAAAAGGGGTCTCATGACGAGGGTTCTCCACGTCCGATGAGACTGCCTAAATGAAAAGGGGTCTCATGACGAGGGTTCTCCACGTCCGATGAGATTTCCTGAATTTTGAAAAGGGGTCTCATGACGAGGGTTCTCCACGTCCAATGAGACTGTCTGATTTTGAAAAGGATTTTTTTTTAAGGGTTTCTCTTCCCCAAGAAAATATTGGTAATCTTTGAGAAGACAGCAATTGTCCAATTGACAAAATTTTATGACTTAAGCTTTAGTCATGAGATGTGCATTTTGATGCTGGAGGTTATCCAAAACATTCTTGCAACATGCAAATGTGATCACAAATCCCTTGTATGGAAAATCTGGATCAACAGTTTGAAAATTTCCAAAAAGAGTTTGCTCAAAACATCAATTGGAATATTTCTCGACAAGGAGGCCATCTCACCTGTTTTGAGGTGATGATTTTTAGGGGATGCACTCAATTCCCTACTGACCTGTGCCTAGGTTTTAGGCTCATTCGCAGCGCATACATTTTGATCGGTCGGGAGGTCTTCCACGGGACCGTAATGTTGGGCTTGGATATTGGTTTTCAAGGGGGACCCGCTTTGGAGTCGAGGCCATCGAATGAAAATCTTCACCATCTGCTCCGGGTTTACAAGTCAAGAACCCTGCAAAATGAGAAAGAAAGAGTCTTGCTCGTACTTCTTCGAGCTAAGCTATATGTTAACCCAAGTGTCTTAGTCAGAGAAGACTGTTTCAGGGTTGTAACATTGGTAGGATTGGGGACCGAAAAAGGCTTGTTTTTGGCCCAGAAATCACGAAGGATTTGACATTGGTGATCATTGCCAATTTGTCACATGTCTTTTCCATTCTGCATCTTCCATTTTTGAGGTGTGCAACCGCTTTTGAGGTGTGCACAAGTCCTTTAGAGAACGTCTCTTGTGGTATTAAGAGATTGACAATTCTGTCCGTGTTTTTGCACCACGGCTGACATCATTTGGGGAGCAGTCTTCTTGATCTGACTCCTTTATGGGTTTTTCTCTCTTCCCAACTAGGCTTTATTGGGGATCAATCAAACAGTTTTCACGAGCATCGGCCTTGCTTTTACCAGGCACTTTGCTTTTTCTTGATGCTGGGAATTTTTTTCTTTGTTGAAATCCCGCCTTTTCTTTTCCTTCGGAACTACGATGTTCAGAAAATTGTGCTAGATATACAACTTGAATCATAGCACATTTAAACGCCGATATGAGATTTTTCTATAAATCCCATCTCTTGATTTCTTCCGTTCTTGGAGTGATGCAGTTTCCATCTTGAAACATCCCATGATCACCAACAAGGGTTTATGAAATGAATTTGCAGGCTCAACTTGGCTGTGCAAAGGATATGGTGTGTGGGATAGAGAAATGAATGCTTCTCGTCATCCTATGGCACTTGGATTACCATATAAACAACACACAAAGATTGATGTTAGTCCGAGCAAGAAAATTTCTAACCATTTTCTCCTGATACCGCTGGACTCACCTCCATTTTGCCCCGATGTGGGGTGGTTCTTGACAGGGTTAAGAATGAAAACCGTCGTTCAAAGGGTTTATCAACGGTCACCTGTAGTGTTTGAGGGATATGAAACGAATGCCTCCGTCATCCCAACCCATGTAATCGTTGCGAATAATCCCTACTTCCGTAGGTCCAGATTTTGCTATCTGATCCGCTCCACTTCTCTCCAGTGTGTGTAGGACGTGTTTGGACTAGGCTTTGCCTCTTTTCTTTTGAGAAAACGTCCTTTTAAAAGTTTTGAACTTTTGATTGGAAAAAATCTCTTTCATTTTCTCCAAAAATTTTACCCGTCAAGGGGATTTTATGATGCACCATGCATGTTCTTATTCATGTTCAGATAACCTCCTGTTTTAAGACATGAATGCCAATGAAGTTTGAATTCTATGTCTTTTCTAGACATTAGATTCTGAAAGCTTTTCTTTTTCTCTCTGTTTTTTATTTAACATCTTCAATGGATTGGGGAAAGGGATACTTACCTATCCCCCGCGGCTGGAGATCCTGAAAATGCGGAAGAAACATGTTATTGTACGTTCACGAATTTTTCAAAAAATTAGAACGATACAATTTACTCTTGGTCGGGTAATACATGGGATGTGAAAACCTGTTCGTCTGTAAGGCGATTCCCCTGTCAAGGATAAATAACGAGTATCAATTCATATTCTCAAATTCAAGACAAATTGGAACGATACAACTTTACTCTTGGTTCTCATCCCGTTCTGATATTGCGTATTGATATGAACAACATCTATCAAATCCGCCTATCCATTCTTGGAGTGTTTGCAACATCAATGGTTCATCTGCCCCCAGTTAGGCAACGTCTGTTCTGTTATTCGAACAAATGGCTCCTTGAGTGATTTATCCACGTTTATCACCTGAGAAGGGAAAGAAATGAGACATTACTTCGGTATTCGATTGAAGATCGTTTAGGAACGATACATCGTTTTACCAAATAGGTGGCTTCGCGGCCAAACGTATTTCGTATTGAAGGGGTAGATCCCATTATACTCCGCGGGTGATAGTCATTGTTCGGGGAACTTGCTCCACGGATTAAGCGATTAATCCACGGCCCTCGGCTTGAAGATGCTCAAAGGGTGATGTTGACACTCACGCGCAATTAGTTCTAGACATTAATGAAAGATGTTCCCGTGGGAACCTTACAGTGCGATCAACAACATATTCAATAGGAGTGTTCCACCCCTTTAGTCTAAGCATTTTTCATCGAGTAACCATGCCTTGCATCAGACGTTTGGTCACCTGCCTTGCGTCACCACTGCGATGGCCCTCCGGCTCCAAATTGATCGAGCCAAAGATTGAACTCATCGCCAAGGAAATTGCTCGGGTCTTCGAGCCATTGATGTTCAAGTTGGGTATCAACAATTGTTGGGGGCAGATTTCCTTCATCGCCTTCATTGTGAGGAACTGGAGTCTTTGAGCTAGAACCTTCATCATCGCCCTGTTGGGGTCGAGACATACATTCCTGAAGAGTATTGATCCAAGTGTCCAGCTCCTCCCCAAGGAAATCGCCTGTTCTTTCTAGCCTTTGGTGCCCAGATTGGCTGTCGTCGACTGCAGGCGAGGGATTCCTCTCTTTGCTCTCGCCATGAGCAACTTGACCCCTCGAATTGGAACTTCCTCCAATGACCGGCAGGTTTATATGTGCACTCTCTACCAATGCCAGATCCGCTTCAGGGACAGCATTAATGACCGAATCGCGCTCAAACTGAGGAATCCCTATGTGCTGGAACTGCGGTATATACTCTTGAGGAGTATCGAGATAGCTCGGCGGAGCATTCTGATTTGGGTTAGAGGAGTCGCTAACACGACTGCTGGTCCCGTCATTGCTGAAACACGGTTGGGTGCTCTCGGCTCTCCAATCATCGTGGTTGTAACTCTGCCCGGCACTTGAGCTCCAACTGGCTTTATGATGGTTTAACGCTATCCTTCCATCCCTTAGCAATCTCCTATAGTACTTGAGGTGAGACTCGACGTTAATTCTAGAGAGCCCCGGCACATTCATAATCTCGAGTATGCGTAGTGGGCTAGCCGAATCAACTCCCAGCTCTCGAATTGCATCAACAAATTTGGTGTGAAGTTCATAGGTCCAGTAAAACCTTGTTCTCTTATTACCCAAAATATCGTCAATACTTCGGTAGTTATTCTCTACGGGATCTAGTCGTTTCAAAAGTTGTCCAGGGAGGGACTCACCGACTTTGGATTGGCTGGCTGTGACAGCGAGTTCGTCATTGAGAGAACTCCCCCTGTGATGATTCATATCCCATTTCTCAGAGGATGTTGGTGTTGATCCTATGGTGTTGACTTGCTCATGCAGATCTCCGGCGATATCTGGCTGTGTCGGAAAATGCTGTGGAGAATACGGTAACAGCTGAGCGTTATTCGTCAACAGGGACGGTTCATCGAGGAACACCTCGCCGAGGACAATAGGATTACCACAATTAAGGCATGTGGCCTTGGTCAGAGCTTCCTTATATCTCGCGCTTTCAGCTTGAAGCTTCTCATTCTCCTCCTTCAGGACCAGTAACTCATGGTCTGCGTATTGCTGTTTCACCCGGGTTCGTTTGTTGGCGAACCAAAACTTGACCTTCGAAAGCTCCAATCCTATTTTTCGGCTCAACTCCATTTTCTGTTGTCTGCTTGGAGTGGGGCATTCATTGAAGAAAGCTTCGAGCTCTCGGATTTGGCCTGGAGTGTGGCGTTGTAGTTGCTTCCTTTTCCGACTCCGGTCATCATTGTATACTCCTTCTTCGTAGCTGAAACCTAGAATTTCATCGCTGGAGGAGTCAGTCTCTATGGCCTTCGGGCAGGATTCAGCTCCAGGATCTTCAAAGTCTCCCAGCAGTTCGTGCTCAGAAATGTCCAGGTCGGGCGTTTCTAGCAGATGGGAATAACTTTTAAACATGATGGATCGGGGTATCTCGGGCTGATCTAGTTCACTCAGCTTTCTCAATTCGCTCTTACGTGTTTGCTCACTCTAGAAATTTTCTCAAGTGATTGTGCGTGTCCTGGAACCATCCTTCAGGGTGCATATGAAGACCAGCAAGCCAGCGCTCCTCCCGAGATCCTGCAATTACTCATCGTCTGTATTCCCCTTTCTTTTTCCTCGTGATAGGATCACAAACTCTCTTGCATTGATTCGGTTTCATCGAGTATTGCGCTCGTCCCCTAGTTCAGTCTTCAAAGTGGTGGGTCTACAATCTTTCGGCGCCTTTTATGATTTGCTAGGCCCGAGAACGTGGGGAGCAGCGGTGGACCCGCAATTAATGACTCCGTTTAATTCATTTAGCTCCATGGGAATTAACGCTATGATCTTCTCTCAACCCCTTTTCATCGTTCAAACGAAAGTGGCATTTTCCCTGTGCATGCTGTTACTCTTCATTTCAGCATCCCGGGCGCTTGGTGAGGAATGAGTTCGTGGCCACTCAAAATTTTAAAGACCGTCTCTGGTTTCAGACTTAATCTAACAAGGGATCATCACAACTGAGCATGACGATGTTCGTCGATAGCGTTGGTTTAACTATAGTCATTAAAGAAAAATGTTCCCGTAGGAACTTTACAACGATAAAATGAGTGATCTACTCGTGAACATGTTCTTCTTTCTATGGGTGTTCGTAGTGACCGACCCATCGTGCCCCGAGTCAGGTGCTAGATCATGGTTGTCCAAGCATGCCAGCTTCCCACTGATTGAACAAGGCATCGAGCCCCTCATCGAAGAAATCGTCTGTCGTGGGTTGACCAGCGGCAGGCAGAGCACCAGCCGACTGCTGCTCGAATGGAGGAGTTCGCACTCGCTGTACTTGTGACACGCGCTCTTGAGAAATGTTGAAATGGCCCGGGAGGACATTCTGATCAGCTTTCAGTTTGCCGGTGGTCGGGTTGCTAGCTTGATTGATGCTTAGATTTGGCCGGGTATCTCTTGATGCCTGAGTATTACAATGGCGGTCGCCCCTAGCTTTTGAGCTCGAGACGGATTCCTCCCGGTTTAGCTCCGCTCGACGTTGTTTTAATAGCTTTCTGTAGGCAGCAAGGTGATTCCTGACCAGCTCCTTACTAAGCCCCGGTACATTCATGGCCTTAAATATGCGCGTCGGAGTTGCTGAGTCGATCCCCATTTGGTGAACCACGTCTAGGAATCTGGAATGCAATTCAGGGGGCCAAGCGAACCTCCTCTTATCGTGGCCCAAAATTGCATCGATGGCTTGACGACTGATTAACTCATCTCCAGCAGGACCCGACCCTATCGAAAATTGTTGTGCATGAGGCTGATATGCTTTGAGCTGGTCGGCGGTAACATCCAGCTCCTTAAAACTGTAACTCCAATCAAAGCGATGCAAATCCCATCCCCCAGGAGGCATTTGTATCATCTTCGTAGGATCATCCTGCTCATGCGTGACTCCGGCAAAATCTGGTTGAGCAGGAGATGCCCCGAGGGAGTAGGGTGGTAAATGAACGTCTTCAATCATCGCGTGAGGCTTATCGGGGAATATCTTACCGAGGGCGACGAGGTTATCGCAATGAGGGCAAACGGTAATATTGAGAGCTTTTTCATACCTCATGTTTTCTGTTCGCAGCTTTTGGTTTTCTTCCTTTAAAATCTCGACCACCTGACGTTTGCGTTGAGCCTTCGATTTGGATCTCCTATTTTGAAACCAAAACTGGATCCTCGACTGACTAATCCCCAACTCCCGGCTCAATTCAATTCTCCACTTCTTTTTCATGTAATGGCTTTTACTGAAAAGGGTTTCCAGCATTTGGGTTTCCTCCTGAGAGTATTGGTGAGGACGTCTTCTTTTCCCGAGTTGAACATCGTGGATGTCGTTGTCGTCGTCGCCGTGATCTTGATTTCCGTTGCCAGAAGTGTTGGGCTCCATGGTTTTGGCGTTAGACTTGATCTAGGAATCTTCGAGATCCCTCTGTAGTTCAATTTCTGAGATTTTTGAGTCAGTCGCCTCTAGCAGCTGACAATAACCTCTTAAATATGTTGGATTGAGAAATGTTTGATTGGTTCTTGCCCACTCAGAGTTCTCCACTCTCTCATGTATGCTCACTCCCTATAAAGTTTTCTTCGAGTGACTTCGTATGTTCAGGAGACGCTCTTCAAGCATCATTAGGCAAACGTTCCCCCTCAAGACTTTGAATTTCTCGCTTAGTTTTTCAATCGTGATGGGACTGCCAAATCCTGTTAGGGCTCTCTTCGATAGTTGCGCTTACCTCCCACCTAACTCTAATAATGGTGATCCCGACAAATCTTTTACATCTTTTAATTGATGAGCCGGAAATCGCGGACCGAAACGAATCCAATGGTTCTCGTGAGGGGACCTCCTGCTTTACCCCCTAACTGGGCTCCACCAGCATTATTACTGAGACCCTTCATCATCCTCGAGTTGCTATAAAATGAGGAATTAATGTATGGAAGGTTAACGTTCTCGCATAATCAGCTTCTTCCTTCTAATCTCTCTGTCAAACTCGTCTTATTCTCAAGCCAACCCAACGCAAATGGCCTCCTCTCCCGTACGCACTTTTTCAACTGATGTCTTGGCCCAGTGGGAAAAGCTTTATAACCTACTGGGTCGCGGTTACGCACACATAACCGATCATTCTGCGACCGAGGATGAAATCCGTGTCCTGCTCGAGGACCTTGATACTACTTCTCTCGAAGGTACTACACTGGGGAGGGAATATAGAATTTTCCCGACTCTCTTTGCACACTCCTTAGAGGCCTACCGTGCTGCTAATCGGGAGGTTCTCGTGGCTCGCGTCTTGCGAGCTCGTTATGAGGATCGATCTGATCATTTGGTGCTGACCAACTATCTGGCCGATAGTTACAAAAAGGCCGTCGAGTTTGCTAATGAGCGGGTCGCGACGTTGCTTCGCGAGAGGAGAAATCTGGTGGAGCAATTGGCCCTATCCCTGACCACCGGCGAGCATGACCGCCGCAATGTCCTGTTGAGGCTTCAGAGCGACTGGCAGGAAGAACGGCTCGACAAAATAACCGCGGACATAGCTCGCGGGAATGGACTGGTTCGAGACCTGGAAACAATCGCCGAAGAACATGAGGCCAAGGTCGCCGAAGTTAAGGGAGAATGCAAAAGTCTTCTCCTCAGGCTTGCCGACCATGACATGCGGAGTTGGGAGTATGAGCAAAGCATTAATAACATGGAGGGTCAGTTGGGCTCCTTCGTGTCGTTAATTAGGGCTCACTTCGGCTTTACTTTTCTACCCCGAATTGTATGACCTGCTTTTGAAAACCCTCCACTGAGCAAAATAAATGAGAACTCTTGTGTGTGTGTTTTAACTTCTGTATGGTTCATTTCTTCGAGCATCCGAACATCTTCAACTTGGGTGAGCCGAACCATAATATCAGTAAGCCGAGCAAATATGTCCTGATTTTATAACTCGCTCATGATCAGATGAGATAATAGCCTTAGACTTGTCCAGGAAAAGATTTCTCTCTATTACCTTTTTTTTTTTTACCTGCAAATAAAAAGACAGAATCAGAAGGAATAATTTGAAAAAGAAATCAAAAACCCCTTTCAATCCTATGCTTGCCCATGATTAATAAGGACAAGAACTTTTACGAGGGTTTTAATCTTGCGCGAAAAGTTTTTATCAATATTCCTCGAAAGAAAGCATACTATTGAAAGGAATGTAATTCACAATAATCGCTTTTGATCAATTTCGAGAGGAACGAATTACTCAAAAGTGCGAGGCATAATAACGTGTTTTAAATTTAATTGAAGATACGGCATCCAAATCAAGGCCGTTTTGTTAAGAACGAGAGTAATTTGGACATCTATCTCGTCATTAAATTCAAAACAACGCCGATATTCTCGATCAATTATCGTGGATTACCAGCGACGTAAAACATGCATGGACCAATTCAAGTGTATAATTCCTTCTAGCGAAATTGGGGTTGGATTACCCTATATGACCAAAAAGGTCGTGCAAGATTTCCAATTTTAATTTCCTCTAAAGGAATTATAAACTTGACTTGGGAGTATTCGGATGATTAGAGAAAATGCCACTACCACATTCCCATGACCTGTCAAAAGAAATACAACCAAGTTCCATCTAAATGTATACACCAATAGATCCCTAATACAATCACTCTAAGGGGTGAGATAGAGAAAGCCTCGATAAAAGTAAACCCTATACAAGAGGACTAGCAATGGAAAATGAAACAAAGGAATGTGATCCTAACGTTTAAGGATGCCCCAAGTTCGATCTGTGACTTCCGGATCACTTGCCCCAACTCGTCATCTTCATTGGACGATATCTCAATAATGTCCATAGTAGGCTCCTTTGTTGCTCACTCGGTGCTTGTCATGGGATATCATCCTCTTCGTCTTCTATCAAGGACGTTTGGGAAAAACACACACATCTATCCTTGAAATGGCATTTAATCTAATCACCAGAATGCAATGAATGAAATGCCTATATTTATATGAACTGTAATAGATTCGAGGTATAGAGAGTCTTACCAACCAAACTCGTCGACTTATGTGCGGTTTTAGGTGTACCAACCGCCCAAAGACATGCGCATGAGACAAGTTATGGTGAACTTCTAAAAATCAGAGGGTTTGGCACCTAAGGTTAAGGTTCCCACTTCGAGTTCTAGAAAGAGCCGATTCCATTGCACAGCTATCGTTGCATTGGGACTCGATCCATAGTTCGAAGCGAGCGGAATTGAAAAGTGGATTACCCCGCGTTTTTCCTCACGGAGATTCCATTTTCAATTCCTTCTATTGTGTTCCTATAGGCGACGCCCGGGGTTTTAGGCGCGGTTGTGTGTGTCCACGTGTTGTGATCATCACAATGCAATTCATGCATAGCAGTTTATCAATCAGCACTTCAAATCATCCACACAACATACATTCCTACGCCCAACCTGCATAAGACAATGTTAATCACGGACTACACCCCTTATTTCTCCAATCTGCAAAAACATATAACACCTATCGTAAGCGGACTTACCTCACCTTCACGAGCGCCTGCATGGTTAGAAAAATCACTCAGCGTTTTAATTACGGCCTAAGTCCACTTGGGGTCTAGAACCATAGGTTCTAGAACACAGTGTCCCCAGCGGAGTCGCCAGCTGTCGCGACCCGTCCGAAAGCGGACGCGGCTAATGGATTACCGATCGCGGGTCTTGGATCGGCGCGGGCCCGCCCAGGCCCATACCAAATCGCGGCGGGAGTATTTTTCAGAAGGATTCGACGATAAGAGTCGATCGCTTTCGACCTTAGTGTGGTCGTGGTGGCATGTGCAACTTGTACATGCATTTGGAGTCGCCACCGGTCTTTCTTGGAGGGTAGACCGGAAACCTTACTGATCGATTGGGAGAGATCGATCAGTTCTACGGAACCAGAGTTTTTGGGTTCGGGGACTTGGTTACGCTGGTGTCGTTACCAACGCCCTTTCGGTACCTAACGCGAGTGATTTTCCTAACTAGGATTTCATGCAGGCGCAATTTTGGGTGAGGTAAGTCTGACTTTGCACATTAACCAGTTTAACATGCTCACGTAATCATAATAAATAAATAGATGTCAATCACATAAACATCTATCCTACGTGGTGATCATGGAATTATGATTTAATGGGTCTCGAGCCAATGAGACCACATTTAATCATTTTAATATTTTAATAACGGAGAGCCGCTCTTCGCTTCTTCTTGGTTTCTTGAACTCTTCAAGAATTGGGCCCCAAAGAGCTCGCCGACTTAAAAGGCTCCCCCACGTAATCCTCGTAGCATTTACATCAACAATCGACTATGCTAAAAATAAAGATTACATGAAAAATAAAAGGAGTACGCAGCCTCCATTTAATAATTACAACCCCAAATATATAAATAATCATCATACATTCATATATACATCAATCACATTGATTAGGGATTTTTCCATGATCACCACCCTTTCACGTAAGTAATAAATTCACAATTTAAAACTTAGGAAGGCACAATAAAAATTCTACGTTGAATCGTATTCAGAATTTTTACGTAAAATAAGATAGCCATAAATTTTCGATTCAAAATTGATTTAGTCTCAATTTTTGCTACGTTGATTAATTTATCATATAAAATAATCAACCTCCATTAGCCATGTAAGACGAACAATTCGTTAATACATATTGGCCATAGTATTGCAAAAATTGCAAAAAATCAATTAAATGCACGAAAACACCTAAGGATCGGCTCTGATACCACTGTTGGGATCCACGTAACACGTAGCGGAAATAAATAACAACCCATACATGTATCTCCAGAGGCGTACTTCGTGCATTTCAATCGAAAAAAATCACAAAGCCTCAAAGGGAGTAAATAGATTACCTCTCGTAGCGTGCTTGAACGGAGGTGTCGGTTCGATGTTCTTCGATCTCAGCCTCCACAAGTGTTAGGCATCTAGTTCAAACGCACCACCAATTGACGAACGGGGAGACGACTAATAACTCCACAACAATTGTGCTAGCAATATGCGGAATCAATATTCCGAACTTAGTATATTTTGCTCACTCAAGATTATGAGAATATAGAGAGTGTTTGTGTTCTTCTCTCTAAGCTCTCAAAAATTTGCACACTCTACAAAATGTCTCCCCCTCAACCTCAAAACTCTTGCCATCCTTTTATAGCCAAAAATACCTTCCAATAAATTGTATTTAAAAATAGCACTAACAATTATAAATTCTATCTAAAAATAGCACTCACAAATAAATGACATTTAAAAATAGCACTAACAATAGCACTCACAATTTATAATACAAAAATGCTATTTAAAAATAGCACTAACAATAGCACTCACAATTTATAATATAAAAATGCTATTTAAAAATAGCACTAACAATTATAAATTCTATCTAAAAATAGCACTCACAAATAAATGACATTTAAAAATAGCACTAACAATAGCACTCACAATTTATAATACAAAAATGCTATTTAAAAATAGCACTAACAATAGCACTCACAATTTATAATATAAAAATGCTATTTAAAAATAGCACTAACAATTATAAATTCTATCTAATAATAGCACTCACAATTTATGATAAATAAATGCCATTTAAAAATAGCACTAACAATAGCACTCATAATTTATGATAAATAAATGTCATTTAAAAATAGCACTAACAATAGCACTCACAATTTATAATACAAAAATGCTATTTAAAAATAGCACTAGCAATAGCACTCACAATACAAAAATGCTAAAAAAAAGGCACTAACAAAGGTGTTAAAAATAATAACCATTATTATTATTACAAGAGTTAAAGAGGTTACCAAACAGTACAAATATGCATAACGTATAAATACGTATGACATATAAATACGTAGAGCATATGTATACATCCGTGAAACCGGGGACTAATTGAAAGAAAAATGTGCAATTAAGCCCTTTTGGTAAAAATTGATTAACTTGGAGGGCAAATTGACCTAATTGCACTTTAAGACTTTAGAATCCAATGTCATAGCTTATAAAAAGTGAGAATTGAAAACTAAAAAACTCGAAAATGATTTTTTTTAGGCTCGGTTCGGGTTTATGTTTGTGAAGGAACATATTGACCCGAGCCGAATTTTTGAGATTTAAAGTGACACACTTGAAGAGGAAATTAAAACAAAATTATCAAATATTTTTGGGTATTTTTCTGACCACGAATGGTATTTTTCTGATTTTTTGGGTATTTTTATAATTAAATAAACTCGAAAAATATTAAAAATACCGAGAACTATTTTTTGTTCAAAATTGGTTCCTAAGGTTAAACCAAGGCTTCCAAAGTTGATTTTGTGATTTTATGACCTTTTTTGATATTTTTAATTAATTTTAAAGAATAAAAATCACAATAATAAATGGTAAAAAAAATCAGGTGTCAACAGGGCCGTCTCATTGAAGCCAGTGATCAATGGGGCTCATAGAGGAGAAGCTCTTAAGCGTTGGATTCTCGCAATTCCGCATCAAGAACGATGAATCCAAAATAAGGTGTGTTAATTCTTTAACTCTATGGAACATGGATTTGTGTATTTGTACGTGTGTATTTTGGGTTGCTGCATACGGATTGAATACGCAGCATACATGTGATATCAGAGCCTGCGCGTATTAGGTCACGAATCACGTTCCCGGTGTTTTTTTCGAAATTTTATTTTTATCAAAATTCAAAGAAAATTATATATTCCGAAAAGGGCTTGACGAGACGAGCAAAACCATATAAAGATCGCCCCCAGAAGACACCGGACGCGCCGCTACGCGCCTCCACTCGTCGGTGGCTATCGGGCGCGTGGCGGCCACGCGCCCTACGCGCCATCACGTGCAGACCCAGGCCCGCACGTGCGTGACACGTGCGGGATGACGTCATCTGACGTCGTTCGGCCGGGTGCAAACCTGACCCGACCCGGAACCAGACCCGATCTGTTGCCCCGCCCGGAATGGTTGATCGTTGACTCGGACCTTCCGGTCGGACCGATCGTTGACCGGTTCGACCGGATCGCCTCGATCGGGTTCGCCAAACCGGTTCATGGTAGAGGTCGGACCGGTCGAGCCGGTCGGACCGGTTTCAGAACCGGTTGAACATACAGAACACGTGCGCGGCACGTGTCTGCGCGTGAGCCTCACGCACCGAAGCTTCAGGCGGCGCGTGAGGGCGCATGCGGGCTCCGATGGAGGTGTTTTAGGTACCGGCGTACTCATATGCTCATGCTCTATAGGATGGTACATTTATTTTTCATGTTTGGTATTTTCATGGATGGAAATACGTACGGAACGCCAAATATGACGGTATTTTGGGGTATTTTTGAGGTATTTTCTGGTATTTCTATAAGAATTTGTGAAGTACAAGTACATGCTTACATGAAAGTATCACGTGGAATTATGTGGAAATTTTTTGATCAATTTCATGTTTATGGTTTGACATGAATTATTGAGGTATCGATGAAAATTAGCAAAGCGTGTAATTTTGAATATGATTGCCCCAATTTCTGAAATTACATGCATACAGTGGATGTGAAATATAAAGTTATATCCCAATTTCAGGTAAATTCAATTGGGTTGTGACCGCCAAAGCGGCATGCTTGGTTGAGTTTAATAAAGAATATGTTAAATAATATTGGGATGTCTCATGTTTTAATGCGTAATTATATTCCCAAAGGAGTAGTTGCGTATTCTTGCATGGAGGGTTACATGTACAACATATGGTTGAGGATTGATTAGTCCGAGTGCCGTCATACACCCAAAGGTGGTGATTAACAAAGATTGAAATAAATTCTCATGGCCGCTGTAATGTAGGGAGTATACAACTGCATGTCATGTTTTCTGCCCAAAGGTGATTATATGATGATGTATGTAGCTCTCAAGGTGAAATTTCACATTGTGCTAATTAAAAATATTGATTATTTTTCAGTCACCTTTTCTGTGAACGGCAACTCCATAATTATTGAGATTCTTACTGGTAGCAATTTTAAGAAGTTGAAAGAGGATTTTCTGTTTGGTATGGAACTGGCAGATGTTCATGCTGCTCTTAGTGGGGATAGACCCGCAACTCTTACTAAAACTAGTACAGATGCTCAAAAGGCACAGTTTGCTGCTTGGGAAAAGAGCAATAGGATTTGCTTGCTGTCAATGAAGCGATCCATACATGAACATCTTAGGAGTGATTTTGCTGCTGACATCACTGCTAGACAAATGATGGATGCCTTGGTGGCTATAAATCGTGAATCCCCTAATGCTGAAGTTGGGACACATATGTCAGGATTATTTAGTTTGAAGTATGATGGTTCTGCTGGTGTTAGGGACTATGTCATGAGGATGGTAGATATGCAATCAAAGCTAAAAGAGCTTAATGTTCCCATTCCTGATGCTTGTATCATACATTTTGTGCTGAATTCTCTTCCACCTAAGTTTGGTATTATCCAAACACAATATAACACTGCTGATCGGGCATGGACAATCAACGACTTGATTGCAAGGGTGGTGTCAGAAGAGTCCAAGCTGAAGAAAAGTAACGTGCATATGGCTATGTATGCTACTTCAAGTTCTGGTGCCAAGAAGGGCAAGGGCAACAAGAATCGTAAAGAAACTCATTCCTCTGCTGGTCATCATGACAACTTGGGACCAAAGAAACCGACCTTTAAAAAGGACGGTAATGCTGGTAAGGATGGTCTTTGCTTTTTCTGTAAGAAGGGAGGATACGTAAAGAAAGACTGCGCTAAGTATAAGAACTGGTTATCTAAGCGTGAGCCTAAAGGTAATGGTTCTTTGGCGTTGGTTTGTGAATCTAATCTGTCTGAAGCCCCATCTTGTTCGTGGTGGCTAGATAGCGGTGCAACTAACCATGTTGCGTTCACCATACAGGGATTCATAAACCGGAGGAAGCCAAATAAGGATGAATCAAAGCTCACCGTAGGAAACAACAATAAAGCTGATGTTGAGTTCGTGGGAGATGTTATTTTAATTCTAGATTCTGATTTTAATTTAATGTTAAGAAATACATTTTATGTACCTTCTTTCAGACGGAATTTAATTTCCGTATCAATTTTGGACATGTGTGGTTATTCTTTTGAGATTTCAAACTCTGTAATTTCTATTTCTTTTAATTCAAATAAAATTGGGTATTGCACTATGTCCAATTGATTGTACAGATTATGTTTGTCTCCCAACGAAATATACGTCGCTTATACAGCTGAAAATGTTGTTTCCAAAAGGCCTCTACCTAAGGAACAGTCATACGCAATATGGCACAAACGTCTTGGTCACATCTCTAAAGAAAGAGTGGAAAGACTGATAAAGGCTAGCATTCTACCCATTCTTATAAGTGACCTAGACACATGCGTAGACTGCTGTAGAGGTAAGATAACCAAAATAAAGAAGAAAACTGCAGTCCGTAGTTCTCACTTGTTAGAGATAAGCCACACAGATATAAGTGGACCCTATATAGCAACATTGTGTAGAAATTTTTATTTCATCACATTTATAGATGACTATTCCCGATATGGTTATCTGTACTTGATTAAGGAAAAGTCTGAATCTCTTGACAAATTTAAGATTTTCCGGACTGAAGTTGAGAAACAGCTAGGGAAAGTCATAAAAATTGTTAGATCTGACCGCGGTGGTGAGTACTATGGTCGACATGGCGATGCTGGACAGCTTAAAGGGCTATTCGCCAAGTACCTAGAGGATTCTGGGATTGTGGCTCAGTTTACCATGCCCGGTAGTCCCGAACAGAATGGTGTAGCTGAAAGCCGCAATCGTACTCTCATGGATATGGTAAGAAGCATGATTAGCAGAACCAATTTACCTGGTTTTTTATGGGGTGAGGCTTTGAAAACGGCGCTTTACATATTAAATCGTGTTCCTACTAAATCTGCGCCGCTTACCCCTTTTGAATTGTGGACTGGACGGAAGCCTTGCTTGAATCATCTAAAGGTTTGGGGATGTCCTGCAGAAGTAAAATTGTATAATCCAACTTTGAGCAAGTTGGATCCCAAAACCACTCGATGTTATTTTGTCTCTTATCCAGATCATTCAAAGGGATATCGATTTTATAATCCCAATGGAGAAATGAGAATTGTGGATTCACGGACAGCAAAGTTCCTGGAGCTTGATGTAGCAGAAAATGGTGATTGTTCGCAGACTATTGAGGATAACAGCACGGTGAGTACTCCTATGTCGTTTTCTATACCTATACAGACACTTCAGGAAGTTCCTGTACCACAGATTGAACCTGTTGAGGCTCAAGAACCTGTTGTTGAGGCAATTCCTGATGAAGTTCCTCAAGCTTATCAGGAACAGAATGAAGTAGAAGATGCTCCTCTAAGGAGATCTGTTAGACAGAAACGATCAGCTATACCACCAGAATATATAGTTTATCTGGGAGAACAGGATTATGATATTGGTTGTGTTGTTGATCCAGTGACTTATACAGAAGCAATTTCTTGTCCTCAATCTGAGTTATGGTTAGATGCAATGAAGGATGAGATGTTGTCTATGAAACACAATGATGTCCGGGAGCTTGTTGCATTACCTGAAGGTTACAAACCTGTTGGTTGTAAATGGGTTTTTAAGACCAAAAGGGACTCTACAGGGAAGATTGAAAAATTTAAAGCTAGACTAGTAGCTAAGGGATTTACTCAAAGGGAAGGAATTGATTATGAATCAACATTTTCTCCAATTTCTTCTAAAGACTTTTTTAGAGTAATTATGGCTTTAGTAGCTCATTTTGATATGGAGTTTCGCCAGATGGATGTTAAAACTGCTTTTATGAATGGAGATCTTGATGAACAAGTTTATATGGCACAACCAGAAGGCTTTGCAACAGATGACACAGGTAATCTGGTTTGTAGATTGAAAAAGTCTATCTATGGTTTGAAGCAAGCATCTAGACAGTGGTATTTGAAGTTTCATAGTGTTGTTACTTCTTTTGGTTTTGTTGAGAACAAGCTAGATCAATGTATATACTGCAAGGTCAGTGGGAGAAAGTTTATTTTTCTCGTTCTTTATGTTGATGACATCTTACTTGCTAGTTGTGACATTGGGTTAATGCATGAGACCAAAAGAATATTGTCGCAGAATTTTGACATGAAGGATATAGGTGAAGCATCTTTTGTTCCTGGCATTGAGATCCATAGGGATCGTTCACGCCGCATATTGGGCTTATCTCAGAGGGTTTATATTGATCGTGTTCTAAAGAGATTCAATATGCAAGAGTGCAGACCAGGGAATGCTCCAGTTTGCAAAGGTGATAAATTGAGTCTTTCACAATGTCCTCATTCAGAAATTGAGAAAGCACAAATGAAGGATGTACCTTATGCTAGTGCACTTGGTAGTATCATGTATGCTCAAGTTTGTACTAGGCCAGACATTGCTTTTGCAACAGGACTTCTAGGCAGGTATCAGTCAAATCCAGGACATGATCACTGGATCGCTGCCAAGAAGGTTTTGAGGTACTTAAAAAGAACTAGAGACTATATGCTGATTTACAGATGTGTTCAGAACTTGCAGCTAGTGGGATATTCAGATTCAGATTATGCTGGTTGTGAGGATGACAAAAAGTCGACAACATGGTATGTCTTTATGCTAGCAGGTGGTGCAGTATCATGGAAAAGTGAGAAACAGAAAATAGTATCATCCTCTACTATGCAGGCGGAGTTTATAGCATGCTTTGCAGCTGCTACTCAGGCTATTTGGCTCCGGAATCTCATTAGGGAGTTGACCGTGTTTGACTTTATTGATAGACCCATCAGTTGTATTGTGACAATAACTCTGCTGTGTTGTTCATTAACAACAATAGAGGTCTCAAGGGGTCTAAGCATATGGAGGTCAAGTTTTTGACCATAAAGGAGTCCGTGCAGAATGGTGACGTTGCAGTAGAGCATATAACTACAGATGCTATGATTGCTGATCCACTGACGAAAGGTCTACGCCCTTGTGTATTTGAACGACATGTCATTAATCTGGGCTTAGAAGCATCATGGGATGCCATTGTTTAGTGGGAGCTTTCTAGTTTTTTCTCTAATAAAGTTTACAATGTTATATTACTTTTAGTAATGATTTTGATATGTATTGAACTTTTACATTCTTTGAAGTTTTTTGAATGTGATATTAAATGCATATCTGTTGAAAATCTCAAGGAATTGTGTAAACCTTGAGTGATGGCTGTGGCATTTATTTTAGCCAAAAGGCATATGTCTTGTTACACGTAAAGCATAGTTAACTATAAAGGTGAGACATATGTTGGTTCGTTGGAACCGTAAAGATGTTCTCTAGTGACACATCCGGTTTTGTGACACATAAAGTGAGAGAATGGTGATTGACAAGGAGGATAACATATAAGGTGTCTCTATTATTTGAGATGTTGTCCGATTGCCATACTACCATATCAAATCCATATCAGTAGAGTTAAGAGCATCTGTGATCGTGGATGGCTCTGTGTCTTCTGATGCAGTTACTGGCATGGTCCAGTGCTTAAGACTTTATGGGATTGGATTGACTGTTAGGAATTATCTCTAGACCAATATAAAGATGCGTATATACAGTACAGTTTCAATTAATTTAGCCTAAGTGGGAGAATGTTAGAATATTCCGTTTTAATATTCAATTGTGGGCTTTATTAATTGTTACTGTAATTATTATTTGGTCTAATAAGAAAGAGATATATTATTTCCTAATTCAAGTAGGATATGGTGCTGGATAGTATGGGCCGAGATATCCTTATCCTTGATGAGGAGATATGGTTCATTCTCTATAAATAGTGCTTAAGTCCCTCATCTAAATCATAATATCCACATAACCTCACATATAGAAATCGTCAGAAACGACAGTGAGGGGCCGTCTCATTGAAGCCAGTGATCAAGGGGGTTCATAGAGGAGAAGCTCTTAAGCGTTGGATTCTCGCAATTCCGCATCAAGAACGATGAATCCAAAACAAGGTGTGTTAATTCTTTAACTCTATGGAACAGAGATTTGTGTATCTGTACGTGTGTATTTTGGGTTGCTGCATACGGATTGAATACGCAGCATACATAACATTCTCGTATTGGATTGTACCATGCCCAGCTTAGTTTGTGCATACAGCCCTGGAACAAGACAAGCAGAATACTTAAGCATGACAACCAGTTTCGGCCTGCCTTGATCTCATCAGGAGAGCGACTTCAGTTCATGTCCAGTTATGCATGGGTGACCAACCCCGCCCTTTGGGCTCCTTAGAGCATATTCCTTCTAACCTAGAACTCCTAGCACAAACCACCCCGACACCACTCTTTCCAACCAATTGTATCTTCTCTTATGTATCGCTCGCTCTTCACCTAGACACCACTAGCTCCACTCACAAGGGTACGAGAGTGTGGGTGAAATCGGTCCATGACATTCTCCTCCACTCAATGTTGCAACCCTTGTTGCAGGTTGTTTTATCGCTTCCCTGCATCACTCTGATACCATTAACGCGGTTCCCTCGGGACTTACATGAATGGCCGATGCTCACCCGACAAAACAGGTCACTACACTCCATTGGCAGATTCCCCCCCCCCCCACCAATGTTGGTCGTGCATTTTCGATCACTTATGCTCTCGGACAAGTGTGGCGTCCCTAGCCAATTGCATTCCCTTGGCAACACCTTTTTTTGCCTATTAAGCTTCTTTTAATCTCAGCAGAACAATGGGGGTTTCTTTCCTTGTTGAAAACCTGGCAGTACACCCCTCGTGAGATTCGCCTATTGATCTAGGAACGTTACCCCTTTTCATTAAACAATTCAGTTATTTCCTATGTCTCCATTGGCATCCCAAAAGCTAGACGAGAGTTGCACTTTGTTTGAGCACGGTACTCCGACGATTCTCTCTGCCCTCATAGGACTGGCTACACCACAGGTTCTCTCCGAATCACTCACATATTGGAGGGATCCTACTATGATACCATTTTTCAGAGGTTGATAGATCTTTGATCGCAGAATAGCCATTGCGACGCTTAGCGAGCCGAGATCACCAGGCTAATCTTCCTTATAATGTTTTTCCTAAGAACAGTACGTCGAATAGCATACTCATACTAGATTGGATCGCACCACGCTGAGCTTAGCTCGTGCATCTAGTCCCTTCGAGCGAGACATAGAAAAAGTAGAATACTGGTTTCGGCTTGCATCGGCCCCTCAGTTCTAGACCAATTTATGTACGGAAGGCGAACCTTGCCTTTAGAGCTCCTTAGACTATATTTCTTTTAACCTAGAAATCTTAGCGCAAACCAGTTGTATCTTCTCTTCTGTATCACTCACTCTTCACCCCGACGCCACTAGCAACACTCACAATGGCACGAGAGTATGGGAGAAATCAGTCCGTGACATAAAGATCCTTGTTAGGGTTGCACACTTTGCTTTAAAATCAAGCATTGTGTCCTCTCCAGTTCATTCTCGACTAAATCCCTTTGCTCGTATCTGGGCTTGCCACGCTCATAATCACAACATTGGTCTCCTAATCATTGTTTCGTGCTCAGCATAAACATCCTTAGTCCAACTCTCCCTTAAGATTTCATACAGATTATTGCCATTTGCTAATCTAGAACATGATTAGAAACGTAGTATCTGCATCTCTCTCTCTCTCTCTCTCTGCATGCAATGAACCTAGATGATCATGTGTTAATTAAATAGCTCATCAAGGTCATTTACGAAGATCGAGTCGATAATAATCTACTCGATTAGCTCGACCACGGAGTGTTCCATCGTCAATAATGGCGCATTAAAAAGCAAGCTTAACCTTGTTGCAGTTATTAATAGAAGCGCGATAGAGGATAGCACGGCCAAATCCAACGCATGTAGTGGCCTGATTAATTAGGAATTAGCAATAGATTAATTCAATAAATTAGGGCGTCCACGAAACTTGCGAATCCGTACTCCCAACAACATCGTTACGCTAGCTGCCACTGCCACTTAAAACCCAGACAAAGCTTTTAATTAAGCTTTGTGTTTTGGAATTAACCCCATTTTTTTATTTTATTTCTCTTTCATTTTGCATGTGCTTAGCATTTGTTTCATGCATCTGCCCGGATATCCATCGTTTTTGGAATTGTTCTTAAAATACCAATCTCAAAAAGGTCAATTTTGTTCTTGCACAACATGAACTCCGATTAAGTGTTCAGACTAGAGAGAGGGGTCAATGGCCATTACAACATTTGTTTAAGAAAACGTGCTTTGGGTTGACTTCTTCGATGGCGTCAGGAAGAGAAGGATGCAATGAACTTTGCTGGAACATGGACATGTCTTGGCTGTAAAATCTCCAAGTTCCATCTCCATTTTTGGTGACGAAATCAGACACTACAGCTATAGGCTGACCAAATTTTTCAGGGAATCGCACATTTTTTCCGCCTTTAAATTGTGTTGGGCATACGAAAACCGGCTTATCAAATTTTTCCGATCCTGTTGATCTGCGGTTCGAGTTTATTTGGACAGACAATTTTTCCAGTTCATATGGATTAAGGTTGTGGGCACATTGAGAACATGGTTCTCTCTGAAACGAGACCTTTGTTTATTTCCTCGTTTGGACTTGGTCAAAATCCGCCCTGCTGATACCAATCCAAAAGAATATGTCGTCCAAGGTCGTGATAAACCATCACGTTCTTCAACCATGACAACGCTTTGAACCACTTCCGATTTCGTCGATTCAACCGCTCAATCATATTAGCGAATCACCTCGGTGCATCCAACAATCCGACTGATTATCGGGAAAGAGTATCTTGCAATAGAAAGTATTACGAAATACCCACTGCTACTTACTTCTGCTTCACATACCATCAACCATCAAACTCATCAACATTCTTTCACACGATATGCTCAAACCCACAAATCTCGAAATCCCCTTGAATGTCACCAGCGCACCTGGGCATTCTTGCAGATAAACATGGCTGGCTATCAAGTAGAACTGCCTTAAAACCGTATTCTCTTGCGAGTATGTAATAACTTTGCCGACTCACAGTATCATGACCATACCATTTTTCATGTTCACCCGGACTCCAAATCCAGTCATAACGACAACCAGTGTAAGATCAGTCACCGAACACCAATCTTCAGTACATATATACAATACCCTACTTAGCTCAATGGTCATATATGCCAATCGTTCGAGAGAAACAGGGGTTGCGAATATTCACTATGATGATATGGACTAGCGTGGTAACAGCGCACACAAACCATCATTTGCCTGCTCGCTAAAGGGAACTACCAAACAATCAAATCCTCTTGCTTCAATATATTAGTTCTTAGGATTTTACCATTGGATAACAAATTCAGTACAAAGGACCGACTTGTTCCCGAGTACTGGTAAAGAACGTGCAACAACAGATCTATACTCCCCTAAGAAAGATTCTCATGGAAATAAAAACAGTAAAGATCTATACTCCCCTAAGAAAGACTCATGAAATATAAACATCACATCACAGGGCGAATACACTCCCCCCTGCCTCGCGTAGAAGGCTCTACGACTCTGTTGATGATAGAATAGAAGCAGTTGCTGCCAAATCATACCCACTGTACTGTTGCATAAAAGACCTACTGGCTAAATTTATCAAAGAGCAAAACATGTGTGCACAATTTTGATTCGCTTCATAATATTCGGGTCATATATATTCAGAAAGCAAGGAAATTTATACTCAGTAGTAGAGTAACTTTCCTCGACATTCTCAATAAAGAAAGGTTCTAGACTTCTAGTCAATAACATGTCCAGTCATATGAACTACTTCCAAAACTGCTACCACACTCGATATGTATGAAACAAGCACATCTGGATCTTTTTGAATTCGTTCTACCACACAAACCTCATAAGAGAACACTCCATTGTTTAACAGGTTGTAATGAGAGCAACAAAAGAAATTGGATCAATGGGATCATGTCAATACAATGCTTTTTCCGGCTTACGATCGAGACCATGTAAAGATCCTACTTAAGATCAGGATCCTTTCTTAAGTTTCAATGTGTAGGATCATAAGAGTCTATGATCCAGATCAGGATCCTCACAACCATGGTTGCCACGACTGACGGTGAGGAAGTTAGATTTTGCACAGATCGACTCAAGTTTGAAGCAATTGAAGTGAAGCCAACTTAATACCAAGATCCTGTCTTGAGTTTTTGTGGCATGCTATATTCACAGGAGTGAAGGACAATCAGATATTAGAAGAGTGTTAACTATCTTGTTCGAGCATATCGATTCCTCTTGATGAGATAATTCTTATCACCTTAATATTTTTTGTTTCAGACTTCAAAGCATATCTTCATACAACAAAATACATCCAAAACTGAAATCCTTCTTTGCATCCCGAGCATTTGTTTAAAAGAAATGAGCTACGCCTGTTCCAAACAAGTGAAGGCTATGATCAGATCAAAACAGAACAAGGATTAGCCAATTTTACCAAGGGTTAAGCGTCTATAGACCTCAAGCAGCTATCAAGCCCTTCAAAGGTCATCACAATTATGTGCTCCCTCCCCGGGGAAAACTGAAAACATCAAACTCTTCATATGCAGTACTTCCTCTGGCCTAAATCTTCCATACAACTTTCAACAGACAAAAATGTGAAAAGAAACTTGAGTGCTATCAGGTGCTGCAAAAGTCTACTCTATTTAAGGACACAGAATTTGATTTGTTTGCACATATTGAACATCAAGCGGATTCTAAGTTTGGAAGAATATACAACAATGCAATAAAAATACAGTAGGTAGAATTAGGACCGAGAGATAACGCCCTTTCGTTTATTTTGTCAAAAAATATAGTTTTCGTGAGAAACAGCATGGTCCAGTGCTGGGTAGAAACCATCTTGATAAGCAAATCAAAATAAAGCCAATTTGCTCATTTCGAAACAATATCCAAAGAGTTAACTCAGTTTTAACTTTCAAAACTAGTTCCTAATATTGAATAAATTACAAATGCAAAATTTGAACCTAAACTGCATGATATGATAATGGAGCCCAAAAACTAAACCATCAGAACAAAGAGACAAGGCTTGATAACCTAAGTGTTTTTATAGCATGAAGTATGTGCAATAATTTAATCATTTCCCTGTTTCAGCTTCCCCGAAAAACATGCTTCACTCGGATCTAAATCTTTTATCTAGCATGACCACCCCTAGGCCTTGATACACTACAGCCACCGCAGTCTCGCAATTTTCTTTCAAGTCTCTTCGCATACAACAGCAGTTGGTTCCCAAGACAAGTTGTCAACTGCTACAAAGAAAACTTGCCGTTCCATTACTAGTCTCATTATCTGATTTTCACATGATCACCAGCTTAAACCATCACGCATCAACAGAAAATGAATACGACAAGGTTTTGGAGTATATTTACACAACTAATTTTGACTCCATATGTAAGGTTCAACCAGTTAAGAGGGCAAATCATGACTTTTGAAGCAAGGAAAAGCCAAAACTAAGTTACTTACCCAAGATAAACTAGAAACTCACAAGAAATGCTCAAAGTAGCCAAGAGAACATAAGAAAAACAAAGCAGCGCCGTTTTTCCAGCTAACCGAGAAAAACAATGTCAGAAGCACACACTCACAGATGCACATGCTTGAGCACACGTGCGTGTAGACTTCAATCCTACATGAAACAAGATAATTCTGCCAAAAAAAAAAACATCGCTGCAGTATGACTCACCAGACCCAATACTGTTGCATAGATTGAAAATATATAGAGCATAAAATCTATTAAAACAGCATTAAACTGAGGAAAACCATTGCAAGTACTTTATAGAAAGTCGTCGTATACTGGTCTCTTCAGCAAAACAATACTAGCAAGATAGTACACATTAGGCGACCAGAATACTGGAGATAAGAGGAAATGAAATGTTCAGGAGACATCCGGCTTTAAGATAAATTGCACATTTCAGAGTGTCACAGAGATCACAGGAAAAAAGAAACCAACTATGCAATCAGCACATGCTTCTTAGGTCTTTGCAGTTAAGAAAACATGGAACTCCACCACATGACCAGGACACAATCTGGCAGGACAAGCATAAGCTATTCGTGAAAAATTTGATCAAATGTGACTGTAATACCAGATGCCCCAGACCAGTCCCATCCAAGTAAATCCCGAACATACAGTAAAATGGGGCTTTCAGCTTTTGTCCTGCAAAGCACGGCATTGTCTACTAGGGTTCTAAATCTGACAGACATTACTAAGCATGAGATGCTTAACCACAGAAAACACACAAGGCAGGGCCAGTATGCCTTATAATCTCCCGCAAACAAATCAATTGGCTACAAATTCTACGGCGCTCTGTGTCCATGTCCCAAGACAATTGTAAAAAACCAGAAAGCACTAAAAACCTGACAAAGAAATGAAAGAGGACTTTCATATTTTAGTCCTGACCTGTGATGCAGACAACTAGATACTACCTACAGGCAAGATAAAACAGTTTTCGCAAAGTGGAAGGAATTTCAGATTGTAAGGAAAAAAAGCCACATAAAATATAAAAAATCAATAGTGAAGAAAGGGAATCTACGTTAGAGGCTTATTTTGGTTATTTGTACGTTAAGTTACCCCAAGTTCATCCCAGTTGTTCTCCAGTGTGGTGAGACCATAAGGCAGAGTAGACAAGAATCACCCTGATATACCGGATAATGCAGTAAATCAAACAGAGAACCATGAGAATTGTGGAGATTAATCCAAGAGATACAGAAAAGCGGGAAAGAGTTCCCTGAAATATGCTCAGTGAGGGAAGAAAAACTCAACTATTCTAGTATCATGTTTAGTGAAACGAATAACATCCCTTAAAACAATAAAAAATATCTGAGTGCTGGAAAGGAAATACTCAAAAAGCACTTGAGATCACTGAAAATATGAACTACAATCCATCACTCAGCCTCTGCCTCAGGCCACTGGTAAATATATACATGAGAAACAAGCCAATTTTAGCTAGAGGCCAAATGTGGCATCCAAAAGGGACATCTCTACCTGATGGTGACAAACTTGTTAGTACCATGTTTCGCCCAGTGAGTCCTCAAGTCAATGGGGTTAGCGAAGTTATATCCCTCAGATGCAAGTTTCTCCAACACCTTCTTAAATGCTCCTATACTCATCTTCCTGCCTGCTATCCTTGCTCCGCGCCTTTTGGTGCTCATGGGCAAGGGATACATTGACAAGCCAGTAGTGCAACAAGCAGATTGCCACCCACCAGAGCCCCAGCGGTAACACTGCTGAGGTGTCCCCGTACACGAGCAAACCGGAATAGGGATACATGAAATATCCATGTTGATCCCATTTATCATTAATTCCGTAGCTTTCTTGATGGTTCGTGCTCGCGGAACAGAAGGAGTGGTCTCAGCCTTGGGAACCCGAGGACCTCTCTTAGCTTTCTTGGGTTTCGGAGATTTCGGTCCCTTAGGCCCCGGCCTTTTCTTCGAGGGACCATTTTCCATGATCTCATTACCTATGCCTACCTGTTCTACTTGAGTCGCCCTTTCGTCCTTCGATAAGTCAGGCGGTTGCACCATCTGCATATGATGTGCTGTGGACGTTTCCGGTATCATGGAATAGTTGTGGTTCCCTGATATGGCGTTGAAGAACTTCTCCCTGGGGTTCATCCAAGCATCCCTCATGTAATCCATCGGGTACATTGTCTGCGACGGCCCAAGATCCCTGTGATGATACGCACCTCCATTGGAAGCCGCCATCACAGCAGCACTCCGACTGTCGAAGAGCGGCTTCTCCGGCACAGACGACATGAGGTTAAGGCCGAGGCCTCTCATGGTCGCTGTGGGCTCATAATAACCCCAGTTTCTCATATTCAAACTATTATCGCCATCCATCAGCGCAGAGATTTCCGAACAAACTAAAGTAAAACTCAAACTTTCTTCACTTTGTTCCTCGGGATAATCAACCGAGGCATTTCAGGCCTCCTAAAAACCCCCTAGACAAAAAAAAAAAAAACAAGAAATATGCACGCCTAAATCAACCGATCAAAAGAGAAAACCATCCACTAAAACCGAGAAACAAGCAGATGAGAAAGAAAGAATCAGACGAACAGGCAATACAGATACAGCTGAAAAGGAAGGATTCTACAGAATACCCGGATGAACACAGAGCCAGATGAAGGTCAGAGATCTCGAAGGACATCAAATTCGCCGATCTTCAGATCTCTGCACGACGGACAAAGAAACGATTTTGAGCCCAGATCTCCAAACAGGGCGACGGCTTAAACTAAGTCTCCCATCAGGTATACTGAACAAAAAAAAGAAGAAAAAAAAAGAGGGGCCTAAGATATAAGGAAAAATAAATAAGAAAAATGAAACAAAGAGTTCCACAATTTCAAATATTTTCAAATCGGAGACTCACCAAGCAGGCGGAGGAAAGAATAAAGAACAAAAGTATTCCCCCCCAAGAGCCGCTCTCGCCTCTCTTCCTTTTCCTATTTAATCTCTTCTGCTTCGATCTATCTTCTGCAATTCACGACGAGAAGAAGGAAGACCCAAATGGTACGAAAAGCGGCGATGAATGTTTTGCACGCCATCTTATCTTTTGTTACAGCTTGCAACAGTAATATTCGGGAAAAAAAAATCAGACGAAAAGATCTATTGGGTGTCGCCTAAAACTCGTAAGAAAACATGGCACTTTAGTCCATTAATGTTTTTTTCATGATATTCTTGCGCGAGACCCCAGATTGACATTAACAGAGCATATGCTTTTTTTTTTCTTTCTTTCTTTTGCGCTTCTGAGCACCGCCTCGTTCTTGCTTTCTGTTAAAAAGAAGCCACCTTTTGTGGGTGTTTTAATGACCCAAAATCTAAAGAAGACAAACTTGGTCAAACGAGCAATAATTTCTGTTCATATTTATCGGCAACCCCCTCCTCAAGTGGCAACAGGACAAATAAAAAATAAAAAATTGTGTTGTTTCATTTTTCCACCGTCCGAGGTGTGGGAGAGACAGGGGTTTGACTTGGGGGGTTCTCCACGAGATCTTGTAATCTTCCATTACATCTACTACTGGCAAAGCTCGTTGCATTTGTAGCTTTTCACCATTAATGCTCGCGTGTAGTGTTGCTTTGTGCTTTTCTGGATGTTTTCATTGGGGACAGGATGAGCGAAGCTTGCCGAACATAAGGAGCCATGGGGGCAGGCCCAGTTTTAGTAGGCAACTCTAGGCTCTAGCATCTCCTCAATCATTGTAGTTTTGCATTATTTTGTGGTACAAAGTGTTGGGGGGTTTAGATTGATTGATTCTAAATCCTTTTTTTTTTTCATTTTTTGTTACCCCTCTTTCGCCAAGATTAGTTATTTGTTCAGGATATGCTGATTTTTCCATAAGACCCACGTGTCGGATTTACTTTCTCGAGACCTGCTCGAGTTTCCTGTTTGCATTTCTGTCCATGCACATGCTGAAGCATACTAATAAGATCGAGAGTAAGAGAAAACGAATTGGAACGCTTGAAAAGTTAAACAAGATGAAGATGAGATTAGGGGTGTGCATGGTCCGGGTCGATCCGGTCTTGGCATGGAACCGGGGACAGGATCAATAATTTCGGTCCCCATATTTTCGGGACCACGGATCGGACCACGACCGACAGTTCGGGCCGGTCACGGTCCTGGCCCAGTAGGACTGCTAACTCTAACTGCTTATAAAAATCTAGCACTTAGAAATTACAATACAATGTTAATTTACAATCTATAATCAACCACGACGGCAAGACAACCACGTAAATGCTAAGGCCATCCAACGTGTGTTCGATCTGGCCTTGAAGGCTTCATGTGATCTTTTCTCCTCATAATCGATGCTCGCATGTGGCCCGCTAAACTCAGGTGATCGATGGAACCGAACTCGAATTGTATTTTTTTCTTTTTTATTTTTGGTTGTGAAAAAAAAATTCCCAAATCTGCATAATGACTCGAGTTTCTGTCTTCATGCACGTGCGTACTTATTTTTCGTGCACGTGCCCATCATAAGGAACATATCTTATCATCAATTAAGACTTGATTTTGTCCCAAAGTAATACCAAAACCCAAATTGCTAAATAATACGTACAATGACACCACTAAACTCAAGAGGCGTGAGATGAGATTCACGAGACTTCTCAAAATGTTAAAATTAGGTTAATTCTAGATATAGATTATTTTTTTAAAAAAATTGGAGGGTCTGGTCCCAAATCATGGAATCGAAGATCGGACCGCCTAGTCACCGGTCCCATTTATTGGGACTGGAGACCGGACCGCTAACTTCAAGGACCGGACCAACCCAGCCTGTCCGGGCCGGTCCAGGGCCGGTCCGATCCAATTTGCACACCCCTAGATGAGATAAATCATTAAGAACTTTTATTTTTTTTCCTTGCCCCGTTCGGTCATTGTCGATACTAGCTAAGTTAGGTTTTGTTCTTTCTGGATGCCGAAATGGAAAAAAAGGGTTGATTCGAGATTTGATCGTACCAAAGTTAAAACGAATTATCCAAAGCACGATCGGAGAAAATAGAGGGAAAGACAAATCATATCCAAAGAAATCGAGAAGGGTGATTGGGCCGGACGAGGAAGAAGGGAGATTGGTGGGCTGAGCTCAGCTTGGTGCAGGCAGGCCTGCTCGGCCTCACGTGACATAGCACGTGGCCTGGAGGTAACTGTCCGAGAGAAACGAAATATTTATGTCGGCCCAAAAATCCAACAAGGGTATAAAAGGAAAACGCAAAATTCTGTAAACCTCTTTCACGTGTTCTCCCCTAGATCTCTTTGGTCAACGGGATTCGGCCGGTGTTGACTCGAGGCTTTCGCTGATTAAGACCCGTCAAGCCCGAACTTGGCGAACGTGAGGATAGGGCACAGGGGCCCCGTTTGGTTGAGCATTTACAAGGAGTTTTGGAGCCCTAAAATCTCTTCGCCAAAATGCAAATCGTGTTTTGACAAATTTTTTTGGACAGCTTTAAGGAAGTGCAATCTCTAAAGATCTTTACTTCAAGATTGGTTCGGAGGTGCTTTGGAAAGATTTTCATTATTATAGAAATGTCCTCAAAAACCCTAACCATCCAAACGAAGGCCTTAGCCACTGGCAGGCGGACGGCGAACAACCGGCACGCGGCGGCAGATTTGGCCTCCCCAAAATCTCGCTGGCCGCACGCCGGCTGGCGGTCCTAAGCCGATTTTGAATTTTTCTTTTCTTCAAAAAAACAAAAAAAACAAAAGGGTTTTGCACAATGTGATTTTTTTCCAAGCATCTTTTCAGCCTAAGCTGTATCATAACGTGTTCTTAAAATGCACTTTACCGAGCACACGGCTTGCATTTCGGAAAAGCCCCCCTTCGGTTCAAAGTCTCTGCATTTTTCCGAAGACATTCCCTCCAAAGCCGAACCAAACGGGGGCCAACATCGGATGGCCCAGATCGTTTGCATTCGCTGACCGGCCTTCGGGAAAGAGACAAGGAAGATCATTATAGCTGAAAAGTCCACACGGGCCTCATAAAAATCACAGCAATTTTCACCATATGATGGGCAGAAAGTCATTTTGCCTGTTTGGGTTCGATGCCCTTAACCCAATAAGGACGTAAATTTTTAATTTTTTTTTTTTTTGGAAATTTCCCGTCAAAGTGACCAAAAAAACACTATCTCCTTTTCAGAAATTAATTGGAACAAAAAGATAATTTTACGCCATACTTTATGTGAAGCCGTCGCTCGTCGCCTTAGTCGGGAGCGTACCGGTACAAAATGGCCCGGCTTTGCTCGTGTATATTAGAGGCGTTCATTATCAAGGAAGAGTCCGATCCTTAAACTCTTTAAGAGTTTGAAACAAACATGAACATTAAGATCGAGTCCAATTTTACAGTTCTTTGCAGCTAGTTGCAAAATACTCAACCGTAAGCCTCATCGTTCAAATGAAACATTATCATCGAAAGTATGTTGTAACATTGTGATGAACATAATGCAGAAATTCAGCATATTTGATCGGCCACTTCGACGGATTGGAACCAATGAAAAGCGTGGGCTTTTTTCGAAAATGGGTCAATTTTTTTTTAAACAAAATTAGGGCTATTTTTTTTTATTTACGGAAATGGGGGCCGTGCGGCAGTGGAATCCACTTTTTTTTTTCAATTTTGTATTTTTTTTACATTTTTTAATTATTTTATATTTATAACATTTATATTTATATAATTTTGTAAATTTTTTTTTTATTTTAAATCTTATTTTTATAACATAGTTATCAATAATTAATATTAAGATATATAAATAATAAATAATTTAGTATTTATGTAATTAATTAATTTAGTATGTAATTAATAAGAATATTCATAAAATAAAATATAACCACGCGAAATGTGGATAAAGTATACATGTTATAAAAATGAGCTTCAAAAGAAAAAAAATCATATTTGCAAAGTTATATAAATATAAATTTTTATAAATATAAAATAATTTAAAAAATTCTAAAAATGAAATTGAAAAAATAGGGACCCGACTGCCGAAAGGGCCCATTTCTGTAAATAAAAAAAATTTATCCATAATTTTGTAAATTTTTTGACCCATTTTAGAAAAAAAAATTTATCCGTTTGGTTTAGCATTGCGGATGAGCATTTGGGCTCTAAAGTCTTTTGGCCAAATACAAATGCTGTTTGGTTCAATTTTTTGCTTACTTTGGCCAGATGCACTTGCATCTCAAATGCTCTCTAAAGTATGTACTTTGGGCTAAGGAACTATTGCGAAATGCAACTAATTTTTTTATTTTTATTTTAACTTTGTCACCTTCGCCGCCGCCACCCACAGCCACCCACCACACCCCGCCGTCCACCACCTCCCGCCACACCTTGTTGGCCGCCGCCACCACCGCCGGTGGTCGACACCGGCCGCCGATCGCCACCGTCGGTTGCCGATTGCCAGTCGGTGGCGACCAACGGCGGCCGCCATCGCCGCTTTTTTTTTTTTAAAAAAAAGTAAAAATACTTTACAAAGTTCATTTTTCACCAAACAGTATTTAGGTCAATACTGCTTTCCAATGTGTTTTTGAAATACACTTTACCAAACACTACTTGCATTTTGCAAAAGGCTTTTAACCCAAAAGTATTTACATTTTTCTCAAAGTCCATTGGTCAAATACTGAACCAAATAGGCCCTCAATATCGAGCTTCCGATCCCATTTTCATTCCTCCGAGACACGCAAACGGTCACCCGTGAAGCGAACAAGAGGCGACTGAATGGAAGCCTAATAAGGATGAACGCAGGTAGATAGATAGATTTCGCTCGATCTCCAAAAGACAAAAGGGAAAAAGGGGGCAAAAGCAATGAACAGGAGAGGGTGCTACGAGCTCTCGCTCCTAAGTATTTTCTCGCAACTTCTCTGGTAAACAAGTCAAGTGGGGGTGAGAATGAGATGGGGCTAATGAGGAGTTCACAATCTTTGCGAGTCAAAAAAGAAAGTGAAGAAAGGCAATCAATGGGAGTGTGCGGAAATGGCAAAGATGCTGTTGCCACTTCCGAACCAGCTCCTGATTCTGATGCGAGAGTGAGTTGATAGCAATGACCGGGATGTTTTCTGTCGTCGCGTGCTGGCTGGCTGGCTTGGCTGATGCTGCCTGCTGGGGCTTTTCTTTTTTCTTTTTGAGAGGCGTTGGGTTGAGAGGGACGGGTCAGTCCTGCCACTCTTTGAATACTCTCTGCCATTTCACCAGTCGGGGGCACTGAAAACAATGCACCTCTCTCTCTCTCTCTTCCCAGTTACCGCCGCAGCACAGCACTGCCGAAAAGCTATGAAATTTTCAATTCTCTCTCTCAAATTTGATGCCGGTATGTCTTTTTCAGCTCGGCTAATCCTAAAGGTTGCATAAAAACTTTATCCGCATAGCTCGAGAAGGAGAATTTAGCTCAGTTCACAACAATCCCTCGTGAAGGTCCCTTCTTTTCTTCTGTAAAGATGCGGTACAGACTCGTTCCGTAGCCGGTGCGGTGCGGCGAGGCGCGGCGCGGCTTGAGCGAGATCGATCGAGCAGCTTAGAAACCGTGCGGGGCCGTGTGTTTATCTCTCGTGGGGCCGTGTGTTTATCTCTCGTGGGGCCGTGTGTTTATTCATTGATGGATCCTGATCCGTTGGAACAGGGAAATCTCTTTGTTCCAGTGAGAATGTGGCCAAAAATGTGTTCCGGACTGTGAAAAAATGTGGGTACTGTGGGATCATGATGGCGAGAGATGAGGGCGAGCCAGGGCTCTCGTTCGTTCAACCATCTCCACCAGATAGTCCCAAAACACGAGGATAAAAAAAGCCAAGGTCTCAGTCCCAAAGCAGGAAGGTGTTGAGGGTTTCGTAACGAGCTTCTCAAACCCCCTTCCCTCTTCTCTAAGTTCTGGTTTCCAAGTTACCCTAACACTGTAATCTAAATAAGTACGAACTTACTCCAATATGGGTAATTATCCTTCGTTTGCACCTTAAAGCAACAACGAAACAATGAGAAATGCTTCCTCGATAGTACGCACGATCATCGCTTGTTTTGACAAATCACCCATTGATTGGGAGATCCCGTGATCGGAATAACCGACAGTTTTATCAGACTGCAAGAAGCTTCCTTTTTTTCATAATCATAGTATACGAAAATGTAAACTTAGTTTCATGGTTAACTGAATCAATTTTGTCTGCATACTCAGTTAAGATAAAGCTAAAAAGCAATGCTTGAAACCCATTACTACAACTTTTATTGGAGACTAATTAACAAATTAATAATACAAAGACACTCCATGCAAAAAATCAAATCATAACTTATACCCCCTCAAACACCTACTAATGAAATCGAACTAAAAGAACTTATATACTCAACCAGAAATTATAAAAGACCTATGTAAACCATCCTTCTTTTCCTTCTTTTCCCAACTAGCATACTCTATTGACATCATTGTCCACTTCTCCCTCTGTGATTGCAGATGACATGTAACTCAATGCCAAAGAGCTCTCGTGATCTGGAGCCAGCCTGAGCAACTCCCTTGCTTGGAGCTTTTGCTTGCAGACTTGGCATGTGATCTGCAGTATTGCCGAGCTCATCTTCTTCCTCGCGTGTTCCCTCAGCGCATGGGCTTTCTCTAGCTCCGCCTGCGCCTGCTGCCTCATCCGCTTCGCGTTGGCAAACTCCCTCTCGGCCTGCTCAATCTGCCTCCTCGCCGCCTGCCTTGCCTCGTCCGCATACGCCTTCTCGGCCACTGCCGTCCTCAATTGATGTGTCGATGGATCGCGACTGCCATCGCCATTTCTTTCGCAGGTACAATCGGCGCATGAGGAGCTCATTGACAGCCGCAGATGGGGCGGGTACTTCTCATCTCTCTTCGAAGGATGGGCGGAAACTGTGTCGGTGGGGTTCGACGAAGTTGAGAGCTGAAGCTCGAGATTGTGCAAGCCATCGTGGTGATCTTTCTTGGAGGACGGTTTGTTAGCGACAGGGCTCGAGAAGATGGCCGCGCCTTTGGCTGGCTTGTGCATTGCCAAAGCCTTTGGTGTCGGCCAAGAAGGCGTGTTGAGATTGGTGTCGCTTGAAGGGCTTGGGCTCGAGGCTGTCCTAGACAGGCATGGAGGCTGCAGGTTATTATTGTGGGAGTCTGACTTTAAACGACCCATGTTGCAGGAGTCCTGGTGCTCAATGAAGCTCTCAACCCTGTTTGATCACAGAGAATCAATCAAAAGATCATGCCAAATGAGTTATCAGTCAAAGTGCTGTTTGAACAACAGTTCTGTGCAGTGCGTGGCCAAAATGGACCGGAAAAGAAAGAGCAAAACCTAGATTATTTAATGCTAAGCTTTTGGAACAACATCATGTGGAGCCAAGAACTTTCAATAAGACTTTTCCTTTCCTTTCCTGAGATCTTTATTAATTTGGGTGTCTTCGTCAATGACAAACAAATGTAGGGTACGAGAAACAAGCCTCAGAAGATGAAGGAGAGATCATCATGCATATTATATAGTTAAATATAGTTTCAAAGATTAATTGTTTACTAAGATTGAGGGAGAATGTAAGCTTAGGAAATGATATTAATTATTCGCAAAGTCGAAACGGGTGTGATGGCTAATCATTGGGAGATGTGGGAGTCTTCACAGGACGACCCCAAACGGGGAGAATCAATGCTAAACAAATCGAGGGAGATAAAAATATAGTGTTTGACAAAGAAATAAGGAACAGTTTTTCTTTTGGAGGATCTAGGACTAAATCGAAAAGATCTGGGGGAGACAGGTGACTTAAACCGGACATTGGAAACCGAGTACGAACCTGTTCACAAACAGTTTCCTTGGCAAATATAAGGTTTAGGTTCCATCAATCAATGCCTAAATATCCTCTCCCTGTCTGTCTTTCAAACTTTCCTATTATGTTTGCAAGCTCATGTCCATGGAAAATGTCCAAAAAAAAGGAAAGTTCATTGTAAACGGATCAGAAAAGTTTGTGGGACTTCAAAGCCATCTGAACTTGCTCTTTTAAACATACTTCTGCATTAATTTATCAATATTTGATGCCAAAAGAAAGAGACATCAACCCTTTTGAGCTGTTCACTTTTCATGGCCTCATTATGAGAGCTTGTATCTGTGATCAGTCTCTTAGCTAGGCAGCCTCAGAATTTGGATTAATTTATTGCTACTTTAATTATGAGACTGAGTACTTCGAGATTTCATGAGGACACAAGTTGGCTTTCAGTAAAGATTTTGAAATTTTTTGTTTATCAAACTTCATTTGAAAAGATCATATATATGAAAGCTCGATATAGGAGAGAACAAATGAAATGAGGTGGAGAGAAATTACTAATGATGAACCTTGAGAAAACCCTGCCACAGTCACAGGAGTGCCCTCTCGTTCCACAAGTCTTGAGATGTGCCTTGTAATCTGATTGAACCGCGTATCCCTTGGAGCACCTTTCGCACACCCACTGCTTATGGTTGCTGTGCTTCCGGCGGAAGTGCTTCTTGATGCCGACGAGGTCGCCGAGGGCGTGGCCGGGGTCGTGGTGCAGGCAGCTTGGCTCGGGGCAAACGAAGACCCGCTTCCGCACCGCCGGCGTCTCCCGCTTGAGGAGCTTCCACGGCACCTTGTGCCTTCGCCGGTGCATCTGCAGGTTCTGGTCCCTCTGGAAGCCCTGGTTGCAGATCTCGCACACGTACCGGTCGGACTCCAGTAGGGTTTTCGGGGACAGCGACACCACCTCCGCATCTGGATCTTCTCGATTGAATCACACCGCACCAGTAATGAAAAAGAAAACGAATCAGAATTCAATCCAACCCCAGAAGAATACTTAAAGAGCTCGTCATGGAAACATCAGAAAACTTGTGTAATTTGATGTACCTGGAGTGCCAGCAGGCCTTCTTTTCCTCTTGTTGGTGGCGTTGCCATTGTTCTCTAAGCAATCAGGGAATGGATCAGAAGGAGGAGGGACTGACGGGGGACTAGAAATGATGGTGTTGTTTCCTATCATGGGGTTCGAGAGAGCTTCTTCTCCTCGACCTCTTTAGGGAGATTTTATGGATGTGGTGTACAGTACAAGGCTCCAGAACCAAAGCAAACCTCCCTCTCTCTCTCTCTCTCTCTCTCTCTCTCTAAGCTAAGCTAGGCGCATGATGGGAGAGGAAGACTGTGGAAAAGCTAATTTCTCTCTTTCGGTTATGGAAGCAGCTCTCTTTTTGAGCTTTAGACAGCTTTCAGGCTTTTCAAAATGATCTCCTTTTCTTTTTCTTTTGCTCTCTCTTGAGCTGCTCTTCTTCTTCTTCTTCTTCTTCTTCTTCTTCTTCTCCTTCCTCTTCTTCATCAGGTATGGTTGTGGAGTCTCTTTAAAAGCTCTTCCTCTTTAGAGAGAGAGAGAGAGAGAGAGGGAGGGAGGGAGGGAGAGGGAGGGAGGGTGAGAGACCCAATCAAATTGATGGGAGAGAAATGATCCCACCACCAGAAAAAAAGAGAGATGGGTCCACACAGAATGGAGAAGAAAAGAAAAAAAAAAAGACATCCTCAGAAGAAAACAAACAGACAAAACATTACATACGCACAAACACAAAAACCAGGAAAATACATTAGAAAAACAGATCAAATCATACACAGTGAGCTCTATTGCATGGACAAATACAGACGAAAATTGTGAACAATACACGTACCCTCCCTTCCTTCCCTCTAAGATTTTGTCATTCTCTCTTAATCTCACATGCCTTCGATCTTCTGATGTCTTTCCGGGGGATGGGTGATGGCTGATGGGCAGGAAAGGCTAGCGGGAAAGGACATAATTGCCCCCCTTTGTCACTACATGTGGAATCCTCTTACTTTTGGTTTTTCTTTTTCTTTGGTTTCTTATCTCTGTTGTATCATCAAAAAGTGATTTTTAGAAAAGCTCCCACCGGACTGAATGGGATTAAGATTTAAGCGCTTGCTTTAATTTTATGATTCGAATCAAAGAATCTCTCGCAAAGCAAGAGTAATCCACGAGGTTGCCTGTGCCATTCCGTATGTCCATAAAGTTAGCCGAGTCGAGATGTTTAGATACCTATTATCTCTTTAATAAAGTTGCTTGAAAGTCGGTGCATGTAAGAAGCAACGAGTTGGTTCAATTTCACTCTTTGTTAAGATATAGACTATTTATTAAACTTCGCATTCTGATAGCTTACACTTTCATTGTGCTCTAACAACTTAATTTTTTTTGGAGTAAACGGTTGATCATTCCATAATGCATTCATATCTTGATTTAAAGAATATATAACTGAGAAGAACACCAAAAGTATTACTCTTTACCATGAAAGCGCAATCATTTTTTTTTTTCGTTTGTACGTACCTTCGATTTGAAAAGTCCTAATTTCCAAATGCGAAATTAAGTGAAAATAAATACTACATTGAAAAACGACCAAGGCGCTCTCAGTGAGGAGGTGCCCATCTTTTTTTCGGATGTAATTATGTGATTGCCATTAATCATAGTAAAAGAAAAGAATAAAATAAGGGTACAAAGTCTGCACGACTTTGATCTACACATCTCGCATTCATCACTAGTGATCGGAGTATCTAATTACTTGTTAAAAAGAATAAAACTACCCATATCAGCAAAGAGTATTTAACATTTATCCAAGAGAAAAGGACCAAAGGAAATCAAAAGATAAATCAAAGTAAAGCTCAAAAAGCACAACCGAGAGTCTAGATTAATCACATATTAATCATGGGTTAGATGTTGTCAATATTTTTCATTCCGAAGTAAAGCTCAAAAAGCACTAGGTTTCATTGTCTTTGTATGATCGTCCTGGCCTAGAACTAATTATTGACCCATGTGTTCTATTTTTTTCTGATGAAGTGAATAGGAATAATTGTCCAAAACGACATAAACCTATTGAACGGTAGCCAATTCAATCCTAAACTTTTCAATTGCACCAATTTTGTCCTAAACCATTTGACAATTTGTCAATTTAGCTCTAAACATTTGAGTTATGTCAGTTTAGTCTCAAGTCCTTTGAAGTTTTGTCAATTTATTCTAAAAATATTACGAGGATAATTGGCCGAAAGGTTTACACTGACAAATTATCGAAAATTTTAGGACCAAATTGGCACAACTGAAAGAATTCGGATTGAATTGGCTGTCGCACAATGTGTTTAGGACTTTTTGAACAATTTTTTCGAAGTTAAATGCACTTACTTACACAAACTAATATCGTCAGAACTGTATCAATAAAAAAATAAGACTAACGTCCATATTCTAATGATTTAAGCATCAGGACATTTATAGCACGGCTAATTATGTAAGAACTGAATTCAGGACGAAATGGAGCGGTAAAAATTGAGAAGTGAATAAAACTATTTGATATACTCCCCGGTCATTAAGAAGGGGATATTTTAAGAAGGAAAGATGAAGAGTAGTCCTTATAAAAGAGGAAATTATACTGAGGTTAATGTAATACTGGATATGTACTCCTATAATCATTCCAAAGAGACTTTGGATCTTTATCATCTTTGTCCTCCCCAATGGCCGGCACAGCTTGCATGTCCAATCCCTATTTTCTTATAACACTAGATATCCAAACTTTCGGCTCGGCTACCTTCCGACCCATGCGAGGTTGCCCGCATGACCCTCAAGATTAGGGGAAAATTACCAAAAAAGTCCTAAACCTTTTACAGTTGTACTAATTTAGTTCTAAACCCTTTTTTTCTTGCCGATTCAGTCCTAAACCTTTTGCAATTGTCCCATTTAAGTCCATCCGGTGAATTTTGGCCGGCCGGCGCTGATGTGGACACCGGCCGGCTGGTGACCCAATATTTTTATTTATTTTTTATTTTTTATGACTTTTTTTATCTTTATAATTTTTAGGATTTTTTTTTCTTTTTTTCCTTCCCCCTCCTCCTTCCTCGCTCCATACAGTCGCTCATTCTTCCTCCGGCGCCGCTCCGTCCTCCACTCCGTCCTCCGCTCCGTCTTCCTTCCTCCAGTCGCCCGGCCATGGCCATGACTCGGCCCGGCGTGGTCGAGGCAGCTGGTCCTGGCGATCTCGAGCTCCCTTGAGGCCGACAAGCCACGAGCTCTTTCGCCTGAGGCTAGGGAGAAGATTCCTTGGGAATGATCTTTCGCTTGGAGAAGAGAGCGACGGGAGACGTAGACAAGGAGAGGGTGGGTACATCGACAGAGAAATAGCAGGAAGCGCTGTGGGTCTCGGGTTCAGCCGAGCTCATTTATCTTATCCCGTGGGTCTCGGGTTCGACCGATCCCCCCAAATCCCGAGCCCTAATTTCAATTTCTTCCGTTGGAATCTTCATAGCCTTCGTCTTCTCCTTTCCAATCGTGAGTCCTCCAGTCGAACACGAGGACCGAATGCTTGCGGACCTAAACACAAGGTCTTCAGGCGAAAGAGCTCGTGGCTTGCCGGCCTCAGGCGAGCCCTCTCGAGATCGCCGGGACCAGCCGCCTCAATCTCACCGGGCCGAGTCATGGCCATGGCCAGGCAGCCGGAGGAAGGAGGAGGGAGCAGAGGATTGAGCGGCGTCGGAGGAAGAAGCAGCGATGATTTGGAGCAAGGAGGAAGAAGGAGGTGGCTGGAGAAAAGGGAAAAAAATCATAAAAATTATTTAAAAAAATCATAAAAATTATTAAAAATATTGGATCGTTAAAAAAATCATAAAAATTATTAAAAATATTGGATCGTCGGCCGGCCGACGTCCACGTCAGCGCCGCCCGGCCAAAATTCGTCGGATGTACTTAAATGTCACAATTGCAAAAGGTTTAGGACTAAATCGGTAAGAAAAAAAAGATTTAGGACTGAATTGACATAACTGTAAAATATTTAGGACTTTTTTGGTAATTTTCCCCAAGATTAGTCCGAGCGAGAAGTATTGAAGTTCAATAGAACTTGCGTTAAACGCTTAACCCCTCAGCTGATCTTTTACGAGGATTCCCCCAAATTTTTTTTTTTTTGGTTAACGACAAAGTTGGCCCCTTCTCTTCCAATGTAGTTAATTTTTTTTATCGTGCACAGCATCATTGCATGACATGTGTCAGACCTAAAGAATTAAAAAAAAAAGTTGTACAACTGTTCCACGACCTTGAGGACTAGTGATTTTCAGGGTCTGTCTGTACTCTCCCATTGGCAGGCCCCTCATGATTTTCCTAATGTGTTTCTAGTGTTGCAAGCTTCATTTCACCTTGTAATAAGCCCCACCATAAGGACCAACCATCATTTCTTATGGTTGCACAAGAGCTAAAGATACAAAAGAGGAAAGTAAAAATAAAAAAAATTCAGATGATCTCTGTCGTGTTTTTAAATTGCATGGAAGGTGAGACACTTTGTTTTGCATTAGGTCGGCAGTGCATGGAAGCAGTATGGTGTCATGTCTCAAAGGAATCTTACAAAGGAGAGAGAGAGAGAGTGAGAGAGAGTCCATTAGAGACCAGAAAATAAGGGTTCATGGCTTGGTGGCTGCCGGGACGGAGAAGTGGGGGCCAACCACGGGGGAAAAGCCCTAACTACTCCCCACCAATATGATCGTAATCTAATCTGTGTGTTTGGGTTAATTATGATGAGAGTTAACTCGAACTCAACATAGAAAAGCAAAGACCGACCGACGGTGCATGCGGACACATCTCATTTTAAGGTATTTAAAGCTGAGGATCATGAGTACGTGCACGACGTTGTTTAGTACTAGTTAAGCCAAGTCTTTTTATGCAAGTGTTATGAAGTTCATTAGATTTAGTTGAGGTTAATTACTTTTATTATATATATGTATCCACTAATAAATAGTTGGTAGCCGATGCATGAAGATTATTGTTAGAATGTGTGTGTTTAGAAAGTAGAATCTAAGGCCCGCATGGAAACACTTTTGCTTCAGAAATCAACTTTTGTTCCAGAAGTTATTTTTTATCAGAAAAATTCGTTTAATAATAGTTGAAAATTTATACTTCTGAAACATTATTAACACAAAATTTTCTATGAAAAATTATTATCAGCGGTAAAAAAATTTCTACTTCATTTTGAACTTTTGAATTTCTTTAAAAATTAAAATTTATTATATATTTTTTACTCCGGTGGCCGGAGACGGCGACTCGGCAGTGGCGGCCGGCGCGGTAGTTGATGGTTGGTGGCAAGGGGCAGCGATCGTGACCGGCGAGATCGGCGGTTGGTGGCGATCACGACCAGCAAAGGTCGGCGGTGATCGGCGACGGCGGCGTTCAGTGGTTGGTGATGGCCAACGGAGGTTGGCGGTGGTCGACAGTTGGTGATAGTCATGAGCGGTGATGGGCAGAGGTCGGCGGTGGGCGGCGGTTGGCAGAGATTGGCTACTGGGGGCGGTTGGCAGGTGGTGGCGATGGCCGGCGGCCGATGGAGGTCTACGGTGGCCGGGGGCAGGCAATGGTCGGCGGTTGGCGGTGGGCGGCGACCGTTAGAGGTCGGTGGTGGGCAATGGCCGGCGACGGTCAGCGGTGGTGGAAATTGGCGGAGGTGAGTATGATCGAAAAGAGGGTGATGGTGCAATGAAAAAAGGGGATGCGAGAAGTACTTCTTAAGTTGGACAAACTATTTTTTTTTTAACTTCTCAAATTAGGGGAAATTTTTTTTCAGAGGTGGAAATTTCTTTCAGAAGTAAAATTTGTTACCGAACGGATTTCTGCTCCAGAAACATTTCTACAGCAAAAATCCACTTCCAGAACTGTTATCATGCGAACCCTTAATTTCTAATCCTTGCTTGGGTTATCAGGAAGCAAGGAAAATATTTCCATTCGAAGATATTGTCAATGCCTAATAAGAAAATCATATTTTAGGTAGTGTAAGCTACGCACATCATAAAATTGAAAGAATCAACGCTGAAACTCACAAACTTAAAACGATAGAGAGGTAGAATTACAAAGAGCGAGGCCGGCACTCTAGCTCCGAAGTAGTGCTGAATTTTTGGAACCGTGGAAATTGGGGTTACGAGCCCCAATTCTGCACAACCTAGCTAGTTGTTTATGTCGGAACTGAGGGTTGATCTTGATGGGCCAATTTCATTAGCTTAAAAAAAAACAGGGTTTAGCTTAAGAGGGCATAATTAGATTCGGATCAAGGAACACTTGAGGAAGATGATTACAAAGGACAATCTCTAGGGATGTTGCATGTGTTTGAGAATCTGACTCCCCTTTTTCTCCATTGCTTCCATCAACCCAATAGGTATAAAAAAGAAAAAAAACTAATCAAAGCTCAGCAGCTTTTACTTTTTCCATATCTCATTATTATCAGTATTCCATTCGCAATAAAATAAGCAAATGCCAATGCACATAGTCGCAAGGAATTTTGTTTAATAGTAGTGCTAGCTTCCAATAAGATGAAAAGCCAAAAGGTTAATTACTAAACAAATGATGAATTTCTCCTTCTAATCGATGTCGAATAGCTATTGTTAAGAGGGGAGAATAATGACATGCCAAAGATTTTAGTACGGCGCGACTTACTAAGAAAGATTTTTGGGAAGAAAAAAAGGGGGAACAGGACATGCACGTGCATGTCTCGAAAGCTTGCTTAGAATGTCTAAGATGGGGGAAAGAGGCAGTCTTTAGCAAATGCATCATAAGGCGTGTCTATATTTAATTATATCGAGCATGCAATTAGTTAACTAGGGTTTATTGTGTAGATGCGTTTTCGGCTAAATCAGTCTTATTGTATGTTTCTCGCTTGTGGAGGAGGGTACGATTCATCGAATGTGACAAAGATCTCTTGGTTTCTTCATCGGTCCACCCTTCAGCCCCATCTTGCCGCGGCTTTAAATTGCCAAACCATATAGATTTCTAAAATTCAGATAATTCGTTTTTGCATAATATACTTGTAGATTTCATGTTTTCCCAAGTGGCGTCTCCATCCGTATGAAAGTTTGTGCCTTTACATTATATGCTGAACTATCCACCGCTTAATGCACTTGGTCAATCCTACAACGTTGAATCCGCAAGGGATAATGACACAGATGGTCCTGAATTTTGGCTCAATATGCAATGTGATCCACGAACTTTAAATTTATTCAATGTGGTCCATGAACTTTTGCTCAATGTATAATGTAGCCCCCGAGCTTTTAATTTATTCAGCGTGGTCCTTGAACTTTACGAACATGCTCAACTTAATTAGTCCATGAACTATACGAAAACGTTCAACGTTATCATTCCATTAATTCAAGTTCAGAAACAACATTAAACATCATTTTGTAGTTTAGGACTGAACTGAACATATTAAAGAAAAAATCTAGGGACCACGGAAAATAAATTAAAAATTCAGGATCATATGCACATTTGATTACAGTTCAAAGACCACACTGCACATTGGGTCAAAGTTCATAGATCTTTTGTATCATTTTCTCAATCCACAACAAGAGATGAGGAGAACGTGTTATCAGGTAACACAATCAGGTACATGTATCTCCAATTTAAGGATGATGAAATGATTTACTTTATGTCTTTGTCGATTCCCTTGAAATGTCATAATTTTATAAATACTAATAATGTCATTAATATCATGGGTACGTCGGATATAATCAGAGGACAAATAATGAGTCCATCAATCAATAGTATCTCCCTCACCAAAATATATTCGCAATGTTTTTTCTGAATGAACGCAGAAACAACTGAATTTTCTTCGGATCGTCCTCGAAAGAGTGCACCCCCCAAAAAAAAAAAATTCTGAAAATCCAAGTACCAACATGCCCTAAAAAACATCGAAGAGAAGGAGAGAGAAAGAGCATATTTTCAACAGAGCGACGATGTGATATCGACAGAAAATGAATGTTGGATCTTTGGGAAAATGGGGATATCTCTGTCTCTGCGTTTGATAGTCTCACTCTCTCACATATGTTCACTCCCCGCAGAGGCCGGCGGGCCCTTCCCCCACACTGTTCTCTGATGCCCATGTCCATCCTTTAATTATTGCCTTTGTTCTCATTCCACAAACCCTAGAAGCAACCCCACAAGAAAGTAGAATATCAATTCGACCTCATATAGATCAATGATGTCATTCACTCCGCAAAACTATTGAGGTTAACATGACGAAAAATTTCAAATTAATATATCATTAATAATTAATTTTTGACTTTAAAAAACTCTAAGTTGGCACACTTATGATAAATCTACCGAAAATTAATTTTTTAACCACAAAAAATTTCAAACCGGCACACCCGTGACAAATTTATTCTTGATTGGTTTTCGTTAAATTGGGTAAATATCATGAAAAATCCTCAAATTAGTATACCACAAAAAAAAAAAATTCTAAACTAGTACACGCGTGACAAACAGATGTTAGAAACCCAAATTGATATACATGTCAACTACCATGTGTCATCTATCTCAGCAATTTAACGGAAATTAACGAATGATAAATTTGTCACATGTGTATCAATTTGAAATTTTTGATGGCGAAAAACTTAATTTGAGGTAAATTTATCACATGTGTACTGGTTTAAGGTTTTTTGTGGTAATAATTCAAAAAATTAAATGTGTGTTCCTGGAAAAATCAATTAAAGAAATGACGCTTCATAATGCTTCTAGGTGTCAATTTTTTGTTATGTTTATATCTCTCATCATTGGAATGTAACATACTATCCTAGCCAAAAATATTGGAAATACTGAAAATGAATTTTGGGGGCCAACTTCTTTTTCCCCAGCTGAGCACCTATGATTTAAGTGGGGGGCCATGGCGGTGGGTTGCTGTGCTAGTCTCTCCTGAGGAATAGTCGAGGTGCGCATAAGCTGGGCCGGACACCTTGGTTATCCAAAAAAAAAAAAAATTGGGGGCCAACCACTATAGTCCCATTTCACGGGGATATCGTAAAGAATTCGCAAGGGGGTGGAGATGCATGCAACTTTTGAGACAGATGATAAAATGCAGCCTCTTATTATTATTTTTTTTTTTCAGAATAAAATTCCATTATCTTAGTTATGAAAAATAATGGAGATACGACCTACTCTGTTTTCGTAGTTGTCCCAGAAAGTTCAGAAGCATGTATCGTAGATTCGTAGCTTAGGCTGGATTAAGTATTCTGTCCTGACGAACGATTAGCTGTCGCAGGCTTTAAATAGATCACAATTACAATAATAACAACAGTGGTAATGCCGATAATAATGGTAATATAGAGTCGAGGTGGCTGGATCAAAGTAAAATATTGTAAAGGGATTTTGTTTTTACATGAATAGTCCGTCAACTTTTGTTAATTTTACAATGCCGTCCGTAGACTCCTAATTTGTTCAATGTGGTCCCTTAACTTTAGGTACATATATAATTTAGTTCCTGAATTATTTGTTCCTTAATTTGAATTAATGGAATGACAACATCGAAACAATTCATATAGTTCGGGGACTAGATTGGACATGTGACAAAAGTTCATGGACTATATTGAACAAATTAGAAGGTCAGGGACGACAATGGATATTAGGCAAATATTTCGCGACCACATTGAGCAAATTGAATGGGGGAAAAGAAAATCCAAATATCATTTCGTCGTGATTCCCTGAATTCTTACTGAGAATTTAACATGGAAATATCAAATGCGTCTGCGTGTGAAGGTGAGAGTTGTCTTTAGCTGTCAGCATCGTGGAGAGAGACACATGGGGTTGGGGAGAAGGGAAGGGAAGGAGAGAGAGAGAGAGAGAGAGAGAGAGAGAGAGAGAGAGAGAGAATTGAGTGATGTGCACACGACCCAAATGGCCTGCATCGACACATGCATCCAACCCCGGTCCCGCCATTTTTGAAACTTCTCAGCCCTAATTTTTGCATAACCAAATCAATTCGCGCACCCAACGAGACAAAGATAAAGCAATCCTCTCTCTTTCTCTTGGCCTCTTCTCTTGTTTTCAGAAGTTTCCCTTGTCATTTTCGTCCTTACATCGCGTTTGTATTATTGGGGGGCTAATACTCGACCACTCAAGTTTGTGTCCATTAAGGGTTCCCGATCGCCCAATGAGTGATGCGATGGACACAATCAATTCACCTTAACAAAGCATGTGTTCGTCTGAAGAGCGGTAGCAGTAGCCGTGGGCGAATCAAGTGGTCCAGCGAGTGGGTAGAGAGCGATAGGAGAGAAATAAAAATGGAGTTGGTGGTTTGGTTGGCGTGTGCAAATTTTCACCAAATGTGGGGAGATTTCGGTAAAGTCGAGGTAGTTTGATGGTAGGGTTTCGGGCCATCTATTCCTCCTTAGCCCTAGATCATCCCAATCCCTTTTTGTATGTCTCGAAGTGGTCTTCATACGATACAACATTATAACTGATTTGATCTAATAAAATAAGTTAAGTCTTACATATAGGTGCGATACTATTCCCTATCCTTCAGGACTTGCTCTCCTCCCACTATTTCTATTGGGGCAACCTCGCTCCATATTTTTTACGGGGCCGATGATGGGGATCTCTCACAATCTTTCCTTGCCCGTTCCATTAACATATTAATATTTTTTTAGGGTGCCCAATAGGAATTACAAATAAAATTACGACGCACTAACGCGAATTGCCAGCTCTAGTTGTTATGTGCTTTTCCTTGTACAATTGCATGAACAAAAAAATAATGTGATCTTTCTATAATCTATCTCGCATGATTTAGCCTAACGCGATAGAAAACCCAAAGATTTCTTTATATTAGCGGGAGAATTTTAATGGGGGTGAGATTTCTTGGAGCCAGCACAATATAATTCTCCTCACATATTGTCTTGTCTAAAGAGGTCCCACTTGTATTCATGATGGTTATTAATCCTTGTCTGAGCGCGGTATCATGGTTTGCTCTTGGAATTATTGCCCTTATACAGGCCATATGTACCTCAAATTGTCAACATGACAGCATCTTTACTTGTTGCCTCACTCCTCCTCCCTTTCCTTGTCCTTGTATCTTTCTCGATGGGTACTAGTACACCTTATGTACAAGGACAAATACTAAAGGGGGGGATATGCCAGAAAGTTCCCAGCTTGGTTTTCGTCGAAACAATTCTTAGTTTAACCGATCCTCCAGAGCATTTTTCGTGCGGTGGGGACAAACACATGTTTGATGAAAACCCAATCGAACCAACTCGGCACAAGTTGGGGGGGTGTGATGTGTTGGCCATGGCAATATAGCCATCTTCTTCTCCTTTTCATATCTCATGGATCGTAAGGGATAGATCATATTGAGAACAACTTGGCAACCGACTCTATTTGCACGAGCTTTATTGGGTTTTTTTCTTTTTATTCCTTTTTTTTCTGGTCGGAAGAAAGATTCCATTCATTAATAAGGATAATACTCGAGATGTACATCATAAAAGGTTTTTAAGCCTAGCAAATCCCAAATAACTATAGAAAAAAAAAACAAATGTCACAAAGCAAATAACAAGCTTTGTTGGGTTTAGAACTTGCTTTTTTAGACATTGAAAGCATGACAGATTCATCTTTGCTTGGTCCATGTTACATTTACCAATCTTAGAATCTCGAGACTAGAATTCCAATTACTACATAGTTTGTTTTGTTGTGCTTTTAAATTGAATCAACGTTAGGGTTATCGACCTCACAAGAGGTTAATTAGAATAATTTCACATAGATGTGGATGACTTTGATCATGCGGGAGGGGGAGCAATTGCATGATGATGTATGCATGGGGGTCAATAAAGAGAACCACATGGGTCATGGCTAACCTCACGAGTGGTAAAGTGGGCATGGCATAAGAATAACTTCACCACTTAATGGAGATAAAGCCAAGCCACGAAGAGACACCCAACAAGATTAATCCAACAAGTTCCAATGAATTCTCTTCAAAGGTTTTGTCACTTCTTGGATGTCCCCAAAATGAAGATGCTAGCACATAACACCCTAGTTGGTCCCTTCCGTTTGTTCTTGTCCCTCTCTCTCTCTCTCGATCTCGGTCTCGATCTCGATCTCGATTCCTCTTAAGTGTTTTCCAACGAGGAAAAGTGTGAATAAATGGGGGTGAAAGTACAGACACTAAACCCCGAACAAGAAGCGTGGGTTGCCTTCCCCTTCTTTTTTTTTTGCACCTTCTTATCTTTATTCTTCTTCTTCTTCTTCTTCTTTACATAACCCTTTTTTTTTTCTTCCCTTTATCTTTTTGGGTCCCAAGGCGTACGCTTCTTTTCTGGGCAGAACACCCACATTAGCCTCCATGTGCTTCCGTGTCACCTCAACAATTGGTGATGGTATGTTCATCTCCACGTACTTGAAAGACAAAACACTGCGTTTTATTTGCCATATTTCGCTGGTAGTGTATGGAGGTTGTATACTACTATCGAGATATAACTTATACACCCGATGTAGTTCGAATAGCATAAAATCTTTGGAGTAAAGGGTTGCGCACGTAACTCGGAGTTTAGAGAGATTGTCGTATTTGTGTGCACTAGGTTGCATATGCATTCATCGGTTCGGCAAATGCACCTTCCAATTAGATGATTGCAATGTGTAAGGTCGATCGATTTGATACAAGTAACAAAATTCTCTTTCGTATACGCTCTTATTAATTCATGTCCATTTAAATGCAAACAGCATTCATGTCCTGGTAGACTGGTTAAATAAATTTGGTCTATGATTATAATCTATTACGTGTACCTCTACGCCTCAAAAACTTTGTCAAAATCTCCAAATTACGCCTAAATTTTTTGTTAACAATACGTGCATTTTTCTTTTTCTTGTAAAAACAACTGTAATTTGTTGAATGCATAACTTCGTTTATGGAACATAGTTAATCCAGAGAAAGATTTTGCAGGTGTCGCTATCAGATGGCAAGAAGTTCAAAGCTTTCCATGATTTCTTGGGTTATGAAGCAATCTAGGACAGGAAAACAAACAAAAAGCAAACAAAAAGAAAGATGTTAGTGGTAACATGTCACATACACACACACACACGGAAAAGAATAAAGATAACAAAGGCGTAATTTTACAACCAAAAAGCTTCCGCGAATTGACATATGCTTTAACAGGAAGGATCTAAAGCAGAGAGAGAGAGAGAGAGGGAGAGAGGTTTTTCTTACACATATGCTGTTTTTTTTTTTTTTTCGAGACCCTTGTCTGTGAAAAAGCATAATAATGAATGAAGGAAAAAGGTACAACCCCACAAACCCTAATCATGAACAGATGTTGGGGACCCTCTTCTTCTTTTCGGTTGGAAGGAGAGCATCTTTCTATTCATATTCATCCCTGACCTCCGCTACTACGACAGTCTGATAGTACTGTCATTATTTTCGACCTCACGATTTTTCAATTAATAAATATTTTATGCAAAATATACGATGATGGTGTGTGGATTTACAGTCAGAAATAACCGATAGTAGTACTTTTATACCGTCTTGCAAGCTTTTTCCTTCATCCCTTAATAAGAGCTTGCAGTAAGTTAAATTACCTCATAAAGCTCCTTTTCTTTTTTTCCTTTTTTTTTTCTTTCTTTTCTTTTTAGCCATAGAGATGACTCAAGGAACAGGCCATGTGGGTGGGGGGAGGCTCATCTTTAAATCCAAAAAGAGAAGTTTGCCTGGGCGACTCCAAAAAAGTCAAAGCATCAAATCCAAAAGAAAGAAAGATGAAAAAAAAGTCCCTCCCTTTTGAAAAGCCCACAACCCCAAAGTGCAATCATAGCCTTCGTTTCACGGAAGCAAGTGTTAGAATTTTGAAAGAGGAAAAAAAAAAAAAAGACATGGGGTTGGACCTACTTTTATTGTTTTGCAGACAATAAATATGTGTAACTTATCTGGGAATTTCATCTTTATGAGTTGCCTTGTGCAATTTCTCTTCTTTGGCCTCGCATGTATGTGTATGATCGCATCTTCTTAGCTTCATGCGATGCACAGAGATCTTTGTCTCCATAGCAATCAAGGGGGTGATATTATTATTAGGATTGATTGGGGTTTGATGGTGACAGCTACACAAAATTGTATGTCTTATCCATTTGCCAGGACGCATTAGCATCAACTTTGGCACACGTCGACATAAGATCGAGTGATATGTTCGTGTGTAGCGTATTATCTATTGCCATTGCAGTCTTTGTAAGACACGTCCAAAACAAGAATCAAATTCTATTTGTAGAAAATCTTCCGTGCGAAGAGGCGCCTTAGCTACAGTTGATTTTGATATCATCCTTAACCATGTCCTTGTCTTCGTCTCCACAGTCGCTTTCGGTTTCTCAAGAGGAAGTGTTTTTCATCTTCCATTCGCGGTAAATATCGACCGCGCGATGAAAGGAAGAACCAGCTATAGCTACGAGGGAGACGCCTGGTTGCGAAGTTCCTTCGAGTTTGGTTTAGAATTTAAGTGGGGTCTCGATTAGCGCTCGTCGTACCTTGACTAGTCCACTTCTAGGGTCTAGCTTTCGAGTTTGTGTGGGTTGCAGAGAACCAAATTATTGAGAAATGGACTAAAGGGTGTGGGAAGCAAGATTAAATATTTCTATCTACTAGAGAGATTGAGCTAAAAATTCATGTGATGTGCATTGGTTAGATATGTATTAGCATCTTTGGAATTTCTCACAAGCGATAGCCCCCATACGAACGCACGACTGAAATTGTCATTGATCTTCTCCGAGCCCAACTGATCCACCACGTGGGTTCGACACTTGGGCCTTGAGCAAAGCACGGCCTTTGGACTTAAAGGTGCAAGTGTCTAGCTTCACTTGCTGTCCGTGCCCAAGTTAAATGGGCCGATAAACTTGTTAGGCAGATATATGACGCATTAAATCATCCACCCCACCTAGACGTGGCCAACCGGCCCGTGGACCCCGAACCGGCCCGTTGATCGGGCTCAAGGTTTCGAACCGGAACTGGATTTTATTATATTATAATTTATAATAATTTATAAAATTAAAAGTTCGGAACCGGATTTTATTACATTATAATTTATAAATTTACATTATAATAATAATTCAAAGCCCATTCCTCTCCTCTCTTTTTTTTTTTCAAATTTTATTACAATGTACAATAAGATTATAATTAATAATTTATTAATTTTATTTCATTATTTATTATTTAAAAAAATAAAATTAAAAGTTCGAAACCGGAATCGGGTACCTGCCCGGTGGAATCGGTGGTTCCACAGAACCGGCCACGTCTAACCCCACCATTCTTGAAGCTTCTTGCCTAATTAATTGATTAATAGCTTTCATTTTAATATATACATTTCTATTAGTTTGCATTTAAGAAACAAAAACAATTGAATTATTTATATTTAACCCTGCCCCCTCCCCCAAAAAAATCGATCCAATCCCGTTCCCCTTGGAATCGGTGGTTCCAATTTTATGGAACTGAGAATCGGACTGAGCCAACTGATTAGATCTGGTTTGGATAGTTTCAGTTCGGTCGGTCCGTCTTACTCATCCCTAGCAGTGGCTCCATCATTTTGGGGGAGAAGAGAGAGAGCAAAGGGATACTTTCATGTTGTTGGTGAGTCAACGGGTTGGAAAGGGCACAGGTGACGCATGGAGGGAAGGTAATAGCATGGCGAGAGAGGTGGCGATGGCGTGGGGGGAGGCGGCGGCAGTAAACAGGTTCGCTCAAGGAAGAAGAAGAGAGAAAATAGGAAAAAAAATATAAGTGAGTAAAATATATCTTGTTCGTTCAATTTGAATCGAATAATGTGCCATCCATTTAAGGATAGTAAATAGAACACATTAGGTATCCCTTAAGTATGGAACATCTCAATTCACATTCATCTGAAGAAGCCACCTCTGGTGGATGAGTTTCGGTTGATGGACGAGAGTACAGAGACGATGACCATGCAGACCAACCCTAGGGCCAACAACCCGGTGGAGATGATTCCCCAGTTGAGGAATTTGATCGACTTTGACTTGTCGTCGTCGTTAATCGGGACATCGAGCGAGACGAGGACGTCGAAGATGTCGCGGACGTATTTCTTTAATTCGAAGCTGATGGCAAACCCTGCGCCGACGCCCGTGGCTAAGAGCAAGCTTATGAGCTGCACAAACATTGACAATGAGGTAAATACAATAGGGGGGAAAGTACCAAAAATGTCATAAACCTATTTTATTGATGTCAATTAAGTTTTAAATTTTTCAATTAGATTAAATGTAGTCCCAAATTATTTGCATTTGTGCCAATGCAGTCTATTCAGTTAGAGATTGCTAACATGGATGCCAATTGCCAGCTGCTGTCGCTGATGTGATTTTTTTTTTTTAATGATCTTTTGATAAAATTTTCTGAATTCTCTATTTTTTTTTTAGTTTATCATCGCTGGTAAAGATCACCGTGCCAAGAAAAAAAAATAAAAAATACTAAAAAAATTTAAAATATATCCACGTCAGCGCCGATCGTGCCACGTAGGATATCCGTCGTTCATGTCAGTGATTTCTAACTAAAATTGACTAGATGGACTACTTTGACATAAATGCAACATGTTTAGAACTAATTGAATCAATTGAAATGCTTCGGGCTGAATTAACACCAATGCAATAGATTTCGGATTTTTTTTTTTTTGTACTTTTTTACTAAAATTGGAGTGATGCTCACAAGATAACGGTGTGAAGTAGCTCATTGCCCCTTCGAGAATATTTAGTATATGGTAGCATATGGAATAAGAAGTAGCATTTGGTAAGCGAATCAAGAATGTACCTTATCACCGTAGAAATCGAATTCGGGCAAGCACCCATTGCGAAACATCCTCTTCTCTGTGCAGGCGTAGTATATTGCATAGGGAAGCTGCACTATTATGTAAGCTGCTCCGATCACCGCCGTCGCTAGCACATACCTAAAACATTGTTTCCGCTCCATGATTTAGTTCCCAAGTGATCTAGAACAAGTTTTGCCATATTATCACGAACATCTCTTCGGACAATGCCGGATGCGGGGAAACCGAGAGCTCGAGATGATGCTTGGTCACCAAATAAAACTGTTTTACCTGTAACTGTCGATATTCTTGAAGGTCATCTTGACGCCGTTGCTGTACGTGTAGCGGTTGGCGACCATCAGAGCCACGGAACCGGCCAGGGCGAGCAAGCTGAAGATCCTGAACACGAGCATCGAATTCACTACTCCTCGGTTGGCCATGTCTTCGCAACCCTCCCTCCGATTTCAACTCTTTCTCGGCCTCTCTAACTCTGTCACGATGGCACGGTGCCGCAACTTCTTGTGAGCAGAGTCCTTTTATAATCATTAAGCTGCCCTTTCAATCTCTCTTCTTGCCTTCTTGGTTATATCAAAAATCATTTTTGGCTGCATTTAGTGTTGTTCCTCAGCGGCCCTTGTCGCAGGAGACGGTTGGCCGGACGGAAATGTCCAGTGACCGAACATAGTATAAAACGAAAACAACCTTGTTTTATGTTCTTTGTTAACATTCTGCAACTAAGTAATTTTTTTTTTCCCTTGGCATCAACCCGGAAGGCAGTTATTGTGTATACATATTTATTTTGTATTATGTGTATGTTATCGAGGTAGTATCTTGCTACGCGTCATCAAAGAATTCCAAAAAACCGCAGGGGGACATCAAGAAGAAGTCTCGAGCGCATCTCCTGGCATTGCTTAGAACAATGTGAAAGTGTGATAGGGAATGAGTCGTGACACTATGCATGTAGAATCGGCCCTCCGCGATCTTTCTTATGTCCTTTCGTATTTTGTATTTGTAGTTAGACGATGCCAGAATCTTTCCTCTTTTTTTTCTTCTTGTCCTCTTTCCAAGTATGAAAAATTCTGAAAGCATGATCTAAGCTCACTCATTCCAAACCCTTGGGTAAAGGTTCAAATCTTTCTTCTTTCTCTTTAAGTTCCCTCGTTTCTTGTTCTTAATGTCGAGGTGCTAAGGAATGAAGTTATGTTGACACATAAATTTTGACTAACATTTTTGCATAAAAATTAGAGCTAATCTTTTAGTTCTAAACAAAAATATTTTAATCATTTTTCATGGCTATTTTTATTGCTTCACATCATGCATTTGTTCGGATATCGGCAAGGGATTTGAGCTCAATTTTTTCAAAGTGACTTGGACATTAAATTCCCGGTGATTTGAAGGTCATGTATGAACCTGCCCAATTTTTACTCATTAGAATTTTAAGGCTTTTAATTAACTATTCATTAGTTAATTGGAGCCCAATTTGAACCCGAGAATGTGCTAAATAAGCCTGATGAAGTTGAGAATCTCGGCTGACCCACTGTGCTAAGGCTTGACCGAAATTAGCCCTTAAGTGAGGCTTAATTGTTTGGGGGTTCGGTTCATATTTTTCAAGTTTTAGGGTTTGTTTCATGCGAAAATTAAAAGAATAAGCCCTTATCATGCAAACCATTGGCCTATATAAATCAACTTATGTCTAGGGTTGAAGGGGATCCAATTTTCATTCATAAAATTCAGAATCTTTTTTAGAAAAGAAAGGGAGAGCGAGAGGGGGCACGACAGAGAGGAATTCATCCGAGGCGGTTCTGAGAATCACGCCAACTTCGAAAGAGTTCGAGCCGCATTGTGAGTCCGATTGTTTCCCCCCTGGTCGAGACAATCCTCACGTTATCTGAGCTCAGTCCTTGGCCGAACACCCCCAAGGAGACGGTGCCTTCCCGTTGCGCGTTCATCGGATTTCCATCCACCGCGCCAGGCCTTGTTAGTTATTGATTCGCCATCGATCGGTTTTGATCCACGCCTCGGTGCGGCTTACAACGGTTCGGCTGCGAGACGAACTTGAAAGGTGTCTTTTTTTTGAAGAATTCACAGCTTACACGTTTGCTGGGAATTGCTTAAAGAAGGTAAGTTCTTGAACTTTTTAACTTCCGAATCATACTTGGTTGGTCTGATGATAATGTATGGCCGTATACTTTGATGAGTGGGCATGGGTCAGTAATCAAGTTTGAAAAATTGAGTCCTTTCCATTCACTTTTGTGTGATAATGTTGCGAGTTACGGATTATGAGCGTGAGGCCTCGTTTATTTGAGAAATCCTGACTTGGTTCTAGGTTGACTAGAAATATCAGTTCTTAAGAGTTGATGAAATTGGAAAAGTTGTTCTTAAAGATCAAATCAGGGCTAAAAAACGTTAATCAGGTCTGGAAATTTTCGTGCATGGCTTCATCTGACCGAATTGCATGTTGAGGAGATTGGCTCTAAATCTTATCTTGTCTTGGTAAAATAGGTTCTATATCAAAAAATAAAAGATTGACTTTTGCATACCAAATCTGAGCTTTTCTCCATGTTTTTCATTTTTTGTGAATATTGCATATTGGTTGGAATCTTGACCGTGCTTTGAAAGATAATGGGCATATCCCTGGTATATTTGAACATATTCGATGACTTGGTCATATCTTTAGGGTATTGTGCACATGGTTTGAAATATTCCACAATCTGAAGATATAAAATAAGATTTTCATCCAATTGAAGATATCTTTAAAATCTAGGGAATTATCTCAAAATTCATTTCAAATCTTTAAAAATAATTTTCCTAAATTTAAAAGATATGTGAATCCTTTGCGGATAGGACCCTATGTCCTTTAAAATTTTCGGCACCTACCCTAGTTTGGCCGAAGATCATTTAATTTTAATTCAAATATTTTTATAATCTACCTTGAGTATAATACATACTCCCTTGTGCCTTGTCCCCCGGAATATGTGCAATGTAATGACTATCTAACTTCACCCCTGAGGTACGATGTCGTCCGCACGTGAATTTGTCTAACCTATCCCATAACTTTGGGACCGAATCGACAAATTTCAAAGTTCACTATTTGACCCGACCCCCAGGGTACGACGTGAATACATTACCTTCTAACCCGATCCCTAGGGTACGAAGCGAATTCATCGAAAATTTTGGAATTTAAGGTGCATTATACTCAGGGTCTATTATACTTTTATTTGATTCATTTTTCACAAAAATCACAAAAAAAAACGAAAATCATGAAAACCTATAGAGATCATTACGTCTGGACTTTAAGTGAATTTTTCGAAAATTGCATCCCAAGGTGACTTTTAATGTAAATTGATGTCGCGACCTAAAAAAAATCAGGTTAATCGGATTATCAGGCAAGCTATCGAGAACTAACCTAATACGGACTCTCCCAAACCCTACCGAATCGCAACACGAAAAAATTAGAACAAATGAGGAGTCGCCACTAATCGTTCGAGGTAGGTCGATTAGAAACCTAGCTAAACTAGCAGGAGAACTAATTCACCGCTATGAACCAGAGATTTTGGATCCGGAGATTTGGTTACGCTAATTGACTTAGACTAACGCCCTTTCGATACCTAGATTCTTTTTTTGAATTTTTCTTGAGAAAAATGACGATTCGAAAATCAGCTCAAGGCTTTTGCTTCTTCAATTTTTTTTTTGAATTTTTTTTGTCGTCTTTTATTTATTTATTTATTTATTTTGAATAAAATAAAGATAAATTATTAATGCAATGCATGACCTAAAACTATATGACATACGACAAATTATTAAAGGATACAAAACTTCAAATACTCAAAAATTACAAATAAAGGACCAACTGACTCGAAGTTCAAAAAAATAAAATAAAAAATAAAGTTCAAAAATGACACTTTGATAATTCCGAAAATCCTAAAAAAAACTAAGCGAAATTTTTCCTGACGCTCTCGTCATCTTGATCCTGCTGGGCTTAGGCCGCCATCTAATCCTGGACATCACCCTTCTTGCAAGGCCCACACTTTGAGGCGGTTCTGATAGCCCGTCGCATCTTCCTGATCCTCCCATGAAAATTGTTGATCACGACGATTCCATCCATCTTTCTAACTTCCCTATGACCCAACTCTATTAGACCCACAACATCGGGATTTTCTTGGTCCATCTAGTCCTAATAACTGAAAATTACATTACAAACAAAATGACATGGGAAACATGGGATGACATGCAAGATGACATGGCCATATGCGGAATGAATTGGTCCTTTTTTTTAGAAATTTGAAATTTGCTAAACAAAAACCGAACTCGCCATTTTTTTTTTATTTTTGAAAATTACTTTTTTTTTATTATTCGAAAATTGTGTCCATATTCCTATTAAATTCGAAAATCAATCTAGGATTTGCCGCCAATCACTTTCAAAGATATTCGCACGCCTTCCATAGTTGGAAATCGGGATTGCCATCTATTAAACGCGCTTTCCTTTTTAAATATGCGAGCGGATTCAAAATTTTCTAATTCGAATTTTTCCTTACGGAATGAGATCGACTTGAAACGGAAAACTAAACCTAGATAAGGCAACCACAGGATTTCAATAAGAAAATCAAATCCAATCAATTTCTATCGATTAGGCAAGCAATCGCACCGACATGGCAAGAATTCAAAACTCCGAAAAAATCAAATCTTTATTTCCAAAAATTCAACTTTGCCGATTTAGCATTTTTTTTTGTCAAGCCCGGCAAATCGCGCCCACGAGGTAACGGGCGAAACCAACCGTAACTTGATTTTTTATTTAGCGAAAATGGCTTTTGATTTTGTTGGAGATTCGCGGTGCATGCAAAGGCGACTAAATTCAGCTAAAACTAAAATCAAAAGACCATGACAAATCAACCAATTATCTATCAATGATCAACCAAAATCGAGATTGGAATTATACCTAAGCCGAGCTTCCTTTCCCTCTTCGAGTTAAGTACCCCCAAGACCGATTCGATATCCTGCGGAAACAAGAAAGCGATAACAAAAAGTTGCCGATGCCGAGGATGATGGCGATGGGCGACTGGCCGAGACTGACGTCTAGCTGGCGATGGGCAACGGCTCACGGTGGTGCACGGTGGGGGCGTGAGAGGGAACTCCGGAGACCGTCGGGGTATGGTGCAGAAAACACCGATGGCGTCAGGGCTCCGAGGAAATTGCTGGCCGTCGGGGATGAGCGGAGGAGTCGCGGGATAGCCGGAGACGTCGACCGAGACGTCGGGACGTGCGGCGGGTGGCACGGCTTCCGAACAGCAGATCAATTATCTCCAAACAGCTGCAGATTTTGCACCGAATAGCTGCAGATTTGTGCACCAAGCAGTGATCGATTTGCACTGAAACAAGGCTGGAAATGTCTCGGTGGCGCATGGCAGGCACGGCGGTGACGAAGTGAGGAGAACCGGACACAACAGAACGCTGATTCTGTTTTGGAGCTAGACGAGCGGTAGTGGCGCGAAGCAGCAGCGGCGGGAAGCGAGCAGGAGGGAGCGGCGAGAGAGCGAGAACGAGAGAGGGACCGAGAGAGAGAAAGGCGGGCGAGAGGGGAGTGCCGAGAGAGAGAGAGAGAGAGAGAGAGAGAGAGAGAGAGAGAGAGAGAGAGAGAGAGAGAGAGGCGAGAATGGGAGAGAGTGTGCAGAAAAATTATGTCGTCCCCCCTGTAGCCCTAGGCATAACCACGTATATATAGAGAATATTCTAGGGTTTAATCTTGACCGTCAGATTTTAGAAAAGAATGATCGTTGGATCGAAATTTCTATTCCCGTTGGGCTAGGATAATCAAAATTTCGCCCACAAGAGAAAGGCCATGGGCTTAGTCGAAATTCTCATTTTAATGGGCTTATCTGCATAATTCTGGACTGAAAATCGGGCTTAATCAATTAATTAACTAATTAAATTAGTTAATTTCGAGAATCAAGGTTAATTCTCATTTTCTGTTTAATCAATGCATTTTCCTAAAATTAAAATTTAGGTGCTAACAGCTTGCCCCTCTTTGAGTGGAGGCTCAGAGAGGTTTCGCTCAAAGACCAAAAGTGGCACCTAAATTTTCATCTAAATCAATTTTTTTTGGAAGTGATGCAATGCAAGACTGAAAAAATATGTGTCTAACTTCTTTTTTCAAAGAACTTGCGCATGGATCGCGTAAAGGGGTATCTGTTTCTGCAAATACCTTATACGCTGAGGATTCCCTTAATTACCAGCGCTGTGAGGATCTTAAGGTACTGGGCCCACCCGTCCTCAGGAATTTCTTTCTTCCTGACTCGGGACGACGCAAGATCTCTGTAGGCTAAATTTGCGAGTTTTGGATCGCAAATCGGTAATGCTTCTGTACCATGATCATCCGCTCATCACGTGAAACATCAACAGAGGTTGAAGCTTCTGAGTTGCAATCATCTTCTCGTCATGCGAAACGTCGGCTAAGAATAAAGCTTTCAAACCACAATCATCTTCTCGTCCTGTGGAATGTCAGCTGAGAGATGCTTCTGCATCACGATCATCCGCTCATCACGTGAGGCATTAGCTGCGAGTAAAGCTTTTGAACCACGATCATCTTCTCGTCATGTGGAACGTTGGCAGTGAATAAAGCTTTCAAACCACAATCATCTTCTCGTCCTGTGGAATGTCGGCAGTGAATAGTGCTTCTGCATCACGATCATCCGCTCATCACGTGAAGCATTAGCTGCGGGCCGAATTTGCGAAATGCTGGTATCGCAATCAGGTAAAAACTAATCACATTCATCCTTTATGTGAAATAGCGAACAAATTTGCGAAATGCTGGTATCGCAATCTGAGAAAATCTGAATCATGTTCATCCTTTACATGAAACAACGAACAAAATTGTGAAATGCTGGTATCGCAATCTGGAATGGCTTCCGATTCATGATCATCTTCACGTCACATGAAACCTCGGCCGAAAAAATCAAATCCGAATGGGGTGCTCGAGTTATGGATCGAGCGGGCCTGATTGTCTTTTGGGATCTTCTGTTTAGATCATCGTGCTTAGCTTGATACCTGCAACATTGAAGATGCGGTCATCCAAGTCTGAAAAAGAATCAGAAAACTTACCTGAGTTGACTGAAACCCGGCTTTTAGGATTTGCTGAATTGGCGTGCTCAACCTGTTCAGTTCATAAGAAAATGGTGTTTTGCATGAACCTTAATGCAAATGCAACAATTTGTGAGTTTCTACTTGCATTGTAAAGCTCCACTGGGGATTTTGTCAATAAGAACATATGTTTGATCTTTTGACAACCCTGATCATGCTGAATGAGGAATTTCAGTCAAATAAAAGCTTTTCTCTCACTCTCAAGAAATTCATGAAAACCCAACCATTAATGTGGGTATGAGATCACTCAATCTTACCATCATCATGCTTGACAAAGGTCTGAGTATTTTCGCAATCAGTATGATCAGACCAATCTGTGAGGTCTTTAGCAGGGACCGTAATTCAGGCTTGGTCAATGGCTTTCTCAAAAGGGGAACTCATGCGAGTCATTTTGGCCATGAAAGAAAAATCTTGATCTGAAGCATTTAGGTTTATAAGTCGGGAATCCTGCAAGATGAGATAGCATAAGCTTGCTCGCACTCCTTCGAGCGACATGCATTTGAAATCCTATGTTAGACCAAGTGCCCTAATCTGAAGAGACTTCTAGTATATGTTGTAACATAGGTTCTGGGTAGGTTTTGAAAGAATTGGCATATTTTCAACAAGGGCTGTATGAGAGATAAGTCTGGTGATCATCTTTCTTGTTGTCTGAAGCTTTTTCTGAAACGTTTTCTCTGAGAACCTTCTTCTCGATGGGAGAGGGCCCTTTTTTTTAAGCTGTACTAGCTTTCATTTCTGAGAAATATTTTCTGTTTTTCTCTCTTTTTCTTTTTCTTTGTTTCTAGTGAGCTTTGCTTTTCTTACTCCCTACTCCCATCTTCTTTTGATCTTTCTTTTTGGAACGAGGAATTTCTTCTGATTTACAATTTTGAATTTGCCCCAAGATATTCTCGAAATGTTCTCGTCCAAGCTGACCACCGTTTGGGTTCAAGAAATGAATTCAAGGCTCAAATTGGTTCAAGCAATGGGTCAAGTGTTTGTTGGTATAGAAATGAACTGCTCTTCATCATATCTAAGGCATTTGAGCTAACATAAGACTTATATGCAACGAGTGAACTCAAAGATTGATACAAGTGCAAGCAAGCAAATTATATCAATTTATCGAATTTCTGGAAAAGCTGCCCCAATGTGGGGTTGTTCCTGACAGGGGTATGAAGTGCAACCGTCGCTCAAAGAGGTTATTCAATGGGAACCTGCAGTGTTTGGATAGAGGAAAGAAATGCCCCCCGTCATCTTGGTCATCGTACTTTTCGCGAGATAACCATTTACCTTGCCAGCATGGAAATTTCTCTCATGTCTCACTGGAGTGTATATTACAGGATGTGCATGGAAATGACTTGCCTTTCATCATCCTGTCATTCCTCATTCAAAATGATCAACATCAATTGACCAAACAAATCTCCTGATTGAAAAATTCAGTGAAGATTTATAATATAATCAGAAAGTAGACAAAATGTGCATAAGCATTAAGATTTGCAAAAACATTACAACATCTCATGTATAATATTTCTCGACTGAATCAGCATTGACAGGATTAGTGAAGACACGTCCATCCATCTCTGCCAAGATCAAGGCGCCGCCTGGAAGGGCTTTCTTCACTATGTAGGGTCCGCCATAATTTGGAGCAAACTTCCCTTCTGGCTGTGGGATGATGGGCAGAAGCTTCCGCAGCACAAGGTTTCCCTCCTGAAAATGTCGAGGTCGTACCTTCTTGTTAAAAGTTCGGGCCACTCTCTACTGATAACATTGGCCATGGCATAAGGCTCTGAGCCACTTCTCGTCAATCAAGTTCAGCTGATCTATCCTCTGTTGGATCCAATTTTCTTCAGTCAGTTCTATCTGGGACAAAATACACAGAGAAGGAATCTCCACTTCGACCGGTAATACTGCCTCCATACCATATACCACGGAGTATGGGGTTGCCCCAGTTGATGTCCGGACTGAAGTCCGGTATGCCATAAGTGCAAACGGCAACCTGTCGTGCCAATCTCGATAATTCTCAGCCGTCTTAGACAAGATCTTCTTGATGTTCTTGTTCGTTGCCTCAACTACCCCGTTCATCTGAGGGAGATATGGAGAAGAATGCAAGTGTCTGATCTTAAATGCTTTGAGCAGTTCTTCCACCTGCTTGCTATTCAGATTCGCACCATTATCTGTGATTATAACCTTAGGGGTTCCATATCGAGCAATTAAATCACGTCCGATGAACTTTACCATATTCCGGGACGTGACCGTTGAATACGATGTCGCCTCAATCCACTTGGAAAAATAATCAATTGCCACCAGAATGAACCGATGTCCATTGGAAGCTTTAGAGTTGATCGGGCCAATCACATCTATTCCCCACATAGAAAATGGCCAAGGTTCGGATAACATATGCAACTCGTTTTGAGGGACATTGATCTTGTCACCATGAATCTGGCATTTATGGCAATTTTTGACATGCTGTATACAATCATTTTCTAAGGTGAACCAATAATAGCCCAGCCGCATGATCTTCCTTGCTAGCATATGGCCGTTCATGTGAGGGCCACAGACGCCTTCATGCATTTCTGCCATTAAACGAATCGCTTCAGTCGCATCAACACACCTCAGAAAGACCAAATCGAAAGACCTTTTATAAAGATTTTCTCCGCTCAGGAAGAACTTTGAAGCCATCTTCCTTATATACTTCTGGTTTGAAACTGTACCATTCTCAGGAAACTTCTGCTCTTGGATATACATCTTGATATCCTGATACCAGGGTTTGCTTTCTGGCTCATCCGCCACAACCATGCAGTATGCCGTCTGTCTTAAGACTTCGAACTTTAGTGGTTCGACTTCTAATCCCTCAGTGACATGCAACATTGATGCCAGAGTGGCCAAAGCGTCTGCAAATTGATTTTGAGTTCTAGGCAAATATTTAAACGTGATATCCGTAAAACTTTCCATCAATTCGTCTAAATATACATGATAGGGCAGCAACTTTGAATCTCGCGTCTTCCATTTACCAACCGTTTGGAGAATAATTAAGGCTGAGTCTCCAAATACATTGAGCTTAGATATTCCCATTTCTATCGCCGCTTGTAGACCAAGAATACAAGCTTCGTATTCGGCGATGTTATTAGTGCAAGGGAACACCAATTTTGCTGCTACTGGATAATGTTGACCTCTAGGAGATATCAGGACTGCTCCCGTGCCGGACCCTGACAAGTTTACAGCTCCATCAAAGTACATTGTCCAAACATAATCTTCGACCGCCATAATTCGATCTTCAGGTCGATAAAGATCATCACCTTGCCTCGGATTTTCTGCTAGAACATCCGCTATAACTCTTCCTTTCACCGATTTCTGAGGCAAATATCGAATGTCAAACTCGAAAATGAGAATTTGCCACTTGGCAAGTTTGCCAACCAATGCAGGCTGATTCAGGAGATATTTAATGGGGTCGCACAAAAGGATTTGGTAATGCAGAGTGTATTGTCACAGACTGTGTAACACCCATACCAATGCTGCGCACGTCTTTTCAGCCTCTGAGTAATTTAATTCGGAGCCCGTGAATTTCTTGCTCAAATAATAGATGGCCCGTTCTTTAGCATCTCCCTGATTTTCTTGGGCTAGCATGGCTCCAAGTGACTCACTGTTTATTGTGAGGTAGAGAATCAACGGTTGCCCCGGTGTGGGTGTCACAAGGATAGGTGGATTCATAAGATGCTGCTTCAACTTCTCAAACGCTTTCTTACATTCTTCATCCCATCTAATAAGTGCATTCTTTTTCAGGAACTTGAGAAAGGGTTTGACGGTCTTTGTCAACTGAGAGATGAATCGGGAAATATAGTTCAATCCACCCATGAGACTCCTAACCTCCTTCGCCGTGGTCGGTGGTTTCAATTCGCAGATTGCCTTAGCCTTCGATGGATCAATCTCAATACCTCGGTTGCCGACAATGAAACCGAGCAATTTGCCACTGCTAGTCCCAAAAACACACTTCGCTGGGTTGAGGCGCAAATTTGAACTTCCTGAGCCGCTCAAATAGCTTAATCAGAGTCTGGACGTGGTCTTCCCATTTTCGGGTCTTGGCAATCATATCATCCACATATACCTCTAACTCATTATGAATTAGGTCATGAAATAAAGTCACCATGGCCCGTTGATATGTTGCCCCGGCATTCTTCAATCCAAAAGGCATCACCCTGTACTGAAATAATCCCCATGGGGTAGTGAAAATGGTTTTCTTCTTATCATTTTCGTTCATCAGAATCTGGTTGTACCCTGAGAAGCCATCCATGAAAGAAAACAGCTCGAATCCAGCTGTGCTGTCCACCAGAACATCGATATGTGGAAGGGGAAAATTATCTTTCGGGCTGGCCTTATTCAAGTCCCGGTGGTCTACACAAACTCGAACTCGACCATCATTCTTCATCACTGGAACGATGTTGGCAATCCAGTCTTGGTATTGAGAAGTCTCAATGAATCCCACGTCTAGGAGTTTCATAACCTCATCTTTGATCTTATTTTCCAACTCCGGTCTAGCTCTTCGTTTCTTCTGTGCTACTGGATCACAAGATGGGTTGAGCGGAAGACAGTGTTCAACAATTGAGAGATCGAGCCTTGGCATATCTGCATAGGACCATGCAAAAACATCTTGGTAATCCTTCAGGAGTTGAATCAACCGTCTAGCTGTGTCCTCAGAAAGGTTTGCCCCAATCTTGACTTCCTTAAGGTTTTCTTCATTTCCTAGATTGATAGACAGGGTCTCATCTCCGGTCAACGTTTTGACCGTTTCATGTTCCTCGAATTCTCGACGTATTTCTTCGTATTCGGGGTCGAATTCATCGAGGTCATAAACTCCAGAATCCATTAGATCTCCCTCCACATCCCTGAAACATAAAGTAGGGAATTCTGAAAAATAAACAGGGTTTAAAGATGTATGCCCTATCATTTTCGGATGCGATTTTTTCTTGGAAAATGCTTCTTCTTGGCTTTTTCTGTTTTTCTTTCTAAAAAATTTATTTTACAAAAATTTTGAGACACGAATCTTTGAAGAAGCCCAATCCTCGGTATCTTACCATTGACGACAATTTGTTTGACCGTTGATTATCGTCATCGGATTGGTTTGGGGTACTTCGACAAGATTCCAAAATGATGGATAAAAATTTCTGTAATTTTATTGATCTTTAAAATCAATTCATTACATTTATTGATTGAAAAGTGCAATACTGAAGAGAAAAGTCCTAACAATAACAGAAATGACTGAAATTAAAAGAAAGCTGGAAATATCCCACGCATGGGGTAACATTGACTGGTTACTCTGAATCTAAACTCTCAAATGGATCGTCTTCAGAGTGAACACTGTTCGAAGGTCTCGGTGGTCTGCGTTCCAGGTAGGCCTCTTCTTCAGGGGTCCCATCCATCTTCATAAGGTCTTCAAGCACAGCTCCCATGGTCATGTCACCAAACCATTCAGCTAGGTTAGGTATCTCACCTTCCACATCCAGTTCCATGGGCTCTACTTCGGCAACCTGCTCCTTCATTGGAACGTGGAATACAATCCCCAAATCGTCTTCATACTTGGACAACTCATCATATCCTCCAACCACCCCACCAGATCGGAAAGTGACGTATAGGGGCTGTGGCTGAGAACTATATTCTTGCTTGCCAAGTCATTTCACTACCTGCTTGCCATGTCTCCGTCCCGGATAACCAAGGCCCGCATTATGATTTTGACCTTTAAGCTCAACAAGGGTGTGGATTCCTTGGCTATGTCTTCCCAGTCCCATGCCGGGTTGATAGCCATTCCCTACCATTACTTTGGCCACCATAACAGAAGCGGCCGACACCTCGGGAGTTGGTAAGGGACTCTCAGGAGAGGCATGTATGGTCTGTATTAGCTCGAACGCATGATACGAGCTCTCTTCATTTTCGGTCGGCTCCACGTAGGGAATGGCTGTCTCGTTATAAATCTGATGGTATTCCTCAACAAACACCGTCACCAGCTTCTTCTCGACCACAAATTTAATCTTCTGATGGAGGCTCGAAGGTACGGCGCCTACATTGTGGATCTAAGGCGGTCCAAGTAGAAGATTGAATGCAGAGGGGATATCCAGGATTTGAAACAAAATGTCAAATGTCAACGGTCCGATGAGGATATCCAGATTTATCTGCCCCAGAACGTTTTCTTCATCCCGTCAAAGGCTTTGACAGGGGCCTTTGCCTACTGCATTCTAGCCAAGTCCACTCCCAATCGGTTCAAGGTGGCCAATGGGCATATATTCAATGCCGAACCGTTTTCAATGAGGACTCGAGACACAAAGGTCTGTTTGTGCTTCACGGTAATATGCAGGGCTTTGTTATGGCCCCGACCTTCTGCAGGAATCTCATCGTCCGCGAAAGCTACTTGATCCTTCAACAGGACCGCCCCGACAAATCCTTCCAGCTTCTTTTGTTCGATGTCCTCAGGGACGTGAACCTGCGCCAGGACCTTTTTTAACGCCTCCTGATGCTTAGGTGAGGTTTGCAACAATTCGAGTAGAGAGACTTGAGCTGGCGCCTTCCTCAGCTGATCTATAATGTTGTATTCGCTAGTCTTAATGACCGCGAGAAACTCCTTAGCTTCCTTCTCTTCGACCGGTTTAGCCGGCTTGTCTTCATTGTATGTCCGTCCTGACCTAGTTATAAGAGCTAAGTCATAGGACCAAGGGACTACCCGACCATCTGAATATGAGAAAGGTTGTGGGGTGGTAATCATCATGTTCTCGTTCACCACCAGTCCCAGATCATCATCTGATGCGTCTTGTAGATGGGGTGAATCTGCGAACTCCGGATCGAGGTCGAGCCCCGCCATGGTAGGTCGAGGCTCGGCCTCATAGGCTTAGATCTAGGCCGATGAGGTCGAGCCTCGACCGGCCATGGCGGGGCTGGACCTCGCCCGTCGATGCCTTGCCCGGCGACGGCGAGGTCGACCCCTGCCATGGCCGGGCGAGGCGGCCTATCCGATCGCCGTGTTGCAGGAAGGGACGAGACAACTGAGTTGCAGGGAGGGGGACGGTTGAGTGGTAGGGAAGGGAAAGGCATGGAGGGGTGGGGAGGGGAGGAGGGAAAGGAAAATAAAAGAAAAAAATCCTAAAAATTATTTAAAAAATCATAAAAAAATTCAAAAAGTATTAAAATAATGGGTCGCCGGCGTCCACGCCAGCGTCGGCCGGTCAAAATTCGCCGGATGAACTTAAATGACACAATTACAAAAGGTTTAGGATTGAATCGAAAAAAAAAGGTTTAGGACTGAATTGACATAACTGCAAAAGGTTTATGAATTTTTTGGTAATTTTCCCCAAAAAATGTTTAAACTTAATGTTTTGCTAAGAAAAGCAATTAAAAACTCTAAATGTTGAGAGAAATTGATAAATTAGTTCAGTCAAAAAAATATTTGAAAGTAAGTTAAAGGAGAGTTGGTAGCCCAAAACTACGTAGTCATTCAATTAATGGGAGAAAAGTTGGTGAGTCGTATTAAATTTATGCCAGTGATCTTTCAAAAAGTTGGCAAATTGTAATGGTAACCAAGACAAATAAAATATAGTTACTCAATAGAAAAGTTGATGAATTAAAATAACAATCAAACGTCGCTAAATAACTCAAAAAAGAGTAAGTAATTCAAACCGGCTTGTAATAATATGATCTGCAAAAAGTTCGTACGAGAGTTGGTAAATTCGAAGTTCCGTGAGTTAGTATGAGAATAGTCAATAATTTCGTAAGGGTTGACCAATAATCAGCAAGTCAAATGACAACTGTTTGATGCATGCATATACGTCAAGCTAACAAAAGGTCCATGTTTCGACCAAAAAAAAAACAAAAAACAAAAGGTCCATGCATTGAAAACGTCCAATTCCGGGTCAAAGACAGACTCCGTTAAATATTTCTTCCTCACTTCTCTTTTCTGGATCTGCATCTCTTCTCGTCTATTTATATTCCCACAAAACTCATTCGCTCACACAACAAAGACAGCCAACACCCATACCCAGACGAGAAACTACAATGGACGTGGTACTGAGTTCAGGACACAGAATGCCGACCATCGGGTTCGGAACATTCGCGATCCCCCTGCCACCAACCGACGTGCTGACATCCATATTCCTCGAGGCCATCGAAGCGGGGTACCGCCACTTCGACACGGCGTCGTGCTACGGCTCCGAAGAGGCGCTCGGCTTAGCTGTGGCTGATGCCCTGGACCGAGGGCTCATCGAGAGCCGCAGCCACATCTTCATCACCACCAAGCTCTGGTGCACCGACGCTCACCCGGATCTCGTTCTTCCCGCTCTCAAGAAGTCTCTCCAGTAAGTATTTGCTAATTGGCCTTATGATCTCCTCCTACTTTTTTTTTTTTTTTACTTGACACTGAATACAGTTCTCGTAACACCTATCTCGCCAAATATTTTTAAAGACCACGCCAGAATTTATTTCATGGGAGACGAGAAAATCATTAGTTTTCACTTTGATATATAATTATCTGTTGCATGCATTAATTTTTTCCAATCTTTCCTCCATATTATTTTGGCGCTTTTCGTTGGGTTTAGTCATTGTGTTCATGTTGCTTTTTTCGTTTGTTTGGCACTTGGTGTATTGTACATTATATAGGAGGCTAGGGTTAAAGCATGTGGATCTGTATCTAATCCACTGGCCGGCGAGAGTGAAGGAGGGAACCGTAGGGTTCGATTTCAAGGGCAAAATGTTGCCATTTGACATGGAAGGGACATGGCGGGCCATGGAAGAGTGCTCCAAGCTGGGCCTGGCCAAGTCCATTGGAGTCAGCAATTTTGGCACAAAGAAGCTCTCTCAACTCCTCATGCATGCAACAATTCCTCCTGCTGTTAACCAGGTAGAGGAAGAATCGATCGTTCTAGTTTGATCTTTGAGTCGAAAGAGCCAAATCAAGATTTTCTTCTTTTTCTTTGTGGGTCAATCATGATTTAGGTGGAGATGAATCTGGCGTGGCAACAAGCGAAGCTGAGGGAGTATTGTAGCGAGAAGGGAATACATGTGAGTGCCTGGTCTCCTTTGGGAGCAAATGGAGCTTCTTGGGGTTCGTTAGCGGTCATGGAAAGTCCTCTGCTTAAGGAGATTGCTGCTGCCAGGGGAAAGACTGTGGCTCAGGTGATTCATTATTTTCAGATCTTCTTTTGGTCTTGTGTTCCTTTTTTGAAGCTAGACATAGGTAAACAATGGTCAAAATGAAAAACATCTTGCTGAGAGCGAATCCGATGAGGCATCCCTCGAATAGAACAAAACTCAAATGTTTCGACATTTTCATATTGGAAGCGAAGCCTGTAATCTTGCTCGTTGGTTAAATTAAAATGTATCCATATGCAGGTTGCACTGAGATGGATATATGAGCAAGGGTCGAGCTTCATTGTGAAGAGCTTCAGCAAGGACAGAATGAGAGGGAACCTGCAAATTTTCGAATGGGAACTTAGCCCGGAAGATTTGGAGAGGGTGAAGATGCAGATCCCACAGAAAAGAGGATTTGCAGGAGAGTTGTACATTTCTGAAGATGGGCCTTACAAGTCAGCGGATGAGCTCTGGGACGGAGATGCTTGACGATCCCCCACTCCATTTTTCACAATACTTCAAATGTGTTTGCAATTTTATGCGAGTTGAACAAGGCGCTTTCAACAATTTGTTTGAGAATCATACGTAGAGATTTCGTAGTTAGGGCGTGAATCCTCTCTGAGTTTGAAATGAAATAAGACGATAACTTGTGGGATCATTACGCATCATTCAAATGGACAGGTAAACCACCGAGAAAAAAAAATGCAGATATATATATATTTTTTTGTAGGAGTTATGAAAAGTTTGCAAATAGGCAATAATCCAAATAACTATTTTTAAGTAACTCGAAAGTGTTGGTAACTCAACGTTATAAGGAAATTCAATTGATGAGAGAAAAGTTGTTGAGTGAAATTAATTTAGGTTAATAATCTCTAAAAGAGTTAATTAATGTAATGCTATCAAGACAAATAAAAAAAATAGTTATTTCATAGAAGTGACCATAAATAAAAAAGGAAAATTTTCAAAAAATGGCCCGAACTGGCCTCGTTTTCTCAAATAAGGGCCTAGAGTAAACATCGTTTTCTCAAATAAGGGTATGAAGTGCTTAAATTATTTAAAAAAAGGGCATATTCGAAGGGTATTTTTGTCTTTTAATTTTTTTACCTTTTCTTTTCTATTTTTCTTCGCCCCTCCTGTTCATCCCCCAACACATCTTCTTCTTCGTGGGAATAAGACCTGCACCAAACCAGGCTCGTTGTCGTTGCCCGTTGCCACTGCCACATACTCCCCAAGCTCATCCCGGTGGCAGAACCTCTCTGGTAATTCTTCATGGCGGTGGCAAATCCTCTCTGGTAATTCTTCATGGCGATGGCAATAGGCATCCATCTGGGTTTTCCTCATCCTGCCGTCGCTCACTCCGAACAGATTAAGAAGACCAGCTATCGGCCTGCTCACGTGTCCCACTTTGCCACTGAACCATCAACACTGGGATAAGCCCACCACATCGTCGTTTCTGGTCCGGCCTGCTTCGCGTGTTGCCACTGGCCTAATCCTGTGCCACCTCTACTCACGCTTACGTTGCCATATCTGCTCATGCTCAAGGGACCCCATTGGATGTCGGGCGTGAGATAGCCACTGACACAAGCTGCCTGATCTGACTCAAACATAGACCATCGCGGCCGATCGCCAAGCTAACCCATCAGCCTGATTCATGAGGCCGATACGATAAGCAACCTGCCATGAATCTGACGGAAGCTACTCCGATAACCTGGTGCTGCCATCGTCGCCTACTACGGGGTGGTCATTTTCAGGCTGTACCGATAGTAGCTGCCATAATACGGATCAGTCGATCTCTCCCTCGTCTCTCAGCTCTTGGTGCTCAAACGCGCGCGCGACACACACACACACACACACACTCTCTCTCTCTCTCTCTCTCTCTCTCTCTCTCTCTCTCTCTCTCTCTCTCTCTCTCTCTCTCTCTCGCTTCTAAGCTTGCTGGGTCTGATCTTGGCTTATGTAGCCTAAGACCAGATCCCCTCTCTTTCCTCTCAGTTCCTTCAAGCTCCTTCCCCCTAGTCTCGCTTTACTCAAGCTCTCGGTCCCCTAGCAGACTGTGACTCCAGCCGCGTCACCACTTATGGACTGGCCTTGGTCACCACCCACCCGGATGGCTGCACTGTCGCAACCCGATCCTCTCGTGTCAACCATCGCCGCCACGACACCGTCCAGCACAACATCTCCTCTAGGCAGTCACCGAACTCATCTACAACATTGCCAACGAGGAATCACCAGAACGAGTCGAAGATAGGGAGGAGTGCAAAACAAAACGGAGAGGCATGAACGAACTTGGCAGACATGACCGAAGGCTTGGACTTGCTTGGTCTGAGAGAGTAGTACGGTCGTGGCTCGGAACGAGGACAAACCTCTATCTCGCTTCCTTCCATTAGTAAATCCAGCAGTCTTCTTCATGGGAATGTCGCCGAAAGACCTGCATCAAACGAGGCTTTGTGCCCACTGCCACTACCACCGGCCGCGGGAGGAGGGAGAGGAGCGGGCCGCCGGGTCGAGGGGGAAGATGGGTGCCGAACGAGAGGTTGAAGGAGCGACGAGCTTAGGGAGTCAGTGGCGGTGGTGGCGGCGGTGAGCAACGAGCCTGATGCAGGTCTTTTGGCAACGTTCTCATGAAGAAGAAGATGTGCTGGGGGATGAATAGAAGGGGGAAGAAAAATAGAAAAGAAAAGACAAAAAGGCCCTTGGGATATACCCTTTTTTGAAACAATTTGAGCACTTCATGCCCTTATTTGAAACGATATTTTACTCGACTTTTATTTGAGAAAATTAACGAGGCCACTTCGAGACCTATTTTGAAATTTTCCCAATAAAAGAATATTTAAGCTTGCGTAAGTAGCTTAGTACGTGAAAATTATTTGATAATTACATAACAAAATAACTGCACTAGAAGTCTTAAAACCTATCACGAAAGACCAGTCGAGTACTGTAAGTCTGCAACTTTCAAAAAATGCAATCAAGCTCTAAAACTTGTCAAATTAGTGTAATTGAGTCATTCCATTAACTCCGTCCATGAATTGACTAACTCCATCCAAATTAGGTCAATTCATGTTGATTCACTTTGCTGACGAGACGGTTTACATTAAAAATTGCCACGTTGAATTCCGGCTACACACATCGGTGGTAGCATTGGAATGATGATTTTTTTTTATATAACAAAAATGAATCTCAAGTGATTGTTCGAAAAATTTTGATACTGAATTAATTAAGCCACGTAAAAAGAATATCGTAATTCTAATTCTCTTTTGCCTCTCCAACCATCTCTCTAGTTTGGCTATGTCTGTAGTGGGATATTTTTGTTCGTGCTCTCGACAGAATGAACTACACTTTTTGTGGAGACTCATAAATAAAGATAATAGGTGAAGTTGATTGATTTATTTATTTTATCATTACTTCAAATGCTAATATTTTTTCATGATTACGTGTTACTATACTATTAGATATGATCATGTACTTTAATATATGCTTTTGAATTGGATGATGAATGTGCTAATTGCTAAAATTATGATGATTTTTTTTTTAAAAAGAATTTTTTTTTCAAGAAAAAAACGGGGCAATACAAGGCATCCTGAATTCGTGATGGGTTTTATAATAGAAAACGGATGAGCTTTTTCTGCTTCTATCTCAAAATACGAAATCAGTTGACGAGCGCTCTCTCAAACCCGCATCGAACTCTTAATAAGTGGAAATCAAGACATGTTCCGTAGCGCGATATACCTATGAAGCCGACATATTTCAGATTCCAAGTCCCAAAATGGTTGGAATAGCCTATACGTAGGATTGAGGTTTTGAAACATTGGTTCTGATGCCAATGAGGTGCGGTCCAAGGCAATGCAAATGACATACCCGCCCTCGAACCCGTGCGCCCGTAAACTGTATTGATGCCAAGCTTTTGGCTGGTCCGCCTCTTTGTGGGACCCATCAGTTTGTTTTTTTATTTGTTTAGAAGAAATGATGCGGAAACACAATAGAAAGATAGGCTAAACGGAAGAATCGAAACGATAAACGAGGAATAATCACTGTTCACTCAAAACGATATCAAATCGTAATATTCTTAAAATTCAATAATCTGCTCACAAAACTCTAAAGACGACCTTATATAGGTGCCAACCCTAATGACAAAAGATAACGCAAAAATTACAAAAATACCATTAAATTATAAAATTGCCTAAAAATAAAAAAAAAATGCCCGGAAATCCATCTAAACGACCCCGAATTTCCAAAATCCATTGCCAATGGCATCGAGTATTGATCAGATAGCCGTTTCGCTTCAACCGACCGAATTTGAGCCCAATCCGATGTCGTTGACTGATTCTGTTTGCTGGTCCTAGGTGCATCATCCTCCCCTGCTAGAAAAAAGATTCGCCCTCGAATCTGCTTCGTCGTCATTGATAAGAACATCTTTTGAAAGACTCTTTTCATGCGCCTATACTTCATGTTCTGCTTGTTCTCTCGGACTTCGCCTTCCTTAGGAACCTTTTGGTATGCCACAGTACGATGAGATTTCTGTATCTCGAATAAAAAGACATCCTCACACCATTCTCTTAAAACAGACACAACATAGCGTGCGACATTAAGAGAATTGGTTGCTTTGAGAAGGATACTGACATCTATCAATGCAGTCAATCCTTTGGCTTCTTGGCACCTGACTAGCAAGCAATCTGAAAACTTGTGTATTATAGATGCACCAACTAACTTGAGAAACTTAGACCTGAAATCTTCTGGACAAGATATAAGATCAATTCCCCAAACTTTCTTTGTCGAATTTCTCTCATCATCAACATCAACTTTCAACTTATCCAGCGTGTCACTGAATTCAATTTTTGCCCATAACTCAAGCCAATCGGGTTGATCACAGCAAACAGATAAAGAGGAAAGCTTCTGCAATTTGCTTTCATCCATAAGAGAGAATGAAATCCCATAATTAACTGTGAGAGATTCTAATTGGTTATCGAAAGAAATCATCAAATAGCCAACACATCCAATATTCTTTGAGAAAACTAGTTCCGTCTCATCCCTGTACAAACCAACCTGGCCACAAGTATTAAACGCTGGACGAAGCTCTTCGGCCTCGGTCCCATAAATTTCTCCATATTCATCAGAAACATTCACACTGCTGTCCTTGATTGTCAATACAGTATTCTTAAAGAAATTGGTCAAACACCTGACAAAAGTAACCTGATTGTTGTGCTGATTGGACGCCAATTCCATCAATTGCTCTGGGTCGACGGTCTCATCGACCTCCTTCGCGCCTCCATCGCCTACCTCGTCGCCCTTCACCGACACGAAAGCTTCTACCATCGCTACTGGGTCCGCATCTTCTGGTTCTCTATCGGATTTATCGTAGACTGGAAGTCTATCTTCATCATAGTCTGAATCTTTATCAAAAATTGGATCTTCGTCAAATTCTGGATCTTCGTCAAAGATTGGATTTTTATAACAAGTCGGATCCGCATCCACTTGTTCTCCGTCAGATTCATCATAGACTGGATTTTCATAGACCGAATCCACGAACACGGCGAACGAGTAATTTTGATCAAGAATCGGATCTTGCTCAAAAATCGGATCTTTGTCAAAGATTGGATCTTGAAGCTCGGGAATCTCGATCTTCATCCCGAAATTAAGAAAAGTGGACTGACTTCCAAGTCGTACTCCTCGATTCCGTCCCTGGTTCAAATCCTCGAAAGGATTGTCGTCCTCTTCTTCAACATCGGATGAGTCAGCAGATTTCGCTCCATCTTTGGATTGCGCGTCTAGCCCTGCCTCCGCAAGACGTCGCTGCAAATCCTGCTTTTGTCTTCTCAGCTCTTCAACTTCTATGTTTCGCGGGTCTCTCAAACGCGGTTGTTCATCTGCATCTGGAACGACTCCACGCTCCCGGCCTCTATGAGCACGCTGTCTTTGACCACATCGATTCCGTTAAGCCATTGATTTCAAGCAACCTGTGCTCTGATACCAAATGATGTCGAAACATAATAGAAAGAAAGGCTAAACGGAAGAATCGAAACGATAAACGAGGAACAATCACTGTTCACTCAAAACGATATCAAATCGTAATATTCTCAAAATTCAATAATCTGCTCACAAAACTCTAAAGACGACCTTATATAGGTGCCAACCCTAATGACAAAAGATAACGCAAAAATTACAAAAATACCATTAAATTATAAAATTGCCTAAAAATAAAAAAAATGCCCGGAAATCCATCTAAACGATCCCGAATTGCCAAAATCCATTGCCAACGGCATCGAGTATTGATCAGATAGCCGTTTCGCTTCAACCGACCGAATTTGAGCCCAATCCGATGTCGTTGACTGATTCTGTCTGCTGGTCCTAGGTGCATCAAGAAAAGCAATAAAAAGACAAAAAGAAAAGGAGAAAAGTCAAAAGAAAAAGAAAACAAAAAGAACAGGATGCCTTTTATTTTGTGGTTTCGTGCGTGGGTGTTCTGTGAGTAACAGAGGAGAGAAGTCGAAAGGAAAGAAAAACAGGGGAGACTCTCGGCCACCGAGAAGAAAAAAAAAGATTTTTTGCGATTCGAAGACCAAACATTATCAGAATTCACTCAAATTTCGATATGTTGTTCAGGAGATCAAGGACTATGATCTCCTATTGCGATTAGGGTTTCTTGCCTCCTTTTGTATTATTCCACCTTTATGATGAGGAAAGTTCTTGTGATGTTGATGTTGAGCCTCTAGTATGTGACTAGAAAGAAACGCTTTGTGTATCCTACTATTCTTGGTGATTAGTGGAAGTTTTGGGTCGTTCGTGGTTTTTCTCATTTTGGGTTTTCCACATAAATCTTGATGTGTGTGTGTGTGTATTTTTTTTTTTATCACTACTATGCTATCATATTTATATATTATTGGTTGATGCTATATTGAATTGGAGTATTGTCGGGAGGATAATTTGATCTTGGATTGGCTTAGTTTGTGTGGAAGTTCTGCCCATTTTTGTTGGGAAAAACAGACAGCGAATATAACTTTTCCTATTTGACTAAACCTGTGAGAAATCAATTCGAGCAAAATCAATGAAAATATGCGAATTTAAAGAAAATATAACACCAGAATTTTTACGCGGAAAACTCCTTCAATGCGAAGGATAAAAATCACAAGACTGATCACGAAGTCTATCAGAATCTCCACTATATATTAATCGTTTGGGTGCACAATCTCGTTGAATACAACGACAATAAAATCCCAAAGCTATAAGTGGAGATCAAGCAGTAACAACACATTAAACGAGAGAATCGGATGAAAATAACCCCCAAAATATGTAGTACCAAAATACCCACGAACAGTTACAGTAAATACCTTCAAATCACGATCCAATCGTACAGAATCAAGAACAACAAGTCTTGAAGATTTTGTCAAAATTTCAACCCAATCGGACCATAGGAAGACCTCCGATCGTTGATTTGATCTTCGCTGAATGCCTAGAAAAATTGCTGTGTTTTTCTGCTTTTTTTTCCCCTCTCGGTGGCTGCTGTCTCTCTTTCGTTTCTACCCTCTTTTTTTCTCTTTCTATCACATTTCTGTGTATTTGTTCTGCTGCCCTAGGTAACAATTAAACAAAGGGCAAGTGGGCTAGACTTGGCTTTAAATAAAAAGCCCAACAAATCTCCCTATCCAGCCCATTAAGGGAGATCTCGGCACAAAAGAATTCATCAGAATTCCATGCCGGCCTGACGCCGACAAAACTCATACTTCTCTCTAGTGAGAGCCTTCGTCATCATATCTGAAGCATTATCTTCTGTGTATACTTTCTCAAGTTCTAACCCTTTGGATTCCAAAGTTTCTCGTATCCAGTGATACCTCACATCAAAATACTTTGACCTGGCATGAAAAGTGAAATTCTTTGCAAGATGTATAACACTTTGATTATCACAAAGTAAAACATACATCTCTTGAGTGAAACCAAGTTCCTACGTGAACTCTTTCATCCAAATCAATTCCTTACATGCTTTAGTTGCTGCGATGAACTTTGCCTCTGTCGTCGACAAGGCAACACATTTTTATAACCTTGACTGCCAAGCCATAGCTCCCCCTGAGAAAGTAATTAGATAACCCGAAGTAGATTTCCTTGTGTCAATATCCCCTGCCATATCAGAATCAGTATATCCAACAAGAATCGGCTTATCACTCCCAAATGAAAGTCTCAAACTAGAAGTGCCTCGAAGATATCTCAGTATCCACTTTAATGCATTCCAATGCTCTCTACTTGGATCTGACATAAAACGGCTAGCCACTCCAACTGCATGAGCTATATCTGGTTTTGTGCAAACCATTGCATACATCAGACTACCCACTACAGAAGTATAAGGAACTTTTTCCATCTCTTTCAGATCTTTATCAGTTGACGGACATTGTTTATAACTAAGCTTAAAGTGTGTAGCAAGAGGTGTACTTACAACTTTAGTTTCGTCCATTTTGAACTTTTGAAGTACTTTCTCTATGTACTTCTCTTGAGATAACCATAATCTCTTCGTTTGTCTATCACGAGTGATCCTCATACTAAGAATTTGCTTAGCCGACCTCAAGTCTTTCATTGAAAAAGACTTGCTTAAATCTTGCTTTAACCTGTCAATCCTAGAAATATTTTGACCAACAATCAACATGTCATCAACATAGAGCAATAAGATAATAAAATCACCTTCAGAGAATTTCTGCATAAATACACAATGGTCAGAAGTAGTCTTCTTATAAGATTGCTCCCCCATAAAAGACTCAAATTTTCTATACCATTACCTTGTCGCCTGCTTTAAGCCATACAAGCTTTTCTTCAGTTTGTAAACATAATTCTCTTTACCTTTTACCTGAAAGCCTTTAGGCTGCTCCATGTATATGTCTTCCTCCAAATCACCGTGAAGGAAAGCGGTCTTCACGTCCATCTGCTCAACCTCGAGATCAAGGCTAGCTGCTAAACTCAAAACAACTTGAATTGAAGACATTTTTACAACTGGTGAAAAGATCTCATCATAGTCAAATTCCATTTTTCTGATTGAAGTCTTTAACAACCAATTTGGCTTTATATTGAGGACGCGAAGTCGTCTCATCTTGCTTCAATCTGTAAACCCATCGGTTCTTCAAAGCTCTTTTACCTTTAGGTAATGCCACCAACTCAAAAGTGTGATTATTATGCAATGACTTCATCTCATCATGCATTACATCAAACCATTCCTTCCTGTTCTTATCTTCTACTGTTTCTTCAAAAGTTTCAGGTTCACCTGCAACTGTCAACAAAACATACTCATTAGAGGAATATCTAGTAGATAAGGTGCGGTCTCTGGCAGACCTCCTCAAAGCAGTAGTTGGTGGAGCTAATGGTACAATCTCTTGAGCATCAATGTCATCTGAATGATGTTGATCACCCCGAGCCTGATCTTCAACTGGCTGATCATTCAGAGTCTGACCCTGAACCTGCTGATCTGTAGTCTGACCTTGAACACCGTCTTCAACTTGATCATGCAACTGTTCCTGCAACTCAAAAGGTGAGATTGAGCTAGTATCAACGAACATATCAGAATCACGGGAATCCATTTTTTTCATCTTCTCAATACCACAAATGGTCTCATTCTCAACGAATACTGCATCTCGGCTTTTGACAATTTTCTTCGCAACTGGATCATAAAGCCTATAGCCAAATTCATCAGAACCATAACCAAGAAAGATGTACTCTTTTGTCTTGACATCTAACTTGGACCTCTCATCCTTTGGAACATGAACAAAAACTTTACAGCCAAACACCTTTAGATGATCATATGAAATTTCCTTTCCAAACCAAATTTTGTCTAGAACATCACCATCTAAAGCAACAATGTGAGAAATATTAAGAACATGTACCACTGTACTCAAAGCCCCTCCCCAAAAAGATTTTGGCAATTTTGCATCTGAAATCAAACATCTAACTCTCTCAATTAGTGTTCTGTTCATTCTTTCCGCTACGCCATGTAACTTAGGCATTTTAGGAGGTGTCTTCTGATGTCGAACTCCATGTTGCTTGCAATATTCATCAAATGGTCTGATGTACTCATCACCGTTATCTGAACGAATGCATGTCAACTTCTTTCCAGTCTGTCTTTCGACTGAAACTTGAAATTGCTTGAATGCATCTAACACTTGATCCTTCGTCTTCAAGAAATAAACCTATAATTTTTTTGAATGGTCATCAATGAAGGTCACAAAGTATGATGCGCCACCAAGTGTTAGTGGTTTTATTGGACCACAAACATCTGAATGCACCAGTTCTAACAACTCTGATTTTCTCGAAGGCGGATGACTCTTGAAAGAAACTCTTCGTTGTTTTCCTGCTAAACAATGTGCACACTTCTCAAGTCTTGCACTCTTTACTCTAGAGAGTAAACCCTTTTTAGTTAACAAGCCAATTCATTTCTCACTTATGTGACTAAACCTCTTGTGTCATAATGCAGTTGCATTCTCATCTTCCACAACATTACACATGTCCTTGGAAATCTTAACCTGAAACAAATACAAGGAAGATTATTTTATACCTCTAGCCACAACTAATGAGCCTCTGGTGAGTTTTCACTGCTCATTGTCAAAAGTACTACAAAATCTTGCATCATCAAGTATTCCAGTTGAAATCAGATTTAGACGAATATCAGGAACATGTCTAACATCTTTCAGAATTAGTTTTGCTCCGATGCTAGTCTCTAAGCACACATCTCCTATGCCGACAACAACAACCAAACCGTCATTACCCGTCCTTAAGGTACCAAAATTTCTTGACTTGTAGGATGTAAAGAACTCTTTCCTGGAGGTAATATGAAGAGAAGCTCCACTATTAATAACCCAATTTGAATCATCACATGCAAAATTAACATTATCATCATAGCAAACAATAACAAATTCATCAGTAGCAGTTGCCACCCGATTTTCATTTCCATTTTTCTTCTCATTCCTTATCTCATTTTTTAGCTGGAACTAATTTTTCTTCATATGACCCATCTTACCACAGTGATGACACTCAATAGTCTTCTTCCATGATCTCTACTTACTTTGGCTCTTGTATCTACCTTTCGGACCTCTACTATGGCTTTTGCCCCTGTTTTCAACAACTAGAGCTGTCGAACGAGAGGGAGAACCATGTGTTTTTCTTCTCATCTCTTCATTCAGGATGCCATTTTTTGCAAAATCCATGGTAACAATACCATCAGGTGCAGCATTAATAAAAAACATACGAAAAGTCTCCCAAGATTCCGGCAAGGTACATAACAACCAAAGTCCATGCACTTCATCATCAAATTTAACATGGCAGAAAGTTGATCTATCACTCTTTGAAACTCATTCAAGTGATCTGATATAGATTGGTCATTTCTATAATGTAACTCCATAAATTGTTTAGTCAAACATATTTTGTTGTTGCCAGTCTTCCGTGCATATAATGATTCCAGCTTATTTCACAATGTCCTAGCATGAGATTCTTTGCTGATGTGATTCAAAACACTATCATCGACAAATTGTCAAATAAATCCACACAATTTTGTGGTCAAGATTTCAATTGGCATCGCTCATATTATCAGGTTTAGTATCAGCAAACACTGGTAAATGTCACCGTTTCACATATAGTAGATCTTTCATCTTTCCTCTCTATATATGATAATTCTTTCCATTCAAACTAACCATTCTGCTTTCGTTCGGTTTCATCGTTCAGTAAAAAAGCAATGCTCTGATACCACTATGTTGGGAAAAATAGACAGCGGATATAACTTTCCCTCTTTGACTAAACCTGTAAGAAATCAATTCGAGCACAACCAATGGAAATATGTGAATTCAAAGAAAATATAACACCAGAATTTTTACGTGGAAAACTCTTTCAATGCGAAGGAGATCATGGAGTCTACCCGAATCTCCACTATATATTAATCGTTTGGGTACAGAACCTTGTTGAATACAACGACAATAAAATCTCAAAGTTATAAGTGGAGATCAAGCAGCAACAACACATTAAACGAGAGAACCGGATGAAAATCATCCTCAAAATATGTAGTCCTGAAATACCCATGAACAACTATGGTAAATACCTTCAAATCACGTTCCAACCGTACAAAATCAAGAACAACGAATCTTGAAGATGCTGTCAAAATTTCAGCCCAATCGGACCTTGGGAAGACCTCCGATTGTTGATTTGATCTTCGCTGGACGCCTAGAAAAACTGCTGTGTTTTTCTGCGTTTTTCCCCTCTCGGTGGCTGTTGTCTCTCTTTCGTTTCTACCCTCTTTTTTCCTCTTTCTATCACGTTTCTGTGTATTTGTTCTGCTGCCCTAGGTAACAATTAAACAAAGGGCAAGTGGGCTGGACTTGGCTTTAAATAAAAAGTCCAACAATTTTTTTCTCCCTAACAAAGTGACATCGGAGCTGGAGTTGAGATTCTAATATTAGATGGAGGATACGAGTGACATCATGTTCAAGATAAATGCCTTGAATTACTCCATATGGAAACCTCGAATGGAAAACGTGTTATAGGAGACAGGGAAGACAAAAAGTGAGAGCGAATGAATCGAAAAACGGTTGGGTTTATCCGACAATGGATTGATGATAATGTATTTCATCATGTTGGTCAAGAAACAAAAGCTGATACTTTGTGGAAGAAGTTACAAGATATGAGAGGAGAACTCCACAAAATAAAGCTCTTCTAGTTAAACGACTTGTGAACTTGAGATACAAGGAAGGAAGTAGCATGACAGAGCATTTGAGTGAATTTCAAGATGTTGAAAATCAATTGAAAAATCTTGAGATTGACCTTGGTGATGAATTGCAATCATGTTTGTTACTTGGCACTCTTCTCGATAGTTGAGACACCTTGGTTGTGGCGTTAAACAATTTTACTTCTTATGGTGTGCTTTCCATAAACATGGTTAAAGAAAGCTTGCTCAATGAAGAAATAAAAAGAAAAAGCTTGAATTATGTTTCCAAATTGGAAGCACTTATCATAGAACACATAACGAGAGGTCAACCAAGAAAGTTTCAAAGTAATGACGGGGCAAATCAAAAGGAAGGTCGAAGTCAAGGCCGATGAGAAGTGTGAAGTGCTACAATTGTGGCAAGATGTGATATTATACCAAAGAGTTCTGGCTATCAAAGAGAGATAAATCCCATGATAGAAATGGAAGTAGAAAGAAAGAAGAGAATCAGACTACAACAACAGTTACATCTAATGGTGATATTGTGTTTATTTGTGACGATGGTTGTGTAAATTTGAGCAATTTTCTAAATTATTTTTTCTTAAAAAAATATTTACTAATTTAATATTTCAAAAAATATTTTCAAAATTGGGTGCTACTCGGCAATTAGGCCACCGAGCGGCACCCGAAATGGGACTTGGGCCCCAATCGGTGGCCCAATTGTTGATTGGGGCCGAAATTTATTATTTATTTTTTTAATGGATTCGTCTCGAAAAATTATGCGAAATAAAAAAAATTCTTTCCAAACGGACACCCGAGCGATAAGATATGCCATTTCAAAGTATTATTCCATCGAATTTTTAAAAATTTGATAATTTAGGCATCCAGTTAAACGAGTAAATTATAAAAGTATCAATTAAATAATAAATTATATTGAAATTACGTAAACTTTGAGGAAAAAAAGCACTACATAATTCATATTCCACCATTAAAATTGACTTTTAATTTATATTTTTTATAAAATTTTTAATTAAATAATAAATTATATTGAAATTACGTAAAATTTGAGGAAAAAAAGTACTACATAATTCATATTCCACCATTAAAATTGACTTTTAATTTATATTTTTTTATCAAAATTTTTAATTAAATAATAAATTATATTGAAATTACGTAACCTTTGAGGAAAAAAGCACTACATAATTCATATTTCTCCATTATAATTTATTATTTAATTGATACTTTTATAAAAAAATATAAATTTAAAAGTCAATTTTAATGGAGAAATATGAATTATGTAGTGCTTTTTTTTTTCTCAAAGTATACGTAATTTCAATATAATTTATTATTTAATTAAAGAATTTTATAAAAAATATAAATTAAAAGTCAATTTTAATGGTGGAATATGAATTATGTAGTGCTTTTTTTTCCTCAAAGTTTACGTAATTTCAATATAATTTATTATTTAATTGTTACTTTTATAATTTACTCGTTTGAATAGATGCCTAAATTAGCAAAGTTTTAAAAATTCGATGGAATAATACTTTGAAATGGCATATCTCATCGCTTGGGTGTCCGTTTGGAACGATTTTTTTTTGATTTAGCATAATTTTTCGAGATGAATCCATTGAAAAAAAAGAAAATAAAAAATAAATTTCGGCCCCAATCGGCAATCGGGCCGCCGATTGGGGCCCAAGTCCCATTTTGGGTGCCGCTCGGCGGCCCAATTGCCGAGTGGTGTTGACACCTGATTTTTTTTACCATTTATTATTGTGATTTTTATTCTTTAAAATTAATTAAAAATATCAAAAAAGGTCATAAAATCACAAAATCAACTTTGGAAGCCTTGGCTTAGCCTTAGGAACCAATTTTGAACAAAAAATATTTTTTGGTTTTTTTTTTTTTTTAATATTTTTTGAATTTATTTAATTATTAAAAATACCCGAAAAAAATCAGAAAAATACCATTCTTGGTCAGAAAAATACAAAAAATATTCAATAATTTTGTTTTAATTTCCTCTTCAAGTGTCTCACTTTAAATCTTAAAAATTCGGCTCGGGTCACTATGTTCCTTAACAAACATAAACCCGAACCGAGCCCAAAAATTCCTTTTCAAGTCTTTTAATTTTCGATTTCCACTTTTTATAAGCTATGACATTGGATTTTAAAGTCTTGAAGTGCAATTAGGTCAATTGGCCCTCCAATTTGATCAATTTTAACCAAAAGGGCTTAATTGCATAAAAATCTTTCAATTTAGTCCCCGGTTTCTCAATTTTTGAAATTAAATTTCATGTGGGCATACCCATTCAAATTAAACATCCCTACCCTATAGTTTTCATCATTCTGAATCCACTGGTGGCCTTAATTTGGGCTAATTCGATCGTTTGGGTCCTCAATTTAGCGAAAATCATTTTCGGACCCTAAGGGTAATTTGGGGTTTTCATTAAATTTCAATAAATTGATTCATGAAAATACCCCTATTTGATGAAAAACACGCCAAGGAGTCCGATTTTGTCATCAATTTCATGAAAATGGGTTTATTTGGGGCTCAATTAGACAAAATTGGTCGAACCGGGCCGGTCGGGTCAGACCCGACCCGACCCGGTCCGACCGGGTCTGCAACTTTGTTGCAGACCCACCGCGCCGAACGTGAGAAAAAGCAGGGAACAAGGGGGGGAGCCGTGGCATTTGTTTTTGCGAGGAAAGGTGGACGACAGAGGTCATGGGGGACTCAGTGGACGGATCGGCGGCCGTGGAAAGGGCCGGTGGGCCATGAAAGAAAAAAAAAGAGATTCTCGGTGTTGATGAGGGAGTTCGAGCGAGTAGAGAGGGGGACGGTAAGGGAAAAACAGAAAAAAAGTTCGGCAGAGAGGCAAGGGAGTGTGAGGAAGCCGGACCGAAGACCGTCGGACCGCCCCGAGCCGCCGCCGCCGCCGGCGAAGCCAGGTCAGTAGCCCTCCCCTGTTTCGCCCCTGTTTTTACTCTCATAGATAGAGCGTGTCGGTCCGGCTCGATGCCGATCGAGTCAAACAAAAACCGATAACACCCGGCTATCTTGAAGAGATGAATGGCAAGTCTAGATGACTGGTACAGCTCGGTGCCCATTGCCGAGCTTCGACGAGTTCATTTTAGCATTTTTCTGTATATGCATGCCGCCTGTTCGACGAATTGTCACCGGAGTACTCTTGGTCTCCGAGCTCGGTTTGGATCGTTGTCCATTCCTTCGCGTGATTTCTCCTTTAAAATCCATTTTTGCGCGTTCTTCCTCCCCGTTCTGTCATTTTTTTGCATGAACTGAGCCGAAGGGGGTCAAAACCGCACCTACCGTGGTGTTCGCCGGAGCCTCGAGCCGAAGGTCGCCGATCCGTGACCATTGGACCTCATGGATCTCAGGTAAGTCCCCGAACCCTTTTCGTGCTACTCCTTGCATGATTAGAGTCAAGTTTGGCACAAAACGTTCTCTGCGAATCACGCGCCGGCGCCGGATCTGTGAAACGCTTCCCGGCCTTCTTTTCGACGTATTCGACCCCATGTATGGTATGTATGTTGATGCCCAGTTCTCAGGGAGTTTAATGCCGTTAAAATGAGCAAAAAATACGAAGGTTTGGGCCCGGTTTACCCATTCCGGCGAGGATTCCGGCGACTTCGCCGGAATAATCACTGTTCCGGCGAGTCGCCGGTGGTCTTCTCCGGCGGGCTGCCGGGCCGCTGACTGGTCAACACTGACGTGGCACGCCACGTCAGCGGCCACGTCAGCGTTGGCGGGCCCGGGCCGATTAAAGCAAAGCCCAGATCGGACGGTCGTGGCTTCGCCACGTGTCGCGATCTGGGAATTTCGGAAAATAAAAATGATTTTCGGAATTATTAAAAGATTTTTGAATAATAAAATTAAAAAAAATTAAAAAAAATCGATCGGACGGCTGAGGATGCGCTACGTGGCTAGATCTGAGGCGTCCGTTCTCAATCCTTGAAACGACGCCGTTTTGATCAAGGAGGAGGTGGGTCGGACTTGGTTGCCGGTCTGGGTCATGGGCCGGGTCATCCGACCCGGTCCGGATTATTATTATTATTATTTTTTATTTTTTTTAAAAAAATAATAATAATAATAAAAAAATTCAAAAATTCAATAAAAAAATAGAAAATCATAAAAAAATTCAAAAAAATTCGGAAAATTCAGAAAAAATTCTAAAAAATTCCAGAAAATAGGAAATGGCCACATTCAACTGGCCATGACCTATTTCGGGTCATTTGACCCCCGATCTTTTCAGAAATGACGGTTTTGCCCTTCCGGCAAATCGTCTTCCAAACAAATTCTAAAAAATCCAGGAAAATCCCAAAAAATAGGAAATGGCCACAATCAACTGGCCAAGACTCATTCCGGGTGTTTTGAACCCCGACCCCTTCTGAAAATGACGATTTCGCCCTTTGGGCGAATTGTCTTCCAAAAATTGAAGAAAAATCAAGAAATTCCAAAAAATTCTCAAAGATGGGAAATGGCTACAATCAACTGGCCATGGAATATTTTGGGTAATTCGGTATCCAAGTCTTCCAAAAATTGACGATTTTGCCCTTCGGGCTAATCGCCTCCAAATCTTCCCATTTTACCCCGGTCCGAAATCACACCTTCCCTAAGCCCTTATGGCTATGCTAGGAAGCCATTGACTTGAATTGACGTGCATCGATGAGATTTATTTATGCACTTGATTGCGCTTTCATTTAAATTGATTGTGATTGATAGGAATAGTCTTCCAATCTGCATGAAACCCTGAACCAAGCCTACCTCACCTAAAATTGCCCATGCATGAAATCTTAAATAGGAAAATCACTCGCGTTAGGTACCGAAAGGGCGTTGGTAATGACACCGACGTAACCAAGTCCCCGAACCCAAAATCTCTGGCTCTGCAGAACTGATCGATCTCTCCCAATCGATCAGTAAGGTTTCCGGTCTACCCTCCAAGAAAGACCGGTGGCGACTCCAAATGCATGCACAATTTGCACATGCCACCACGATCACACTAAAGGTCGAAAGCGATCGACTCTTATCGTCGAATCCTTTGAAAAGTACTCCCGCCGCGATTTGGTATGGGCCTGGGAGGGCTCGCGCCGATCCCGCTACCCGAGATCGGTAATCCATTAGCCGCATCCGCTTTCGGACGGGTCGCGACAGCTGGCGACTCCGCTGGGGACTCTTGCTCTAGAACATATGATTCTAGACCTCAAGTGGACTTAGGCCGTAATTAAAACGCTGAGTGATTTTTCTAACCTTGCAGGCGCTCTCGAAGCCGAGGTAAGTCCGCTTATGGTAGGTGTTATATGTTTTTGGCAGATTGGAGAAATAAGGGGTGTAGTCCGTGATTAACATTGTCTTATGCAGGTTGGCGTAGGAATGTATGTTTTGTGGATGATTTGAAGCGCTGATTGATAAACTGTTGTGCATGACTTGCATTGTGGTGTTCACGACACATAGACACACACAACCGCGCCTAAAACCCCGGGCGCCCCTATAGGAAAACAATAGAAGGAACTGAAAATGGAATCTCCATGAGGAAAAACATGGGGTAATCCACTTTTTAATTCCGCTCACTTCGAACTATGGATCGAGTCCCAATGCAACGATAGCTGTGCAATGGAATCGGCTCTTCCCAGAACTCGAGGTGGGAACCTTAACCTTAGGTGCCAAACCCTCTGATTTTTAGAAGTTCACCATCACTTGTTTCATGCGCATGTCTTTGGGCGGTTGGTACACCTAAAACCGCACATAAGTCGACGAGTTTGGTTGGTAAGACTCTCTATACCTCGAATCTATTACAGTTCATATAAATATAGGCATTTCATTCATTGCATTCTGGTGATTAGATTAAATGCCATTTCAAGGATAGATGTGTGTGTTTTTTCCCAAACGTCCTTGATAGAAGACGAAGAGGATGATATCCCATGACAAGCACCGAGTGAGCAACAAAGGAGCCTACTATGGACATTATTGAGATATCGTCCAATGAAGATGACGAGTTGGGGCAAGTGATCCGGAAGTCACAGATCGAGCTTGGGGCATCCTTAAACGTTAGGATCACATTCCTTTGTTTAATTTTCCATTACTAGTCCTCTTGTATAGGGTTTATTTTTATCGAGGCTTTCTCTATCTCACCCCTTAGAGTGATTGTATTAGGGATCTATTGGTGTATACATTTAGATGGAACTTGGTTGCTTTTCTTTTGACAGGTCATGGGAATGTGATAGTGGCATTTTCTCTAATCATTCGAATACTCCCAAGTCAAGTTTATAATTCCTTTAGAGGAAATTAAAATTGGAAATCCTGCACGACCTTTTTGGTCGTATAGGGTAATCCAACCTCAATTTCGCTAGAAGGAATTATACACTTGAATTGGTCCATGCATGTTTTACGTCGCTGGTAATCCACGATAATTGATCGAGAACATCGGCGTTGTTTTGAATTTAATGACGAGATAGATGTCCAAATTACTCTCGTTCTTAACAAAACGGTCTTGATTTGGATGCCGTATCTTCAATTAAATTTAAAACACGTTATTATACCTCGCACTTTTGAGTAATTCGTTCCTCTCGAAATTGATCAAAAGCGATTATTGTGAATTACATTCCTTTCAATAGTATGCTTTCTTTCGAGGAATATTGATAAAAACTTTTCGCGCAAGATTAAAACCCTTGTAAAGGTTCTTGTCCTTATTAATCATGGGCAAGCATAGGATTGAAAGGGGTTTTTGATTTCTTTTTCAAATTATCCCTTCTGATTCTGTCTTTTTATCTGCAGGTAAAAAAAAAATAGGTAATAGAGAGAAATATTTTCCTGGACAAGTCTAAGGCTATTATCTCATCTGATCATGAGCGAGTTATAAAATCAGGACATATTTGCTCGGCTTATTGATATTATGGTTCGGCTCACCCAAGTCGAAGATGTTCGGATGCTCGAAGAAATGAACCATACAGAAGTTAAAACACACACACAAGAACTTTCATTTATTTTGCTCAGCGGAGGGTTTTCAGAAGCAGGTCATACAATTCGGGGCGGAAAAGTAAAGCCAAAGTAAGCCCTAATTAACGACACAAAGGAGCCCAACTGACCCTCCATGTTGTTAATGCTCTGCCCGTACTCACGACTCCGCATGTCCTGGTCCGCGAGCTTGAGGAAAAGGTTTCTGCATTCTCCCTTAACCTCAGTGACCTTGACCTCGTGTTCTTCGGTGATTATTTCCAAGTCCCGAACTAATCCATTCCCGTGAGCTATGTCTGCGGTTATTTTGTCAAGCCGTTCTTCCTGCCAGTCGCTTTGCAGCCTCAGTAGGACATTGTGGCGGTCGTGCTCGCCAGCGGTCAGGGATAGGGCCAATTGATCCACCAGTTTTCTCCTCTCGCGAAGCAACGTCGCGACCCTCTCATTGGCAAACTCGACGGCCTTTTTGTGACTATCGGCCAAATAGTTGGTCAGCACCAAATGATCAGACCGATCCTGGTAACGAGCCCGCAAGACGCGAGCCACGAGAACCTCCCGATCAGCAACACGGTAGGCCTCTAAGGAGTGTGCAAAGAGGGTCGGGAAAGTTCTATATTCCCTCCCCAGCGTAGTACCTTCGAGGGAAGTGGTATCTAAGTCCTCGAGCAGGACACGGATTTCATCCGCGGTTGCAGAATGATCGGTTATGTGCGCGTAACCGCGACCCAGTAGGTTATAAAGCTTTTCCCACTGGGCCAAGACATCAGTTGAAAAAGTGCGTACGGGAGAGGAGGCCATTTGCGTTGGGTTGGCTTGAGAATAAGACGAGTTTAACAGAGAGATTAGAAGGAAGAAGCTGATTATGCGAAAACGTTAACCTTCCATACATTAATTCCTCATTTTATAGCAACTCGAGGATGATGAAGGGTCTCAGTAATAATGCTGGTGGAGCCCAGTTAGGGGGTAAAGCAGGAGGTCCCCTCACGAGAACCATTGGATTCGTTTCGGTCCGCGATCTTCGGCTCATCAATTAAAAGATGTAAAAGATTTGTCGGGATCACCATTATTAGAGTTAGGTGGGAGGAAAGCGCAACTATCGAAGAGAGCCCTAACAGGGTTTGGCAGTCCCATCACGTTGAAAAGCTAAGCGAGAAATTCAAGGTCTTGAGGGGGAACGTTTGCCTAATGATGCTTGAGGAGCGTCTCCTGAACATGCAAAGTCACTCGAAGAAAACTTTATAGGGAGTGAACATACAGGAAAGAGTAGAGATCTGAGTGGGCGAGAACCAATCAAACATTTCTCAATCCAACATATTTAAGAGGTTACTGTCAGCTGCTAGAGGCGACTGACTCAAAAATCTCAGAAATTGAACCACAGAGGGATCTCGAAGATTCCAAGATCAAGTCTAACACCAAAACCATGGAGCCCAACACTTCTGGCAACGGAAATCAAGATCACAGCGACGATGACAACGACATCCACAATGCTCAACTCGGGAAAAGAAGACGTCCTCACCAATACTCTCAGGAGGAAACCCAAATGCTGGAAACCCTTTTCAGTAAAAGCCATTACATGAAAAAGAAGTGGAGAATTGAATTGAGTCGGGAGTTGGGGATTAATCAGTCGAGGATCCAGTTTTGGTTTCAAAATAGGAGATCCAAATCGAGGGCTCAACGCAAACGTCAGGTGGTCGAGATTTTAAAGGAAGAAAACCAAAAGCTGCGAACAGAAAACATGAGGTATGAAAAAGCTCTCAATATTACCGTTTGCCCTCATTGCGATAACCTCGTCGCCCACGGTAAGATATTCCCCGATAAGCCTCACGCGATGATTGAAGACGTTCATTTACCACCCTACTCCCTCGGGGCATCTCCTGCTCAACTAGATTTTGCCGGAGTCACGCATGAGCAGGATGATCCTACAAAGATGATACAAATGCCTCCTGGGGGATGGGATTTGCATCGCTTTGATTGGAGTTATAGTTTCAAGGAGCTGGACGTTACCGCCGACCAGCTCAAAGCATATCAGCCTCATGCACAACAATTTTCGATAGGGTCGGGTCCTGCTGGAGATGAGTTAATCAGTCGTCAAGCCATCGATGCACTTTTGGGCCACGATAAGAGGAGGTTCGCTTGGCCCCCTGAACTGCATTCCAGATTCCTAGACGTGGTTCACCAAATGGGGATCGACTCAGCAACTCCGACGCGCATATTTAAGGCCATGAATGTACCGGAGCTTAGTAAGGAGCTGGTCAGGAATCACCTTGCTGCATACAGAAAGCTATTAAAACAACGTCGAGCGGAGCTAAACCGGGAGGAATCCGTCTCGAGCTCAAAAGTTAGGGGGGACCGCCATTGTAATGCTCAGGCATCAAGAGGTACCCGGCCAAATCTAAGCATCAATCAAGCTAGCAACCCGACCACCGGCAAACTGAGAGTTGATCAGAATGTCCTCCCAGGCCATTTCAACACTTCTCAAGAGCGCGTGTCACAAGTACAGCGAGTGCGCACTCCTCCATTCGAGCAACAGTCGGCTGGTGCTCTGCCTGCCGCTGGTCAACCCACGACAGACGATTTCTTTGATGAGGGGCTCGATGCCTTGTTCAATCAGTGGGAAGCTGGCATGCTTGGACAGCCATGATCTAGCACTTGACTCGGGGCACGATGGGTCAGTTACCACGAACACCCATAGGAAGAAGAACATGTTCACGGGTAGATCACTCATTTTATCCGTTGTAAAGTTCCTACGGGAACATTTTTCTTTAATGACTATAGTTAATTCTATATTAAAACCAACGCTATCGTCGAACATCGTCATGCTCAGTTGTGATGATCCCTTGTTAGATTAAGTCTGAAACCAGAGACGGTCTTTAAAATTTTGAGTGGCCACGAACTCATTCCTCACCAAGCGCCCGGATGCTGAAATGAAGAGTAACAGCATGCACAGGGAAAATGCCACTTTCGTTTGAACGATGAAAAGGGGTTGAGAGAAGATCATAGCGTTAATTCCCATGGAGCTAAATGAATTAAACGGAGTCATTAATTGCGGGCCCACCGCTGCTCCCCACGTTCTCGGGCCTAGCAAATCATAAAAGGCGCCGAAAGATTGTAGACCCACCACTTTGAAGACTGAACTAGGGGACGAGCGCAATACTCGATGAAACCGAATCAATGCAAGAGAGTTTGTGATCCTATCACGAGGAAAAAGAAAGGGGAATACAGACGATGAGTAATTGCAGGATCTCGGGAGGAGCGCTTGCTTGCTGGTCTTCATATGCAGCCTGAAGGATGGTTCCAGGACACGCACAATCACTTGAGAAAATTTCTAGAGTGAGCAAACACGTAAGGGCGAATCGAGAAAGCTGAGTGAACTAGATCAGCCCGAGATACCCCGATCCATCATGTTTAAAAGTTATTCCCATCTGCTAGAAACGCCCGACCTGGACATTTCTGAGCACGAACTGCTGGGAGACTTTGAAGATCCTGGAGCTGAATCCTGCCCGAAGGCCATAGAGACTGACTCCTCCAGCGATGAAATTCTAGGTTTCAGCTACGAAGAAGGAGTATACAATGATGACCGGAGTCGGAAAAGGAAGCAACTACAACGCCACACTCCAGGCCAAATCCGAGAGCTAGAAGCTTTCTTCAATGAATGCCCCACTCCAAGCAGACAACAGAAAATGGAGTTGAGCCGAAAAATAGGATTGGAGCTTTCGAAGGTCAAGTTTTGGTTCGCCAACAAACGAACCCGGGTGAAACAGCAATACGCAGACCATGAGTTACTGGTCCTGAAGGAGGAGAATGAGAAGCTTCAAGCTGAAAGCGCGAGATATAAGGAAGCTCTGACCAAGGCCACCTGCCTTAATTGTGGTAATCCTGTTGTCCTCGGCGAGGTGTTCCTCGATGAACCGTCCTTGTTGACGAATAACGCTCAGCTGTTACCGTATTCTCCACAGCATTTTTCGACACAGCCAGATATCGCCGGAGATCTGCATGAGCAAGTCAACACCATAGGATCAACACCAACATCCTCTGAGAAATGGGATATGAATCATCACAGGGGGAGTTCTCTCAATGACGAACTTGCTGTCACAGCCAGCCAATCCAAAGTCGGTGAGTCCCTCCCTGGACAACTTTTGAAACGACTAGATCCCGTAGAGAATAGCTACCGAAGTATTGACGATATTTTGGGTGATAAGAGAACAAGGTTTTACTGGACCTATGAACTTCACACCAAATTTGTTGATGCAATTCGAGAGCTGGGAGTTGATTCGGCTAGCCCACTACGCATACTCGAGATTATGAATGTGCCGGGGCTCTCTAGAATTAACGTCGAGTCTCACCTCAAGTACTATAGGAGATTGCTAAGGGATGGAAGGATAGCGTTAAACCATCATAAAGCCAGTTGGAGCTCAAGTGTCGGGCAGAGTTACAACCACGATGATTGGAGAGCCGAGAGCACCCAACCGTGTTTCAGCAATGACGGGACCAGCAGTCGTGTCAGCAACTCCTCTAACCCAAGTCAGAATGCTCCGCCAAGCTATCTCAATACTCCTCAAGAGTATATACCGCAGTTCCAGCACATAGGGATTCCTCAGTTCGAGCGCGATTCGGTCATTAATGCTGTCACTGAAGCGGATCTGGCATTGGTAGAGAGTGCACATATAAACCTGCCGGTCATTGGAGGAAGTTCCAATTCGAGGGGTCAAGTTGCTCACGGCGAGAGCAAAGAGAGGAATCCCTCGCCTGCAGTCGACGACAGCCAATCTGGGCACCAAAGGCTAGAAAGAACAGGCGATTTCCTTGAGGAGGAGCTGGACACTTGGATCAATACTCTTCAAGAATGTATGTCTCGACCCCAACAGGGCAATGATGAAGGTTCCAGCTCAAAGACTCCAGTTCCTCACAATGAAGGCGATGAAGGAAATCTGCCCCCAACAATTGTTGATACCCAACTTGAACATCAATGGCTCGAAGACCCGAGCAATTTCCTTGGCGATGAGTTCAATCTTTGGCTCGATCAATTTGGAGCCGGAGGGCCATCGCAGTGGTGACGCAAGGCAGGTGACCAAACGTCTGATGCAAGGCATGGTTACTCGATGAAAAATGCTTAGACGAAAGGGGTGGAACACTCCTATTGAATATGTTGTTGATCGCACTGTAAGGTTCCCACGGGAACATCTTTCATTAATGTCTAGAACTAATTGCGCGTGAGTGTCAACATCACCCTTTGAGCATCTTCAAGCCGAGGGCCGTGGATTAATCGCTTAATCCGTGGAGCAAGTTCCCCGAACAATGACTATCACCCGCGGAGTATAATGGGATCTACCCCTTCAATACGAAATACGTTTGGCCGCGAAGCCACCTATTTGGTAAAACGATGTATCGTTCCTAAACGATCTTCAATCGAATACCGAAGTAATGTCTCATTTCTTTCCCTTCTCAGGTGATAAACGTGGATAAATCACTCAAGGAGCCATTTGTGCGAATAACAGAACAGACGTTGCCTAACTGGGGGCAGATGAACCATTGATGTTGCAAACACTCCAAGAATGGATAGGCGGATTTGATAGATGTTGTTCATATCAATACGCAATATCAGAACGGGATGAGAACCAAGAGTAAAGTTGTATCGTTCCAATTTGTCTTGAATTTGAGAATATGAATTGATACTCGTTATTTATCCTTGACAGGGGAATCGCCTTACAGACGAACATGTTTTCACATCCCATGTATTACCCGTTAGAATACATGACCAAGGGTAAATTGTATCGTTCTAATTTTTTGAAAAATTCGTGAACGTACAATAACATGTTTCTTCCGCATTTTCAGGATCTCCAGCCGCGGGAGACAGGTAAGTATCCCTTTCCACAATCCATTGAAGATGTTAAATAAAAAACAGAGAGAAAAAGAAAAGCTTTCAGAATCTAATGTCTAGAAAAGACATAGAATTCAAACTTCATTGGCATTCATGTCTTAAAACAGGAGGTTATCTGAACATGAATAAGAACATGCATGGTGCATCATAAAATCCCCTTGACGGGTAAAATTTTTGGAGAAAATGAAAGAGATTTTTTTTCCAATCAAAAGTTCAAAACTTTTAAAAGGACGTTTTCTCAAAAGAAAAGAGGCAAAGCCTAGTCCAAACACGTCCTACACACACTGGAGAGAAGTGGAGCGGATCAGATAGCAAAATCTGGACCTACGGAAGTAGGGATTATTCGCAACGATTACATGGGTTGGGATGACGGAGGCATTCGTTTCATATCCCTCAAACACTACAGGTGACCGTTGATAAACCCTTTGAACGACGGTTTTCATTCTTAACCCTGTCAAGAACCACCCCACATCGGGGCAAAATGGAGGTGAGTCCAGCGGTATCAGGAGAAAATGGTTAGAAATTTTCTTGCTCGGACTAACATCAATCTTTGTGTGTTGTTTATATGGTAATCCAAGTGCCATAGGATGACGAGAAGCATTCATTTCTCTATCCCACACACCATATCCTTTGCACAACCAAGTTGAGCCTGCAAATTCATTTCATAAACCCCTGTTGGTAATCATGGGATGTTTCAAGATGGAAACTGCATCACTCCAAGAACGGAAGAAACCAAGAGATGGGAGTTATAGAAAAATCTCATATCGGCGTTTAAATGTGCTATGATTCAAGTTGTATATCTAGCACAATTTTTCGAACATCGTAGTTCCCAAAGGAAAAGAAAAGGCGGGATTTCAACAAAGAAAAAATCCCCAGCATCAAGAAAAAGCAAAGTGCCTGGTAAAAGCAAGGCCTATGCTCGTGAAAACTGTTTGATTGATCCCCAATAAAGCCTAGTTGGGAAGAGAGAAAAACCCATAAAGGAGTCAGATCAAGAAGACTGCTCCCCAAATGATGTCAGCCGTGGTGCAAAAACACGGACAGAATTGTCAATCTCTTAATACCACAAGAGACGTTCTCTAAAGGACTTGTGCACACCTCAAAAGCGGTTGCACACCTCAAAAATGGAGGATGCAGAATGGAAAAGACATGTGACAAATTGGCAATGATCACCAATGTCAAATCCTTCGTGATTTCTGGGCGAAAAACAAGCCTTTTTCGGTCCCCAATCCTACCAATGTTACAACCCTGAAACAGTCTTCTCTGACTAAGACACTTGGGTTAACATATAGCTTAGCTCGAAGAAGTACGAGCAAGACTCTTTCTTTCTCATTTTGCAGGGTTCTTGACTTGTAAACCCGGAGCAGATGGTGAAGATTTTCATTCGATGACCTCGACTCCAAAGCGGGCCCCCCTTGAAAACCAATATCCAAGCCCAACATTACGGTCCCGTGGAAGACCTCCCGACCGATCAAAATGTATGCGCTGCGAATGAGCCTAAAACCTAGGCACAGGTCAGTAGGGAATTGAGTGTATCCCCTAAAAATCATCACCTCAAAACAGATGAGATGGCCTCCTTGTCGAGAAATTTTCCAATTGATGTTTTGAGGAAACTCTTTTTGGAAATTTTCAAACTGTTGATCAAGATTTTCCATACAAGGGATTTGTGATCACATTTGCATGTTGCAAGAATGTTTTGGATAACCTCCAGCATCAAAATGCACACCTCATGACTAAAGCTTAAGTCATAAAATTTTGTCAATTGGACAATTGCTGTCTTCTCAAAGATTACCAATATTTTCTTGGGGAAGAGAAACCCTTAAAAAAAAAAAAATCCTTTTCAAATATCAAACAGTCTCATCGGACGTGGAGAACCCTCGTCATGAGACCCCTTTTCAAAAATCAAGCAGTCTCATCGGACGTGGAGAACCCTCGTCATGAGACCCCTTTTCAAAATTCAGGTAGTCTCATCGGACGTGGAGAACCCTCGTCATGAGACCCCCTTTTCAAAATTTAGGAAATCTCATCGGACGTGGAGAACCCTCGTCATGAGACCCCTTTTCATTTAGGCAGTCTCATCGGACGTGGAGAACCCTCGTCATGAGACCCCTTTTCAAAGTCAAAACTGATGGTAGACACCGCCTGAAGGGTCAAACCAAGGTAGATACCGCCTGAAGGGTCAAAATCAAAGGTAGATACCGCTTGAAGGGTCAACACAAGGTAGATACCGCCTGAAGGGTCAACACATGGTAGATACCGCCTGAAGGGTCAACACAAGGTTGAAACCGTCATAAGGGTCAATTCATTGGTAGAAACCGCCATAAGGGTCAACTCATTGATAAATATCGCAGTAAGGATCAACACAAAGGTCTGATCCACCATACGGATCAAAATCCTTGGCAAATCCCAAAGCGTGGGATGCGCCTTCCTTAGGTTCCTACAAGTTAGGAATCCCATCATGGTACGACCTACCATACAGGTCAGAGCTTAATCTCCCTAGGATATTCTGAATGACGAGTCCTAGGCATCTTCTTGAAAGTCGTCGCAACCGGCAGCATCCGACAGGTGAGCTTCAGGTAAGCCTCTCTCACTCCGGCCCATGTTCAAATTGTTAGAGCAAACCGGGGATTGATTTGAGCTTTTATCAATGGGCTTAAGGATCCGATGTCATAACATTTCTTCTCTTATTTTCCCAGTTGAGTCGGTTAGGAATCAGGTGCCACCTTATCTTTGAGAGAAACCTCTAACGAGATTCCTCTCAAAGAGGGGCAGCTGTTGACACCTGATTTTTTTTACCATTTATTATTGTGATTTTTATTCTTTAAAATTAATTAAAAATATCAAAAAAGGTCATAAAATCACAAAATCAACTTTGGAAGCCTTGGCTTAGCCTTAGGAACCAATTTTGAACAAAAAATATTTTTTGGTTTTTTTTTTTTTTAATATTTTTTGAATTTATTTAATTATTAAAAATACCCGAAAAAAATCAGAAAAATACCATTCTTGGTCAGAAAAATACAAAAAATATTCAATAATTTTGTTTTAATTTCCTCTTCAAGTGTCTCACTTTAAATCTTAAAAATTCGGCTCGGGTCACTATGTTCCTTAACAAACATAAACCCGAACCGAGCCCAAAAATTCCTTTTCAAGTCTTTTAATTTTCGATTTCCACTTTTTATAAGCTATGACATTGGATTTTAAAGTCTTGAAGTGCAATTAGGTCAATTGGCCCTCCAATTTGATCAATTTTAACCAAAAGGGCTTAATTGCATAAAAATCTTTCAATTTAGTCCCCGGTTTCTCAATTTTTGAAATTAAATTTCATGTGGGCATACCCATTCAAATTAAACATCCCTACCCTATATTTTTCATCATTCTGAATCCACTGGTGGCCTTAATTTGGGCTAATTCGATCGTTTGGGTCCTCAATTTAGCGAAAATCATTTTCGGACCCTAAGGGTAATTTGGGGTTTTCATTAAATTTCAATAAATTGATTCATGAAAATACCCCTATTTGATGAAAAACACGCCAAGGAGTCCGATTTTGTCATCAATTTCATGAAAATGGGTTTATTTGGGGCTCAATTAGACAAAATTGGTCGAACCGGGCCGGTCGGGTCAGACCCGACCCGACCCGGTCCGACCGGGTCTGCAACTTTGTTGCAGACCCACCGCGCCGAACGTGAGAAAAAGCAGGGAACAAGGGGGGGAGCCGCGGCATTTGTTTTTGCGAGGAAAGGTGGACGACAGAGGTCATGAGGGACTCAGTGGACGGATCGGCGGCCGTGGAAAGGGCCGGTGGGCCATGAAAGAAAAAAAAAAGAGATTCTCGGTGTTGATGAGGGAGTTCGAGCGAGTAGAGAGGGGGACGGTAAGGGAAAAACAGAAAAAAAGTTCGGCAGAGAGGCAAGGGAGTGTGAGGAAGCCGGACCGAAGACCGTCGGACCGCCCCGAGCCGCCGCCGCCGCCGGCGAAGCCAGGTCAGTAGCCCTCCCCTGTTTCGCCCCTGTTTTTACTCTCATAGATAGAGCGTGTCGGTCCGGCTCGATGCCGATCGAGTCAAACAAAAACCGATAACACCCGGCTATCTTGAAGAGATGAATGGCAAGTCTAGATGACTGGTACAGCTCGGTGCCCATTGCCGAGCTTCGACGAGTTCATTTTAGCATTTTTCTGTATATGCATGCCGCCTGTTCGACGAATTGTCACCGGAGTACTCTTGGTCTCCGAGCTCGGTTTGGATCGTTGTCCATTCCTTCGCGTGATTTCTCCTTTAAAATCCATTTTTGCGCGTTCTTCCTCCCCGTTCTGTCATTTTTTTGCATGAACTGAGCCGAAGGGGGTCAAAACCGCACCTACCGTGGTGTTCGCCGGAGCCTCGAGCCGAAGGTCGCCGATCCGTGACCATTGGACCTCATGGATCTCAGGTAAGTCCCCGAACCCTTTTCGTGCTACTCCTTGCATGATTAGAGTCAAGTTTGGCACAAAACGTTCTCTGCGAATCACGCGCCGGCGCCGGATCTGTGAAACGCTTCCCGGCCTTCTTTTCGACGTATTCGACCCCATGTATGGTATGTATGTTGATGCCCAGTTCTCAGGGAGTTTAATGCCGTTAAAATGAGCAAAAAATACGAAGGTTTGGGCCCGGTTTACCCATTCCGGCGAGGATTCCGGCGACTTCGCCGGAATAATCACTGTTCCGGCGAGTCGCCGGTGGTCTTCTCCGGCGGGCTGCCGGGCCGCTGACTGGTCAACACTGACGTGGCACGCCACGTCAGCGGCCACGTCAGCGTTGGCGGGCCCGGGCCGATTAAAGCAAAGCCCAGATCGGACGGTCGTGGCTTCGCCACGTGTCGCGATCTGGGAATTTCGGAAAATAAAAATGATTTTCGGAATTATTAAAAGATTTTTGAATAATAAAATTAAAAAAAATTAAAAAAAATCGATCGGACGGCTGAGGATGCGCTACGTGGCTAGATCTGAGGCGTCCGTTCTCAATCCTTGAAACGACGCCGTTTTGATCAAGGAGGAGGTGGGTCGGACTTGGTTGCCGGTCTGGGTCATGGGCCGGGTCATCCGACCCGGTCCGGATTATTATTATTATTATTTTTTATTTTTTTTAAAAAAATAATAATAATAATAAAAAAATTCAAAAATTCAATAAAAAAATAGAAAATCATAAAAAAATTCAAAAAAATTCGGAAAATTCAGAAAAAATTCTAAAAAATTCCAGAAAATAGGAAATGGCCACATTCAACTGGCCATGACCTATTTCGGGTCATTTGACCCCCGATCTTTTCAGAAATGACGGTTTTGCCCTTCCGGCAAATCGTCTTCCAAACAAATTCTAAAAAATCCAGGAAAATCCCAAAAAATAGGAAATGGCCACAATCAACTGGCCAAGACTCATTCCGGGTGTTTTGAACCCCGACCCCTTCTGAAAATGACGATTTCGCCCTTTGGGCGAATTGTCTTCCAAAAATTGAAGAAAAATCAAGAAATTCCAAAAAATTCTCAAAGATGGGAAATGGCTACAATCAACTGGCCATGGAATATTTTGGGTAATTCGGTATCCAAGTCTTCCAAAAATTGACGATTTTGCCCTTCGGGCTAATCGCCTCCAAATCTTCCCATTTTACCCCGGTCCGAAATCACACCTTCCCTAAGCCCTTATGGCTATGCTAGGAAGCCATTGACTTGAATTGACGTGCATCGATGAGATTTATTTATGCACTTGATTGCGCTTTCATTTAAATTGATTGTGATTGATAGGAATAGTCTTCCAATCTGCATGAAACCCTGAACCAAGCCTACCTCACCTAAAATTGCCCATGCATGAAATCTTAAATAGGAAAATCACTCGCGTTAGGTACCGAAAGGGCGTTGGTAATGACACCGACGTAACCAAGTCCCCGAACCCAAAATCTCTGGCTCTGCAGAACTGATCGATCTCTCCCAATCGATCAGTAAGGTTTCCGGTCTACCCTCCAAGAAAGACCGGTGGCGACTCCAAATGCATGCACAATTTGCACATGCCACCACGATCACACTAAAGGTCGAAAGCGATCGACTCTTATCGTCGAATCCTTTGAAAAGTACTCCCGCCGCGATTTGGTATGGGCCTGGGAGGGCTCGCGCCGATCCCGCTACCCGAGATCGGTAATCCATTAGCCGCATCCGCTTTCGGACGGGTCGCGACAGCTGGCGACTCCGCTGGGGACTCTTGCTCTAGAACATATGATTCTAGACCTCAAGTGGACTTAGGCCGTAATTAAAACGCTGAGTGATTTTTCTAACCTTGCAGGCGCTCTCGAAGCCGAGGTAAGTCCGCTTATGGTAGGTGTTATATGTTTTTGGCAGATTGGAGAAATAAGGGGTGTAGTCCGTGATTAACATTGTCTTATGCAGGTTGGCGTAGGAATGTATGTTTTGTGGATGATTTGAAGCGCTGATTGATAAACTGTTGTGCATGACTTGCATTGTGGTGTTCACGACACATAGACACACACAACCGCGCCTAAAACCCCGGGCGCCCCTATAGGAAAACAATAGAAGGAACTGAAAATGGAATCTCCATGAGGAAAAACATGGGGTAATCCACTTTTTAATTCCGCTCACTTCGAACTATGGATCGAGTCCCAATGCAACGATAGCTGTGCAATGGAATCGGCTCTTCCCAGAACTCGAGGTGGGAACCTTAACCTTAGGTGCCAAACCCTCTGATTTTTAGAAGTTCACCATCACTTGTTTCATGCGCATGTCTTTGGGCGGTTGGTACACCTAAAACCGCACATAAGTCGACGAGTTTGGTTGGTAAGACTCTCTATACCTCGAATCTATTACAGTTCATATAAATATAGGCATTTCATTCATTGCATTCTGGTGATTAGATTAAATGCCATTTCAAGGATAGATGTGTGTGTTTTTTCCCAAACGTCCTTGATAGAAGACGAAGAGGATGATATCCCATGACAAGCACCGAGTGAGCAACAAAGGAGCCTACTATGGACATTATTGAGATATCGTCCAATGAAGATGACGAGTTGGGGCAAGTGATCCGGAAGTCACAGATCGAGCTTGGGGCATCCTTAAACGTTAGGATCACATTCCTTTGTTTAATTTTCCATTACTAGTCCTCTTGTATAGGGTTTATTTTTATCGAGGCTTTCTCTATCTCACCCCTTAGAGTGATTGTATTAGGGATCTATTGGTGTATACATTTAGATGGAACTTGGTTGCTTTTCTTTTGACAGGTCATGGGAATGTGATAGTGGCATTTTCTCTAATCATTCGAATACTCCCAAGTCAAGTTTATAATTCCTTTAGAGGAAATTAAAATTGGAAATCCTGCACGACCTTTTTGGTCGTATAGGGTAATCCAACCTCAATTTCGCTAGAAGGAATTATACACTTGAATTGGTCCATGCATGTTTTACGTCGCTGGTAATCCACGATAATTGATCGAGAACATCGGCGTTGTTTTGAATTTAATGACGAGATAGATGTCCAAATTACTCTCGTTCTTAACAAAACGGTCTTGATTTGGATGCCGTATCTTCAATTAAATTTAAAACACGTTATTATACCTCGCACTTTTGAGTAATTCGTTCCTCTCGAAATTGATCAAAAGCGATTATTGTGAATTACATTCCTTTCAATAGTATGCTTTCTTTCGAGGAATATTGATAAAAACTTTTCGCGCAAGATTAAAACCCTTGTAAAGGTTCTTGTCCTTATTAATCATGGGCAAGCATAGGATTGAAAGGGGTTTTTGATTTCTTTTTCAAATTATCCCTTCTGATTCTGTCTTTTTATCTGCAGGTAAAAAAAAAATAGGTAATAGAGAGAAATATTTTCCTGGACAAGTCTAAGGCTATTATCTCATCTGATCATGAGCGAGTTATAAAATCAGGACATATTTGCTCGGCTTATTGATATTATGGTTCGGCTCACCCAAGTCGAAGATGTTCGGATGCTCGAAGAAATGAACCATACAGAAGTTAAAACACACACACAAGAACTTTCATTTATTTTGCTCAGCGGAGGGTTTTCAGAAGCAGGTCATACAATTCGGGGCGGAAAAGTAAAGCCAAAGTGAGCCCTAATTAACGACACAAAGGAGCCCAACTGACCCTCCATGTTGTTAATGCTCTGCCCGTACTCACGACTCCGCATGTCCTGGTCCGCGAGCTTGAGGAAAAGGTTTCTGCATTCTCCCTTAACCTCAGTGACCTTGACCTCGTGTTCTTCGGTGATTATTTCCAAGTCCCGAACTAATCCATTCCCGTGAGCTATGTCTGCGGTTATTTTGTCAAGCCGTTCTTCCTGCCAGTCGCTTTGCAGCCTCAGTAGGACATTGTGGCGGTCGTGCTCGCCAGCGGTCAGGGATAGGGCCAATTGATCCACCAGTTTTCTCCTCTCGCGAAGCAACGTCGCGACCCTCTCATTGGCAAACTCGACGGCCTTTTTGTGACTATCGGCCAAATAGTTGGTCAGCACCAAATGATCAGACCGATCCTGGTAACGAGCCCGCAAGACGCGAGCCACGAGAACCTCCCGATCAGCAACACGGTAGGCCTCTAAGGAGTGTGCAAAGAGGGTCGGGAAAGTTCTATATTCCCTCCCCAGCGTAGTACCTTCGAGGGAAGTGGTATCTAAGTCCTCGAGCAGGACACGGATTTCATCCGCGGTTGCAGAATGATCGGTTATGTGCGCGTAACCGCGACCCAGTAGGTTATAAAGCTTTTCCCACTGGGCCAAGACATCAGTTGAAAAAGTGCGTACGGGAGAGGAGGCCATTTGCGTTGGGTTGGCTTGAGAATAAGACGAGTTTAACAGAGAGATTAGAAGGAAGAAGCTGATTATGCGAAAACGTTAACCTTCCATACATTAATTCCTCATTTTATAGCAACTCGAGGATGATGAAGGGTCTCAGTAATAATGCTGGTGGAGCCCAGTTAGGGGGTAAAGCAGGAGGTCCCCTCACGAGAACCATTGGATTCGTTTCGGTCCGCGATCTTCGGCTCATCAATTAAAAGATGTAAAAGATTTGTCGGGATCACCATTATTAGAGTTAGGTGGGAGGAAAGCGCAACTATCGAAGAGAGCCCTAACAGGGTTTGGCAGTCCCATCACGTTGAAAAGCTAAGCGAGAAATTCAAGGTCTTGAGGGGGAACGTTTGCCTAATGATGCTTGAGGAGCGTCTCCTGAACATGCAAAGTCACTCGAAGAAAACTTTATAGGGAGTGAACATACAGGAAAGAGTAGAGATCTGAGTGGGCGAGAACCAATCAAACATTTCTCAATCCAACATATTTAAGAGGTTACTGTCAGCTGCTAGAGGCGACTGACTCAAAAATCTCAGAAATTGAACCACAGAGGGATCTCGAAGATTCCAAGATCAAGTCTAACACCAAAAACCATGGAGCCCAACACTTCTGGCAACGGAAATCAAGATCACAGCGACGATGACAACGACATCCACAATGCTCAACTCGGGAAAAGAAGACGTCCTCACCAATACTCTCAGGAGGAAACCCAAATGCTGGAAACCCTTTTCAGTAAAAGCCATTACATGAAAAAGAAGTGGAGAATTGAATTGAGTCGGGAGTTGGGGATTAATCAGTCGAGGATCCAGTTTTGGTTTCAAAATAGGAGATCCAAATCGAGGGCTCAACGCAAACGTCAGGTGGTCGAGATTTTAAAGGAAGAAAACCAAAAGCTGCGAACAGAAAACATGAGGTATGAAAAAGCTCTCAATATTACCGTTTGCCCTCATTGCGATAACCTCGTCGCCCACGGTAAGATATTCCCCGATAAGCCTCACGCGATGATTGAAGACGTTCATTTACCACCCTACTCCCTCGGGGCATCTCCTGCTCAACTAGATTTTGCCGGAGTCACGCATGAGCAGGATGATCCTACAAAGATGATACAAATGCCTCCTGGGGGATGGGATTTGCATCGCTTTGATTGGAGTTATAGTTTCAAGGAGCTGGACGTTACCGCCGACCAGCTCAAAGCATATCAGCCTCATGCACAACAATTTTCGATAGGGTCGGGTCCTGCTGGAGATGAGTTAATCAGTCGTCAAGCCATCGATGCACTTTTGGGCCACGATAAGAGGAGGTTCGCTTGGCCCCCTGAACTGCATTCCAGATTCCTAGACGTGGTTCACCAAATGGGGATCGACTCAGCAACTCCGACGCGCATATTTAAGGCCATGAATGTACCGGGGCTTAGTAAGGAGCTGGTCAGGAATCACCTTGCTGCATACAGAAAGCTATTAAAACAACGTCGAGCGGAGCTAAACCGGGAGGAATCCGTCTCGAGCTCAAAAGTTAGGGGGGACCGCCATTGTAATGCTCAGGCATCAAGAGGTACCCGGCCAAATCTAAGCATCAATCAAGCTAGCAACCCGACCACCGGCAAACTGAGAGTTGATCAGAATGTCCTCCCAGGCCATTTCAACACTTCTCAAGAGCGCGTGTCACAAGTACAGCGAGTGCGCACTCCTCCATTCGAGCAACAGTCGGCTGGTGCTCTGCCTGCCGCTGGTCAACCCACGACAGACGATTTCTTTGATGAGGGGCTCGATGCCTTGTTCAATCAGTGGGAAGCTGGCATGCTTGGACAGCCATGATCTAGCACTTGACTCGGGGCACGATGGGTCAGTTACCACGAACACCCATAGGAAGAAGAACATGTTCACGGGTAGATCACTCATTTTATCCGTTGTAAAGTTCCTACGGGAACATTTTTCTTTAATGACTATAGTTAATTCTATATTAAAACCAACGCTATCGTCGAACATCGTCATGCTCAGTTGTGATGATCCCTTGTTAGATTAAGTCTGAAACCAGAGACGGTCTTTAAAATTTTGAGTGGCCACGAACTCATTCCTCACCAAGCGCCCGGATGCTGAAATGAAGAGTAACAGCATGCACAGGGAAAATGCCACTTTCGTTTGAACGATGAAAAGGGGTTGAGAGAAGATCATAGCGTTAATTCCCATGGAGCTAAATGAATTAAACGGAGTCATTAATTGCGGGCCCACCGCTGCTCCCCACGTTCTCGGGCCTAGAAAATCATAAAAGGCGCCGAAAGATTGTAGACCCACCACTTTGAAGACTGAACTAGGGGACGAGCGCAATACTCGATGAAACCGAATCAATGCAAGAGAGTTTGTGATCCTATCACGAGGAAAAAGAAAGGGGAATACAGACGATGAGTAATTGCAGGATCTCGGGAGGAGCGCTTGCTTGCTGGTCTTCATATGCAGCCTGAAGGATGGTTCCAGGACACGCACAATCACTTGAGAAAATTTCTAGAGTGAGCAAACACGTAAGGGCGAATCGAGAAAGCTGAGTGAACTAGATCAGCCCGAGATACCCCGATCCATCATGTTTAAAAGTTATTCCCATCTGCTAGAAACGCCCGACCTGGACATTTCTGAGCACGAACTGCTGGGAGACTTTGAAGATCCTGGAGCTGAATCCTGCCCGAAGGCCATAGAGACTGACTCCTCCAGCGATGAAATTCTAGGTTTCAGCTACGAAGAAGGAGTATACAATGATGACCGGAGTCGGAAAAGGAAGCAACTACAACGCCACACTCCAGGCCAAATCCGAGAGCTAGAAGCTTTCTTCAATGAATGCCCCACTCCAAGCAGACAACAGAAAATGGAGTTGAGCCGAAAAATAGGATTGGAGCTTTCGAAGGTCAAGTTTTGGTTCGCCAACAAACGAACCCGGGTGAAACAGCAATACGCAGACCATGAGTTACTGGTCCTGAAGGAGGAGAATGAGAAGCTTCAAGCTGAAAGCGCGAGATATAAGGAAGCTCTGACCAAGGCCACCTGCCTTAATTGTGGTAATCCTGTTGTCCTCGGCGAGGTGTTCCTCGATGAACCGTCCTTGTTGACGAATAACGCTCAGCTGTTACCGTATTCTCCACAGCATTTTTCGACACAGCCAGATATCGCCGGAGATCTGCATGAGCAAGTCAACACCATAGGATCAACACCAACATCCTCTGAGAAATGGGATATGAATCATCACAGGGGGAGTTCTCTCAATGACGAACTTGCTGTCACAGCCAGCCAATCCAAAGTCGGTGAGTCCCTCCCTGGACAACTTTTGAAACGACTAGATCCCGTAGAGAATAGCTACCGAAGTATTGACGATATTTTGGGTGATAAGAGAACAAGGTTTTACTGGACCTATGAACTTCACACCAAATTTGTTGATGCAATTCGAGAGCTGGGAGTTGATTCGGCTAGCCCACTACGCATACTCGAGATTATGAATGTGCCGGGGCTCTCTAGAATTAACGTCGAGTCTCACCTCAAGTACTATAGGAGATTGCTAAGGGATGGAAGGATAGCGTTAAACCATCATAAAGCCAGTTGGAGCTCAAGTGTCGGGCAGAGTTACAACCACGATGATTGGAGAGCCGAGAGCACCCAACCGTGTTTCAGCAATGACGGGACCAGCAGTCGTGTCAGCAACTCCTCTAACCCAAGTCAGAATGCTCCGCCAAGCTATCTCAATACTCCTCAAGAGTATATACCGCAGTTCCAGCACATAGGGATTCCTCAGTTCGAGCGCGATTCGGTCATTAATGCTGTCACTGAAGCGGATCTGGCATTGGTAGAGAGTGCACATATAAACCTGCCGGTCATTGGAGGAAGTTCCAATTCGAGGGGTCAAGTTGCTCACGGCGAGAGCAAAGAGAGGAATCCCTCGCCTGCAGTCGACGACAGCCAATCTGGGCACCAAAGGCTAGAAAGAACAGGCGATTTCCTTGAGGAGGAGCTGGACACTTGGATCAATACTCTTCAAGAATGTATGTCTCGACCCCAACAGGGCAATGATGAAGGTTCCAGCTCAAAGACTCCAGTTCCTCACAATGAAGGCGATGAAGGAAATCTGCCCCCAACAATTGTTGATACCCAACTTGAACATCAATGGCTCGAAGACCCGAGCAATTTCCTTGGCGATGAGTTCAATCTTTGGCTCGATCAATTTGGAGCCGGAGGGCCATCGCAGTGGTGACGCAAGGCAGGTGACCAAACGTCTGATGCAAGGCATGGTTACTCGATGAAAAATGCTTAGACGAAAGGGGTGGAACACTCCTATTGAATATGTTGTTGATCGCACTGTAAGGTTCCCACGGGAACATCTTTCATTAATGTCTAGAACTAATTGCGCGTGAGTGTCAACATCACCCTTTGAGCATCTTCAAGCCGAGGGCCGTGGATTAATCGCTTAATCCGTGGAGCAAGTTCCCCGAACAATGACTATCACCCGCGGAGTATAATGGGATCTACCCCTTCAATACGAAATACGTTTGGCCGCGAAGCCACCTATTTGGTAAAACGATGTATCGTTCCTAAACGATCTTCAATCGAATACCGAAGTAATGTCTCATTTCTTTCCCTTCTCAGGTGATAAACGTGGATAAATCACTCAAGGAGCCATTTGTGCGAATAACAGAACAGACGTTGCCTAACTGGGGGCAGATGAACCATTGATGTTGCAAACACTCCAAGAATGGATAGGCGGATTTGATAGATGTTGTTCATATCAATACGCAATATCAGAACGGGATGAGAACCAAGAGTAAAGTTGTATCGTTCCAATTTGTCTTGAATTTGAGAATATGAATTGATACTCGTTATTTATCCTTGACAGGGGAATCGCCTTACAGACGAACATGTTTTCACATCCCATGTATTACCCGTTAGAATACATGACCAAGGGTAAATTGTATCGTTCTAATTTTTTGAAAAATTCGTGAACGTACAATAACATGTTTCTTCCGCATTTTCAGGATCTCCAGCCGCGGGAGACAGGTAAGTATCCCTTTCCACAATCCATTGAAGATGTTAAATAAAAAACAGAGAGAAAAAGAAAAGCTTTCAGAATCTAATGTCTAGAAAAGACATAGAATTCAAACTTCATTGGCATTCATGTCTTAAAACAGGAGGTTATCTGAACATGAATAAGAACATGCATGGTGCATCATAAAATCCCCTTGACGGGTAAAATTTTTGGAGAAAATGAAAGAGATTTTTTTTCCAATCAAAAGTTCAAAACTTTTAAAAGGACGTTTTCTCAAAAGAAAAGAGGCAAAGCCTAGTCCAAACACGTCCTACACACACTGGAGAGAAGTGGAGCGGATCAGATAGCAAAATCTGGACCTACGGAAGTAGGGATTATTCGCAACGATTACATGGGTTGGGATGACGGAGGCATTCGTTTCATATCCCTCAAACACTACAGGTGACCGTTGATAAACCCTTTGAACGACGGTTTTCATTCTTAACCCTGTCAAGAACCACCCCACATCGGGGCAAAATGGAGGTGAGTCCAGCGGTATCAGGAGAAAATGGTTAGAAATTTTCTTGCTCGGACTAACATCAATCTTTGTGTGTTGTTTATATGGTAATCCAAGTGCCATAGGATGACGAGAAGCATTCATTTCTCTATCCCACACACCATATCCTTTGCACAGCCAAGTTGAGCCTGCAAATTCATTTCATAAACCCCTGTTGGTAATCATGGGATGTTTCAAGATGGAAACTGCATCACTCCAAGAACGGAAGAAACCAAGAGATGGGAGTTATAGAAAAATCTCATATCGGCGTTTAAATGTGCTATGATTCAAGTTGTATATCTAGCACAATTTTTCGAACATCGTAGTTCCCAAAGGAAAAGAAAAGGCGGGATTTCAACAAAGAAAAAATCCCCAGCATCAAGAAAAAGCAAAGTGCCTGGTAAAAGCAAGGCCTATGCTCGTGAAAACTGTTTGATTGATCCCCAATAAAGCCTAGTTGGGAAGAGAGAAAAACCCATAAAGGAGTCAGATCAAGAAGACTGCTCCCCAAATGATGTCAGCCGTGGTGCAAAAACACGGACAGAATTGTCAATCTCTTAATACCACAAGAGACGTTCTCTAAAGGACTTGTGCACACCTCAAAAGCGGTTGCACACCTCAAAAATGGAGGATGCAGAATGGAAAAGACATGTGACAAATTGGCAATGATCACCAATGTCAAATCCTTCGTGATTTCTGGGCGAAAAACAAGCCTTTTTCGGTCCCCAATCCTACCAATGTTACAACCCTGAAACAGTCTTCTCTGACTAAGACACTTGGGTTAACATATAGCTTAGCTCGAAGAAGTACGAGCAAGACTCTTTCTTTCTCATTTTGCAGGGTTCTTGACTTGTAAACCCGGAGCAGATGGTGAAGATTTTCATTCGATGACCTCGACTCCAAAGCGGGCCCCCCTTGAAAACCAATATCCAAGCCCAACATTACGGTCCCGTGGAAGACCTCCCGACCGATCAAAATGTATGCGCTGCGAATGAGCCTAAAACCTAGGCACAGGTCAGTAGGGAATTGAGTGTATCCCCTAAAAATCATCACCTCAAAACAGATGAGATGGCCTCCTTGTCGAGAAATTTTCCAATTGATGTTTTGAGGAAACTCTTTTTGGAAATTTTCAAACTGTTGATCAAGATTTTCCATACAAGGGATTTGTGATCACATTTGCATGTTGCAAGAATGTTTTGGATAACCTCCAGCATCAAAATGCACACCTCATGACTAAAGCTTAAGTCATAAAATTTTGTCAATTGGACAATTGCTGTCTTCTCAAAGATTACCAATATTTTCTTGGGGAAGAGAAACCCTTAAAAAAAAAAAATCCTTTTCAAATATCAAACAGTCTCATCGGACGTGGAGAACCCTCGTCATGAGACCCCTTTTCAAAAATCAAGCAGTCTCATCGGACGTGGAGAACCCTCGTCATGAGACCCCTTTTCAAAATTCAGGTAGTCTCATCGGACGTGGAGAACCCTCGTCATGAGACCCCCTTTTCAAAATTTAGGAAATCTCATCGGACGTGGAGAACCCTCGTCATGAGACCCCTTTTCATTTAGGCAGTCTCATCGGACGTGGAGAACCCTCGTCATGAGACCCCTTTTCAAAGTCAAAACTGATGGTAGACACCGCCTGAAGGGTCAAACCAAGGTAGATACCGCCTGAAGGGTCAAAATCAAAGGTAGATACCGCTTGAAGGGTCAACACAAGGTAGATACCGCCTGAAGGGTCAACACATGGTAGATACCGCCTGAAGGGTCAACACAAGGTTGAAACCGTCATAAGGGTCAATTCATTGGTAGAAACCGCCATAAGGGTCAACTCATTGATAAATATCGCAGTAAGGATCAACACAAAGGTCTGATCCACCATACGGATCAAAATCCTTGGCAAATCCCAAAGCGTGGGATGCGCCTTCCTTAGGTTCCTACAAGTTAGGAATCCCATCATGGTACGACCTACCATACAGGTCAGAGCTTAATCTCCCTAGGATATTCTGAATGACGAGTCCTAGGCATCTTCTTGAAAGTCGTCGCAACCGGCAGCATCCGACAGGTGAGCTTCAGGTAAGCCTCTCTCACTCCGGCCCATGTTCAAATTGTTAGAGCAAACCGGGGATTGATTTGAGCTTTTATCAATGGGCTTAAGGATCCGATGTCATAACATTTCTTCTCTTATTTTCCCAGTTGAGTCGGTTAGGAATCAGGTGCCACCTTATCTTTGAGAGAAACCTCTAACGAGATTCCTCTCAAAGAGGGGCAGCTGTTGACACCTGATTTTTTTTACCATTTATTATTGTGATTTTTATTCTTTAAAATTAATTAAAAATATCAAAAAAGGTCATAAAATCACAAAATCAACTTTGGAAGCCTTGGCTTAGCCTTAGGAACCAATTTTGAACAAAAAATATTTTTTGGTTTTTTTTTTTTTTTAATATTTTTTGAATTTATTTAATTATTAAAAATACCCGAAAAAAATCAGAAAAATACCATTCTTGGTCAGAAAAATACAAAAAATATTCAATAATTTTGTTTTAATTTCCTCTTCAAGTGTCTCACTTTAAATCTTAAAAATTCGGCTCGGGTCACTATGTTCCTTAACAAACATAAACCCGAACCGAGCCCAAAAATTCCTTTTCAAGTCTTTTAATTTTCGATTTCCACTTTTTATAAGCTATGACATTGGATTTTAAAGTCTTGAAGTGCAATTAGGTCAATTGGCCCTCCAATTTGATCAATTTTAACCAAAAGGGCTTAATTGCATAAAAATCTTTCAATTTAGTCCCCGGTTTCTCAATTTTTGAAATTAAATTTCATGTGGGCATACCCATTCAAATTAAACATCCCTACCCTATATTTTTCATCATTCTGAATCCACTGGTGGCCTTAATTTGGGCTAATTCGATCGTTTGGGTCCTCAATTTAGCGAAAATCATTTTCGGACCCTAAGGGTAATTTGGGGTTTTCATTAAATTTCAATAAATTGATTCATGAAAATACCCCTATTTGATGAAAAACACGCCAAGGAGTCCGATTTTGTCATCAATTTCATGAAAATGGGTTTATTTGGGGCTCAATTAGACAAAATTGGTCGAACCGGGCCGGTCGGGTCAGACCCGACCCGACCCGGTCCGACCGGGTCTGCAACTTTGTTGCAGACCCACCGCGCCGAACGTGAGAAAAAGCAGGGAACAAGGGGGGGAGCCGCGGCATTTGTTTTTGCGAGGAAAGGTGGACGACAGAGGTCATGAGGGACTCAGTGGACGGATCGGCGGCCGTGGAAAGGGCCGGTGGGCCATGAAAGAAAAAAAAAAGAGATTCTCGGTGTTGATGAGGGAGTTCGAGCGAGTAGAGAGGGGGACGGTAAGGGAAAAACAGAAAAAAAGTTCGGCAGAGAGGCAAGGGAGTGTGAGGAAGCCGGACCGAAGACCGTCGGACCGCCCCGAGCCGCCGCCGCCGCCGGCGAAGCCAGGTCAGTAGCCCTCCCCTGTTTCGCCCCTGTTTTTACTCTCATAGATAGAGCGTGTCGGTCCGGCTCGATGCCGATCGAGTCAAACAAAAACCGATAACACCCGGCTATCTTGAAGAGATGAATGGCAAGTCTAGATGACTGGTACAGCTCGGTGCCCATTGCCGAGCTTCGACGAGTTCATTTTAGCATTTTTCTGTATATGCATGCCGCCTGTTCGACGAATTGTCACCGGAGTACTCTTGGTCTCCGAGCTCGGTTTGGATCGTTGTCCATTCCTTCGCGTGATTTCTCCTTTAAAATCCATTTTTGCGCGTTCTTCCTCCCCGTTCTGTCATTTTTTTGCATGAACTGAGCCGAAGGGGGTCAAAACCGCACCTACCGTGGTGTTCGCCGGAGCCTCGAGCCGAAGGTCGCCGATCCGTGACCATTGGACCTCATGGATCTCAGGTAAGTCCCCGAACCCTTTTCGTGCTACTCCTTGCATGATTAGAGTCAAGTTTGGCACAAAACGTTCTCTGCGAATCACGCGCCGGCGCCGGATCTGTGAAACGCTTCCCGGCCTTCTTTTCGACGTATTCGACCCCATGTATGGTATGTATGTTGATGCCCAGTTCTCAGGGAGTTTAATGCCGTTAAAATGAGCAAAAAATACGAAGGTTTGGGCCCGGTTTACCCATTCCGGCGAGGATTCCGGCGACTTCGCCGGAATAATCACTGTTCCGGCGAGTCGCCGGTGGTCTTCTCCGGCGGGCTGCCGGGCCGCTGACTGGTCAACACTGACGTGGCACGCCACGTCAGCGGCCACGTCAGCGTTGGCGGGCCCGGGCCGATTAAAGCAAAGCCCAGATCGGACGGTCGTGGCTTCGCCACGTGTCGCGATCTGGGAATTTCGGAAAATAAAAATGATTTTCGGAATTATTAAAAGATTTTTGAATAATAAAATTAAAAAAAATTAAAAAAAATCGATCGGACGGCTGAGGATGCGCTACGTGGCTAGATCTGAGGCGTCCGTTCTCAATCCTTGAAACGACGCCGTTTTGATCAAGGAGGAGGTGGGTCGGACTTGGTTGCCGGTCTGGGTCATGGGCCGGGTCATCCGACCCGGTCCGGATTATTATTATTATTATTTTTTATTTTTTTTTAAAAAAATAATAATAATAATAATAAAATTCAAAAATTCAATAAAAAAATAGAAAATCATAAAAAAATTCAAAAAAATTCGGAAAATTCAGAAAAAATTCTAAAAAATTCCAGAAAATAGGAAATGGCCACATTCAACTGGCCATGACCTATTTCGGGTCATTTGACCCCCGATCTTTTCAGAAATGACGGTTTTGCCCTTCCGGCAAATCGTCTTCCAAACAAATTCTAAAAAATCCAGGAAAATCCCAAAAAATAGGAAATGGCCACAATCAACTGGCCAAGACTCATTCCGGGTGTTTTGAACCCCGACCCCTTCTGAAAATGACGATTTCGCCCTTTGGGCGAATTGTCTTCCAAAAATTGAAGAAAAATCAAGAAATTCCAAAAAATTCTCAAAGATGGGAAATGGCTACAATCAACTGGCCATGGAATATTTTGGGTAATTCGGTATCCAAGTCTTCCAAAAATTGACGATTTTGCCCTTCGGGCTAATCGCCTCCAAATCTTCCCATTTTACCCCGGTCCGAAATCACACCTTCCCTAAGCCCTTATGGCTATGCTAGGAAGCCATTGACTTGAATTGACGTGCATCGATGAGATTTATTTATGCACTTGATTGCGCTTTCATTTAAATTGATTGTGATTGATAGGAATAGTCTTCCAATCTGCATGAAACCCTGAACCAAGCCTACCTCACCTAAAATTGCCCATGCATGAAATCTTAAATAGGAAAATCACTCGCGTTAGGTACCGAAAGGGCGTTGGTAATGACACCGACGTAACCAAGTCCCCGAACCCAAAATCTCTGGCTCTGCAGAACTGATCGATCTCTCCCAATCGATCAGTAAGGTTTCCGGTCTACCCTCCAAGAAAGACCGGTGGCGACTCCAAATGCATGCACAATTTGCACATGCCACCACGATCACACTAAAGGTCGAAAGCGATCGACTCTTATCGTCGAATCCTTTGAAAAGTACTCCCGCCGCGATTTGGTATGGGCCTGGGAGGGCTCGCGCCGATCCCGCTACCCGAGATCGGTAATCCATTAGCCGCATCCGCTTTCGGACGGGTCGCGACAAGTGGCACCCAATTTGAATTTTTTTTTTAAAATTTAAAATTGATAAATATTTTTAAAAAAATCCATTTGGAAAATTGCCTTGTAAACTTCACATGCCAAGACTCTAGCTAGGTTGTTGATTCTACATCTTCTTTCGATGTCACCTCACGGCGTGACTTCTTTACATTGTATCGTAGCAGTGACTTCGGTTGTGTTAGGATGAGAAATAGCGGTGTCCCCAAAGTTATCGACATGTGAGATGCTTATTTAGAGACCGATATGGGATGTATTTTGCTTTTGAAAAATGTTAGATATGTTCAAGATATTCGACTTTACTTGATCTCCACGGGTGCCTTAGATGGTGATGGTTATTGCAATTCCTTCCACGATGGCAAATGGAAATTGACTAAACGCTCTATGGTGATGGAAGAAGGCAAGAAGACATGCACTCTCTACACCATGCAAGCAAATTTGATGTGAGGAGAGGTAAATACAGTGGAGGACTCCTCAGTTGGCTTGTGGCATATGAGGCTTGTGGCATTCTGAATTTCCTGTCATTTTGAGACTGTTGAATGAGAAATATCTATCGATGTATTTCAATTTTATTTCGCTCGGATTTGATCAATCCGGAGAAGGCTAACCAAAAGGGCATGGCTAATGCATAACAAGGTACGTGGACATAGGAAACTCAAAGAAGGAAATGACGCTTTGATCATAAGGATTGCCGAGGGAACATTTAGAGCCAATAAGGCCTATCAAATAACTATTAAGGAATCCGTGGCTAGCATTATGCGGTTGGAGTGCGGGTGAAGCCGCTTAACCAATGTATAATTTGCGAAATTTTCCTAAATTGAACAATGACGATCGAGACCGTCGGAACTAGTAATGAACCATCGCAATTACATGACAATCAAAGTCCTCTTATTCTGAGTCGTTCTAAGTGCGACAAGAGTCACAGAGTCAATACACGTAACGTCTGCAAAAGCCGCCCATTAGTTCGAGATAAACTGAAGGTACGATTGACGAGAGTTGACCACGAAATAGAAGCTCGAAATTGGCAATTGAAAATGAAAAATTTCAATATTGGAAAAGCATTTGACATCGTCTCGCCAAAGGTCATTCAAAATTGGAAAAATGAATTTTCGGACGGAAAGTATCAAAGTACCGTTTTGCCCCTAACCATTTACCCTTGTCTTAAGAGAAAAAAAGGATAAAATGGTTGTTTGGACTTCCCTTAGTGACTGCCAAAAATTGAAGAAGATGAGTCAATGGAAGTCAAAGCTTGGGTGATAAATTATTGGAGTTGCCATGTGTCACCATTTGGAGGGATTTGGCATTAATTACCCCCACAAAATCAATCTTGTCAATTAACCCCAATTATTTGTGGAAGACCTCCCATTAGCTCAGCCAAACCATCCTCTTCTCTCTCTCTCTCTCTCTCTCTCTCTCTCTCTCTCTCTCTCTCTCTCTCTCTCTCTCTCTCTCTCTCTCTCTCATTTTCCTTCTTCTTCCTCTTCATTTTTCATTCCACCGAAAACTACTCCAACCGACTAGTTCTGCCTGTCCCGTTCGCTACCCACAACCTCTACCTCCGGCCGTTCTTCCGCCGCGCGCCGACCACCAATAGCAAGTTCAACCTTCCCTTGACAAGTTCCAAGTGGTAGCTCGTCGATTGGTTGAGTAGTTTTTCCCGTGTAGCCCCGAGACCAAAACCGGACAGATTCTGAGCGAGCTGGGGTAAGGCTTCTGTTCATCATCTTAGAGACTTCGTTTAACTCCAAACTTTTTGTGGGATCTCTATAGTTCATGGAGCAGAGATTGTGGTTTTATTAGAGATTTATGGTGTTTTCATGGCTGATTTTAGGGGACTTCTACTGAGCAAAAAACTGACTACCAAGCATCAAGGGGAAAACCGAATTGTTTGAGGGCTTCGGGGTGTTGTTTCTCCTCAAAACGCTTGGTGAGTTTCCTCAACACTTGGATTAAGATATTAGCAAATTTATTTCGTAAGAAATTGGGACCTAGGATCGAGTTATGGATTGTTTGTGCGGATTTAACCAAAATCGATTTTTGCTCAGTTGATACTCTGTTTTGATCGAATCTGATGGGGGTTATTTTAAGGGGTATTTTGGCTTCAAAATGATCCGTGAGACTACATAAGACATTATAAGAGGTGTTATTGGTTTTTCTATTATTTGGCCAAATGACAATCTAAGGTACCTTATCGATCAATCAAAGTCACGACAACACCTCCTCAAGCACTCGACGAACGGCACTTCAATGATTTTGAAATTCTTCTTGGAGACACCTTGGATGCAATTCAGAAGTCCCCACGCACAAGTACTCAGATTATTGGTGCTTCAAGACTTCACGTTTTTTTTTCTTCAAGTCTTCGTTGATATCAAGTCCATTGATGTATACTATATATATATGCACGAAAGAAGAGCAACCTCACTTCAGCAAAGAAAACGCTGAAGTCAACCAAAGAGACGTCCAAGATATTCTTCCCTATTTTGGATAGCATTATTCGGCAACCCAAGAAAAAATAATGTCCAAGATATTTTTCCCTTTTTTGGACTTTTTGTACGCTGTTCTTGCACGAAGACCATATCAAAACAAATCAAAGAGAATTTATCTCTTATCCAACTCCAAACAGGAAATTCAATATTTCCACTAGCGTTTATATATTATAATTTTAAATTTTCACTTCGTGCTTAAACTCGAGACATATTCTAACAATCTCCACCTTGGCTCGACGCTTGAGCCAAGTCACAATCACTTCGCTGGTAATCCGAACATCACCGCTACTACACTCCCACAGCCCCAATGGGCTCAACCGTTACAGATGTAGTTCAAGTTCAAGCCATACTTGAACTTCGTCATAACTGATGACCTCATCAGAACACCAACTCCACATGCGCCTTTAACTGCTCCACAAAGACTATCTGACACAGGCTCCTCAACAACAGATAAAGAAAAACCACCGTTGCATCCATATCTGTCAGGAGATTGAACACGTACCTTGTCAATATCAACAGTAACAGCAACCGTTGGCTCTAGGCTCCACCTCGCAAAAAGCATCATCTGTGTCGATTACTTCGCTAGTATCTGCTACCTCAGGAGTTTCTGGTTGTAACTCCACCTCAAGCTGAACACCGTTTAGATCCGTATGAACACTGCCACAATCACTCCTAGTCAGAAGTACTGGAGACTCGTCAAAGGTAACTTCTCTGCTGCAAACATGTGAATTTATATTCGGGCACCACAATTGATCACCACACTCACCTCGTGCATAGCCATGGAATATGCACATTGCCCTTACTTCGAGCTTACCATCACTTACTCGATAATAACATGGGCAACTAAACATTCTAAAAATAGAATCATCAGCAACATTACCTAACCACACTTCTTCGGTAGTCCGATATCCAATCGCAGTCGATGTGGATCTATTCACCAGATAGCTCGCCATACTAAGCGCATCCGCTGGAATTCTCCCAGCCATACCAGCACTAGAGGTCATTTTACGGGCCGTCTCTAGTAATGCTCTGCTCATCAATTCTGCAAACTGTTGTGGTTTGCTAGCGCTAGTGCGGTATTTCACTATGCTCTTTTTCATGCAGAATTTATTTACCAACTTCGAGCAGGACTCCATGCTACTATCAGTTCGAACATGCTTGATCAACTTACCAGTCTTTGTTCCGATCAAAGCTCTCAACTTCGTATTCCTAACAACAGCATCAAAATTGTGTTTTTGCACAAACATCCAAGCCTTCCTCGAGTAGCCATTAGACTCTCGAACAGATGTCGATGTCTCAGGAGCAAAACTTATCAATGTCTCACCTTGAATTTTATACAGGTCACTATGCTTGATTCCTTTTATTATCACCAGGGCACCTCGAACAATCTTCAGGACTCCACCTCGTGAAGAATACCTGCATCCAGCTGAATCTAGGGCACCCAAGGAAATTAAGTTCTTTTTCAATTCTGGAGCGTGCCATACTCCAATCAATGTCCCCACAATACCATAATGCATTCTGAATTTAACATCACCAATACCCGCAACATCGCATTCAGTGTTGTTTCCCAACTGTACTTTACTACTATCCATGTATTGATAAGAAGCAAACCAGTTCATGTTTGGTGTAGCATGAAAAGAACAACCAGAATCCATAATCTATCCGTCAAACGACGAATTCTTAGTGACAGACAAGACACAATCGACACCATCAGAATTTCAGCTATAGCTGCAACGTCATCTGCAGATTCAACTCTAATTCCCTTAACCCTTTCGTTTTTCAGTTCAAAATAATTTCTTCTAAGATGCCCTCTCTTGCCACAGTTCCAACAGACATCATCGCCAGTCCTAGACTGACTGCGTCTATTCATGTTCATACTACTTCTGCTAATACGAGTACAAGTTTTTCCTCTTTCACCTACTAAAGCAGTAGATATAGATTCGCCAGATTCTCTTTTACGGATATCCTCACTTAGAATTAAATCTCGAATCCCATCAAACGTGAAATTAGTTGACCCAGAAGAATTACTAATAGCAGTAATAGTAGTATTCTAGCTATCAGGCAATGAGGATAATAGAATCAAAGCACGTACCTCATCTTCAAAGTCAATCTCAACTGAACTCAATTGACTAACGATCACATTGAATTCATTGATATGATTAGCAACAGATGTACATTCGCTCATCTTCAAGTTAAACAGACGTCGCATCAAATAGACCTTGTTGATCGCAGAGGGCTTCTCGTACATGTCCGACAAGGCTTTCATCAAACCCGCAGTGGTCTTCTCCTTGACAATATTAAACGCGACGTTACGAGCTAACGTCAGCCGAATAACACCCATCGCTCGTCTATCCAACAATTCCTAATCGGGTTGCTTCATCGTTTTTGGTTTCTTCCCAGACAGAGGCTCGTGCAGCTTCATCTGATATAAATAATCTTCTATCTGCATCTTCCAGAAACCAAAGTCATTCTCCTCAAATCTGTCGATTTTCACTTTAGCTTCTTCTGTCGCCATCAATTCGCTTCAACTCAAGCAAGCTTAGCTCTGATACCGATTGTTGCGCGGAACAAGCGATCGAACGAGAAAATAGACAGAACGAGTAAAGTAAATCGGACACCAGATGTACGTGATTCGATCGTAAAGGCCTACGTCCACGGGGTGAGCAGCAACGATCCCACTATAGAACGAGCGATACACGGAGATTACAGATCACACTCGAGTTACACAAACACACTCTTGGTGTTTTCCAGCCCCAATTACATCCAAGAACGCACACAGTGTTTAGCACATAATTCCTAGCGAAATAATTTTTCAATCTTGCAAAGGAATTAAAACACAAATCTAACCTCAAGATTTAACAGGTTTTGACATTTGAATTATTGATGAAATTTCGCGGAGTAAATTCCACGAGCAAGCACTCGACGAACGACACTTCAATGATTTCGGAATTCTTCTTGGAGACACCTTGGATGCAATTCAGAAGCCCCCACGCACAAGCACTCAGATTACTGGTGCTTCAAGACTTCACATTTTTCCTTCACGTTTTTTTTTCCTTTAAGTCTTCGTTGATATCAAGTCCACTGACATATACTATATATATATATATATGCATGACAAAAGAGCAGCCTCACTTCAGCAAAGAAAACGTTGAAGTCAACCAAAGAGACGTCCAAGATATTCTTCCTTGTTTTGGATAGCATTATTCTGCAACCCAAGAAAAAAGAATGTCCAAGATATTCTTCCCTTTTTTGGACTTCTTGCACTCTGTTCTTGCACGAAGACCATATCAAAACAAATCAAAGAGAATTTATCTCTTATCCAACGCCAAACATGAAATTCAATATTTCCACTGGTGTTCATATATATATATATATATAATTTTAAATTTTCGCTTCGAGCTTAAACTTGAGACATATTCTAACACAAACAACAACCACCAGTTGAAAAAAAAAATCTGAATGGACTGAACTATTCATATACTTAAACCGAGACCAGGATAATAAAAAGTTAAGTTACAAGGCTCCTAAAATCACATTTTTCGGTTATTATAATCTTAAACTTTCGTTCGCAAGATACATGAGTTTAAAGGTTTTGGCGGATTACTTTTGTAATACCTATATGAACATTATATAAGGGGAACTACTAACTTTACAGTCTTATAGTACTGTCAATTATTTCTGACCACACGGTCTTCCAATCAATGAGTGCTTTATGTAAAACACGCGGTGATAATGTGTGAATCTACAATTGAGATCGTACCGTTCCTGAGTCAGGAAAGCATTTCACCTGTGTAAATATATCACGATTTAGTCCAGTCAAGTACAAAATGTCGCCCGACACTTTCGCTTGGAGTGCTCGTTAAGAGAGAGTTTGGGGTTATACCCACATTTACTCAAAAGCTTGGCCCAACTACTGCTCAACACCAAATCAGCTAGTATTCGCGGAACGTAGTTTTGATGCCTGGGGAGATCGTTGATAATGGAACGTTGTTTTAGCGGAAGGTTGCTCCATTGCAGATTTTGACGCATGCACATACGTCAGATTACTTCAACGAGCCGTCGGACATCAAAATTCGAATTATTGAATCCATGGGATGACTAGAGATATCACATCACAAGAAGACTTCTAATTACGTGTCAAAGACGGACTTCCTAAGCCATAAAATATTTTTCCAGCACCTTTTAAAAATGGATCTCAATTTCTTTCTTGTTTACTTATAGGGTTAATACCATGAAAAACCCCAAACTGATATACTTATAATAAATTTATCCAAACTATTTTTTTAACCACAAAATTCTAAACTGGTATATTTATGATAAATTGACCACAAACTATTTTTTTGACTACTAAAAATCTTAAACTGGTACAACTATGATAAATTTATCTAAAATTATTTTTTTACCACAAAATTCCAAACTATTATACATATGACAAATTTATCATTTTTTATGCTTGTGTTCATTTTCTTCCACTCGTTATAAGCTAGTACGAGCATTCCTTCTCATAAAACCGTCAAAGAATTCTTCCGACATCTTACACCTCTCTCTCTCTCTCTCTCTCTCTCTCTCTTTCTCTCTCTCACGCACTCGGAACGCATAGCACCGATGTCCGACGACCTGGTCCCAGAAGTGGTGCTGAGATCGGGCGCGAGGATGCCACTGATCGGAATGGGTGGGTCAGCGACCAATCTGCCGCCGTCCGACGTGCTGACATCCATATTCCTCGACGCCATCGAATTCGGGTACCGCCACTTCGACACGGCGGCGTGCTACGGCTCCGAAGAGGCGCTCGGCCAGGCAGTCGCCGAGGCCCTGGACCGGGGGCTCATCAAGGGACGCGGGGACATCTTCATCACCACCAAGCTCTGGTGCGCCGACGCTCATCCCGGTCTCGTTCTTCCCGCCCTCAAGAAGTCTCTCCAGTAAATTCTTGATCATTTTCCTTCTGATCTTTTCCTTTTCATTTTGACTGCTTCGCACTATATACAGTTCTAATAACAACACCCCCAACCCCCCCCCCCCCCCCCCCCGCCCCCCAATAAGTCAGCAATTAACTTCAAACACCATACAAGAAGTTCTTATTGAAAAGGAATAAAAAAAAATCAGCAGATATCTCTAAATGATCAAAATAAAGATAATATATCATGTAAATCACTCACGTATTGATCCTTTAGATATTTCTTTTGATTTTTACACGATTCCGCACTCCAACAATTCTGATTTTTTGCTTTTTGGTTTGTTATTTAAATGGTTCCTCCATACAAAAAATTTAGGCGATAGACATCAACGTTCACTTCGGATACATTACTATCTGTTGCATGCATTATTCACTTCTGATCTCTTCCTACTGCTTGGTGTGTATTGATTTAAATAGGAGGCTAGGGTTAGAGTATGTGGATCTCTATCTAATCCACTTGCCAATAAGAGTGAAGGAAGGAACCGTAGGGTTCGATTTCAAGGGCAAAATGTTGCCCTTCGACATGAAAGGGACATGGGAGGCCATGGAAGAGTGCTCCAATCTGGGCTTGGCCAAGTCCATTGGTGTCAGCAATTTTGGCACCAAGAAGCTCTCTCAACTCCTCATGCACGCCACAATTCCTCCTGCTGTTAACCAGGTAAAATAAAGAATACATGTGTATAAATATTGAATTATTCCATCAACTTCTTTTAAATTTCTTTGAGGGTTCACCATTGATTTAGGTGGAGATGAATGTGGGATGGCAACAAGAGAAGATGAGGGAATATTGCAGAGAGAAGGGAATACACGTGAGCGCCTGGTCCCCATTGGGCGGGATTGGAACTCCTTGGGGTTCATCTGCGGTTATGGAGAGTCCTGCGCTTAAGGAGATTGCTATCGCCAGAGGAAAGACCCTGGCTCAGGTAAATTCTTTTCCTCTGAGAAGTAGACAAGGCTTCCATGGTTACTCTGAAGAGGAGATACTGTAATTCGAACCTGAGAACTATTGTATATAAACCAAATGCTAGTCCAGTCAAATCGAACCCATGCAATTTGATTTTCATGACTTAAAAAAAAGACGTTCTCTCAAAAATTGATAGGACCATATATTTGTAAACTACCACAAAGTACCGGTAAACACACATTTGGGTACGGAACGTGACTAATTTGGAAAAAAGAAAGTAATATTTTTTAGGTTAGAAATTTTCTCGCCTGGTATTTAAGTGAAAGGAGGGAAGAAAGTGCAGTTGCTTATTATAAGAGAAGGCAATGGGTAACATCTTCCTCCATGCACGTCCTTGTCAATATAGTCTCTCCAGGATACAGATCCCCTGCCTTAAAAGGGGGGGGGATCTATCTCTCCTTGGCCATTGGATCTTCTCCCTACAAAATTACTTGGATCCCTCCAGGAGACAAATCCCCTGCCTTAAAAAGCAGGGGATCCTGATCCCTCTCTCTAAGGATTAAAAGCTTGTGTGCATGAATGACAATGACTTGTCAGTACCATAAAGAGATAATAGGTTTTGTGTATGGCTTCTCCAGCAACCACACAATAAAACTCTCGTGATTCTAGATTAGTGTGGTCTTGCTCTAATACATTTTGGGTCTAGACTTGTTGGTAACTCGGGCTGGGCTCTGATACGAGTGTTGGGTGGTCTTGGGCCTCTCTCAATCCAAAAGCTAGCTCAAATGATGAGGTTTTTCCTCACACTTATAAATCAACCAACAGCCCATTCCACAACCGATGTAGGACAATCCCAACAATATGAAGGTTATCTAAAAAAATTAGAGAATTAGAATTTCTTTTCCCCATTTCAACTTCCAAATACTAAGAGGATCTTCAACTTTACTTTTCTCTTTCTTTCTTTGTCAAATGTCACCATAATAATAATTATTTTTTTGGCGGCATGGCAAAACCAAATCTGAATATGTAAGATAAATATTATTGTTACAAAGCATTTTCCAGATTTTCTCTATCTTAGTGCATTGAGGAACAAAAACTTTAGTCATCATTTATATAAATCCCAATCGATGAAGATTACTCGGCTAATTTCATGAATCACGGGATTCAATTTTCTACATCTCACGTAACTCTGCATGTAAATATTACAGGTTGCACTGAGATGGATACATGAGCAAGGGGCAAGCGTGATAGTGAAGAGCTTCAACAAAGAGAGAATGAAGGAGAACCTGCAAATCTTGGATTGGGAACTTAGCCAGGAGGATTCAGACAAGATCAGGCTTCAGATCCCACAGAGGAGAGGATTTTCTGGCGAGTCGTTCATTTTCGAGGATGGGCCTTACAAGTCGTTGGATGAGTTTTGGGATGGAGATTGTTAAGGATATTTAGATATATTCTAGAGTTATTTAGGGTGGTATTTCTTCTCGTTCTATATATCACTCGAGATTATGCATCTATCTCTTTTAATATTGTTTATCCTTCTTGATTGAGTATATTTGGTGTTTTTGTTTATTTGATTTCTTCAATAGTGATCTCATGAAGCCTATAAATAATAACGCTCATTATCACATATTGAAATATATAGAATTTCTCCAATTCTTAGTTTTAACTAAGATTATTGAATTAGATCACACATATGATGATTTATACATGATGATTATGTATCTCTCTCTCTCTGATGATCTCTTGCAGACGACAATGATTAATAATTGCAAAAGTTCCTTGTTTATTTTTTCGCGTTGCAAAGTTATATGAACTCAACCTTGTGTTTTCACTGTTAACAATATCCTCTCTCCGCCAATGAAGTGGTCTTGAATCTTGACACTTCGAATTGAGCCACAATATATGTTGGATTTTCATAGGCAAAATAACATTAGGAGTGCCAATATTTGTGTACGGCGTTTACTTTAGTGCCAAACTTTTCTGTCGGCTCACTTAAATGCCAAATCGAAGAAAAATGATCGCTTAAGTGCCATTTCCGGCCAAGAAATAATCATTTAAGTGCTAATTCCGACTAAACCATATACGTGGCATTTTTTTATTATTAATTTTTTAATATTACGTGGCAATTTTTTCAAATAATCAGTCCATGTGGCATCCACATAGCGTCCACGTTCAACTTAAAAAATAGTTATTTTTTAAAAAAAATTAAAAAAAAAAACAACTGCAGAAGTTTGCAGTTGCAGTGCAACAGCGTGGGGCTTTAAACCAACCCTCATCGTCGCTGCCCAACATCGTTAGAAGTGACCGGTGATGGGTGGGGACTTGTTGGCCGGGCCACGGCGACCTACACTCTCATATCTCAGTCCCAGCTCCTCCCTTCTCTCGCTCGCCCTATTCCTGAATTGGCGAAACCTTACATCTCTGGATTTTTCTCGCCTCGACGACCTACACTCTCACAGATTCACCTCCCCTTCGGCGAAATTGGGGTGCTTGCATCATTGGGTGTGCATTCAATCTTCCACTTTTCCTCTTGATTTTGGTTTCCGCAATTTTTGTTTCGCTTCTACCCATCTGGCTGATCTGGTATGGGTCATGAGTTGTTTGATTCCTACCATCGACACCATTTCTCTTGACTACGACATAGGGGTGGGTTCTGGCGTCCTGGTCATCTCCTCAGATTGTGCTGCAAAACGTTGGTGAAGAAGCCAGTAATTTCCCGGATTCAAATGGGAACACTGGGCAAAACCATCGCTAAGGCTCGACGGGGCGACCCCTGCCCTGCAGTCTAGTGGAGGGGCTGCCGACCTCGGCCGACCAGCTCCCATGGCCGTCGATGGTGGGGCAATAGCGGCGAGGGCTTGCACAGCCCTCGCCTTTGCAAATCTTGACTTTTTTTTTTTACTTTTTTTGTTGTTTAGTTAATTTTTGTAATTGTTTTTATTTTATTTTTCAATTTTTAGCTTATTAGGTGGAATATTTTTATTAGTTTTTGGCTTTTTTTAATGCTGACAAGGATATCCAGCGAGCCACGTATACGCCACACATGATTTTCGGCAAGTCACGTAGGACTTGGCACTGAAATAGACGCTTTTGGAAAAAATGAGCACTTAAGTGATAAAAAAAAATATATTGGCACTCCGTACACAAATATTGACACTTCTAATGTCATTCTGCCGATTTTTATAGGTATAGTCTGTGGAATTGGCATCGACTGTCAAGATGACACCATATAAAGCAGCCGACTAGCTCTCCCAATTCAATAGGCACCAAAAGAAGTTTCTTCAGAGTTCTGATGATGCATTAATCGATTTGGAAAATTGGAAGAAGATTGATTGCTCATTTCCAATTGGTCACGTTTCAGCTAAATTCGAGACAACAAAAAGCCATCTAGAACCAGCTCCTTGTTGTTTGCATGGAAAAGGACAGAGCAAAGTTCAACACCAACTCCTAGACATAAGGAAAATCGTGGGGTAGTTTGTCGAGTACTATACTTTGATGTATTCCTCGTGTACGAAGGCTCTATTTCTTTTAAGAAAAAGGAATAATTTGAAAAATATGTTCTGAAAATAATCTTTTTGCATGTGGACAATCTTTTATGTATTTCCCATAGTACGTCTTAAGTGTCGTGCTAGTAAAGAGATTGGGGATGGGGCCAATGTGTATCAGGTCAGGAGTTCGATCCCCATGAGTACCTCATGTGCATGTACATAGAAGAGAGGAGTGAGACAAAATGAATGATAAAATAAATTGACCGCACCACCCATTTCTGAACAGACTCAATATTTCGTATACTTAAATCGAGAAAAGAATAATAAAATATTGAGGTACTCGATCCATAAAATCTCATTTTTGTGTGATTAAATCTCCAACTTTCTTTTGTTCAAGAATCTGACGAATCACTTTTGAATTACCTATGTGAACATTGCATAAGTACACCATGATTTAGTTCAGTCAAGTACAACAATAGTATTTCGACAAAAAAAAGTACAACTATATTAAAAAAAATTACATTTTCTAGGAATTTTCCAAGAAAATGAGGGCGGCATTTATAAAAAAAAAAAATCTGTCTTGGTTAGTAGGGGTGTCAATGGGATAGTTCGGTTCGGTTTTTTTAAATAACCGAACCGAAAAATTATGGTGAATGCATGAACCGAACTGAATAGCGTCCCGAACGAGTACATACCGAACCGTACCGAACAGAATTTTCGGTTCGGTACGGTTCGATTTTCCGGTTTTCCTGATTATCTCTTTTATTCGGTTTTTCATATTGTTTCTCTTTTTCTTTTTTCTTTTTTTAATAAAATAACTTACCCTTTAAAACAAGAAAATAACTCTGTTTTATGTAATTGTCGAATCGCCGGACCTTATTTTTCTCCAAAAAATGATAATAAACAATATAAGTTGTTAGCACCTAAATTTTAATTTTAGGAAAATGCATTGATTAAACAGAAAATGAGAATTAACCTTGATTCTCAAAAATAATAATAATAATAATAATTGTCGCGACCTAAAATAAAATTTTATTATCAGGCAAGTTATCGAGAACTAACCTAATGCGGATCCTCCCAAACCCTACCGAATCGCAACACGGGAAAAATTAGAACAAATGAGGAGTCGCCACTAATCGTTCGAGGTAGGTCGATTAGAAACCTAGGTGAACTAGTGGGAGAATTAATTCACCGCTGCGAACCAGAGATTTTGGATCCGGGGATTTGGTTACGCTAATCGACTTTGACTAACGCCCTTTCGGTACCTAGATTCCTTTTTATTTTGGATTTTTCTTGAAAAGATTGATGATTTGGAAATCAGCTCAAGGCTTTTTCTTTTTTCTATTTTTGTTTTGTTTTTGTTTTTTGTTTTGTTTTGTTTTTGTTTTCGAATAAAAGAAAAGTAAATGAATTACTGATGCAATGCATGACCTAAAACTATATGACACGCGACGAATTATTAAAAGATACAAAACCTCAAATAATTGAAAATTACAAATGAAGAATCGACTGACTCAAAAAGCAAAATTCAATATTACACTTCAATAATTCCTAAAAAACTAAATGGAATTTCCTCCGACATTCTCGTCATCTTGGTTTTGTTGGGCTTGGGCCGCCGTCTGATCCTGGACATCTTCCTACTTGCAAGGCCCACACCTTGGAACGGTTCTGATAGCCCACCACCTCTTCTTGATCCTATGACCTAACTCTATTAGGCCCATAACATTGGGCTTTTCCTAATCTATCTAACCCTAATTAACTGAAAATTACATTACAAATAAAATGACTTGGGAAAAATATGGAATGACATGCGAGATGACATGGCAATATGCAAGATGAAATAATCATTCATTTTTTTGGGAAATTCGAAATTTGCCAACCAAAGACCGAACTCGCCATTTTTTTTTTTATTTCTTTCGAAAATTTTTATTATTTTTTATTAGTTTTTGAAAATTATGTCTATTTCCCATTAAATTCAAAAATCGATCTAGGATTTGCCGCCAATTACTCTAAAAAATATTAACGCGTCTTCCATGTTTGGAAATCGAGATCGCCATCAATTAATCGCGCCTTCCTTTTAAAAATGTGATCAGATTCACAATTTTCTAATTCGCATTTTTTTTTACCGAACGAAATCGATTTGGAACGGGAAACTAACCTTGATAAGGCAACGACAGAATTTCAATCAATCAATCAAATTCAATCAAACAATTACATCGACATGGCAAGAATTCGAAAATCCGCAAAAAATCAAATTTTATTTCCGAAAATTCAACCTTGCCAATTTAGCATTTTTTTTGTATCAAGCCCGGCAAATCGCATCCGCTGGGTAACGGACGGAACCGACCATAGCTTGATTTTTTTATTTAGCAAAAAGGGTTTTTGATTTTGTAGATTCGCGACACATGCAATGGTAAATAAATTAAGCTAAATTAAAATCAACCAAGCATGGCAAATCAAACCAATTATCAAACACAATCAAAAATTTTTTAAAAAAAATTATACCTAAGCCGAGCTTCCTTTTCGTCTTCGAGTTAGCGCCCCCAAGATAGATTCGATATCCTGTGGAAAACAAGGAAAGGGTAAATAAAAAAAATCTCCAAGGCCAATGATGGTGACGATTAGATGGCCAGCCAGCAACAAAACTCTAATCCGTGGCGAAAATGACTTTGGAACAATGGCGTTCTGCGAAGATCTTCGGACACGAACTTTGAACTCGGGCTCGGCAACTTGACCCACGGCTTGGCCACTCGGCCCAAATTCTCGGATACAGCCCAGGCGCTTGGCCCAGATGCTCGGCCACAGCCCAGGCGCTTGGCCCAGATTCTCGGCCGCGGCCCAGGTCAGGAAACAATAGGGCACAAGCGACTCAACAGGGACGTCGGGAATGAGGGAAGCTTCGGTGAGGCTCGGCTGCGGTGGTAGCTTGAGTCGGCGTCGAGGTTCGGGTCAACGACTAGGAGCGTTTCGGGGCTCGAAAGGACGGGCCACGGCGGCTTCGGAGGTTGTGGGTCGACTCCGGGACACGGTCGATAACTCAAGCTTGGGTCTTGAGGGCCTACGGTTCACCAAGATCACGGCAGCCGCGGCTCAAGGGCTGAACAGAAGGTGGGATTGAGCGTCGGAGGGAGCTCGACCTTGCAACGGCTCGGGTGAATGAGTATCGTGGGCTTGCGAGACCGGCTGCGGTTCGGCTCTGATGTCGTCGGGGCCTCGAGACAGCGAAGCAGCGGGACAGCAGCGTCGGCGACAGATTGGGACTGGGTAGCAGTGGCTGGCCCGACGGACTTGCGGGGCTGGACACGGCGTCGGGGCTGCACTGATGCGTCGGATCTGGAGGCTGGGCTGCTGAACAACGCGGCAACAAGCCGCGACGCTGCCGGGCAGAGGTGTGGGGCTGAGCAGATGACTCGAGTCAGCCGGCTACGGGGCTGGGCAACTGCCAGATCTGGGTCGGATGATGTCCAACGGTCGCCCGGCTGTTGGTGGAGGCTTTGGGTGGCGATGGAACCAGGCGGGGGCGTCGTGTGGCCTCAGGTTCCAGGGATGTGGTCGGTTTGGACAGCAACCAGAGGAGGGAGAGGTCTGCGTCGAGGTCGCGGCTGTTGGCTGGTGAAGGGGACAGCGGAGCTGGGAGGTTTCGAGTGTTGGGTTCGAGTGGATGGCGCGGCGGCGTAGAGAGGAGGTGTCGTCGGGGTCATCGGGGCTGAGATGAACAGGTCCTGCACGCTCACTAAACAAGAAAACAAAAAGAAGAAAGAGACAGGGTGAGGTCTGTTCGTGGATGAGATGAGCAAGAGATCTGTCATGGAGTTATCGCAAAAAAAAAGGGTCCCTGAAAGTGTGGGATTAGAGAGAGGTTCGGGAGTGATTTTTGCTATCGATAGATCCGGATGAAGAGAGAGTTTTTGTCCGAAGGAAGAGAGAGAGAGCTATCCAAGGGAGGAAGGAAGAGTCTGGCTCAAGGGAGATTGTCCAGATTTTTTTTTTCGAGAGAGACGTAGGGGGATTCGGCCAGAGAGAGAAAGGCGTGAGAGTCTGTCTCAAAAATTTTTTCTTTCCTTTTTCACGTGATGGTGCCAATAAAACGATCCCGTAAATCTCTCAACCTCCTTGACTTTTCTGCTTTTCCTTCCCAACTAAACGATCATGCACGGATATCATGGGTTGTGTTGATTCCCTCACACACTGGTCAATCGACTGATGGCTCTGAAAAAAATTCAACTTCCTTATTGGAGTGCTCATGTCTAATTTGACGGATTTGATTTCCAAACTCAAACCTCGTATTGCCTTGTTGATTAAGCTTGCGGATTATGGATCGGCAGGACAGTGCTTTCGGCGCAATGGTTTCACGGTGGTTCATATTGGTACTTTTTGCTTATTTGATCGGTAGCCTTGTCGCACCGAAACTGGCGTGCAATTCTCACCTTGTTTGGATTTCCTCCACTGATGATGAAATATATATATATATTTTTAGAATCGAGGTTAATTCTCATTTTCTGTTTAATTAATGCATTTTCCTAAAATTAAAATTTAGGTGCTAACAGCTTGCCCCTCTTTGAGTGGAAGCTCGGAGAGATTTCGCTTAAAGACCAAAAGTGGCACCTAAATTTTTATTATTATTGTGATTATTTTTTTTTTTGGAAATGATGCAATGCAAGACTGAAAATAACATGCGTCTAACTTCTTTTTTCAAAGAACTCGTGCATGGGTCGCGTAAGGGGTATCTGTTTCTGCAAATACCTTATACGCTGAGGATTCCCTTAATCACCAACGCTGAGAGGATCTTAAGGTACTGGGCCCACCCGTCCTCAGGAATTTCTTTCTTCCTGACTCGGGGCGACGCAAGATGTCTGTAGGCCGAATTTGCGAGTTCTGGATCGCAAGTCGGTAATGCTTTTGTACCACGATCATCCGCTCATCACGTGAAACATTAGCTGTGAGTAAAATTTTCGAACCACGATCATCCGCTCATCACGTGGAACGTCAGCTAAGAATAAAGCTTTGAAACCACAATCATCCGCTCATCCTGTGGAATGTCAGCTGAGAAATACCTCTGCGTCACGATCATCCGCTCATCACGTGAAACATTGGCTAAGGATAAAGTTTTCGAACCACGATCATCCGCTCATCACATGGGACGTCAACTGAGAATTGTCTGAGAATAAAGCTTTTCGAACCACGATCATCCGCTCATCACGTGGAACGTCGGCCGAGAATAAAGCTTTCGAACCACGATCATCCGCTCATCACGTGGAACGTCGGCTGAGAATTAAGCTTCCAAACCACAATCATCCGCTCATCCTGTGGAATGTTAGCTGAGAATTGGCTTCTGCGTCACGATCATCCGCTCATCACGTGAAGCATTGGCTGAGAATAAAACTTTCGAACCACGATCATCCGCTCATCACGTGGAACGTCGGCTGAGAATTGTCTGAGAATAAGCTTTTCGAACCACGATCATCCGCTCATCACGTGGAACGTCGGCCGAGAATAAAGCTTTCGAACCACGATCATCCGCTCATCACGTGGAACGTCAGCTGAGAATTAAGCTTCCAAACCACAATCATCCGCTCATCCTGTGGAATGTTAGTTGAGAATTGGCTTCTGCATCACGATCATCCGCTCATCATGTGAAGCATTGGCTGAGAATAAAGCTTTCGAACCACGATCATCCGCTCATCACGTGGAACGTCGGCTGAGAATTAAGCTTCCAAACCACAATCATCTGCTCATCCTGTGGAATGTTAGCTGAGGATTGGCTTTTGCATCACGATCATCCGCTCATCACGTAAAGCATTAGCTGAGGGCCGGATTTGCGAAATGCTGGTATCGCAATCAGGTAAAAAAAACTAATCACATTCATCCTTTATGTGAAACAGTGGACAGAATTACGAAATACTGGTATCGTAATCTGAGAATATCTGAATCACATTCATCCTTTATGTGAAACAGCGAACAGATTTGCGAAATGCTGGTATCACAATCTGAGAATATCTGAATCACATTCATCTTTTATGTGAAACAGCGAACATATTTGCGAAATGCTGGTATCGCAATCTGAGAAAATCTGAATCATGTTCATCATTTACATGAAACAGCGAACAGAATTGCGAAATGCTGGTATCGCAATCTGGGAAAATCTGAATCACATTCATCCTTTATGTGAAACAGTGGACAAAATTGCAAAATGCTGGTATCGCAATCTGAGAAAATCTTAATCATGTTCATCATTTACATGAAACAGTAGACAGAATTGCGAAGTGCTGGTATCGCAATATGAGAAAATCTAGATATGGTGCTCGAGTTTTGGATCAAGCGGGCCTGATTGTCTTCGGGGATCTTCTGTCTAGATCACCATGCTTAACTTGATACCTGAGTTGACTGAAACCCGGCTTTTAGGATTTACTGAATTGGCTTGCTCAACCTGTTCAATTCATAAGAAAATGGTGTTTTGCATGAACCTTGATGCAAATGCAACAACTTGCGATTTTCTATTTGCATTGTAAAGCTTCACTGGGGATTTTGTCAATAAGGAGAACTATATGATCTTTTCGACAACATTTGACCAAATAGAATGAGGAACCTTCAGTGAGAAAGGACTTTTTCTCACTCTCTTTGAAAATGCTATTTGACCCGATCATTGATGCGGGCATGAGAATCACTCGGAGCTGTCCTCATCACACTTGATAAGGGTCAGGGTAATCTTGCAATTAGTATGACCAGATGTCGCGACCCTCTCGAGGTTGCATGTGGGCTCTCGAGGGCTAATGGGCCGTCCAATCTAGTCGGACGCGGGCCTCTCCCAAGGCCCGTTACCCAAATCGCAACGGAGGTATGCGTAGTCGACCTTCAGTGTGGTCTGGTGACATGTGCTAAGTGTGCATGCCATGGAGTCGCCACCAATCATTTTTTGGAGGGTATGATTGGACCACCCTATTGAATAGTCGGGAGTTTCTATTCAATTCTGCGATAACCAGAGAAATGGGTTCGGGGACTTAGTTACGTCAACTGTCAGAGTTGACGCCCTTTCGGTACCTAAGTTGACTGAATTTTCTGACCTAAGATTTCATGCAGATGAGTGGAGTACGAATCCTAAATCTAGGAATTCATGCAAATAGGAATGACTATCCTAGCAATCACAATCAGTAATAAAATGCGCAAATCAATGAATCCAAATATGTAAAATAATCACACCAAATCAACATGACACTCCTAATAAGGCTCTATTAGCCTAAATAAGTATCAATCAAGCTTAGGAATGATTTAGACATGATTTTACCCATCAGGGGTAAAGTCGTAATTTTGAGACAAAAGGGACGATTTGCCTAAAAAGGGAAAAATCGTCATTTCGGAATGAATCCGGAGTAAAACAATGTCAAAAATAGGTTTGGTCACTCAATTGACCCATTTCCTATTTTTTTTGCAATTTTCATGATTTTCTGGAATTTTAGAAACCGATTTACCATTCGAAGGGGTAAAATCGTCATTTTCTAAAAATGGGAATGAAATGTGAAAATCTTAGACATAAGGTTTAGCCACCTATCTGGCCCATCACCAAAATTCTAAGCAATTTCCACAATTCATCGGAATATCAAAGACGATTTACCCTTTGAGGGGTAAAATCGTCATTTTGGATTAAATGGGAGAAAATCCAAAAAATGGAAACAAGTCAATTTTTTTTGTCATTTTCAGCCTTCAAAATTTTTTAGAAGTTTTTAGGAATTTTCTGCAATTTTTCTCAATTTTTTTTTGAATTTTTCCTTAATAATTCATTTTTTTGGAATTTTTTTTATTTGATTTTTTTTATAAATTTCTGAGAATAAATCCCAACTGACAGTCCCTAACTCACCACGTGGCGCATCTGCAGACGTCCGATCTAGCATTTTTTGTTTTTGTTTTTATAGGACGCAACACAATGCAAAAAATAAAGAAGATATTAAGTCATTATACAACATAAACATAAGCAAATGAGATGGGATCCGGTGAATTTTACGACGTCGGAGTCCGTCGGTGCTCGTGCAACAATGTGTGGGGGGTATAAACCACCAGCAGGAGGCTCGGCCTTCCGATTCTGGGGTAGCACAATATAATTTACAGAAAATAAATAAATAAAACACCTTGGACGCCAATAGGAGGCTTAGCCTTCCGATTCTGGGTGTTTTATGCGAAATATAGAAATGCTATGACATAAAGTAAATACACAGCAAATATTTAGACACCAACAGGAGGCTCGGCCTTCCGATTCTGGGTCTTTATGCGAAATATAGAAATGCTATGACATAAAGTAAATACACAGCAAATATCTAGACACCAACAGGAGGCTCGGCCTTCCAATTCTGGGTCTTTTATGCGAAATATAGAAATGCTATGACATAAAGTAAATACACAGCAAATATTTAGACACCAACAGGAGGCTCGGCCTTCCGATTCTGGGTCTAATAGGTAAAATGTAAGGAGTGAGAGGTGGTCTTACCAAGATTGAACCCAAAACAAGCTCGGAAATCCAATTTGGCCCTCGCGGACTCAAGTCTGATCAGTCTGACCTTTGCTCCTTCAAACAGCTCAAGATTGAACCCAAAACAAACCCGAAAATCCAATTTGGCACCCGCGGACTCAAGTCTGATCAGTCTGACCTTTGCTCCTTCAAACAGCTCTACGGGACAAACGGCTGGTCCAAATTGGGCTCACGATATGTCATTAGAACGGCAAGAGAATAAGCTTTCCAATGGTATATGGCTCGTTTGCATACGATGTCTAACGAAAGAGTTATGGCCGAAAAACTGGACGATTTTTGATCTGAGCGGCGAGCTGAGCGAGAGGAAAAAACGAAAATGAAAGAGAGAGAGTTGAGGGAGAAGAAGAGTCGGGAGATGATGAGGGGGAGGAGATAAATAGGCAGCGGGAAGGAGAGAGGGAGTGGGGGAGAGAGAGAGAGAGAGAAAAATATAATAATAATAAAATAATAAAAGTAAAAATAAAATAAAATAACAAAAAGAGAAGACAAAATCATTAGTCCCCTTTTCCTTTTAAATGATGATGTTTCCCTCCTTTTCCTTTTAATCATTACAAATATTTTTGTCAAATTCAATTTTATGGTGATCAGAGAACACCTAAAATCAAACCTGAATTTTACTATTTATGAGGTTAGAAAATAGATAAAATAAAAATAAAAATACCGACTATTTTTATATATCTTTGTGACCTCAAATATTATTTTTCTTGATTTTCTTCTTTTTTTTTTCTTTTTTTTTTTCGAAAATATTAAAAAAATGAAAATTATGAAAATTATTTTTTTGGTCAAAATGGTTCATTTAGCTTGGCTAAGGTCACCAAAATTGATTTTTCAATTTTTCAACTTTTTATGGATTTTCTATGAATTTTCAAAAAAATAAAGAAAAAAGGAAAAAAAAAGTTGATCAAAATTTAGGTGTCAACAGCTGCCCCTCTTTGAGAGGAATCTCGTTGGAGGAATCCCCTCAGAGGTTTCTCTCAAAGACAAGGTGACACCTGAGTCCTGATCGACTCGACTTGTGAAACTAAAGGAAAATGAGTCATGACATCCAGTTTTTCATGCTTGTCGATGTATGCTCTTTCTTGAAGGGGGAAACATTCATTTGACATGAGAGAGTGAGATAATAGAGAGACATACCTGCCACTTACCTGTTCGATGTTTGTGCGATTTTCGCGGTGTTTGATGGATTCAAGAGAATTTCTAGGAACTCGTTACTAGAGTATCCTAGAGAGGTTAAGCTCTGACCCGTATGGTAGGTCAAACCATAATGGGATTCCTAACTGATAGGAATCTAAGGAAGACGCGTCCCATTTGGGATTTGCCAAGGATTTTGATCCGTATGGTGGATCGGACCATTGAGTTGACTATTTAAGTGATTTTCACTATTGGATTGACCCTTCAAGCGGTTTCTACCATGAGTTGACCCTTCAGGCGGTTTCTACCATGAGTTGACCCTTTAGGCGGTTTCTACCTTGAGTTGACCCTTCAGGCGGTTTCTACCTTGTGTTGACCCTTCAGGCGGTATCTACCATTGGTTTTGACCCTTCAGGCGGTATCTACCTTTGGTTGACCCTTCAGGCGGTTTCTACCTTGATTTGACCCTTCAGGCGGTTTCTACCTTTGTGTTGACCCTTCAGGCGGTTTCTACCATGTGTTTGCTTTGAAAAGGGGTCTCATGACGAGGGTTCTCCACGTCCGATGAGACTGCCTGATTTTTGAAAAGGGGTCTCATGACAAGGGTTCTCCACGTCCGATGAGACTTCCTAACTTTTGAAAAGAGGTCTCATGGCGAGGGTTCTCCACGTCCGATGAGACTGCCTAAATTTTGAAAATGGGTCTCATGGCGAGGGTTCTCCACGTCCGATGAGACTGCCTAAATTTTGAAAATGGGTCTCATGACGAGGGTTCTCCACGTCCGATGAGACTGCCTGATTTTTGAAAAGGGGTCTCATGACGAGGGTTCTCCACGTCCGATGAGACTGCTTGATTTCGAAAAGAGGTCCCGGGACGAGGGTTCTCCACGTCTGTTGGGATTGCTTGATTTTTTTAAAAAAGTGGTCCTGGACGAGGGTTCTCCATGTCATGCTAGGACTGTTTGATATTTTTGAAAAGGGATCCTAGGACGAGGGTTCTCCACGTCAAGCTAGGACTGCTTGATTTTTGAAAAATGGGTCCTAGGACGAGGGTTCTCCACGTCATGCTAGGACTGTTTGATATTTTTGAAAAGGGGTCCTAGGACGAGGGTTCTCCACGTCAAGCTAGGACTGCTTGATTTTTGAAAAATGGGTCCTGGGACGAGGGTTCTCCACGTTTGATAGGACTTTTTCTTTTAAAAGGGTTTTTTCTTCCCCATTTTTTTAGAGATCCCGAAGTTTGTCGGGAATTCAGTTATGAAGCAGTAAAAGATTTTATTTTGACAAAGCTTCACTTGAGTATGTAGAGGCGACATTCTGGGAGCTGGGTTCTCCAGGTATCCTGTAGAAAGTTCAAACCTGAAAGATTTTTCTTCACCAAGAAAATGTTAATAATCTTTGGGAAGACAATAATCGTCCAATTGACAAAATTTTATGACTTAAGTTTTAGTCATGAAATGTGCATTTTGATGCTGGAGGTTATCCAAAGCATTCTTGCAACACACAGATGTGATCACAAATTCCTTGTTCGGCAAATCTGGATCAAACAATTTGAAATTTCCAAAAAGAGTTTGTTCAAAACATCTATTGGAATATTTCTCGACGAGGAGGTCTTTTCACCTGTTTTGAGATAGTGGTTTTTATAGGGGATGCACTCAATTTCCTACTAACATGTGCCTAGGTTTTAGGCTCATTCGCAGCACATACATTTTGATCGGTCGGGAGGTCTTCCACGGGACCGTAATGTTGGGCTTGGATATTGGTTTTCAAGGGGGACCCGCTTTGGAGTCAAGGCCATTGAATGAAAGTTTTCATCATCTGCTCCGGGTTTACAAGTCGAGAACCCTGCAAAATGAGAAAGAAATAGTCTTGCTCGTACCTCTTCGAGCTAAGCTATATGTTAACCCAAGTGTCTTAGTCAGAGAAGACTGTTTCAGGGTTATGATGTTGGTAGGATTGGGGACCGAAAAAGGCTTATTTTTGGCTCAGAATTCATGAGGGGTTTGACATTGGTGATCATTGCAAATCTGCCACCTGTCCTTGCCTTCTGCATCTTCAATTTTTGAGGCGTGCAACCGCTTTTGAGGTGTGTACGAATTCTTTAGAGAGCGTCTCTCGCTGCATTAAGGGATTGACAACTCTGTCTGCGTCTTTCTTCCACGCTTGACACCATTTGGGGAGTAGTCTTTTTGATCCGACTCCTTTAGGGGTCTTTCCCTCTTCTTTTCCCTACCAGGTTTCTTTAGGGATCGATCAAATTGTTCACCCGAGCATCGGCCTCGCTTTTACCAGGCACTTTGCTTTTTCTTGATGCTGGGGATTTCTTTAATCTCTTGTCGAAAGTGGGATGCTTGGCAATTGTGCTAGATATATGACTTGGCTCTTAGCACGCTTGAGTATCAACTTAGTAGTTTTCTTCGTAAACCCTAAGTCTTGAACTTCTCCGTTCCTGAAGTGATTTGTCTTTGCTTTGGAACTTGCAATGATCACCAATGGGTTTATGAAATGAATTTGCAGGCTCAACTTGGCTATGCAAAGGATATGGTGTGTGGGATAGAGAAATGAATGCTTCTCATCATTCTATGACATTTGGATTACCATATAAACAATACACAAAGATTGATGTTAGTCTAAGCAAGAAAATTTCTAACCATTTTCTCCTGATGTTGCTGGACTCACCTCCATTTTGCCCCAATGTGGGGTGGTTCTTGATAGGGTTGAGAATGAAAAACGCCGTTCGAAGGGGTTGTCAATGGTCACCTGTAGTGTTTGGGGATAAGAAACGAATGCCTCCGTCGTCCCATTCCATGTAATCGCTGCGGATGGTCCCTACTTCCGTAGGTCCAGATTTTGCTATCTGATCCGCTCCACTTCTCTCTCAAGTGTGTATAGGACGTGTTTGGATTAGGCTTTGCCTTTCGTCTTTTGAGAAAACGTCCTTTTGAAAGTTTTGAACTTTTGATTGGAAAAAATCTCTTTCATTTTCTCCAAAAATTTTACCCGTCAAGGGGATTTTATGATGCACCATGCATGTTCTTATTCATGTTCAGACAACCTCCTGTTTTAAAACATGAATGCCAATGAAGTTTGAATTCTATGTATTTTCTAGACATTTGATTCTGAAAGCTTTTCTTTTTCTCTCTGTTTTTTATTTAACATCTTCGATGGATTGGGGAAAGGGATACTTACCTGTCCCCCGCGGCTGGAGATCCCTGAAAATGCGGAAGAAACATGTTATTGTACGTTCACGAATTTTTCAAAAAATTAGAACGATACAATTTACCCTTGGTCATGTATTACATAGGATGTGAAAACCCATTTTGCCTTGATGGCGAGCCCCTGTAAAAAAACAAACAATAAGTGTCAGTTTGCGTTCCAAAATTCAAGATAAATTGGAACGATACCGCCTTGTTCTTGCTTGGCGTTTTCATTTGAACACAAACGCGCGTCTTGCAGAAATTGGCCAACTATATTGTGGCCACGATCCCTCCGTTTGGTTGGCGATGAATCATTCTCAAGGATTTGCCCCAGAGGAGATCCATTTGTGTTTTTGGGCGCATTCCAGCGCCATTCTTCAAAGTTCCTTTTATTCAAGGAAAAAGGAAATTGTTATCGGAATGCATGTCAAAGCATGATGTGTGGAAGCGATACTTTTTACCCTCCACTCGATCTTATAATCAAAGACCATTTCTTGGAGTGTATGACTTCCAAGGCCGATAATTTTGTTCGCTCCCCAATTAGTGAGTTCTTTTCTTTTGTGGCTTTCGGCGCCAACGCCTTCCTGCTAAATGAGGAAAAACTCATGTTACATGTGGGATCTTTGGAGATCAAATTGGAACGATACAAAGTTACCGTTCACCCAAATTTGTATCTTGGGGTTTACTTCTGATGCGGACGACTATGTCATTGCGTCCCTGGATTTTGCCAGAGAAGAAACGTCCGGCGTACAAATGATTCACTTGCCCCAGTTAGGCATGGTTTTTCATGCCTGCCCCAACTAAATTCATTCCTGCATTTTGCTGCAATCATCATCCACTTTGGGAATGTCTTCTCTCGTCTGTATTTATGGGTGTTGTTCGTGAGATTAACGGCCGTTCTGCCCCAGTTGGGCGACGTTTGTCCTGGCAACATGCCTTAGCACTTTCTGTGTTTGTTGGCAATTTTCAATTCAATTTTGACAACGTCCATGCACCTGCACATGAAGAAACAGGTGTAGGTTTTGACTTCATTTGAAATTTCAGGAAAGAGATACTCCCTTCGGGGTTTCCAACATTTGAAGGGACGGTGTTCTTCAAGTATTTTGCCTTGGTAAGGCTTGTCTTGATGTTTGTTATCTCTGGATTTAATAATCCTGGTCCGATGCGTCTTTATGGGGGATCATGAGAGTTTGCCCCCGGTTTGGCCTCTTCAAAGAAAATGGGAGAACTCACTCCCATGGGTTTCGCCGATTCTGATCTTCTATCTCAATTGTCAGAATCTTCAATTATTTTTATCCATCTCTAGATGGCTTGACGGTCTTGGGATTTTTCGTGTGGCGATTTTGTGATTCTCTCGATCATCGTCGCCATTTGAAGTATTTGATGTTTTTCTTTTCCGGGTAGCGGAGCGATTTGTCCCCAGCCACTGGATGCTTTGTCTGGGGCTGGCTGATTTAGTCGTAGGCAATTTGATCCTGCCGCATTGACGCATTCAGGCTATTTGACATCAGTAAGCTTGGGTTTACTCGTGATTGAGTACTTCAACAACCTGCGCGATGAAAGGAGTGAAAGAGTCAATCACCGCGTAAGGAGCTTTAATTGAAACGATTACGGATTTACTATCCCCGCTCTGGTCACTTCTGGCATCCAAGACGGTGGAAATTCTTCAGTGGTCCCATTCATTCTCGTCATCACCTGCAAGAATGAAAAACCATCTCAACTCGTGAACCAGTCAATCTGATTTGGAACGGATACAACTTTTTCGACTTAGGGAGAGCCAATCCTAATTAGGTTGCTCCTTCTTCATAATTTGATTTAATTTGTCATTGCAATCCCAATGGGTGACATCTGCTGAAGGCACATTTCTTTCTGTCTTATAGGGAAGACAAATTTTCTTTCGTTTGTCTTTGACCATCTTATCCTGTGGACAAAAGACATAAAGGTCCCCGTCAGGTATAATATTCGAAGGGCTTATTGGAACGATTACAGTTTCACCATCGTTCCATGATCATCTTGCATGTGATCGGATGAGGACATTTTTGACAAATGTATGCCATGTAAAACACGTCCCTCGTGTCTATCCACAAATGGATTTTCCTTCTGTACCTGTTTTTCACCTGAGAGGAAAAGATAGGAAATATTATGCCGGTATCTGATTGAAAATCAATTAGGAACGACACGTCTTTACACTTGACCCGGCTGCCCCGGTCAAAAGGCATTTGCCCTCATCAGTTGACTCTCCAGGGTGGTCCAGCGCTTTTCCATGCCATCCTAGTTCGTTTAAACTCACGACTGATTCTTCACACAAGTCTTTGGATTTTGATTCATAAGCGGCGCTGAATGACCTTTTGGTTTCGAGGTGTACCAATCATTCACATACATGCGCATGAGACCAGTGAGGTTTGACTTCTAAGAATCAAAATAGGGTTTGGAACCTAAGGCCAAGGCTCCCACTTCGAGTTCTAGAAAGGGTAGATTCCATTGCACAACTATCGTTGCATTGGGACCCAATCCATAGTTCGAAATGAGCAGAATTAAAAATGGATTACCCCGTGTTTTTCCTCACGGAGATTCCAATTTCAATTCCTTCTATTATTTTCTTAAAGAGTGCGCCCGAGGTTTTAGGCGCGGCTGTGTGTGTTCATTGTGTCGTGCTAAAGCAATAAACATGCATTTCATTTAGCAAACACCGCTTCAATATAAACATCCACACAATCATACATCCTAAACTCCTACCTGCATAAGACAGAGTTAACGAACACTTCACCCCTTATTTCTCCAATCTGCAAAAACATTTAACACCTCAAGGGTTAAAGTACGTACCTCAACTTGAAGAGCATCTGCATAAAACATGTCAGAAAAACCAATCAACTTTTTAATCGGCTCAAGTTCTCTAAGTCCCCAGCGGAGTCGCCAGTCTGTCGCGACCCTCTCGAGGTTGCATGTGGGCTCTCGAGGGCTAATGGGCCGTCCAATCTAGTCGGACGCGGGCCTCTCCCAAGGCCCGTTACCCAAATCGCAACGGAGGTATGCGTAGTCGACCTTCAGTGTGGTCTGGTGACATGTGCTAAGTGTGCATGCCATGGAGTCGCCACCAATCATTTTTTGGAGGGTATGATTGGACCACCCTATTGAATAGTCGGGAGTTTCTATTCAATTCTGCGATAACCAGAGAAATGGGTTCGGGGACTTAGTTACGTCAACTGTCAGAGTTGACGCCCTTTCGGTACCTAAGTTGACTGAATTTTCTGACCTAAGATTTCATGCAGATGAGTGGAGTACGAATCCTAAATCTAGGAATTCATGCAAATAGGAATGACTATCCTAGCAATCACAATCAGTAATAAAATGCGCAAATCAATGAATCCAAATATGTAAAATAATCACACCAAATCAACATGACACTCCTAATAAGGCTCTATTAGCCTAAATAAGTATCAATCAAGCTTAGGAATGATTTAGACATGATTTTACCCATCAGGGGTAAAGTCGTAATTTTGAGACAAAAGGGACGATTTGCCTAAAAAGGGAAAAATCGTCATTTCGGAATGAATCCGGAGTAAAACAATGTCAAAAATAGGTTTGGTCACTCAATTGACCCATTTCCTATTTTTTTTGCAATTTTCATGATTTTCTGGAATTTTAGAAACCGATTTACCATTCGAAGGGGTAAAATCGTCATTTTCTAAAAATGGGAATGAAATGTGAAAATCTTAGACATAAGGTTTAGCCACCTATCTGGCCCATCACCAAAATTCTAAGCAATTTCCACAATTCATCGGAATATCAAAGACGATTTACCCTTTGAGGGGTAAAATCGTCATTTTGGATTAAATGGGAGAAAATCCAAAAAATGGAAACAAGTCAATTTTTTTTGTCATTTTCAGCCTTCAAAATTTTTTAGAAGTTTTTAGGAATTTTCTGCAATTTTTCTCAATTTTTTTTTGAATTTTTCCTTAATAATTCATTTTTTTGGAATTTTTTTTATTTGATTTTTTTTATAAATTTCTGAGAATAAATCCCAACTGACAGTCCCTAACTCACCACGTGGCGCATCTGCAGACGTCCGATCTAGCATTTTTTGTTTTTGTTTTTATAGGACGCAACACAATGCAAAAAATAAAGAAGATATTAAGTCATTATACAACATAAACATAAGCAAATGAGATGGGATCCGGTGAATTTTACGACGTCGGAGTCCGTCGGTGCTCGTGCAACAATGTGTGGGGGGTATAAACCACCAGCAGGAGGCTCGGCCTTCCGATTCTGGGGTAGCACAATATAATTTACAGAAAATAAATAAATAAAACACCTTGGACGCCAATAGGAGGCTTAGCCTTCCGATTCTGGGTGTTTTATGCGAAATATAGAAATGCTATGACATAAAGTAAATACACAGCAAATATTTAGACACCAACAGGAGGCTCGGCCTTCCGATTCTGGGTCTTTATGCGAAATATAGAAATGCTATGACATAAAGTAAATACACAGCAAATATCTAGACACCAACAGGAGGCTCGGCCTTCCAATTCTGGGTCTTTTATGCGAAATATAGAAATGCTATGACATAAAGTAAATACACAGCAAATATTTAGACACCAACAGGAGGCTCGGCCTTCCGATTCTGGGTCTAATAGGTAAAATGTAAGGAGTGAGAGGTGGTCTTACCAAAATTGAACCCAAAACAAGCTCGGAAATCCAATTTGGCCCTCGCGGACTCAAGTCTGATCAGTCTGACCTTTGCTCCTTCAAACAGCTCAAGATTGAACCCAAAACAAACCCGAAAATCCAATTTGGCACCCGCGGACTCAAGTCTGATCAGTCTGACCTTTGCTCCTTCAAACAGCTCTACGGGACAAACGGCTGGTCCAAATTGGGCTCACGATATGTCATTAGAACGGCAAGAGAATAAGCTTTCCAATGGTATATGGCTCGTTTGCATACGATGTCTAACGAAAGAGTTATGGCCGAAAAACTGGACGATTTTTGATCTGAGCGGCGAGCTGAGCGAGAGGAAAAAACGAAAATGAAAGAGAGAGAGTTGAGGGAGAAGAAGAGTCGGGAGATGATGAGGGGGAGGAGATAAATAGGCAGCGGGAAGGAGAGAGGGAGTGGGGGAGAGAGAGAGAGAGAAAAAAATATAATAATAATAAAATAATAAAATAATAAAAGTAAAAATAAAATAAAATAACAAAAAGAGAAGACAAAATCATTAGTCCCCTTTTCCTTTTAAATGATGATGTTTCCCTCCTTTTCCTTTTAATCATTACAAATATTTTTGTCAAATTCAATTTTATGGTGATCAGAGAACACCTAAAATCAAACCTGAATTTTACTATTTATGAGGTTAGAAAATAGATAAAATAAAAATAAAAATACCGACTATTTTTATATATCTTTGTGACCTCAAATATTATTTTTCTTGATTTTCTTCTTTTTTTTTTCTTTTTTTTTTCGAAAATATTAAAAAAATGAAAATTATGAAAATTATTTTTTTGGTCAAAATGGTTCATTTAGCTTGGCTAAGGTCACCAAAATTGATTTTTCAATTTTTCAACTTTTTATGGATTTTCTATGAATTTTCAAAAAAATAAAGAAAAAAGGAAAAAAAAAGTTGATCAAAATTTAGGTGTCAACACCAGACCAATCCATGAGGTCTTTTCAAGGACTGTAATTTAGGCTCGGTCAAAGGCTTTTCAAAAGAGACTCATGCGAGTCGTCGGGCCATGAAATGAAAATCTTCATCAGCTGCATTGGGTTTACAAGTCATGAACCCTGCCAAATGAGATAAGAATGATCTTGCTCGCACTTCTTCGAGCAATATTTATAAGCATTTGAAACCCTATATTAACCCAAGTGCCTTAATCTGAAGAGACTTTTGGAAAGGGTTGTAATGTAGGTTCAGGGTAGGCTTGGAAACGAAAGGCTTATTTTCAACAAAGGGCGCATGAAGATGAGGAAGTTGGTGATCATCCGTCCTCGACACCTTTGTATTTCAGGAATGGTCTTTCTTCATGGAATACATTTTGAACAAATTTAGGCGAGACCTCCCTTCTTTTCGATATTTTTTTTTTCGATGAGAGTAGGCGTTTTTGCCCCCCCCTTTTTTTTTGTACAGCGACCTCTTTTGAAAAGGAATGGAGAGTCTCATCTGAATTGCCTACATGTTGTTCTGGCAAATTTTTTTTTATTTTCAGTTTGCCCCAAGGCATTTTGTTCATCTGTAAAATGGTTTGGAATGATTTCCTTCAGGATGATCACCAATCGAGTTTGAAAGAAACGAATCAGTCGCTTAAGTTGGGTTAAGCAAAGGATGAGTGTATATGGGTATAGAAATGAAATGCTCTTCATCATGTCTAAAACACTTGAGCTAACATAGAATTCGCATGCAATAAATACACTTAAAGATTGATGCAAGTGAAATCAAGAAAATTCCATTCATGCTTTGAATTTTCTGAAATTTGCCCCAATGTGGGGTTGTTCCTGACAGGGGTATGAAATGAAACCACTGTTCAAAGGAGTTTAGCAAAGGGAGACCTGTAGTGTTTGGATAGAGGAAATGAATGCCTTACATCATTTTGGTCGTCATACTTTTCGCAAGATAACTCTTTCACCTTCTAAGTATGAAAATCTTCACACTTACTCACTTGGGATATTATCTAGGGCGTGTATGGAAATATCTTGCCTTTCATCATCCCGGCGTTCCTCATTCAAAATGATCAACATCAATTGACCAAACAAATCTCCTGATTGAAAAATTCAGTGAAGATTTATAATGCAATTAGAAAGCAGGCAAACTATGCATGAGTATTAAGATTTGCAAAAACATTACAACATCTCAGGTATAATATTTCTTGACTGAATCAGCATTGACAGGATTAGTGAAGACACGTCCATCCATCTCTGCCAAGATCAAGGCGCCGCCTGAAAGGGCTTTCTTCACTATGTAGGGTCCGCCATAATTTGGAGCAAACTTCCCTTCTGGTTGTGGGATGATGGGCAGAAGCTTCCGCAGCACAAGGTCTCCCTCCTGAAAATGTCGAGGTCGCACCTTCTTGTTAAAAGTTCGAGCCACTCTCTGTTGATAACATTGGCCATGGCATAAGGCTCTGAGCCGTTTCTCGTCAATCAAGTTCAGCTGATCTATCCTCTGTTGGATCCAATCTGCTTCAGTCAGTTCTATCTGGGACAAAATACGCAGAGAAGGAATCTCTACTTCGACCGGTACTACTGCCTCCAAACCATATACCAGGGAGTATGGGGTTGCCCCGGTTGATGTCCGGATTGAAGTCCGGTATGCCATAAGTGCGAACGGCAACCTGTCGTGCCAGTCTCGATAATTCTCAGCCGTCTTAGACAAGATCTTCTTGATGTTCTTGTTCGCTGCCTCAACTGCCCCATTCATCTGAGGGCGATATGGAGAAGAATGCAAGTGTCTGATCTTAAATGCTTTGAGCAGTTCTTCCACCTATCTGCTATTCAGATTCGCACCATTATCTGTGATTATAACCTCAGGGGCTCCATATCGAGCAATTAAATCACGTCCGATGAACTTTACCACATTTCGGGACGTGACCGTTGAATACGATGTTGCCTCAATCTATTTGGAAAAGTAATCAATTGCCACCAAAATGAATCGATGTCCATTGGAAGCTTTAGGGTTGATCGGGCCAATCACATCTATTCCCCACATAGAAAATGGCCAAGGCTCGGATAACTGATGCAACTCGTTTGGAGGGACATTAATCTTGTCACCATGAATCTGGCATTTATGGCAACTTCTGACATGCTGTATACAGTCATTTTCTAAGATGAGCCAATAATAGCCCAGCCTCATGATCTTCCTTGCTAGCATATGGCCGTTCATGTGAGGACCACAGACGCCTTCATGCATTTCTGCCATTAAACGAATCGCTTCAGTCGCATCAACACATCTCAGCAGGACCGAATCGAAAGACCTCTTATAAAGATTTTCTCCGCTCAGGAAGAACTTTGAAGCCATCTTCCTTATATACTTCTGGTCTGAAACCGTACTATTCTCAGGAAACTTCTGATCCTGGATATACATCTTGATATCCTGATACCGGGGTTTGCTATCTAGCTCATCCGCTACAACCATGCAGTAGGCCGGCTGTCTTGAGACTTCGAACTTTAGCGGTTCGACTTCTAATCCCTCCGTGACATGCAACATTGATGCCAGAGTGGCCAAAGCATCTGCAAATCGATTTTGAGTTCTAGACAAATATTCAAACGTGATATCTGTAAAACTTTCTATCAATTCGTCTAAATACTCATGATAGGGCAGTAACTTTGGATCTCGTGTCTTCCATTTACCAACCGTCTGGAGAATAATTAAGGCTGAGTCTCCAAATACCTTAAGCTTAGATATTCCCATTTCTATCGCTGCTTGTAGACCAAGAATACAAGCTTCATATTCAGCGATATTATTAGTGCAAGGGAACACCAATTTTGCTGCTATTGGATAATGTTGACCTCCAGGAGATATCAGGACTGCTCCCGTACCGGACCCTGACAAGTTTACAGCTCCATCAAAGTACATTGTCCAAACATAGTCTTCGACCGCCATAATTCGATCTTCAGGTTGATAAAGATCATCTCCTTGTCTCGGATTTTCTGCTAGAACATCTGCTATAACTCTTCCTTTCACTGATTTCTGAGGCAAATATCGAATGTCAAACTCGGAAATGAGAATTTGCCATTTGGCAAGTTTACCAACCAATGCAGGCTGATTCAGGAGATATTTAATGGGATCGCACTCTGTCACCAAAAGGATTTGGTAATGCAGAGTGTATTGTCGCAACCTGTGTAACACCCATACCAATGCTATACATGTCTTTTCAGCCTCTGAGTAATTTAATTCAGAGCCCGTGAATTTCTTGCTCAAATAATAGATGACCCGTTCTTTAGCATCTCCCTGGCTTTCTTGGGCTAGCATGGCTCCCAATGACTCACTGTTTATTGTGAGGTAGAGAATCAATGGTTGCCCCGATGTGGGTGGCACAAGAACAGGTGGATTCATGAGATGTTGCTTCAATTTCTCGAACGCTTCCTCACATTCTTCATCCCATCTGACAAGTGCATTCTTTTTCAGGAACTTGAGAAATGGTTTGGCGGTCTCTGTCAACTGAGAAATGAATCGGGAGATATAGTTCAATCTTCCCATGAGACTCCTAACCTCCTTCGCCGTGGTCGGTGGTTTCAATTCACAGATTGCCTTGGCCTTCGATGGATCGATCTCGATACCTCGGTTACTGACAATGAAACCGAGCAATTTGCCACTGCTAGCCCCAAAAACACACTTTGCTGGGTTAAGTCGCAACTTGAATTTCCTGAGCCGCTCAAATAGCTTAATCAGAGTCTGGACGTGGTCTTCCCCTTTCCGGGTTTTGGCAATTATATCATCGACATATACTTCTAACTCATTGTGAATCAGGTCATGAAATAGAGTAACCATGGCCCGTTGATATGTTGCCCCAGCATTCTTCAATCGAAAAGGCATCACCATGTACTGAAATAATCCCCACGGGGTAGTGAAAGTTGTTTTTTTCTTATCATTTTCATTCATCAGGATCTGGTTGTACCCTGAGAAGCCATCCATGAAAGAAAACAACTCGAATCCAGTTGTGCTGTCCACCAGAACATCGATATGTGGAAGGGGAAAATTATCCTTCGGGCTGGCCTTATTCAAGTCCCGGTAATCTACACAAACTCGAACTCGACCATCCTTCTTCATCACTGGAACGATGTTGGCAATCCAGTCTTGGTATTGAGAAGTCTCAATGAATCCCACGTCTAGGAGTTTCATAACTTCTTCTTTGATCTTATTTTCCAACTCCGGTCTAGCTCTTCGTTTCTTCCGCGCTACTGGATCACAAGATGGGTTGAGAGGAAGACAGTGTTCAACAATCGAGCGATCAAGCCCTGGCATGTCTGCATAGGACCATGCAAAGATATCTTGGTAATCCTTCAGGAGTTGAATCAACCGTCTAGTTGCGTCTTCAAGAAGGTTTGCCCCGATCTTGACTTCCTTAGGGTTTTCTTCATTTCCTAGATTGATAGACAGAGTCTCATCTCCGGTCAACGGCTTGAACGTTTCATGTTCCTCGAATTCCCGTCGTATTTCTTCGTATTCGGGGTCGAATTTATCGAGGTCATAAACTCCAGAATCCATTAGATCTCCCTCCACATCCCTGAAACATAAAGTAGAGAATTCAGAGAAACAAATAGGGTTTAAAGATGCATGCCCTATCATTTTTTTTGCGATATTTTTTTTTTAGAAAAATGCTTCTTCTTGGGTTTTTCTGTTTTTCTTTCTGAAAAATTTATTTTACAAAAATTTTGAGACAAGAATCTTTGAAGAAGCCCAACCCTCGGTATCTTACCATTGACGACAATTTGTTTGACCGTTGGTTATCGTCATCAGGTTGGTTTGGGGTACTTCGACAAGATCCCAAAAATAATGGATAAAAATTTCTGTGATTTTATTGATCTTCGAAATCAATTCATTACATTTATTGCAAAATAATAACTGAAATGACTGAAATTAAAAGAAAGCCGAAAATATCCCATGCATGGGGTAACATAGACAGGTTACTCTGAATCTAAACCCTCCAATGGATCGTCCGCAGAGTGAATATCGTTCGAGGGCCTCGACGGTCCGTGTTCCAAGTAGGGCTTTTCTTCAGGGGTCCCGTCTATCTGCATAAGGTCTTCAAGCACAGCTCCCACGGTCATGTCACCAAACCATTCAGTCAGGTTAGGTATCTCATCCTCCACATCCAGTTCCATGGGCTCTACTTCAGCGACCTGCTCCTTCACCGGAACGTGGAATACAATTCCCAAATCGTCCTCATACTTGGAAAATTCATCATATCCTCCAACCATTCCACCAGATTGAAAAGTGACGTATAAGGGCTGTGGCCGAGAATTGTCTTCTTGCTTGCTAAGTCCTTTCACTACCTGCTTGCCATGTCTCCGTCCCGGATAACCAAGGCCCGCCTTATGATTTTGACCTTTAAGCTCAACAAGGATGCGGATTCCTTGGCCATGTCTTCCTAGTCCCATGCTGGGTTGATAGCCATTCCCTACCATTACTTTGGCCACCATAACAGAAGCGGCCGACACTTCGAGAGTTGGTAAGGGACTCTTAGGAGAGGCATGTATGGTGTGTATTAGCTCGAACACGTGATACAAGCTTTCTTCATTTTCAGTCGGTTCCACGTAGGGAATGGCTGTCTCGTTATAGATCCGATGGTCTTCTTCACCAAACACTGTTACCAGCTTCTTCTCAACCACAAATTTGATCTTCTGATGGAGGCTCGAAGGTACGGCGCCTGCGTTGTAGATCCAAGGTCGTCCAAGTAAAAGATTGAATGTAGAGGGAACATCCAGAACTTGAAATACAATGTCAAATGTCGATGGTCCGATGAGGATATCCAGATTTATCTGCCCCAAAACGTCTTTCTTCATCCCATCAAAGGCTTTGACATGGGTTTTCGGCGACTGCATTTTAGCCAAGTCCACTCCCAATCGGTTCAAGGTGGCCAATGGGTATATATTCAATGCCAAACCATTGTCAATGAGGACTCGAGACACAAAGGTTTGTTTGTGCTTCACGGTAATGTGCAGAGCTTTGTTATGGCCCCGACCTTCTATAGGAATCTCATCGTCCGCGAAAGCCACTTGATCCTTCAGCAAGACTGCCCTGACAAATCCTTCCAGCTTCTTTTGTTCGATGTCTTCAGGGACATGAACCTGCGCCAAAACCTTCTTTAATGCCTCCTGATGCTTAGGCGAAGTTTGCAACAATTCGAGTAGAGAGACTTGAGCCGGCGCCTTCCTCAGCTGATCTACAATGTTGTACTCGCTAGTCTTAATGACCGCGAGAAACTCCTTAGCTTCCTTCTCTTCGACCGGTTTAGCCAGCTTATCTTCATTGTAGGTTCGTCCTGACCTAGTTATAAGAGCTAAGTCATAGGACCAAGGGACTGCCCGACCATCTAAATAAGGGAAAGGTTGTGGGGTGGTAATCATCAGGTTCTCGTTCACCACCAACCCCAGATCATCATCCGACGCGTCTTGTAGCGGGGGCATATCTGCTAACTCTGAATCTACTTGAGTTTCTATCTCCCCAATGGGAACCGCTACTTCAGGTGGGGATATAGCCAATGCAGCCAGCTCTTGTTCCCAGTCAATAACCATTCCAGAGATGGTAGCTACCAGTCCAAATTGGTTCATCCGAACCACCAAGCCTTCTCTGCTCAATTTAGTAAACATCTCCTCCAGCTGAGTTGAAGTCACCACTTCTCCTGTTTGATAATAACCCGCCCTGATTAGGGCGTCAAGAGCTTCAGCAGCCTTGACCTTAAAGGGACCTACTTTGCTAATTTCTTCCCCTACAATAGCATTGATGGCCCCGGAATGTTCAGGTAGGGGATTCTTCTGCACGTTAGGCTGCTTGTTGGGTAGCGAGATTGCCCCAGTCTCAATCAGATCCTGAATACGATTTTTCAGGACGAAGCAACTGTCTGTGTCGTGGCCTAATTCTCCACGATGATAATCACACTTCTTGCTCGGTCATACCATTTTGCGTTTGACGTGTTTGCCCTCATTGGCTCTGTAGTTAAGAGCCATTTCTTTTGTAGGATGGCCCAAATCTGCGTCAAGGTCCCAGGGAATGGGCTGAATTGCCGGTTCCTCCATGTATATCTCCTCTGGCTATTACTAACCTTCCGTTCGTCAAGGAGTTGAATGACAGGACTCTGAACCACCGGTCTCTGTGTATATGCCAAGTTAACTTGTGTGGCTGCTGGTTCCTTCTTTGATGCAAAACGTTTCAAACCAGTTCCGCTGTCTCCATACCAGCCTCTCTTCCAGTTGCTTTCCACCTCTTCAGTGAAGGAAATAAGGTCAGAGAAAGAAGCGACCGCTGATATGAACACATGCGCTCGTACATTCTGTGGCAGAGTAGAGATGAATAGTCTCATCAGTTCCCGTTCGGGAGGTACCGATTTCAACTGTGAGGCGAGACTCCTCCATCTGGTGCCGTACTCCTTAATCGACTCACCCTTCTTCATTTCGGCCCGCTCCATATCTTGTGTTGTGATGGCCACATCGATATTGAAGCTGAAATGCTGCACAAAATCATTGGCCACCTTGTCCCAATCATCTTTGGTATAGACCTCATAAGCAATGTACCACCTCATGGCGGCTCCCTTCAAGCTGGCCTGAAACGTCTGGACCATGAGAGCGTCATTTGCAGCATACTTACCCATTCTAGCCTGGTAAGTCTAGACGTGTTGCACAGGATCTGATGTGCCGTCATACTTTTCAAAATCCGGGACTTTGAACTTGTCCGGATAGATTGTTCTTGAAAAGGCTGAACGGTCAATTTTAGGGACATGCCGTGCACCCTCAACCTCTTTGAGCCTCTGGTCTATTTTGGCCAGCATCTTCGCATTATCATCCTTTTGTGGGATAATAGCTTCAGGCACGGAATAGTTCACCAGCGGGACAGACGTAACTTGGGTCGATGATTGGCCAACATGCCCTGAGGCTTTGGCAACCCCTTTAGCTTTTGTTTTGGCCACGACAGGTGAGGCTATAACTCCAGGCATGTCCTCTTCATCTTCTTCTTCCTCCTCCTGTCGTAGGTCTACGTATAAACACTTTCGACTGAAACAAAAGGGTTGGAACGCACGGGCGTAGCAGAAGGTAGTTGTTGAGCCAGAGACAGCTGTGATATCATAGTCTTCAGCTCGGCCAGTTGGTCATTGAAGACTTTGGCTTGCTCCTCCCTTTCCCTTCTCATTTCCTGCCTTATTCTCTCCTCCATTTGGGCAACTGATTCAGCTGGATTGGTCATTTTCCTAGCCTTGGAGCGAGTGTTATATGGATGCTGAGGGAGATCCGTGATATGCTTCCTAAGACAAAGAAATAATCCATGATTAGTAACATGTTTCATGTATACCGGGTTGATCCATGACACACTATAACTTACGAACTTCCTAAGACTCCCAATTTTGTTTGCGTTTGATAGAGAAAAACCTTTGCCATTGCAAGCGTTTTGATTCAATTAAGAAAATCATTCATGGCAATAAAGATTTGAAATTCTCCATTCAATCACAATTAAATAACTTCAAGAAATAAATTCTGACGAAGTCGAATTACAAGAAATAAATCCTTAAACAAATCTCTAGAAAAACTGAAAGCACTCAAAAAGACTAAACATCTCGAACTATAGATCCTGGGGGAATCTTCTGAGCCTTGAGCTTCTTGTATTTTTCCTCAAAGATGCGGGCCCTCTCCTTAGCTTTGGCATACTTCCTCTTGAGTAAACGGATTTTGAGACGCATGGTTTCTTGAACTGGAATGGTGGGAACCACTGGGAGCCACTCCTTTGGTATATCATGCTCCTTGATATACTTGAGAGATGCGCAGTACGTCTTGACCCTTGCCTTGAGGACTTCCTTTGGAAATACAAGCTTCACTGGCTGATAACGTTCCCATACAGAACGCGACAGAGCGGCATGTTCTTCAAACCTTCATCGTTTCCCTCAAAGTAGATGCAGATCTTGCCTTCCTTTGGTTTTGGTGGAATTTCCTGTAGGACACCATACTGACGGACTACCCTTGCAGGATGATAGTCTAACACGCCTGAAAGTCCCAAAAGAGGAATAGGCGCTCCGTCTGGACCCGTGATCCTCGCTTCCTCCACCTTAAACCACATAGCACTCCATAGGAAAGTCACTGGACTGGGGTTTGATAATAGGGCCAAAAGCTTGGTGTAGTGAAAGTCAGGAAGTCGACCTTGTTCATTTTTGAATTTCAAGAAAGGGTGTTCAAGTTCTGAAATCAATGGTATTTCGAGGTATTTTCCAAACTGAACATAGTGAGAAAGGAACCAAACTTGCAGAATTTCTGGAGAAAAACGGAGTGTCTTATCTTGTTTGGCCTTAAATCTATTAAGTGAAATGAAAGTTTCTGCCAAAATTGCATTGACAAAATTTCTACCATCTAACACCTCGTTGACAAAAAATAACATCAAAGGATCGACATGATTTGGCTTATGTGGAAAAACGATTGACCTGAAGAATAACATCATGAAAATTCTAGCTCTGCCAAACCTAGAAGATTCAACCCTAAGACAACTATCTAGGAATGAGATGGGGCAACTCCCCCTTTCTTGTTTCAAAATCTTAGCCACTCCATCCCTATTTACATTTAAAAATTCAGACAAGACTAAGACTGGATCTTTACCAAGTGGCGGAGCGACCAAAACCCGGCCCAATGACTTTCCAGCAAGAATACTATACTCTTCAAAGGTGGGAGTTAGCTCATGCTTACCAAGGATGAAAGTAGTAGTCTGTGGACTCCAAAACTGAACCAGAGCATGAACGAGACCAAACTGAATACGGATATGGATCAAAGGAAGCATCCGACCGATGTAAAATCTGATTATCTCTCTGGTATCCTCGCTTAGAAAATTCCACCATTCTTTCAACTTTTCCCTGGCTGGCTCAATACACCGGATATCTCCTTCCCCCATGATCTATAATTCAAGACTCTGACTCGCCCTAGCTGTCATGGATCAACCCGAAAAGCATAAATAAAGAGAAAGGTAAAGTTCAGAAAATACCGCCTTTAAAGAACCGAAACAAACAATCACATAGACATACAGATGAGGTCGTGAGGTTCACTAACTAATAGGCTTCAAAGGTGGAGCCCCAAGGATACTCAGACCAAGCCAACTGGGGTTTGCGGCTGGATCGAGGTCCCCCGTAGACATCCGGCTCAGCCAAGTGAAGACCCGTATCACCAGGGTAAGTGACGAGGGTACTCGCTCTTGGCACCGATTTAGAAAGATTCGGAACTTGAAAAGGACGACTCAGGCCACAGGGTAATGGCCGAAGTATCCCTAACCAAGCACCATCCTAAGCCTAGCCATTCAGGTCCAACGGCGGATTGTGTGTGCAAAGTGTAGTGTCTATCCAACTAAGGCATGCACAGCAAGTTATATCAAAACAACGCTTCTATATAAACTCACATACATAAACTCCTTCAAACTGCAAAACAAAGGTTAGCAAACACTCGCCCCTTATAACTCCTAGATTGTACAAAAAGGGTTAACAAACACCTCCCCTTATCACTCCAAATCTGCAAGAACATTTAACACCTTAAATGTGAGATTCAATCAATCCGCTCAAGATATCCAGGGAATCTAAACGGCCTAAATCCTCTACAACTTTTAAATTTTCCGAAAGGTTCAAATAACTAAGTTAATCATTCATATTCTTCGGAAAATAAAATGTAAGTCCCCAGCGGAGTCGCCAAGCTGTCGCGACCTAAAATAAAATTTTAGGCTAATAGGATTATCAGGCAAGTTATCGAGAACTAACCTAATGCGGATCCTCCCAAACCCTATCGAATCGCGACACGGGAAAAATTAGAACAAATGAGGAGTCGCCACTAATCGTTCGAGGTAGGTCGATTAGAAACCTAGGTGAACTAGTGGGAGAATTAATTCACCGTTGCGAACCAGAGATTTTGGATCCGGGGATTTGGTTACGCTAATCGACTTTGACTAACGCCCCTTCGGTACCTAGATTCCTTTTTATTTTGGATTTTTCTTGAAAAGATTAATGATTTGGAAATCAGCTCAAGGCTTTTTCTTTTTTGTATTTTTTTTTTGTTTTTTTTTTTGTTTTTGTTTTCGAATAAAAGAAAAGTAAATGAATTACTGATGCAATGCATGACCTAAAACTATATGACACGCGACGAATTATTAAAAGATACAAAACCTCAAATAATTGAAAATTACAAATGAAGAATCGACTGACTCAAAAAGCAAAATTCAATATTACACTTCAATAATTCCTAAAAAACTAAATGGAATTTCCTCCGACATTCTCGTCATCTTGGTCTTGTTGGGCTTGGGCCGCCGTCTGATCCTGGACATCTTCCTACTTGCAAGGCCCACACCTTGGAACGGTTCTGATAGCCCACCACCTCTTCTTGATCCTATGACCTGACTCTATTAGGCCCATAACATTGGGCTTTTCCTAATCTATCTAACCCTAATTAACTGAAAATTACATTACAAATAAAATGACTTGGGAAAAATATGGAATGACATGCGAGATGACATGGCAATATGCAAGATGAAATAATCATTCATTTTTTTGGGAAATTCGAAATTTGCCAACCAAAGACCGAACTCGCCATTTTTTTTATTTCTTTCGAAAATTTTTATTATTTTTTTATTATTTTCTGAAAATTATGTCTATTTCCCATTAAATTCGAAAATCGATCTAGGATTTGCCGCCAATTACTCTAAAAAATATTAACGCGCCTTCCATGTTTTGAAATCGAGATCGCCATCAATTAATCGCGCCTTCCTTTTAAAAATGTGATCAGATTCACAATTTTCTAATTCGCATTTTTTTTTTACCGAACGAAATCGATTTGGAACGGGAAACTAACCTTGATAAGGCAACGACAGAATTTCAATCAATCAATCAAATTCAATCAAACAATTACACCGACATGGCAAGAATTCGGAAATCCGCAAAAAATTAAATTTTATTTCTGAAAATTCAACCTTGCCAATTTAGCATTTTTTTTGTATCAAGCCCGACAAATCGCATCCGCTGGGTAAAGGACGGAACCGACCATAGCTTGATTTTTTTATTTAGCAAAAAGGGTTTTTGATTTTGTAGATTCGCGACACATGCAATGGTAAATAAATTCAGCTAAATTAAAATCAACCAAGCATGACAAATCAAACCAATTATCAAACACAATCAAAATTAAAAAAAAAAATTGTACCTAAGCGGAGCTTCCTTTCCGTCTTCGAGTTAGCGCCCCCAAGATAGATTCGATATCCTGTGGAAAACAAGGAAAGGGTAAATAAAAAAAATCGCCAAGGCCAATGATGGTGACGATTAGATGGCCGGCCAGCAACAAAACTCTAATCCGTGGCGAAAATGACTTTGGAACAGTGGCATTCTGCGAAGATCTTCGGACACGAACTTTGAACTCGGGCTCGGCAACTTGACCCACGGCTTGGCCACTCGGCCCAAATTCTTAGCTCACTTGGCCTATGGAATTGGCCCACGGGCCTAGCCACTCGGCCCAAATTCTCGGATACAGCCCAGGCGCTTGGCCCAGATTCTCGGCCGCGGCCCAGGTCAGGAAACAATAGGGCACAAGCGACTCAACAGGGACGTCGGGAATGAGGGAAGCTTCGGTGAGGCTCGGCTGCGGTGGTAGCTTGAGTCGGCGTCGAGGTTCGGGTCAGCGACCAGGAGCATTTCGGGGCTCGAAAGGACGGGCCACGGCGGCTTCGGAGGTTGTGGGTCGACTCCGGGACACGGCCGATAACTCAGGCTTGGGTCTTGAGGGCCTACGGTTCACCAAGGTCACGGCAGCCACGGCTCAAGGGCTGAACAGAAGGTGGGATTGAGCGTCAGAGGGAGCTCGAACCTTGCAACGGCTCGGGTGAAGGAGGATCGTGGGCTTGCGAGACCGGCTGCGGTTCGGCTCTGATGTCGTCGGGGCCTCGAGACAGCGAAGCAGTGGGACAGCAGCGTCGGCGACAGATTGGGACTGGGTAGCAGCGGCTGGCCCGACGGACTTGCGGGGCTGGACACGGCGTCGGGGCTGCACTGATGCGTCGGATCTGGAGGCTTGGCGGCTGAACAACGCGGCAACAAGCCGCGACGCTGCCGGGCAGAGGTGTGGGCCTGAGCAGATGACTCGAGTCAGCCGGCTACGGGGCTGGGCAACTGCCAGATCTGGGTCGGATGATGTCCAACGGTCGCCCGGCTGTTGGTGGAGGCTTTGGGTGGCGATGGAACCAGGCGGGGGCGTCGTGTGGCCTCAGGTTCCAGGGATGTGGTCGGTTTGGACAGCAACCAGAGGAGGGAGAGGTCTGCGTCGAGGGTCGCGGCTGTTGGCTGGTGAAGGGGACAGCGGAGCTGGGAGGTTTCGAGTGTTGGGTTCGAGTGGATGGCGCGGCGGCGTAGAGAGGAGGTGTCGTCGGGGTCGTCGGGGCTGAGATGAACAAGTCCTGCACGCTCACTAAACAAGAAAACAAAAAGAAGAAAGAGACAGGGTGAGGTCTGGTCGTGGATGAGATGAGCGAGAGATCTGTCATGGAGTTATCGCAAAAAAAAAAGGGTCCCTGAAAGTGTGGGATTAGAGAGAGGTTCGGAAGTGATTTATGCTATTGACAGATCCGGATGAAGAGAGAGTTTTTGTCCGAAGGAAGAGAGAGAGAGCTATCCAAGGGAGGAAGGAAGAGTCTGGCTCAAGGGAGATTGTCCAGATTTTTTTTTTGAGAGAGACGTGGGGGGATTCGGCCTGAGAGAGAAAGGCGTGAGAGTCTGTCTCAAAAATTTTTTCTTTCCCTTTTCACGTGATGGTGCCAATAAAACGATCTCGTAAATCTCTCAACCTCCTTGACTTTTCTGCTTTTCCTTCCCAACTAAACGATCATGCACGGATATCATGGTTGTGTTGATTCCCTCACACCCTGGTCAACCGATTGATGGCTCCGAAAAAAATTCAACTTCCTTATTGGAGTGCTCATGTCTAATTTGACGGATTTGATTTCCAAACTCAAACCTCGTATTGCCTTGTTGATTAAGCTTGCGGATTATGGATCGGCAGGACAGTGCTTTCGGCCCAATGGTTTCACAATGGTTCATATTGGTACTTTTTGCTTATTTGATCGGTAGCCTTGTCGCACCGAAACTGGCGTGCAATTCTCACCTTGTTTGGATTTCCTTCACTGATGATGAAATATATATATATATATATATATATATATATATATATATATATATATATATATATATATATATATATATATTGGAATCGAGGTTAATTCTCATTTTCTGTTTAATTAATGCATTTTCCTAAAATTAAAATTTAGGTGCTAACAATAATAATAATAATAATAACATTAATAATAATAATAAATACAAGATTCGTCTGTTGTCTCGAGCTCGGGCGAGCAATGGCATTTTAATTTCGGACTGGCAAATGGCCGTAGCAGATTTAAGTTTTCAAATTCAGAGAGTGGGGTGTCGTTTTTAATAATGGGCTTTAATTAATCTAATTTTCGAAATTAATTAATTTAATTAGTTAATTAATTGATTAAGCTCGATTTTCAGTCCAGAATTATGCAGAAAAGCCCATGATTGTATTGAGATTCGATTTACCCTTGGAATTTGATGCCTTAGTTGAATTTTATCAAAAGAGGGGGAAAATCTACAAATGAAGGAAAATTAAAACCTAAGCTTGGCCTATATATACATGTTTATGTCTAGGGTTATGGGGGTCAGAAGTTCTGAAGAAGTATCTCTCTCTCTCTTTCTCTCTCTCTCTCTCTCTCTCTCTCTCTCTCTCCCGTGTTTTCTCTCTCTCTCTCTCGCCCGTCTCTCTCTCTCACCCGCCGTGCGTCACCCACAGCCGGGCTACCCGCCGCATGTCCCGACGTCTCCTGCGACTCCTCCGCACATCCCCGACGGCCAGCAGCTCCCTCAGCGCCTCGACGTCCTCGGTGTTTTCTGCAACGTACCCCGACGGTCCTCCGGAGTTCCTTCTCACGCCCCCACCATGCACCACCGTGAGCCATTTCCCATCGCCAGCTCGACGTCAGTCTCGGCCGGCCGTCCATCGCCATCATCCTCAGCCTCGGCGGTTTTCTGTTATCGTTTTTTTTGTTTCCACAGGATATCGAATCGGTCCTGTGGGTGTTTAACTGGAAGAGGGAAAGGAAGCTCAGCTTAGGTATAACTCCAATCCCGATTTTGGTTGATCATTGATCGATAATTGTTTGATTTGTCATGGCCGTTTGATTTAGTTTAGTTGAGTTTAGTCGCCTTTGCATGTACCGCGAATTTCCAACAAAATCAAAAAGCCATTTTCGCTAAATAAAAAAATCAAGTTACGGCCGGTTCCGCCCATGCTGAATTTTTGGAAATAAGGATTTGATTTTTTCGGGTTTTTGAATTCTTGCCATGTTGGTGTGATTGCTTGCCTAATTGATAGAAATTGATTGGATTTGAATTTCTGATTGAAATCCTATGGTTGTCTTATCTAGGTTAGTTTCCCGTTTCAAGTCGATCTCGTTCGGTAAGGAAAGATTCGAATTAGGAAGTTTTGAATCCGATCGCATATTTAAAGAGGATGGCGCGTTTAGTAGATAGCAATCCCGATTTCCAAATATGGAAGGCGTGCGAATATCTTTGAAAGTGATTGGCGGCAAATCCTAGATTGATTTTCGAATTTAATAGGAAAATGGACATAATTTTCGGGAATAAAAAAATAATAATTTTAAAAAAAAAATGAATAAAAATGGCGAGTTCGGTTTTTGTTTAGCAAATTTCGAATTTCTAAAAAAATGACCAATTCATTCCGCATATTGCCATGTCATCTCGCATGTCATCCCATGTTTCCCATGTCATTTTATTTGTAATGTAATTTTCGGTTCTTAGGACTAGATGGACCAGGAAAAACCCAAGTCGTGGGCCCAATAGAGTTGGGTCATAGGGAAGTTAGAAATATGGATGGGACCGTCGCGATCAATAATTTTCATAGGAGGATCAAGAAGATGCGACGGGCTATCAGAACCGCTCCAAAGTGTGGGCCTTGCAAGAAGGGTGACGTCCAGGATCAGACGGCGGCCCAAGCCCAGCAGGATCAAGATGACGAGAGCGTCGGGGAAAATTTCGCTTAGTTTTTTTTAGGATTTTCGGAATTATCAAAGTGTTATTTTCAAATTTGTTTTTTTTTTATTTTTTCGAACTTCGAGTCAGTTGATCCTTTATTTGTAATTTTCGATTATTTGAAGTTTTGTATCCTTTAACAATTCGTCGTATGTCATATAGTTTTAGGTCATGCATTGCATTAGTAATTTATCTTTCTTTTATTCGAAATAAATAAATAAAAAACGAAGAAAAAAATTTTAAGAAAAAATTGAAGAAGCAAAAGCCTTGAGTTGATTTCCGAGTTGTCATTTTTCTCAAGAAAAAAAAAAGAATCTAGGTACCGAAAGGGCGTTAGTCTAAGTCGATTAGCGTAACCAAATCCTCGGATCCAAAATCTCTGGTTCGCAGCGGTGAATTAGTTCTCCCGCTAGTTTACCTAGGTTTCTAATCGACCTGCCTCGAACGATTAGTGGCGACTCCTCATTTGTTATAATTTTTCCGTGTTGCTATTCGGTAGGGTTTGTGAGGGTCCGCATTAGGTTAGTTCTCGATAACTTGCCTGATAATCCAATTAACCATTTATTTTAGGTTGCGACAGCTTGGCGACCCCGCTGGGAAAAAACTTTTTATTTTTCGAGAAATATGAATGCTTAACTCAGTTATCTGAACCTTTCGAAAAATTTAAAAGTTGTAGAGGATTTAGGCCGTTTAGATTCCTTGGATGTCTTGAGTGGATTGATTGAATCTCACCTTCAGGTGTTAAATATTTTTGCAGGGTTGGAGTGATAAGGGAAGGTGTTTGTTAACCCTTTTTGTGCAGGCTATGAGTTATAAGGGGCGAGTGTTTGCCGACCTTTGTTTTGCAGTTTGAATGAGTTTATGTATATGAGTTTATATAGAAGCGTTGTCTTGATATAACCTGCTATGCATGCCTTAGTTGGATAGACACTACACCTTGCACACACAACCCGCTGTTGGACCTGAATGGCTAGGCTTAGGATGATGCTTGGTTAGGGACACTTCGGCCATCACCCTGTGGCCCGAGTCTCCCTTTTCAAGTCCCGAACCTTTCTAAATCGGTGCCGAGAGCGAACACCCCCATCACTTACCCTGGTGATGCGGGTCTTCACTTGGCTGAGCCGGATGTCTACGGAGGACCTCGATCCAGCCGCAAACCCCAGTTGGCTTGGTCCGGGTATCCTTGGGGCTCCACCTTTGAAGCCTATTAGTTAGTAAACCTCACAGTCTCATCTGTATGTTTATGTGATTGTTTGTTTCGGTTCTCTAAAGGCGGTATTCTCGGAACTTTACCTTTCTCTCTATTTATGCTTTTTGGGTTGATCTATGACAACTAGGGCGAGTCAGAGTCTTGAATTATAGATCATGGGGGAAGGAGATATCCGGTGTATTGAGCCAGCCAAGGAAAAGTTGAAGGGATGGTGGAATTTTCTAGGCGAGGATACCCGAGAGATAATCAGATTTTACATTGGTTGGATGCTTCCTTTGATCCATGTCCGTATTCAGTTTGGTTTCGTTCTTGCTCTGGTTCATTTTTGGAGTCCACAGACTACCACATTCATCTTTGGTAAGCATGAGCTAACTCTCACCTTGGAAGAGTATAGTATTCTTGTTGGAAAGTCATTGGGCCGGGTTTTGGTCGCCCCGCCACTTGGTAAAGATCCAGTCTTAGTCTTGTCTGAGTTTTTAAATGTCAATAGGGATGAAGTGGCTAAGATTTTGAAACAAGAAAGGGGGAGTTGCCCCATCTCATTCCTAGATAGTTGTCTTAGGGTTAATCCTTCTAGATTTGGCAGAGCTAGAATTTTCATGATGTTATTCTTTGGGTCAATCATTTTTCCACATAAGCCAAATCTTGTCAATCCTTTGATGTCATTTTTTGTCAACGAAGTATTAGATGGTAGGAATTTCATCAATGCAATTTTGGTAGAAACTTTCATTTCGCTTAATAGATTTAAGGCCAAACAAGATAAGACACTCCGTTTTTCTCCAAAAATTCTGCAAGTTTGGTTCCTTTCTCACTATGTTCAGTTTGGAAAATACTTCGAAATACCCTTGATTTCAGAACTTGAATACCCTTTCTTGAAATTTAAAAATGAAAAAGGTCGACTTCCTGATTTTCACTATACCAAGCTTTTGGCCCTGTTATCAAACCCCAGTCCAGTGATTTTCCTATGGTGTGCTATGTGGTTTAAGGTGGATGAGGCAAGGATCACAGGTCCAGACGGAGCGCCTATTCCTCTCTTGGGACTTTCAGGCGTGTTAGAATATCATCCTACAAGGGTAGTCTGTCAGTATGGTGCCCTACAGGAAATTCCACCAAAGCCAAGGGAAGGCGAGATCTGCATCTACTTTGAAGGAAATGATCGGAGGTTTGAGGAACATGCCGTCCTGTCGCGTTCTATGTGGGAACATTATCAACCAGTAAAGCTTGTATTTCCGAAGGAAGTCCTCAAGGCAAGGGTCAAGACATACTACACCTCTCTCAAATATATTCAAATATATCAAGGAGCATGATATACCAAAGGAGTGGCTCCCAGTGGTTCCTGCCATTCCAGTTCAGGAAACCATACATCTCAAAATCCGTTTACTCAAGAAGAAGTATGCCAAAGCTAAGGAGAGGGCCCGTATCTTTGAGGAAAAGTACAAGAAGCTCAAGGCTCAGAAGATTCTCCTGGGATCTATGGCTCGAGATGTTTAGTCTTTTTGAGTGCTTCCAGTCTTTCGAGAGATTTGTTTAAGGATTTCTTTCTTGTAATTCGACTTTGTCAGAATTTATTTCCTAAGGTTATTTAATTTTGATAGAATGGAGAATTTCATATCTTTATTTGTTTAAATATCAGATTGGCATGAATGATTTTCTTAATTGAATCAAAATGCTTGCAATGGCAAAGGTTTTTCTCTATCAAACGCAAATAAAGTTTGGAGTCTTAGGAAGTTCGTAAGTTAGAGTGTGTCATGGATCAGCCCGGTATGCTTGAAACATGTTACTACTCATGGGTTATTTCTTTGTCTTAGGAAGCATATCATGGATCCTCCTCAACATCCATATAACACTCGCTCCAAAGCCAGGCAAATGGCCAATCCAGCTGAATCAGTTGCCCAAATGGAGGAGAGAATGAGGCAGGAAATGAGAAGGGAAAGGGAGGACCAAGCTAAGGTCTTCAATGATCAATTGGCCGAGCTGAAGACTATGATATCCCAGCTGTCTTTGGGCCAACAACCACCTTCTGCTACACCCGTGCGTTCCAACCCTTTGTTTCAGTCGAAGAGGTTATACGTAGACCTACGATAGGGGGAGGAAGAAGAAGATGAGGAAGACATGCCTGGAGTTGTAGCCTCACTTGCCGCGGCCTAGGAAAAAGATAAAGGCGTTGCCAAAGCCTCAGGGCATGTTGGCCAATCATCGGCCCAAGTTCCGTCTGTCCCGCTGGTAAACTATTCTCTGCCTGAACCTATTATTCCACAAAAGGATGATAATGCGAAGATGCTGGCCAAGATAGACCAGAGGCTCAAAGAGGTTGAGGGTGCACGGCATGTCCCTAAGATTGACCGTTCGGCCTTTTCAAGAACAATCTATCCGGACAAGTTCAAAGTCCCGAATTTTGAAAAGTATGATGGTACGTCAGATCCTATGCAGCACATCCAGACTTACCAGGCTAGAATGAGTAAGTATGCTGCAAATGACGCCCTCATGGTCCAGACGTTTCAGGCCAGTTTGAAAGGAGCCTCCATGAGATGGTACATTGCTTATGAGGTTTATACCAAAGATGATTGGGACGAGGTGGCCAATGATTTCGTGCAGCGTTTCAGTTTCAATATTGATGTGGCCATCACAACACAAGAACTGGAGCGGGCCGAAATGAAGAAAGGTGAGTCGATTAAGGAGTACGGCACCAGATGGAGGAGTCTTGCCTCACCGTTGAAATCGGTACCTCCCGAACGAGAACTGATGAGACTATTCGTCTCTACCCTGCCACAGAACGTACGAGCGCATGTGTTCATATCAGCGGTCGCGTCTTTCTCTGACCTTATTTCCTTTGCTGAGGAGGTGGAAAGCAATTGGAAGAGAGGCTGGTATGGAGACAGTGGAACCGGTCCAAAGCGTTTTACACCAAAGAAGGAACCAGCAGTCACGCAGGTTAACTTGGCGTACACGCAGAGACCGGTGGTTTAGAGTCCTGTCATTCAACTCCCCGACGAACGGAGGGCTAGTAGTAGCTAGAGAAGGGATACGTGGAAGAACCAACAGTTCAGCCCACTCCCAGGGACCTTGACACATATTTGGGCCATCCTACAAAAGAAAGGGCTCTTAACTTCAGAACCAATGAGAGCAAACACGTCAAACGCAAAATGGTATGACCCGAGTAAGAAGTGTGATTATCATCGTGGGGAAGTAGGCCACGACACAAACAATTGTTGCATCCTGAAAAATCGTATTCAAGATCTGATTTAGACTGGGGGCAATCTCGCTACCCAACAAGCAGCCAAACGTGCAGAAGAATCCCCTACCTGAACATTCCGGGGCCATCAATGCTGTTTTAGGAGATGAAATTAGCACAGCAGGTCCATTTAAGGTCAAGGCTGCTGAAGCTCTTGACGCCCTAATCAGGGCGGGTTATTGTCAAACAGGAGAAGTGGTGACCTCAACTCAGCTGGAAGAGATGTTTACTAAGTTGATCAGAGATGGCTTGGTGGTTCGGATGAACCAGTTTGGATGGATAGCTACCATCTTTGGGATGGTTATTGACTGGGAACAGGAGCTGGAGGCATTGGCTATATCCCCACCTGAAGTAGTGGTTCCCATCGAGGAGAATGAAATAGAAGCTCAAGTAGATTCGGAGTTAGCAGATACGCCCCCTCTACAAGACGCGTCAGATGATGATCTGGGGCTGGTGGTGAACGAGAACCTGATGATTACCACCCCACAACCTTTCCCATATTTAGATGGTCGGGCAGTCCTTTGGTCCTATGACTTAGCTCTTATAACTAGGTTAGGACGGACCTACAATGAAGACAAGCCGGCTAAACCGATCAAAGAGAAGGAAGCTAATGAGTTTCTCGCGGTCATTAAGACTAGCGAATACAACATTGTAGATCAGCTGAGGAAGGCGCCAGCTCAAGTCTCTCTACTCGAATTGTTGCAAACCTCGCCTAAGCATCAGGAGGCGTTAAAGAAGGTCCTGGGGCAGGTTCACGTTCTTGAGGACATCGAACAAAAGAAGCTGGAAGGATTTGTCGGGGCGGTCCTGTTGAAGGATCAAGTAGCTTTCGCGGACAATGAGATTCCTGCAGAAGGTCGGGGCCATAACAAAGCCCTGCATATTACCGTGAAGCACAAATAGACCTTTGTGTCTCGAGTCCTCATTGATAACGGTTCGGCATTGAATATATGCCCATTGGCCACCTTGAACCGATTGGGAGTGGACTTGGCTAGAATGCAGTCGGCAAAGGCCCCTGTCAGAGCCTTTGACGGGATGAAGAAAGACGTTCTGGGGCAGATAAATCTGGATGTCCTCATCGGACCGTCGACATTTGACATTTTGTTTCAAGTCCTGGATATCCCCTCTGCATTCAATCTTCTACTTGGACGGCCTTGGATCCACAATGCAGGCGCCGCACCTTCGAGCCTCCATCAGAAGATTAAATTTGTGGTCGAGAAGAAGCTGGTGACGGTGTTTGGTGAGGAAGACCATCAGATTTATAACGAGACAGCCATTCCCTACGTGAAACCGACCGAAAATGAAGAGAGCTCATATCAAACATTTGAGCTAATAGAGACCATACATGCCTCTCCTGAGAGTCCCTCACCAACTCCCGAGGTGTCAGCCGCTTCTGTTATGGTGGCCAAAGTAATGGTAGGGAATGGCTATCAACCCGGCATGGGACTGGGAAGACATGGCCAAGGAATCCGCACCTCTGTTGAGCTTAAAGGTCAAAATCATAAGGCGGGCCTTGGTTATCCAGGACAGAGACATGGCAAGCAGGTAGTGAAAGGACTTGGCAAGTAAGAAGATAGTTCTCGGCCACAGCCCCTACACGTCATTTTTCGATCTGATGGGGGTGGTTGGAGGATATGATGAGTTGTCCAAGTATGAAGATGATTTGGGGATTGTATTCCACGTTCCAATGAAGGAGCAGGTCGCCGAAGTAGAGCCCATGGAACTGGATGTGGAGGGTGAGATACCTAACCTGGCTGAATGGTTTGGTGACATGACCATGGGAGCTGTGCTTGAAGACCTTATGCAGATAGATGGACCCCTAAAGAAGAGCCCTACCTGGAACGCAGACCACCGAGGCCTTCAAATAATGTTCACTCTGAAGACGATCCATTGGAAGGTTTAGATTCAGAGTAACCAGTGTATGTTACCCCATGCGTGGAATATTTCCAGCTTTCTTTTAATTTCAGTCATTTCGGTTATTGTTAGGACTTTTCTCTTCAGTATTGCACTTTTCAATCAATAAATGTAATGAATTGATTTTGAAGATCAATAAAATTACAAAAAAAATTATCCATCATTTTGAAATCTTGTCGAAGTACCCCAAACCAACCCGATGACGATAACCAATGGTCAAACAAATTTTCGTCAATGATAATATACCAAGGGTTGGGCTTCTTCAAAGATTCTCGTCTCAAAATTTTTGTAAAATAAATTTTTCAGAAAGAAAAACAGAAAAAGCCAAGAAGAAGCATTTTCCAAGAAAAAATCGCATCTGAAAATGATAGGGCATACATCTTTAAACCCTGTTTGTTTTTCTTAATTCCTTACTTTATGTTTCAGGGATATGGAGGGAGATCTAATGGATTTTGGAGTTTATGACCTCAATGATTTTGACCCCGAATATGAAGAAATACGTCGGGAATTCGAGGAACATGAAACGGTCAAGCCGTTGACCGGAGATGAGACCCTGTCTATCAATCTAGGAAATGAAGAAAACCTTAAGGAAGTCAAGATTGGGGCAAACCTTCCTGAGGACACATCTAGACGGTTGATTCAACTCCTGAAGGATTACCAAGATATCTTTGCATGGTCCTACGCAGATATGCCAGGGCTCGATCGCTCGATTGTTGAACACTGTCTTCCGCTCAACCCATCTTGTGATCCAGTAGCACAGAAGAAACGAAGAGTTAGACCGGAGTTGGAAAATAAGATCAAAGAGGAGGTTATGAAACTCCTAGACGTAAGATTCATTGAGACTTCTCAATACCAAGACTGTATTGCCAACATCGTTCCAGTGATGAAGAAGGATGGTCGAGTTCGAGTTTGTGTAGACTACCGGGACTTGAATAAGGCCATCCCGAAAGATAATTTTCCCCTCCCACATATCGATGTTCTAGTGGACATCACAGCTGGATTCGAGCTGTTTTCTTTCATGGATGGCTTCTTAGGGTACAACCAGATTCTGATGAACGAAAATGATAAGAAGAAAATCACTTTCAATACCACATGGGGATTATTTCAGTACATGGTGATGTTTTTGGATTGAAGAATGCCAGGGCAGCATATCAACGGGCTATGGTGACTTTATTTTATGACCTGATTCATAATGAGTTAGAGGTATATGTGGATGATATGATTGCCAAAACCCGAAAAGGGGAAGACCACGTCCAGACTCTGATTAAGCTATTTGAGTGGCTCAGGAAGTTCAAATTGTGCCTCAACCCAGTAAAGTGTGTTTTTGGGGCTAGCGGTGGCAAATTGCTCTGTTTCATTGTCAGCAACCGAGGTATCGAGATTGATCCATCGAAGGCTAAGGCAATATGTGAATTGAAACCACCGACCACGACGAAGGAGGTTAGGAGTCTCATGGGAAGATTGAACTATATTTCCCGATTCATCTCTTAGTTGACAGAGACTGCCAAACCCTTTCTCAAGTTCCTGAAAAAGAATGCACTTATTAGATGGGATGAAGAATGTGAGCAAGCATTTGAGAAGTTGAAGCAGCATCTTATGAATCCACCTGTCCTTGTGCCACCCACACCGGGGCAACCGTTGATTCTCTACCTCACAATAAACAGTGAGTCACTTTGTCACGCCCCGACTCTCGAGCTCGCAACATCCCTTGCGAAATCGCCACTAGGTCACGAAGGATAGCGTCCCAGGCGGACTATCGACCTATTAACATATGGCGCATGCGGAACGTGCAACTTCCAAACGAATAAGATCAGCATGGGATAGAGAAGCATAAACAACCAGTTAGATAAAACAGAAGTACTAAACAGATGAGAATAGATGATCCATGACCTTACAGAGCTAACAGCTAATATATACAACCCCATGCTTCGGGGTGGCCCTCTAAGACTCTAAAAAAGATACAGGAGTCGGGGTAAGGTCAACTCTCATCTACTCCAAAATGGTACCCCCACAAAAGATCCATCAACAGACCAAAAAGATCATAGTTCAGAATAGTGATCACGGCGGCCCCAACGGAGGAGCCGGGTTGTTGGGATCGTCAAAAGAACTATTACTTGACTGCACAGAAGAGGCTACAGACTCCTCGGGCTCGACCTCAGGCTGCGTGCCGGGTTCGGGATCCACTACCTCCCCGTCAGGCGTGTCAATGTCCATCGGGGTACCGAATCGCACGGGCCGTAGAGATCAATCCCGTCACGAGGGTACCAGGCCTTGAAGAGATGAGCCACCAGAAGTGGCATCCCCTCATCGACCCATATCGTCGTGACGTGACGCTCCCAGACCTGATCCGTACCTGGAACCGGATGAGACGTGACATCATGAGACGAGTGGGTAGGGGTACCGAATCGCACGGGCCTTTCCATTACTTCGTACCTGAAAGGTTAACCCACGACGGGGTGAGAAATAAATCTCAGTGAATCAAGCCTAAGCTCAGTTAGGACATTGATTCGCCCAGAATATACTAAGCACCACAACCAACATACAGTTCAGTCGCATAACTCAACAAGATATAGTCATAACATATTAAACAACCCATCAAGGCATCACAAATCCAATGTACATCAGGCACCACCACATTCACTTATTTCAGATGACCCACGCTACTGGCGTGATCCAATTCCACAACGCGATCCAGCACTTTAGTGCGATCTAGCGTGCTTTCGGTAGAACCGGACTACGTCTCATTTCCCTCTCAACGACGGCTACTACAGGCGGTGTATCCAGTGCACCCAGCACGGCACCAGCCAGCAAGCATCCCTAAACGGGGCGTCGGTCCATCACAAGCAGCGACCGGCATCCAATAATTCCTTGAGACCGTACATCTGGCACGGGGCATGAATTATTGTGCTTTTGACAAGTCGTTTACAATAGGTACAATAAGTGCACAAACAGTACCAAACGAACTTGCCAGGTACTCGTCATCTGTCCCTCATGTGACCACACAATTCACACTTGGCAATCGATTCATTAATTATCTTTGATTAATGCCAAATACTCATACAGACATGCTATCAGACTCGGCCCACGGCCAATCAAGACATTCAGTCAGGCATGTCGACAAGGTAATCAAACCCATGAGGTTAATAACTAAACCACGAGCAACCAATTCAATCAGGCAATACCAAGCTCAATTCGTGCCATGACAATTATTAACCAGATTGATTTAACACTCCAATCGTTCGCTCGTAATCGAACCACAGTCTACGAATGGTCACCCAATCAATCAATCACAAATTTTATCTCAATTAGCCACAGATAATAAAATCATCTCAATTAACCTAAACAATCAGCCATTTAACTTAACCCAATTTCTAACTAAATCGGCTCCGATCGAGTACCCAAATTTCACAATCGACTAATCCTAGTCACAATTAGCGCCCTAACTAAGGGTTAGGGTCAACTCACTGAGTGAGTGAGCTCAGGCGGTCCCGACGGTCGACGGCGGCGGTAGCGGCGACGGCGGCGGCGGCAGTTCTTGGTAACCAAAAAGGGTAACCGCGTGGCGAATTGGACCAAACCTTCGGGAACACCTCGGGAAGGTCCCACGAGGTCGCCGGGATAGGTGGCCGGCGGCGAAACAGAACCTGTCTAGTGCACAAAACAGGGGAAATAGGGCTGTTTAGGGTGGTTCTCGATCCCACGAGCTACGGCGAGGTCGACCAAGGGTACTAGACTTACCTAGGGGGCGGAGGGGCTCAGCTAGGACCGGCGGAGGGCGGCGAAAGGCGGCTGACGGCGGCGGTCCAGCCACGAACAGAATCGACTAGGAAAAACAGGGCGTGCGCGGCCGAAACAGGGGAGAACTTCGGGGCTTCCAACGAGCTCCACCGGCGACGACGAGCTACCACGAGCTGGGGAAAGTAAGAGGGGAGTCGATTGGCGGTGGTGGTGAGCGGCGGGGCCGTTGGAAACGGCCGGGTTTGAAGAAAAACCGAACCGGGCTCAAAACAGAGCACCGGCGGTTCCAAGACCTACCGCGGCGGCTCCGGCGGACGGCGGGCGGCGGGACCGGTTCGGGGCGGTCGAGGGGAAGCTGAAGGTCCATCGTGAGGTGGTGACCGGGCCTGGTGGTGTCGCGAACGGCCGGGGAAGGAGCTGACAGAGCTCGGGTGGCGGGGCCGAAAACAGAGTCTGTCTTCGGTGAGCTTCCTCGCGGCTGCCCGGCGGCGAACGGCGGCCGGGACTGGACGACGACGACGGCGGGGAGTGGCTTGGGGTGATGGTGGCCGGCTGTGGGCTGGTGATCGCACAAAAACCCACGACGAAGAGAAGAGGGAGCTCGGTCGTGCTTGGTGTCGCCCAAAACAGAAAACCGCAGGGAAAGGAAGAAAGAAGAAAAATCAGCGGCTGAAGAGAGGAAGAGAGAGAGGGAAGCGACGTGAGAAGATGGGGCGCATGGGAATGAGAGATGGTGGGGTCCCAAATGAAGACTTTAGGGGCACTTATCCTTTAAGGTTAATGGCTTTTGTCTCTAGCAAATTAGGGTAGGGGCATTTTGGTCTTTTGGCCTTGCCAGGACTGAAATGAAATTTTTGCGTACTGGATGAACCGAAAATTTTGCAATTTCGCTGGCTAGGCTTGATCGGGATTAGGTTCGGCGCGAAAGTCGAAAATCTAATTCAAAAAGGATAAGAAATCGATTCCTAATCTAAAACGATCGAAATTTCGAAATTCGTCCAAATTATCGTCACTTCGGTCCTAACGCTCCAAAATAATTGTCGACTATAATTCCATATAGTATTCTTATAGTGAGTTCCGAATCTTAAAGAAATTGGGATTTCCAAGACGTCACACACTTGGAGCCATGCTAGCTCAAGAAAGTCATGGAGATGCTAAAGAACGGGCCATCTATTATTTGAGCAAGAAATTCACGGGCTTCGAATTAAATTACTCAGAGGCTGAAAAGTCGTGCGCAGCATTGGTATGGGTGTTACACAGGCTGCGACAATACACTCTGCATTACCAAATCCTTTTGGTGACGGAGTGCGATCCCATTAAATATCTCCTGAATCAGCCTGCATTGGTTGGCAAACTTGCCAAGTGGCAAATTCTCATTTTCGAGTTTGACATTCGATATTTGCCTCAGAAATCGATGAAAGGAAGAGTTATAGTGGATGTTCTAGCAGAAAATCCGAGGCAAGGTGATGATCTTTATCGACCTGAAGATCGAATTATGGCGGTCAAAGATTATGTTTGGACAATGTACTTTGTTGGAGCTGTAACTTGTCAGGGTCCGGCACGGGAGTAGTCCTGATATCTCCTAGAGGTCAACATTATCCAGTAGCAGCAAAATTGGTGTTCCCTTGCACTAATAACATCGCCGAATACGAAGCTTGTATTCTTGTTTTACAAGCGGCGATAGAAATGGGAATATCTAAGCTCAAGGTGTTTGGAGACTCAGCCTTAATTATTCTCCAGACGGTTGGTAAATGGAAGACGCGAGAATCAAAGTTGCTTCCCTATCATGAGTATTTAGATAAATTGATGGAAAGTTTTACGGATATCACGTTTGAATATTTGTCTAGAACTCAAAATCAATTTGCAGACGCTTTGGCCACTCTGGCATCAATGTTGCATGTCACGGAGGGATTAGAAGTCGAACCACTAAAGTTCAAAGTCTTAAGACAGCCGGCCTACTGCATGGTTGTAGCGGATGAGCCAGATAGTAAACCCTGGTATAAGAATATCAAGATGTATATCCAGGAGCAGAAGTTTCATGAGAATAGTACAGTTTCAGACCAGAAGTATATAAGGAAGATGGCTTAAAAGTTCTTCCTGAGCGGAGAAAATCTTTATAAAAGGTCTTTCGATTCGGTCCTGCTGAGGTGTGTTGATGCGACTGAAACGATTCGTTTAATGGCAGAAATGCATGAAGGTGTTTGTGGCCCTCACATGAACGGCCATATGCTAGCAATGAAGATCATGAGGCTGGGCTATTATTGGCTCACCTTAGAAAATGATTGCATGTCAGAAGTTGCCATAAATGCCAGATTCATGGTGACAAGATCAATGTCCCTCCAAACGAGTTGCATCAGTTATCCGAGCCTTGGCCGTTTTCCATGTGGGGAATAGATGTGATTGGCCCGATCAACCCTAAAGCTTCCAATGGACATCGGTTCGTTCTGATGGCAATTGATTATTTTTCCAAGTAGATTGAGGCGACATCGTATTCAACGGTCACGTCCCGAAATGTGGTAAAGTTCATCGGACGTAATTTAATTGCTCGATATGGTGCTCCTGAGGTTATAATCACAGATAATGGTGCGAATCTGAATAGCAAGCAGGTGGAAGAACTACTCAAAGCATTTAAGATCAGACACTTGCATTCTTCTCCATATCGCCTTCAGATGATCTCGTTTGGTAAGGAAAGATTCGAATTATGAAGTTTTGAATCTGATCGCATATTTAAAAAGGAAGGCGCGTTTAGTAGATAGCAATCCCGATTTCCAAATATGTAAGGCGTGCGAATATCTTTGAAAGTGATTGGCGGCAAATCCTAGATTGATTTTCGAATTTAATAGGAAAATGGACACAATTTTCGGGAATAAAAAAAATAATTTTAAAAAAAAATGAATAAAAATGGAGAGTTCGGTTTTTGTTTAGCAAATTTCAAATTTCTAAAAAAATGACCAATTCATTCCGCATATTGCCATGTCATCACGCATGTCATCCCATGTTTCCCATGTCATTTTATTTGTAATGTAATTTTCGGTTCTTAGGACTAGATGGACCAGGAAAAGCCCAATGTTGTGGGCCCAATAGAGTTGGGTCATAGGGAAGTTAGAAATATGGATGGGACCGCCGCGATCAACAATTTTCATAGGAGGATCAGGAAGATGCGACGGGATATTAGAACCGCTCCAAAGTGTGGGCCTTGCAAGAAGGGTGGCGTCCAGGATCAGACGGCGGCCCAAGCTCAGCAGGATCAAGATGATGAGAGCGTCGGGGAAAATTTCGCTTAGTTTTTTTTTAGGATTTTCGGAATTATCAAAGTGTTATTTTCGAATTTTTTTTTTATTTTTTCGAACTTCGAGTCAGTTGATCCTTTATTTGTAATTTTCGAGTATTTGAAGTTTTGTATCCTTTAATAATTTGTCGTATGTCATATAGTTTTAGGTCATGCATTGCATTAGTAATTTATCTTTCTTTTATTCGAAATAAATAAAAAAAATGACAAAAAAATTTTAAGAAAAAATTGAAGAAGTAAAAGCCTTGAGTTGATTTCCGAGTTGTCATTTTTCTCAAGAAAAATCCAAAAAAAAAGTATCTAGGTAGCGAAAGGGCGTTAGTCTAAGTCGATTAGCGTAACCAAATCCTCGGATCCAAAATCTTTGGTTCGCAGCGGTGGATTAGTTCTCCCGCTAGTTTACCTAGGTTTCTAATCGACCTACCTCGAACGATTAGTGGCGACTCCTCATTTGTTCTAATTTTTCCGTTTTGCGATTCGGTAGGGTTTGGGAGGGTCCGCATTAGGTTAGTTCTCGATAACTTGCCTGATAATCCGATTAACCATTTATTTTAGGTCGCGACAATAATCAATTCTAACTTTTAACTGGAAATAAACTAAGGATCCAAACTATTTACAGTCAAATTGAAGATCTACAGAATCAAGATCAAATATAAGCAACATTCAATTTTTATACTCCTCGGTAGAACAGGGAATTTGAGTTTCAAATTTACCAAGCACTAAACCAGAAGTACCCTTAACAATTGTCAAAAGCAACATCAGGTCTCTGGGATAGCTTATGGAGGCAAGAGATGCAAAGTAGCCAGAGAAAATAGCAGAAACGCCAATAACATTACTCCCTCTGATACCAGCAAACCAAAAGAAAGACACTAGACATATTCAGCTCCATTAGGAGGGGCAGAAATACGCAGAACAGAAACACCAGCTGAGATTGAAGACCAATCCAAACGAATTGCCTCAATTGCCACCATCATTAGACTAATCCAGGGCATCGCCATCTTCATCGCTGCCATAGTCTTCATCGAAGGGCTTCTACTTATGGAAGATGCAAGACTTCTTGGAGCTCTTCTTCTTCATGAACTCATTGTCAACAGTGCCTTACAATATGAACTGCATGAGTTACCTAGAAGAATACGGTATGTCGAAAAAAAACATTGAATGCTTGGTTGATCAGAAGCTAGCAAACAATCTTCATAGTGCAAGAGAACATAAACATTGATAAATTATGTAACTCCTTTTGATTAATAAGCAATAGATATAACCAATTAATGACTTGCATGATTACAAAACTCATGTTACCATGCTTAGTCATACATCTATAATTCAAATAAACTACATGAACCCTATTATTCTATAAGCTGGCCAAATCACATCTCTTTTATTCCCATGTTGCAAGCAACTCAAAAGAAAAACATAGCTCACTCAGCCATAAACTAACTATTACTCAGCCATAAACTAACTCTGCACCGTAGTTAAATCACCTGTGTTTTTTACCTGTCACCAAGGAGCTTGTACATTCTGTAAATAAGGTCCTATTCGAATAATCAAGTACCTATAAACAAAAGTTGAAGACATAAAGGATAACTCCGTAATTGCACAACTACATGATAATAATAAATAATAAAAAACTGCACAACTACTACCATTCTTGAAATTCACCCACAAAACATAAATAAGAAAATGGTTTAACAAGTACCAATCTCCAACTTCATCAATCATCAACAGAGAGAAATATCGAGTTTGGGTCCATGATCGTACTTGACAACTCTACATAAAATTCACAATGAAGATGAGAATTGATGTATCTATTGTGAAATTGAAAGATGTACTTCATAGTAGTGTTTTCTCACCTGACTCAAAATTTTGGAGTTCTTCTAAGTCCTCCTCGATCGAAGCTGAAAGCGGTCCGGATCGTATCCAATCTTGAGCACATATAAGAGCCACTGCCATGCTGGGGGTCAAGGAGCGTCGAAACATGTCAAGTACACGCCTTCTGTGCTGAATGCTGCCTCTGATGCTACAGTTGAGATGGGCACAGCCAAAATATCTCGTGCAATGGAAGACAAGATAGGATATCTTGAAGAATTGACTTTCTACCAATTTAAGATATCAAAGTTGGGGCTATATCGTTCACATCCTTCTTCCAAATACTTATCTAATTCAGATTTTTTTTTCTAAATATGCTTGTCCCGTTTGGCTAAGATACGTTTCAGTCAAAACGTCCGCACCAACCACAAGAGACATCGAGATGCTCATTGTCCTTATACCCTTGAACCTAAAGTTGCCTTAGGGGCATACACCGGTGCGATATTGCTCAAACAATAACATCAGAGATGTTGTTACTTTATCTCGTAATGTTTCCGCTTGCGTGCTTTCATAGACATGATTAATCATCCATGTCACATACTCCAACTTATGTCGAGGGTCAAATATGTAGGCAATGAACAATGTTAGATTGATATTGTTCACATTACCAAAATACTTATTGAATTTAATCTTCATTCACTTGGCCATATTCTGTAAACTCTAGTCCTTATTCTCACAATATCTTTGAATCATCGTATAAACACCAAAGACATCTTTTGCAATATCATTACTAGTAACATAAGAAGATCCTGACACTTTTAAAGTTGTATCATAGAACAACTTCAAGAAAGAAAGAAATAGGCGAGCATATTCCCAATCATCATTAGTAGGCAATCCTCTCATCTTGGAAAGCTCTGCAACAAATTTGCTATCACCAATTACTAATGAGATAAAAGCTTTTTGACACTTCAAAGCCGCTTCCAACATCATGTATGTCGAGTTCCAACGAGTCTCTACATCCAAACATACAAGACTCTTGGACTCGGTATTCTCTATCTCAATGCACTTTTTAAACCTTTGCATCCTTGAAGGAGACGATCTCACGTAACGCACAGCCGAGCGTATTCTAACAATCGAGTCATTTATGTCCTTCAACCCCTCTCTCACGATCAAACTCAATATACGAGCACAACATTATCGCGACCCTCTCGAGGCGCTGTGCCGGGGGCTCTCGAGGGCTAATGGGTCGCCCTATCGTCTCCTGATCGGACGCGGGCCTCTCCCAAGGTCCATCACCCAAATTGCAACGGCTGGATATACGTGGTTGAACTTCGGTGTGGTCTGGTGACATGTGATATGTGTACATGCCAAGGAGTCTCCACCAATCGTTTTGTGGAGGGTACGATCGGAAACCCTATCGAATAGTAGGGAGTGATCTATTCGATTCTGCGAAAAATCAAAGAAGTGGGATCGGGGACTTTGTTACGCCAACTGTCAGAGTTGACGCCCTTTCGGCACCTAAGTTGAATGATTTATCTAATCCTAAGATTCATGCAGACGAGTGGGGTACAGATCCTAAATCTAGGAGTTCATGCAGGTGGGAATGACTACCCTATCACTCACAATCAATAGAAATAAACGCGCAAATCAAGGATCCAAAGCATACGGATAAACCACATGAAAGCAGCATGGTATCCCTAATGAGGCCCTATTAGCCTAGAGAAGTATCAATCAGGGCTTAGGAGTGATTTTGACATGATTTACCCATGATGGGCAAAATCGTAATTTTGAGAAATTTGGGGATAATTTACCCCCAAAAGGGAAAAATTATCATTTCAGATGGAATATAGAGTCAAAAGATGGTGGAAATAAGATTGGCGATCAAACCAATCCATTTCCTATTTTTTGGGAATTTTCAGAATTTTTCTGGAATTTAAAAATGATTTTACCTTTGGATGGGTAAAATCGTCATTTTGGACTAAGATGAGAACTGAAAATCTCAAATATTAGGGTTGGTCACCCACCTGACCCAAACCCTAATTTTAAGCAATTTTCAAGACTCGATTGGAATAAGAAAGATGATTTACCCATTAAGGGGTAAAATCGTCATTTTGATAAAAGGGACGGGATTCGAAAACCCAAGCCCAAGAATTAGTCGTCTAACCAACCCTAATTCTTACCTTGGCATTATCGACTTTATATTGCATACACAACTGAGGCGACACACCTTTAAAGGGTAGTATCGTCAATTCTTAGAAGAACGGATATGAATTCCCAAAAATAGGATTGACCAGTTGTCTGTGGTCAATCCTATTTGGGGATTTCTGGAGTATCTAGGATTTTTTCATAATTTTCTATATTTTTTGGGATTTTCTAGCATTTTTTTAGGATTTTCTAGAATTGTTTTGATTTTTTTTTATTTTTAAAATCATTTTCTAAATTTTTTATTTAAAAAATGATTCGGACCGGGTCGACCCAACCCATTCGGATCAGAACCCAGCCCAGACCCGAACCCGCGCGACCCACAGCCTAAAACAACGCCGTTTATCCTTTTTTATTTTTCTGGTTATTTAGACTTGATCCGACGGTTCCTATTGAGCCGCGTGGCTAACCCACGGCCGCCGAATCAGATTACTAAAACCTACAGCCTAGATTGAATGGAGACTTGACCAGGTCCGTCTGATCAACCTACTAAAACCTACGGTCAGGATTAGAAGGCACGACTCGATCTGGACTGTCCATCTTCATTACCCTAAACGACGTCGCACTGCCACTAACCTAAACGGCACCGTTTCGACTCATTTTTATTTTCTGATTTTAAAACATTTTCGGATATTCCTAATTGCTAATCGGACGGCCACTAGAATTTAGACTCGATTTATCTGAGCCGTCCGATCTATTTATTCGAATAACAAACCCCCGACGGTCGTGCTGACTAGACCGACACGTGGACCAATGGCTGACTGCCACCTAGGAACACTGAGTCGTTGACCCGCCACGTCAGCTTCGTCTTCAACCTCTTGACTCCGACGGAACGAATCGCCAAGCTCCTCCGACGGAACGAATCGCCGAGCTCCTCCGACGATGATCCAACAGTGGGATCTTAACGAAATCGCGAGAAACCAGCACCAATCCACTCACAACAGTCTCTAGTTCGACATATCTAAGAATCATGGGACTTCGTTCATCAAATCACGATCGCCATGCGAGATGCCGAGTACGGCCATGGAAACTCAATTGCACAAACCACGCTAAATCAGGGCAATTCATTCACAGATTAGCACGAAAGGAAGTTCAGAACTCTTACCTCGAGCTCCGATCGAGCTCGCACGACCTAGATTGGGCTAGGCAAGAATGAGCAGGGCACGGCAACGGAGGTTGGATTTGGAGACTCAATTCAAGGTGTTAAGACGAAACCGATGCAAAACAGATAGGCGACAATGGTTAGTAATGCCTAAGGAACAAAACGCACACTCTAGATGCAAGAATGAGCAAGAAATGCATGAATCGCCATTGATGCACAGTGAGAAGCTCAGAAGCCCATCTCACCTGTTCCGACGGTTTCAGGCAGCGCGGCTGACGGCGATCGACTCCCGGCTGCTTGGGCGTTCTCCTTATGATCTCTTTGAGCTTTGGTCTAGCCTGGAAAGGCCTGACCGATACTTTGCAAATTCGAGCTGTGCCCTCGACAATGGCGATGGAGGGCGAGCTCTCTCTCGTTCGTTTTCTCTTTCTTTCGCTTCTGTTCAACTCGCCTCAACTAACTGAATCCACCTCTTTAACAGAAAGCCTCCATAGGCTTATATGGCTCTTTGAATTTTGGCGCCGAATCGGGGAAGTGTGTACCGGCTTCAGTCGCACGTGAGGCCACGTGCCTTTAGGTCCAAACGGCGTCGGGGACGATGGGCATTCCATCCAGGCCCGTTTAGTTCTCCGGCAGGTCCTATCTAGTGCGAATTTGACACAAATTTGCTCTGAGTTTGGGAAGTGTTGACTTCCGTGAGTTTGCAGGTTTGACCGGCCGATTACTCCTCTCTCCGGCGACGTCAAATTGTGATGCCGGCGTCAATCGACAGGTAAGGGTGAGAGTAACAATACGCCTACCAATGCTCCTCCAATTGTTGTCGATTGGTCAATCAATTTGAAGATCAAAAATCCCCTCATAACTGTTCATCTGCGCGAAAGTTTAATGAAGAAATTCGACCGGTCCGACCGGCGGTCAGACCGGTCTGAACCGGTTCCAAATTGTAATTCTTCAAATTAAACCCAAATTAATGGGAAATTTTTGCAATTGGTCCTCAGAATCGAATTTAGGGCATGAATTGTATCTAAAAATGTGATTTTGTCCAAAAGTTCATATCAATTTCAACAAAAATCCCAAATTTTCATTTAATTGGAATTAGGCAAATCATGAAATTGAAGGCTCAAATGATCAAATTGGACCAAATTACCTATGCGAATCGATTCAAAATGGTGAAAAGCATTGGATATTGATTTCAATTTGTAATGGTAGTCCTTGAATTGAAATTAATTTCAATTATGCCCAATTTCAAGGACTAAAATGCAATTTAGTATACAATTTTGCCCAATTCATGCAATTAAACAATCTGTGTGGACAATTGGGTTAAATTGCAATAAGGGACAGATAGATTGAATGTCAAGATCCTAAAAAATGCCAAAATTGTAAATTAAAAGAGTCAATTGACATTTTTTTACCAAATTCAATCATATGTGTAACAAAGGAACATGTAAAATTGAATTTGATTTTGGACTTTTTGTGAGGTCAAAAAGACAAGGGATTTAAAATAAAAATATTTACTATTTTTTCATATTTTTGTGATCTCAAATGCTATTTTTCTTGAATTTTCAAGTATTTTCCTAATTTCCAAAAATACTAAAAAATTGCGAAAAATATGAAAAATTATTTTTTTTTGTTAAAAATGGTTCCTTAGGCTTGGCCAAGGCCACCAAAGTTGATTTTTCAATTTTATGAATTTTCTAAAGATAAGCTAAAAAGGTTGATCCAAAATTACGTGTCAACAAACATCTCATATGAAGTAACCCGCCTGCCAATACCAAAGACTTCCAATAGTTAAGTCTCTTTTTTAAATATTGAACTCCCAGGTCGTTTGAGCTTGAATTATCCACAGTGATAGAAAAAATTCTTTTAATCCCCCAACTAGTCAAGCAACTCTCAACTGCTTTTCCTAAAATCTCACCAGAATGTCTCGAGATTTGACAAAAATTCAAAATTTTCTTTTGTAACTTCCAATCGGCATCTACAAAATGAGCGGTGAGACACATGTAACTTAAATTTTGACAAGATGTCCATGTGTCTGTTGTGAGAGAAACTCTTGGAGACATATCGGTGAAATATTTCTTCAATTTGCCTCTTTCCTCCAAGTATAGCTTATAACAGTCTTCCCTCAATGTGTTTCTTGAGGGGATTAAAAACTTCGGTTGGATTCTACACACAAATCGCCGAAATCCTTCATTTTCTACAAATTTGATAGGTAATTCACCAATAATGAACATGGAAGCTAGATCCTTTCGACCAGCATCTTGATCAAGTTTCCATGGTCCAGATAAACCAGAACTACTGACCCCAACAATCTGACCCGATGAACTTTTTTGCCTTTTTTCCATGTTTGCATATGGATATTCCTTGCATCTAGCTAAGTGATTATGCATCCCACTAGTTCCTTGTCTACTAGAACAACCAATGAGAGTCCCACAATATATACATTCAGCTTTATCTTGATTATCATTTGTCCTTTTAAAGTGTTCCAACACAGTAGATCTTGTCCTTCTTCTGTTTGTGCCAATAGGTTCATTCATTGAAAACATCTATAAATCAGTAGCAATTTCAATACCATGATTAGCAGACATTTTTTTATTAAATAGAGTGGAAGAAGAAAATGCAGTTCTCAAACAAAACAAGAAAACACACATTGATATCAGTACCCTAGTCAGAATTTTAACAGAACCCTTAAAGCAGGGAGCCCCAAGACCTTTCTTTTTTCAAAAGAACATCAGCCAAAAGTAGCAAGAGAGAGATACCCAGTTCGGATTCTGCCCTGCTTTTGTTGATCTCTCCTCCATTTTCCAAAAATCTTTTCACGGAACAATCCATCAAATTCAACATTTCGGGATTATAGTACTGCGCGTATTTGGAATCAACAACATATGTTTAGATGCCAAAGCAAAACTCACGCAAAATACAAAGAAACATGAAGAAGAAAATAGAAAGGAAAAATCCAGATCAGGGCATGGAATGGCAAACAAAAAGCTATATACCAGAAATGTCATTATCGAGATGGGACTCACAGTGTCTTTCGTTTGGACGCGAACTTGCGTTGAATGAGCCGAAGCAGTTGCAGAGTCGGCCATTGAGCGGATGGCAAGCAAGGAGTCGAAGCAGTCTGGTGCAATCAAGGAGGAGATAGCGCGAAGTGGGGTGCGTCGGAGGAGGAGCCGTCCTGTAATAATACCTTGGATGTGGGATAAGGTGCTCCGCTGGTAAGGGGCACTGCAGACCGCCAACTTGCTCCGGATCTTGCCGTGAGGCCGACCAGACAGTCGGATGAGCTCGTACGTTCGGATCTGGTCCTTATCTTGTGGGTCGGGCAAATCCTTGAGGTGGATCTAGAGGGAACCAACAAGGTTTTGGGGGTCTCGGAGCGTTTAGAGTAAGGACGGAATCAGGGAGGTGGAGGGTGGGAGGGATTGTGAACTGTTGGTTTCACACAGGTGGGGTCGAGCCATAATTGTTGGACTTGGTGGCGAGGCGGCGATAGAGATAGATCCAGAAGATGGCATAGGGCTTGAGGTCGTTGTTCTTCCAGTTGGCGTGCTTGAGGTGCTCGACGTTGACGATGGTGAGATCGAGCTTGAGCTCGAGGTGCTTCAACGACAGGAAGAGAGAGAGCCTGATTAGGGTTCCACGAAAGTTTTTTTTTAGGGGTGCAAAAGAAGATACGCGTATCAGTGGCCAGTGGGCCTTCAAGAGATGGGCCTTTTTTTTAGTTCGGTTAACCGTGTACCGAACCGAATAAGCCAAAATATCCTGAACCAAAAACAAAAGAATGACTTTTGTTTCATTATCTGAATCGAAAACCGTACCGAACCGAAATGCATCAAATTTTCGGTTCGGTTTGGTTCAGTTAACGGTTCGGTTCGGTTTTTCGATTTTATTTTGACACTCCTATTGGTTAGCACGCATGATATTCATCACAAGTACAAGTCCACTATAGTATATTTAAAAAATTGCATTTTCTTCTGCTTGATATAAATATTAGTATTCCCTCATCGACCTTTGCCTACATATGCATTCACGGGACACGGCGAGGACAATATTCTTTCCATCAACCTTTGCCTTCATATTTTCAAATCTGGCAATGGTCAAAGCAGGCGAGGGCCGTAACCCCACTCCCGCAACCGCGAGGGCTTCATGGCTCTTGCCCAAGTTCCAGCAGGAGTCGTCGGCCCCTAGGCAAGTCCGATGACTACTGCTGGCAACGGCGAGCAAAATGGGAGCAACTTAAATCGTGGGCCACTAGTCTTGAAGCCATGGGCCACTAGTCTTGAAGCCATAAAGTACCAAAAAAAGAAAAAAAATAAAAATTGAATTTTTATAAAATTATTAAAAAAAAATTCACGTCAGCGTTGTTGTAACAAATGAGGAAAACAAACACATAACACAAGGATTTACGTGGTTCGATCAAGATGATCTACGTCCACGGGCGAGGCAAAACGAGATTCCACTATAATCAAAGAGAGTACCGATTACAAAAGTCGTTCTCAATGACTGAACAAAAGCACACGGCTCACAAATCTCTCAGATGACGAAAAAACCTTCATACTTCTAAATAAACCCTAACAGCAGCATAAATAAAACCCAAAAAATTTTTCTCAGGGGCCTAACTCTCAGCGTCACGAACCAAATCTCAATTTTCTCTCCACTTTTAGGCCGCACAAAAAATATGTCGAGTAGGGTGATGAACCGAACCGAGTGCATAAAATTCAAGACATATTTAACAAGCGTCGAGGGTGCCATGTAAGATGACTGGTGTCCACATCAACCATTTCCGACTAATACTACAATCAGTAAAAGGTGAAAAGGTTTAAGACTGAATCGGCAAACTTAAAATGCTTAGAACCGAATTAGCAAAAGTATGAAAAGTTTAGGACTTTTTTGATAACTTTTCCCAATTTTTTTATGTACATAAATTGTTGGGATTGTCCCACATCGGCTGTGGAAGGGGTTGGTGGTCGATTTATAAGTGTGAGGGAAAACCTCAACCTTTAAGCTAGCTCCACTCTCGTTATTCTCATCGCCATTTTTCTTCTCATTTTTCAGCTGAAATTTTTTTTTCTTCATATGACCCATCTTACCGCAGTGATGACACTCAATAGTCTTCTTCCATGATCTTGACTCTCGATCTCTTCGGTTCTCACGTGAGTATGTTGCTCCAGTGCTGTCCTAGGTACAACAGCCACTTTTCAGATAAACATGTGGGCTGGACTGGCTCAAAAGTCCAACAATTCTCCCCCTTCAGCCCATTGAGGGAGATATCGATACAAAAGAATTCATCAAAAATCCATGCCGACATGGTGCCGAGAAAATTCATACTTTTCTATGGTGAGAGCCTTTGTTATCATATCGGAAACATTATCTTCAGTGTGTACTTTTGCAAGTTCCAATCCTTTGGATTCCAAAGTTTCTCGTATCCAGTGATACCTCACATCAATATGCTTTGACTTGGCATGAAAAGTGAAATTCTTTGCAAGGTGTATAGAACTTTGATTATCACAAAGTAAAACATACCTTTTTTGAGTGAAAACAAGTTCCTACGTAAACTCTTTCATCCAAAGTAATTCATTGCATTCTTCGGTTGCTATGATGAACTCTGCCTCTATCGTCGACAAGGCAACACATTTTTGCAACCTTCATTTCCAAGCCACAGCTCCCCCTAAGAAAGTAATCAGATAACCATAAGTAGATTTCCTTGTGTCAATATCTCCTGCCATGTCAGAATCAATATATCCAACAAGAATCAGCTTATCACTCCTAAATGAAAGTCTCAAACTAGAACTCGGAGATATCTCAAGATCCACTTCAATGCATTCCAATGCTTTCTACTTGGATTTGATATAAAACGACTAACCACTCCAACTGCATGAGCTATATCCGACCTTGTACAGACCATTGCATACATCAAACTACCCATTGCAGAAGCATAATGAACTTTTTCCATCTCTTTTAGATCTTTCTCACTGGACGGACATTCTTTATGACTAAGCTTAAAGTGTGTAGCAAGAGGTGTACTTATCACTTTAGCTTTGTCCATCTTGAACCTTTGAAGTACTTTCTCTATGTACTTCTCTTGAGACAACTATAATCTCTTCGTCTGTCTATCATGAGTGATCCCCATACCTAGAATTTGCTTAGCCGGCCCCAAGCCTTTCATCGAAAAAGACTTGCTCAAATCTTGCTTTAACTTGTCAATCTTGGAAGCATTCTGACCAACTATCAACATGCCATCAACATAGAACAATAAGATAATAAAGTCACCATCAGAGAATTTCTGCACAAATGCACAATGATCAGAAGTAGTCTTCTTATAGGCTTGCTCCCCCATAAAAGACTTGAATTTTCTATACCATTGTCTTGGCGCCTGCTTTAAGCCATATAAGCTTCTCTTCAATTTACAAGTTAAAGCAACCGAGAGTTATTTTCGGGGTTTTACCATGAGCCCTACAAACCGAAATGTGCGGTTAAGGTGGACTTCCAGAAGGCGTATGATACGGTTGATTGGTCATTCTTAGAGTTGGTACTACAAGCTTTTAGCTTCCTGACCTTCTTCATTAGATTGATCATGGAAAGTGTTACATCGCCGAAGTTCTCCGTGTCTATTAATGGGGAGCTACATAGTTTCTTTTCTAGTAGCCGGGGTATTAGGCAAGGGGATCCTCTATCGCCCTACCTATTTACTATTGTTATGGAGATCTTCTCTGGTATCCTGCATGCAAAGACTAGACCATCGGGTTTCAACTTCTTTTGGAGATGTAAGCCATCGGAGTTATCTCATCTATTCTTTGCTGATGATGTTCTTCTGTTTTCCGAGGCACATTTGGGTTCCATCACTCGGCTAAAGGACGGTCTTGGCCTTTTTCTTCTTGGTCCGTCTTGAAGCCGAATGCCTTGAAGAGCAATATTTACTTTTTTGGTGGGACGGCTGCTCTCAGACATCAGTTTCGGGATTGCTTGGGATTCCAAAAAGGTACTCTCCCTTTTCGTTACCTTAGAGTCCCTGTTATTGCTTCTAGGCTTAGTAAACTGGACTGTGAGATCTTGGTAAATGCTATCACATCTAGAGCACGTTCTTGGTCCCAAAGATTCTTATCGTATGCTGGGCGCTTGCAACTCATTAAATCGGTGTTACATGCTATCCATGTGTATTGGGCTAGCATGTTCACCTTGCCAAAATTTGTCATGAATAAAATTGAACAGATCCTTAGACAGTTTCTTTGGAGAGGACCAGACCTAGGGGTGGGTGGTGCTAAGGTTTCTTGGAATAATATATGCCTACCGAAAGTTGAGGGAGGTTTGGGTATTCGGCGATTAGTGGATTACAATAAGGCTTTGACCCTTAAGCATATTTGGATTCTCTTCACTGATAAAGAGTCCCTTTGGTGTAAGTGGATACATTCTACTTTCCTGAAGAATGTGAACATTTGGGTAGCTACTGTCTGTTCTTGGGCGTGGAAAAAGACGGGCTTAGACTTGGGCTCCCTCTTGGCAATCTCCCCAAGTGAAAATATCAGACTTCCGCTGGGCGCACCCAACACTGGTATTAGAGCCCAGGTTACTAACAAGTCTGGACCTAATAGTCACACAGGAGAGATACGGGTTGTCGCTTTCTCTGACCCATGGCCTAATGTGTGAGAGGGAGATTGTTGGGGTTGTCCCACATCAGTCATGGAAGGGGCTAGCGATTGATTTATAAGTGTGAGGGAAAGTCGCAACTTTTGAGCTAGCTTTTGAGTTAAGAGAGGCCTAGCACCACCCAACACAAACAGCAAGCCCAAGTTGGGAAAAAAATCTGAATGGACTGAACTATTCATATACTTAAACCGAAACAAGAATAATAAAAAGTTAAAGTACTCAGCTCCTAAAATCTCATTTTTTCGATTATTTTAATCTCGAACTTTCGTTCATAAGATACTTGAGTTTAAAGATTTTGGCAAATTACTTTTGGAATACCTATGTGGACATTATATAAAGGGAGCTACTAACCTGACTGTCTTACAGAACTGTCAGTTATTTTTTACTACATGATCTCTTAATCAATGAGTGTTTTAAGCAAAACACGTGGTGATGGTATGTGAATTTACAATTGAGATTGTACCGTTTCGGATAGTACTTTCAAGAAAACATTTCCCTAGTCAAATACAAAATGACGCCCGATACTTTTGCTTGGAGAGATCGTTAAGAGGAAGCTTGGGGTCAGACCCACCTTTACTAAAAAATTTAGGCCAACTGCTGCTCAACACCAAATCAGCTAGTATTCGCGGAACGTAGTTTTGATGCCTGGGGAGATCGTTAATGATGGAACATAGTTTTAGCGGAAGGTTGCTCCATTGCAAATTTTGATACATGCACATATGTCAGATTACTTCAACAAGCGACCTAAATGAAGGGATTTATCGCAACCGAATCAGAACGATCAAATAGAGAATCAAGAAAAATTGAACGACGCACAGTTTACCCAGGTTCACCCTAGAATAGGACTACGTCCTACAAAGAGATTTCACTATGATATTTGGTTTACAGCCACTCAATTCGTTACAATGATCAGCATAAACGAGCAAAATATATATGCCCTAAAAGGGCCCAAAACCTAAACCTAGCGAAACCTCTATTAAGCCCACAACATACATGTTAACTTAAATAAAAGTCCAAACCTGTTGAGGTTTCGGGGGCGCTACTCTCGAACCCTCGCCCGCTCACCGGGGAGCGGGGCAGCCGTCCGCTGACCGGGCAGCGGAAGCCCCGCCCGCTGACCGGGCAGCGGGACACCCGTGTCAGGGGCGCTGCCCCCGCATCTTGTGCGCATATGTCACATGTCGTCGGATAACACTTTGGTTTTCCTAAACTCACGTGGGCGTACCTGGTGTGAGAAACAAGGGTTCCCGAAGTATTCGCCAACTCCAACACTGAAGACTTCGACATCGAAATTCGAATTATGCAATTACGTGTCACATTACAAGAAGACTTCCAATTACTTGTCAAAGACCGGACTTCCTAATCCCTAAAATATTTTTTCCACCACCTTTTAAAAATGGATCTCAATTTCTTTCTTGTTTACTTGTATTCCCACAAACATCACACTCTCACGCAACACGGACACGGACACGGACACAGACACCCACACGAGAAATAACGATGGATGTCGTAATGAGCTCGGACACACAGTGCCATCGGTCGGGTTTGGGACGTTGACGATGCCTCTGCCATCGGATGACGTGTTGACTACCGCTAACCTGGACGCAGTCGAGGAGCCACTTGGCCAGACATTGCCGAAGGCGTGAAGCACGGCCTCATCAAGAGCCACGACGAGTTCTTCATCACCCCAAGCTCTAGTGCACCGACGTCCATAAGAACCTTGCTGTTCCTGCCCTCAAGAACTCTCTCAAGTAATTAATCATACTTAGGGCCCGTCTGTTTGAAGGAAAACTATTTTCCATCTTTCCAATATTTGACTAATGAAAAACTAATTGAACTTTGTATATATAAAAAAAAATCACGGACTGAAAACAACAAGTTTAGATTGAGCGAAAACAACTTCCCATTTTTCCAAAAGGAAATCACTAACAAATGAAATTAACTATCTTCCTTGAAATTGATTTTCATGGAGAATATTTTCCTTTATCATGAAGTTTTCTGTAGAACAAATTCAATTTTAGGAAATGCTTTCCATGAAAATCATTTTCAAGGAAAATGTTCTTCCCTTCTCGGAATAAGCAATTCATTTTCCTCACTTTAAGCATATACATTTTCTTTGACCGTAAATGGTTTTTCATTAACTGATCATTTTCAACAATCAAAACGCATGAAGTGCAAAAAGCTAATTTGCAAAAAAAAAAAATCTTTCACTCGAACAAACACACCCTTAATTCTTCTCGAACTTCTCTCTCTCTTTCTTCAGTTTATTTAGTTTGCGTAGCTTACATATTTAACTCGGGTGGCAAGATGCAAACGTAAAGATCATATAAGACCTTTTATGTGAGACATTACAGAAGATGAAAATCACTAAGTCATCTCGTCCTCACCGATCTGTATTAGTTTTTCACTGCGGATATAAATATCAGTTGCATCCGTTCAGAATTCGGAGGTTGATTTGAACCTCATACTACAACATTCTTTAGGGGGCTACGGTTAGAGTATGTGGATCTGTATCTGATCCACTGGCCGGTGAGGCCGAAGGAAGGAACCGAAGGGGTAGACTTGAAAGGCAAATTGTTTCCGTTCGACATCAAGGGCGCATGGGAGGCCATGGAAGAATGCTCCAAGCAGGGCTTGGCCAAGTCCATCGGAGTCAGCAACTTTGGCACTGAGAAGGAGCCGAAGTCATCAAGAATCCTACAGAAGCTCCAATCTGAGAATTTTTCTTACCAAAGGCACATCAATGGTCTTTAAGTGATATCCATGCATGTCAAGATCCCTCCTGTTGTTAACTAGGTAAAGGAAGAATCGATCATTCTAGAACAATCTTTGAGTCGAATGTGGGATGGCAAATCAAGATTTTCTTCTCGATTTGTTTTCTTTTTCTTTGTGGATTAATCGTGATTTAGGTGGAGATGAATGCGGAATGGCAGCAGGAGAAGCTGAGGGAGTATTGCAAAGAGAATTGAATACATGTGACTGCATGGTCTCCATTGGCAGCAAATGGAGCTCCTTTGGTTTCATTAGCCGTTATAGAGAGTCATCTGCTTAGGGACATTGCTATTGTCAAGGGAAAGACCGTAGCTCATGTAAATTTCAGATTTATTGTCTGCCTTTGGTTCCTTTGTTGGGACAAAAAGTGGTATTGCTCTGGTCCCGCATCGCCCGTAGAAAGGGTGGTTATGCTTGTAAATAAGTTTCGTCCAACCTTAAATTAGCTTGATAAATCTTAAAGCTTGACATAGCTTAACCATGGCCCAAATAAATGTACAGCGAACCTTAGAAGGCATCCATAGGACAAAAATGTTTTTTTTTGTCGTTTTCATATCTAAAGCCTATCGTGGAATGTTCATCCTTTTGAAAATACGGAAACTAATCTAATCTTGTAATTAATCAACACAAGATCACCAGAGTAATCGAATGAGAAACTTAAAGAATACCGAAGACTTACGGGATCCGGATCACCTGCCCTGGTGATAACAGGGCAGGGTGTGCCCTGATGTGATCGTGGCTGTCCGTTCAATCACGGACGGCCATGATAAAAAAAAAAAATTTGCGGCTAAGCAATTTTTTTTTTGTGGTCACTTTTTACTCCCATCAATCCCATCCGTCCGTTCAATCAACGGACGGATGGGATTCACATCTAGGGCAGAGGATCCGCTCGCAGACTTACATGATTCGGTCTAAGTGGCTGTACCTACTCCAAGGTGACAGCTTGCCGCAAATGACAACTAACCAAATTGGAGAATTTTAGAGTCGCAATCACTCACACGTTCGAGTTTCCCTGCCCTAATTTACATCCAAATTCACAGTTTTATGGATGTGGAATTTATAGCACAAATCCAGCCGTGATCAGAGTTCTTCGCACAGCTAATAAGAGAACTTCTCTGCGCGATTTTTGAAGAACTCCAATTTGAGTTCTTGCAGAAGTCAACGGCACCCACCCACGGCCTCACAAACCGCGAGTGTTTTCTTCTTGTCCTAAGCAACTTGCAGAACTCCACAAACTAGTATGTTAAACAAAGAATGTGATCCCCAAAGATGGAAGTTAACCAATCAAAGTAAAGAAGAAAACTTCCTTCAGTGGTTTCGTAAAGTCAACATTGGGTCGGGTTTTGTTCACCGGCTTCAACTCGAGACATAATTCAACGCCTCTTTTGTTACATATATTTGTATGTAGGTTGCACTAATATGGATATATCATGTAGAACAATTGGCATGCGATTATCTCGCCAAATTGGATTGCCAAAAGCCGGTTCGATTTCGCCGGTAATTTCGGATCTTGGGTCAAACGATCTCGGATCGTTTAGACCATTTTTCTAGCAGTTTTCTGTTTTAGGCAATTTAGAATATTCCGAAATTTTGTTATCTTTAATTCAAATTCTATTAGGATAGGATATATATGATTTTGATATTGTTATCTTTAATTATTCTGATGCTTAAAGGAGCCCTATCTCTATATATAGGGCGTCCATCTTTTGTAATCGACATCTTATCATCATTATTCAATCAAATTCGTGCTTTCTTTGGAATTGTTTTCCAAGATTCGCTTCTCTCTGCGTCATTTGGTATCAGAGCAGGTTTCTCCTATGACGATGGTGAATAACGTGAATGTCAATCTCCCCGTAGCTGAGGGCCGTGAAAACGAGCCTATTACACGGACGGAGTTCAACCAATTCGTGGATCAAACCGATCGGAGGTTTCAAGAGATCCTTGAGGCCATCCAGCGTTTGTCCACAAACCAAGCCCCTGGTGTTCTTCCAGCCGAGCGAATTCCTGTCGCTCGTGATCCCGAAGTTGCCATGGAGCGTGGAGGAAATCCCCGACATCGACGTCAAAACTATGTCGAGGATACTGAAGACGAAGAAGAAGAGGACTTCCAAGACATGCCTATTCGGGGGGGTCGACAGTATAGAGGATTCCAGGATGAGTACGTTCGTGGAGGTCGCCGACACAGAGGTTATCGCCGAGATCCTGAGCAGTATCAATTGAAGGTAGATCTCCCTACTTTGAACGGTAACCTAGATATTGAAGATTTTATGGACTAGATTTGGGAGGTCGAAAAATTTTTCGATGCTATGGAGATCGAAGAGGATCGCCAAGTGAAGCTTGTCGCGTACAAACTGAAGGGTGGCGCTTCGGCTTGGTGGGAGCAGATTCAATTAGCCCGACATCGAGAAGGATTGACCCCAATCCGGACATGGAATCGGATGAAACAGAAGTTGAAGAAGCGGTTCCTCCCATCGAATTATGAGCAGTTGCTATTTCAGCAATTTCAGAATTGCAGGCAGCTGAATCGGTCCGTCCAAGCCTATACAGAAGAATTTCTTCGACTCTCTGCCCGCAATAACCTTGAAGAATCAGATGCCCAACAGACTGCTCGGTACATCAACGGGTTGCGACTCAATATCCAGGATCGAGTGTCCCTGCATCGATTGTTTACTGTCGATGATGCCCAGGAGATGGCGAGGAAGGTTGAGATGCAATTGGAAAGAGCTGGCCCTAATACTCGGGGTAATAATTACTCGAGTTGCGGATCGTTTGGAAAGGGAAAGCAAACTGAAATTTCGGGTTCTTCGACACAGCAAAACAATGATACGAACCGAAATTCGGGGAGTACCGCAGGAGTGCCCAAAGAACCGATGGCATCAAACACTCGTACGCCTAATTCGAGTGCACAGAATCCTTATGCCAAGCCTCAGCCAGTAAGGTGCTATAAGTGTAACGAATTGGGCCACCGTTCCAGCGATTGTCCAAGGCAGAGGATGGCTAATATCGTCGAGCATGATGAAGATGCATATGATGAAGAGTGGGCGGATGAAGAAGAGATAGATGCTGAAGAGGGTGATCATGTCAACTGTGTAGTCCGACGTTTATTGCTTGCCCCGCGGATTGAAGACACCCAACGGAATCAACTTTTTTGCGCTCAATGTACCGTTAAGGGCAAAGTATGTGACGTCATCATCGACAGCGGAAGTTGCGAGAACATAGTTTCAAAGGCCTTGGTGGATCATCTACAACTGAAGACAGAGCCACATCCTGCCCCTTATACAATCAGTTGGATTCGTAAAGGAGTTGAACTTAAGGTAAACCAACTATGTCATTTACCTATCTCTATTGGGAAAACGTATAGGGATATCATTGTTTGTGACGTTGTGGAGATGGATGCATGTCATGTATTACTGGGGCGACCGTGGCAGTATGATGTAGATATTACCCATCGAGCTAGGGAGAATACTTATTCTTTCGTGTGGAAAAAGACTAAGATTACATTGAAACTGAAGAATAATAGTTCCCCGATCGTGAAGAAGCAAGATGTAGGTGTTATGCTGAATGTTCGTAAGCGTGAAGGGATGTATATGATTGTGGATAAGGGAGATCATCAAGCTGTTATTAGTATTCCTGAAGTTCTTATGCCCTTGCTGAAGGTTTTCAGCGATGTTATGCCCGAAGACTTACCTGACGGATTACCTCCTTTGAGGGATATCCATCATGAGATTGACTTTCTTCCAGGTGCTAGTCTCCCTAACTTACCGCACTATCGGATGAATCCGAAGGAGAACCAGATCTTACAAGATCAAGTGGGAGAGCTCCTTCGGAAGGGTTTCTTACGCGAAAGCAAAAGTCCTTGTACTGTTCCTGCGCTTCTCACACCGAAGAAAGATGGAAGTATGCGGATGTGTGTTGATAGCCGTGCCATTAACCGAATTACCATCAAGTACAAGTTCCCGATTCCTCGACTGGATGATATGCTTGACAGACTCGCTGGATCGAGAGTCTTTACAAAGATTGATTTGCGTAGCGGATACCACCAAGTTCGAATTCGTCCTGGTGATGAGTGGAAGACAGCTTTTAAAACTAGTGCGGGTTTGTATGAGTGGCTTGTTATGCCATTCGGACTCACTAACGCGCCTAGTACTTTCATGCGCTTGATGACTCAGGTTCTTAAACCTTTTATTGGCAAGTTTGTGGTAGTTTTCTTTGATGACATTGTCGCGACCCGTCCGAAAGCGGACGCGGCTAATGGATTACTGATCGCGGGTCTTGGATCGGCGCGAGCCCTCCCAGGCCCATACCAAATCGCGGCGGGAGTATTTTTCAGGAGGATTCGACGATAAGAGTCGATCGCTTTCGACCTTAGTGTGGTCGTGGTGGCATGTGCAACTTGTGCATGCATTTGGAGTCGCCACCGGTCTTTCTTGGAGGGTAGACCGGAAACCTTACTGATCGATTGGGAGAGATCGATCAGTTCTACGGAACCAGAGATTTTGGGTTCGGGGACTTGGTTACGCTGGTGTCGTTACCAACGCCCTTTCGGTACCTAACGCGAGTGATTTTCCTAACTAGGATTTCATGCAGGCGCAATTTTGGGTGAGGTAAGTCTGACTTTGCACATTAACCAGTTTAACATGCTCACGTAATCATAATAAATAAATAGATGTCAATCACATAAACATCTATCCTACGTGGTGATCATGGAATTATGATTTAATGGGTCTCGAGCCAATGAGACCACATTTAATCATTTTAATATTTTAATAATGGAGAGCCGCTCTTCGCTTCTTCCTGGTTTCTTGAACTCTTCAAGAATCGGGCCCCAAAGAGCTCGCCGACTTAAAAGGCTCCTCCACGTAATCCTCGTAGCATTTACATCAACAATTGACTATGCTAAAAATAAGGATTACATGAAAAATAAAAGGAGTACGCAGCCTCCATTTAATAATTACAACCCCAAATATATAAATAATCACCATACATTCATACATACATCAATCACATTGATTAGGGATTTTTCCATGATCACCACCCTTCCACGTAAGTAATAAATTCACAATTTAAAACTTAGGAAGGCACAATAAAAATTCTACGTTGAATAATATTCAGAATTTTTACGTAAAATAAGATAGCCATAAATTTTCGATTCAAAATTGATTTAGTCTCAATTTTTGCTACGTTGATTAATTTATCATATAAAATAATCAACCTCCATTAGCCATGTAAGACGAACAATTCGTTAATACATATTGGCCATAGTATTGCAAAAATTGCAAAAAATCAATTAAATGCACGAAAACACCTAAGGATCGGCTCTGATACCACTGTTGGGATCCACGTAACACGTAGCGGAAATAAATAACAACCCATACATGTATCTCCAGAGGCGTACTTCGTGCATTTCAATCGAAAAAAAATCACAAAGCCTCAAAGGGAGTAAATAGATTACCTCTCGTAGCGTGCTTGAACGGAGGTGTCGGTTCGATGTTCTTCGATCTCAGCCTCCACAAGTGTTAGGCATCTAGTTCAAACGCACCACCAATTGACGAACGGGGAGACGACTAATAACTCCACAACAATTGTGCTAGCAATATGCGGAATCAATATTCCGAACTTAGTATATTTTGCTCACTCAAGATTATGAGAATATAGAGAGTGTTTGTGTTCTTCTCTCTAAGCTCTCAAAAATTTGCACACTCTACAAAATGTCTCCCCCTCAACCTCAAAACTCTTGCCATCCTTTTATAGCCAAAAATACCTTCCAATAAATTGTATTTAAAAATAGCACTAACAATTATAAATTCTATCTAAAAATAGCACTCACAAATAAATGACATTTAAAAATAGCACTAACAATAGCACTCACAATTTATAATACAAAAATGCTATTTAAAAATAGCACTAACAATAGCACTCACAATTTATAATACAAAAATGCTATTTAAAAATAGCACTAACAATTATAAATTCTATCTAATAATAGCACTCACAATTTATGATAAATAAATGCCATTTAAAAATAGCACTAACAATAGCACTCACAATTTATGATAAATAAATGTCATTTAAAAATAGCACTAACAATAGCACTCACAATTTATAATACAAAAATGCTATTTAAAAATAGCACTAGCAATAGCACTCACAATACAAAAATGCTAAAAAAAGGCACTAACAAAGGTGTTAAAAATAATAACCATTATTATTATTACAAGAGTTAAAGAGGTTACCAAACAGTACAAATATGCATAACGTATAAATACGTATGACGTATAAATACGTAGAGCATACATATACATCCGTGAAACCGGGGACTAATTGAAAGAAAAATGTGCAATTAAGCCCTTTTGGTAAAAATTGATTAAATTGGAGGGCAAATTGACCTAATTGCACTTTAAGACTTTAGAATCCAATGTCATAGCTTATAAAAAGTGAGAATTGAAAACTAAAAGACTCGAAAATGATTTTTTTTAGGCTCGGTTCGGGTTTATGTTTGTGAAGGAACATATTGACCCGAGCCGAATTTTTGAGATTTAAAGTGACACACTTGAAGAGGAAATTAAAACAAAATTATCGAATATTTTTGGGTATTTTTCTGACCACGAATGGTATTTTTTCTGATTTTTTGGGTATTTTTATAATTAAATAAACTCGAAAAATATTAAAAATACCGAAAACTATTTTTTGTTCAAAATTGGTTCCTAAGGTTAAACCAAGGCTTCCAAAGTTGATTTTGTGATTTTATGACCTTTTTTGATATTTTTAATTAATTTTAAAGAATAAAAATCACAATAATAAATGGTAAAAAAATCAGGTGTCAACAGCTGCCCCTCTTTGAGAGGAATCTCGTTAGAGGTTTCTCTCAAAGATAAGGTGGCACCTGATTCCTAACCGACTCAACTGGGAAAATAAGAGAAGAAATGTTATGACATCGGATCCTTAAGCCTATTGATAAAAGCTCAAATCAATCCCCGGTTTGCTCTAACAATTTGAACATAGGCCGGAGTGAGAGAGGCTTACCTGAAGCTCACCTGTCGGATGCTGCCGGTTGCGACGACTTTCAAGAAGATGCCTAGGACTCGTCATTCAGAATATCCTAGGGAGATTAAGTTCTGACCTGTATGGTAGGTCATACCATGATGGGATTCCTAACTTGTAGGAACCTAAGGAAGGCGCATCCCACGCTTTGGGATTTGCCAAGGATTTTGATCCGTATGGTGGATCAGACCTTTGTGTTGATCCTTACTGCGATATTTATCAATGAGTTGACCCTTATGGCGGTTTCTACCAATGAATTGACCCTTATGGCGGTTTCTACCATTAATGTGATCCCTCAGGCGGTTTCTACCTTGGTTTGACCCTTCAGGCGGTTTCTACCTTGAGTTGACCCTTCAGGCGGTTTCTACCTTTGATTTGACCCTTCAGGCGGTTTCTACCTTGTGTTGACCCTTCAGGCGGTATCTACCATTGATTTGACCCTTCAGGCGGTTTCTACCTTGTGTTGACCCTTCAGGCAGTATCTACCATGTGTTGACCCTTCAGGCGGTATCTACCTTGTGTTGACCCTTCAAGCGGTATCTTCCTTTGATTTTGACCCTTCAGGCGGTATCTACCTTTGATTTTGACCCTTCAGGCGGTATCTACCTTTGATTTGACCCTTCAGGCGGTATCTACCATATTTTGACCCTTCAGGCGGTATCTACCTTGATTTGACCCTTCAGGCGGTATCTACCTTCATTTGACCCTTCAGGCGGTATCTACCTTTGTTTGACCCTTCAGGCGGTGTCTACCATCAGTTTTGACTTTGAAAAGGGGTCTCATGACGAGGGTTCTCCACGTCCGATGAGACTGCCTAAATGAAAAGGGGTCTCATGACGAGGGTTCTCCACGTCCGATGAGATTTCCTGAATTTTGAAAAGGGGTCTCATGACGAGGGTTCTCCACGTCCAATGAGACTGTCTGATTTTGAAAAGGATTTTTTTTTAAGGGTTTCTATTCCCCAAGAAAATATTGGTAATCTTTGAGAAGACAGCAATTGTCCAATTGACAAAATTTTATGACTTAAGCTTTAGTCATGAGATGTGCATTTTGATGCTGGAGGTTATCCAAAACATTCTTGCAACATGCAAATGTGATCACAAATCCCTTGTATGGAAAATCTGGATCAACAGTTTGAAAATTTCCAAAAAGAGTTTGCTCAAAACATCAATTGGAATATTTCTCGACAAGGAGGCCATCTCACCTGTTTTGAGGTGATGATTTTTAGGGGATGCACTCAATTCCCTACTGACCTGTGCCTAGGTTTTAGGCTCATTCGCAGCGCATACATTTTGATCGGTCGGGAGGTCTTCCACGGGACCGTAATGTTGGGCTTGGATATTGGTTTTCAAGGGGGACCCGCTTTGGAGTCGAGGCCATCGAATGAAAATCTTCACCATCTGCTCCGGGTTTACAAGTCAAGAACCCTGCAAAATGAGAAAGAAAGAGTCTTGCTCGTACTTCTTCTAGCTAAGCTATATGTTAACCCAAGTGTCTTAGTCAGAGAAGACTATTTCAGGGTTGTAACATTGGTAGGATTGGGGACCGAAAAAGGCTTATTTTTGGCCCAGAAATCACGAAGGATTTGACATTGGTGATCATTGCAAATTTGTCACATGTCTTTTCCATTCTGCATCTTCCATTTTTGAGGTGTGCAACCGCTTTTGAGGTGTGCACAAGTCCTTTAGAGAACGTCTCTTGTGGTATTAAGAGATTGACAATTCTGTCCGTGTTTTTGCACCACGGCTGACATCGTTTGGGGAGCAGTCTTCTTGATCTGACTCCTTTATGGGTTTTTCTCTCTTCCCAACTAGGCTTTATTGGGGATCAATCAAACAGTTTTCACGAGCATCGGCCTTGCTTTTACCAGGCACTTTGCTTTTTCTTGATGCTGGGGATTTTTTGTTGAAATCCCGCCTTTTCTTTTCCTTTGGAACTACGATGTTCAGAAAATTGTGCTAGATATACAACTTGAATCATAGCACATTTAAACGCCGATATGAGATTTTTCTATAAATCCCATCTCTTGATTTCTTCCGTTCTTGGAGTGATGCAGTTTCTATCTTGAAACATCCCATGATCACCAACAGGGGTTTATGAAATGAATTCGCAGGCTCAACTTGGCTGTGCAAAGGATATGGTGTGTGGGATAGAGAATGAATGCTTCTCGTCATCCTATGGCACTTGGATTACCATATAAACAACACACAAAGATTAATGTTAGTCCGAGCAAGAAAATTTCTAACCATTTTCTCCTGATGCTGCTGGACTTACTTCCTTTTTGCCCCGGTGTGGGGTGGTTCTTAACAGGGTTAAGAATGAAAACCGCCGTTCAAGTGGGTTGTCAACGGTCACCTGTAGTGTTTATGACATGAAACGAACGCCTCCGTCGTCCCAATCCATGTAATCGCTGCGAATGGTCCCTACCTCCGTAGGTCCAGATTCTACTATTTGATTCGCTCCACTCATCTCTCAAGTGTATGTAGGATGTGTTTGGATTTGAGCTTGCCTCTCTTTTGAGGAAACATCCTTTTGAGAGTTTTGAACAACTTTTAATTGGAAAAATCTCTTTCGTTTTCCCAAAAATTTTACCCGTCAAGGGGATTTTATGGTGCACAATGCATGTGCAGACAACCTCATGTTTCAAAACATGAATGCCAATGAAGTTAGAATTCCATGTCTTTTCTAGATATCAGATTTTGAAAGCTTTTTTCTTTTTCTCTCTGTGTTTTTGGTTTAACATCTTCAATGGATTGGGGGAAAGGGATACCTACCTGTCCACCGTGGCTGGAGATCCCTGAAAATGTAAAAGAAGCATATCATTGTATGTTCACGAATTTTTTTGAAAATTGAAACGATACATCCTACCCTCATGTACCCTAACAGGTAGTATGTGGGATGTAAAAACTCATTCGTCTCCAAGGCGATTCCCCTCTATCAAATCCGCCTATCCATGCTTGGAGTGTTTGTAACATCAATGGTTCATCTGCCCCCAGCTGGGCAGCGTCTGTTCTGCTATTTGAACGCATGACTCATTGAGTGATTTATCCATGTTTATCATCTGAGAAGGAAAAGAAAGAATACATTACTTCGGTATTCGATTGAAGATCGTTTAGGAACGATACATCGTTTTACCAAATAGGTGGCTTCGCGGCCAAACGTATTTCGTGTTGAAGGGGTAGATCCCATTATGCTCAGCGGGTGATAATTATGGTTCATGGAACTTGCTCCACGGATTAAGTGATTAATCAACGGCCTTCGGCTTGAAGATGCTCAAAGGGTGATGTTGACACTCACGCGCAATTAGTTCTAGATATTAATGAAAGATGTTCCCGTGAGAACCTTACAATGCGATCAACAACATATGCAATAGGAGTATTCAACCCCTTTTCTCGAAGCATTTTTCATCGAGTAGCCATGCCTTGCATCAGACGTTTGATCACCGGCCTCGCGTCACCACTGCGATGGTCCTCCAGCTCCAAATTGATCGAGCCAAAGATTGAACTCATCGCCAAGGAAATTGCTCGGGTCTTCGAGCCATTGATGTTCAAGTTGGGTATCAACGATTGTTGGGGGCAGATTTCTTTCATTGCCTTCGTTGTGAGGGATTGGAGTCTTTGAGCTGGAACCTTCATCATTGCCCTGTTGGGGTTGAGACATACATTCCCGAAGAGTATTGATCCAAGTGTCCAACTCCTCATCAAGGAAATCACCTGTTCTTTCTATCCCTTGGTGCCCAGATTGGGTGTCGTCGACTGTAGGCGAGGGATTCCTCTCTTTGCTCTCGCCGTGAGCAATTTGACCCCTCGAATTGGAACTTCCTCCGATGACCGGCAGGTTCATATGTGCACTCTCTACCAATGCCAGATCCTCTTCAGGGACAACATTAATGACTGATTCGCGCTCAAACTGAGGAATTTCTATGTGCTGGAACTGTGGCATATACTCATGAGGAGTATTGAGATAGCTCGGCGGAGCATTCTGATTTGGGTTAGAGGAGTCGCTGACACGACTGCTAGTCCCGTCATTGCTGAAACACGGTTGGGTGCTCTTGGCTCTCCAATCATCATGGTTGTAACTCTGCCCAGCACTTGAGCTCCAACTGGCTTTATGATGGTTTAACGCTATCCTTCCATCCCTTAGCAATCTCCTATAGTACTTGAGGTGAGACTCAACGTTAATTCTAGAGAGCCCCGGCACATTCATAATCTCGAGTATGCGCAGTGGGCTAGCCGAATCAACTCCCAGTTCTCGAATTGCATCAACAAATTTGGTGTGAAGCTCATAGGTCCAGTAAAACCTTGTTCTCTTATCACCCAAAATTTCGTCAATACTTCGGTAGCTATTCTCTACGGGATCTAGTCGTTTCAAAAGTTGTCCAGGGAGGGACTCACCGACTTTGGATTGGCTGGCTGCGACAGCGAGTTCGTCATTGAGAGAATTCCCCCTGTGATGATTCATATCCCATTTCTCAGAGGATGTTGGTGTTGATCCTATGGTGTTGACTTGCTCATGCAGATCTCCGGCGGTATCTGGCTGTGTCGGAAAATTCTGTGGAGAATACGGTAACAGCTGAGCGTTATTCGTCAACAGGGATGGTTCATCGAGGAACACCTCGCCGAGGACAACAGGATTACCACAATTAAGGCAGGTGGCCTTGGTCAGAGCTTCCTTATATCTCGCGCTTTCAGCTTGAAGCTTCTCATTCTCCTCCTTCAGGACCAGTAACTCATGGTCTGCGTATTGCTGTTTCACCCGGGTTCGTTTGTTGGCGAACCAAAACTTGACCTTCGAAAGCTCCAATCCTATCTTTCGGCTCAACTCCATTTTCTGTTGTCTGCTTGGAGTGGGGCATTCATTGAAGAAAGTTTCGAGCTCTCGGATTTGGCCTGGAGTGTGGCGTTGTAGTTGCTTCCTTTTCCGGCTCCGGTCATCATTGTATACTCCTTCTTCGTAGCTGAAACCTAGAATTTCATCGCTGGAGGAGTCAGTCTCTATGGCCTTCGGGCAGGATTCAGCTCCAGGATCTTCAAAGTCTCCCAGCAGTTCGTGCTCAGAAATGTCCAGGTCGGGCGTTTCTAGCAGATGGGAATAACTTTTAAACATGATGGATCGGGGTATCTCGGGCTGATCTAGTTCACTCAGCTTTCTCAATTCGCTCTTACGTGTTTGCTTACTCTAGAAATTTTCTCAAGTGATTGTGCGTGTCCTGGAACCATCCTTCAGGCTGCATATGAAGACCAGCAAGCAAGCGCTCCTCCCGAGATTCTGCAATTACTCATCGTCTGTATTCCCCTTTCTTTTTCCTCGTGATAGGATCACAAACTCTCTTGCATTGATTCGGTTTCATCGAGTATTGCGCTCGTCCCCTAGTTCAGTCTTCAAAGTGGTGGGTCTACAATCTTTCGGCGCCTTTTATGATTTGCTAGGCCCGAGAACGTGGGGAGCAGCGGTGGACCCGCAATTAATGACTCCGTTTAATTCATTTATCTCCATGGGAATTAACGCTATGATCTTCTCTCAACCCCTTTTCATCGTTCAAACGAAGGTGACATTTTCCCTGTGCATGCTGTTACTCTTCATTTCAGCATCCCGGGCGCTTGGTGAGGAATGAGTTCGTGGCCACTCAAAATTTTAAAGACCGTCTCTGGTTTCAGACTTAATCTAACAAGGGATCATCACAACTGAGCATGACGATGTTCGTCGATAGCGTTGGTTTTAATATAGAATTAACTATAGTCATTAAAGAAAAATGTTCCCGTAGGAACTTTACAACGGATAAAATGAGTGATCTACTCGTGAACATGTTCTTCTTCCTATGGGTGTTCGTAGTGACCGACCCATCGTGCCCCGAGCCAGGTGCTAGATCATGGCTGTCCAAGCATGCCAGCTTCCCACTGATTGAACAAGGCATCGAGCCCCTCATCGAAGAAATCGTCTGTCGTGGGTTGACCAGCGGCAGGCAGAGCACCAGCCGACTGTTGCTCGAATGGAGGAGTGCGCACTCGCTGTACTAGTGACACGCGCTCTTGAGAAGTGTTGAAATGGCCTGGGAGGACATTCTGATCAGCTTTCAGTTTGCCGGTGGTCGGGTTGCTAGCTTGATTGATGCTTAGATTTGGCCGGGTATCTCTTGATGCCTGAGCATTACAATGGCGGTCGCCCCTAGCTTTTGAACTCGAGACGGATTCCTCCCGGTTTAGCTCCGCTCGACGTTGTTTTAATAGCTTTCTGTAGGCAGCAAGGTGATTCCTGACCAGCTCCTTACTAAGCCCCGGTACATTCATGGCCTTAAATATGCGCGTCGGAGTTGCTGAGTCGATCCCCATTTGGTGAACCACGTCTAGGAATCTGGAATGCAGTTCAGGGGGCCAAGCGAACCTCCTCTTATCGTGGCCCAAAATTGCATCGATGGCTTGACGACTGATTAACTCATCTCCAGCAGGACCTGACCCTATCGAAAATTGTTGTGCATGAGGCTGATATGCTTTGAGCTGGTCGGCGGTAACATCCAGCTCCTTGAAACTATAACTCCAATCAAAGCGATGCAAATCCCATCCCCCAGGAGGCATTTGTATCATCTTCGTAGGATCATCCTGCTCATGCGTGACTCCGGCAAAATCTGGTTGAGCAGGAGATGCCCCGAGGGAGTAAGGTGGTAAATGAACGTCTTCAATCATCGCGTGAGGCTTATCGGGGAATATCTTACCGAGGGCGACAAGGTTATCGCAATGAGGGCAAACGGTAATATTGAGAGCTTTTTCATACCTCATGTTTTCTGTTCGCAGCTTTTGGTTTTCTTCCTTTAAAATCTCGACCACCTGACGTTTGCGTTGAGCCTTCGATTTGGATCTCCTATTTTGAAACCAAAACTGGATCCTCGACTGATTAATCCCCAACTCCCGGCTCAATTCAATTCTCCACTTCTTTTTCATGTAATGGCTTTTACTGAAAAGGGTTTCCAGCATTTGGGTTTCCTCCTGAGAGTATTGGTGAGGACGTCTTCTTTTCCCGAGTTGAACATCGTGGATGTCGTTGTCGTCGTCGCCGTGATCTTGATTTCCGTTGCCAGAAGTGTTGGGCTCCATGGTTTTGGCGTTAGACTTGATCTTGGAATCTTCGAGATCCCTCTGTAGTTCAATTTCTGAGATTTTTGAGTCAGTCGCCTCTAGCAGCTGACAATAACCTCTTAAATATGTTGGATTGAGAAATGTTTGATTGGTTCTTGCCCACTCAGAGTTCTCCACTCTCTCATGTATGCTCACTCCCTATAAAGTTTTCTTCGAGTGACTTCGTATGTTCAGGAGACGCTCTTCAAGCATCATTAGGCAAACGTTCCCCCTCAAGACTTTGAATTTCTCGCTTAGCTTTTCAATCGTGATGGGACTGCCAAATCCTGTTAGGGCTCTCTTCGATAGTTGCGCTTACCTCCCACCTAACTCTAATAATGGTGATCCCGACAAATCTTTTACATCTTTTAATTGATGAGCCGGAAATCGCGGACCGAAACGAATCCAATGGTTCTCGTGAGGGGACCTCCTGCTTTACCCCCTAACTGGGCTCCACCAGCATTATTACTGAGACCCTTCATCATCCTCGAGTTGCTATAAAATGAGGAATTAATGTATGGAAGGTTAACGTTCTCGCATAATCAGCTTCTTCCTTCTAATCTCTCTGTCAAACTCGTCTTATTCTCAAGCCAACCCAACGCAAATGGCCTCCTCTCCCGTACGCACTTTTTCAACTGATGTCTTGGCCCAGTGGGAAAAGCTTTATAACCTACTGGGTCGCGGTTACGCACACATAACCGATCATTCTGCGACCGAGGATGAAATCCGTGTCCTGCTCGAGGACCTTGATACCACTTCTCTCGAAGGTACTACACTGGGGAGGGAATATAGAATTTTCCCGACTCTCTTTGCACACTCCTTAGAGGCCTACCGTGCTGCTAATCGGGAGGTTCTCGTGGCTCGCGTCTTGCGAGCTCGTTATGAGGATCGATCTGATCATTTGGTGCTGACCAACTATCTGGCCGATAGTTACAAAAAGGCCGTCGAGTTTGCTAATGAGCGGGTCGCGACGTTGCTTCGCGAGAGGAGAAATCTGGTGGAGCAATTGGCCCTATCCCTGACCACCGGCGAGCATGACCGCCGCAATGTCCTGTTGAGGCTTCAGAGCGACTGGCAGGAAGAACGGCTCGACAAAATAACCGCGGACATAGCTCGCGGGAATGGACTGGTTCGAGACCTGGAAACAATCGCCGAAGAACATGAGGCCAAGGTCGCCGAAGTTAAGGGAGAATGCAAAAGTCTTCTCCTCAGGCTTGCCGACCATGACATGCGGAGTTGGGAGTATGAGCAGAGCATTAATAACATGGAGGGTCAGTTGGGCTCCTTCGTGTCGTTAATTAGGGCTCACTTCGGCTTTACTTTTCTACCCCGAATTGTATGACCTGCTTTTGAAAACCCTCCACTGAGCAAAATAAATGAGAACTCTTGTGTGTGTGTTTTAACTTCTGTATGGTCCATTTCTTCGAGCATCCGAACATCTTCAACTTGGGTGAGCCGAACCATAATATCAGTAAGCCGAGCAAATATGTCCTGATTTTATAACTCGCTCATGATCAGATGAGATAATAGCCTTAGACTTGTCCAGGAAAAGATTTCTCTCTATTAGCTATTTTTTTTTTTACCTGCAAATAAAAAGACAGAATCAGAAGGAATAATTTGAAAAAGAAATCAAAAACTCCTTTCAATCCTATGCTTGCCCATGATTAATAAGGACAAGAACTTTTACAAGGGTTTTAATCTTGCGCGAAAAGTTTTTATCAATATTCCTCGAAAGAAAGCATACTATTGAAAGGAATGTAATTCACAATAATCGCTTTTGATCAATTTCGAGAGGAACGAATTACTCAAAAGTGCGAGGCATAATAACGTGTTTTAAATTTAATTGAAGATACGGCATCCAAATCAAGGCCGTTTTGTTAAGAACGAGAGTAATTTGGACATCTATCTCGTCATTAAATTCAAAACAACGCCGATATTCTCGATCAATTATCGTGGATTACCAGCGACGTAAAACATGCATGGACCAATTCAAGTGTATAATTCCTTCTAGCGAAATTGGGGTTGGATTACCCTATATGACCAAAAAGGTCGTGCAAGATTTCCAATTTTAATTTCCTCTAAAGGAATTATAAACTTGACTTGGGAGTATTCGGATGATTAGAGAAAATGCCACTATCACATTCCCATGACCTGTCAAAAGAAATACAACCAAGTTCCATCTAAATGTATACACCAATAGATCCCTAATACAATCACTCTAAGGGGTGAGATAGAGAAAGCCTCGATAAAAGTAAACCCTATACAAGAGGACTAGCAATGGAAAATGAAACAAAGGAATGTGATCCTAACGTTTAAGGATGCCCCAAGTTCGATCTGTGACTTCCGGATCACTTGCCCCAACTCGTCATCTTCATTGGACGATATCTCAATAATGTCCATAGTAGGCTCCTTTGTTGCTCACTCGGTGCTTGTCATGGGATATCATCCTCTTCGTCTTCTATCAAGGACGTTTGGGAAAAACACACACATCTATCCTTGAAATGGCATTTAATCTAATCACCAGAATGCAATGAATGAAATGCCTATATTTATATGAACTGTAATAGATTCGAGGTATAGAGAGTCTTACCAACCAAACTCGTCGACTTATGTGCGGTTTTAGGTGTACCAACCGCCCAAAGACATGCGCATGAGACAAGTTATGGTGAACTTCTAAAAATCAGAGGGTTTGGCACCTAAGGTTAAGGTTCCCACTTCGAGTTCTAGAAAGAGCCGATTCCATTGCACAGCTATCGTTGCATTGGGACTCGATCCATAGTTCGAAGCGAGCGGAATTGAAAAGTGGATTACCCCGCGTTTTTCCTCACGGAGATTCCATTTTCAATTCCTTCTATTGTGTTCCTATAGGCGACGCCCGGGGTTTTAGGCGCGGTTGTGTGTGTCCACGTGTTGTGATCATCACAATGCAATTCATGCATAGCAGTTTATCAATCAGCACTTCAAATCATCCACACAACATACATTCCTACGCCCAACCTGCATAAGACAATGTTAATCACGGACTACACCCCTTATTTCTCCAATCTGCAAAAACATATAACACCTATCGTAAGCGGACTTACCTCACCTTCACGAGCGCCTACATGGTTAGAAAAATCACTCAGCGTTTTAATTACGGCCTAAGTCCACTTGGGGTCTAGAACCATAGGTTCAAGAACACAGTGTCCCCAGCGGAGTCGCCAGCTGTCGCGACCCGTCCGAAAGCGGACGCGGCTAATGGATTACCGATCGCGGGTCTTGGATCGGCGCGAGCCCTCCCAGGCCCATACCAAATCGCGGCGGGAGTATTTTTCAGGAGGATTCGACGATAAGAGTCGATCGCTTTCGACCTTAGTGTGGTCGTGGTGGCATGTGCAACTTGTGCATGCATTTGGAGTCGCCACCGGTCTTTCTTGGAGGGTAGACCGGAAACCTTACTGATCGATTGGGAGAGATCGATCAGTTCTACGGAACCAGAGATTTTGGGTTCGGGGACTTGGTTACGCTGGTGTCGTTACCAACGCCCTTTCGGTACCTAACGCGAGTGATTTTCCTAACTAGGATTTCATGCAGGCGCAATTTTGGGTGAGGTAAGTCTGACTTTGCACATTAACCAGTTTAACATGCTCACGTAATCATAATAAATAAATAGATGTCAATCACATAAACATCTATCCTACGTGGTGATCATGGAATTATGATTTAATGGGTCTCGAGCCAATGAGACCACATTTAATCATTTTAATATTTTAATAATGGAGAGCCGCTCTTCGCTTCTTCCTGGTTTCTTGAACTCTTCAAGAATCGGGCCCCAAAGAGCTCGCCGACTTAAAAGGCTCCTCCACGTAATCCTCGTAGCATTTACATCAACAATTGACTATGCTAAAAATAAAGATTACATGAAAAATAAAAGGAGTACGCAGCCTCCATTTAATAATTACAACCCCAAATATATAAATAATCACCATACATTCATACATACATCAATCACATTGATTAGGGATTTTTCCATGATCACCACCCTTCCACGTAAGTAATAAATTCACAATTTAAAACTTAGGAAGGCACAATAAAAATTCTACGTTGAATAATATTCAGAATTTTTACGTAAAATAAGATAGCCATAAATTTTCGATTCAAAATTGATTTAGTCTCAATTTTTGCTACGTTGATTAATTTATCATATAAAATAATCAACCTCCATTAGCCATGTAAGACGAACAATTCGTTAATACATATTGGCCATAGTATTGCAAAAATCGCAAAAAATCAATTAAATGCACGAAAACACCTAAGGATCGGCTCTGATACCACTGTTGGGATCCACGTAACACGTAGCGGAAATAAATAACAACCCATACATGTATCTCCAGAGGCGTACTTCGTGCATTTCAATCGAAAAAAAATCACAAAGCCTCAAAGGGAGTAAATAGATTACCTCTCGTAGCGTGCTTGAACGGAGGTGTCGGTTCGATGTTCTTCGATCTCAGCCTCCACAAGTGTTAGGCATCTAGTTCAAACGCACCACCAATTGACGAACGGGGAGACGACTAATAACTCCACAACAATTGTGCTAGCAATATGCGGAATCAATATTCCGAACTTAGTATATTTTGCTCACTCAAGATTATGAGAATATAGAGAGTGTTTGTGTTCTTCTCTCTAAGCTCTCAAAAATTTGCACACTCTACAAAATGTCTCCCCCTCAACCTCAAAACTCTTGCCATCCTTTTATAGCCAAAAATACCTTCCAATAAATTGTATTTAAAAATAGCACTAACAATTATAAATTCTATCTAAAAATAGCACTCACAAATAAATGACATTTAAAAATAGCACTAACAATAGCACTCACAATTTATAATACAAAAATGCTATTTAAAAATAGCACTAACAATAGCACTCACAATTTATAATACAAAAATGCTATTTAAAAATAGCACTAACAATTATAAATTCTATCTAATAATAGCACTCACAATTTATGATAAATAAATGCCATTTAAAAATAGCACTAACAATAGCACTCACAATTTATGATAAATAAATGTCATTTAAAAATAGCACTAACAATAGCACTCACAATTTATAATACAAAAATGCTATTTAAAAATAGCACTAGCAATAGCACTCACAATACAAAAATGCTAAAAAAAGGCACTAACAAAGGTGTTAAAAATAATAACCATTATTATTATTACAAGAGTTAAAGAGGTTACCAAACAGTACAAATATGCATAACGTATAAATACGTATGACGTATAAATACGTAGAGCATACATATACATCCGTGAAACCGGGGACTAATTGAAAGAAAAATGTGCAATTAAGCCCTTTTGGTAAAAATTGATTAAATTGGAGGGCAAATTGACCTAATTGCACTTTAAGACTTTAGAATCCAATGTCATAGCTTATAAAAAGTGAGAATTGAAAACTAAAAGACTCGAAAATGATTTTTTTTAGGCTCGGTTCGGGTTTATGTTTGTGAAGGAACATATTGACCCGAGCCGAATTTTTGAGATTTAAAGTGACACACTTGAAGAGGAAATTAAAACAAAATTATCGAATATTTTTGGGTATTTTTCTGACCACGAATGGTATTTTTTCTGATTTTTTGGGTATTTTTATAATTAAATAAACTCGAAAAATATTAAAAATACCGAAAACTATTTTTTGTTCAAAATTGGTTCCTAAGGTTAAACCAAGGCTTCCAAAGTTGATTTTGTGATTTTATGACCTTTTTTGATATTTTTAATTAATTTTAAAGAATAAAAATCACAATAATAAATGGTAAAAAAATCAGGTGTCAACAGACATTCTGATATATAGCCCAGATGATCGGCAGCACATGGAGCACCTGAGAGATGTCCTGTTGGCCTTACATTCGAACAAGTTGTTTATAAACCTGAAGAAGTGTAGTTTCATGACAGAACGGCTTCTTTTCTTGGGTTTTGTTGTTGGAGCAGATGGACTTCGCGTCGATGCAGAAAAGGTGGCTGCAATCCGCAGTTGGCCAGTACCCCAGAATATTGGTGAGGCCCGTAGTTTCCATGGCCTTGCGACATTCTACCGGTGCTTCATCAGAAATTTCAACACTATTATGACCCCAATCACGGATTGTTTGAAAAAGGGAAATTTTCATTGGGGTGATGAAGCTGAAGCCAGCTTCAAGCTTATCAAAGAAAAGCTCTCCACTGCTCCAGTATTGATGCTCCCTGACTTTGAGAAAGTATTCGAGCTGGATTGCGACGCGTCTGGAATAGGGATTGGTGCTGTTCTTTCATAAGAAGGTAAGCCTATTGCCTATTTTAGCGAAAAACTTAATGATGTTCGCAAGCGATGGTCTACATATGAGCAGGAGTATTATGCTGTCGTGCGATCTATTAAGCATTGGCAGCCGTATCTTTATCAGCAGGAGTTTGTACTAAATACGGATCATCAGGCTCTTAAGTATATAAAGAGCCAAAAACATCTAAACAGGATGCATGCAAGGTGGGTTTCTTTTTTGGAACAATTTAATTTTGTGCTTCGTCATAAGGCGGGACACTTGAATAAAGTTGCAGATGCCCTGAGTAGACGTGCTGAAACATTGGTGACCATGCGCAATGATGTTGTTGGTTTTGATCATCTGTGTTCTCTTTATGCTGATGATGATGATTTTAGTAAGATATGGGAAACTTGTTCACAAACAGGTTGTAGTGGGGATATGATCATTCAGGACAAGTTCCTGTTCTTTGGGAATAGATTGTGTATTCCTCGTGGATCATTGCGCGAGCAGCTCATTCGAGAACTTCATGGCAGCACCTTGGGTGGACACTTGGGTCGAGACAAAACTGTCACATTGGTTGAGGATAGGTACTATTGGCCCCAATTGAAGACGGATGTCGGGCGATTCGTTAATAAGTGTTATACTTGCCAGACTGCCAAGGGTCATTCTCAGAATACTGGATTATACACTCCTCTGCCTATTCCTACTGGTCCTTGGATAGATGTTTTTATGGATTTTGTGTTGGGACTTCCCCGAACACAACGCAGTTTAGACTCTGTTTTTGTGGTGGTTGACAGGTTTTCAAAGATGGCGCATTTCATCCCCTGCAAGAAGACTTCGGATGCTTCCCATGTGGCGAGCTTATTCTTTCGTGAAGTAGTCCGCTTGCATGGTGTGCCCAAAACGATCACCTCTGATCGTGACACCAAGTTCCTGAGTTATTTTTGGCGTACTTTATGGCGTTTATTTGGAACTGATTTGCAGTACAGTAGTTCTTTCCATCCGCAGACTGATGGGCAGACAGAAGTTGTCAATCGTACCTTGGCTGATATTATTCGCTGTCTCTGTAGCGACATGCCCAAGCACTGGGATCGCTATATCGCCCCTGCTGAGTTCGCCTTCAACAACACAGTCAATCGTTCGACTGGTAAGTCTCCTTTTGAATTTATCTACGGGCGGACTCCACAACATACTCTGGATTTGGTTCCCCTGCCAAAGATCCCTGGTTATAATGTCGCAGCAGAAAATCTCGCGACGAAAATTATGGAGGTTCAAGCTGATGTAGCGCGACAACTTACTACTTCAAATTCGAAATACAAGGTTGCTGCTGACAAACGGCGTCGTTCCAAGATTTTTGAAGTTGGTGATGAGGTGATGGTTTTCCTACGCAAGGAGCGATTTCCTGTGGGCACCTATAACAAGCTGAAGTAGAAGAAGATTGGTCCCTACCGCATCCTGAAGAAGATCGACGACAATGCATATGTTGTTGACCTTCCTGCTGATCTACACATATCTCCAACATTCAACGTGGCTGACCTGTTCGAGTATCACCCTCCAGATATTCCGCTTTATGCTGATGATAACTCGAGGGCGAGTTCTTCTGAAGAGGAGGGGACTGATGTAGAACAATTGGCATGCGATTATCTCGCCAAATTGGATTGCCAAAAGCCGGCTCGATTTCGCCGGTAATTTCGGATCTTGGGTCAAACGATCTCGGATCGTTTAGACCATTTTTCTGGCAGTTTTCTGTTTTAGTCAATTTAGAATATTCCGAAATTTTGTTATCTTTAATTCAAATTCTATTAGGACAGGATATATATGATTTTGATATTGTTATCTTTAATTATTCTGATGCTTCAAGGAGCCTTATCTCTATATATATGGCGTCCATATTTTGTAATCGACATCTTATCATCATTATTCAATCAAATTCGTGTTTTCTTTGGAATTGTTTTCCAAGATTCGCTTCTCTCTGCGTCAATATATGAGCAAGGGTCAAGCATCGATCATTGTGAAGAGTTCCAACAAGAAGAGAATGAGAGAGAACCTCCAAATTTTGGGATGGGAACTCAGCCAGGAGGATTTGGAGAGGATGAAGCTGCAAATCCCATAGAGATGAGGATGTCCGAGAGAGAATTTCATTTCTGAAGATGGACCTTACAAGTCGTTGGATGAGCTCTGAGATGGAGATACTTGACCATCCCATATATCGTTTTTCTTATTATTTGATATGTGTTTACAGTTATATGAATGACTTGAATAATGTGTTTTCGGGAATAAGTTTGAGAATGAGTACGTGCGTTTGGGATGGTTGTCTGAAAAGTCATAAATCTACTGTATGATTGTCAATTTAGTCCTAAACTTTCCAACTTGACCGAAGAGAGACTTTCTATCCTAACCAAGACAAATGAAAATAGTTACTCAATAGAAAAGTTGACAAATTGAAATAGATAATTAAACTTTAATAAACAATTAAAAAAATAAAGTTAGTTATTTCAACACTAGTTTATTGTAATATAATCTGAGAAGAATTGGTAAATCATTCTAATTTAGGTGAGGAAGTTCATATGAGTCTTGGTAATACCAAAAGCTGATAAGATATATAAACAAAATTTCGTAAGTTAGTATCGAAATCGCTACTTTTTCTAAGTAATTGGTAAATTACCAAGTGAGTTGATGAAATTGGACTGACGGAATTAAAATTTTGGCAGAAAGAATAGCCCTATCACAATCACTGATGCATGCATGTACGTCAAATTAATAGAAAAACCAACAAATCATAATATTTTTCCACCCTCTGCTTTTTTTCCCTGGACCTCTATTTTTTCTCGTTTATCTATTCTGCCCACAAAGACAGACAGACACACAAACGAGAAACAATAATGGACGTTGTACTGAGTTGAACTCAGTGAGTTCAGGACACGGTTTGGAACGGTCACGACGCCTCTGCCATCGCACGATGTACTGACTTCAGCTTTTTTGGGCGCCGTAGATGTGGTTGTGCTTTGCAGTTCTAATTTGTGGTCCTCTCCAAGCATGTCCTTGTCCGTCGACGGTGTCTCTCCATGCCTTCTGTGGATGAACTTGTGTGTGAGTTGTAGTCAAAATCATAACATAAGGTTTCGTTGAACCGGCAACTTCAGCCGCCATACAATTCAATTTGATGTTGTGCTCCTACATTTGTCTTACTCTTGTTCTATGTGTACGACTTTCCTTTACTTTTTTATGCTCTGTAGAAAGAAAGTCAAACGTCTTTTTTTTTTCCCATTTTTGGTTCGAAAGTTTAGTTTAGTATCTTCCCGCGATGAGATAATTGCATTGCTTCCATACATGAGAAAGGCAATCCTCCACGCATGAATGAGTTCTTTCACTGAGTACTTGTGATATTTTCTCTGATTTTTTATATCTATTTTGATTATGCATATTTGATTTAATTTTCTTGTATTGTCATCTAATAAAGCTTATAAATAAGCTCATGTATTCCTTTCTATACTCATCGAAATATACACAAATTTCGAATTCTCTCTTCCGCATTCTTATTCTTTACTTGGCATTAGAGTCTCCTTTCATGTGGCAACTCTAGTGCATTTTATATCCGGTGCACCCCATGCATTCTTGGTAAAATAAATGCATCCCAACGTACCTGTTGTCAAATAAGTCCATCCCTCGATAGTGTCCTCATTTGCGCCTGACCAAGTGCTACGATGATCGTTCCAAACCCAATCAACAATATTCCGTGTTTTGAACTCAATATTATGTCCGTAGTTGTTTCTCGTTTGTCTTCTTGTCTGTCTTTGTGGGTGCAGAGCTGCGAAATGGGTGGATTGGTTGATAAATGGTCAGAACTAAATTAACCCATATAACTTGTTTATGACGCATTTATTGCAATGCAAATTTCTCAACCCATATCTAACCCAACTCATATCTGACTCGACCATATTATTAAAATAATTTCATATTTAATCAAATCTAGAAAAAGTAATTTCTTATTAATTTTTTAAAAAAATTATATTGTTAAAATATTGTGAACCTTTTCTATAATTTAAAAGAAATATCAAATTTTGACTCTCTTTTTTTCCTATTTTTACTTCCAAGTCTATCAAGGGTTGCAGCCCTTGCCTTGTGGCCGGCGAGGGTCGCCAACAGCAGGCCGAATTTAGTAAAATTTAAAAGGAAATGAAAGAAAGAAAAATAAAAAAAAACTTATAAATTATAAATTGTCAAAAAAATGACGTGTTTATGACTCACTTAAGATAATTAGGTAACTTATTTATGACATATTTAAATTTCATTCAAAACTCATTGAATTGTTAGGTAATCCATTTATCACTAAGCTTTTGTTTTTTAAAATTTAAGGCAATCGATTTAATACTCACACTATTCAATATGGGTTGAAATCTGGGCTCCGTGTCCATCTTTTTATGCTTGTGTTCATTTTCTTCCACTCGTTGTAAGTACGAGCATTCCTTCTCATAAAACCATCAAAGAATCCTTCCGACATCTTACACCTCTCTCTCTCTCTCTCTCTCTCTCTCTCTCTCTCTCTCTCACGCACTTGGAACACATAGCACCGATGTCCGACGACCTGGTCCCAGAAGTGGTGCTGAGCTCGGGCGTGAGGATGCCGCTGATCGGAATGGGTGGAGCGGCGGCGACCAATCTGCCACCGCCCAACGTGCTGACATCCATATTCCTCGATGCCATCGAATTCGGGTACCGCCACTTCGACACGGCGGCGTGCTACGGCTCCGAAGAGGCGCTCGGCCGGGCAGTCGCTGTGGCCCTGGACCGAGGGCTCATCAAGAGACGCGGGGACATCTTCATCACCACCAAGCTCTGGTGCGCCGACGCTCATCCCGGTCTCGTTCTTCCCGCCCTCAAGAAGTCTCTCCAGTAAATTCTTGATCATTTTCCTTCTGATCTTTTCCTTTTCATTTTGACTGCTTCGCACTATACACAGTTCTAATAACCCCATAAGTCAGCAATTAACTTCAAACTGTAGAAACCCGGATGGTTCTTTGCGGAAGTTTGGTGGTTTCAAGGCGAGAGAGTTTTTGTAAAATGAGAGTGATATTCAAAATAGCCTTGCTAAGGCTTTTACACAAGCAAAACACACATACAAGCTTTCCTAAGCTTGAGATACAAAAATCACAACTCTCTAACTCTCTTGCTCTCTATGTTCTAACACCACACAAATACAACTATGGCATATCTCAAATGCCTTCAAGACATCTCTATTTATAGAGAGTTTCCATGCCTAACTAAGCATCAATTTGTTGACCTTCAAGTGTAAAACAAATATTGCCTAACTTGCCTAACTTTGAAGGTGTGCTACAAATGTGAAATGTGAAAGGTGTGCTACCGTCCACCTTTCAATGACCAAATGGAAGGCTACCTTCCAAGTCAAACTTTTGGTTCTCCACCGTCCAAGGAAGAATGGGAAGGTCTGCCAACATGCCACATATTTAGTGTTGAACTCCAACACTCCCCCTCAACACCAAATATTCTCCATCCTATAACATCTGATATTCATCTTCCTCGGTTGGCTCTACAACTGCAATTTCTGACTGAGCTTTGCGAAGCTTGGACTTTGTCAACGCCATTCGAACTTGCGCGTCGATCACTTTTCCTTTCTTTGCAGTCTCCGTAGTCTTGAGAGTTTTGAGATTGCAACTCATCTCATCAAACCTTTCATTGACGGTTTTCATTTCACCATTCAATTTATTCAACTCCATCTGAAGCACTTCGGTAGAGGCATCTCGATCCTTTCTTTTGTAGGACTTTTTCTCTACCCACTTCCAATGATCCTTGGGCCTTGGGATCTTTTTCTCTGGGTAATACTTCTTAAACTTTTGCAATTTCTTGAGCGCATGTCGGAGCTTCTCGTGCTCTCTTTCCTTGATCTTGAGCTCCTCGTTCTTTTGCTTCAGCATTTCATTCCTTGCTTTCAACATCCCCAGCAGCTCCTTCTCACTTCTGCTTGTTGAAGTTTCAACTTGCTTCTTTGAGTTTTCCCTCGACTTGCTTTTCTTCGGAGACATCTTAGGGCATGCATGGCAACACTTCCTTATAGTGGCTATCACATCATCTGCCTCAATGATTCTGGTGGCTGTGAGCTCTTCTTGAACCTCTGTTGCAACAATTGCTTGAAGACTCCATTCTTCTTTGTCACCATGCTCTTTCTTGGTAAAAGGCGTGTCTTTTTCTTTTACCTGTTTGAACCAACAGACTCTAGCAAAGTGACCTACTTTGCCACATATGTAACACCGTCTGCTACGCTTCCTGTTGTTCTTATCACGATCTCGATGAGCTCCCCTTGACTGAGAGCTTGTCACTGCTCCCCCTGGCTGAGAGCTTCTCGCTGCTGATCGTCTCTGCCAGTTTCGATGTCCTTTCCACTGTTTGTCATACTTACCAACATCGCTCCTTCTATTGCTATTGGAACATCCTTTATTACAAAAGAGGGAACTACCATAATCTATGGTACATGCAAGAACCATATCTTCAGCATTATCGACGGTATGTGCATATTCCGTCGTCTTTTCTTGACATTCGGATTTATAATGTCCAAACTTATTACACTTAAAGCACCTTACCTTTGATTTATCACGTGCTTTATACTTTCTGATGAAACTCGAATTTTCACATCTTCCTCGGCCTCCTCCGCGACCTCGATCGCCTTGATAGCCTCCTCGGTTTGGTTGAGCGACCTGACTTTGCAATGCTTGCTCGGGAACGGAACCCGTAGACTTCTGATTCATTCTTTGCTCATGGGAGCATAATGAACCCATCAACCGCTCCAACGTGAGAGTTGATACGTCTTGTCCTTCCTCGATCGCTGCGACGACGTAGTCAAATCTTTCGGTCAAAGACCTCAAGATTTTTTCTACGACACGAACATCTTGAAGTTCTTCACCATTAACCCTCAATTGGTTAACGATGGCCTGCACACGATCAAAATATGTCGATATTGTTTCCGAGTCATTCATGCGTAAAGACTCGAAATCACCTCGAAGAGTTTGAAGCCGCACCCGCCGGACACGATCATCGCCTTTGTAGGATTTCTGCAAGATATCCCAGGCAGCTTTCGCCGTCTCCGCGCATGATATTTTTTCAAATATCATTTCTTCCACAGCTTGAAAGATCGCATACAATGCTTTTTGATCTTTCTTTCGGGACTCGACCAACGAATCCTTATCTTCCTTCTTCAAAGCATTGAATTCTTCAGCGTTAGTTACTTCGGTGTAGCCACTCTCCACCAGGTTCCACAAATCCTGTGATTTGAATAGAACCTTCATCTGGACGGACCAGTTGTTGAAATTCCTCCCGTTCAACTTTGGAAGTTGCATTTGAACGGAACTTGTGGATGCCATAGCTATCTCCGGGTTCACGATCCTCGATCGTCCACTCTAGGTTCTCGGTCTCCGCGATTGGATTCTTGACCGCCTAGGTTCCGGCACGATCCTTCGACACCGTGGCTCTGATACCAAATGTAGAAACCCGGATGGTTCTTTGCGGAAGTTTGGTGGTTTCAAGGCGAGAGAGTTTTTGTAAAATGAGAGTGATATTCAAAATAGCCTTGCTAAGGCTTTTACACAAGCAAAACACACATACAAGCTTTCCTAAGCTTGAGATACAAAAATCACAACTCTCTAACTCTCTTGCTCTCTATGTTCTAACACCACACAAATACAACTATGGCATATCTCAAATGCCTTCAAGACATCTCTATTTATAGAGAGTTTCCATGCCTAACTAAGCATCAATTTGTTGACCTTCAAGTGTAAAACAAATATTGCCTAACTTGCCTAACTTTGAAGGTGTGCTACAAATGTGAAATGTGAAAGGTGTGCTACCGTCCACCTTTCAATGACCAAATGGAAGGCTACCTTCCAAGTCAAACTTTTGGTTCTCCACCGTCCAAGGAAGAATGGGAAGGTCTGCCAACATGCCACATATTTAGTGTTGAACTCCAACACAAACACCATACAAGAAGTTCTTATTGAAAAGGGATTAAAAAAAATGAGAAGAAATTTCTAAATGATTAGCATAAAGATAACATATCAAGTACATAATTCACTTATTGATCCTTTAGATATTTCTTCTGATTTTTACATGATTCCGCACCCCAACAATTCTAATTTTTTGCTTTTTGGTTTGTTACTTAAATGGTTCCTCCATTCAAAAAATTTTAGGCGATGTACATCAATCTTCACTTCGGATACATTACCATCAGTTGCATGCATTATTCACTTCTGATCTCTTCCTACTGCTTGGTGTGTATTGATTTAAATAGGAGGCTAGGTTTAGAGTATGTGGATCTCTATCTAATCCACTCGCCAATAAGAGTGAAGGAAGGAACCGAAGGGTTCGATTTCAAGGGCAAAATGTTGCCCTTCGACATAAAAGGGACATGGGAGGCCATGGAAGAGTGCTCCAAGCTGGGCCTGGCCAAGTCCATTGGTGTCAGCAATTTTGGCACCAAGAAGCTCTCTCAACTCCTCATGCATGCTACGATCCCTCCTGCTGTTAACCAGGTAAAATAAAGAATACATGTGTATAAATATTGAATTATTCCATCAATTTCTTTTAAATTTCTCTGAGGGTTCACCATTGATTTAGGTGGAGATGAATGTTGGATGGCAACAAGAGAAGCTGAGGGAATATTGCAGAGAGAAGGGAATACATGTGAGCGCCTGGTCCCCATTGGGCGGGATTGGAACTCCTTGGGGTTCATCTGTGGTTATGGAGAATCCTGTGCTTAAGGAGATTGCTGTCGCCAGAGGAAAGACCGTGGCTCAGGTAATTTTTCTTTCTCTGAAAAGTAGACAAGGCTTCCGTGGTTACTCTGAAGAGGAGATACTTCATTCGTGCAAGAGATATATTGTATCTAAACCAAAATTGTTCTCTCAAAAATCGATAGGACCGTATATTAATTTGCAAACTACCACAAAGTACATGTAAACACGTTTGCGTACGTAACGTGAGTAATTTGGAAAAAAAAAAAGTAATTGTTTTTAGGTTAGAAATTTTCCTCGCCGGGTAATTAAGTGACAGGAGGAAAGAAAGTGCATTTGCTTATTATAAGAGAAGGCAATGGGTAACTTCTTCCTCCCTGCACGTCCTTGTCGATGCAGTCTCTCTAAGGATTAAAAGCTTGTGTGCATGAATTACAATGACTTGTCAGTACCATAAAGAAATAATAGGTTTTGTGTACGGCTTCTTTAGCGGAGCAGGGATCCCCTGCCTGGATGGCCAAGATTGCAGGGCATCCCCTGCCCTAGTTTAGCAACCACACAATAAAATTCTTGTGATTCTAGATTAGTGTGGTCTTGCTCTACTACATTTCTGGACCTATATATTTGAAGGTTATCTAAAAAAAAAAATAGAGAATTAGTATTTCGTTTCCCCATTTCAACGTCCAAATACTAAAGGATATTCAACTTTACTTTTCTCTTTCTTTCTTTGTCAAATGTCACCGTAATTATTATTATTATTTTTTTTTTGGCGGCATGGCAAAACCAAATCTAAATATGTAAGATATTATTGTTAAAAAGCATTTTCCAGACTTTCTCTATCTTAGTGCATTAAAGGAACAAAAACTTTAGTCATCACTTATATAAATCCCAGTCAATGAAGATTACTCGGCTAATTTCATGAATCACGGGATTCAATTTTCTACATCTCACGTAACTCTGCATGTAAATATCATAGGTTGCACTGAGATGGATACATGAGCAAGGGGCAAGCGTGATAGTGAAGAGCTTCAACAAAGATAGAATGAAGGAGAACCTGCAAATCTTGGATTGGGAACTTAGCCAAGAGGATTCGGACAAGATCAAGCTCCAGATCCCACAGAGGAGAGGATTTTCTGGCGAGTCGTTCATTTTCGAGGATGGGCCTTACAAGTCGTTGGATGAGCTATGGGATGGAGATTGTTAAGGATATTTAGGTATATTCTAGAGTTATTTAGGGTGGTATTTCTTCTCATTCTACATATCACTCGGGATTATGCATATATCTCTTTTGATATTGCTTATCCTTCTTGATTGATTATATCCGGTGTCTGTTTATTTGATTTCTTCAATAATGATCTCATAAAACCTATAAATAATAACGCTCATTATCACATATCGAGATATATAGAATTTCTCCAATTCTTAGTTTCAACTAAGATTATTGAATTAGAGCACACATCTGATGATTTATACATGATGATCATGTATCTCTCTTTGATGATCTCTTGCAGACGACAATGATTAATAATTGCAAAAGTTCCTTGTTTATTTTTTCGCGTTGCAAGTTTATATGAACTTCCTGAATCTTGACATTTTGAATTAAGCCACAATAAATGTTGGATTTTTATGGTTATAGTCTGTGGAATTGGCATCGACTGTCAAGACGACACCATATAAAGCAACCGACTAGCTCTCCCAATTCAATTGGCAACAAAAGAAGTTTCTTCAGAGTTCTGATGATGCATTAATCGATTTGGAAAATTGGCAGAAGATTGATTGCTCATTTCCAGTTGGTCACGTTTCAGCTAAATTCGAGACGACAAAAAGCCATCTAGAACCAGCTCCATCTTGTTTGCATGGAAAAGCACAGAGCATAATTCTACACCTACCCCTGGCCATAAAGAAAATCGTGGGGTAGTTTGTCTAGGACTATACTTTGATGTATTCCTCGTATACTAAGGCTCTATGTGTTTTAAGAACAAGGAATAATTTGAAAAATATGTTCTAAAAATAATCTTTTGCATGTGGACAATCTTTTATGTATTACCCATAATGTGTCTAAGTGTCGTGTTGATAAAAAGATTGGAGGTGTGGTCGATGAGTATCAGGTCGAGAATTCGATCCCCGTAAGTATCACATGTACATGTACATAGAAGAGAGGAGTGGGACAAAATGAATAATAAAATAAATTGACCGCACCATTTCTAAACAAACTCAACATTTCATATACTTAAATCGAGACTAGAATAATAAAATATTGAGGTATTCGATCCATAAAATCTTATTTTTTGTGATTATGATATCGGACTTTGTTTTGCTCAAGAATCTGACGAATCACTTTGGAATTACCTATGTGAACATTACATAAGTACATCATGATTTGGTTCAGTCAAATACAAAAGTCATGACCAGAATTTTCGTGTGATCTTATTCACGACTTTAGTTTGACCCCATGTAAGAATTGAGAAAACGAGGGCGGCATTTATAAAATATGTCTTGGTTAGCACGCATGATATTTATCACAAGTTCAAGTCCACTATAATATATTTTTAAAAAAATTGCATTTTCTTCTGCTTGATATAAATATTAGTATACCATCCATGATCTGGCCACAGCGAGAGGGCGCTGTTGCCTTCGCGGGCCAAAGTGAGGATAGTATTTCTTCCATCAACCTTTGCCTACACATTTTCAGATCTGGCAATGGCGAGGACCGCGACCCCTCGCCCTCCATGGCCCTCGCCCAGGTTCCAACATGAGTCATCAGTCCCTGGGTAAGGCCGGCGACCGTTGTAGACCCTAAACCGTGGGGCCACTGGTCTTGAAGCCAGCAAGTACAAAAAAAAAAGAGAAAAAAAATAGAAAAAATAGATTTTTTTTATAAAATTATTAAAAATTATCCACATCAGCGCCAAGGATGCCACGTAAGATGACTGGTTTCTACGTCAGGCATTTCCGACGAATAGGATTGAATCGATAAAAAGTGAAAAGGTTTAGGACTGAATTGTCAAACTTAAAAGGTTCGGGACTGAATTAGCAAAAGTATGAAATGTTTAAGACTTTTTTGACAACTTTTCTCAATTTTTTTACATACACAAACAACAAGGCCCAGTTGAAAAAAAAAATATATCTAAATGGATTGAACTATTGAAGTGTGGAGATGTTTGGAGATGTGGCAATAAGGTGGTTGACTAACCTTTTTAACAAGATTTTCCAAACTAATAGGATGCTTGATGAATGGAGGAAGAGTATGCTTGTACCTATCTAAAAAAAAGGGGGATATCCATAATTGTTTCAACTACAGAGGCATTACGCTTATGAGCCATACTATGAAGTTGTGGGAGAGAGTTATTGAGCGTCTGACAATAGCGACCAAGATATATGTAAGTCAATTTAGATTTATGCCAGAAAGATCTACCATGGAGGCTAACTTTTTGATACGATAATTGATGGAGATATATTGAGAAAAGAAATAGGACCTTCATATGGTATTTACTGATCTCAAAAAGGCATATAATAGGGTTCCAAGAAAAGTTCTGTGGTGGGTTCTTAAGAAGAAAAAAGTGTCTTCTAAGTATGTAGAAGCAATCAAGGATATATACTGTTGCGCGGAATAAGTGATCAAACAATAAAATAGACAGAACAAGAAAAGTAAATCGGACACCAAATGTACGTGATTCGGTCGTAGAGACCTACGTCCACGGGGAGAGCAGCAATGAATTCCACTATATAAGGAGTGATACACAGAGATTACAGATCACACTCGAGTTACACAAACACTCTCAGTGTTTCCCAAGCCCCAATTACAATCAAGAACGTACACAATGTTTAGCCATCAATTCATAGCGAAATAATCTCTCAATCTCGCAAAGAAATTATACACAAACCTAACCTCAAGATTTAATCGGCTTTGACACTTGAACTCTGTCGCGACCTAAAATAAAATTTAGGCTAATGGATTATCAGGTGACTAACCTAATACAGACTCTCACAAGCCCTACCAAATCGCAACTTAAAATAATTAGAATGATTTAGAATTTTGAGTCACCACTAATCATTTTTGGTAGGTTGATTAGAAACCTAAATAAAATAGTGGGAGAACTATTTTATTCCTACGGACCAGAGATTATGGATTCGAGAACTTGATTACACTAGTTAATTAAAACTAATGCTCTTTCGGTACCTTAATTCCATATGAGATGTCCTAAAATTGACGACTCAGATTGAATCAATTTGAAGCTCCAAAAAAGTAATTCTTTTTTTTTATTTTGGATTTTTGCTTTATTAAATGAGATGCATAAACGATGTGAATGCAATGACTAGATAATAGAAGATGCAATGCAAGACATGCCTAATTAAAGTCGTCTCATCCTATATGCAAAATTAACTAATTATTAAAACATGCAAAATTACATGACATTAGGGCACCATACAAAATCATTAGTCTAATCATGCGAAGATCTTAAGTGAAAACATAATCTGTCATGCAATTGATTAGCATGCAAACTATTATGCAATTAATTAAATTAATGTGAACATCCTAAACATGGTACTAAAGACATGCAAAATGACATGACAAAATATAATGCAACACATATATGCATGTTATGAGACACACAAATGAAATCATGTAAATGCAAATGTGATAATGCAATGCATGTAATTTTCGAGAAAAAAATCAATGATGCATGGAACACAATTTGCGAAAATATGATGAGATAATGAGCAGTTTTTTTTTTGTCTTTTTATTCTTTATACTTTATGATGCTGATGCGACCTAACTACATGACACATGAGATGATATGACATGGCGACGATGCATGACATGGCAAGATGACGTGGGAAAATGACATGGCAAGATGACTTGACTAAATGACATGGCAATGCAAAATGACATGGCAAGATGACGTGGTAAGATGACGTGGCAAAATGACATGACTAAATGACGTGGCAAAATGACATGGCAAGATGACGTGGCATTTATGCATGGATGACGTGTATGAATGACATGGCAAGATGACGTGCAATTATTTTTTCTATTTTTTTATTTTTAGATTTTTTTAAGAGAAAGAAACTATCCTATCCTCGGCAACTAATTTTCTAGACATGGCAAAAATCAATTAATCAATCCATCCACTAATCAATCCATAATCAGGATAACAATCTGCCAACTCAAATTGCAACAGTCATTTATTTTTTGAGAAATTTTCTGGATATGGCAAAAGTCAATCAATCTGTTAATCAATCAACCAATCAATTACACAATCGATCAAATAATCAGTCAGTCAATCAGACAATCAATCAATCAATTAATTAGACAATCAATCAAACAGTCCGCCGATCAATCATTCAATCAGAATCACGACCGCCAACGTCCCAAACACCATATTCTTCGAATTTTTCCAAAAATTATTCAGATCTCGAATTAAAGATTGGTTTATTCTCGGAGATAGCAAATCGGACCTAAACAGTGAAAGGTCAGATTGACTAAATCCAAGATTTTCTTTATTTGTCGAAAATTAGGCTTTGGGCGGTTTAGATCAAATTGGTGGTATCTTGAATTTCTGAAGAAAGTCTCAATTTTTCCATTGAAAATTTAATCAATCAAAACGGCAATCAATCAATTAAAGATATACAACCCTTTTAAATTCAAAATATTCTGGATAATGATTGTTACCTAAATTGCAAATAACTTCTCCGAATTTGAAACGAAATCAAATCAGCTTGTGGATTGTCAATCGGCTAGGAACCCTCGTGCGACGATGGTGCTCTAGGTTGGTCGGCCAAGGGTTGAACACGAGTTCATTGGTGATTGTTACTGAAGCACGTGGAATCTCCAAGGAAGATTTACCATGTAATGGGGTAGTCTCAATGTGACTTGCCAAAAGAAATAAAATTCCATGGATTCATGAGCTTTGCAACGTTGACCATGGGAAGACTCAGCTTCACAACAATCTGTTCACGACGATGGAGAGGCTTCTGGATCGCATGGTTGTCCACGGTGTGGGTGAAAGACAACAAAGACGATCGAGCACTGGAACTCAGAATTGAACTAGAGGGACTAACAGAATAGTGGAAGATCTGCAACAAAAAAAAAAAAAGCAATATTTTATGCTCCTCACATATAAACCATTCAAAAGAAAACAATATCCACCGCCAGAGAACAAGAATCCCCAAATTCTTTTTGTTGCCAAACGGACTGAAATCCACAAATCCACATCCGCTCTTGAAGGTCTTAGATTTAACCAATGATTTTCAAATGAACACGTGCACGGCTATGGGGGCGTTGCTCGTGATGGTTCTGGATCAATTCGGTGCTAGCTGAATACCTGCAAAAAGGGAATCAAAGATTACTCAGATCCGTTCAAAGGCAGTCAACGATCGCCATCGAGACACGTCGGGGTTGAATCGATAAGACTGGGCTTCTCAGCTTGCTCAAAGCGAACACGGTGAGGAGGCTCTTGCGTAATTTACGATAAACCAGCGATGAACGTCGGGCTGTTTTAAAGTGCGCCGATTTTGACCAAGGACCGACTGAACCTTTCAACTATCGAATGCTAACCAACGTACTCATGGATATGCTGATCAAATTGTGAGATACCTGCAATGAAAGATAGAATAAAGAACAAAAGGAAGATGACAATAATGGTGAAGAATCCCTACTTTTTGTTCTTTTCTTCCCTGTTTCTTTACGTATTGTAGCCTAGAACCAAAATCTTCATGGAAGTGGACTAGCGGCTACAGGAAGCTTGATCCCCAAATCCCTTTCTCTCGACTCTCCTTGCGCCTTTCACATAACTTTCCTCCCTCTCCGAAACCCTTTTGTTAGCCGTGTATGAATAATCAATTGGCCTCCTCCTCTCCTCTTTTTAACCTTAGGCATAATGACGAATATATATAGGGTGAATTAGGGTTACGCCCTTAGGGTTTAATCCTAGCCGTCGACTCTAAGGATTTCCGACGCGATATCAACCGTAGGATCATAACTCGATGATTCTTGAATAATCCTATCGGGCTAGGGTTTCTCAGATGGGCTCATTCGCGCGAACTTAAGGCATAAGTGGGCTTTAATTAATTAAACGGATAATTAATTAAAAGCCTTATTTTCACAAAATTAAAATGGGGCAAATGAGGTTTTAAATCGAGGCCATTATAATTTTCGGTAATTCCCCCTTTCATGATCGAAAATTCTCAAGTTGATTTTGGTTCCGTCGCCTGTTAAATTCAGCTCAATTGAATCGCCTGTAACTGACTGCCAATGCATGACAGAAAAATAAAAATATGTAATGCATGAAAATTTCTTTTTTGCGAGAATTGGGATTAACTCTCATTTTGTGAAATAAATGAATTTCCTAAAAATTAAAATTTAGGTGCTAACAAACTCTTGATGTAATTCCGCAAACAAACGAAGACCCAAAAGCCAAACACTCACTTTTGAAAACGACGCTTCAATCTCACACTCAAGCACTCACATATGTGGCGCTTCAAGGATCTTCTCAACTTCGGCTCAACGACGGCTTCTACGATAATGTTTCTGGCCTTCGTTACTTGCATATATATACATGCAAGTTGGCACAAAGAGACGAAATCCGTGTATGCCACCCTTTGATTGAATCTTGGTCTTGGAGTCCAAGTTTGGCTTTCACGTGCAGAAGATTTCCATGCAACGTCCAAGATATTGTTCCCTCTTTGTCCTTTTCTTTGGCTTCAAGAATTTGACTTCAACGCCCATTATTCCAAGACCAAAACAGAAAAGCTGATTTTCACTTTTCTTCTTTCGGTGGCTACTACCATCCAAACACATGGGCTTCAGAAGAAAAAAAAAGAGCAAATCTTCCCTTATCTTTTTTTTTTTATAATCAAGGTGACCAGGCCAGCTTGCGCGCACCTCAACCATTCCTCGGGGGAGACTAGTACAGCAACCCACCGCCATGACCCCCCACTTAAATCATAGGTGCTCATCTGAGGAATCGAACTTGGGACCAGTGCGCCTTACTACACAATCCCAAGTGCGCCCTAACCAACTGAGCTACCCATAGGTGTGTATCTTCCCTTATCTTTTTCCTCGACAAAATTCAATACGGTAATATATTCTGTATATCCGACGAAGTCCAATCTTCTCATTTCTTTTTCTTTTTCTTTATCGATAATCTAGAGTATCAATTCGAAATATTCATATTTTCGCTTCGGGCTCAAACTCGAGACACAATTTTAACAATCTCTACCTTGGCTCGACGTTGGAACCATGCCACAATCGCTTCGCTGATAATTCGAATATCATCTACTACTCTCCAAAAAGGCCCAATGGGTTTAATCGTCACAGATATCATCCAAGTCCAAGCTGCGCTTGAACTTTACCATGACCGAGAACCTCATCAAAATAACAACTGAACATGCACCTTTAACTGCTTCACAAGAACTATCTAACACAAGCTCCTTAACCACAGATAAAGCAAAACCTTCGTTGCATCCATATCTGTCAAGAAACCGAAAACGTACCTTGTCAATATCAGCAATTACAGCAACCGTTGACTCTATAAGCTCCACCTCGCTACAAGCACCATCTATATCGATTACATCGCTAGTATCCGCTACCTCAGGAGTTTCTAGTTGCAACTCCAACTCAAGCCGAACACCGTCCAGATTCGTATGAACATTGCCACAATCACTTCTAACCTAAAGTACTAGAGACTTGTCAAAGGTAACTTCTCTGCTGCAATTAGGTGAATTTTTAATCGGGCTCCACAACTGATCGCTACACTCACCTCGTGCATAGCCATGGAATATACACATTGCCCTCACATCAAGCTTACCATCACTTACTCGATAATAACACGGGCAACTAAACATTCTAAAAAGTAGAATCATCAGCAACATTTCTTCGGGAGTCCGATATCCAATCACAGTCGATGGGGATTTATTCACCAGGTAGCTCGACATACTAAGTGCATCCACTGGAATTCTCCCAGCCATATCAGCACTAGAGATCTTTTTACGGGCCGTCTCCAGTAATGTTCTGCTCATCAATTCTGCAAATTGTTGTGGTTTACTAGCACTAGTGCGGTGCTTCACTATTACTTTTTCATGCAGAATTTGTTTACCAACTTCGAGTAGGACTCCATGCTACTGTCAGTTCGCACATGCTTGATCAACTTACCAGTCTCCATTCCGATCAAAGCTCTCGACCACATATTCCTGATAACAGCATCAAACTTGTGCATCGACACAATCACCCAGGCCTTCCTCGAGTAGCCATTAGACTCTCGAACAGATGTCGATGTCTTAGGAGAGAAACTTATCAATGTCTCACCTTGAAGTTCATACAGGCCTCCATGCTTGATTCCTTTCATTATCACCAGGGCACCTCGAACAATATTCAGAACTCCACCTCATGAAGCATACCTACATCCAGCTGAATCTAGAGCACCCAAGGAAATTAAGCTCTTTTTCAATTTTGGAACATGCCAGATTCACCAGGGCACCTCGAACAATCTTTAGATACAGATTCGCCAAATTCTCTTCTACGGATATCCTCACTCAGAATTAAATCTCAAATCCCATTAAACATCAAACTTGTTGATCCAGAAGAATTACTAACAGCTGTAACAGTAGTATTCCAACTATTAGGCAATGAGGATAATAGAATCAAAGCACGTACCTCAGCTTCAAAGTCAATCTTAACTGAACTCAATTGACTAACGATCACATTGAATTCATTGATATGATTAGCAACTGATATACCTTCGCTCATCTTCAAGTTAAATAGACGTCGCATCAAATAGACCTTGTTGATCACAGAGTGCTTCTCGTACATGTCCGATAGGGCTGTCATCAGACCCGCAGTGGTTTTCTATTTAACGATGTTAAACGCGACATTTTGAACAAACGTCAATCAAATAACACCATCGCTCGTCTATCCAGCAATTCCCAATCGGCTTGCTTCATCGTATCTGGCTTCTTCCCAAACAGAGGCTCGTGCAGCTTCATCTGATATAAATAATATTCTATCTTCATCTTCCAGAAACTAAAATATTTCCCCTCAAATCTGTCGATTTTCACTTTAGCTTCTTCTGTTACCATCGATTCCCTTCAACTCAAGCAAGCCTACCTGTGATACCAATTGTTGCACGGAACAAGCGATCGAACAATAAAATAGATAGAACAAGAAAAGTAAATCGGACACCAGATGTATGTGGTTCGGTCGTAGAGACCTACGTCCACGGGGAGAGCAGCAACGAATTCCACTATAGAACGAGCGATACACAGAGATTACAGATCACACTCAAGTTACACAAACACTCTCAGTGTTTCCCAAGCCCCAATTACAATCAAGAACGCACACAGTGTTTAGCCCCAAATTCCTAGCGAAATAATATCTCAATATCGCAAAGAAGTTATACACAAATCTAACCTCAAGATTTAATCGGCTTTGACACTTGAACTCTTGATGTAATTTCGCGAACAAACGAAGACCCAAAGCCAAGCACTCACTTTTGAAAACGGCACTTCAATCTCACGCTCAAGCACTCACATATGCAGCGCTTCAAGGATCTTCTCAACATCGACCCAACGATGGCTTCTACGATAATTTTTCTGGCCTTCGTTACTTGCATATATATACAGGCAAGTTGGCACAAAGAGACGAAATCCGTGTATGCCACCCTTTGATCGAATCTTGGTCTTGGAGTCCAAGTTTGGCTTTCACGTATAGAAGATTTCCATGCAACGTCCAAGATATTGTTCCCTCTTTGTCCTTTTCTTTGGCTTCAAGAATTTGACTTCAACGCCCATTATTCCAAGACCAAAACAGGAAAGCTGATTTTCACTTTCCTTCTTTCGGTGGCCACTACCATCCAAACGCATGGGCTTTAGAAGAAAAAAAAAAAGGAGCAAATCTTCCCTTATCTTTTTCCTCGCCAAAATTCAATACGGTAATATATTATGTATATCCGACGAGGTCCAATCTTCTCATTTCTTTTTCTTTTTCTTCGTCGATAATCTATTGTATCAATTCGAAATATTCAGATTTTCGCTTCAGGCTAAAACTCGAGACATAATTTTAACATATACGATGGTGTTACTACATGTGTGAAGGCTTGTAATGGCACATCAAGTTTTTTTTTTTCAATCACAGTAGGCTTACATCAAAATTTTGCTTCGAGTCCTTATCTTTTTGCCCTAGTTATGGATGAGCTAACAAAAGATATCCAAGATGAGCTGCCGTGGTGTATGCTATGTGCAGATGATATTGTGCTTATTGATATGACCAAGACTGTGGTTGGTGCTAAATTAGAATTGTGGATAAGCACGTTGGAGTCTAAAGGATTTACGTTAAGTAGAAGTAAGACCGAATACATGAAGTGTGAATTTGATACGGCAAGAAGAGGAGGTCAAGAATCCGTGAATATGCTCGGATAGGAGATACCCAAGAAATATGCTTTTAGATATGTAGGATCAATATTGCAGAAAAGGGGAGAGATTGATGATGATGTAAGTCATAGAATTAGAGCATGTTTGATGAAATGACGTAATGCATCGGGGTTTTTGTGTGGTCGCAAAATCCCTCTTAGGCTAAAAGGAAAATTTTATAGAACTGCAGCAAGGCCTACAATGTTATACGGAGCTGAATATTGGCCAGCACAGAAGCAACATGAGTATAAAATGGGAGTAGCGAAAATGAGGATGTTAATCTAGATGTGTGGTCATACAAGGATGGAAAAGATAAGAAATGAAGATATTCGATAAAAAGTTTGAGTAGTTTCAGTAGCAGAAAAGATAGGATAACATAGATTGAGATAGTTTGGGCATATTCTTCGTAGATCTCTAGATGATCCGGTAAGAACAAATGTTTGTTATTGTGAACTTGACATGAAGAGAGGAAGAGGTCGACCGAAACTTACTTGGGAAAGGTAGTAAAACAAGATTTAATAAAGTGGGAAATATATTGGCATACAGTTGCTCTTAGGACGGAGTAGAGGAAAGCTATAAGCATTGTGGAGGGACAAAATTCCTATGTTTTTTGTTGTCCTTTTTAATCCTTTTTCCCTTTTATTTATATATATATATATATATATATATATATTTTATATAATTGTTTTCTCAATCGATTTTGCTTTTAGTTAATTTATTTTTGAGTTCATCGATCGTCGACCCCTACTAGTTTTGGGTAAAAGTGATGTTGATGTTTCATATCTAACGCCTATCGTAGAATTTTTTTTTTTTTTTTTGGTAAAGGTAAGGATTGTATTAACTTTCACCGAAGCGCAACTATATAATATCAAAGGAATCCGACACTACAAAAAAGAGGTCTTGCACTCGTGATGACCACTACAAAAAAACACTGATTTAGCAACGAAAAGTTTGCAACGAAACAATTTCGTTGCAAATTTGCAACGAAATTTCTAACGAAAAACAAAATCGTCGCAAATTTGCGACGACATTAGTCACGAAAAAATTTCATTGCTAATTTGCGACGAAATAAACCATTCGTTGCAGCATTTGCAACGAAATAATTTTTTCGTTGCAAAATTTGCAACGAATAATTATTTGTTGCAAATTTTGCAACGAAATCCTGTTTTCGTTGCAAAAATTTGCCACGAAATCCTGTTTTCGTTGCAACATTTGCCACGAATAATTATTCGTTGCAAATTTTACAATGAAAAAATTATTTCGTTGAAAATGTTGCAACCAAAAAGTTGTCTTGCAAAAATTTGCAACGAATTATAGTTCGTTGCAAATTATTGCAACGAAAAAATTATATCGTTGCAAATATTTGCAACGAATTATAGTTCGTTGCAAATTTTGCAACGAAAAAATCATGTCGTTGCAAACATTTGCAACGAATTTGTTTTCGTTGCAAATGTTTGTAACAAAAATTGATTGCGTTGCAAATTTTTGCAATGAATTAGAGTTCGTTGCAAATATTTGCAACGAAAAGTTTAAGTCGTTGCAAATATTGCAACGAAAAAATTATGTCGTTGCAAATATTTGCAACGAACTCAAATTCGTTGCAAATTTTACAACGAAAATGTTGTTTCGTTGCCAAGTTTGCAGCAAATAGGTTTTCGTTGTAGCAACGAAAAGTAACTGTCGTGGCAAATTTGCCATGGAATATATTTTTGCAACGAAAAAAAAATTTCGTTGCAACTCCTGCCACAAATTGGATTCGTGGCTAAATACCACCGACACTTTTTTGTTGCTAAGGCCAGATTTTTGTCGTCATTGTCGTCTGAAATTTGCAATGATACACTTTTGTCGCTAATTGCCTGGCTGATTATTTTTCTCCCCTATAAAATCCCGTGACCTTTTTTCTGTGTCCGCACTCTTTTATCTCTCTCTCTCCGCAATCCGCACTCTTGTCTTTCGACCGCTCTCTTCATTTTGCCTCCTGTCTTCTCCCTTCTCCATTTTCATTTGTGTCTTATGGTAATGCCAGAGAAAAGTATCATTTATTTTATCATTTTCTTCCATCAAATGCCATAAGCTTCTTGAATCTTAAGTAATTTTTGTTTTTCTTATTTTAGGTACATGTCCATTTAGAGATTTCTCAATTCAAGTGGATCTTGCGATTTTCATCAAACATATCACTTTCTCGTACAAGGTAAGCCTTATTCACATTGCAACTTTTTCCTTTTATTTCGAAGTAAAGTAGATCTTATAAGTCAACGCGTTTGTATTGTAATGTAAAATTAGCGATAATATTTGTAACTTTTTTTTCGCAAAAACGTTAATATAGGGTGCCGCACTCGCGGTGAATATAGGGGAGCAATTTTCAGCGAATTAGCGACAAAAAGTACACGTTCGTTGCAAATTTAACGATAAAAATTGGATTCCATAGCAAATTTTCGCAACAAAAACATTATTTCGTCGCACATTTTGCCACGAATTAATGTTCGTGGCAAACTTAGCAACGAAAACACAAGTTCGTGGCAAAGTTTGCAATGAAAAATAATTTCGTCGCAATGCACTTACTTCCCTAAAAATTAAAATAAATAAACTTTTCCAACGAAACGGATAATTTCGTCGCAACACGTGCGACAAATATGTTTTCGTTGCAAATTTAGCAACGAAAAACTGGGTTCGTGGCAAATTTTGTGACGGAAAACATTTACGTCACAAAATTTGCGGCTAACTAATAATTAAAATAAATAAAGTTTTCCAACGAAAAGAATAACGTCGTTGCAAAATTTGCAACAAATTATTTCGTTGCAAATTTTTCAACGAAAAATAATTTTCGTTGCAAATTTGCCACGATATCCTGTTTTCGTTGCAACCAATGCATCGCCCAAATATTAAAATAAATAAAGTTTTCCAACGAAAAGAAAATTTTCGTTGCAAATTTGCAACGAATTCATTTGCGTTGCAAAGTTAGCAACGAAAATGTAATTTCGTGGCAAATTTGCCATGGAAACCATCTTCGTTGCAACCAATGCAATGCCCTAAGAATTAAAATAAATATATATTTGCAACGAAAACAAGATTGCGTTGCAAAATTTGCCACGAATTATGTGTCGTTGCAAATTTCGTGGCAATTTTTGCGCCTCAAATTTCTCTAATTGTATTTTGTCGCAAATTTAGTGGCTGGTTGTATTTTAATTTTTACAATTTTTCGATTTTAATTAAGAATATTAAATAGTGGATACGGTATTTTGATATTTTAAGATTTTTTTTTAAAATTTTGATACAGACATAATGCAAAGAGAGAGGGCTTGGATGTATAATAGGAACTTATCTGGACGTCGAGGATTGACCGAAGAGTTTCGTATTGGGTTGGAACAGTTTTTGGACTTTGCTAGTGGTAAAATTGAGTTGATGGATGGAAATAAGTTAAGATGTCCGTGTAAAAAGTGCAGTAATAATAAATTTCTCGAGTGTGACAAAGTTAGAGAGCATCTTTGTAGATTTGGGTTCACTCCGAACTATTATAATTGGACTTGCCATGGTGAACAATTTATATTTGATGAAGGATATGGAACAAGTGCTCAAATTTTAGTTGGGGAGGAAGGTAGTCATTATAATCAATTGAACCCATATCAGATGATGGTGATTGATGCAGCCGGTCAAAATTTTGCTTCAGAATTGAACTATGCGAGTACTAGTTTTGCTCCCACATTTGAACAAGTGGGTACTAGCTATTCATCACAAATGGAAGAGGTAGGAGGCGCAGGTTTTGATGAGAATGTTTACAACGAAACTTTTACATCTAATCAATTCTGTGATGCGTTGAAAGCAGCAGATGAACCTTTATGGGCAGGTTGTGACAACCACACTAAGTTTTCAGTGACGGCAAGACTGTTAAACATCAAGGCAGAGAATAATGTGTCAGAGAATTGCTTTAACTCTTTTGTTGACGTAATGCGGGAAGCAATGCCTCGCGATAATATCATGCCAGGTAATTTTTATGACATGAAGAAGCTAATGGATACCTTAGGTCTTCCAATCGTAAGGATTGATGTGTGTAGTACGGGTTGTATGTTATATTGGGGGGATGATGAAAATACCGAATCTTGTAAATTCTGTGGCGAGCCGAGATACAAAATTAGCAAGAGGCAGGGTCGTTATCAGAAGCATAGACCGCGTAAGCAATTGTTTTATCTGCCTTTAATTCCCAGATTGCAAAGGCTTTATGCGTCTAAAGCCACTGCTGAACACATGACTTGGCATGCAAACCATGAAATAGAGGAGGGTCTGATGTGTCATCCTTCAGATGCAGAGGCATGGAAATATTTTGATAGAACATACCCTGAGTTTGCGATGGAGCCTCGAAACATTAGGTTAGGTCTTTGTGCCGATGGATTTGCTCCATTTGGGAAATCAGGAAAAAATTATTCATGTTGGCCAGTTATCCTAACTCCGTACAATCTGCCACCTGGTATGTGCATGAAGACACCTTATATGTTTTTGACATTAATCGTGCCTGGCCCGCAAAATCCGAAAAAATTGATAGATGTTTATATGCAACCATTGATTGCGGAGTTACGACAACTGTGGGATGAAGGTGTTCCTACGTATGATGTTTCCACTGATCAAACATTTGTAATGAAGGCTGCACTTCTTTGGACGATAAATGACTTTCCAGCTTATGGGATGTTATCTGGATGGAGTACAGCTGGGATCTTAGGATGTCCGATATGTATGGAGAGATCGAAGTCATTCAGATTAAAACACGGTAGGAAGGCCAGCTATTTTGATTGTCACAGACAATTTTTACCGATAAATCATTCATTCCGAAGGAATAAAAAAGAGTTTATCAAGAATAGGATTGAAAGAACACCCCCACCATTGAGGTTGACTGGTGATCAAATTTGGGAGCGAGTGCATAACTTTCCAACTGTTATTGAAAATCCCCATGGCACGACTATTGCGTACGGAAGTGCACATAAGTGGACTAAACGTAGTATATTTTGGGATTTACCATATTGGAAGACTCATCTTATTCGTCATAATCTTGACGTCATGCACATAGAAAAAAATGTTTTCGATAATGTCATCAATACTTTGATGGATGTCACTGGAAAAACGAAAGATAATTTGAATGCAAGAAAAGATATGAGAGATATTTGTGATCGGCCAGCACTAGATGTGGATGCAAGCAGCAGAGGACCAAAACCAAAAGCGGTTTACACATTAGACAGGGAGCAGAGACGGGTTGTTTGTCAATGGTTGAAATCTGTGCAATTTCCTGATGGATACGCTTCGAACATCGGGAGATGTGTTGATTTGAATGAATGCAGGTTGACAGGTCTGAAGAGCCATGATTGCCACATATTTATGGAAAGACTAATGCCAATAGCTTTCAAGGAGCTTCTACCGAACTTTGTATGGGGTGCCATCACAGAATTGAGTAATTTTCTTCATGATATTTGCTCCACAGTGTTAAAAGCATCGCACATGGAGAAACTGGAGGGAGATATTCCAATCATTCTTTGCAACTTAGAAAGAATATTCCCTCCATCGTTCTTTGATTCAATGGAGCATCTCTTAGTTCACTTGCCTTATGAGGCCAAAGTTGCAGGTCCCGTCCAATTTCGCTGGATGTATCCATTTGAGAGGTAAAATATTCTTTTTAACCGAATTTGAAATTACTTATTACTTATTATGTTCTGATGAACTTTTTTCTATTACAACTAGGTTCTTATATCATTTGAAGAGAAAAGCGAAGAACAAAGCATGTGTTGAAGCTTCAATTTGTAATGCATATATTGTGGAAGAAGTGACAACATTTGCATCATACTATTTTGAGCCGCACGTGCAGTGCAAGAGGCGGAGAGCAGGAAGAAATGATGAGGGGCCTATTGATCCCAATTGCAAATCATTCTCTATTTTCAATTACCTTGGTCGACCAAGCGGAGCATGTAAGTTTCGTTATTTAACAGACGAAGAATGGCGGGCAGCCCATACATATATTTTGCTGAACTGTCCAGAAGTGGAACCATACTTCGAGTAAGTGTACTTTTGCGCGCGCGCGCGCACGCACACACATATAGGGTGAAACATTTGCTAATATATCAATGATATTTGTTAATAGGATTTTTCGAACTTCAATATACGGACTACCACCGAATGAGTTTGCTCGTTTATGCGATGAACAATTTGCAGCATGGTTCAAAACATATGTAAGTTGCCTATAGACAAAAAACAAGTTATTAATATTTTATAAATTAGTAATTAAAAAAATATTATTGACTTTGCGTTTGTGACTTCAGGTTCACAATACTTATGATCAAATCGAAGAGCAAGGATTGCTATATCATCTGTCATGGGGTCCAAAAAGAACAGTACGAGCTTGGCCAGCATATTTCATAAACGGGTACAATTTTCATACTCGAGAGTACGGAATGGGAAAAGGTACAATGAACAGTGGCGTGTGTGTTCGGTCATCCAATGATGGTAGTGCGAAAGATGATTTTTATGGCTCATTGGATGAAGTCATAGAGATAGAGTACCCTGGACCATCAATGCGGGTTGTGTTATTTAAGTGCACGTGGTTCGACCCCGTGAGAGGAATGAAGGTGCATACGAAGTTTAATTTGGTTGAAGTAAATCACAAAAAAAGGTATATGAAATATGAACCATTTGTCTTGGCACAACAAGCAATTCAAGTATATTATGCACCGTACCCTAGTTTGAAACGCGATAAAGCAGACTGGTGGGCTGTATGTAAAACTAAAGCACGAAGAAAAATCGAGGAACATTGGAAGGATACAGCGTATCAACAAGAGGAAGTCTGTAATACGATTGAAGTTGAGGAATATAACATTCTGACTTTACGAGATCCATGCGGAGCTGTAATAGAAGTGGATCCAAATGAAATTCGCGAATCAAATGTAGAAGGTGTTGAAGAATCTGATTTCGAGACAGAGGATGAATACGATACTCTTGAAGAAGATGAAGATGAAGAGGAAGATGAAGATGAAGACGAAGGCGAAGATGATGATGAAGACGAAGATGAAGATTAGGATTTGTTAAATATATCTTGAATTTTTATGCACTTGGTCTGGTTCATCACCCGACCCAACATATTTTTTGTGCGGCCTAAAAGTGGAGAGAAAATTGAGATTTGGTTCGTGACGCGAAGAGTTGGTACGGATGATTTTCGTCATATGAGAGACTTATGAGCAGTGTGCTTTTTGTTCAGTCACAAAGACTGATCACCTTGATCGAACTATGTAAATCCTTGTGTTATGTGTTTATTTTTTCGCATTTGCCACAACAGGATTTTTGACACTTTTCAATAATTTTTGTAATTATTATGAAGATTTTGCGAAAATTTTGCAACGAAAATATTGTGTTCGTCACAATTATATTTTCGTTGCAAATTGCAACGAACGCATAATTTTCGTTGCAAATTGCAACGAACACAATATTGTCGTTGCAAATAAGGAAATAAACCTACTCCTCGGTTCAGACACATAAAACACTCGCATCCAAAGCTCTCGATCGCTCTCGTGCCCTTGCTCGTCCGGCTTGCGAAGCTCTCGTGCCCTTGCTCGTTCTGCTTCGTCGCCGCTCTCAGGTCACTCTCCCGGCCGCTCCTCATCTCGACCGCCGTCGTCCGCCTCTTCGAACACGTTTTCGGTGAGTTTCGCACAACCCTATTTCCTCTTCGTCTCCTTGCCAAGCCCGATTAGGGCGGCCCTCGGCTAGATCGACAAGGGCGAGGCTCGGCCGAGCTCGATTATGGCCGCCATAGCCCTCGCCGACTGTCGCCCTTGCCGATTTGGGCGAGGGGTGCCCTAATCGGGCTCGGTCGAGCCTCGCGCTTGCCTTCGCGGATCTGGGCGAGGGAAGCCCTAATCGACCTCGGCTGAGCGTCGCCCTTGCCTTGCTTAAATCTCTTTTTTACGCTGTTAGTAACAATCCATCATTCCTGTATGTGATGTCTGCTCAAAGCTTGCCTTTTTCCTGTGATTTTTGAAGGAGTCTCTTTGTGAATAGTTTTTTTTTTATTTGTAATTACCTCTGCATTTCTGATACGAATGAAGTTCGTTTACCTCTTGTGATTTTAGACAATATCATTGTGTAGTATCTCCCTCATCATCTCATTAGTGTTTAGTTGGCTCTGTTTCATCCGTAGTTTTACATATTGTGCATTCCATCTTTCGTCAATACCCCAGAATTCGTGAAGGCGAATGGCTATGCACTGTCTAAACTTTATCTGTTCATTTCAGTGACTTGAAGTTGTTCTTGTAGGACAATGATGCTTATGTGCCACCAACTTCCCTCTTTTAACACTGATCTCTCTCCCTTCCCCAAAAAGAATTTGGTAGTCCTGGCAAATATCTTTTAAATCTGTCATTGCATATTCTCTTGACCTTTTAATTTTTGTCAAGTTCTATTGCCCTGAGTATAAATTCCTTGTCAATACTGATGCTTGGGAATTTTTGTTATTGCGTTCAGAGTCCAGACTCTGCTATTTATCAGAGGCGATAGCAAGTCACTTTCAATTTCTCAAGCTTCTGTCTTCCTCTCCGAAACAAAATACAAAATGGTAAGTCATGATGTGCATCATTATGTGTCCCTAATACATGTTGTCATCTTTGTTGATACTTGTCTAACCTTTTTACTTGACAGCATAAGCGGGGTGCATCTTCACAGGGAAGACCAGGCAATTCCCATTCCCCTTCGCCTTCCCCTGGCTCATCCCCAACCCTTTCATCTCACCCTCGACCACTACTTGCCGTGCGTGGAGGTAACATCCGCGGTGCATCTTCACAGGGAAGACCGAGCCCTTCTCATTCCCCTTCGCCTTCCCCTGGCTCATCCCCAATCCTTTCATCTCACCCTCGACCACTACTTGCCGTGCGTGGAGGTAACATCCGCGGCGCATCTTCACAGGGAAGACCGGGCCCTGTCCATTCCCCTTCGCCTTCCCCTAGCTCGTCACCGGCCCTTTCCCCTGGCTCATCCCCAGCCCTTTCCGCTGGTTCATCCCCGGCCCTTTCCGCTGGTTCATCCCCGGCCCTTTCCGCTGGCTCATCCCCGGCCCTTTCATCTCACCCTCATCCATCACTTGCCCATGGACCCATCCAACCTGAAGGTACTTCGGTTCCACGAGCTTCAGTGGAACACTCACATCACGAGGGAAGCACACTTGAAGAAGATAGCCGGACTATGATAAGCCCATATGGAGATTCGTAAGTACTTTTTTTTTAACGTAAATAATATTTACGGTCATCGCTTCGTTTGGTTTTAGATATGGATGTGAATTGAATTGTCCTGTTTGCAGGTTCACGAACGCTATGCAAGTGGTGCGTGAACTTAATAAAATTGTGAATAACTATTGGAGGGGGTCGTGGAGTAGTTATAGTGCCGCTCCAACACATGTGAGGGATTTGTGGTGGAACGAGTTCAGAGTAAGTTTTGTTCTTTTGTTTTCTCACAAATGAAGTTCGGCATAAATGAAATCAGTTGTTTTTCCATTGAATACAGCGAACGTTCAAGTGGGAGGAATCGGAGGAGGGGGAAATTAGAAGAATTTTTAAGAAAAAAACTGGTGATCACATTCGCCAAGTGATGAATAGAGCAAGGGCAGCCAAAGTCAAGCCAGCTTTCATCGCTGGTGACGATTGGGAGGAAATAAAGAGAGGCTGGGAAAGTGAAAAAATGAAGGAAAGGTGTGAACAGAACAAGAAGAATCGAGCTTCTTGCTCCACTGAAGGGTCTGCAACGTATGCTGGGGGTTCCATCAACATTGCGGAGCATAGAAAAAGGATGGTAAGTTGTGTTAAATATTTGGTAAGTTAATTTAATTTAATTCCTCATTTGTGTTTCAATTTTGTAGGCACATGAATTGGGGGTGGAGCCGTCGTTCGTGGCTACATTTGAAAGAACATTTCAAAAAAAAGACAAGACATGGACTAGCAACCGAGCAAAATGTATTAAGGTATGTAAGGTTATATACTTTTGACTTTATGGAAATACAGATTGAAAACGATAAATGTTTTCATGTTTATGGTAGTTAGATATATGAAGGTATTTTATTTTCTTACCTATTTTGTTGATGTAGGAAAAATATGATGAGCTATTGAGTACGGCTAGTGGCGGTAATGGTGGGGGTGTTGACCAACGGGCGTTGTGGCTGGAGGCGATGGGTGAGAAATCATATGGCCTGGGATGCATGTCAAGGGTGTTCACAGGAAGGGCTGCTGGAAGTCCGTCCTCCAGTATGGCTGCTTCAAAGAGGACACGAAGGGATGAGGAAATTATCCAACTAAGACAATTGCTCGAAGAGAAGGACGAAGAGCTTAAACTGGTCAAAGATCGGCTCGCAGAGAAAGATGAGCAGATGAAACAAATGGATGAACGACATAAATCCTTTGAGTATCAAACACAGTCTCAGATGCAAAGGATCATGCAACATCTCAATCTAAATGAACAGGTTCCTCCTGTACCTCCCACTAATGAAATAGGTGATGGGGAAAATGATGGGCAACACAATGAGGATGAGAATGCTGCTGAAGATCCTGATGAATTTATTAGATGTTTTTTCAATGGTTAAACAAGAAGGTGGAGATGAAGACATGGTACGATCAGTTTAAATTTCTGAAGAAGGTATTTTATTTTTTCGTAAGTTAGGATTTTAATTTTTCTCTCCTTTAAGCCTTAATTTTTCATCTACTTCCATAGCTTTCACACGGGAATGATATTCAGATGGTAGAGCATCCAAGATCAGATAACTGCCTTTGTTTACACTAACTAAATCACCAGGTTTTAAATTGTTTGGGTCAACGAGGCCAACAACAGGAAGAAAGATTGTCTGCATTGTAGACAAATATGAAATGTCTTTCAGTTTTCTTGACTACTGAAATTTATACATTGCAGATGCATATTTTGGGCTAATGAAGGTGGGACCTGTTGGTGGATTGAGAGCTATTGAAGATGGCTCGCTCAAGTGTTCATTTTGCTGCGGCAGAATGTTAGTTTTGCATGACAGAGGGCAGTTCTTGAGTGTGAGAGCTGCTGGGAGTGGATCTGCGGAAGACGATGACGGTGAAATGTGGAAACTGGGGACAAGCTCCAGGCCACCATTGAGAAGAGCAAGGGGGTTCTTGAAATGCAGAGAGACCTGCTCAATCAGGTAATTTTGTCGAAGGGAAACTTTCTGCTTGTTCTAGTTGCTAGTTCTTCTCGGAAGCCGGCTAACAATTTAGGTTTTGGATGACAATTGTCTTTAATTTCACTGATCAAATGTCAGCTTCGTGAAGTTTTCAAACTCTAAAACTTAAAAGTGAATATGGAAAGTGCAGTATTTTTCAATAGAAAGAAGAAAAAAAGGAGTGAGCTATGGTTTTCATGCGCGCCCATAATAGTTAGGATGTCATTCGACTGAAGACTGGGGAATGGACTGACTAATGTGCATACATTTCATTGTCAAGAGAGGTGAAGTTTTCACTTAACTCATTCTTCTGTCCATTGGGTACTGATGAGTGTCTTTCCATGTGCAGCTGACGCACTTGTTTCAACTGGATTGGCAAATTTAGGTTATGTGTACATCAATATAGGTATACTTTTATGATGTTTTAAATCTCAGAATAGCATTTTATATAACTGGTTATGTACTTATTTATTCCAATGGACTACATATGACTGTTGGTCTACTCCTAAACGAAATGCTAATGTCAGTTCCAGTTTCTTTGGTTTTGCTTAGTTCCAACTATGATCTTAAGTTTTCAGAGTGCGAAACTTTACTTTTACAATCATTAGATTTTGAAGTGAGCATGACACAATTAGTTAACTTGCTCGTTGTTTCTCCTTTCTAGTTCTTTCTGTCATCTTTTGGTGAGTTAACTTTACTAGACAGGATTGATATAAAGATTATGCCTTTTTCGTATTCGACACGAGTATGCAGATAGTGACTCTTTTTATAAATTTTGGCAGGATAGATATTGTTTTTGGTTCTTTCCCAAGTGTGTATCTGAGGAGGATAAGATGGAGGGAGGTCATACGGAAGCCGATAAGACAGAGTTCACCGAATGTTGGCGGACGACATGGAAGACGCCGTATATTATGAAGCTTGCGCTGCCGGCTGGAATCGGCAGAGTGTTGTTTGGCTATGACACAGGTAGATCAAGCTCTTGCCCTAATGTTAGTTCCATTTGCTATGATTTACATTATAATAACGTGGACAATGAAAAGATTGGGCTTGTTCAGGATGATAGGCAGTTCGCTATGGTGCTATAGTTCTATCAAATTCTTTTCCTAGGTGGTGATAGCGAAATTATTCCATTCGCTGAGTTTCACCAAAGATACTTTTAAATAAGATAGTTTGACTTTTGATTTAACTGTTCTCATATTAAGGTGTGATACAAGTTCTTTGCTCTTTCTCTTATTGTCAACCTCCAGTGAGAGGAGTGCGTGGTCTTCTAACTTTCAATCTGTTTTAGCCTTTTCTGTTGCTGTTTTGCTTCTCTGTTTCCACTTTCCTTTCCTTTTACATTTTCCTCAATCCTATTTCATTTATCAACCTAGAATCTGACCCCATAACATAAGACAAGATGTATGCTTCAAATGGGACATTAGCATTGTGTCTCAGTCTTTTCCGCTAGACATATGTACTATTATAAGCAATTATTATCATTTCAATCATATTGGGGAGACGGATTATATAATGTTTTAGCACGCCATACAGTTCTTGCGTTGTTGCTTCTCTCTTCTTAATTTTGTTTTGATGGCTGTGCGTGGTGAATTGGTAGCTGATCCGAAAACCTTTCCCTCAAGAAGTAAATCCCTTGCAAACTACGTCCACAAGAAAGGCCTCAAGCTTGGTATATGTTCTGATGCTGATGCTGGGTAGGATGTTTATCCTTTGAAAGCGATACCAGTAACAACATTGTTTCTATACATTGATTGTGTTTTTACCCCAGAGGAAGGTCGAAACCTGCTTCTAGATATAAGAGTATAGAAATAACATTTTTGATGATATTGGGGCATTTTCTTGACAAGCAAAAAATGCAGCGCCCTATTTCGTTTCAAGTATTTTGTATTCATAGTGAAATTTTCTAGGTTTATCCTCTCATTTCTGTGTTTTGTTCTCCATGCAGTGGCTACATGTCTCCTAAGTATATGATGTTTGGACACTTCTCGGTAAAATCCGACGTCTTCAGCTATGGTGTGTTAATGCTAGAGATTCTAACTGCCAAAAAGAACAGCCAATTCTTCTCAATGGACTCTGATGAGGGCATGCTAGGCTATGTGAGTATCTTATTATCGACTAGTGTTTTTCGGCTAACGTCGCTTTTAATAGAAGTACAACAGTAATTAGAACAATATCAACTGATATTAACTGATCTTTTAGGTTTGGAAGCACTGGACCAACAGAAGAAGTGGTTGAACCAGCTTTATGTAATGCTTACTCCATGGGCAAAGTCATCAGATGCATGCACATCGGCTTGCTCTGCGTGCAAGACGAAATGGAAGACCAACCTACCATGGATGCAGTTATTCTCATGCTAAACAGCGACTCTGTTAGCATCTCAGTTCCTCAAAGACCTCCATTCTTCTTCTCAAGTAAGAAGTGCAAACCAGCACCTCTTGTTCTGAACTCAGATCAATCCACCAGCAAAGTTGACCAATCTAACGGCAATATTAAGCCTTCATTTTTTATGATCTTTGTGAGGTATTGTTGCACAAGTTACAGAAACATATGAATGTATTTTGCTTTCAGATTATTATAATATTTACTTCTTATTACTTGCTGAGTAAATATAAATTCTAGAAATTAATTTTGTTTTTAATTAGATTCAAAATCGAGACATAAAAGAAATTATTTTATCGAATGCTCATAAATTATAAAGATTCGTAGCAAAATTCGTGTTCGGTCACCGCAAAATCCATCGAGAATATTTAAAAATTAACAAAATTCCGTCGCAAAAAAATAATAGGTTGGGTTAATTAGCAACGAATTTTTCAACGAAAACTCTGTGCCACGAATTTATTTCCCAACGCAAAATCTGAATTTTCGCCTCAAATTTTCAAACAATTCGTTGCAAATTTGCAATGACAATTTATTCGTTGCAAATATGCAACGAAACATCTAATTGTTCGTTGCAAAATTTGTGCTGCCAAATTTTCGAGAAATAATTGTAAATTAGCGACGACAATTTATTCGTTGCAAATTTGCAACAAAACATGTAATATTTCGTTGCAAAATTTGCGATGCAAAATTTGTGACGAATAAATTTTTTCGTTGCCAATTTGCAACGAATAAATTGTCGTCGCTAATTTGCAACGATAATATTAGCGTTGCAAATTTACGACGATTTGTTTTTTCGTTGCAACTTTGCTACGAGAATTTTTTCGTTGCAAATTTGCTACAATAATGTTTTCGTTGCAAATTTGCAACGAAAAACTTATCGTTGCAAATTTGCAACGAATATTTTTTTCGTTGCAAATTTGCTACGATAATGTTTTCGTTGTAAATTAGCGACGCAAATTTATTCGTTGCAATTTTCGTTGCAAATTTGCAACGAAACATCTAATTTTTCGTTGCAAAATCTGCGACGCCAAATTTGCAACGAATTTTTTTTCGTTGCGCATTTCGTTGCAAAAAGGATTTGCAACGAATTTTGGATGATTTTTCGTCGCAAATTTCGTGGCGAAAACTTGGTTTTTTTGTAGTGGACACTAAAGAATATCATTACTAGTGCAAAAGTATTATGGGTTCAACAAAAAAGAAAGTCATTTCCAGTAAGGAAAAAGAAAGGCCAAACAGATCGGTCAATCACAAAAGTAGAAAAAACACAGCTCGGATGACCCTCAGCTAACAAAAATAGTCGGATCAATACCCCAGCTTGTTTGCATCCTCATATTATGAGGAGTGTCTTCAACGTACTTGAAGGTGAGCGCTTTGTCCCTAACAACTTTTTCTAGATGTAGCTTGATGGCTGGAGGGAAGAAAAGCTTGTTGCAAAAAAGGATATGATTCCTTTCCTTCCAAATAATGTGGCAAAGAGCACCAAAGAAGAAGCGGGCAATCTGCTGGTGAAAGCTTCGGCCAATAATATATTTCATGGCCCAGTTCAAGTTGTCCCCCCAACACTTATTATACCAGGCCAAATTGCATTTGGCTGCCCAAAATGAAGCTAGGATCCCCGTATGATGGCAGCCAAAGTAGAGGTGATCCACAGAATCGGGTCTGCATTGACAGAAAGCATAGGAGGCTTCTGAAATTCGATTATAATTAAGCAAAAGAACCTGGGTATGCAGCCTCTTCAACGTGATTAGCCAAAGGTGGAATGAGTGTCGCGGAGCAAGAGATCGACTCCAGATGAATAAGTGCCACGACACTAGCTGTCCTCTAAGCTGAATAAGATTCCAAGCTGAGGCAATGGAGAAGTCACTAGAGGGATGGTCAAGCCATCTAAGGCTATCTGGGCGCTGAATATCAAGAGTCGAGAGCTATTCAGGTCAAGATTCTACAGTAGTGAAAACCGGCGACAAACGGGCTGAGGAAAGGAAGATCTCAGCCACCGTTGCCATCCGAGATATGCCTGACCTGTAGATCTGTCCATTAGAGAAGAATCTATTTAGGGGCCCATGAGGATGCCAGGGATCAAACCAAAACGACACATTGCGACCATTACCAAGTCGCCATTTGAAGTGGTCCTGGAATTCCACCTGAAGATTCAAAATCTTTTTCCATGCCCAAGAATAAAACCTCGGCTTGGAAAATACGGAAACCATCGTAGAATGTTCATCCTTTTGAAAATACGAAAACTAATCTAATCTTGTAATTAATCAACAAAAGATCACCAGAGTAATCAAATGAGAAACTATAAAGAATATATACTGGAGACTTACATGATTTGGTCCGAGTGGCTGTACCTATTTCACGATGAGAGCCAGTCGCAAATGACAACTAACCAAATTGGAGAATTTTAGGGTCGCAATCACTCACATGTTCGAGTTTCCCTGTCCTAATTTACATCCAAATTCACAGTTTTACGGATGTGGAATTTATAGCACAAATCCAGCCGTGATAAGAGTTCTTCGCACAGCTAATAAGAGAACTTCTCTGCGCGATTTTTGAAGAACTCCAATTTGAGTTATTGCAGAAGTCAACGGCACCCACCCACGGCCTCACAAACCGCGAGTGTTTTCTTCTTGTCCTAAGCAACTTGCAGAACTCCACAAACTAGTATGTTAAATAAAGAATGTGATCCTCAAAGATGGAAGTTAACCAACCAAAGTAAAGAAGAAAACTTCCTTCAGTGGTTTCGTAAAGTCAACATTGGGTCGGGTTTTGTTCACCGGCTTCAAGTCGAGACATAATTCAACGCCTCTTTTTTTTACATGTATTTGTACGTAGGTTGCCCTAAGATGGATATATGAGCAAGGGTCAAGCATCATTTTGAAGAGCTCCAACAAGAAGAGAATGAGAGAGAACCTCCAAATTTTGGGATGGGAACTCAGCCATGAGGATTTGGAGAGGATGAAGCTGCAAATCCCATAGAGATGAGGATGTCCGGGAGAGAATTTCATTTCTGAAGATGGACCTTACAAGTCGTTGGATGAGATTTGAGATAGAGATGCTTGACCATCCCATATATCATTTTTCTTATTATTTGGTATGTGTTTACAGTCATATGTATGAGCTGAATAATGTGCTCTCAGGAATAAGTTTGAGAATGAGTACGTGCGTTTGGGATGGTTGTCCGAAAAGTCATAAATCTATTGTATGGCTGTCAATTTAGTTCTAAACTTTTCAACTTAATCAAAGATATACTTTCTCAATCCTATCCAAGGTAAATAAAAATAGTTACTCAATAGAAAGTTGGCAAATTGAAATAGATAATTAAACGTTAATAAGTAACTAAAAAGAAAAGCTAGTTATTAAGGGCCTGCATGGTAACCATTCTCATTCTGTGATTCTGGTTCTGGAACCAAAAAGAATGAGAATGGCGTTTGGTAACGCAAATAAAAGTGATTCTCATTCTGGACCAGAATCACTTTTAAAGCTTAAAAAAAACAGAAAAAAGTAGGTTCTTGCAACTCATCCCACTTTACAAAGTCATTCTCTTCGTTCGCACAGGAGAAAAACAACAGACTCCATCGCCAAGAAGACGACGTCGACAGCAGCGCTCTCGCTTCGATTTTCTTCCAACCCTCGATTTCGCTTCACTAGCCATGTCGCTGAGACCTAGCGCGAGGGCGGAGGTTTGCTGGAACCGCTACAAGGTGGCGGTGGACGCCGACGAGGGGCGGCAGCGCAGGGAGGACAACCTGGTGGAGGTCCGCAAGAGCAAGCGCGAGGAGAGCTTGCTTAAGAAGTGCCGCGAGGGCTTGCAGTTGGCTACCCCTCTCCAATCGACTAACGCGGAGAAGGTATCGCAGTGCTTCTTTCGATTTTCCTTTTCTCTTTTTCTTTTTTCCCATGAAATCTTCTTGTTTCTGTGTCGAGTGCGCGGTCTTAGGCGGTTAGGGTTTGGCCGCGGCGATCAGTAGGTTTCTCGGATTTGAAATTTCGAGTTTGATTAGTGCTGAGTATTGAATGAGGGCGCTCGATTTGTTGGATGCTGGGCGATCTCAATTGATTTTTGTGTTTCCATGGAGATGAAAGGTAGATGATGCTGGGCGATCTCAAAATCCTGAATTAAAACAATTTGCTGTGGAGAATAACAGGCTCATAGAGCAACTTCCATTGTAATGTCCCTGAAACTAATTGAAAGAATAGACAAATCTATGAACACATCAGTGACCCATTCGATGTTATTTTCTGGGCCAGGTATCAAGACCTTTATGGACCAAGGGAGCGGGATATATTGCTGGCAGAAGTCTTAGATTTGCGCAGTCAGGTTTGAGACTTTCCACTTTTTATTCCTGTGTTTTCTTCTGTTCTACACAATTGTTTGGAAGCATGCAGTTCATAATGACATTTTTCTCGGCTGGGCAGTTGTTGGATATGCTAGAAGAGAATTCAACTATATATTCACAAAAAGAAAACAGGGTATCTAACTTTCCTTCTTGACTTTGTTCTGCTTATTAGACTATGGGTACTCAGCAGTTTTAGATATTAGATTTCCCACTTCAGTGTTTTTCTTAGTGTACTTATGCATCTGGAGCTTAATAGACAGCTTGCTTTGTTTTTGGAAGCTGTCTTTAGTTTTACTTCACTATCATCTTTCGTCATAATATGATCCTTGAAGTGGGAGGAGATGCGGAGGATCTAACTTGTACTGGCTCCTTGGAAGCTATCATTTTACAAAGATGCCAGTAGTGGTTATCTTTTCTTTCTCCAATATCCACTGTTTTTGCCTGCATGGTAACCATTGAGGAGTTACCAACAGCACTGCAAAAATACTTGTGCAGCAGTCAAGTCGTGTGATTCTGCAAAGGTTGTTGAAAGTTATGGAGGGAAGTAGTCTTAGGGTGGTAAAATTGGCAAGGCCTGACTTTGTAATCTTAGTTTTTTTTTTTTGTAATGTTCCTTGATGATGCTATCAGGCGCATAGAACATTTGAAAGTGAGTTTATTCATTGGTCTTTTTCTTTCTTACGTGTGTGTTGGCTTGGAAATAACAAGGATTGTTTGTTTACCAGCAAGTAAAATGGTCATGGAACCGCATTTTGCCTCAAGAATCTGCCAGTTTTGAGGTTCCATAAAACAAGTATGCGTTGAAAATTAATCTTCATTTTATGATGATTACATATTTATTTGACTTAAATGTAAAAAATTAGGAAGAAAAACAGTTTTTAGAATCAAAAACAGTATGCAGTTATCAAACGCGTTTCTCATCCAGGAACAGAAATGTTAGGCAGTTATCAAACGCATTCTCATTCTCTAAAACTCATTCAGGATCAGAATCAGAAAAGTCATTTTAATCAGAATCAGAAATCAGAACCAGAATGGTTACCATGCGCAGCCTAATTATTCTAATATAATCTGAGAAAAATTGGTAAATCATTTTAATTTAGGTGAGTAAGTTCATATGAGTCTTGATAATACGAAACGCTGATAAGATATATAAACAAAATTTGGTAAGTTAGTACCGAAATCGTTACTTTTGCTAAGTACAAAATGAAGTCAGTAATTTCCTAGGTATTGGTAAATTACCAATAAGTGAATTGATGAAATTGGACTGACGTAATTAAAATTTTGGCGGAAAGAATAGCTCTATCACAATTACTGATGCATGCACATACGTCAAATCAATAGAAAAACCAACAAATTGTTTCATTTTTCCACCCCCTGTTTTTTTTTTCCCCCGGACCACTATTTTTTCTCGTTTGTCTGCTATGCCCACAAAAACAAATAGACACACAAACGAGAAACAACAATGGACGGAGTACTGAGTTCAGGACACGAATGCCGTTAGATCGGGTATTGAATGGCCACGACACCTCTGCCACCACACGATGTGCTGACTTCAGCTTTTCTGCGCCGTCGAGGTGGCTGTGCGTTGTAGCCCTAATTTGTGGTCCTCTCTCCATGCATGTCCCTGTCCGTCAACGGTGTTTCTCTATGCCTTCTGTGGATGAACCTTGTGTGCGAGTAGTCAAAATCATCGTTGAACCGGCAACTTCAGCAGCCATACAATTCAATTTGTTGTGGTGCTTACATTTGTCTTACTCTTGTTCTCTGTGCACAACTTTCCTTTCTTTATTCATGATCTGCAGAAAGAAAGTCAAACGTCTTTTTTTTTTTCCAATTTTTGGCTCGAAAATTTAGTTTAGTATCTTCCCGCGATGAGATAATTGCATTGCTTGCAAATACATGAGAAAGGCAACTTGTCAGCTCTAACCTATTTTTCCTCGACGCATGAATGAGCTCTTCCGCTAAATATTTGTGATATTTTCTCTGATTTTTTTATACCGCTTTTGATTATGCATACTTAATTTGATTTTCTTAGATAGTTATCTACTATAGCTTATAAATAAGCTCATGTGTTCTTTTCTATACTTATCGAAATATATACAAATTTCGAATTCTCTCTTCCGCATTCTTATTCTTAACTTGGTATTAGAGTCTCCTTTCGTGTGGCAACCTAAGTGCTTTCGTATCCGGTGCACCCCATGCATTCGTAGTAAAATAAGTCCGGATATCGTAGAACTAAAAAGGAAAAAAAAAGAAATATAAAAAAACTCATATATTGTAAATTGTAAAAAAATTAAAAAAATGACGTGTTTATAACTCACTTAAGATAATTAAATAATTTATTTATGACATAATGAAATTATATTCAAAATTCATTAAATTGTTAGGTAACTCATTTATGACTTATTTTTAAAACTTAAGGCAATCAATTTAATACTCACACTATCAAATACGGGCTAAAATCTGTGCTCTGGAACTATTTTGCTATGGAGAAACTTTCCGTCTTTTTATGCTTGAGTTCATTTTCTTCCGCTCGTTATAAAACTGTCAAAGAATCCTTCCGACATCTCTCTCTCTCTCTCTCTCTCTCTCGCACTTGGAACACAGCACCAATGTCCGATGTCGTGGTCCCAGAAGTGGTGCTGAGCTCTGGCGCGAGGATGCCGCTGATCGGGATGGGTGGGAGCAATCTGCCGTCACACAACGTGCTGACATCCATATTGCTCGACGCCATCGAATTCGGGTACCGCCACTTCGACACGGCAGCGTGCTACGGCTCCGAAGAGGCGCTCGGCCGGGCAGTTGCTGAGGCCCTGGACCGACGGCTCGTTAAGAGACGCGGGGACATCTTCATCACCACCAAGCTCTGGTGCACCGACGCTCATCCGGGTCTCGTTCTTCCCGCCCTCAAGAAGTCTCTCCAGTAAATTCTTGATCATTTGCGTTCTGATCTCTTCCTGTTCATTCTGACTGCTTGGCAGTATATACAGTTCTAATAACCCTGTAAGTCAGCTTTTAACTTCAAACTCCATACAAGAAGTTCTTATTGAAAAGGAACAACAAAAAAATCAGAAGAAATCTCTAAATGATCAAAGATAATATATCAAGCAGAGCATTCACGAAATGATCCTTTAGATATTTCTTCTGATTTGTAGAAGATTCCGCACTCCAACTATTCTAATTTTTTTGGGATAAGTACACTGCAAGTGTCATAACTTGTGTACAGCGCTCATTTGATAAATTCTGAAAATTTTAAAATTTCAAAAAATCATGCCGGCAATGCCAGGTCAGACTTTCCGGCATCTGCGTAGGATTTCCGATGAACCAAATCACCGATGGAACACAAGTGATCAATTTTTAAAAGTTGTGGCACTAAAGTGAGTCAAAAAAAAGTTATAACACTCAAATGAACGCCGTACACAAGTTATTGCACTCGTAGTGTACTTATCCCGATTTTTTTATTTTTTTATTTGTTACTTAAATAGATCCTCCATACAAAAAATTTAGGTGATAAACATCAATTTTCCCTTCACTTCTGATCTCTTCATGTTTGTTTTTACTGCTTGGTGTGTATTGATTGAAATAGGAGGCTGAAGTTAGAGTATGTGGATCTGTATCTAATCCACTGGCCAGTGAGAGTGAAGGAAGGAACCGAAGGGTTCGATTTCAAGGGCAAAATGTTGCCCTTCGACATGAAAGGGACATGGGAGGCCATGGAAGAGTGCTCCAAGCTGGGCTTGGCCAAGTCAATTGGTGTCAGCAATTTTGGAGCCAAGAAGCTCTCTCAACTCCTCATGCACGCCACAATTCCTCCTGCTGTTAACCAGGTAACCAGAAAGAATATTATATGTGCATAAAAAAATTAAAGTATCCATCAATCTCTTTAAATTCCTTTGTGGGCTCATCATGGTTTAGGTGGAGATGAACGTGGGATGGCAACAAGAGAAGCTGAGGGCGTATTGCAGAGAGAAGGGAATACATGTGAGCGCCTGGTCCCCATTGAGCGCGAATGGAGCTTCTTGGGGTTCATCTGTGGTTATGGAGAGTCCTGTGCTTAAGGAGATTGCTATCGCGAGAGGAAAGACCGTGGCTCAGGTACATTTTCTTTCTCTGAGAAGTAGACAAAGCTTCGACTGAGGAGATACCGCAATTCGAGGGGGAATATTACCGAAAAAGTCTTACATCTATTATGCTTGAGCCAATTTAGTCCTAAACCTTTCAATTATGTTAATTCAGTCCTAAACCTCTTGGCAACTTGCCAATTCAGTCCTGAACGTGCAATTATACAAATTTAGTCCTAAACCTTTTGAAATTTTGCCAATTTAGTCCTAAATATTTTGAAATTTTTCCATTATAGTCCTAAACCTATTATTTGAGTTATTTGTCAGAAGGACTAAATTGTCAATTTATGAAAACGTTTAGGACTAGTTTGGCAAATCATTAAAAAATTTAGGACTAAATTCGCATAATTGAAATATTTAGGACTGAATTGGTGAGTTGTCAAAAGATTTAGGACTGAATTGGCTCAATTAAAAGGTTTAGTACTGAATTATCACAAGTGCAATAGGACTTTTTGGACAATTTTCCTGTAATTTGAACGAGATATCTATTGTATCTAAACCGACTTCTAGTCCAGTCAAATTGAACCATTGCAAGTTGATTTTCATGACTTGAAAAAAAAATGGTTCTCTCAAAATTTGATTGGACCGTATATTTGTAAACTACCACAAAGTTCAGATGAAACGGGACTAATTTGGAGAAAGAAAGTGATGATTTTTAGGTTAGAAATTTCCTCGCCGGTTATTTAAGTGAAAGGAGAGAAGAAAGTGCATTCGCTTATGACAAGAGAAGGCAATGGGTAACATCTTCCTCCATGCACCTCCTCGTCGAGGTAGTCTGTCTAAGGATGAAAAGCTTGTGTGCATGAATGGCAATGACTTGGCAGTACCATAAAGAGATAATAGGTTTTGTGTTCGGCTTCTTCAGCAACCCCCCAATAAAATTCATGTGATTCTAGATTAGTGTGGTCTTGCTCTAATACATTTTTGGACCTATATATTTGAAGGTTATCTAAAATAATTAGAGAATTAGTATTTCTTTTCCCCATTTCAACTTCCAAATACTAAAACGATCTTCAACTTTACTTCTCTCTTTTTTTCTTTATCTAAATATGTAAGATAGATATTATTGTTTCAAAGCATTTTCCAGTCTCTTTCTATCTTAATGCATTAAAGGAACAAAACTTTAGTCATCACTTATATAAATCCCAATCGACGAAGATTACTCGACTAATTTCGCGAATAAAGGGATTCAATTTTCTACATCTCACGTAACTCTACATTTAAACATTATAGGTTGCACTGAGATGGATACATGAGCAAGGGGCAAGCGTGATAGTGAAGAGCTTCAACAAAGAAAGAATGAAGGAGAACCTGCAAATCTTGGAATGGGAACTTAGACAAGAGGATTCGGACAAGATCAAGCTTCAGATCCCACAGAGAAGAAAATTTTCTGGTGATATGTTTGTTTTTGAAGATGGGCCTTACAAGTCGTTAGATGAGCTCTGGGATGGGGATTGTTAAGGATAATTAGATATATTCTAGAGAAATTTAGGGTGGTATTTCTTCTCATTCTATATGTCACCCGAGATTATGCATACATCTCTTTTTATATTGCTTATACTTGATTGATTATATTTGATGTTTCTGTTTATTTTATTCTTTCAATAGTGATGTCAAAAAGCCTATAAATAATAACGTTCATTATTACATATCCAAATATATAAAATTTCTCCAATTCTTAATTTCAACTGAGATCATTGAATTAGATCACATATTTGATGATTTGTAGATGATGATCTCTCTCTCTCTCTCTCTCTCTCTCTCTCTCTCTCTCTCTCTCTCTCTCTCTCTCTCTCTCTCTCTCTCTCTTATGATCTCTTGCAGACGACAATGATTAATACTTGCAAAAGTTCCTTGTTTATATTTTCGTGTTGCAAATTTATATGAACTCAACCTTGTGTTTTCACTGATAGCAATCTCCTCTCTACCGCTATCTTCGGGACAGTAGGAATCAAGGAGGGACATGGGGAAAGGAGAGAAAATTGGACAGGGGGAATTAAAAGTGCATATTGAGATAAGTCAAGGCACATGACAATTCAGACATCTCATATTCTGGAAAGAAAATTCTCGAGGTGGTTGCGGCAATATTGTGAGGCAAGCTACTCCTTACAGTTGAAGCTCGTTTGTTCAGTAAATACTCCCGATAATATAATGCTCAAGCAATTTAATAGGTTGAAAGAGAAATTGATTTGAAGCATGAAAAAAATGGACTTATTTAAGTTTATAACATTAACCCGTTACAACGAAATAAATACGCAAAAATTATTTTTAATGCTTGGGGATACCCCTAAATTATTGTACTTCACCTGCTCTATAATATTTACATCTTCATCTAAAAAACAAATACGCAAAAACTATTCAATTGATTCAATCTTGAACTTTTCAATTTGTTGATTTAGTCCTAAACCTTTGAGCGAAATTTCAAGATAGTCATTTCGTTCAATTTTCGCTTGACAATCGCTAATGTGGTGCTCCAATCATCACCAATGATCCTATATGGGCACACCGTCACGTTAGCGATTTCTGGCGAATTTAGCTAGATGAACTACATTAGAATTTCACGCAAAAGTTCAGGACTAAATTGATGAAATTTTAAAATCAAACTGAATTAGCATCGATATAATAGGTTTGGGATTGATCGGGAAATTTCCTTTGAGAGAATCCATTAAGAATACTTAATAGGGCCTGCATGGCAATAGTTCTGATCCGAAAAGGTGATTCTAATTAAAATGACTTTTTTCTGATTCTGTTCCCTGAATAAGTTTTAGAGAATCATAATGCGTTTGGTAACTGTAAAAAAATTTCATCTTGAAGTAGAAATGTGTTTGGTAAATGCACATAATTTATGTTCCCGGGAATAATTGTTCTTCCTAATTTTGTCATTTAAGTCAAATAATTATGATGTTCTTTGTGAAATTTCATCCTATATTTCCAATTAATCAAATATTAATTCATATTGATTCTCTTATATAATATATTGCATATTGAAATGTAAAAATAAATATCAAGAATCATCACAAGTCATTTTTGCCATTTATTATGAGGTTTCATCCAACTCTTTTGAGCTAGTGGATAACCAACACGAGTGACAACCTTGTTTCTGCATGTGTTTTAGGTTCAAGGAAATCAAATCTTAGTCTTAATTCATCCAAAACTTAAGAACGAGAACATGCTAAGTGTTCACGCTCGTCATTTTGTCTTTTTTAAAATTTTCTAAAACTAGACTAAGTCTAAAGTACATAAACCTATGCAAATCACAATCAATAAAATCAAGTGCACAATCAAGGAATCATGACATTGATGAATCGCATCATAAAAACCTAACGAAGCCCTAAGGGCTTAGAAAAATGTAATTCAAGTTTAATTTCAGAGGTGCTTATGATTTTTCTAAAAAAAGAACAAAATCTATGAAATCTCAGAAATTTATGCTCAAATTTATGAAAATGAGGTCAAATTGGCCTTATATAAGCTCCTTCCATTTTTAGGGATTTTCTAATTTCTTTGTGATTTTTTTTTAATTTTTTAATTTTTATTTTTATTTTATTATCTTTTTTTTTAAACAAGACCTCGTTGTTCTATTTTAGGTTGAGGAAAAAGTGAATTCATTCTATTTTATGAAGATCAAAAATGATTTTTTTTCCAGAACCAACTTTTTTTTTTGCTCTAAAACTTATTCTAGTTCTCTAAAATTGATTCTGAGAACAAAATCAGTATCATTTACATTACCAAACAGAATTTTCATCTTTTTCTGTTCCGAGGAATAAAATCGGATAACCAGAATGGTTGTTATGTAGGCCCTAGATGTCTGGTGACACTTATACAAAAGCTCTTCATAACTTGGCGGTGTTCAACAAATACTAATTGCAGCTCCAGACATCCGCCAATGAAGTGGTCTTGAATCTGGACACTTTGAACTGCGCCACAATAAATGTTGAATTTTTATAGGTATAGCCTGTGGAATTGCCATCGACTGTCAAGGTGACACCATATAAAACAACCGACGAGCTCTCCCAATTTAATTTGCATCAAAAGAAGTTTTTTTTTTTTCTCAGAATTCTGATGATGCATTTGGAAAATTGGCAGAAGATTCATTGCTCATTTCCAATTGGTCACGTTTCAGCTAAAGTCGAGACAACATAAGAACATCTAGAACCAGCTCCTTGTTGTTTGCATGGAAAAGCACCGAGCATAGTTCAACACCTACCCCTGGCCATAAAGAAAATCGTGGGGTACTTTGTCGAGTTCCATGCTTTGATGTATTCCTCATATACTGAGGCTCTATTTTTTTTTTTTTGGTAAGGAATACTGGGGCTCTATTCTTTTAAGAAAAATGAATAATTTGAATGTTCTAAAAATAATCTTTTACATGTGGACAATCTTTTATGTAGTTCCCATAATATGCCTTAAGTGCATACTGGTAATGAGATTGGCGGTGGGGCCGATGAGTATCAGGTCGGGAGTTCGATCCTCGAGAGTAGCTCATGTCCATGTACATAGAAGAGAGGAGTGGGACAAAATGAATCATAAAATAAATTGACCGCACCCATTTCTGAACGGACTCAACATTTTAGATACTTAAATCGAGACAAAAATAATAAAAATATTGAGGTGTTCGGTTCAGAAAATCTCATTTTTGTGTGATTATCATCTCCTCACATGATGAAGGTATTGGGCTTCTATTGCACTCTCCCAACAAATGGTATTAGATCTGATGCTTGATTAGTGGTTCACTCTCAATATGTATCGGTGTTTAGTGAATATCTCATGGAAGGAATCTGGTGAACCAATGCGATTTTCGAGCCGGTGGATGTTGTGGTTGTTAGCACCTAAATTTTAATTTTTAGAAAGTTTATTTATTTCATCAAATGAGAATTAATCTTAATTCTCACAAAAAAAAAATTAAAAATTAGCGGAGGGGGGCCCACGAGTTTTGGATACCATTCTTCTTCTTCTTCTTTCTATCATCACCATCGCTTTTCTCTCACCAATCCATCACCAATACCACTCATTCTCTCTCCCTTTGCCAGACCATCATCCGGACACACTCTCACGATTCTTTTCTCTCCCTCTCTCTCTTTCCATCCAGACACAATCATTTCCCGAACCATTGGATTCTCTCTCGGACGCCTCTCTCTCTTTGACCAATCATGATTCCATTCTTTCTCTCGCTAAAAAAACCACCAACTCTCTTTCGCCATAGAGGCGACACAACGGGCAATATACGGCCTTTTGAGAGGATAACCAGAGGGTCCAGGAGAAAAAAAAAATTCTATGGAGGTCGGCAAAATAAAAAAAAAGGGGGGGGACCGCCATTGGAGAAGAGAGAAAAAAAAGGTGAGAGGTCTTCGGTGAAGCATCCCCAGTCGAGTTCTCCTCTTTGACGATCTCTATTCTGGACGTCGGCGACCCTCCTAGTCGCCTGCGATCATCCGTTGCGTAGCTTCTTCTGCACCGACAAGGATACCGAGGCTCACTACTCATAACAAAAAGTATTCGAAGCCCCAAGGAAAGTAAATTCTGCTTCGTTCTCAATCATTCTCCATCAATATTTGTCCACTTTTATGCTCCCACTTAGCTGTTCGGCAACGAAGCAGTCCCAAAAAAAAAAATCCCCATCATGAATATGACTATTTTGGCGAGGCTCTGACGAAAAGCTGTCCAGGCGTCCTTTAGCTGCTATCCATGCATATTCCAGTCGCTGTTTAGCGAAATTTGAGCTGCTATTGCTGCCTTTTGCTCTTGTTATCTTGTGCTTAAGCTATAGCTATTCAAGGCGATCTGTGAGCTATCCCAAATAGCCTGAACAAGAATCCCGGCACAGCCTTTTACGTCACTGTTCTGGCCACATATCGAGCAAGTGCAAGTGCAGAATTTTGCTATGAAAAGAGGGCCATTGATCAGGATATTCGGCCAGAAAAAAAGATCATTCTAGAGGCCACATTCATTGAAGACACGGCAGATTTTGGGAGGCCATTCAATAGAGAAGTCGACAACCGAAGGAAGAGAGGAAGGAATCGGGAATAATGAGTTCATAGCAAAGATTTTCTTTTGACGAGACTCATCACCAGACCACGGCCATCATGATTTCACGGATCATTTTCGGATTTAGGCCTTGGTTTTGGTTTTTCCTTTCCTTGATTAGTTGTCTTAATTGTCCACTAATTAAAAAAAAAAAAACTTTGCAGAAGAGAAGCCGATCACTCATGGAGTTCATTGATCAAAGGCTTCCATGCGATGAACAAAAGGGACTGAGTTCATCTCTATGATGTTTTACGAATACCAGTAATGCAAATTCTCCAGCACCTTTAATGGGAGATCCTCAGAGATTTGTTTGGTCGTCGTTCGGAGAGATTTGTCGCAACTTTTGGTGAAAGTTTCTTGCATATTCGGTGCTGCCGAAGGGTTCAAAAGTTTGGTCCAACTTCAACTCAGGCGACGGCGGGTGCGATTTCGCTACTAGAGAATGTCTAATCTGTATGGAGATTACAACCAGAAGATCGATTATGTGTTCAAGATCGTGCTGGCTGGGGACTCGGCCGTGGGGAAATCCCAGTTCATGATCCGATGGAGATACTGGAGAGTGTCAAGATGTGTTTAGCCAAACCGATCGACGTCAGTCTCGGCCTTGGCGATTTTTCATTATCATTTGTCGTTTTCGCAGGAATATCGAATCGACCTTGGAGGCCTTTAACTCGAAGAGGGAAAGGAAGCGCGGCTCAGGTATAACTTCGATCCTTATTTCGATTGATTATTGGTTGATGATTGTCCGATTTGCCATGGCCGTTTGATTTAATTTAGATTAGTTTAATCGCTTCACATGTTTCGCGAATCTACAAAACCAAAAACCCTTTTCGCTAAACAAAAAAAAAATCGAGTTATGGTCGGTTTCGCCCGTTACCCAGCGGGTATGATATGCCAGGCTTGACAAAAAAAAATGCTAAATTTGCAGGTCTGAAATTTTAGAAATAAAAATTTGATTCTTGTGGATTTCCAGATTCCTGTCATGTCGGTGTGATTGTTTGCCTAATTGATAGGATTTGATTGATTGATTGAAATTCTATCGTTGCCTTATCAAGGTTAGTTTCCCGTTTCAAATCGATTTCACACCAGTAAAAAAAAAATTTCGAATTGGGAAACTTTGAAGCCGATCACATTTTTAAAAGGAAAGCGCGTCTAATTGCTGGCGATCCCGATTCCCAAACATGAAAGGCACGCGAATATCTTTGATAGTGATTGGCGGAAAATCCTAGATTGATTTTCGAGTTTAATGGGAAATAGACATAATTTGCAGAAAATAAAAAAATAATTAATTTTCGAAAAAAAAAATTCGAAAAAAATGGCGAGTTCGGTCTTTGGTTGGCAAATTTCGAATTTCTAGAAAAAAAAAATGAATGATCATTTTATCCTGCATATTGCCATGTCATCTTGCATGTCATCCCATATTTTTTCAGGTCATTTTATTTGTAATGTAATTTTCAGTTAATTAGGGTTAGATAGATTAGGAAAAGCCCAATGTTATGGGCCTAATAGAGTTAGGTCATAGAATCAAGGAGAGGTGGTGGGCTATCAGAACCGTTCCAAGGTGTGGGCCTTGCAAGTGGGAAGATGTCCAAGATCAGACGGCGGCCCAAGCCCGACAAGACCAAGATGACAAGAATGTCGGAGGAAATTCCATTTAGTTTTTTTTAGGATTTTAGGAATCATTGAAGTGTAATATTGAATTTTGCTTCTTGAGTCAGTCGATTCTTCATTTGTAATTTTCAATTATTTGAGGTTTTGTATCTTTTAATAATTTGTCGCATGTCATATAATTTTAGGTCATGCATTGCATCAGTAATTCATTTACTTTTCTTTTATTCGAAAACAAAAACGAAACAAAAACAAAAACATAATATATATATATATATATATATATATATATATAAATAAAGCAAAAGCCTTGAGTTGATTTTCGAATCATCAATCTTTTCAAGAAAAATCCAAAACAAAAGGAATCTAGGTACCGAAAGGGCGTTAGTCAAAGTCGATTAGCGTAACCAAATCCCCGGATCCAAAATCTCTGGTTCGCAGCGGTGAATTAGTGCTCCCGCTAGTTCACCTAGGTTTTTAATCGACCTACCTCGAACGATTAGTGGCGACTCCTCATTTGTTCTAATTTTTTCGTGTTGCGATTCGGTAGGATTTGGGAGGATCCGCATTAGGTTAGTTCTCAATAACTTGCCTGATAATCCAATTCACCTAAAAATCGATTTTTTTTAGGTCGCGACAGCTTGGCGACTCCGCTGGGGAACTTACTTTTTAATTTTCCGTGAAACAGGAATGCTTAACTCAATTATCTGAACCTTTCGGAAAATTTAAAAGTTGTAGAGGATTTAGGCCGTTTAAATTCCCTGGATGTTTTGAGTGGATTGATTGAATCTCACCTTAAAGTGTTAAATTTTGTTGTAGATTTGGAGTGATAAGGGGAGGTGTCTGCTAACCTTTTTTGTGCAGGCTAGGAGTTATAAGGGGCGAGTGTTTGCTAACCCTTGTTTTGCAGTTTGAAGGAGTTTATGTATATGAGTTTATATAGAAGCGCTGTTTTGATATAACCTGTTGTGCATGCCTTAGTTGGATAGACACTACACATGGACACACACAACCACGCCTAAAACCCCGGGCGCCGCCTTTAGGGACACAATAGAAGGAATTGAAAATGGAATCTCCGTGAGGAAGAACACGGGGTAATCCACTTTCCAATTCCGCTCGCTTCGAACTATGGATCGAGTCCCAATGCAACAATAGTTGTGCAATGGAATCGGCTCTTTCTAGAACTCGAGGTGGGAACCTTAACCTTAGGTGCCAAACCCTCTGATTTTTAGAAGTTCACCATCACTTGTCTCATGCGCTTGTCTTTGGGCGGTTGGTACACCTAAAATCGCACATAAGTCGACGAGTTTGGTTGGTAAGACTCTCTATCCCCCCCCAAATCTATCATTGTTCATATAAATATAGACATTTCATTCATTGCATTCTGGTGATTAGATTAAATGCCATTTTTAGGATAGATATGTGCGTTTGTCCCCAACGTCCTTGATAGAAGACGAGGAAGGTGATATCCCACGACGAACACCGAGTGTGTGATAAAGGAGCATACTATGGACATTATTGAGGTATCATCCAATGAAGATGACGAGTTGGGACAAGTGATCCTGAAGACAGATCGAAACTGGGACATACTTAAACGTTAGGATCACATTCATTTGTTTCATTTTCCATTACTAGTCCTCTTGTATAGGGTTTATTTTTACAAAGGTTTTCTCTATCTCACCCTTTAGAGTGATTGTATTAGGGATCTATTGGTGTATACATTCAGATGGAACTTGGTTGTATTTCTTTTGACGGGTCATGGGAATGTGATAGTGGCATTTTCTCTAATCATCCGAATACTCCCAAGTCAAGTTTATAATTCCTTTAGAGGAAATTAAAATTGGAAATCTTGCACGACCTTTTGGTCGTATAGGGTAATCCAACCCCAATTTCGCTAGAAGGAATTATACACTTGAATCGGTTCATGCATGTGGTACGCCACTGGTAATTCACGATAATTGATCAAGGATATCGGCGTTGTTTCAAATTTAATGACGAGATAGATATTCAAATTACTCTCGTTCTTAGCAAACGACCTTAATTTGGATGTCATATCTACAATTGAATTTAAAAAAACGTTATTATGCCTTGCACTTTTGAGTAATTCGTTCCTCTCGAAATTGATCAAAAGCGATTATTGTGAATTACATTCCTTTCAATAGTATGCTTTCTTTCGAGGAATACTGATAAAAACTTTTCGCACAAGATTAAGACTCTTGTAAAAGTTTTTGTCCTTATTGATCCCAAGCAAGCATAAGATTGAAAGGGGTTTATGCTTTCTTTTTCAAATTATTCATTCTGATTTTGTCTTTTTATTTGCAGGTAAAATATAGGAGATAAAGAGAAATCTTTTCTTGGATAAGCCTGAAGCTATTCTTTCTTCTGATCGAGAGCGAGTTAGAAAATCAGAACATATTTGCTCGACTTATTATGGATCGGCTCATCCAAGTCTAAGGTGTTCGGATGCTCGAAGAAATGGATCATATAGAAACTAAAACAAACATACGGGAGCTTTCATTCATTCTTGCCCAATTGAAGGATTTTAAAACCAGATCATACAATTCATCGGGGTGGAAAAGTAAAGCAGAAGTGAGCCCTAATCAGCGACACGAAGGAGCCCAGCTGACCCTCCAGGTTATGGATGCGTTGTTTGTGCGCACCAATCCGCGTATCATGGTCCGCAAGCCTGAGATGAAGGCGTTTGCGTTCGTCATTGACTGTAGCAACCTGAGTCTCGTGATCTTCGGCGACTATTTCCAAGTCCCGAACAAGTCCATTCTCACGAGCTATATCCGCATTTATGCCGTCAAGCCTTTCTTCCAGCCACTCGCTTCGATTCCTTAGCAGGGCATTACGACGATCGTGCTCATAGGTAGCCAGGGATAGGGCTAAATCCTCCACCAGATTCCTCCTCTCGCGAAGCAATGTCGAAACCCGCTCTTTGGCGAACTCAACAGCTTTTTTGTGACTATCGACCAGGTAGTCAGCCAACGCTAGGCGGTCGGACTGATCCTCATAACGGGCTCGCAAGACACGAGCCACGGTAACTCCCCGATGAGCAGCGCGGTAGTCCTCCAAGGAGTTTGTAAAGAGCGTTGGAAAAATACTATATTCCCTCCCCAACGCAGTACCCTTGAGGGAGGTGATGTCCAGGTCCCCGAACATGACTCGGATTTCATCCTCGGTTTCGGGATGATCAGCTATGTGAGCATAACCTCGACCCAAGAGGTTATAGAACTCTTCCCACCGAGCCAAAGCTTCGGCTGAGAAAATGTGAACGTGAGAAGAGGCCATTTTCGACGGGGAGGTGTGTAATGGAGCGATTAAAAGATGGAAGCAAATTATATGAGAGCGTTAATCTCCCAAACACTAACTCCACACTTTATAGCGTCTCGAGAGTGGAGAAAAGTCACAGCAATAATGCTTGTGGAGCCAGGATAATTAAGTAAAGCAAGGGTCACTCTTCCCGTGAAGCACCAACTCCGTCTCGGTCCGTGATTTCAGGCTTGCCAAGTGAAAGCTGCAAAAGATTCTTTTCTCACCATTATTGATTTTAGGTGAGAGGCGAGCGCAACTATCGAAGAAGCCGCGAAAGGATCGGGTTGTTCCATGACGCATAAAGCTGGGTGGGGAGTGAACAGTTCTACCACTTAAAAAAGGGAGACAGTGCTGAACAGGCATGGCTATCGAGGAAAAGTGAAAGGCAAGCGCAGCTACCGAAGAAGCCGCGAAAGGATTGGGTTGTTCCATCACGCATAAAGCTGGGCGGGGAGTGAACAGTTCTGCCACTTAAAAAAGAAGACAGTGCTGAACAAGCATGATTCTTGGGGGGAAAACCGAAGGGCGGGCGCAACTATCGGAGAAGCCGCGAAAGGATTTGGTTACCCAATCGTGTCGGAAAGCTGAGCAGGAGGTAAATAGTTCCGTTGTTTCAAAAACAGAACGCTGAACAGACCTAGCTTTCGAGGAAAAGGAGGCAACAAATCGAAAGAGCGAGTATACAAAAGAGAACAAAGAACCCCGAGTGACGAGTTCGTTGGAAGACCCCAAAAGCTCTAGAATCAAGTTCGATATCGAAGCCATGGAACCCAACACTGCCAGTGACGAACATCAAGATCGCAATGGCGACGACGGCAGTGGCCACAATGCTCTACCCCTGAAAAGAAAACATCGCCAGCGCTACACTCAGAAAGAAACCCAAGAGCTTGAAGCTTTCTTCGACGAATGTCCTTGCCCAAGCGAGGAACAAAAGATTGAGTGTGGCCGGAAGCTGTGAATGAATCCTATGAGAGTCCAGTTTTGGTTTCAGGATAAACGTTTCAGACTAGGTGTCCAACACAGGCGTAGGGAGATCACGTACCTAGAAGATCAGAACCAAAACCTTCGAAGGGAAAACATGTGGTATGAGAAAATCCTCAGTACTATTACCTGCCCTGACTGCGGTGGCCCTACCACCCTCAGTAAATTGTTCCCCGGTGAGCCTTCTACGAGGATGGAAGGTGCTCATTTATTCCCCTGCTCCCTTGAGCCATCTCCGGTACAATCAGATCCTGTTGATGGCGCGCATAAGCAGATCGATCCTACAAGGATTATACCAGTGCCTTCTGAAGAAGGGGATACTTGTCGTTATGATTGGGGTCACTATAGCGAAGTCCATGAATCTCCTGCACAACAACTTCTGATAAGATCAGACACGGTTCAAGAGGGGTTAGAGATTAGTCAGCAGGCCATCGACGCTATTCCGGACAACGAGAAGAAGAAATTCATTTGGCCCCCAGAGCTTCATCTCAAGTTCTTAGATGCAGTTCGACAGATAGGACTCGACTTCATAGGTCCGACAAGCATACTTAGGGTCATGAATGTACCGGGACTTACCAAGCAATTAGTAGCGAATCACCTTGGTTGCTACAGAAGGGCGTTAGGACAGCGTTATGCAGAGCTGAATCCGAACAATAGACTCGGCTGTGAACCCAGCACCCTTATGTCGAAAAAGGCCCGGTCGAGTCTAGACGACTATTGGGGATTTGATCAGGACATCCTCACGAGTCATTTCAATATTCCTCATGAGCACACATCACAAGTGCAGCGAGTAAGCACTCCTCCGTCCGAGCAGCAGCTAGCCAGTGTTCATCCTGTCGCAGATCAACCCACCACGCCCAGTGCTCAAGGGTTTGCCCAATCGGAGCATGTGGCTTCAGATGATCTAATGAGAGAATGCTTGGAGCATTTTTATTTCCCTAATTCCCAAGTGGGAGATGCTTGTGGTAGTCAATCGATCAAATCTCCTCTTATAATCCCAGACAAGGATGGGGGTTCCAGTTCGAAGAACCCGTCGGGCGATGCGGCTCAACCTACACATCAATCGTTCGAGGAGTCAGATGATTTCTTCGATGAAGGATTTGATAACTGGTTCGATCAGTTGGAAGCTATTAAAGGTTGGCAACCATGATCCGCAGTCGGTAATGGCACACCGAAGCCAAGGCCAGAGTGGTTAGTCATTGGACACGCCCAAAGAAAGAAGGGGATGTACACGAGAAGGATGTATCTCCTGTTGTAAAGTTCTCATCGGTGCATGTATTTGTTTCTTCAATAGCTAGAGTTGATTTTGCATAATGTTTTCTGCGAACGTCATCTCGTGTGTATACGGTAATTCCTTGTTATTAAGTTCAAGGTAAAATCAGCCCCGACGCGTGAAGGCAGAATTGATAGCATGAGTTGCTAGCAGAATGTGATCGAGCTCGAAAGTGAAAGATTGCTAGCGGCCCCAAACGCTATGACCACAAAATCAGGAGCAATCTTTGAGTTTCGAGCAACTACAAATCTATTTCTCACGAGGCATTCGAGTCAATCAAATATAAAGCGTCGGGCTGTGAGAATGATGCGTAGTCAAGCTATTGACACATGCGAAAAAGGAGTCGCGTAGATCCGAAAGCAAAAACCTTTCTGGGCTAGTCAACAATGTAGAATGAAAGAGCGTATATAAACAAACTCGCATTTATTTCATTCAGCAGGAAAGTTTACAAGTGGATCACTGAGGGGGAACAGTAAACCCAAAATGAGTTCTGACAAGCATCACAAAAAAGCTCAACTGACTCTCCATGCTATCCATGCCTTGCTTACAACCCACACTCCGGGAATCGAGGTCTACAAGCTTGAAGAAAAGGAGACGGCATTTCTCCTTAAGTTCGTTCACCTTGGTCTCATAATACTCGAACTCAAGCTCTAAGTCATGAGCCAGCACCCTCCCGCGAGCTATATCCATGCTCAGGTCTTCAAGCCTTTCCCCCAACCAGGCACACTGGAACCTCAACACGAAGTTGTGCTGATCTTGCTCAAAGGCGGTGTCAAAAAGAGCCAGGCGCTCCACCAAGTTGCCCCTCTTACGGACCAGCATCGAAACCTGGGCGTGGGCGTATTCAACAGCCCTTTTATGGTTATCGGCCATCAGCATGGCCAACATCAGGGACTCAGTTCGGTCCTGATAGCGGGCTCGTACGATACCAGCCAAAGTGACCTCCCGGCTAGCGACTTCGTAAGCCTCTAGGAAATTGTTGAAGAGAGTTGGGAAGATTGCAAATTCCCTTTGCAGTTTCGTACCTTCAATACACGCAGTATTTAAGGCCGGAATCAGAGTACGAACTTCAACCTCAACTTCAGGATGATTGTTTATATAGCCATAACCTCTACCTAAGAGGTGATAAAACCTCTCCCATTGGGTTGAAGCTTCAGCTAAGGCAGCAGGCACAGAGGAGGAATCCATATGCGATGGAATGGTGGGGAGGAGAATGAGAATGTGAGGAGTGTTTGAGAGACTGAATCTGATAAGGCTAAAGTGTTAATCTTCTTGACGTTAATCTATTACCTTATAAACGCTCGAGTAAGCAGGGAGAAGTGGTAATAATATTTTATGTGCAGTAGAGCCAGGTGGGCTTCGTTAATGCATCCCCGATGAGTCACGGATCCACCATCGTCCTATGATCGCGGGTTTTACGAAACATAATGGCGCCGAAAGGTGAGCAGACCTGTTACTCTAGAGACTGGGCCAGAGCGACAAGCGTAGTGCTTGACAAAGCGAAATCAACGCAAAGAGATCTTCAGGCTCCGTCCACATAGAAAAGAGCACAAAAAAAACGAAGTGGGAACCACGAAGCCTTGAGAGGAGCGCTCGTCAGGTAGCCATTATCTTGGATCGAAGAACGGTGATCGGACTCACTTTTCCTTTCAAAAATTTCAGAGAAGGTGAGGATCCAAAGAAGGACAGAGAAAGCCGAGTTAACAAAAAAAATCAACCGGTGATATTTCGATCAAGAATGTTCAGGGGGTTCTGTCATTTACTGGAAACGCCAGACTTAGAGGTCTCCGAGCTCGGGCTGCTGGAAGAATTTGAAGATCCCAGGACCGAACCTGACACAAGGGCCAGGGAGGCCGACCCTCCCAATGATGAAACCCGAGGCCTGGCTAACGAGAACAGTACCCAAGGCGGTGATCGGCGTCAGGAAGGGGAGCATCTCCAACGCTACGCTTCAGGTCAAGCCGATAAACTTGAGTTTTTTTTCAGAAAATGCCCCTATCCAAACAAGGAACAGAAAATCAAAATAAGCCAGGAGTTAGGGTGGGAGCCTCGGAAGGTCAGGTGCTGGTTTGAAAACAAACGAACCCGGATGAAATATCAACGCGATCGGCATGAGTTAGCGATTTTGAGGGAGGAAAATGAAAAGCTTCGAATAGAAAACACTCGGTATAAAAAAGCTCTAAGCATCGCTACTTGCCTTGATTGCGGTAACCCTGTTCCCACGGGTGATTGTTCAGGCATCAATCAGAGTACTCCCCTGGGTTATCCTAGTGCTCCTCAGAAGTATGTACCGCAATTTCAGCAAACAGGGACTCCCCGGTTTGAGCAACGATTGACCGTTAATGCTAGTCCTACAGCGGATTTAACATTGGCAGGAGATGCACATACAATCGTGCAGGACAACTACGGAGATTCCGGCTCGAAGAATCAGGTTGTTCATGCCGAAAGTAGTGTGAGGAACCCATCGCCAACGGTTGAGGACGCCCGACTTGGGCCTCAATGGCTTGAAATTTCAAGTGATCTCCTCAGTGAGCAACTCGGCGTATGGATCGAGCATAACCCGAGGAACCAGGTTGTTCATGCCAAAAGTAATGGGAAAAGTCCATCACCAATGATTAAGGATGCGCAACTTGAACGTCAACGACTCGAGCAGTCAGATGATCTCCTGAATGAGCAACTCGGCCTATGGGTCAAGCATTTTAGAACAGGCGCATCTTCGCGGTCGTGACCGATACCGGCAACCGAACATCTGGTTCGAAGCTTGTGTGCTAAATCATTAGAAGGCTCAGGAGAGTGAGAGATGAATACGTCGAATGAATGTATTACGGATCTCGTTGTAAAGTTCTCACGGGAACATTTTTAATTAGCGCTTAAAAACTAACCGCTCTGAGTGTCAATATTACCCTTTGAACATCTTCGAGCCAAGGGCCGTGGATTAATCACTTAATCCGTGGAGCAAGTTCCATGAACGATGACTATCACCCGCGGAGCATAGTGGGATTTACCCCATTCAGCACGAAATACGTCTGGTCACGAAGCCTCCCATTTGGTAAAACGATGTATCGTTCCTAAACGATCTTCAACTGAATACCGAAGTAATGTCTCCTTTCTTTCCCTTCTCAGGTGATAAACGTGGGTAAATCACTCAAGGAGCCATCTGTTCAAATAACAAAACAGAGGTTGCCCAACCGGGGGCAGCTGAACCATTGATGTTGCAAATGTTCCAAGCATGGATAGGCGGATTTGATAGACGTGGTTCATATCAATACGCAACGTTAGAACGGGATGAGAGCCAAGAGTGCTCGCCATCAGGGCTGGCGTGTGGAATGCAGATTGTCACTGAGATGTATCGTTCCAAATCATTTTAAATTTGGGAACACAAACTGACGCTTGATGTTTAATTTTGACAGGGACTTACCAGCATGTGGACATGTCTTGATCATTTCTCTCTAGAGGCCAAGAACTTCAAGGAATTTCAGAACACTTAACAATCATGTGTCGTTAAATATATCTGTTGGAGTACATACAAGGGTAAAACAGTATCGTTCTATTTCCACTTGAATATGAGAGCGTACATTTACGCATTCCCTCGTGATTTTTTTTACAGGGATTATCGCCGTGTCGGATAGGTAAATATCTCTTTCCCTAAAAATTGGGAGAATCCCAATCTCTATTCCTTGAGAATTTTCTCGTGCTTGTATATCCTGTTCTTCAAAGCAAATGCATGACAAGCTATTTGAAAATTCTATACATCATCGGCCAATACGCACACATTTCATGGTTGATACATAGTTATTCTTCATGTTCAATTTATCAATTCTGGATAATGAGCGTGAACCTTACAAGATACGTCAAATGTACAAGAATGGGGCACAACAGATGATGAAAGGCAACACTTTTCCAAACACGTCCCACGTACATTTTGCCAAGCGAGCTGAGCGAAAATTATATTCCGCATCCCCGAGGTGAAGGGTTTTCTCGCAAAAGGTACGATAGCCGAGGTGACAGAGGCATTTATTTCTCTACCTCAAACACTACAGGTTATCCATTGTTACCCCTTTTGAGCGGAGGTTTCACTTCTGTTACCCCTGTCAAGAACCACCCCACATTGGGGCAAAATAGAAAATTCCAAAAGCGAGTTGAGTTAAATGGTTAGAAATTCTCTTGCTCGGACTAACATCAATCTTTGAGTGTTCTTTTGCATTTATGCTCAAACATTAATTCAAGTGCCTTAGGATGATGAAGAGCATTCATTTCTATATCCTATACACTTCATCCATTGTATAACCCACTTGAGCCTGCAAAATTCATTTCTTAAGCCCATCTTGGTGATCATATGCTCAATTCAAATCAAATATGGCTGATCCCTGAGTAGAAAAGATTGAAAAATCGGGTCAAGGGAAAATCCCCGGAAAAACTCGTCAAAAGGCTGAAAATGCAGCAATCCAAAAAGAGAGAGAAAGAGAAAGAACAAAGAAAAATGCTGATCTCTCAAAAATCTGGGGCATTTAAAAAGCAAAACGCCTGGTAAAAGCAAGGCCAATGCCCATCTAAATTCTTGCTCATTTGCAAAATGCTGCTGAATGTCATTGCACAATTCTCTTGTAAATGGGAAAGAGGTTGAGAGAGAAATCTATGAAAATGTCAAAATGCAAATCCTCAGCAGAAGTTTATACCTTCTCTCAAGCAATGATGGTATCATTTGAAGGCGAAGATCAGTGACAAGCAGCAATGATCACAAATGTCAAGCCCTTCTCATATATTTTCTGAGCCAGAACAAACATTATTGTTCCTCAGTCTTCAATCCTAACCTACGTTACAACCCTTCAAAAGTCTCTTCTGACTAGGGCACTTGAGTTAACGTAGAGATGAATGTTTTAAGCATCGCTCGAAGAAGTTCGGGCAATATTATTTCTCTCTCATTTTTGCAGGGTTCTTGACTTGCAAACCCGAAGCAGATGACGAAGAGCTTCATTTCAATAGCCTTGACTCGATTGGAGTCCCATTTGAAAACCTCTGACCTAGCCCTCATTATGGTCCTTATCAAAACCTCCAGATCGGCTCGGTTGTACCAATTGCGAGATTACTCGGACCCTTGTTGAATGCGATGATGGTAAAGTTGAGTGATTTCTTTTGAATCCTGCAGTTGGGATATACAGTTTTTCCCGAGAGTGAGAGAAAGCCCTTTCGAACTGGAATCCCCCATTCATATTACGTTCGAGGCATTCACAATGTGATAACCTCCATGAACAGAATTGGTAATGCAAACTTGATTGAATAGTTATGCATGAACCACATGATGAGTCATAAGCAAAATGCACAGTGCAAGATTAACAAAGTAATTTTGCATGATTTCATTGATGAATTTCAGCAACTATGTTTGCACATGCTACCCTTGACATTGTCTGGCAGGTAGCATATTTTTGATGATCGAGTTACCTCTTAAAATCTCGAAATTCATCCAAGGACCATTGAATGAGCAAACCTTACTGGCAAATGCCGACCAGGTAGTCTTCCAAATCCTCAGGTAAGTATATCTTTAACCTGAACCACTTTAAGAGAATGGGTGAAAGTCCTTTCTGACTGAAAGTTCCTCATTCTATTTGGTCAAATTTTGTCGAAAGGATCAGACACTTTTCCTTATTGATAAAATCCCCAGTGGAGCTAAGCTCACAAGTTGTTGCATTTGCATTAAGTTCATGCAAGACAACATTTTCTTTTGAACTGAACAGGTTGAGCAAACCAATTCAGCAAATCCTAAAAGCCGGGTTTCAGTCAACCCAGGTAAGTTTTATGATTCTTTTCAGACTTGGATGACCGCATCTTCAATGTTGCAGATATCAAGCTAAGCATGGTGATCTAGACAGAAGATCCCCGAGGGCAATCAGGCCCGCTCGATCCATAACTCGAGCAACATGATTCAGATTTTCTCAGATGGCGATACCAGCATTTCGCAAATTTGTTCGCTGTTTCACATAAAGGATGAATGTGATTCAGATATTCTCATATTACGATACCAGCATTTCGTAATTCTGTCCACTGTTTCACATAAAGGATGAATGTGATTCAGTTTTTACCTGATTGCGATACCAGCATTTCGCAAATCCGGCCTATAGCCAATGTTTCACGTGATGAGCGGATGATCGTGATGCAGAAGCTTAATTCTCAGCTGACATTCCACAGGATGAGCGGATGATTGTGGTTTGAAAGCTTTATTCTTAGCTGACGTTCCATGTGATAAGTTGATGATCGTGGTTCGAAGGTTTTTCTCACGGCTAATGTTTCACGTGATGAGCGGATGATCGTGATGCAGAAGCACTGCCGATTTGCGATCCAGAACTCGCAAATTCGGCCTACAAACATCTTGCGTCGCCCCAAGTCAGGAAGAAAGAAATTCCTGGGGACGGGTGGGCCCAGTACCTTAAGATCCCCCCAGCGCGGGTGATTAAGGGAATCCTCAGCGTATAAGGTATTTGCAGAAACAGGTACCCCTTGCGCGATCTACGTGCGAGTTCTTTAAAAAAAAAAAAAAAGAGGTTAGACGCGTGTTATTTTCAGTCTTGCATTACATCATTTTCAAAAAAAAAAAAAAAATTGAATGAATGAATGAAAATTTAGGTGCCACTTTTGGTCTTTGAGCGAAACCTCTCCGAGCTTCCACTCAAAGAGGGGCAAGCTGTTAGCACCTAAATTTTAATTTTTAGAAAGTTTATTTATTTCATCAAATGAGAATTAATCTTAATTCTCACAAAAAAAAAATTAAAAATTAGCGGAGGGGGGCCCACGAGTTTTGGATACCATTCTTCTTCTTCTTCTTTCTATCATCACCATCGCTTTTCTCTCACCAATCCATCACCAATACCACTCATTCTCTCTCCCTTTGCCAGACCATCATCCGGACACACTCTCACGATTCTTTTCTCTCCCTCTCTCTCTTTCCATCCAGACACAATCATTTCCCGAACCATTGGATTCTCTCTCGGACGCCTCTCTCTCTTTGACCAATCATGATTCCATTCTTTCTCTCGCTAAAAAAACCACCAACTCTCTTTCGCCATAGAGGCGACACAACGGGCAATATACGGCCTTTTGAGAGGATAACCAGAGGGTCCAGGAGAAAAAAAAATTTCTATGGAGGTCGGCAAAATAAAAAAAAAAGGGGGGGGACCGCCATTGGAGAAGAGAGAAAAAAAAAGGTGAGAGGTCTTCGGTGAAGCATCCCCAGTCGAGTTCTCCTCTTTGACGATCTCTATTCTGGACGTCGGCGACCCTCCTAGTCGCCTGCGATCATCCGTTGCGTAGCTTCTTCTGCACCGACAAGGATACCGAGGCTCACTACTCATAACAAAAAGTATTCGAAGCCCCAAGGAAAGTAAATTCTGCTTCGTTCTCAATCATTCTCCATCAATATTTGTCCACTTTTATGCTCCCACTTAGCTGTTCGGCAACGAAGCAGTCCCAAAAAAAAAAATCCCCATCATGAATATGACTATTTTGGCGAGGCTCTGACGAAAAGCTGTCCAGGCGTCCTTTAGCTGCTATCCATGCATATTCCAGTCGCTGTTTAGCGAAATTTGAGCTGCTATTGCTGCCTTTTGCTCTTGTTATCTTGTGCTTAAGCTATAGCTATTCAAGGCGATCTGTGAGCTATCCCAAATAGCCTGAACAAGAATCCCGGCACAGCCTTTTACGTCACTGTTCTGGCCACATATCGAGCAAGTGCAAGTGCAGAATTTTGCTATGAAAAGAGGGCCATTGATCAGGATATTCGGCCAGAAAAAAAGATCATTCTAGAGGCCACATTCATTGAAGACACGGCAGATTTTGGGAGGCCATTCAATAGAGAAGTCGACAACCGAAGGAAGAGAGGAAGGAATCGGGAATAATGAGTTCATAGCAAAGATTTTCTTTTGACGAGACTCATCACCAGACCACGGCCATCATGATTTCACGGATCATTTTCGGATTTAGGCCTTGGTTTTGGTTTTTCCTTTCCTTGATTAGTAGTCTTGATTGTCCACTAATTAAAAAAAAAAACTTTGCAGAAGAGAAGCCGATCACTCATGGAGTTCATTGATCAAAGGCTTCCATGCGATGAACAAAAGGGACTGAGTTCATCTCTATGATGTTTTGCGAATACCAGTAATGCAAATTCTCCAGCACCTTTAATGGGAGATCCTCAGAGATTTGTTTGGTCGTCGTTCGGAGATATTTGTCGCAACTTTTGGTGAAAGTTTCTTGCATATTCGGTGCTGCCGAAGGGTTCAAAAGTTTGGTCCAACTTCAACTCAGGCGACGGCGGGTGCGATTTCGCTACTAGAGAATGTCTAATCTGTATGGAGATTACAACCAGAAGATCGATTATGTGTTCAAGATCGTGCTGGCTGGGGACTCGGCCGTGGGGAAATCCCAGTTCATGATCCGATGGAGATACTGGAGAGTGTCAAGATGTGTTTAGCCAAACCGATCGACGTCAGTCTCGGCCTTGGCGATTTTTCATTATCATTTGTCGTTTTCGCAGGAATATCGAATCGACCTTGGAGGCCTTTAACTCGAAGAGGGAAAGGAAGCGCGGCTCAGGTATAACTTCGATCCTTATTTCGATTGATTATTGGTTGATGATTGTTCGATTTTCCATGGCCGTTTGATTTAATTTAGATTAGTTTAATCGCAGCACATGTTTCGCGAATCTACAAAACCAAAAACCCTTTTCGCTAAACAAAAAAAAAAATCGAGTTATGGTCGGTTTCGCCCGTTACCCAGCGGGTATGATATGCCAGGCTTGACAAAAAAAAATGCTAAATTTGCAGGTCTGAAATTTTAGAAATAAAAATTTGATTCTTGTGGATTTCCAGATTCCTGTCATGTCGGTGTGATTGTTTGCCTAATTGATAGGATTTGATTGATTGATTGAAATTCTATCGTTGCCTTATCAAGGTTAGTTTCCCGTTTCAAATCGATTTCACACCAGTAAAAAAAAAATTTCGAATTGGGAAACTTTGAAGCCGATCACATTTTTAAAAGGAAAGCGCGTCTAATTGCTGGCGATCCCGATTCCCAAACATGAAAGGCGCGCGAATATCATTGATAGTGATTGGCGGAAAATCCTAGATTGATTTTCGAGTTTAATGGGAAATAGACATAATTTGCAGAAAATAAAAAAATAATTAATTTTCGAAAAATAAAAAAAAAATTCGAAAAAAATTGCGAGTTCGGTCTTTGGTTGGCAAATTTCGAATTTCTAGAAAAAAAAATGAATGATCATTTTATCCTGCATATTGCCATGTCATCTCGCATGTCATCCCATATTTTTTCAGGTCATTTTATTTGTAATGTAATTTTCAGTTAATTAGGGTTAGATAGATTAGGAAAAGCCCAATGTTATGGGCCTAATAGAGTTAGGTCATAGAATCAAGGAGAGGTGGTGGGCTATCAGAACCGTTCCAAGGTGTGGGCCTTGCAAGTGGGAAGATGTCCAAGATCAGACGGCGGCCCAAGCCCGACAAGACCAAGATGACAAGAATGTCGGAGGAAATTCCATTTAGTTTTTTTTAGGATTTTAGGAATCATTGAAGTGTAATATTGAATTTTGCTTCTTGAGTCAGTCGATTCTTCATTTGTAATTTTCAATTATTTGAGGTTTTGTATCTTTTAATAATTTGTCGCATGTCATATAATTTTAGGTCATGCATTGCATCAGTAATTCATTTACTTTTCTTTTATTCGAAAACAAAAACGAAACAAAAACAAAAACATAAAATATATATATATATATATATATATATATATATAAATAAAGCAAAAGCCTTGAGTTGATTTTCGAATCATCAATCTTTTCAAGAAAAATCCAAAACAAAAGGAATCTAGGTACCGAAAGGGCGTTAGTCAAAGTCGATTAGCGTAACCAAATCCCCGGATCCAAAATCTCTGGTTCGCAGCGGTGAATTAGTGCTCCCGCTAGTTCACCTAGGTTTTTAATCGACCTACCTCGAACGATTAGTGGCGACTCCTCATTTGTTCTAATTTTTTCGTGTTGCGATTCGGTAGGATTTGGGAGGATCCGCATTAGGTTAGTTCTCAATAACTTGCCTGATAATCCAATTCACCTAAAAATCGATTTTTTTTAGGTCGCGACAGTGGTGTAGCAACGCAAGTCCGATAGGCATTGATGAAGGTTCAAGTTGGAGATTAATTGATGTAGAATGATATGTTGAAAACAAGTCTCGAGTTTAAGCCCGAAGCGAAATTTGAATTCTGAAATATATCTTGATCTTGAAATTAAAGATATGATTTATTTGAGTATCAAGGAAACATATCTTGATGGAAGCAGTGAAAATTATATTTCCTATTCGTATGATGCAAATCACGATCAAGAATATATTTGTTATGTTGGAGTCGGTGAGAAAGAAATAAAATCGGAAAAGACCATAAACGTAATCCTTTTACGTTTTTTGAGTCTTGGCTGTTAGTGCACTTTGCATCAGGCCATGTTTCGGTCAGCGTGGCATCATATATTATTATATATATGAATCTTGCAAAAGGAAAGTGAAGTTGGCATTTCCTTCTCAAATAAAAGGTTATCTTTGACCGATTCAAAGTTGGACTCCTAACAATGGGTATATAAATAGAATCCCATGATTTTGTCTTTACTAGTTGATGCATGGGCAGAGGCACATCGTGACAATTACATCCTCGGAACGTCCTCCGAAAGTCAAATACAAAGAAGTCTTGAAGCGCCAATAATCTTGAGTGCTTGTTCGTGGGCTTCTTAGTTATATCTTGACATCCTCTTCATGCATGAAGTCAGACTCAAGTACGTGTGTTTTGGCCGATTAAATTTTGTTGTTAAATTTATGTAATTCCTTTACGAGATTGAGAGATTATTTCGCTAGGAATTGGGGCTAAACAGTGTGTACGTTCTTGGATATAATTGGGGCTGAGAAACACCAAGAGTGTGTTTGTATAACTCGAGTGATCTGTAATTTCCGTGTATCGCTCATTCTATAGTGAAATTCGTTGTTTCTCTCCTCGTGGACGTAGGTCTCTATGACCGAACCACGTACATCTGGTGTCCAATTTACTTTTTTGTTATGTCTATTTTATTGTTCGATTGCTTGCTCCGCGTAATTTTTCTTAAATGATTTAGCTAATTCTAGGATCACACTCACAACTATACATAGAGTTCCATTCAAAACATGAATTATTTTTGTCTCGCTGCACATTTTATTGATGAAAAGTGAAATTTTCATAAAAGAATTATTATTTTATCGACAAAAGTACACTTTTAGTGCCAAAAGTTTCAAACAGATCACTTTAGTGCTAAAAGTTATGCACGGAGATCACTTTAATGCCAACTTCTTTTTAAAATGATCACTTTAGTGCTAAAGGTGATGTGGCTTACTGAAAATTCGACACGTGCTATTTTTATTATTTTTTAAGCTGACGTGGCACGTCGGATTTGGCACTAAAAGTGATCATTTTTAAAAGAAGTTGGCATTTTAAGTGATCATTTTTAAAAACAGTTGGCACTAAAGAGATTCGTTTGAAATTTTTGACACTAAAGTGATCATCGTACATAACTTTTGGCACTAAAATGATCATTTTGAAACTTTTGGCACTAAAATGATCTCCGTAGACAAATTTTTACACTAAAAATGTACTTTTCTCAATTTTGTGGTATGCATAGTCACAAGGTAGGGAGGTTGGGGAAATGTTGGAGAAATGCATCTACGAGTAGGGAACAGGAAAAAAAAGTGTCTACAATCAATGTAGATAATACTAGTTCGAATGATGTTGCAATTAGTTATTTGAAAGATAAACCTTCAAGAGAATGATTATTGATCTTAGGTGGTAAGGCCTTATGCATGAGGTGCACTACTCATATTAAACTCGATTGTGAAAGATGGCTTGACTACAGTAGGTGCATCTATTGCATGTGTCTAAACATGATTAAGTATGTGAGGAGTTTTCTCATGAGAGCCCAAATATTTCAATCTTGCACTGAGAATGAAAGGATTATTTACAAGGGTTCTGTTTGTCTTGACGTCGCCACTTGATGGAACTCCACTTACCTCATGTTATACACTACCATGAAGTTCAGATAAGCTTTTGAAAGTATGGAAGAAGAGGATTTGCCTTTCACATGTGAGTTTAACATAATCTTCCTAAAGATGAAGATTGGGAGAATGCCATTTTTTCTTTTCGATTTTCTAGAACGGTTCTATGAAGCTACCAAACGGTTGTCATGGAGTTCATATGTTTCTTCAAATGATTATTTCGAGGGGATATATGCTTTGTACAAATATTTGAAAGACGCGGCGGATTCTTTGAGTCTTAAGCTTGAAGCTATGGGTACAAAAATAAAAGAGAAATTAAACAAATATTATGGGAGTTTAGATAAGGTGAATATGCTGGGGTTGATTGGGGTTGCACTGGATCCTAGAACGAAGTTGCATTATGTGAGTATCTATTATAGACACATTTATAAGGATGAATCGAAAATAAATGAGATGTATGATAAGGTGAAGAATGTATTGGAGCAATCATACGAATTTTATGAGCAATCTCTTGCTTCAAGAACTCAAAAGTTGTCAGTGATATAGATATGTCCCAGCATAAGGTGAAGACTGTATCTCTAATTGCGTGAAATCTCGAGTTCAAATTATGACATGAACAGCTTGGAGACAGAACGGTGGAGAGTTTTCCAGTTTGTGCTTTAGGTGGGGGCCATCATTGAAGGGCACAAGAGAGATAGAATGCTTTCGTCCATTGGCTTGACTTGGAAGGCCATTTTCTTGTTGCCTTTTTTACTACAAATTCTGCACAATATTTTTCCACATGATGACTTATCTTTCTATAATATACTCGAGGCAAGGCACGTGCAATGGTCATGCTGTTAGGGTTGTCACACATCGGTTGTGGAAGGGGCTGGTTGTGACATTCTGAATTTTTGCCCCCTCGAGGCTTGAGATATGGAATATAATCTCAAAATTGGAAGAATGGAAATGATGAATTCCAAATTTGGAAAAGAGTTTGACGTCGCCTCGCCAATGATCATTCAAAATAGGAAAACTGAAATTTCGGACGAAATGTGTGAAAAGACCATTTTGCCCTTGGAGAGTTAACCTTGCCTTAATGGTTTGAGAAGGGCATTTTAGTCATTTGGAACATTTTCTTCTTCCCTAAGGCTGCCGAAATTGAGGGGGGTAATTTTGTCATCGGAAATTTGGATATTATTGATCTATGGACAAGTGTCAATCATTAGATGAAGATCATTAATTATCCACTAAGCTAAACCTTCTAGAATTTTGACCAAGGTTGAATGGACTTCATCTTCTTCATCTACTCCCTCAGAATTTCGTGGTTCAGCCCTCCATCATCTTCATTTTGAGTTTTTTCACGAAGAACAGAAAACTGCCCAGCTCGTCCAGTTCTGCCCGCCCGGTTCGGTCCGTACGACGACCACCTCCGGTGACCTTTTGGCTGGCCACCGACCACCACAGGTTAGTTCAAGATGTCCTTAAAAATCTCCAATTGGTTTCATGTCTTTTGGAGGTCTGGTTAATTTATGGTGATTTTTGGAAGAAAAGTGGACAGATTCTGAGCTAACTAAGAGAAGGCCATGATTCAGCCTCTTAGAGACTTCATTTGGCTCCGAAATTTTTATGGAAGTTACATGACATGTAGTACTATGTTCACTGAGCTTGGACCGCTGATTGGGTTAAGTTTCAATTAGGTTTCGATGGTTCATTTGATGTTGTTTTAAGGGCAGATTCTGACCGCCGGTTAGATTGAGGTGAAGTGAGCTGTTCGAAATTCTTAGGAGTGTTATTTAGCTTCGAAATTCATCGTGAGACTATATAACATGTTGATTGAGGTTTTCGCAAGAGGAATTGGTGATAATTTGAAGCTTAAGGGTGATTAGTGGGCTGTTAGTGCAAGGAAAGGTAGAATCGGTTTCTGCTCTGTTTTGAATCTCAGTAGTCCGGTTCAGTTAGGGGCTGTTCGTGGTGTCGCCATGCTTTAAATGTGTTGTTAAGACATACTAGAATGTCCCTTGAGTTGTTAATGAGGTCCACGATTGGGGGAATTGGTGCTAGATTGAATAAATTGATTGTAACGATGGATGGTTCCTAAGTCGTTTTGCTGCCTGTTTTGGACAGCAGAGAAATCGATTTGAATCCGTGCTTGACGAGGGAATTTTAGCGAGAATTGCTAGCTTACGGAAGGTGAGTGACCCCTAAACCTATTTGAGGACATTTGGACGTGACTGGACGGTTTCCGTTGAGAAATCAATGAAATGATTGCTTTGCTTTGCTTGAACAATTAATTTGATGATGTGCTCGTTGATGTGCCTTGCTTGCCTATGTGGTGGGATGATACTCGACCCCTTAAATTGCGTCTGTGACAAAGGACGTTTGTTTCTTTGTGGCAAGTAATTACTTTGTGTGCTAATGCCTGAAAATCCTCATGGTGGAAATGCGATTAAATGCTTATCGTGATGGTTTGTGACTGGATTGCTTGAGGAAGTGGGCTATCGAGTCATGAGAACACATGAATGGTGGCAAGTATCGCTGAAATGAGGCTTGAGGCTGGTGGCACCCTGATGCGTCTGAACGCGGGGTTGCGAGATATGTACACCTTGAGGCGATTTTATCGCAAGGTTGTGATTGAAAGTACACCTTGATACATTTGAACGCGGGGTTGTGAGCTATGTATACCCTGAGACGATTTTATCGCGGGGTTGTGATTAAAAGTACATCTTAATGCGTCTGAACGCGGGATGGGAAGTTGACATGTCGACATGAGCTTGGTGGTGAGATGTTAAACCTGATGCGTCTGAACGTGAGTTTATTGATTGGGATAGCCTGAGGCGTCTGAACGCGGGTTAGTCTCCGGAGATTTGTAAGTGGTCGTGTATTTCTATTTATTTCACGTGATAATGAAAGTGATTGTTAGCTAGTATGAAAGCTTGGTCATTCTATGCCATGTTGCCTTTGATTGAAATACTTGTGAAAATATATGACTCGATGCTTTGAGAAAATGCCAGATCTTGTTTTACCAATTGATTGTTAGTTACTATGATTGTTTAGTCTGGTGGGACGGATGGCCTAGGTGAGGTTAGGCTAGCTTGCTGAGACGTAAGTCTCATCCCGTCGTGGGATCCTTTTTTTTTCAGACCCGAAGCCTTGAAGATGCTACCGATACGCCTTGGAGACCCGAAGGAAATGACAGCATATTTTGAAGAATTTCCTGTTGGTCGGGGTGCAGCCTATGTTAGGAAAAGTACTGTTGTTTGGGTCGATGAGGGGGAAGAACCTTGGAAGCCACGTCACTTTGAAGCGTGGTTCAAGAGGACTGGAAATGTTACCACTGGTCCGCTGAAGGCTCATGAGGTGTCTAGACGAGCTATGCCTTCGTGGTGTCACCCTAGTCGCGACGAGATCGAGGTAGAGGTTTCCGTAGCAGGTTCGAGTAACGTTCCTGAGGAGACTCCGGCGAGAGAGGAAAGCATCAAGGTGATTGAGATTTCTGACTCGGAGAGTGATATGGAGGAAGACACCATCAAAGTACGCTCTGAGACTTTCCCAGAGTTAAAGAGGAGTATCTTGGGACTAAGTTTATAACATGAGCGGATGTGCGTCCTCGAAAGGACGGCGAGGCGTGACACTGGTGGTCAGTTTATAAGTGTCGCGACCCTCTCGAGGCTTAGCCCCTGCGCTTTCAAGGGCTAATGGGCCGTCCTGGTCTAATGGGACGCGGGCCTCTCCCAACGTCTATTACCCAAATCGCAACGGTGGAATACGTGATCGACCTTCGGTGTGGTCTAGTGATACGTGTACATGCCAAGGAGTCGCCACCAATCGTTTCATGGAGGGTACGATTGGAAACCCTATCGAATAGTCGAGAGCAATCTATTCGATTCTGCGAAAACCAGAGAAATGGGATCGAGGATTTTGTTACACCAACTATCAGAGTTCACGCCCTTTCGGCATCTAAGTTGAATGATTTATCTAATTCTAAGACTTCAAGCAGATAAGTGGGGGAACAAACCTAAATCTAGAAGTTCATGCAGATAGGAATAACTATCCTGGCAAACACATCAGATAAAATGAATGAGCAAATCAAGGATCCAATGCATGCGGATAAACCACATGAACACAGCGTGGCATCCCTAGTAAGGCCATATTAGCCTAGAGAAATGTCAATCAAGGCTTAGGAGTGGTTTTGACATGATTTGCCCATAAGGGGAAAAAAATCATAATTTTGAAGAAATTTGGGACAATTTGCCTCAAAAGGGCAAAAATGTCATTTCAGAGGAAATGTGGAGTAAAAAAAAGGGGGGTGGAAATAGGAATGATCATCCAACCAACCCATTTCCTATTTTTCAGAAATTTCTAGAATTTTAGAGACGATTTACCCTTTGAGGAGTAAAATCGTCATTTCAGGCGAAAACGAGAAGGGAAGATCTCAAACAGAAGGATTGGTCAACCACCTGGCCCAAATCCTAATTTTGAGCAATTCTCAAGACTCGATTAAAATAAGAACGACGATTTACCCTTTGAGGAGTAAAATCGTCATTTTCGAAAAAGAACGAGATTTGAAAATCCAAGCATAAGAATTGGTCACCTAACTGACCCTAATATTTATCTTGGCATTCTCGACCTATCTCATATTCCAAGCAGAGACGATTTACCCCTAAATGATAGTATCGTCAATTTTCAGAAGAACAGATAAGGAATCCCAAAAATAGGATTGACCGGTTGTCTGTGGTCATTCCTCAATTTTTGGGAATTTCTAGAATGTCTAGGAATTTTTCACAATTTTCCTACATTTTTTGGGATTTTCTAGGATTTTCTAACATTTTTTTTTAGAATTTTCTAGAATTTTTTCAATTTTTTTATTTTAAAAATCATTTTCCAATTTTTTTTTTAAAAAAATGATTCGGACCGGGTCGGAACCCGACCCAAACCCGGACCCCGCGCGACTAGCCACTCCAAAACGACGCCGTCTCAAATTTTTCTGATTTTCGAATATTCGGATTTAATCCGACGATTCCTATTGAACCACGTGACTACTCCACGGCCTCAGGATTAGCTAACTAAAACCTACGGCTCAGATCAGAAGCCGACTACTCCTCAGCCATCAGATCTGATTACTTAGACCTATGGTCACGATTAAAAACCAAGATTCGATCCAGACCGTCCATCCTTATTAACCTAAACGACGCCGCTCAACCACTAACCTAAACGACATCGTTTCTGCACTTTTTATTTTCTGATTTTGAAACTAATTTCTAATATCCCAATTATTAATCGAACGGCTACTAATTATTTGACTCGATTTATCTAGGTCGTCCGATATACCCGCTCGAATATCAGACTCTAACGGCCATGCTGACTAGGCAACTACGTGGACCAACGAAAGATTGCCACCTAGGACCATTGACTCCTTGACCAAACACGTCAGCTTCGTCTTCAACCTCACAACTGCAACTAAATGGCCGGTTGAAAATCTCCGGCGACGATCCAACGGTGAAACCTTAACGAAATTGCACGAGACTGGCGCCAATCGACTCGTAATAATCTCTAGTTTAACATATCTAAGAATCAGAGCATCTCATCCACTGAGTTACGTGCAGCATGCAAAATGCCAAGTACGGCCATGGAAGTTCTGTCGCACGATTCACACCAAATCAAGGCAATTCAATCACAGAGCAGCATCATTAGAGGTTCAGAACACTTACCTCGAGCTCCGATCGAGGTCGCACGGCCTAGATTTGGCTAAGCAAGATTGAACAGTGCTCGGCTATGGTGGAAGGTTTGGAGACTCGATTCGAAGTGTTAAAGCAAAATCGATGCAAAATAAAGATGCGATGATGGTCAGTAATGTCTAAGGAACAAAACGAACACACTAAATGCAAGAATAAACGTAAGATATGTGAATCGCCATTGATGCACAGTGAGGAGCTCGAAGCTGCGTCTCACCTGTTCCCACAGTTTCAGGCGGCGCGGCCGACGGCGATCACTTCCTGGAGCTTCAAGCAAGCTTCCAGCGGTCTTCTTTGGCTTCGATTTGGCCGGAAACGGCCTAACCAGCGCCTTGCAGTCGAGCTCGAGTTCTCGACGACGGGGGGTCGGAGAACGATCTCTCTCTCTCTCTCTCTCCCTCTCTCTCTCTCTCTCTCTCTCTCATCTCTCTCTCTCTCTCTCCTCTCTCTCTCTCTCTCTCTCTCCTCTCTCTCTCTCTCTCTCTCTCTCTCTCTCTCTCTCTCGATTCTGCTAATCCCCCCAACAGAATGAAACCCCCTCACTCCCTCCAAGGCTTCCCATGGCTATATCCAATTTCAAGAATTTTTGCTGCCAATCGAGGGGAGCCAAGTCTATTAATCCGCACGTGAGTGTTGACACCTAATTTTTGACCCAGCCTTTTTATTTTTTGAAAAATCACAAAAAATTCATAAAAAGTCAAAAAATTACAAAAACAAATTTGGTGGCATTGGCCAAGCCCAAGGAACCATTCTTGACCAAAAAATAATTTTTCATATTTTTCATATTTTTTAATATTTTTTAGAAAATAGAAAAATACTTAAACAAAATAAATAAAAATAGCATTTGAGGTCAAAAAAATATGGAAAAATATCCAATATTTTTCTTTTTAATCCCTTGTATTTTTGACCTCACAAAAAATCCAAAATCAGATTCAATTTTAGGTGTTCCTTTGTAACCCGTACTATTGAATTTGAAGAAAAAATAACAATTGAGTCTTTTAATTTGCAATTTTGGCATTTTTTAAGATCTTGACATTCAATCTAACTATCCCCTATTTCAATTTAGCCCAATTGTTTGCGCAATTTGCTCAATTGCACGGATTTGACAAAATTACATACTAAAATTGCATTTTAGTCCTTGAAATTAAGCATAATTGAAATTACTTTCAATTCAAGGGCTATCATTGCAAATTAAACATGTTACTCAATGGATTTCACCATTTTAAATCGATTGGAACAGGTGGTTTGACTCAATTTGATCATTTGCACCCTCAATTACACGATCCCCAATTTCCAATTAAATGAAAATTTGGGGGTTTTGTAGAAATTGATGAAAACTTTTGGGCAAAACCACATTTCTAGATAGAATTCATGCTCTAGATTCGATTTTGAGGTTCAATTGCAAAATTTTTTCCATTAATTTGGGATTAATTTGAAAAATCCTGTTCGGAACCGGTTTAGACTGGTCAGACCGGCGGTCGGACCGGTCGAACCGGTCCAGAACAGTGTCGTCTTCCCCGCTGAGCCTCCGTGCAGATGAACAGTGATTGACTAAGTTTCCAAGACCAAATTGAAGGTCAATTCGCAACTAATTGAAAGAGGAACGGTGGGCGTTTTGTTCCTCTCATCTTCTCCCGTCGATTGACATCGACGGCACTATCCGACGTCGCCGAAGGAGGGAGCAATCGGCCAGTCAAACCTGCCCACCTGCAAAAGTCAACAAACGTTAAACACGAGCCAAATACGCGCCAAATCGCGCAGGATTATGACCCGCCGGAGGACCAAACAAAGCTAAACGGAATCCCCAGTCTCCCCGACGCCGTTTGGACCTGAAATCACGTGACCACACGTGCGATTCGAGTCTGTTAGCCCCTTCCGTTCCGCGCCAAAAACGCGAAAGGCTATATAAGCATGTGGAGACTTTCAGTTAAAGAAGTTAGTGAGTTCAGTTAGAGCAAGGAGTACAGAATCGCGCAAGAGAGAGAGAGAACGCGAGAGAGAGCTCGTTCTCCGACCCCTGTCGTCGAGAATTTGAGCTCGAATTGCAGGGCACCGGTTGGGATGTTTCCGGCTGAACCACAGCCAAAGAAGGCTTTCTGAAGCTTGACCAGAACGCCAGGAAGCCATCGCAGTCGGCCGCGCACAAGGAATCTGTGAGAACAGGTGAGTCGCAGTCTCGATTTCTTCCTTGGGCATTCATGGCGATTCACACATTCCATGATCGTTCTTGCAATTAGTATGTGCCTTTCATTCCTTGAACATCACTGACCATGTTCGCGTCTTCATTTTGCATTGATTTTGCTCACATGCCCCGAATCGAGTCTTCCGATTTAGCCTCCATAGCCGATTCTTGCCCAGCCAAATCTGGGCCGAGCGAGCTCAATCGGAGCTCGAGGTAAGTCTTATGGACCTCCATTGATGCTATTCTGTGACTGAATTTCTTTGATTTTGAGTGAATCGCATGATTGAGCTTCCCTGGCCATACTCGGCGATTTGCACGATGTTCTTGATTCTGCGAATGAGATGTTTCGATTAGATATGTCGAACTAGAGCTAATCGCGAATCGATTGCCGTTGGTCTCGAGTGATTCCATTAAGATTTCACCGCACGATCATCGCCGGAGAACCACAGCCGTCCATCCTGCCGGAGTCGCGAGGTTGAAGACGAAGCTGACATGGCGTGGTCAACTGGTCAAATGTCCAGATGTCATCCCGTGATTGGTCCACGTAGTGTCGAGTCAGCATGGCCGTTAGGGTCTGTTATTCGAATTAACGGATCGGACGGCTGAGATAAATCGAACTTAAATTCTAGTGGCCGTCCGATTAATAAATAGAATTAACTGAAAATGATTTTAAAAATTAGAAAATAAACAAAGAGTGGAAACGGTGTCGTGTGGATTAATGAGAAGGCGACGTCGTTTAGGGTGATAGAATAGACGGTTTAGATCGAGTCTCAGGATCTAATCGTGGCCGTAGGTTTAAGTAATCGGATCAAACGGTCCCGAGAGAGTCGTCGTTCAATCTAGACCGTAGATTCTAGTAATCAGATCTAAACGACGCGGACAAGCCACGTGGTCCATCAGGGACCGTTGGATTAAAACCGGATAATCCAAAAATAAAAAATGCGTAATACGGCGTCGTTTCGACCAAAGGTTTCGCGGGTTCGGGTCTGGGCCGGGTTCCGACCCGAGTGGGTCGGGTCGACCCGGTCCGAATCATTTTTTTTAATAAAAATAATCAGAAATAAAAAAAATAATAATAAATAAAAATCTGAAAAATCTTAGAAAATCCAAAAAAAATGTTAGAAAATGCCAGAAAATTCAAAAAAATTGTGGAAAAATTGTGGGAAAATCCTAGACACTCCAGAAATCCCCAAAAATCGAGGGTTGACCACAGACAACTGGTCAACCCTATTTTTGGGGTTTCTTATCCGTTCTCCCAAGACTCGACGACATTACCCTTTAGGGATAAGTCGCCTCTACTGAGTATGGGAGATAAGGCCGATAATGCCAAGGTAAGAATTAGGGTCGATTAGACGACCAATCCTTAAGTTTGGGTTTCGAGTCCCGCCCCTTTTCTCAAAATGACGATTTTGCCCTTCAATGGGAAAATTGCCTTTCTTGTCTCAATCGAGTTCTGAAAATTGCTTGAAGTTAGGGTTCGGGTCAGGTGGACGACCAACCCTAATATTTGAGATTTTCAGTTCTCATCCTTGTCCAAAATGACGACTTTACCCCTCCAAGGGTAAAATCACTTTTAAAATTCCAGAAAAATCCTGGAAAATCCCGAAAAATAGGAAATAGATTGGATTGATGGCCAATCCTATTTCCTCCGTCTTTTGACTTCCCAATTCATCAAAAATTACGAATTTTCCCTTTTTAAGGTGAATTGTCCCCAAATTGTTCAAAATTACGATTCTGCCCCTCATGAGCAAATCATGCCAAAATCACTCCTAAGCCTTGATTGATGTTTCTCTAGGCTAATAGGGCCTCATTAGGGATGCCATGCTGATTTCATGTGTTTTATCCGCATGTACTGATTCCTTGATTTGCGCCATTACTTTTAATGATTGTGAGTGATAGGGTAGCTATTCCCTTCTGCATGAACTCCTAGATTTAGGATCAGTACCTCACTCATCTGTATGAAACCCTAGGATCAGATAAACCATTCAGCTTAGGTACCGAAAGGGCGTTAACTTTGACAGTTGACGTAATTAAGTCCCCGAACCCACTTCTCTGGTTTCCGCAGAATCGAATGGACCACTCCCAACTATTCGATAGGGTTTCCGATCGTACCCTCCGTAAAACGATTGGTGGCGACTCCTTGACATGCACACTCATCACATGTCACTAGACCACACTGAAGGTCGACCACGTATATCCAGCAGTTGCGATTTGGGCAATGGACCTTGGGAGAGGCCCGCGTCCGATCAAGCCAGCGATCGGGCGGCCCATTAGCCCTCCGCTCCCCGCTCCGTGCTCGCGGGAGAGGGTCGCGACAGACTGGCGACTCCGCTGGGGACTTATTCTAAACCAGAATCTCTGATTATGAATTCTAGAGGACTTGAGCCAATTAAAAAGTTGTTTGGTTTATCTAACCTTGTTTTCTGCAGATGCTCTCGAAGGTGAGGTACGTACACTAACCATTGTGTTAGATGTTTTTACAGATTGGAGAAATAAGGGGTGGAGTGATTGTTGACATTTTTTCCTGCAGGTTGGAGTTGGGAATGTATGTTTATTTTTATGCACATACTGAAGCGGTGTTTTGATACAAACTGCTGTGCATGACCTTGCATTGTGATAATCACGACACATCGCACACACTGGCGGTCAAACCCCGACTGCAAACCACCTCTAGGTTACCTTAGATAGGGAAAGGGTGCGAAAAGGGTCTTGTGTTTGATGGCACTTGAGACTTTCGTGTTCGTTCCCGCTCACAATCCAAATTGGCGATATCTAGCCCTCTTGAGTGGGTACTCTTGGGAAGGAGTCTGCCTCATTTGGATCGTGGGAGCCTGAGCCATAGGTTCCTCACCTGATTTTTTCTTTAGAGTATACCCACTTGTCTCATGCGCATGTCTATGGATGGTTGGTATACCTAAAACCACCCATTGATACAAGGGGCATTCAACATCTCCCAAAGTGTGGTTGGTAAGACATTTATTTCTAAATGTACTTTATTTCCTGCTCCATGACATGACTCATACATTGCATACACCCATATGCTTTAGCATCATGAAGATTACTCAAAGTGACTAATAGGAACAACAATGATTATAGGATAGGATGTCGCTGTTTCCTAAGAGTTCAACAGAGTTGGTAACTTTCGAGTACTTGAGAAAAGTCACTCGCCCTGGACCGAACACAAGGCTACACTTCACTAGATTCGTGCATGGACGGGAACTGACTGGACGTAAGCTAGGATATGCTGAGGACTGTCAAACCCGCTACTACGTCGATAACCTCAGGTTTAAGCGACAAGCAGACGAAGGGATGAAGAATTACCTAGAGATGAAGAAACAGCGTCGCAACCAGCTGGCTAGGGAAGCGTATGCCCGTCGAAAGGCTGAATTGCTGGCCAGAGAGAACCTACCCATGATCACTTCTTGGAGTAGGAAGAGACGCCCTACGATCAAGACCAAGCCAAGGCGTATCACACTCAAGAAAGTAGAACCCGAGAAGACTCCCGAAGTCATCACACCCTGGACTAGAGAGTGGCCAGAGGAACTACAACCTCTCGACCAAACCACTGAAGATAACCCCCCTACCCTAGATTAAGGGAGAGCTCCTGACCGACTGTCATTTGGGTAGACTTCTGAAAAAAGAGTGATTTAGATCCTCACGTTCCATTGGCTTTTATGGCTTTCTTGTTTGAAAAACCTCTCTCTACCCTTCTTCCATTAGGCATCTTGATTGTAATAAAAGTTCATTCCACTTTGTTCTTTTGATGTATTGACCAATGGAATGTGACATTGCTGTTCCCTTTAGTCACGGAGTAAACCTGACTAAATTGCATAATTCACTTCCCTGAAATGCAAATTAGGCTTTGAGTCAGGCTTTCAAGACCTGAAAAAGGGTCCTAATCTCCATTTCTTCAAATTGAACTATGCAATCAAGTTAGCTCATGCATGCTTCATGACATCTGCATATTCATACATTTAAAGTAACTTCTGGCGATTGACCTTTTAAAAATCATTTGCGTATTTTAGACTTGATGGGAAAGAATGATATTCAAGTGTTCAAGATCCCCCGAGCTGAACTCCAATCATGGTGGGATGGTATGGGAGAAGCCAGCCAGAAGTATGCCGAATCACGACTAGGGTACCTACTGGACCTATTAAAGATTGAGTGCTCACCTGCCTTTATTCAAGCCATGGCGTTCTACTGGGACCCTACCACCGCTACATTTTGTATGGAAGGACTAGAGATCACTCCCACTATCGAGGAATACAGCGCCGTCATCGGAGTTGAGTTCACCCCTACACTCGTCCGACCCCCAATAGGACTAGAACCCCTAAGTCAAGTGGCTGAATTCCTGGACACAAACCTGAATGAAGTCAAAGCAGATGCAAAAAGCAATTCTGGACAGATTTCCCTATCTTTCCTTATAGACCGATTTTCCCGCCTTCCTGCTTCTAAAGGAACCAAATCTGGTAGAGCCTTTATCTTGGCATTCTTTAGCTTTGTGCTATTCTCAATCTCAACTGTCACCTTCGACCCTATCATGGCTATAGTAGCTAGGCAAATCTGTTGTGGGTGGGATTACTCAAACATCCTCCTTGCCGAAACCTTCCTCTCCCTAAATCGTTTCAAGAAAAATAAAAAGGGAATCTTTAGAGCTTCTAGTGATCTTCTGTATCTGTGGTTCACATCCCATATCAGAAAATTCCACATCCGCATGGGTTTCACTGAAATCAGCCCCAATGCACACCTTCTTAAAACATTTGCTAGAACCCATACACGTGTTCCTAAGTTCAACTTTATAGAATGGAAGAACTTCCTCAAAGCCCTAAAACCCGAACAACTCCGATGGCGGCTAAGATTACCGACGATGAACAAGGTCAGATTGACCTGTGGTGACGGGAGTTCAGTTCCCTTGCTAGGATTCACAGGCGCTACTGGATACTATCCAAGGAGGGTGATTCGGCAGTTTGGAGCACTACAAGAGATCCCTTCTCCACCGCAACCTGATACCTTCTCCTTTGACATACCGAGCAAGACCCTCACAGAAGAGGAGAAGAGACAGTTCGAAGCCAAGGTGGCATCCATCACACGCTCTTTGAAGAATTCCCAGGCTGAAGAAATAAGTTGGCCAGAAGACATGACTCGTGAGGAGAACATTCATAGAGCTACCACTGAATACATTCAACACTTCAAAGCGACCCGACGAAGCCTTGTCGAGCCCTACATACCCGAATACATCGTGCCGTACGTACCGGGAATAGAGCCTTACATACCCGAAGACATGGGACCACTGTCATGTTCAGAAGATGAGGAGCCCCAGGCTGAAGAGGGGAATCTATGCTGGGATGATGAGGATACCTTAGACCTTAAACGTCCTAGACTTGAATAGGCTATTCCGTCAAGTGTAAAATAAGCAAACATTATGATGCCTTTTCATACATTCTCATTTCTGTGGAATACTATCTTGGACACATAAGCATGAATGTGAACATGTTTTGCAAATGCATAAAAACTATCGTCAGAAATTACGCTTCTTTCAATTCCATAAATTCTTGTCGAGAAATGATTAAAAGAACTACTTACATGAGGCTAAGGCTCACAAGGTAGCCATTTTTCTCATCTACCGACAAGAAACATGCAACTGAAAGAATTAGCTGTTCCTTTTTTTTTTAAAAAAAAGAAGTACTCACCGGAAATTTTTTCAAAATAGGTACGCTCTCATCACGGAACTGCCAACACATCGTTTCCGTACCCGCCATAAGACGAGAATGGAGCAACAAGAATTGACTCCGCGCGTGGGAATGTTAGAATCCCAAATGACGGCCCTGGCTACTATGATGACCGACATCAAGGCGATGTTGGAAGTCAACCAAGCTAGACAGACAACCGCCCATAATCAGAACAACTCAGGCCCTTCCATAGTACCTGATGTAACAGATAAAGAAGCAACCAAGGATACCCAACATACAGAGGAAGATGTTCATGAACCAAATAGTCGGGCGCAACAAAAAGCATCACCTGTTGTCATCAACCTTGAAAAGGAGGAGAAGGGAAAACAAACTGTGAAGACAGAGGCAGAGACTAAGAGATTGGCCAAGATCGAAGAATGCCTGAGCAGCCAAGGCTATGAGCTAGCCCGCTTCGACAAAATATCTCCTTTTGCTAAAATAGAGACTCCTCCAGACTACAGGAAGCCAGAGTTCGTGAGAAAATACAATGGGACAGGCTGTCCCCGTGCCCATCTCAAGTACTACCTGCGCAAGATGGCGCACTATTCAGATTACATTCCACTGTTAATGAACACATTCCAAGAGAGCTTGGCTGGCGCCGCTCTGGCCTGGTTCATTGAACTAGACTTGGAAGATTACGACGGATGGGAGGACCTTGCGGAGGATTTCCTCAGGCAATACAAGTTCAACACGGCTACAGCCCCAACAAGGGAAGACCTTCTGCGGACTTCGAAAGCAAGGGGCGAATTAATCAGGACATATGCCCAGAGGTGGCGAGCCTTGGCTACTCAAGTGAAGCCGTCAATCCCGGAAGAGGAACTAATCGATTTATTCCTGAAAGCACTCCCTTACGAGTACTTTGACAGACTGAACACTTCTGGATGTCAGACATTCGCACACCTGATTAAGGTGGCTGAGAGGCTGGAGTGGGCCTTGAGAGAAAGAAGGCCTCACGAAGCACCTGCTAGGAAACAGTATCCTCTGAGAAAGGAGAGAGAAGCCGGACTGGACATAGCATTTATACCAGATCCCCACAAGTTAAAGCCATTTGGCAATTCTAATCAGGCCAAAGGCGGATCATCCTGGTCAGCGCCGAAGGTACAAGAGCCTAGAAGAAAGCAACCCCAGAGGCAATTCTCTCAGCTCCCGAGACCTTTATCCAAGCTGCTCCCGATGCTGCTGGAACAACACCTAGTGGCGAAAGAACCACCTAGGGCAAACCCTGCAAGATATCCTGGCTTTGATGAGAGCCAGACCTGTGCCTACCATATGGGCGAAAGGGGGCATAATGTGGATAACTGCTATGTCCTGAAGCTGAAAGTGCAAGCCCTAATCGATGGTCAGATTTTGAAATTTAATAATGCAGCCCCAAATGTACAAGAAAACCCACTTCCAGATCATCAAGCAGTAGGGGCAATATTCATCGAAGAAGAGGAGGATTACCTTAAACTAAAGGTAGATATGCCTAAGCTGGACGCCCTGCTAATAACCGCTTCATCATACCTAAAAGAAGGGGAGATCTCAACTGACCAAAAGAAGTTATGTATCGCTAAGATGATGAGCTTGGGGATAGTATCCGACATTACTAATGAAGAATTCGAAGGGATTGAAGCATCTCTATCTTTGAAAGGAAACCACTTCTTGATCACAGCTGAGCAGAGTAACACCTATGGTACCTCACGTGAGAAATTGGCAAACGATTTGGGACCGGCCATTCAATCAGGAGAAGAATTTGAAGAAGACGAAGTAGAAGCCAGGAGGAGAAGTCTAGCAGACCTTAAGTTTATGGCTGACGCACTTGAGAAGGGCGAAATTATAGACAACCTGGGTCAAGATTCTGGAGGATACAATTTCAAGGTGAAATATTCGGCCCCTCCCAGCTTTTATCAGAAGATTGAAGATTTCATACTGGACGGATGGGGAGGTATGGATGATCTCTCTCAACCAGGAACCTCAAACGGTATGGAAGAACTCGACAACGCCATATTGATGATCGAAGCAGCCACGGCCGTGGTGATTAGATTGGATGAGCTGGATAGCCTAAGCGGGGTGGAAGATTGCCCAGTCAGGCCTATCGTGATTCAATTGCCTCAAGAGGAAGGAGGCGACACGGCGGGACCAGGGACATCTCGTCAGACAACCGTAACGATAAAAGTCCCCCCAGTAGAAGAGTATGATCCTAAAACAGTCCATTGGGACTATGGGACCACACAAGTAGATGCAGTAATGAGGTCTGGAAGATTTTATGCCCCCAGAGAGGATGAACCTGAAAAAAGGGAGGTCTCCAAGGAAGATGCCGAAAAGCTCATATCGATCATCAAAACCAGCGAGTTTGAAGTAATAGAGCAGCTAAGAAAGATGCCCGTTCAGATATCCCTATTAAACCTATTCATCAATTCAGAAAAGCACAAGAGCGCGCTATTGAAGGTACTCAACGAAGTACATGTCCCTGAAACAATTAATGAGGTACAACTAGGGGACTTTGTAGGAGCAATTCTTTTAAAAGACCAATTAAGCTTCTCTGACGAGGACTTCCCCATGGAAGGAAGAGGGCACAATAAGGCTTTATACATCTCTGCCCAATGTAACGGCAAAAGAGTGGCACACGTATTGATCGATAATGGATCAGCCTTTAACATTTGCCCTTTGGCTACCATAAGGAGGCTGGGAATCAAGGAAGAAATGATCAAGGCATCCAAGACAGCTGTAAGGGCATTCGACGGCATGAGGAAGACTGTAGAGGGAGAGATCGAGCTTGACGTATTCATCGGCCCGACAAAATTCTCTGTAAACTTTCAAGTAATGGATTTGCCCAGTGCATTTGGATTCCTACTAGGAAGACCTTGGATCCATACAGCAGGAGCTGTCCCTTCGAGCATGCACCAAAAACTACGTTTCGTTGTAGATGGGAAGGTGATTACCGTACATGAGGAAGTCTACCTCCAGGCATACCAGAACAGTGCCATTCCCTATATTGAGCCTGAAGAGAAAACAGAAGCAAGCTATCATTCCCTAGAATTGGTAGCAACAGTTCATACCCCAGTAGGGTCGAAGATGAGAACTCCCTACATCTCAGAAGCCAGTCTTCTACCAGCTAAGATGCTGCTGACATACGGGTTCAATCCCGAAAAAGGCCTAGGCAAACATAATCAGGGTATAAATACCCCACTACAGTTGAAGGCTAATCCACATAGAATGGGCTTGGGGTACCAGAAGTATCCCATGAATGAATCCGTCCCGAAAGCAACAGGCCGAGGCCGAGGCAAAAGCCTGGGACGCCAGGGAGGTGAAAGCAGCATGAATAACTCATTCATCGGTTCTCCAACCTGGAAGGGCAGGTTTCGGATGTTCAGGAATCCCTTAAGTACCTACTTCGACCAGAACTCCAAATGGCTATCTGAAGAGGATATCACTTCGCCGATGGAACCAGATCTGACAAATCCTTTTCTTGAAGATGACTCTGTGAATGTCATCATGGAGTGGTTGGACAGTGAAGCCACTTCCTCTGAGTAAATAGACTCTTCCTTCATCTTTAAATACTGCGTTTAGAACCTTCTACTTTTCATTGTATTTTCTTTCCTTGTTGTATGCATGGGAAAACGCCTTTGGATCTCCGGCCGTTGGTCCAAATAGCACATCTTGTAATGCAGTCCATTCTGCATTCAATAAAACCACGCATGTTTTTGTTAAGGACATATGGAACCATAAATCAGCCCGATGATGATAATAGTCTTCCATATAGAAGCTTGAGGCCTGATTTGCCATATGATTCCTAATTTTCAAAAAAGATTTCTATGGGGCCGGGATGTCCAATGACATGAGGACTAGTCCATTGGCACCTATACCTGTTTCGAAAACTTTTTCAAAAAAGACTTTTCATGATCATGCATGTCATTTTTATGGAGCACAAACTAACCATACTCATGACATTTCAGGCATATCATCTCAAACATGCATACCAGGTTGTTACAAAATTCAGATCCCTCCATTAACCACTCCTATAACATCGAGGAAGAGGAAGACAAGGATTATGCATCTATCCGAAGAGATTGGAACACCTTTGAAAAGTCAAAGCCTCCTACCTCAGAAGAACCAGTCGTTATTAATTTGGGAGACGCTGCGAACGTCAAAGAGGTCAAGATCGGCGGACACCTATCCCAAGATGAAAGGCTCGAGTTCACCAAGCTACTAAAAGAATATCAAGACATCTTCGCATGGTCTTACGCGGATATGCCAGGACTAGATCCTAAAATTGTGGAACATGCATTACCCACGAATCCCGGCATCAAACCTGTCAAACAGGGCAGCAGACGGATGAAAGCCGAGTTAGAAGACAAGATTAAGGAAGAAGTCATGAAACTTCTTAGGGTAGGCTTCATTGAAGCTATCCCATACTCGGACTGGATTGCAAATATAGTCCCCGTCATGAAGAAAGACGGAAAAGTTCGGATCTGCGTAGATTACCGAGATCTGAATAGAGCAAGCCCGAAAGATGATTTTCCACTCCCCCACATTGATGTATTAGTGGACAGTACGGCGGGTTACGAATTATTCTCGTTCATGGATGGATTCTCGGGATACAACCAAATCTTCATGAAACAAGAAGACAAACCCAAGACTGCATTTACCACACCCTGGGGAAATTTTTGCTACAAAGTCATGCCATTTGGATTGAAAAACGCCGGGGCCACCTACCAGAAGGCTATGGTCACGTTATTCCATGATATGATCCACAAAGAGATTGAAGTATATGTCGATGACATGATCGCTAAATCCAAGAAAGAACAGGATCACATACAGGTATTAAGGAAGCTGTTTGAGCGCCTGCGCAAATACAAGTTAAAGCTGAACCCCAACAAATGTGTGTTTGGGGCAAGATCTGGGAAACTCCTTGGGTTCATAGTCAGTAACAGAGGCATTGAGATTGATCCCTCAAAAATTCAAGCCATCCACGATTTATCAACTCCATCCACAGTGAAAGAAGTGAGAAGCCTTCTAGGGAGATTGAACTATATTGCCAGGTTCATCAATCAGCTGTCTGATGTGGCTAAGCCAATCTTCAAATTGCTTAAGAAAGGCGCGAAAATAACATGGGATGCCGAGTGCAGCAAGGCATTCCAAATGATCAAAAACTATTTGATCACACCACCGGTGCTTGTACCACCAATTCCTGGTCACCCATTGACCTTATACCTGACCATTCGACAAGAGTCCTTGGGAGCCTTACTTGCCCAAACAAGCCCGATGGATGGAAAAGAAAGGGCCATCTATTACCTGAGTAAGAAATTCACGCCATCTGAAGCAAAATATATATCAGTTGAAAGGGCCTGCGTAGCAACGGTATGGGTACTTTGCAGACTGAGGCAGTATACCCTACACCACCATATCCAGCTCATAACAGAGAACGATCCTGTCAAATACCTCTTGGAGAAACCCGCTCTAATTGGGAAATTAGCAAAGTGGCAGGTGATGTTGTCTGAATTTGACATCAAGTGTTCCCCACAAAAGTCGGTAAAAGGGAGAGCTATAGTTGACATGCTGGCAGAAAACCCGTCAAGCGGTGAGTCCCTAGAAGTAACGAACACAGAAGGCCGAATTCTGAATTTAGCAGAAGATAAGTGGATCATGTATTTCGATGGTGCTGTCAATCTATCAGGGGCAGGCACTGGGGCAGTATTGATATCCCCAGATAGTCAACATCACCCTGTCGCGGCAAAGATAACTTTTCCTTGTACCAACAATATTTCGGAATATGAGGCATGCATTCTGGGCCTACGGCTGGCCATTTCTATGAAGATACCTAAGTTGCAAGTTTTTGGAGATTCCATGCTCATCATTCTACAGACACAAGGGGAGTGGAAGACGAAAGATGCAAAGCTCATCCCTTATCACGAATACCTTGAAGAATTGATACTTAAGTTTGAAGAAGTGTCATTCGAGTACCTATCAAGGTCTCACAATCAGTTTGCAGACGCATTAGCCACCCTAGCTTCGATGTTACAAACAACTGAAGGGTTGGATGTAGAGCCTCTGAGGATCGGCATTGTTGAAAAGCCAACTTATTGTATGCTAATCGAAGAAGAATTTGACGGAGAACCATGGTACTATGACATCAAGAATTACCTCTCAAAAGGGGAATTCCCTAAAGGATGCCAATTAGGAGACCGAAAATATATAACCAAGATGGCCAACAAGTTCTTCCTCAATGGACAAATTCTGTATAAGAGATCCTTCGATTCCACTCTACTGAGATGTGTAGATGCCAAAGAAGCAAATATTCTCATGAAAGAGATTCATGAAGGTGTGTGTGGGCCTCACATGAACGGCCACCTCCTCGCCCGGAAGATCATGCGGCTTGGATATTACTGGATGACCATCGAATCAGACTGCTGTCAGCACGTTCGGTCATGCCACCAATGCCAAATATACGGGGATAAGATTAATACACCCCCGAACGAACTACACCAAATGTCTGAAGTATGGCCTTTCTCTATGTGGGGCATAGACATGATAGGGCCTATTAATCCGGCGGCTTCAAATGGTCATCGTTTCATCTTGGTAGCGATTGATTACTTCACAAAATGGGTAGAAGCCAGCTCTTACAAGAATGTCACTGCAAGAAATGTGGCAAGATTCATCAAAAGAGATATCATATCCCGGTATGGTACCCCTCAAGCGATCATCACGGATAATGGGTCCAACCTAAACAACAAGATCGTCGATGACCTACTGGATCACTTTAGCATTCGACATCTGAATTCGTCTCCTTACCGCCCACAGATGAATGGGGCAGTGGAAGCAGCCAACAAGAATATCAAGAGAATCTTGGCTAAGACAGCAGAAAACTATAGGGATTGGCATGAAAGGCTACCCTTCGCCTTAATGGCTTACCGAACGTCGATCAGGACTTCTACATGGGCAACTCCCTACAGTCTGGTGTATGGAATGGAAGCAGTTCTGCCCGTGGAAGTTAAGATTCCCTCTTTAAGAGTCTTATCAGAGGGTAGATTCTCCGAGTCAGAATATTTCAAACACAGATATGAACAGCTGAATTTAATAGACGAGAAACATCTCAAAGCCATTTGCCATGGATAAACTTACCAGAAGATGGTAGCCAGGGCGTTCAATCGAAAAGTCAAGATTAGAAATTTCGAAGTAGATGACTTGGTAATTAGAAAAGTTTTGCCGAGTACTACCCATCCAGGAGGAAAATTCACTCCGAATTACGAAGGCCCTTACATTATCAAGAAAATTCTCACCGGAGGAGCATTGATTCTTGTAAACTCCGAAGGAGAAGAACTGGGGCACCCTGTAAATTCAGATGCTGTGAAGAGATATTACCCGTGAAATAAAATCAGATTCCAGTCATACGACTTATCCCGAATTGAGCATACCCTTCATAATAGTCATTGCATAAACACATCATGCATCCACGCATACACTAGCATGTGTTCAATATTGCAGGACCCGAGGAAACAAGGTCACAATAAATTGGAATGCATGATCGAGAGGAATTACTGCCGCCGTGGTCAGATTTTCATGAGTCTATCTATTCCCAGTGGAATGCATGATCAAGAGGACTTACTGTCGCAATGGTCAGGTGCAAGTCCTTTCTCTTCAAAAACTGAGAATTTCAAGATGTTTTAGAACAACTTAACCATCTTGTGTTGTTAAGAAAAATGCAGATTTTCATGAATCTATCCACTTCCATTGGAGTGCATGATTAAGGGTAAGGTGTATCGTTCTAATTTTCTGAAATTCGAGAGCATACACCGACATATTCCTTTTATGTTTTTCAGGGATCCCTAGCCGCGCTGGGCAGGTAAGTATTCCTTTTCCAACCTCTTAGGTTTTAAGACTGTCGGGATCTTTATTGCTAGAATTTGAAAGGCTTCTTAGAATCTAGCATGCATTCAATTATCATGTCAATAAAAATGCAAAATTCTCACAGTCATGGCATTGGCACTCATGTTTAAACTTGGAGGTTATCTAAACATGATTGAAATATGCATTGTGCATGATAAATCCCCTTGGAGGGTAAGTTTTGGAGAAAGCAAAATGAACTTTTCCAACAAGAGTTGTTTAGAACTGTTTAAAAGGATGTTTCCTCAGACAAGAGGCAAGCCTGGTCCAAACACGTCCCATACACACTTAAGAGATGAGTGGAGTGGTAAGGACAGCGAAACCTTGACCTACTGAAGTAGGGGTTATTCGCAGTGACTACATGGATTGAGACGACGGAGGCATTCGTTTCTCTATCATAAACACTACAGGTGACCATTGATAACCCTTTGAACGGCGGTTTCATTCTTTACCCCTGTCAAGAACCACCCCACAGTGGGGCAAACTGGAGATACGTCCAGCGGTATCAGGAGATAAATGGTTAGAAGTTCTCTTGCTCAGACTTGCATCAATCTTCGTGGGTTGCTTGGCATTTTAACTTCTATGGTAATTCAAGTGCTTTAGGATGACGAAAAGCATTCGTTTCTCTATCCTATACACTTTTACCCTTTGCACTGCCCAATTGAGCCTATACGTTCACTTCACAAACCCGTTGGTGATCATTGCATATTCCAAGACGGAAGCAACGTCCCTTCAAAAGCGGAAGAGTTCAAAACACAGGATTTGTGAAAAATTCATAGATCAATGTTTGAGTGCTGAGATTCAAGCTATACATCTAGCACATTCATTTGAAAATTCTGATCCCCAAAAGAAAAGAAAAGATGGGATCTCGAAAAAAAAAAAGAGAGAGAAAAAAAAATCCGATCCTAGGCATCAAGAAAAAGCAAAGTGCCTGGTAAAAGCAAGGCCAAATGCCCATCCAAATATTTGTACACTTGCGAATCATGTGTTTGATCTTGTAAATGCCAAAAGATGGCATGATACCTTTGTATAAGTCACTAGTAAGATCTGATTGCAAAAGAAAATACCAAGGGAGCTAGACTGCGAAAGATGCTCCCAAATCATGTCACACTCAGATGATGAAAGTGTAAACAAGATGTTGACGCCGTCTTGACATGAGAGAGATGTTCTCTAAGGACAAATATGCCTTTCAAAGACTGAAGACGCTCTTTGAACGAGAAGGGACAAGATCGGCGGCAAACCTGCAGTGATCACCAATGCTAGACCCTTCGCATATTCTGAGCCAAAAACAAGCCTTTTTTGGTCCCCAATCCTACCTACGTTACAACCCTGAAAAGTCTTTTCTGATTAAGGTACTTGGATTGACATAGGGTTTAATGTCTAAGCTTAGCTCGAAGAAGTTCGAGCAAGATTATTTCTTTCTCATTTTGCAGGTTTCTTGACTTGTAAACCTGGAGCAGACATTGAAGACTTCTCTTCGAAAGCCTTGACTTGCACGCAAGTCCCCTTTGAAAACCGTTGACCAAGCCCAACATTACGGTCCCTTAGAAGTCCTCCTGATCGATCGAGGTGTATTCACTGCGAATGATTCTGAACCCTAGGCACAGGTTTGATAGGAAGTTCGAGTGCATTCTTGGTAAAAGACCATTATCTCAAAACGGTGAGAAGTCCTCTTTGATGAGAATACTCCGTTGGACATTTTAACCAAACTCTTTTGGTAATTTCAGATTGTTTGTTTCAAACTTTCCCCACAAGGAATTTTTGATCACTTCCATATGTTGCAAGGTGTTTTGGATAACCTCCAGCATCGTAATGCATTCATTGAAATTTTTTCATGACTATGATATAAGTCATAAAGTACCGTCAGTTTGACATCAGATACCACTCAAAGACCATTGATGTGCCTTTGGTAAGAAAATTTTCAGATTGGAGCTTCTGCAAGATTCTTGATGACTTCAGCTCCTAAAATGGCTTGTATCACTCTTGGTGAGAAACGTTTAACATGTCTAAACTTCTGCAGAATTCCTGGCAATCCCAGATCTCAGAAGAACACAACCTGTCTTGGATACCTGGAGTCCCCAGATCTCAGAATGTCATCTCAAATGTCAAAAGGACAATCTCCGAAATCATCCCTCTGTGAGATTTCAAATTTACAGGATACCTGGAGTACCCAGATCCCAGAATGTCACATTCAATGTCGAAAGGACAATATTCAAGATAGTCTTTCTGCGAGACATCAGGTAACCCCTAGATCCCAGAAGAATCTTATCAAAGTTTTTGCAGGTTTAAGTTTTCTGCAGGATACTTGGAATCCCCAAATCCCATAATAACGTCTTGCATGTCGAAATGACAATTTTCAAGATCAGCTTTCTGTGAGGTTCTAGGTAACCCCTAAACCCAGAATAGCTCATTAGGTGAAGCCTAAAGGTTAGGCACACCTCACTTGTATGAATCCTAGTTAATTCCTTAGAATATAGGATCAAAAACTATTGACAAAACCTGCTTTCTGTGAGGTTCTAGGTAACCCCTAAACCCAGAATAGCTCACGTGGTAAAGCCTAAAGATTAGACACATCTCACTTGTATGAATCCTAGTTAATTCCTTAGAATATAGGATCAAAATGTTCGATAATTCCTAAGAGACTGGGTTCGTCATCCATAGGTTCCTAAGCAGAGAGGAATTCTATTCTCGGCCCGATCCCCCTGAAGGATCAAAATGTCCGACAATCCCTAAGAGACTGGGTGCGTCATCCATAGGTTCCTAGCAGAAAGGAGTCCTATTCATGGTCTGATCCACCATACGGATCAAAATCCCTGACAATCCCTAAGAGACTAGGTGCGTCATCCATAGGTTCCTAGCAGAAAGGAGTCCTATTCATGGTCTGATCCACCATACGGATCAAAACCCCGACAATCCCTAAGAAACTGGGTGCGTCATTCACAGGTTCCTATCAAATATAGGAGTCCCATTCTGGTACGGCCTACCATACAGGCTAGAGTTTAATCGCCATAGGATACTCAAAAGACGAGTCCCTAGGTATTCACTTGAACCCGCTATACACCGCGCATGCCGCACGAGCATCAGGCAAAGTAATCAACAGGTAAATGGCAGGTGGGTCTCTCTACTTTCTCTCTCACTTCAGCTAAAGAATGAAGAATATAACGTTCACCAGCAGGACAAGAAAGATTGAGTGTCAAGATTCGTTTTTTTTTTCCCCAGTCGAGTCGGTCTAGACTCAGGCGTCACCTGTCTTTGAGAGAAACCTCTCACGAGATTCCTCTCAAAGAGGGGCAGCTTTTGACACCTGATTTTTGACCCAGCCTTTTTATTTTTTGAAAAATCACAAAAAATTCATAAAAAGTCAAAAAATTACAAAAACAACTTTGGTGGCCTTGGCCAAGCCCAAGGAACCATTCTTGACCAAAAAATAATTTTTCATATTTTTCATATTTTTTAATATTTTTTAGAAAATAGAAAAATACTTAAAAAATAAATAAATATAGCATTTGAGGTTACAAAAATATGGAAAAATATCCAATATTTTTATTTTTAATCCTTTGTATTTTTGACCTCATAAAAAATCCAAAATCAGATTCAATTTTAGGTGTTCCTTTGTAACCCGTACTATTGAATTTGAAGAAAAAATAACAATTGAGTCTTTTAATTTGCAATTTTTGCATTTTTTAAGATCTTGACATTCAATCTAACTATCCCCTATTTAAATTTAGCCCAATTGTTTGCGCAATTTGCTCAATTGCACGGATTTGACAAAATTACATACTAAAATTGCATTTTAGTCCTTGAAATTAAGCATAATTGAAATTACTTTCAATTCAAGGGCTATCATTGCAAATTAAACATGTTACCCAATGGATTTCACCATTTTAAATCGATTGGAACAGGTGGTTTGACTCAATTTGATCATTTGCACCCTCAATTACACGATCCCCAATTTCCAATTAAATGAAAATTTGGGGGTCTTGTAGAAATTGATGAAAACTTTTGGGCAAAACCACATTTCTAGATAGAATTCATGCTCTAGATTCGATTTTGAGGTTCAATTGCAAAATTTTTCCATTAATTTGGGATTAATTTGAAAAATCCTGTTCGGAACCGGTTTAGACTGGTCAGACCGGCGGTCGGACCGGTCGAACCGGTCCAGAACAGTGTCGTCTTCCCCGCTGAGCCTCCGTGCAGATGAACAGTGATTGACTAAGTTTCCAAGACCAAATTGAAGGTCAATTCGCAACTAATTGAAAGAGGAACGGTGGGCGTTTTGTTCCTCTCATCTTCCCCCGTCGATTGACATCGACGGCACTATCCGACGTCGCCGGAGGAAGGAGCAATCGGCCAGTCAAACCTGCCCACCTGCAAAAGTCAACAAACGTTAAACACGAGCCAAATACGCGCCAAATCGCGCAGGATTATGACCCGCCGGAGGACCAAACAAAGCTAAACGGAATCCCCAGTCTCCCCGACGCCGTTTGGACCTGAAATCACGTGACCACACGTGCGATTCGAGTCTGTTAGCCCCTTCCGTTCCGCGCCAAAAACGCGAAAGGCTATATAAGCATGTGGAGACTTTCAGTTAAAGAAGTTAGTGAGTTCAGTTAGAGCAAGGAGTACAGAATCGCGCGAGAGAGAGAGAACGCGAGAGAGAGCTCGTTCTCCGACCCCTGTCGTCGAGAATTTGAGCTCGAATTGCAGGGCACTGGTTGGGCTGTTTCCGGCTGAACCACAGCCAAAGAAGGCTTTCTGAAGCTTGACCAGAACGCCAGGAAGCCATCGCAGTCGGCCGCGCACAAGGAATCTGCGAGAACAGGTGAGTCGCAGTCTCGATTTCTTCCTTGGGCATTCATGGCGATTCACACATTCCATGATCGTTCTTGCAATTAGTATGTGCCTTTCATTCCTTGAACATCACTGACCATGTTCGCGTCTTCATTTTGCATTGATTTTGCTCACATGCCCCGAATCGAGTCTTCCGATTTAGCCTCCATAGCCGATTCTTGCCCAGCCAAATCTGGGCCGAGCGAGCTCAATCGGAGCTCGAGGTAAGTCTTCTGGACCTCCACTGATGCTATTCTGTGACTGAATTTCTTTGATTTTGAGTGAATCGCATGATTGAGCTTCCCTGGCCGTACTCGGCGATTTGCACGATGTTCTTGATTCTGCGAATGAGATGTTTCGATTCTTAGATATGTCGAACTAGAGCTAATCGCGAATCGATTGCCGTTGGTCTCGAGTGATTCCATTAAGATTTCACCGCACGATCATCGCCGGAGAACCACAGCCGTCCATCCTGCCGGAGTCGCGAGGTTGAAGACGAAGCTGACATGGCGTGGTCAACTGGTCAAATGTCTAGATGTCATCCCATGATTGGTCCACGTAGTGTCGAGTCAGCATGGCCGTTAGGGTCTGTTATTCGAATTAACGGATCGGACGGCTGAGATAAATCGAACTTAAATTCTAGTGGCCGTCCGATTAATAAATAGAATTAACTGAAAATGATTTTCAAAATCAGAAAATAAACAAAGAGTGGAAACGGTGTCGTGTGGATTAATGAGAAGGCGACGTCGTTTAGGGTGATAGAATAGACGGTCTAGATCGAGTCTCAGGATCTAATCGTGGCCGTAGGTTTAAGTAATCGGATCAAACGGTCCCGAGAGAGTCGTCGTTCAATCTAGACCGTAGATTCTAGTAATCAGATCTAAGCGACGCGGACAAGCAACGTGGTCCATCAGGGACCGTTGGATTAAAACCGGATAATCCGAAAATAAAAAACGCGTAATACGGCGTCGTTTCGACCAAAGGTTTCGCGGGTTCGGGTCTGGGCCGGGTTCCGACCCGAGTGGGTCGGGTCGACCCGGTCCGAATCATTTTTTTAATAAAAATAATCGGAAATAAAAAAAAATAATAAATAAAAATCTGAAAAATCTTAGAAAATCCAAAACAATGTTAGAAAATGCCAGAAAATTCAAAAAAAATGTGGAAAAATTGTGGGAAAATCCTAGACACTCCAGAAATCCCCAAAAATCGAGGGTTGACCACAGACAACTGGTCAACCCTATTTTTGGGGTTTCTTATCCGTTCTCCCAAGACTCGACGACATTACCCTTTAGGGATAAGTCGCCTCTACTGTGTATGGGAGATAAGGCCGATAATGCCAAGGTAAGAATTAGGATCGATTAGACGACCAATCCTTAAGTTTGGGTTTCGAGTCCCGCCCCTTTTCTCAAAATGACGATTTTGCCCTTCAATGGGAAAATTGCCTTTCTTGTCTCAATCGAGTTCTGAAAATTGCTTGAAGTTAGGGTTCGGGTCAGGTGGACGACCAACCCTAATATTTGAGATTTTCAGTTCTCACCTTGTCCAAAATGACGACTTTACCCCTCCAAGGGTAAAATCACTTTTAAAATTCCAGAAAAATCCTGGAAAATCCCGAAAAATAGGAAATGGATTGGATTGATGGCCAATCCTATTTCCTCCGTCTTTTGACTTCCCAATTCATCAAAAATTACGAATTTTCCCTTTTTAAGGTGAATTGTCCCCAAATTGTTCAAAATTACGATTCTGCCCCTCATGAGCAAATCATGCCAAAATCACTCCTAAGCCTTGATTGATATTTCTCTAGGCTAATAGGGCCTCATTAGGGATGCCATGCTGATTTCATGTGTTTTATCCGCATGTACTGATTCCTTGATTTGCGCCATTACTTTTAATGATTGTGAGTGATAGGGTAGCTATTCCCTTCTGCATGAACTCCTAGATTTAGGATCAGTACCTCACTCATCTGTATGAAACCCTAGGATCAGATAAACCATTCAGCTTAGGTACCGAAAGGGCGTTAACTTTGACAGTTGAGTAATTAAGTCCCCGAACCCACTTCTCTGGTTTCCGCAGAATCGAATGGACCACTCCCAACTATTCGATAGGGTTTCCGATCGTACCCTCCGTAAAACGATTGGTGGCGACTCCTTGACATGCACACTCATCACATATCACTAGACCACACTGAAGGTCGACCACGTATATCCAGCAGTTGCGATTTGGGCAATGGACCTTGGGAGAGGCCCGCGTCCGATCAAGCCAGCGATCGGGCGGCCCATTAGCCCTCCGCTCCCCGCTCCGCCTCGCGGGAGAGGGTCGCGACAGTGAGGTCATGTGGTTTATGGTCCAAACGGCGTCGGGGACGATGGGCATTCCGTCCAGCTCCATTTGGTCCTCCGGCAAGTTCAATCTCACATGAATTTGGCATGGATTTAAGTTGCATTTTGAGAATGTTGACTTTTGCAGGTTTCCCGAGGTTGACCAGTCAATTGCTTCCTGTTCCAACGACATCAGGTGGCGTCGTCGGTGTTGATCGACGGGGGACGACAAGAGGAACAAAACGCCCACCATTTCTCTTCCAATTATTCTAGAATTTCCCATCAATTTGATGACCAAAATCGGCATGGGGACTGTTCATCAGCACGGGAGCTTAGGGGAAGAAGACGACACTGTAGCGGACTGGTTCGACCGGTCCGACCGGTCAGAACTGGTTCGACTATATTTTTGCAAAAAAAATTGGGAATTTTTTACAATTAAACCTCATAATCGAACTTAGGACATCAATTTTATCTCAAAATGTGATTTTGCCCAAAAGTTCTAACCAATTTCTATAAAAACCTCAAATTTATCCTTAATTGTAATTCGGGAAATTATGAAATTGAAGGCTCAAATGATCAAATTGGGCCAATCGATTCAGAATGATGAAAAACATTGGGCAGTGACTTTGATTTGTAACGGTAGTCCCCGAATTGAAAGTAATTTCAATTATGCCCAAATTCAAGGACTAAAATGCAATTAAGTATGCAATTTTGCCCAATTCATGCAATTGAGTAATTTGTGCAAATAATTGGGCTAAATTGCAATGAGGGACAATTAGATTGAATGTCAAGATCCTAAAAATACCAAAATTGCAAATTAAAAGACTCAATTGATATTTTTTTACCAAATTCAATTATATGTATAACAAAGGAACACATAAAATTGAATTTGAATTCGGACTTTTTATGAGGTCAAGAAGACAAAGAATTTAAAATAAAAATATTGACTATTTTTATATTTTTTTGTGACCTCGAATGCTATTTTTCTTGAATTTTTGGGTATTTTTTTATTTTCTAAAAATGCTAAAAAATGCAAAAAAACATGGAAAATTATTTTTTGATCAAAAATGGTTTCTTAGGCTTGGCCAAGGCCACCAAATTTGATTTTTTATTTTTAGTTTTTTGATTTTTTATGAATTGTTTATGAATTTTCTAAAATAAACTGAAAAAAGGCTAATCGAAATTTAGGTGTCAACAATAAGTATGAGGGAAAACCTCAACCTAACTTTTGGATAGACAAAGGCCCAAGACCATTCAACACTGGTATCAGAGCCCATGTTACTAACAAGTCTACACCCATCAGTTACACGGGAAAGATACGAGTTGTCAATGCCTCCGACCCAGTGCCCAATGTGTGAAAGAAAGATTATTGGGGTTATTCCACATCGGTTATGGAAGGACATGATGGTCGATCTATAAGTGTGACGAAAAATCACAACCTTTGAGCTAGCTTTTGGGATGAGAGAAGCCCAAAACCACCCAACACGTGTTCGAAGAAAGGTTATTATGCATTAAAAATTAAGGTTGGTTAATATATGAAATGGACGAGTGGGTGGATATGAATTCCATAATGGCACCTTTGATCCATAGAGATCGTAAAATTGCAAATGTCATCGTTTTCTCATAATCACTTTGCTAGATTGTACTTAATTTTAGAAGTGAAAGTGTTTGTTTGTTTACGGTGGATACCAAAATTTGAAAGTGGGCTTTAGCATAAGAAACTAGCCCTCATGCACACGATTACTCTAGTGTATTATGAGAATTATTAGACAATTGGATTTTTATCCTACCACATGAAAGATAAATGGATTGAATCCAAAGCTTGAGCGAGAGGGACGAACTTACTTATCATTTGAACAATCCCTAGGGATTTACAATAATGTACTTACTCATCTTGAGAGTACGCAAGAAAAAAAAAACCAAGAAAGACTGAAAATCTCGGATGATATTTATACTTCATGTAAGGAATGTTAAAGATAGATGCTCCCCAGTAAGACGTGCACAAAACAAACGCCACTTTGTTAGCACATTTCACGAAATGTATTCTTTGCGCTAATATTGCATATATAAACAAATGAATGCTTGAAGATGTAAAAACCTAAAATCATCTTATATAACTTATATTTCATATATAGCACAAAACACATGAATGGGGTAAAAACTAGCCCTCATGCTCTAAGCGAATTACTTGCCAAATCCCTAGACTTCATTTTTGGCATCGTTTGATTCATCCTACAGATTACAAAATGCACCTATTGTCATATGTCATATTAAGCTATGCTTGGCCACTTTTGCCGCACTCCTAATAAATACATGGGATCGGACTAGTGTAGTGTGCGCAACCTTGCTGGGTATACCACTTGTAGGTTGTGCGGAAGCATTGGAACAAAAAGGATAAAGAAAGCTTTGGAGGTCCAGCAAGGAAAAAGCATGAATATAGGAAGTGAATTAGAGAACTAATATTCAAAATGCATTTTGCGTAGGCTTACACAGAAAACAAACACACACTGTCTATCAATACATGCTTAGCTCTAAGCTCGCTCTCGCTCTCGCTCTCTCTCTCTCTCTCTCTTTCTCGCCAGATTGCTTTAGAATTACTCCATGATCAATGGCCCAATACACTGTCAACTGTGCTCTCGTCACGAACCAAGATTATTTATTCTCGATACAACACCAGCATTATAAATTCGAAATGCGACACGTGCTTAACACTTGTTAACCATTTTTTAATGGAAAGAGATTCACATTGAAACACTTTGATAGCGATTAAAAAAAGAGGTGCTAATATTAAGGATAGATATAATAATACAAAATGAAGACAACACTCTAAAAAATGTTAAAATTATGGCTTGAATTTGAGCCTATGGAATAAAATCCGAGTCGAGCGAAGTGATTAGATTAATCGATCACGTAAAGAGAATGGAGGAAAGTCCAAAACTGGACATTGTAGACTGAATCCCATCATCCCATGTGGATTATATTTCCTTCTCATATTCGGAGTTGTTTTCTTTTTTTACCAATCCAATATTTCCTTCTCTAGCGGTGGCATAGATAATACAATCAAGGGTTTGTCTTTTGGGGATCTTGCTTTTCATATGTAAAGCAAGGAACGCCTTGGCCGTTGAAGGATCATTGGACCGCCGTGTCTTTTACGAGTGCTTGGCATTGGACATTTACGTGAAATTACATCAAGAATTCAAATATTGAAGCAGATTAAATCTTATTAAAAGATTTGCGTATTTAATTCTTTTGCAAGATTGAGAGATTATTTCGTGAGGAATTCTAGGGCTAAATGTTATGTGAGTTATTGGATATAATTGGGATTGAGAAACACTAACAGTATTTGAGCGACTCGAATGTGGTTTATAATCTATTTTATATCGCTACACTGCTCTCCCCCGTGGACATAAGTCTCTATGACCAAGCCATGTAAATATGGTGCCCGATTATTTTCTTGTTATGCTTGCTTCCGTGCAACAAGAAATAGATATGCATCAAAGTATAAATGATGAGGATATTAGAAGAAACACAAACATACGGTGTACATGCACATGTAAAAGAATAGGTAAGATGATTCTTATTCAGTTCACGGCATCATCTTTCGCAATCAAACATTTTAGATGAGAGGTTTCCTCCCTAATTGTTCCAAGGATAACAAACCTCAATTTTTTTGGTTTTTGCATTAAGCCTACAAGGAAGATCTGGCGAGATCCGCCAAAGACACTCGGAGCATTGAGCTTCGTCCCTCTTTTGCACATATATGTCGAACCAATGAAATTGCCCCGGCCATGAGAAACCGCAGTAGAATAAGGTGTGATCAGTGACAACGCTGGGACGGAACGAGAATCCCCAACTGCCTCCTGTTGGTATGTAATGTGTTCCGAGATCGTCGTCCTTGGATTTGCAATGAACCTCTAGAGTAGTTCCGGCGGGCAAATTGTTTTGAATCTCGACATGTGCCTTGTTAAAAAGAGCTGTTGTACAACTAATTAGGATTAGGAACAAAGAGAAAATGAACATGAGCTTAGCTGATGAATTCATCATCGTTCTATTATCATGACTCCCGTATCAACATCATTCCGCTATTTAAAGGGCTGAGAATGGAGGATTTATTGTTCTTTTCCACTCTAGGATAATAATTATCATATTCCTTCTTTCATTTTTTCCCCCTTTCTGCCTGTTATCGAAGTTTCCTTTTTGGCATATCACATCCCATGCATTCACTGATCTTTGGGGAAAGAATTGGTATATTACCATTTTCTTCTTCTTTTATGGACCGGGATGAGAATTTTCATATCACTTTTTATATTCTTTCCTTTTTAATCTGGTATAAGAATTGCCATATTACCTTTTATTTTTCTCCTTTCTTACTTTGGGATAAGAATTGCCCCCTTGCCATAACCTTATTACCTTTTATTTTTGTTCCCTTCAATATCGATACGTTAACCTCTCTGGCGGTGTGATGCGCTTGCCAAAGTTACGACCACCCCCGGGCGCTACCTAAACCAAGCCCAATTCTACGACCCCCGTCTAAAACTTCAGAAGACATTGGGACATATTTTTTCAGAATTCTGATGATGCATTTGGAAAATTGGCCGAAGATTCATTGCTCATTTCCAATTGGTCACGTTTCAGCTAAAGTCGAGACAACAAAAGAACATCTAGAACCAGCTCCTTGTTGTTTGCATGGAAAAGCACATAGCATGGTTCAACACCTACCCCTGGCCATAAAGAAAATCGCGAGGTACTTTGTCGAGCACCATACTTTGATGTATTCCTCATATACTGAGGCTATATTTCTTTTAAGAAAAAGGAATAATTTGAATGTTCTAAAAATAATATTTTACATGTGGACAATCTTTTATGTATTTCCCATAATATGCCTTAAGTGCATACTGGTAAAGAGATTGGCGGTGGGGCCAATGAGTATCAGGTCAGGAGTTCGATCCTCGAGAGTAGCTCATGTACATGTACATAGAAGAGAGGAGTGGGACAAAATGAATGATAAAATAAATTGACCGCACCCATTTCTGAACGGACTCAACATTTTAGATACTTAAATCGAGACAAAAACAATAAAAATATTGAGGTGTTCGGTTCATAAAATCTCATTTTTGTGTGATTATCATCTTCTCACATGAAGGTATTGGGCTTCTATTGCACTCTCCCAACAAATGGTGTTAGAGCTGATGCTTGATTAGTGGTCCACTCTCAATATGTATCAGTGTTTAGTGAATATCTCATGGAAGGAATCTGGTGAACCAATGCGATTTTCAAGCCGGTGGGTGTTATGGTAGCAACGCGGGTCCGATGGGCATTGATAAAGGTTCAAGTTGGAGATTAGTTGATGTAGAAGGATATGTTGAAAACATGTCTCGAGTTTAAGCCCGAAGCGAAATTTAAATTCTGAAATATATCTTGATCTTGAAATTAAAGATATGATTTATTTGAGGATCACCAAAACATATCTTGATGGAAGCAGTGAAAATTATATTTCGTGTTCGTACAATGCAAATCACGATCAAGAATATATTTATTATGTTGGAGTCGGCGAGAAAGAAATAAAATCGGAAAAGGACATAAACGTAATCCTTTTGCGTTTTTTGAGTCTTGGCTGTTAGTGGACTTTGCATCAAACCATGTTTCGATCAGCTTATATATATATATATATATGAATGAATCCTGCAAAATATATATATGAATGAATCCTGCAAAAGGAAAGTGGACTTCGCGTTTTTTGAGTCTTGGCTGTTAGTGGACTTTGCATCAGACCATGTTTCGGTCAGCTTGGCATCATATATATATATATATGAATGAATCCTGCAAAAGGAAAGTGAAGCTGGCGTTTCCTTCTCAAATAAAAGGTTATCTTTCGCCGATTCAAAATTGGACTCCTGACAATGGGTATATAAATATAATCCCATGATTTTGTCTTTACTAGTTTTTTTTTTTTTTTGGTCTAATCTTTACTAGTTGATGCATGGGCAGAGGCACATCGTGACAATTACATCCTGGGCACGTTCTCCGAAAGTCAAATACGAAGAAGTCTTGAAGCGCTAACAATCTTGAGGGCTTGTTCGTAAGCTTCTGAGTTATATCTTGACATCATCTTCGTGTATTTTAGCCGATTAAATTTTGTTGTTAAATTTGTGTAATTCCTTTGCGAGATTGAGAGATTATTTCACTAGAAATTGGGGCTAAACATTGTGTGCGTTCTTGGATATAATTGAGGCTGGGAAATACCAAGAATATGTTTGTGTAACTCGAGTGATTTGTAATTTCCATGTATCGCTCGTTTTATAGTGGAATTCGTTAATTCTCTCCCCGTGGACGTAGGTCTCTACGACCGAACCACGTACATCTGGTGTCAGATTTACTTTTTTTGTTCTGTTTATTTTATTGTTCGATCACTTGTTCCAAGCAACAGGATACTTGGATTAAGGAGAGCAAATCTAACATTGAAACTCGCACGTGAGGGGAAGTTTGTTAGAATGCATATACAAGCTGTGTTAAAGAAGTTCCGGTTAATATATTCAAGTTGCCCCATAACTCATTGTTTTAAGCATTTGAGTGAAGCCGAGTTCAACTGGATATGTCGACAGGCTCACAATTAATCTTTCTCTTGGCGATCTCCTCGAGCGAAAATATCGGACTTCTGTTGAGCGCTCTTAATAATCTTCCACGTGTCAAGCACATGACCTTCTTGTATATCAATAGGTGGCTGCTTTGGTCTCTCTTAACGTATGTTGTTCATTCAAATAAACCTTCCAAAGATTTTCCATGGATCGGTACTAGTAGGAAATTTTCACGTTTCATGCACATGACCTTCTTATATACGCTTCGATGTCTCCCTCTTATGCGTACAGCACGCGTCAACGGGCAGGTTATTTTGGATATCAATATATGGAGATAAATGTGGGGTGGCTACAAGAGATGCTGAGGGCGTATTGCAGAGAGAAGGGAATACGTGTGAGTGCCTGGTCCCCATTGAGCGCGAAAGGAGCTCCTTGGGGTTCACCTGCGGTTGTGGAGAGTCCTGTGCTTAAGGAGATTACTATCACCAATGGAAAGATGGTGGCTCAGGTAATTTCCTTTCTCCGTTCACCTGTATTGGGTAATCTTAAAAAGTTCAAGAGGAGAATTCTGAAATGTGTTTGCAACGTGACTAATTTGGAGAAAGAAAGTAGTGTTTTGTCGTTTAAAAAGGAAGGTTTTAGCTTTGAAATTCCCTCATCGGTTATATGGGTTAGACGGCAGGAGAAAGTGCACTTACTCATGTACATGAGAAGGCAATGTGTGACATCTTCCTCCATGCACGTCCTTGTCGATAGTCTCTCTAAGGATTAAAAGCTTGGCGGGAGTGACTAGTCAATACCATAAAGAGCTAATGCGCGGCTTCTTCAGCAACCACACAATGCGATTCGTCTTTTGATTCTAGATTAGGGGTTTTTTTCCGATTTAATTTTTTTTTTTTAAATATTTACAAAATTAAGTTTTAAAAAAATATAATTATCGATTTAGGTCTCGCGTGCCGGGGAGGGGAGCGCGCGAAACCCGCGCGCTGATTAAAGCAGCGCGCAAGTGCTGCTAGGAAGCAAGCAGTTGCTTGCTTCCCTTCTTCTTCTTTTTTCTTGCTTGCTTGCTTTTTATTTTTTTTTAAGAAACCATGCACATTTTTTTGTTAGAAGTCACGCTTGCTTTTGTGCTGCTGCACAAACAAAAAATATATATATATATTTTTTTTGTATTTGTTGTCAATTTGCGACGAATTTCTACGTTATATATTTTGCGCAAATTTCGTCATGCGACACGTTCATATTTTGCGACAAACTCATGCGATATGTTTGTCGCATGATATAAAGCGTACATTTTCAACGACACGTTCGTCGCAGAATATATATTTAGTGTGCTTCACAGTGACGTCTAACGTGCCATTGAAAATGTACGCTTTATATTTTACGACAAACGTGCCGCATATTTCGTCGCAAAATATATACTTTGAGTGTTGCGCAAGACCCGTGGTAAAATGCCTCACAATGCGCTTGCGCCTTTTATGGGACTCAAAGTATATATTTCGCGACTAAATTTGCAGCATGTTTGTTGCAAAATATATACAGCTTAGAAATTCATCGCATATTGGTGACAAATACAAAAAAAAATTGTCTCAAAATATAAAATAATTGAAAAACAAAAAAAAAGATTTTAGCTATGAAAATTAGCGAAGGAAAAATATCTCGCTAATTTGCAACGAAACATCATATTTGTTACAAATTTCGTCGGAAAATATATAGCGTACATTTCCAACGATACGTTCGTTGTAGAATTCGTCGCTAAAAAAATTCATTGCAAATTAATAATAAATATAATTTTTTGATGTTGCAAAAAAGTAATCGTGGCTTCTAACAAAAAAAAATGTGCATGGCTTCTAAAAAAAAAAGAGCAAGTAAGCAAGCAAAAAAAAAAAAGGAGGGAAGCAAGCAGGCATTTGCTTGCTTCCCAACAGCACTTGCGCGCTGCTTAAAAGCAGCGCGCAACGCTTGAGCGCTGCTTTTATCAACGCGCGAGACCTAAATTGGTAATTATATTTTTTTAAACCTAATTTTGTAAATATTTTTTTAAGAATTAAATCGGAAAAAAACCCCTAGATTAGTGTGGTCTGGATTGTGCACTTTTGGACCTATTTAATTGAGTGTGCTCTAAAGCCGCTCTAGCCTCGCTGAGACGCACCAATGGCCGATCACTAGCCATCGCCGAGGGCCGGCAACCGGCCAATGGAATAGAAAACAAATATAACAAAAAAATATAATATGATATAATATTTAATATTAGATTAAAAATAAAACATAATATTAAAAATATTAAAATTAAGGGTTAATACCACCAAAAATCCCAAACTGATACACGTGGGACAATTTTACCTTAAATTATTTTTTCGACCATGAAAAACCCCAAACTGATACATCTAAGATAAATTTACCTTTTGTTAGTTTTCATTAAATTTTACCGTCAAATTGCTGAGTTAGATTACACGTGACAATTTTCGGGTACACGTTATACTATGTTTGCTACAGGTGTATCAATTGATAATTTTTTGTGGTATTAACTCAATTTAATAGAAACTAACAGAGGATAAATTTGTCATATGTGCAACAGTTTGAGATTTTTTTCATGGTAAAAAAAATTAGTTTGGGGTAAATTTATCACAGTTATACCAGTTTCGGGTTTTTGGTGGTCAAAAAAATAATCTGAAGTATATTTGTCACAAGTATACTAGTTTGGGGTTTTTGTTGGTTAAAAAAATAGTTTGGGGTAAATTTGTCACAGGTATACCAGTTTGGGGTTTTTGGGGGTATTAACCCTAAAATTAAAAAAAAAAATCTTAAAAAGTTCAAGAGAAGAATTCTGAAAAGTGTTTTCACCTCTTTGAATCGAGGAATTCACTTTTCTGTATACATTAAAATTTTCGTTGACCGAAAAGTGTTTTATGTTGACTTGTCATTTTCAACGAGCCGTGAAAGTCTAGAAAATCAATTCTCATAAAGTACTTTCCCTGAAACAAACACACCCATACATATTTCCGATCGACTACATGTTGATGAGACTTTCCTATTTTTTTTGTGCTTGAGTTCGTTGTCGCGACCCGGCGAAGAGGTTAATCGACTCGATTGGGCCCCGCTCAGCAATTGGGCCGTCGAACTAGCCTCCATTTAATTTTTTATTTTGTATTTTTTAAAAAAAAGAAATTAAAAAATTAGAGATGGAACACGTTGGGAATGGAACCCTTGACCACTAAAGTACTTTACCCGAATAATAACCAACATTACAAACAGCACAATTGATAACATAATTTACAGATTAATTAATCTATACACTCATTAAAAGATGTGATATTGATTTGGGCATAAAAAAACTGCCTAGACCCCTTTACCACTATAATGAGTCAGGCATGGAAAGATTGAAGGAGGAAAGAGAGAAAGGACGGTTCATTCGTGATCGAGATGTGGCATCGGAGGGAGAAAATGCAAAATTAATAAGGAAACTGTCATTTTTTGAGGAAAAAGCCCGGCCAAGCCGACGGTTTGCCAATGGATTCGTCTCGAAAAATTACGCGAAAAAAAAAATCGTCCCGAACGGACACCCGAGCGATGCGATATGCCCATTCAAAGTTTTCCCCTTTCTTTACTCGTTTCCACTCTTTTGCTACGATTATCCTTCTTTCCATACGGTTTTTAGCTATTTTGCTGTGGTTTTTCATTTACATATTACTGTGTTTTAATCTTTCACTGCGGTTACAAATAATTACATAAATACAAATTATTTTTTAATTAATGATTGATGATTACCTTACAAAAAATAAGCTTCAAAAGATAAATAATTATAAATAAAATAATTATAATAACTATCAATAATTTTTATTTTTCCAAAAAAAAAATTAAATGGCAGCCCCGCTCGGCGGCCCAATTACTAATTGGGGCCGCCAAACTCCGCGCTCAATAAATGGGCCGCCGAGTGGGGCCCAATCAAGCCGATTGGTGCCGCTCGGCGGCCCATTGGCCGAGCGGCACCTAATTTGGTATTTATTTATTTTTTAATATTTTTTTGGTAATTTTTAAAAATAATAATAATTTGGAAAATTGCCCAGAATTCACACAATAAATGTAGGACTAATTGAACAATTTTCCCAAACTAATCCCTATTAAGAGCACTTAATAACCGTCACGTCTGTCCCGATTTAATTTGCATCACAAGAAGTATCTTCAGCATTCTGATGATGCATTAATCGATTTAGAAAATCTGCACATTTCCAATTGGTCACTTTTCAGCTGAAATCGAGAAAACCAAAAACCATCTAGAACCAGCTCTTGTTGTTTGGAGGGAAAAGCGCAGAGCATAGTTTAACATTGTAGGGTATCCGACCACAAAATATAAAATAAAAAATCGTGGGGTAGTTTCTCGTGCATTATTCAATGGTGCATTTGTATTGCCAAAATCTCAAGATTTCCAAAATATTTTTCGAAAAATGATTGCTTGTATCGCTTACAAAATATATAGAATACAAAATATCTTGATCGCCCCATGAAAATAGCTAGGCATAAATATCTCTGCGACTAACATTTCCCCCTCCATCCGCGACCTTTATGCCTTCATCTCTGCTCACACCACTGGTCGCCACTCACTCCGTCGTCGGTCGCCAAACTAGGCCCAACCGCGACCGCAAGGGTCTAATCGGCCGAGACTCGTGCAGCCCGAACTCCTCACCTGCATCGTCGAGTTCAACTCTCCTCCGTCGAGCTCGTCACCGTCGCGACCCATCACGCCGCGCCGCCCCACCCCACCAGTTTCCCTCGACCGCCGCTCGAGCTCATTCTGAGGCCGAACGACCCACGACCTTCCCCTTTCCGGTTCTGCCATCCAAGACCCAAATCCAGCGAGCCTCGCCCCTGTTCCGCTGTCACGACGCCTCCCTAGATCTGCTAGCCTGGACAACCAAGACGCCCGCCTTGAGGAGAACCAGCAAGTCAAGGCGACAAGACGCTTTGGGAATCCGAGGTCGCCATGTAGGCGACGCCTAGATAACACTGTTTACACTCCGTCTTCTCCATAGATCCACACTATTCCCGGGCTCCTTTCGCCTCGCGTCGTCGGCTCTCTTTCTCATCATGAGCTGCTGACACCCTTTTCCCGATCTCAGAGTTCAAGATCTATGCTCTTCTACCTCCTCCTTCACCGACACGCGTGTCCTAGTGTGTCGTCAGCATTGACCACATATCGAACGCGTATCCGTCACGTATTCGTATCCGATAGGTGTTCGATACCGACGCGGTGACCTAACCAAGGTATTGGTGCTACATAGTACCTAACCATTTATAAACCTACCTCTCTCTCTCTCTCTCTCTCTCTAGAGGCTGCCTTCGATGATATGTTTTGGTTTGTGCGTGGAATATGAGCTTTTGTAGAACCTCATAAATTCAAATAATAGTTGGAAGCTGATTTATTTTCTATTTTCCATCACATGTTATTATCTTTTAACAATTATGTGATACTATAGCACTAGATAAAAAGATCATCTTAACAGCGAAAGCTTGGATAACTTTTTTTACTTAATAATATTTTTTCAAAAGATACGGGATAATATATGATATCTTGATACTCATCAACCGGTAGGTTTCAGGTTTTAGGATGGTTTCAAGAGCTTATAAAGTAGGAATTTTTTTTTCCTGGTCCAATACGAAGTAAGATTCAGGTTTTGAACATTTGGAATTAATGAAATATGTTCCGGGGTAGTAAAGTGCAAGTACCGTAGTCACGTTGGAACCTGTCCTACACCCATGAACTCTATTGATGTACTCCAACCATGATAGAACGTGCCAAGCCGCAACTTCACCTAATTTGCATGCCCTTGAAACTATAACTTTTAAGCATGTGTCAATTAAAAAGCCAATTTTTTAATAAATATTAATAACAAGCCCAAGTTACACACTATATATATATATATGAATGGACTGAATTGTTCAGATACTTAAACCAAGACAAGAATAACAAAATGTTTAGGTATTTGGTTCATAAATCCCATTTTTGTGTGATTATAATCTCGAACTTTCGATTGCACGGTACTTAAATTTTAAAAAATCTTGGGGAATTACTTTTGAATATGTTTGAAACACATTCCTAATTTGTATACGAAATACGTGCGAAAAACTAATGAATTATGCCCAAGATCAACTTACTTGTATCATCGATCGGAGCACGATCACACGAGGAACCGTACCCACTATCCACAGATTAGATGTCGCATTCGCAGTCCCGAGAGTCTTTTATTGCCTTCGATGCGATACAATGTCGGAAGGGGGAGTGAGATGTTCTGTCATTCTACTTGAGTGAACGATCGTCTGTTTCTCTCTTAGAGGAGAGAGAAAGAACTGACGTCATTCAAATTGACGTGAAGAGACACGTCTCTTCAAATTGCAGATAACCGCTATTGCGGTTATCTGTGGCGGCGGGTGTGATTGCTCACATGGGCGCACACCATAAGTCCCATAGTCTTTCATCTCCCACTCGTCCATGTAGGGCAAACAGCTCACACATGTCCACAGAGGACTAATAACTCACACTCGTCCACAAAGGACCAAACATAACTCTCTTTATATCTGCAAAGTTCATATTGACAAATAATCCGTGCGACCAACAAACAATGAGAGCTTGTTGTCACACATCCGTTGGGAGTATATGACAGCTCAAAATGGACATAATCAAAAGTATATTTCCGTATTCTTGTACCCTAGATCGATCGGTTACATACATATCTCTCTCTATATCTCATTTAAGTATGATATGTTATATTCACAATTATGATCACACTAAATAATCATAACTGGCCGGTCTGTGAACATAAATCTATAATGTGACTCAAAAAACTCGAAATCGATCTTCCTCTTCAATTAGACCTATCAATCTCAGTTCAGCTCGTTTTTCTAGAAGTGTCCCTTTAGATCGAATCAATTTCATGACCATAAGCAACACCCTAAGATAGCGAACACTAAATAGAAATCTTAAGAATAACGAAGAGTCATGAGGGTACCAATTGAGGAATTTTTTATCCTCGAGAGTCTCACACGGCATAGAAAAGTTGAGATCATAACTTTTGCCAACTCTCATTGGTCGACAATGCATACGTAATATGAAGTACGTATTACGGTATTTTCTATTTCCCCATGGAGCATATGCCTTTCTATTTTAATACCATATAGATGATCACTTAGATATACTCAATGTCTAACCAGAGTTCACATAACAACTCCAACCAAGAGTTTCCATTAGAATTCTCATCTGGCAATAAAGACAGATAAAGTGAAATATGTGGGAGGCCTAAAAGCATATCTTTTTATTTCACTTCCGGATATTATAAATAATAAGTCATCATCTTAACATTCCATTAAGGCGGCATAAATATTTTAAGCTTCAGCTCTCAATTATCACTTAGATAATAAGCTTAAAATTGTCTCATCTCTATTCATTACTCAGTGAATAGAGGCAATTACCTATGTGGGTGGGCTAATCTTTCATCTGTCCGACATACCTTCTCAAACGAATGTACTGAACATTAATATGCATAAATATTACATAAAATCATAGACATTAATAATAATGATAACAAATATCATTAAATCATTAACTATCATGGCCATCAGCAATGATAACAAATATCATTAACTCATTAACAGTGAACTTTGGGGAACATAAAAATCCAATACTCTAATTTCTACGCCCTTCTAAAGATTCTAACACAAAAAACTAATCTTTCTTATCAACAAATGACCAAGTTAAAACATCTCTAGTAATTCATTTCATCGTAGTATATGCTTTCATTCTATGCGTAGATGCACTATATGTTCACATCTTTTCATACAAACATGTCTTCCACAACATTATATTCTGAGTTGATACGTTTGGTCTTACAGTGGATCCTTAGTGTAAGCTCTTGCTACTTAACTATCATAATTAACTAATAATTGGATATGTAGCATCCTTAACAAGACCTCATTGATCCAAACATCTCTCAAGTCAAAGACCCTTTTTATACTACTGCTGATAACACCAGGAGAACATCTTCCATCGTAGATAAGGCCATACACATTTGCTTCTTACTTTTCCCTGATATGGCGGAATTACTCAGTAAGAACGCAAATCCAGAGGTAAAATTCCTCTCATCTATATCTCCCCCTCCATCAATATCAATATTCTTTCAAGGTGCAGATCTCTACCTTGAATATCAGTAAATTGATCAGCAGTACTTTCACATACCTCAGAATTATATTAACGGCAATTCAGTACACTTGACCTCTATTGGATTGGTACCTTCTTACCATTCCAACTGAATAACAAATATCAGGTCTTGTACATATCACAACGTACATTGAGCTCCCAACAGCACTAGCATATGGATTGCTATCCATTTCTTTATCTCATTATGGAGTTTCAGGACACATATTTTGGCTCAAACCTTTACCACTTGCAATAAGAGTATATCATCTACATATAATGATAAAATCACAAATTGATTTTAGGTTCTTTTGATATATACACAATGGCCTTTATCAATTGTTACAAAATCATATGCCACTAAGACATCGTGAAAAACGTATATATTAATGTTTCAACGACTGCTCAGGGCCATATTCTTAGCCTTCATTCACCAATCCTGCAGGTTGTTCCACACAGGTTTCTTCTATTAATTCTCCATTGAGAATTGCAGTCTTTACATCCTTGATGTAATTCTTAATGTAATTCTAGATCCATACTCATCATTATTACCAGAATAAGGTGAATTGGTTATTACGTTTCACCATAAGACGAGCCTCCCATTTCTCAAACAAGCCATCAGCTTTACACTTTCTTTTGAGAGCACACTTGCTCCCAATGGCTTTGCGTCCATTCGAAAGATCAATTAGTTCTCAAAACTTCGTTTGATCTCATTAACTCCATCTATTTCTCCATTGCTTGTATCCATTTTTCCTTATCAGGGCAAATTGGAGTTTTATTTTATACTCCTTGACTTATTCTCTTCTTATGGAGCAACCATGAAAGCTTTATTTTCATTGTCTAAATATCGACAATTTGACGGATAAAGCTTCTTACGACTTGTTCGCCAAAGTGGAGATCATACACGTGGTACATCATTGAGATCGTACACTTAGTACGTCATTCTCCATTACACTCCCACTCGGATCAGACAATGACAACATCTTTTACACATCAAGTGGTTGCAATTGAGACTAATTCGAAACAAATTCCCCACTTCTCACATTGCTCCCACTTGGATAAGATGTCCATTAGAAATCATTGTCACTTTCCTAAAATTCAAACAGAGAATAGTCTTTAAGTATCTCACCCTTTTCAGAAATTCATTCACTAAGAATGTGACATCTCATTATTCAAATTCAGTTACGCTCTCCACTTTCCTGCTCACCCATAGCACTTACCCTTTCGAGTACTCTTAGCATTTCACGAAGATACTATTTTTGCCTCTAGGACCCAATTTCCCCAACTTATGGGAGAATGCGTGTGCATATGAAGCATATCAATGTCTGAGAAAACTCAAATCTCATTATCGACATATCCACAACTCATATGGAGTAAAGGTAACTGATTTACAAGGCACACTAGACAACCATCAACAAAGTATCACCACAAAAGATGATATGCACAATAGCATGTGTCATCACTGACTTAACCATTTCTATTATGATCTGTTTCTTGTCTCTGCTACTCCATTATTCAGAGAAATCGATGGAATAGTCAACTATTATTCTATTCATTTTTCATCACATAAACATCTGAACTGATCAGATAGATTTTCTCGACTTCGATTGGATTTTTTTAAAAAAATAAATAAATAAATAATTCTCAAAGCAACTTATGCTTGAAATTTATGAAAAATCATAAAACAATAAATCCGAATCAAGTGTAATAATACAAATGTGATGAAACAAATAGTCTCATGCCTTGTTATCACATTCACTGAACCACATATGTCTGAATGGATATCAACAAAGGAAACTCAGCTCTTGTTCCTTTTCTAAATGGTTTCCTCATTGTTTTTCCTACTAGGCAATGCTCATAAATAGGCGAAATTTTCAATATTGCCCAATAAGCCCTATTTGGCTTATTTAAATATCTACTATTGGCCAATATGACCAAATCTAGCATGCCACATATTCTTATCATCACAAAGATGAAAATGAGGAATAACATTACATTATTGTACTCCACAATCGACAAAATTGAAACCATCTAGAACCATAATAACTTGTTACCAGCGACAAGTCAACACCATCGTTATGGAAGTTTATATTGAAATCAAGTTTAACCCATATAAATACGAAAACTCAATTTCGTCATATTTTGGAGCATACATCACGTCATGTAGGAATAAGATGCGACTATTGCACATTTTCAATTTGGCTAATGCCAATTCTTTAACTTTCACTAAGAAATTATTTCCCACATTCATTCACTTTGCTCCAAGTAGAACTCATTGAAATTCCACTAAGGTATTTCTATGATTTGCTAAACAGCTTGTGGCCCTAAGTCTACAATCCACAAAGGATGATATTCAGTTATAAAGGCCGAACTGCAGACATATGTACATTCTCGTGTGCACAAAGAACTTTTTAAACTTCTTTGGCTCGCCACAATCATAGGCAAAGTCACTTTAATTTCTATAGATAAAACACTTCACTTCTAAAATATTTTTCTTGAAATGACGTTTTCCTTTCTCATGTCGGTTAAACTTCGATTTCTATCTTGAAGAATTTATTCCTCTGTTCTATCCACTTCTTAAATCCACCTTGACGCTTCTAGAGCACAAGCTCATTCGAACTAGAATCAACATTACAAATGTCGATTTTAGGTTTTGCCACCAGAAGGCAATCTATCTCTAGTTTAAGGCGTCGCATAATATCCTTAAAAGTCTTTACTTGTAATGTGGATCTAGTGGATTTTCATATACACATAGCTATGAAATAAAGAACAGACTACTGCTTGCACTTGCTATTCATCAGTCAAAATGGAGTCTGCATCTTACAGTTCACTTATTTGTTTGATATATGCCACATAGGTCATTTAATATTCTGCCCACAAGGCATCATATACGTATCAAACCTTAAAGTGGTCTATTTCAAATTGGAGACCAATGTCTCACCAAATTTAATTTCGTTAATGCCTTCCACTTGACTTTAGCATTTTAAAAAAAATGCCTGAACCCAGGTGTAAAAAATATTTTCCATGCTTCAGCAACATAATGCGAGCAACAGAGTTCAACTTATTTCTCGTTGCAAGTATATCTTTGTACTTTCTTGACAATGCAGTAATTCCATCTTCAGATTCTTCCATAACTAGGTCAAGAGCTCATAATGCATCTTGCTCTTTTAGCACATATTGGATCCTATTTCAATTTTCATAATTTTGTCATCTAATTTCTATCCTCAATCAAGCTTAGCTACAATAGTCTAATAAGCTCAAGCTATTGTATATGAACACAAAGTTCAATAGACATGTACTCATGAATTATTGATGCCTATACATTTATGCATCTATTTTACACTAACTAATTATATTAATGAATAATTTCACATAAGGTCTCAAAGTCGAAAGTTCACTATGTTCCCAATCATCGTCTGAGAATCCTCGCTTAGAATTACCATTAATATAATCATTTATGTAAAATCGAGTTCGCCGAAGTTACTAAAACCTTTTTGAACTCCCCACTTATCCATATACCACCAAGGCATTACATTACATAAAAATTCACATACCATTCACAACTAAATATTTCATATAACATGAAAGATAATATTTACATCTATAGACATACATCAATAAGATGCAAAATTCCAGTACAACAACATCATGTGACATAATGCATGCCAAGAACGGGAAAAATTCAATGAACTCTTTAGGAAACTTCTTGACCCTAGAAGGCGTCCCTATAGTGGCTCTTCTGAAACTCTCTAGTCTCAGCCAAGGAAACAAATCTCTTCGCCAAGGCGCATTCTGTCTACGTCAGGACCCATTCATAGCAAGGGTCGATGTCTTCCTTGCCCCGACCTCTAAGAACTCTATTAGGAATCTTATTCCAAGTTCCTTATAAGAATAGTAGCAGGCAACTTTCCTTAAACGGTCCAAGATCTCATGCCAATCAGGAAGAGTGGTTTTTAAGGCAACAATCCTCAGATAGTCTGGCATGACAAAACCATTACAAATTATTTCTAATATCATTTTGTTCACCGTTATGATGTGAGTCATCATGTCAACTCTGTCATCCCATCGATAAAGTACCAACTCATTCCTCAACTTCAGAAGTCTCTCATGTTCCTTGTCTGTCCACGGGAATATTGAGATTCGCACTGTACTTTGTTCCATAGTTCCTGCAACGAATGCAGAACAATAAAATGGATTATACATAATCCATAGTGCATAAAATGGTAAAACAAATATACCACATTGTAGGAAATTTCATTACAAACACATCGGCATCAAAATCACCTCAATCGGACTACACGCACCCTCACGTGCATATTTGGGGTAAATTTGTCATAAATGTACCAGTTTAGGGTTTTTCATGGTCAAAAAAATAATTTGGAGTCAAATTGTCATAAGTGTACCAGTTTGAGATTTTTGGTGGTATTAACCCATAACAAAATGTCTAGATATTCGGTTCATAAATCCCATTTTTGGTGTGATTAAAATCTCGAAATTTCGTTTGCAGGATACTTAAATTTTAAAGAATTTTGGGGGAATTACTTTTGAATTACCTATGTGGACATTATATAAGTATATCATGATTTAGTTCAGTCAAAGTACAAAAGTCATGACCCGAATTTTCGTGTGATCTTATTCTCGATTTTAGTTTGACAGTACGCAAGAAGTGCGAGGAATTTTCCAAGAAAACGAGGGCGGCATTTATAAAGAAATCTGTCTTGGTTAGCACGCATGATGTTTATCGCAAGTCCAAGTCAACTATAGCATATTAAAAAAAACTTTGTATTTTCTTCTGCTCGATATTAGTATTCCTTCGATCAACCTTCTCCTCCACATTTTCTAATTGATGGTCCTCTTCATGCATGTCCTTGTCCGACAACGGTGTCTTTCTATGTGTTTTGTGGACGAACTTGCGTGCGAGTAGTAGTCAAAATCACAAGATAAGGTTTGGTTGAACCGGCAACTTCAGCAGCCATACGATTGAATTTGTCGAGGTGCTCCTCAATTTCTCTTACTCTTGTATTCTCTGTGTACAACGAAAACGAAAGCTAACTAAAAGAACCATACCTTCAACGGAGCGCACCTTTTGGCAATTTCCTATTATTTACCAACTTTCCTTTATTTTTTCTTGCTCTGTAGAAAGAAAGTCATTATTTTTTTTTCCATTTTTGGCTCGAAAGTTTAGTTTAGTGTGTTCTTGCGATGAGATAATCGATTGCTTTCATACATGTAAAAGGCAACTTGTTAGCTCTTACCCTATTTTTCCTCCACGCATGAATAAGTCCTTCTGCTAAATATCTGTGATCTTTTTGCTGATTTTTCATATCTCTTTTGATTATGCATGTCTGATTTGATTTTCTTAGATCTTATAAATAGTCTTATGTATTCATTTATATATATGTCGAAATATACACAAATTTGAAATTCTTTCTTCTGCATTCTTATTCTTAACTTGGTATTAGAGTCTCCATTCTTGAGACAAACTTAGTGCGCTCCGCATCCGGTGCACCCGATGCACCCGTAGCAAAATAAGTCCATTCCAACGCACCCGTAGTAAAATAAATCCACCCACAATGTTCACTTGAGTGCGCCTCATTCGCACCTAACCAAGAGCCAAAGCGGCCGTTCCCAAACCAATCAAGACATTCCATTTTTTGAACCCAATATTACGACCATTGTTGTTTCTCGATTGTCTGCCTGCCTGTCTTCGTGGGTGTAGACCTATCAAATGGGTTGATCGATTCATAAATTGTCCAAATCAGATTGACTCATATAACCTGTTTATGACCCAGTTAATGCAATGCAAATTTCTCGATCCATACACAATTCAACCCATATCAGTAAAATATTTTTTTTTAAGAATCAGTAAAATACTTTCATATTTAATCAAACCTAAATAAACTTGTTTCTTATTAATTTTTTCAAAAAATTATATCGTTGAAACATCGTGGACATTCTCTATAATTTTAAACAAAAAATCTGAAATTTTAAGTCTTTTCTTTTCCTATTTTTTCTTCTCAGTCTGGCAAGGGTCGCAGTCCTTGTCTTGTGGTTGGCGAGGGTCCCCAGCTCTTGCTAGTGTCAATGAGGATCAACGAGCGGACCCTCGTCGGATTTCATAGAAAAACAAGGAAAAGAAGAATAGAAAAAGGAAATTATATAAAATTACAAAATTATAAATTATAAATTATCAAAAAAAAAATTTAAAAAAAATGAAATGTTTACTACCCACTTAAGATAGTTAGGTAATTCATTTATGACCTAATCTCATTTAAGGCACATCAAATTATTAAATAACTCATTTATGACTAAGCTTATTTTTAAAATTTAAGGCATTTAATGGAGCTCATTTTCTTCCGCTCAATATAAATACGAGCGTTCTTTCCCATAGAACGGTCAAAGGATCCTCCGGCATCTTACACCTCTCTCTCTCTCTCTCTCTCTCTCTTGCAACACAGAGCACCAATGTCCGACGTCGTGGTCCCAGAAGTGGTGCTGAGCTCGGGCACGAGGATGCCGCTGATCGGGGTGGGTGGGGCCGCAATGTCCCTACCGCCACCCGACGTGCTGACATCCATATTCCTCGACGCCATCAAACTCGGGTACCGCCACTTCGACACGGCAGTATGCTACGGCTCCGAAGAGGCACTCGGCCGAGCGGTTGCCAAAGCCCTGGACCGAGGGCTCATCAAGAGCCGCGGTGACATCTTCATCACCACCAAGCTCTGGTGCACCGACGCTCATCCGGATCTTGTTCTTCCCGCTCTCAAGAAGTCTCTCCAGTAAATTCTTGATTATTTGCCTTCTGATCTCTTCCTGTTCATTTTTAATGCTTGGCACTATAAACAGTTCTAATAACCCTATAATAAGTCAGCAATTAACTTCAAAGACCATACAAGAAGTTCTTATTGAAACGGAATAAAAAACAAATCAGAAGAAATCTCTAAATGATAATACATAAAGCTGGTCATTTAGAGATTTCTTCTAATTTGTAGAAGATTCTGCACTCCTACCATTCTGATTTTTTACTTTTTGATTTGTTACTTGAATAGTTCCTCCATACAAAAAAATTTTACACGATAGACACTAATTTTCACTTCGGATACATTATTATCGACTTCTTTTCCTTTATTTTTACGGCTTGTTGGGTATTGATTGAAATAGGAGGCTAGGGTTAGAGTATGTGGATCTCTATCTAATCCACTGGCCAATAAGAGTGAAGGAAGGAACCGAAGGGTTCGATTTCAAGGGCAAAATGTTGCCCTTCGACATGAAAGGGACATGGGAGGCCATGGAAGAGGGCTCCAAGCTGGGCTTGGCCAAGTCCATTGGTGTCAGCAATTTTGGAACGAAGAAGCTCTCTCAACTCCTCATGCATGCCACAATTCCTCCTGCTGTTAACCAGGTAACCAGAAAGAATATTATATGTGTACAAAAATTTTAAATAATTCAACAATCTCTTTTAAATTCCTTTGTGGGCTCATCATTGGTTTAGGTGGAGATGAACGTGGGATGGCAACAAGAGAAGCTGAGGGCGTATTGCAGAGAGAAGGGAATACATGTGAGCGCCTGGTCCCCATTGAGCGCGAATGGAGCTTCTTGGGGTTCATCTGTGGTTATGGAGAGTCCTGTGCTTAAGGAGATTGCTATCTCCAAGGGAAAGACCGTGGCTCAGGTAATTTCCTTGCTCTCAACAGGAGATACTTTAATTTTAGCTAGAGATCTATTGCTTCTAAACCAAGTGCTAGTCCGGTGAAGTTGAACCCCTGCAAGTTTATTTTCATATTCTCAAAAGGATTTGTTCTCCCAAAAAAAATTCATTGGACGGTAGATTTGTAAACTACCACAAATTACAGGTAAACGTGTTTGGGTAGGTAACGTGACTAATTTGGAAAAGAAAGTAATGCTGTTTTTTTTTTAGTTTTGGAATTTCCTCGTCGGATATATAACAAAGGAAATTGCTTAATTAACCGTCCCCCAAAGTCAGACGGTAGGACGATCAGTTTGTGGCCTCAAACTTGACTTGTGGAAATCGGATCAGCATTTTGACTCTTCATTTCCTTTTCTTTTTTTTCACTTTTATGTGTTTTTATTGTAAGCTAAAATTAAAAGACAATACATAAGATAATCAAGTTTCTATTTTTTTTTTTAGTGATTAAAATTTGAGAAAAGCTGAAATGATAGTATGTGAAAGTAATAGATCCACTCAGCCATAAGTCCATGTCTGACATGTATAGTTCAAGTTGCACCATTGAATGACTGTACTGTCACCCAAGCAAAGTTGTTAAGATTTTTTTTTTTTTGTAATTTTGGGAACAATATCCACGTGATCTTTTTATTTGTTCGGAGAATAATATCTATTATTTGAATATTATCAATTGGATATATTTTATCAGAACCTTGATTGTGTGGGCCTTCTTTTAATTTTGTTTTTCCAATTTTAGCTTACAATAAAACCACAAAGTAAAATATATATATGTGGAGTCAAAATGCTCAAATCGGATCAGACCGATATCCACAAATCAAGTTTGCGGCCATCATTTGGTTATTACATGAGGAGGCAATGTGTAACATCTTCCTAAATGCACGTCCTTAGCTTGTCGATATTGCCTATCTAAGGATTAAATGCTTGTGTGCACGACTAGTCAATACCATAAAGGTATGACAGGTTTTGTGTTCGGCTTCTTCGGCAGCCGCAAAATGCAATTGGTCCTGTGATTCTAGATTTGTGTAGTCTTGCCCTTGTGCATTTTTGGACCTATATATTTGATTTTGATCTAAAAGCAATTAAAGCATTAGCTTTTTTGGCCTTTTCAACTTTCAAATACTAAAGGGCTCTTCAGCTTCACTTTTTCTTTCTTTGTTAAATGTCATCGCGTGTGTATATAGACCGATAATATGGTTACCGACCATTTTTCACTCTCTCTCTCTTATTGCATTAAAGGAACAAAAACTTTAGTCTGTCATTTATATTTGACGAGAAAGCGCACCTAAATCCCAATCGATGAATAATTCAGCTAATTTCGTAAATCACGTGATTCAATTTTCTATATCTCACGTGTGTGTATATATGTGCAACCCAATGTATCAATATTATAGGTTGCACTGAGGTGGATATATGAGCAAGGGGCAAGCGTGATAGTGAAGAGCTTTAACAAAGAGAGAATGAAGGAGAACCTGCAAATCTTGGATTGGGAACTAAGCCAAGAGGATTCAGACAAGATCAAGCTTCAGATCCCACAGAGAAGAGGATTTTCTGGTGACAAGTTAGTTTTCGAAGATGGGCCTTACAAGTCGTTGGATGAGCTCTGGGATGGAGATCATTGAATTGGATCACACATCTGATGATTTATACATGATAATCACGTATCGCACACTCTGATGATCTCTTGCGGATGACAATGATTAATAATTGCAAAAAAAAAATTATATTTTTGCTTTGCAAATTATATGAAACAACCTTGTGTTTTCACTGTTAGCAACCTCTTCTATAACTATATGTTTTAGATAATAGTAATCAAGGAGAGACATGAGAAAAAGAGAAAATTGTGACAAGACAATCAAAATATTAAATTATGCATACATTTAATAGCTTAAGCTTTTAGAACAGTTTGCTGTTGTCTCATTAAATCTCACAAAATGGATATGGAGAATTAAAAGTATAAATGAATATGTGCATATGGACATAAGTCGGGATGGTTAGGTTCACCTTATAATTCAAATATCTCATATTGTAGAAAGGGAATTCTTGAGGTGGTTGCCACATCTTTCTAGGCAAATTACTCCTTATAGTTGAAGCTCGATTGTTTAGTAAATATTCTCTCGATCAATTTAATAAATTGAAAGAGATATGGATTTGAAGCTTGAAGGAATGAACCTATTTAAGTTGATTTTACTAACCTCCGTTGTCTTGAAAAATGAAATAAATACACGAAAATTGTTCAATCATTTCTGAACCTATTCTACGAATGTCAATTCAGTCCTAAACTTTTCAATTTGTTGATTTAATCATAAACTTTTGCATGAAATTTCAAGATAGTCCTTCCAACCAATTTTAACTTGAAAATTGCTGACGTGGCAATTCAGCCATCACCTGTCGTCCTACATGGCACATCGCCACGTTAGCGAAATTGGGTGAAATGACTATAGTACTATCTCACTCAAAGGCTTATAAATAAATTGGAAAATTTAGGGCTGAATTAGCATTTGCACAATAAATTGAGGACTAATTGGACAATTTTCTCCAAACAAATCCCTATTAAGAGCACTTAATAACCGTCACGTGACACTCGGTTAATAAAAAGCTCTTCCGACTATACCTATCATCGAATACTAATTACGGGTCCAGACGTCCGCCAATGAAAGTGATGTTGAAACTTGACACTTTGAATTGAGCCACAATAACGGTTTAGTTTTTGTGGGTAGTTGTCCGTGGAATTGGAAAATGGGCAGAAGATTAATTGTTCATTTCCAGTTGGTCACTTTTCAGCTAAAATCGAGAAAACCAAAAACCATCTAGGATCACCTCTTGTTGTTTGGAGGGAAAAGCACGGAGCACAGTTTAATATTGTGGGGTATTCGACCACAAACGATAAAATAAAAAATCGTGGGGTGGTTTCTCGTGCATTACTTAATGGTGCATTTGTATTACCAAAAACTCAAGATTTGAAAAATACTTTCCAAAAAAATGATCGTTTGTATTGCTTACAAAATATCTGTAATACAAAATATCTTGATCGCCCATGAAAATAATTAGGCATAAGTTTTTTTTTTTTTATAAAGGTATGATTTGTATTGACTATGACCAAAAAACACAGCTTTACAAAAGCGAAAACCCGACACCACAGAGGGGAACTTGCACTCATGGCGACATCAAGGATGTCACTAGAGGTTGTTGACACCTAAATTTTGATTTTTAGGAAATTCATTCATTTAATGTATAAAATGAGAGTTAGTCATAATTCTCGCAAAAATAAATTCTCATGCATTGCATATTTATCCAGCCATTTGCATAAAAATCAGAGCTAGGTTTTAGTCCTGATAAAAAATAATTAAATCATTTTTCATGTCTATTTTTATGCACCATATCTGCATTTGTTTGGACTATCGGCAAGGGATTTGAGCTCAAATAAATCCATTTAAATAATTAAGGCTTTTTAATTAAATGTCCATTATTTCGAGAAAGCCTTAATTAGAGCCCCAATTTGCGCGAATGAGCCCACGAAAGGGCAATCCTCGGCAGGCCCATGTCTTTTCCCCATGGCCAAATTTTTGAAGTATTTTGACCCGTTGGGATTTCACAAGATCAGAATTTTTTAATCGAGGTCAAGGATTAACTCTACCCCAACTAGTATTAGGGGATCTCTTGCACTATAAATACTAGCTTATGCCTTAGGGTTAGAGGAGGCCACTTTAATTGAATATGTGGTAGAAGCTCAGGGGGCCAATTCATTGTCATACACGCAAAGAAAAACGAGAGAGAGGTTGGGGGAGAATAAACAGAGGAAAGAGACAAGATTTCGTGGGGGGCAAGCGGTGCTCTACAGGTTCTTCATGCGGCAGTCTCTCATTGTGCTTGAGTCGTCCGGTAGCTTCAGTGGACCAAGGCTTTCACGCATGAACAGTCAAAAAAGGGAGTAGAAGCAAACCCTCTCGATGCTCCCTGGGGAAAGTCTGCAGAACAAAAAAAAAAAAGGGCAAAAGAACAAGGAATTTCTTGTTCCTAGGGGTCACGTGTTGAAGTGTGGTCCGCAAAGAGACAACCATCATCAAGGGAGGACGAGGATATCCTTCCAGTGGAGAACGTCCAAAAAAGAGAGAGACCCATAAATTTAAAGAATAAAGTCACTTTCTTTTTCTCTGCAGGTCATTCGTGTCTCATCATCAAGTTCTAGCAGTTGCTTTCCTGGAACTTCTTTTGCAGGTGTCGCCTATCCACCCGATCGTGAGCCTCCATGCGTTGAGACGGGGCCATGGTTACGAGTCTCATAGATCATCCTCGCCACAAGCAACCATGCCAGTCAAATTCCTACCTATTCTGGTCTAACATCGAAGCCCTCGTTGTCCAGCCGCAAGCCGCCACTGTCCAGCCATATATCGAGGTCGATCAATTCGTATTTTATCACTATTTGATGGTCTGACGCAGCTATTATTTGTGCTAGATCAATTGGGGTATTCTTGGCATGAATCCAGCTCAAAAGGTGCTAACTTTGAGTAATTATTCAAGCTTACGCTTGTGCTGGTAGCTTGAAAAAGGTAAGTTCCTAATCACTCGATTGCAACCCATGCTTACTTAATCGTCTGAATGCACATTCATATGCTGTGATTTCGATGAATGTGTGCGAATTTGTGATTCTTGCATGAATCGATCATTATAACTGCCGATGCATGAGATTAAAATCGGAAGTTCCCTTTTTTGGGTGAAAAATCGATTAGTGACGCATAAACTTCTTAATGGTCGAATTTTTCATGTGCAGCAATATGATCGAAATTTTGATTTGAGTTCTCATGTTGATTGTCTTCAAATTGATTGGGTCGGGTGTTTGATCGTTATCTCATTGCTTGGTGGTCAAATATTTTGATGGTGATGCCGAACTCTATCATGTGTTGGATGGTTGGATATGCAAGCAGATTGAATTGAGTGTTAGTCGTTATCCTATCTTGTTTCTCATGAATTTCTTTGGTGGAGATAGGATTCGAAATTGATTTGGTTCTATCCGAAACTAGAAATATTATCTAAAGCTTATCTTTTGAACCATTGAGATAATTCTCTAAAAGATTGAGAGTTTCGGATAAGATGTTTAATCTAATCGAAAACTTTGAGCTCAAATCCGAAAGTTAGAAAGTTATCCAAGATTAAATCTTTCCATACCTTAAAGATAACTTTCTGAAAATCTAAAGATTCAAGATAAGTTTTCATCCAAATTAAGATATCTTTTAAAATTCTGAAGATTATCTAAAAATCTTAAGAGATAATATTTCTTAATTTTAAATATGTGAAATCCTTAGTAGATAGGGGCTTATTCCCTTGACAATTTCGACCGCTCTAGGTGGTCCTTGAATTTTTAAATATTTGCACATCTTTAAACAAACATGCCTATAATATATGCTCCCCATGTGCCTAGTCCCTTCGGAAAATTAAATCATTTGCCGTACCCATGATCTTATGGGGTGGGATATGGTTTAGTATAAGGCTCCGTATTCTTTCCCTCTGGCAAGAGGGACGCTGTCGTCTTATACACGTACTCGCATATTGATTCGAATCTTCGAGGATGTAGCGTTAAAAATTCTACTCTAATCTGAATCTTCGAAAATGAGTGAATTATCGGAAATTCGGATATCAAGGTATATTATGGGCATTCTTGTTTAATTTTGTTCAAATCCTTTTTTTTTAAGAAAATCGAAAAACTCAAAAAAAAAGTAAAGAAAAACAGAAAACACAAAAAAGAAAACATTTCAAGTCACATAAATCAATCAGAAAAAGGCATTGTCATGAAATTGGTACCGAAATGGCATTAATTAATTTTTAATCAATGTAACCAAGTCCCCGAACTCACTATCTCTGGTTCGTAGAAATAAAATAGTTCTCCCGCTATTTTATTTAAGTTTCTAATCGACCTACCAAGAAATGATTAGTGGCGGCTCCTAAATTAAAAATCATTTCAGTAAAACCTAAGTTGCGAATTGGTTGGACTTGGGAGAGTCCAAATTAGGTTAGTCAACTTAATTGACCTAATAATCCATTAACCTAATTTTTTAGGTCGCGACAGAGGTGCAAGGGTGTCTTGGGTTCAAAAGGGGCTGGTAACCCTGCGAGCAGAAAAAAGAGAGGAAAAAAGAAAAGGGCTTATCTATAACCAGCTTTTGAATATGCTTTTTCAATGCCAGTAAACAAAGGTCTAATTACGGAAGAGAATATGGTTTCTTTCTGTTCAGATAATGTGGCACATGGCGCCAAAAGAGAAACATGCAATAGCTTGATAGAAATGCTTGCCTTTGATGTGCTTCATGGCCCACTGAAGATTATCCATGCAACAGCGATTTCGCCAAGCGAGATTGCACTTTGAAGCCCAGAACTGAGCGAAGGCTCCAGTGATACGACAACCAAAAAATAGATGGTCAACAGAGTCCGGTCGGCTATTACAAAAGGTACAAACACTATCTGAAATTCTATGGTAGTTTAGCAACAAAACCTGAGTTGGTAGTCTTTTCAACGTCATAAGCCAAAGGTGAAACGAATACCTAGGAGCGATAGCATGATCCCAAATGAAAGAGTTCCAAGGCACCTTCTGACCTCTACGTCAATTAGAATGCCAAGCAGTTGCATTCGAGAAAACTCCAGAAGGATCACCAAGCCAAACAAAATGGTTGTTTCTCTCGGGGATAAGAGATGGAAATGGCTCAGGCCAAGATGCGATGGCCAAAGATACTTGCGAGGGGTGGAAGGTTGTGGAAAGATAATCAGACACAGTAGCCTTCAGATAAATGCCCAACCGATATATACACACATCGGAGAAGAGCTTATAAAGAGGCCCTCTTTGAATAATTAGGCATAACTTATTGTCCATAAATTTAAATATTTTCCATTAACTAATTATTATAAGAGATATAACCAATCATTTTTCAGAAAATGTTTTTCAAATCTTGAATTTTCCAATGAAACGAACGCACCTTTGATGTATTCCTCGCGCACCAAGATATTCTCTCTCTCTCTCTCTCTCTCTCTCGTTAGGCTGCCTTCGATGATATGCTTTAGTTTGTGCTCTCGGTAGAGTGGAATATGGGCTTTTGTGGAACCTCATAAATTCAAATAATAGTTGGAAACTGATTTATTTTCTATTTTCCATCACATGCTATTATCTTTTAACAATTATGTGATACTATAGCACTAGATATGATAATCTTAATAGCGAAAGCTTGGATAACTTTTTTTATTTTATTTTTTCAAAAGATACGCAATAAGGTATCTTGAAACTCATGAATCGACAGTTTTCAGCTTTTAGATTTCAGAATGGCTTTCAAGAGCTTATAAAGTACGATTGTTTTTTTCTTTTCAAATATGAACTAAGATTGAAGTTTTGAACATCTGGAATTAATGAAATATTTTCCGGATTAGTGCAAGTGCAAGTACCGTAGTCACGTTGGAACCTGTACTACACCCAAGATAGAAAGTGCCAAGCTGCAACTTCGCATAATTTGCATGCACTTAAAACTATATCTTTTCAGCATGTGCCAATTAAACCAATTTGACTCTAATTTATTTTCACAATCCAATTTATATATATATATGTCTAGGTATTTAAATCAAAATGTCTAGGTATTCGGTTCATAAATCCTATTTTTGGTGTGATTATAATCTCGAAATTTCATTTGCAGGATACTTAAATTTTAAAGAATTTTAGGGGAATTACTTTTGAATTACCTATGTGGGCATTATATATACGTATATCATGATTTAGTCAGTCAAAGTACAAAAGTCATGACAAGAATTTTCGTGTGATCTTATTCACGATTTTCGTTTGACAGTACGCAAGAAGTGCGAGGAATTTTCCAAGAAAACGAGGGCGGCATTTATAAAGAAATCTGTCTTGGTTAGCACGCATGATGTTTATCGCAAGTACAAGTCAACTATAGCATATTAAAAAAAAACTTTGCATTTTCTACTGCTCGATATAAATATTAGTATTCCTTCGATCAACCTTCTCCTCCTCATTTTCTAATCACTGTATCTCCACCCTTTCTCTCTCTCTCTCTCTCTCTCTCTCTCTCTCACAGCAACACAGAACAGAAGCACAATGCACGACGTCGTAGTCCCAGAAGTGGAGCTGAGCTCGGGCGCGAGAATGCCACTGATCAGCATGGGCTGCGCGGCAAGCCCTCGGCCGCCGACTGACGTTTTGACTTCCATACTCCTGGAGGCCATCGAAGTCGGGTACCGCCACTTTGACACCGCCGCGTTGTACGGCACCGAGGAGGCGGTTGGCCGAGCTGTGGCCGAGGCCCTTGACCGGGGGCTCGTCGAGAGCCGCAACCAAATCTTCGTCACCACCAAGCTCTGGTGCACCGACGCCCATCCCGATCTCGTTCTTCCTGCCCTAAAGAAGTCTCTCCAGTAAATACATCATCAGTTCCCCTTCTCTCCTCCACTTTTTATACGGTAACCCTATAGTCCTGATCGCTATGAAATTTTTTATGGCACTTGGTGTGTATTGATCTAAATAGGAGGCTAGGGTTAGAGTATGTGGATCTATATCTGATCCACTGGCCAGTGAGGCTGAAGGAAGGAACCGAAGGGTTCGATTTCAAGGGCAAGGTTCTGCCATTTGACATCAAGGGCACATGGGAAGCCATGGAAGAGTGCTCCAAGCGGGCTTAGCCAAATCCATAGGTGTCAGCAACTTTGGCGCCAAGAAGCTCTCTGATCTCCTCTTGCACGCCACCATCCCTCCTGCTGTTAACCAGGCAATTAGAAGAATACTACTCTATCTAATCTCTTCATTACTATTATAACCACGCCAAGATCTCGCTAGAAAAGTCGATAAATGAAGTTTTTTTAATTGATGGGTTAGTCATGATTTAGGTGGAGATGAACGCGGCATGGCAACAAGAGAAGCTGAGAGGGTATTGCAGAGAGAAGGGAATACAGGTGAGCGCATGGTCTCCACTAGGGGCGAACGGAGCGGCTTGGGGTTCATTAGGGGTTGTGGAGAGTCCTGTGCTCAAGGAGATTGCTATTGCCAGAGGAAAATCTGTGGCTCAGGTAATTTACTCTCTTCTCTTCTTGTGTTTTTCTTTTTTCTCCTTATTTTTCCTCCATATTTTGGTGTCATTCCTAGGGCGAAAGATATCGACAATCTAGTTGATGGAATCTTAACAAAAAAATTAAGATTCTTGCCATTTTCAGGAAGCATAGTTTTAGAAGCTCTTTCCTCAGAAAATTGCACAGGAAAGACAACCTGTGGCTGTAGTTTGTAGCTCTAACCTTTTGTCCCCTCCATGCATGTCCCCGTCAGTCGACGGGGTCTCTCCATGAAATTTCTCATAGAGAGAAACAAAAAAATTGTGGTTGTGTAATAGCCAGAAAAGCACAAGACAAAAACTTAGGTGAACCCTCAGCTTCAGCAGCCATACAACGCAATTTCTTGTGTGCTCCTAGATTTCTTTTAGTCTTTGTCGTTTGGTGATTTCCGGATGACTTTTCTTGAACATCAAGTCATAAAACGAAAACGAAAGCTAAACAAAAGAATTCTTGAATAGAGAGAGCACCAGCTTCTAGTGATTAAAAAATATTGATGCCAGGCCGTAGTTGCCAACTTTCGTCGTTAAGAAAAATAATTTGTTGACTTATTCACCCATTTCTTCAATTAGGTCGCCCATTTCTCCCATTGCTATTCACAAATTAGCAATTTATTTCTTCTGTAGACCGGTAGGTATGTGTGCGCTTCCAAGAACTTGCGGCAGCATGTACTCTTGTGAAGAATTATCCGTGTAAAACCAATTTTTTTTTCCAAAAAGTCCTAAACCTATTGTGATTTTGTCAATCATCCCTAAACATTTTAATTTTTCCATTTGAGTCCTAAACCTTTTTCACGTTTTGTCAATTGAGTCTGTCCGGCTAATTTTGACAAAAAATCATTGACATGGACGTCGTCTTATGTGGCATAGATGAACTGAAGTGGATAATTTCTAATAATGTTTTTGTTTTTTTTCAAAATTTTAAGGGTCGCCCTTTAATCAAATACCAACGTACTATAAGGTCTTAATCATTGTCTGGTGTAATGATAGAAAAAAACTCATAGTTCGTCTTGCAAAATTGCTAAACCCTACCTTAAGACAAGAATGAAATTATCATTACAAAACATTTTCCAATCTCTCTTGCTATCCGCATGCAAATATATAAAGGTCGCACTTAGATGGATATATCAGCAAGGAGCGTGCGTGATCGTGAAGAGCTTCAACAAGGCGAGGATGAAGGAGAACCTGCAAATGCTAGAATGGGAACTCAGCCAAGAGGATTCGGACAAGATCAAGCTTCAGATCCCACAGAGAAGAGGAAGTCCTGGTGACGCATTCATTTCTGAGGAGGGGCCTTACAAGTCATTGGATGAGCTCTGGGATGGTGATGCTTGAGTACCGACATCTTTTATAATTGATATAATCGAGTATAACTCTTTGAGGATCTATTATCAATGATGATCGATCCATATGAATCAAACCTCGTGTTTTCATAATCTCTTGTTTCATGCTATATTTCTCAATATATCAAGCTAACAGTAGGCCTAACGAGACGTTCGATGAATAGAAAGAATATCATATGCGTTTTCGTTTTCAGATCGGAAGCTTCGTTTGGAAATTTTTCCTTCGATAGAGTAACTACGGACGCCACAATTGAGCCGCAATCGCCGCCGCGATCCTCCTTCAGCGTCGCTACAGCTTTGCAACGAGGGGTTGCGATCTCGCGTGGGCCTCGAAATATTAAGAGCAATCAAATCACAAACAAAGAGATTTCAACTGCTCCGTTGAAAATTTTATCATAAATTAATGGAAAGATGCATTTAAGTGCGTAAATTGCGAAAAGCAAGATACGTTGTGTCATTTGAAAAGAAGCGTTTTGTTTAGAAATTTCCTCGCTCACTGGCCGAGGAGCAAGAAGCTCTCTACTCAGGCGACCTCTCTCTCCCGACTCACTCACTGGCCGCCACCTCCCTCGAAAAGATTTTTTTTCCTTTCTGTGAGATTGACTGCATGTTACAAGTAAAAAAAAAGATTATGAGTAATTAAAAAAATCATTGCGGGGTCCACTTCTTCAAGAATTTATCACCTATAATATGTTATTCTCACAATTATCAAGAAAATGTTATGCTAGCAAAGTCCTTAAACTGCGTTTGGTCATCATTTCTAGCCATGATAGGATTGAATAAGATAGAATATGAAATCTAGGGATTTTGTCATATCGTATTCACTGTTTGGTAAATTACAGTAATAAAGCCGAATATATTCATATCTTATTGTGTTCATTATTTATCACAGCAATAAAGTCGGATATATTCATATCTTATTATGTTCATTATTTGGTATTATACATAGATGTAAATGAATATGAAAATACTCAAATGCAAACTATAAGAATCTTTCATAATTCACTGCTAACTCTAATAAGAGAGAAAATATGATTATTCGTATTTACAATTACGAAAAGTTTCTAATAGGGGGATATGGTTCTGTTGGGATCCTCTAGCTGTTGGTGTGAATATCTTTAAGGTTTCCTCACAATTGATTCATGTTCGCCTTAGGAAGATTGTCATGAACAAGACTTGTTTTCCCTCGATCGTACGTATACGGTGAGCACACATTTGTCACGAGGAGATCTTTATGGGCTGACCTTATTAGTTTGAGCATTTCTGAGGAACCGTGGATGGTGGTCGATGATTTTAATGCAATTTGAGATCACACGGATAGAATGGGAAGCTCTAATACTTGGATTCCCGCCTTTGATGAGTTTGGGGCTTGTCTTACTCAAGCGGGTCTTGATTACTTAAGATATGTGGCGCATAGATTCACTTGGTCTACCTCATCAAGTGATTGAAGGAAGCGACGTAAGATTGATCGGGTTCTTGTTAATGAGCATTGGGGCAGTTTGTTCTCTTTCTCTGAGGCGACTTTTCTTGCCCCTGGTATTTCTGATCATACTCCGATGGTTGTCGAGATTATGCCGCCTTCTCATTCTAGAAAGCCGTTCAAGTTCTTCAACTGTTGGATTTCTCATCCGTCCTTCAAGGATATCGTGGCCAAAGTTTGGGGCTATTCTTTCACCGGTTCGCCTATGTATGTCATTTGTTGCAAGCTCAAATTACTTAAGGCTCGGGTCAAGCAACTAAATAGAAGCTCTTTCTCAGATATCTCGGCTCGTACTGAGGAAGCCAGGTTAGCTCTCAATTCAGTTCAGGATGCCTTAGAACTTGCTCCTCTTGATTGTAGCTTGGCTGAACATGAAGCGGAGCTTCTTCGGGATTTCTCACAACTTAGACTCCAAGAGGAGTCCTTTTATCGGCAAAAATCCAGACTTCAATGGCTCAAGGAAAGGGACCTTAATACGAGGTATTTCCATCATTTTGTTAATAAAAGGAGGCTCCAAAACCGTATTATTTCGGTCGTGGATGAAGGGGTTCTGTTTTGACCGAACCCATGCTGGTTTTGGATCACATTGTTCGGCGCTTTCATGGCTTGCTCACCGGAGATTCTTCTCCTATTCGGCCTAGGTTCAACATATACGTGACTTCATTGGTCGTACTTTGGATGATGCTCTAGTGGACTCTTTCTCTCGGCCTATCACGGAAGAGGAAATTCGAAACACTTTCTTTTCCTTGGCTAAAGGTAAAGCCCCTAGACCTGGTGGTTTCAATGTAGATTTCTTTATATCTTCATGGGATATTGTGGGTCCATCAGTGATTTTGGCTATCAAGGACTTCTTTGTGTCCGGTTGTTTGGTTAAGGAGACTAATGCCACCATTCTATCTCTTGTGCCAAAAATTTTCAATGCCTCAGCTATGACTGATTTTAGGCCTATTGCATGTTGTAACACTATTTACAAATGCATAACCAAGATCTTAGCCAATAGGATATCGTGCATATTGTCCTTCATCATTAGCCCTTCCCAAAATGCATTTGTTAAAGGGCGGAGGATTAGTAATAATATCATGCTTGCTCAAGAGTTATTTGCGAATTTTCATCATGAGCCTTACAAACCGAAGTGTGCGATCAAGATAAATTTTCAAAAGGCATATGATACGGTTGATTGGCTATTCTTAGAGTTGGTGTTACAAGCTTTTCGCTGCCTGGCTTTCTTCATAAGATTGATTATGGAATGTGTAACATCACCTAAGTTCTTGGTGGCTATCACAAGGGAACTCCATGGGTTTTTCTCTAGTAGCCGTGGTATTAGGCAAGGGGATCCTTTGTCTCCTTACTTATTTACTATTGTTATGGAGATCTTTTATGGTATTTTTCATGCAAAGACAAGACCTCCGAGTTTCAACTTTTATTGGAGATGTAAACCGTCAGGGTTATCTCATTTATTTTTTGCCGACGATGTCCTATTAATTGCCGAGGCACACTTGGGTTCTATCACATTGCTTAAGGAGAGGCTTAACTTGTTCTCTGCATGGTCTGGATTGAGGCCGAATGCTATGAAGAGCGATGTTTCTTTTTCTGGTGGCACGGCTGTCCTTCGTAATCAAATTCGCAGTTGCTTGGGTTTTCAAGAAGGTACTCTCCCTTTCCATTGCCTTGGTGTTCCGGTCATTGCATCTTGTAATGTCTTTATGAATGCTAATACTTCTGGAGCACGTTCTAGTCCCCAGAGATTTTTATCTTATGCCGGGCGTTTGCAACTCATTAAATCTGTTTTACACTCTATCCATGTGTATTGGGCCAGTATGTTTACTTTGCCGAAGTCTGTTTTGAATAGAATTGAACTTATACTTAGACAGTTTCTTTGGAAAGGGCCTGACTTAGGAGTTGGGGGTGCCAATGTCTCTTGGACTGATATTTGTCTCCCTAAAGTGGATGGTGGTTTGGGAATCCGTCATTTAGTAAATTGTAATAAGGCTTTGACCCTTAAGCATATATGGATTCTTTTCACTGAGAAAGAGTCCATATGGTGTAAGTGGATACATTCGACTTTTTTGAAAAATGTGAACTTCTAGGTAGCCACCAAACCTACTTTCTGTTCTTGGGCATGGAAGAAGATTTTGGACCTTTGTTCGGACTTCTTTTTGCAATTTAAATGGAGGATTGGCAATGGATATTTGACTTCTTTTTGGTCTGATTGTGGCATGATAAAGGCCCCCTCTTTAAGTTGTTTGAACCCGAGGATATCTACTGCTCCAGAATTCCTCGTGATATTTCGGTTATGTCTTTTTATGATTTGGATTGGCAGTCATCGGATGTTCTGGACACCATTATGGCTTGGCATGAGCTGGCCCCTCTCTTTATCGAAGATAGGTCGGATAAGCTTACTTGGCAACCTCATTCATCCGGCGCTTTCTTGGTTTCCTCTACTTGGGGCTTCATCAGAAATAGGAGGCCGGTTGTGTATTGGCATTCATTATTTGGGATCAGGTCATTGCTCCTCGGGACGCCTTCCCTATGTGGTTACTGACTCTAAAATACATTCCTACTCGAGTTCTTTTGCTTCTATACCGTAGGATAGAGGCTGGAGTTTGTGCCTTTTGTCATTATAGATCGAATTCAATTGATCATTTATTTTTTGGTTGTTCTACCACGGGTAGTATAGCTTGAATTTGGGCTTCGAAATGTAATTTGTCGTGGCACAACCGTCCATGGCATGATCAATTACGTTGGGCTATGCAACATCTTGATGACCATTCATTTCCTCATCATTTGGCTAGGTTCTCTTTCGGTATCCTATGCCATATTATTTGGATCGAGAGAAACCACATCCTCTTTAGAGGTAAGCTTATTTTTGTGCCGGGAATTGTAAACCATCTCATTAAAGTGGTCAAATACAAAGCTCTTACGCTTGGTCGCATTGAAGATAATCCTCGGAATATGTGTTTACAAAGGAATTGGGATCTCTCATCCTCGATCTTTGAAGACCGTCTCGGCTCCTTGTGATCTCTTTCTTTCTTTCTTTCTTTCTTTCTTTCTTTCTTCCTTTAGGCCGCTTGTTTGGCCCGTCTTTTCTCTTTGTTGCTGTTTAGGCTGTGCATTTTGTAGGGTATCTGGCCTCTTGTTTGGCCTTTTCCTTGTTCTCTTTACTGTTGATCTTCATTGTTTTGTCGTATCACCTTTGCACCTTTGGGGACATGTAGTCATGTCCTAATTGGTGCGAGATTTTTGTGTTCGGCTTCATCTTGCACGTTAGTACTTTGGAAAGTTATATACATACTTACTTTACCAAAAAAAAAGTTTTGTCTCTCTACTTTACCCCAAAAAAAAAGTTTTGTCTCTCTTGTTACTTTTGTTAAATTTGAACATGAACACAAGCTACAAAAAATAATGAGTTTTGGCTCTCTTTCCATTTTCATCGACTTTTAACATGAACCCGTAACCTACGAATGAGGGGAAAAAAAAGTTTCAACTCACTCACCATTTTTGTAGAATTTTGACGTGAACTAAAAAACTATAAAGAAATGGGGAAACTTCAACATGAACAAAAGATACATAGGAGAAGAAGGAGATTTCTAAATTTTTTTAGAAATTTCATTGCCACGAGTTCTTTAAGAATTCGAAAGATCATTTCAAATTCGAATTGAGTTCTTCTACTTCATTTTTATTTACTTATTTTTATATTTTTATATCCCTTTTTTGTTATTTTTATTCCATTTCATCATTTCTTGATAAATGTTTTATTAAATAACAAACTATACTGCCAAAAAATCCTTCTTTGAAGTCACCCAATAAAAAATTCATTTAATTCCTAATGACATGGACATCAAATATGTGTAAGTACGAGCATAGAATATATATTGTAAAGTAGAAAGAAATATATATATAGGAATAAATAAAAAAATAAATTTTATTTTTAATATTAGGATTCAAATATAATTCATATTTAATTATTATTTTAAATTTATTTTTTTAAGAATTTTGTTATTCGAGAAACAAATAGCTTTTATACTATGAACATAAGAAATCTCATCCACCTTTATCTCACACTTCCCATGAAATAATTTTATGCAGGCTATATCCCATTTTATCCAGTCTTCGGTAGTAACCAAACAAGCATAGGATAACTTTTATCGTATCCCGATTTTTATCTTGATCAGCAAACGCAGCATAGGATAACTTGAGAGAGAGAGAGAGAGAGAGAGTCAAGGCGCTTTTGGCCCAGCCAGGTCTCGAGGCCCACCCCAACCATTGAAGAAAAGGCCTAGACCGCAGTAAATCGAGCGGTTCGAGCCTATACCTAAATCCTTTATTTTTTTATTAAGAATAAAAAAAAATGAGGGACTACTCTATGAATCATATTTTTTTTTCTACATGATATAAATATTAGTATTCTTTGGAGAAACCTTTGTCTCTACATCTTCTAATAACTATATTTCCATCATCTCCCTCTTCCTTTGAGATAGAACAGAAGCACAATGCACGACATCATAGTCCCAGAAGTGGTGCTGAGCTCGGGCCTTAGGGTGCCACTGATCAGCATGGGTTGCACAGCATGACCGCGGCCGCCGCCGAATGCGCTAGCTTCCATACTACTAGAGGCCATCGAAGTTGGGTACCGACACTTCGACACTACAGTGTTGACAGTACCGAGGAGGCGCTCGCCCGAGCCGTGATCGAGGCTTTAGGCTGGGGGCTCGTCGAGAGCCGCCACCAGATCTTCATCACCACCAAGCTCTGGAGTATCAATGCCCACCCCAATCTCATTGTTCCCGCCCTAAAGAAGTCTCTCCAGTAAATACATCAATTTGCCTTCTTGTTGTGAAAAATGTTAAGAGATGCACAAAATCAAACATGAAATAGCAATGATGAAAGTAAAATAAAAAACGCATGAGACACGACATACGTGAAAAATACAAAACGGGAAAAATCACGGGGGGAGAGAGAGGTTTCGTTATTTTCAATAAAAGTGTACAATCAAAGATCTAAAAATCTGACAAGAAGAAGTGAAAAACAAAGGGTTTCGGGGTAGAAGCAAAAGCAAGCGTTGCGATATAATATGCAACATATCCTTTTTATAGCCCCCTCTAAAAAAACTTCTAAAACAAAGTGAATAGCAAAAAATAACCTTATCACTAATTTGAATTCAAATTATAACAAATCTCCACTTTGCCGTTAAATCCAGACGCAAACGGCACAAGACCTCTCTCCCTCACCATCAAGGATGACCACACAAGGCTACCCGCCAAATGGCAGAATCAACGACGCACACCCCTAAGCCTATGTGAGCATATTCAATGTCGGAAATAAGGGATGAATAGCCATCAACACCATCTAGGCAACTAAAACAATGAGAGCACCAACCAAGTCCAAACAATGCTTGAACTTAGTCAAAAAAATTGGTTTGGTCAACATATTCGCCAGATTATACGTTGTAAGTACTTTCTTCATTGCCACTGTACCCCTAGTAACCTCATCACGAACAAAGTGCTGGCGAATATCGATGTTTTTCACTCTGTCGTGATACATCATGTTCTCGATCAACTGGATCACACATTGGTTATCCCAAAAGATAATGGAGGCTCCCTCTTACATCACTCCAAGTTCTATAACTAAACGTTTTAACCACATAGCTTCCTTTGTTGCTTTCATTGCTGCCATGTACTCTTCTTCGGTGGTAGATAAAGCAATCGTGTCCTGCAAAGTTGCTCTCCAACTAACCGTGGAACCACTAAATGTAAAAACATAACCTGTCAAAGATCTTCTTTTATCGAGATCATCTACATAGTCAGAGTCAACGAAGCTAACAACTAAATGTCCTATATCACAACCTCTATTAAAGACCAAATCAACATATGAGGTACCCCGAATATATCACAGAATCTGCTTCACTGCTTGCTAGTGAGCTTTACTCGGATTTTCCATATACCTGCTCACAACACTAAAGTGTTTTCAGAAATAGGTTTGGGAATAAACATGTAAATTTGGGATAGTTGCCCGAAAAAACCTAAATCTATTGTACGGCGACCAATTCAGTCCTAAACTTTCCAACTTGATCAAAGACGGACTTTCTCAATCCTAAGCAAGAAAAATGAAAATAGATACTCCATAGAAAAGTTGATAGATGGAAAAAGATAAGGGTTTTTTTTTTTGTAAAGTAAGTATGTATTGAACTTTTCAAGGCACTAGATACAAGAAAGGAACCGGACACAAAAACCATGAATCAAAAATGGCACCAATGTGCCATGAATGGTTCAACGGTGAACCGATTGCAAGATACAAAGCCACAACAAAGCGTACTGAACCAAAAGACCAAAGGTGGCCACTAGAACTAGCAAAGGCACAACCAAACAAATGGCCGAAAGGAGAAAAAAGAAAACACTATCCAGAACGACCAAAACAGCAGCCACGAAAGCAAGTAAACCTATCATGTGATAGCAGCGGACAACCAATAGGAACGATAACATCAGAAGAGCCAAGAAGTTGGAAAAAACATACCAAAATAACCCAACAATCTGGCTGAGGAAGGCATCCAAAATTGGGCAGAACAAGTAAAAGCAAACGGCCAGGGCATGGCCAAAATAAAAGCAGCAGAAAGGCCAACAATTATGCCGAACAACCAGCAGCGAACAACCAGCAAGAATGGTAACATCAGATGAGCCAAGAAGTCGACCAAAAACATACCAAAAAAACCTAGCAATCCTGCTGAGGAAGGCGTCCAAACCAGGGCATAACACGTAAAAGCGAAACGGCCAGGGCATGGCCAAATCCCGCTAACAACCAGAATGGACGACAACAGCAGAACAGCCAAGAAGTCATCCAAAAAGGCAAAAAAGGCCAAAACAAGGCAGCCAGAAAGTTGGACGACCCTCACATCAACAAAAAAAAAAAAATAGTAGGACCAATAGCCCAGCCAGCTTGCATTCTCCTATTTCGAGGGGTCTCTTGAACATGCTTGAGGGTCATCCATTTATCCTTGACAAATTTCTCAAGATGTTTCTTAATGGCGGGTAAATAGAGAACTTGGTTGCGAAACAAAATCTGGTTTCTCACCTTCCAAATACCACCAAAATCTGGTTTCGAGGGGTTTCTTGAAAAAGATAAGGGTTAATACCACCAAAAACCCCAAACTGGTTTACTTATGACAAATTTATCTTTAAAAAAAATGACCATGAAAAACCCCAAACATGTACACATGTGATAAATTTACCCCAAACTAATGCAACTGTGATAAATTTACCATCTGTTAGTTTTTGTTAAATTTTACCATCAAATTGCTGTATTGGATGACACTTGGCAATTGTCGAATGTACACGTTAGCTTATGTTTACTACAGGTGTAACAATTTGAAATTTTTTGTGGCACTAACTCAATCTAACGGAAACTAACAGATAGTAAATTTGTCATATGTGTATCAGTTTGAAATTTTTTGTAGTAAAAAAATTAGTTTGGGGCAAATTTGTCATAGTTGTACCAGTTTAAGATTTTTTGTGGTAATAAAAATAGTTTGAAAAGTGTACCAATTTGGGGTTTTTGTGATAAAAAAAATAGTTTAGGGTAAATTTGTTACAGGTATACCAGTTTGAGATTTTTCGTAATATTAACTCAAAAGATAATTAAACGTTAGTAGGTAACTCAAAAAGAAAGTCAGTCATTCAAAACTAATTGATAATAATCTGAGAAATTAAATTGGTAAATCGTTCTAATTGAGGTGGGTAAGTTCATATGAGAGTTGATAATTCGAAGCACTGATAAGATATATGAATAGAATTTAGTAAGTACGTACCAAAATCGCTAATTTTGCCAAAGTATAAAACACACTCGGTAATTTCATAGGTAAACGGAATTGACGGGATTTAATTTTGGCGGAAATAATAGCTCCATCGCACTTATTGATGCATGCACGTACATCAAATTAACAGAAGAACCAACAGAAGATGAGAAACCGCTTTGACTTTTATCAGCAAAACACAGCGCACGAGAATAAAATTACTTCAATTAGTGTCCTGAAGAGAATAATAACGACCCATTCTCGCTTGAATATTGAAAGACCGCTTGAAATTACGAATCAAGGACAGGCTTCCTCACTCATACTATTTTTCCACCCCTCCTTTTTTTTTTCCCAAGATCTCTATTTTCTCTCGCTACTCCCCTCAAAAACAGATAGACACACAAACATGAAACAACGAACGCAGTACTGAGTTCAGGACATGGAATGTCGTTGATCGGGTTTGAAATGGCCACGGAAAAGAGCGGTAGATTTAGGACTCAATCGGCAAAATTAAAAGAGTGAGGATTGAATTGGCAATAATGCAATAGATTTACCACTTTTTAGACAATTTTTCAAATGAGATTTTGTATATCATTTAAATTGAAGTTAGTAGTTTCAAATAAGAGTTGGTAACCTTAAGGTCTTCACTAAGAAAGATAAAGAAAAGTTGGTAAAAGATTAAACGACTTGATGATTTAAAGAAAAATAAACTCTGCAAAGTAAGTCAATGAGATAGATTTGGAGTCAGACAACATCTATTTAGTCAAAATGCTTCAAGGCACAGATTTGGTCTCCTGGGAAGTACAGCCGTTGATCAGAGAATGCAAAGACTTGATTTCAAGAGTAAAAGGCTTGCGGTCGGCGCATTGTGCACGGACCCAAAACAAGCTTGCTCACTTCGTTGTTAAAGCCCAATTCCATAGAACTCTCCCACCTGACTGGGTTTTTAACCCACCACAAGTTCTTTGGGATGTGTTATGCTCAGAAACACCTCTGATGTCTTTATCAACTTTATAGTATGAATGAAATTACTTTTTTCGACCAAAAAAAAAAAGTAAGTCAATGCAATCTAGTTGACCCGAAAAATTAGTTTTTAACTTAATCAGATAAAAGTCGGTAACTCTAATTAAGATTGTAATTTTTATATTAGTGGCAGTTTAAGGTATTGCTAAGAAGTGCGAATAAAATACTAAGAAAAATTGAAAAGAATATGTAAGTAACTCAAAATTTTAATTAATGGGAGTAAAGTTGCTGAGTCACATTAGTGCATTTTGGTAATCTTTTTAAAGAATCTGTAAATGCAATATACTAACCAAGGCAAATGAAAATAGTTACTCAGTAGAAAACTTGATAATCAAAGATTATTAAACTAGCAAGTAACTTACAAGAAAGTCAGTAATTCAAAACTAGTTGATAACAATATAGTCTGAAAGGATTTGGTAAATCTTTCTAATTTAGGTTGGTAAGTTCATATAAGAGTTGGTATGTAAATAAAAGTTCCTGAGTTAGTACACAAGAAACGACAATGGACGCAGTACTGAGTTCAGGACCCGGAATGCCGTTGATCGGGTTTGGAACGGCACGACGCCTCTGCCACCGCACGATGTGCTGGCTTCAGCTTTTCCAGGCACCGTCGAGGTGGTTGTACTTTGTAGCTCTAATTGGTGGTCCTCTTCATGCATGTCCTTGTCCGACAACGGTGTCTTTCTATGTGTTTTGTGGATGAACTTGCGTGCGAGTAGTAGTCAAAATCACAAGATAAGGTTTGGTTGAACCGGCAACTTCAGCAGCCATACGATTGAATTTGTCGTGGTGCTCCTCAATTTCTCTTCCTCTTGTATTCTCTGTGTACAACGAAAACGAAAGCTAACTAAAAGAATCTTACCTTAAACGGAGCGAACCTTTTGGCAATTTCCTATTATTTACCAACTTTCCTTTACTTTTTCTTGCTCTGTAGAAAGAAAGTCAAACGTTTGTTTTCTTTTTCCATTTTTGGCTCGAAAGTTCAGTTTAGTATCTTCTTGCGATGAGGTAATTGATTGCTTGCATACATGTGAAAGGCAACTTGTTAGCTCTTACCCTATTTTTCCTCCACGCATGAATAAGTCCTTCCGCTAAATATTTGTGATCTTTTTGCTGATTTTTCATATCTCTTTTGATTATGCATGTCTGATTTGATTTTCTTAGATCTTATAAATGGTCTTATGTATTCATTTATATATATGTCGAAATATACACAAATTTGAAATTCTTTCTTCCCCATTCTTATTCTTAACTTGGTATTAGAGTCTCCATTCTTGAGACAAACTTAGTGCACTCCGCATCCTGTGCACCCGTACAAAATAAGTCCATTCCAACGCACCCGTAGTAAAATAAATCCACCCACAATGTTCACTTGAGTGCCTCATTCGAGCCTGACCAAGCGCCAAAGCGGCCGTTCCCAAACCAATCCAGACATTCCATTTTTTGAACTCAATATTACGACCATTGTTGTTTCTCGATTGTCTGCCTGTCTGTCTTCATGGGTGTAGACCTATCAAATGGGTTGATCGATTCATAAATTGTCCAAATCAGATTGACTCATATAACCTGTTTATGACCCAATTAATGCAATGCAAATTTCTCGATCCATACACAATTCAACCCATATCAATAAAATACTTTCATATTTAATCAAACCTAAATAAACTTGTTTCTTATTAATTTTTTCAAAAAATTATATCGTTGAAACATTGTGGACATTTCCTATAATTTTAAACAAAAAATTTGAAATTTTAAGTCTTTTCTTTTCCTATTTTTTCTTCTCAGTCTGGCAAGGGTCGCGATCCTTGTCTTGTGGTTGGCGAGGGTCCCCAGCTCTTGCTAGTGTCAATGAGGATCAGCCAGCGGACCCTCGCCGGATTTCAAAGAAAAACAAGGAAAAGAAGAATAGAAAAAGGAAATTATATATAATTACAAAATTATAAATTATCAAAAAAAAATTAAAAAAATGAGATGTTTACTACTCAATTAAGATAGTTAGGTAATTCATCTATGACCTAAATCTCATTTAAGGCTCATCAAATTATTAAATAACTCATTTATGACTAAGCTTATTTTTAAAATTTAAGGCAACCCATTTTATAGTCACACAATTAAATATATGGATTCTCGACCCATTTTGCTGCATCTTGTAAACAGACTTTCCATCTCTCTCCCTCTCTCTCTCTCTCTCTCTCTCTCTCTCTCTCTCTCTCTCTAGCAACACAGAGCACCAATGTCCGACGTCATGGTCCCAGAAGTGGTGCTGAGCTCGGGCACGAGGATGCCGCTGATCGGGATGGGTGGGGCCGCAATGCCCCTACCGCCACCCGACGTGCTGACATCCTTATTCCTCGACGCCATCGAACTCAGGTACCGCCACTTCGACACGGCGGCATGCTACGGCTCCGAAGAGGCACTCGGCCGAGCGGTTGCCGAAGCCCTGGACCGAGGGCTCGTCAAGAGACGCGGCGACATCTTCATCACCACCAAGCTCTGGTGGACCGACACTCATCCGGATCTTGTTCTTCCCGCTCTCAAGAAGTCTCTCCAGTAAATTCTTGATTATTTGCCTTCTGATCTCTTCCTGTTTTTAATGCTTGGCAATATAAACAGTTCTAATAACCCTATAAGTCAGCAATTAACTTCAAAGACCATACAATAAGTTCTTATTGAAACGGAATAAAAAACAAATCAGAAGAAATCTCTAAATGATAATACATAAAGCTGGTCATTTAGAGATTTCTTCTAATTTGTAGAAGATTCTGCACTCCTACCATTCTGAATTTTTACTTTTTGATTTGTTACTTGAATAGTTCTTCCATACAAAAAAAGTTTACACGATAGACATTAATTTTCACTTCGGATACATTATTATCGACTTCTTTTCCTTTATTTTTACGGCTTGTTGGGTGTTGATTGAAATAGGAGGCTAGGGTTAGAGTATGTGGATCTCTATCTACATGAAAGGGACATGGGAGGCCATGGAAGAGGGCTCCAAGCTGGGCTTGGCCAAGTCCATTGGTGTCAGCAATTTTGGAACCAAGAAGCTCTCTCAACTCCTCATGCATGCCACAATTCCTCCTGCTGTTAACCAGGTAACCAGAAAGAATATTATATGTGTACAAAAATTTTAAATAATTCAACAATCTCTTTTAAATTCCTTTGTGGGCTCATCATTGGTTTAGGTGGAGATGAACGTGGGATGGCAACAAGAGAAGCTGAGGGCGTATTGCAGAGAGAAGGGAATACATGTGAGCGCCTGGTCCCCATTGAGCGCGAATGGAGCTCCTTGGGGTTCATCTGCGGTTGTGGAGAATCCTGTGCTTAAGGAGATTGCTATCTCCAAGGGAAAGACCGTGGCTCAGGTAATTTCCTTGCTCTAAACAGGAGATACTTTAATTTTAGCTAGAGATCTATTGCTGCTAAACCAAGGGCTAGTCCGGTGAAGTCGAACCCCTGCAAGTTTATTTTCATATTCTCAAAAGGATTTGTTCTCCTAAAAAAAATTCATAGGACGGTAGATTTGTAAACTACCACAAATTACAGGTAAACGTGTTTGGGTAGGTAACGTGACTAATTTGGAAAAGAAAGTAAGGTTTTTTTTTTTTTTAGAATTTGGAATTTCTTCGTCGGGTATATAACAAAGGAAATTGCTTAATTGACCGTCCCCAAAAATAGCCGGTAGGACGATCAGTTTATGGCCACAAACTTGACTTGTGGAAATCGGATCAGCATTTTGACTCTTCATTTCCTTTTCTTTCTTTTTTTTCGCTTTTATATGTTTTCATTGTAAGCTAAAATTAAAAGACAATACATAAGATAATCAAGTTTCTATTCTTTTTAGTGACTAAAAATTGAGAAATGCTTTTGTTGGCTTGACCCTCGGCCTCTAGGTTGGGCGCGCATTGCCGCGATGTTGTATCCTCTAGCTGGTTTACCGTTGAACCAATTTTGGCACATATTGTGCCAGATTAGGTACATGGTTTTTGTGTTCGGTTTCTTTTTTGTACCTAGTGCTTTGAAAAGTTCAATACATACTTACCTTACCCCACAAAAAAATTGAGAAAAGCTGAAATGATAGTATGTGAAAGTAATAGATCCACTCAGCCATAAGTCCATGTCTGACATGTATAGTTCAAGTTCACATGATTCAATTTTCTATATCTCACGTGTGTATATATGTGTAACCCAATGTATCAATATTGTAGGTTGCACTGAGGTGGATATATGAGCAAGGGGCAAGCGTGATAGTGAAGAGCTTTAACAAAGAGAGAATGAAGGAGAACCTGCAAATCTTGGATTGGGAACTAAGCCAAGAGGATTCAGACAAGATCAAGCTTCAGATCCCACAGAGAAGAGGATTTTCTGGTGACGTGTTTGTTTTCGAAGATGGACCTTACAAGTCGTTGGATGAGCTCTGGGATTGAGATCATTGAATTGGATCACACATCTGATGATTTATACATGATAATCACGTATCGCACACTCTGATGATCTCTTGCGGATGACAATGATTAATAATTGCAAAAAAAAAAAAATATTTTCGCTTTGCAAATTATATGAAACAACCTTGTGTTTTCACTGTTAGCAACCTCTTCTATAACTTTATGTTTTAGATAATAGTAATCAAGGAGAGACATGAGAAAAAGAGAAAATTGTGACAAGACAATCAAAATATTAAATTATGCCTACATTTAATAGCTTAAGCTTTTAGAACAGTTGGCAGTGGTCTCATTAAATCTCACAAAAATGGACATGGAGAATTAAAAGTATAAATGAATATGTGCATATGGACATAAGTCGAGATGGTTAGGTTCACCTTATAATTCAAATATCTCATATTGTAGAAAGGAAATTCTTGAGGTGGTTGCCACATCATGCGAGGCAAGTTACTTCTTATAGTTTTTTTTGGGTAAGGAAGTTACTCCTTATAGTTGAAGCTAGATTATTTAGTAAATATTCTCTCGATCAATTTAATAAATTGAAAGAGATATGGATGAAGCTTGAAGCAATGAACTTATTTAAGTTGATTTTACTAACATGTTACGTGTCCGTTGTCTTGAAAAACGAAATAAATACACGAAAATTATTCAATCATTTCTGAACCTATTCTACGAATGTCAATTCAGTCCTAAACTTTTCAATATGTTGATTTAATCATAAACTTTTGCATGAAATTTCAAGATAGTCCTTCCAACCAATTTTAATTTGAAAATCGCTGACGTGGCAATTCAGCCATCACCTGTCGTCCTACATGGCACATCGCCACGTTAGCGAAATTGGGTGAAATGACTATAGTACTATCTCACTCAAAGGCTTATAACTAAATTGGAAAATTTAGGGCTGAATTAGCATTTGCACAATAAATTGAGGACTAATTGAACAATTTCTCCAAACAAATCCCTATTAAGAGCACTTAATAACCGTCACGTGACACTCGGTTAATAAAAAGCTCTTCCGACTATACCTATCATCGAATACTAATTACGGGTCCAGACGTCCGCCAATGAAAGTGATGTTGAAACTTGACACTTTGAATTGAGCCACAATAACGGTTTAGTTTTTATGAGTAGTTGTCTGTGGAATTGGAAAATGGGCAGAAGATTAATTGTTCATTTCCAATTGGTCACTTTTCAGCTAAAATCGAGAAAACCAAAAACCATCTAGGACCACCTCTTGTTGTTTGCAGGGAAAAGCACAGAGCATAGTTTAATATTGTGGGGTATTCGACAACAAAAGATAAAATAAAAAATCGTGGGGTGGTTTCTCGTGCATTACTTAATGGTGCATTTGTATTACCAAAAACTCAAGATTTGAAAAATACTTTCCAAAAAAATGATCGCTTGTATTGCTTACAAAATATATGTAATACAAAATATCTTGATCGCCCGTGAAAATAATTAGGCATAAGTTTTTTTTTTAAAGGTAAGATTTGTATTGAGTATGACAAAAAAACGCAACTTTACAAAAGCGAAACCCGACACCACAGAGGGGAACTTGCACTCATGGCGACATCAAGGATGTCACTAGAGGTTGTTGACACCTAAATTTTGATTTTTAGGAAATTCATTCATTTAATGTATAAAATGAGAGTTGGTCATAATTCTCGCAAAAATAAATTCTCATGCATTGCATATTTATCCAGCCATTTGCATAAAAATCAGAGCTAGGGTTTTAGTTCTGATAAAAAATAATTAAATCATTTTTCATGTCTATTTTTATGCACCATATCTGTATTTGTTTGGACTATCGGCAAGGGATTTGAGCTCAAATAAATCCATTTAAATAATTAAGGCTTTTTAATTAAATGTCCATTATTTCGAGAAAGCCTTAATTAGAGCCCAAATTTGCGCGAATGAGCCCACGAAAGGGCAATCCTCGGCAGGCCCATGTCTTTTCCCCATGGCCAAATTTTTTAAGTATTTCGACCCGTTGGGATTTCACAAGATCAGAATTTTTTAATCGAGGTCAAAGATTAACTCTACCCCAACTAGTATTAGGGGATCTCTTGCACTATAAATACTAGCTTATGCCTTAGGGTTAGAGGAGGCCACTTTAATTGAATATGTGGTAGAAGCTCAGGAGGCCAATTCATTGTCATACACGGCAAAGAAAAATGAGAGAGAGGTCGGGGGAGAATAAACAGAGGAAAGAGACAAGATTTCGTGGGGGGCAAGCGGTGCTCTGCAGGTTCTTCATGCGGCAGTCTCTCATTGTGCTTGAGCCGTCCGGTAGCTTCAATGGACCAAGGCTTTCACGCATGGACAGCCGAAAAAGGGAGTAGAAGCAAACCCTCTCGATGCTCCCTGGGGAAAGTCTGCAGAACAAAAAAAAAAAGGGCAAAAGAACAAGGAATTTCTTGTTCCTAGGGGTCACGTGTTGAAGTGCTGGTCCGCAAAGAGACAACCATCATCAAGGGAGGACGAGGATATCCTTCCAGTGGAGAACGTCCAAAAAAGAGAGAGACCCATAAATTTAAAGAATAAAGTCACTTTCTTTTTCTCTGCAGGTCATTCGTGTCTCATCATCAAGTTCTAGCAATTGCTTTCCTGGAACTTCTTTTGCAGGTGTCGCCTATCCACCCGATCGTGAGCCTCCATGCGTTGAGACGGGGCCATGGTTACGAGTCTCATAGATCATCCTCGCAACAAGCAACCATGCCAGTCAAATTCCTACCTATTCTGGTCTAACATCGAAGCCCTCGTTGTCCAGCCGCAAGCCGCCACTGTCCAGCCATATATCGAGGTCGATCAATTCGTATTTTATCACTATTTGATGGTCTGACGCAGCTATTATTTGTGCTAGATCAATCGGGGTATTCTTGGCATGAATCCAGCTCAAAAGGTGCTAACTTTGAGTAATTATTCAAGCTTACGCTTGTGCTGGAATTTAGCTTGAAAAAGGTAAGTTCCTAATCACTCGATTGCAACCCATGCTTACTTAATCGTCTGAATGCACGTTCATATGCTGTGATTTCGATGAATGTGTGTGAATTTGTGATTCTTGCATGAATCGATCATTATAACTGTCGATGCATGAGATTAAAATCGGAAGTTCCCTTTTTTGGGTGAAAAATCGATTAGTGACGCATAAACTTCTTAATGGTCGAATTTTTCATGTGCAACAATATGATCGAAATTTTGATTTGAGTTCTCATGTTGATTGTCTTCAAATTGATTGGGTCGGGTGTTTGTTCGTTATCTCATTGCTTGGTGGTCAAATATTTTGATGGTGATGCCGAACTCTATCATGTGTTGGATGGTTGGATATGCAAGCTGATTGAATTGAGTGTTAGTCGTTATCCTATCTTGTTTCTCATGAATTTCTTTGGTGGAGATAGGATTCGAAATTGATTTGGTTCTATCCGAAACTAGGAATATTATCTAAAGCTTATCTTTTGAACCATTGAGATAATTCTCTAAAAGATTGAGAGTTTCGGATAAGATGTTTAATCTAATCGAAAACTTTGAGCTCAAATCCGAAAGTTAGAAAGCTATCCAAGATTAAATCTTTCCAAACCTTAAAGATAACTTTCTGAAAATCTAAAGATTCAAGATAAGTTTTCATCCAAATTAAGATATCTTTTAAAATTCTGAAGATTATCTAAAATTCTCTGAAAATATTAAGAGATAATCTTTCTTAATTTTAAAGATGTGAAATCCTTGGTAGATAGGGGCTTATTCCCTTGACAATTTCGACCGCTCTAGGTGGTCCTTGAATTTTTAAATATTTGCACATCTTTAAACAAACATGCCTATAATATATGCTCCCCATGTGCCTAGTCCCTTCGGAAAATTAAATCATTTGCCTTACCCATGATCTTATGGGGTGGGATATGGTTTAGTATAAGGCTCCGTATTCTTTCCCTCTGGCAAGAGGGACGCTGTCGTCTTATACACGTACTCGCATATTGATTCGAATCTTCGAGGATGTAGCGTTAAAAATTCTACTCTAATCCGAATCTTCGGAAATGAGTGAATTATCGGAAATTCAGATATCAAGGTATATTATGGGCATTCTTGTTTAATTTTGTTCAAATCCTTTTTTTTAAGAAAATCGAAAAACTCAAAAAAAAAGTAAAGAAAAACAGAAAACACAAAAAAGAAAACATTTCAAGTCACATAAATCAATCAGAAAAAGGCATTGTCATGAAATTGGTACCGAAATGGCATTAATTAATTTTTAATCAATGTAACCAAGTCCCCGAACTCACTATCTCTGGTTCGTAGAAATAAAATAGTTCTCCCGCTATTTTATTTAGGTTTCTAATCAACCTACCAAGAAATGATTAGTGGCGGCTCCTAAATTAAAAATCATTTCAGTAAAACCTAAGTTGCGAATTGGTTGGACTTGGGAGAGTCCAAATTAGGTTAGTCAACTTAATTGACCTAATAATCCATTAACCTAATTTTTTAGGTCGCGACAGCTTGGCGACTCCGCTGGGGACTAAATTTTAATTTTCCAAAAAATAAAAGGTGAACTGAACTCCATGCGAATTTCTCGGAAGTTAACATTAATTTTCGAATCAAATTTAGGTCACCTATAATCTTCGGAGAATTAAACTTTTTGTGGACTTAAGCCGTTGATTTTCATGATCTATCCCTCGATTGATCGATTGTGAATTTTTTCCCGATCCTTGAATTCATGGATTGTGATTTGCCCTAACTCCTCTTAGGTGTTAAATGCTTTCGCAGGTTATGTATATGTCATTTTCCTAACCTTTGTTTTACAGGGTCGTTAGTTTATTTCATTGTTTTTCTAAGATGCTGTGATTGAGTGAATTAAATTGTTGCGCATGACTCATGACATTGCATTGGACCTAAAATGCTAGATGAACCTAGGATGGTGTCTGGATAAGGATATGCCTAGCCTCAGGATGGAGGAATGGACGTTCTTACGTTCGACCCCGACTACGTTAAGATTCCCCGTTCAAGGCCTGAATCTGCGGGCACGAGGGGTTTTCGTTAACGTCCCCAAAGCTTTAAAAGGGTTACATACGGCTTTAATCGTCAGGTCAGATCTGCCCTTGAGAGCTCTTTAAAAACTTGGCTAATAAAGCATGCATCAATGTCATTCTGCTTGTCTTTGAACCCATGATCGTCATTTTTGGCACATGTATTTTTCCTGTATACTTTCTGAGTCGGTCCATGGCAAATTAGGTTTTTCCTCATGGTCATGTCATTGTAATTATATTTTTCATCCCTAGGTCTCTTCTTTAGGAATTTGTTTTTCGGATTTTATGGTTGTAATATCTTTATTGCTTTTTCAGTCAATAAATCAGTTTTGTTTTTATCCTGACCTCATTTATTTTTTCGAATTTTTCGACCATTTTTGAGTCAGTTCTTACTTTCGTGCATCAAATGGAAAATATTTACGGGCTTTTAAACTTTCGCGTCAAAATTTTTTTGGCCAATCCAATACATTTTCCATTTTTTTACGGAATTAATGGTCAAGATGGAGCAGGCTGGAATTTCACACATTTTCTGACTCCAGAAATCATTTCGGGATTCATCACCAGTAAATGGGCTCATTCATCAAATCATGAAACATGAAAGTTGTGGGATGGGTTTTGAACTAATGGGCTGCAAATTTTTGAACCTTTATTCATATTTTTAAGGGTCCATTCACTCTCCAACCAAAAACCGGACAAAGCAGTTTTTTGAACGAAATTCTTCTAAAGATGCATTGAACTGAATTGATCCGTCCATTTCTAGTCCGGGCCTGAACATGGAAGTTGTTCAACACCCTCTTGGTCATAAGCCCGTAAATTTTCACATTATTTTGGCCAGCTGATGATTTTTGACGAATTTTTTTTCAATGGTGGATGAAACTGGAATTTTCTGAAAAGAAATTTTGATGCCACATGTACACTCTCATCTTTGTCGACGAGTCGTACTTAGATGAAAAGAGTCTGGGAACCAGTCATGAAATGAACTTCTATCAATTTCATGTTTATTGCATTCCTATTTCAAAAGGTTGACCATGATTCGTCGAAGATCATCCATTCGTACAAGGTCCAAGACAAAGCTAGCCAGTCAATTGAACATTGAGACGTTTGGGAAGCATGAGAGAAAGGGTGAAATGGCCTTCGTTTGAATCGAGCCCCTCTAGACAAATCTTTGCACCCATTACATCTGAGCAGTGGTGCCTCAATTCGAGTCCAATCCCCCTATTCCTTCGATGATGCCAAAGGGAGAATATTGACCAGGACGACTACACCGAGCACACTACATCCATCACGTCCATGATGACCTCTTCCCGGCTTCACATGTTAAGCAGGAACTCCGGATAGCGCTGTGCCATCACCTCAAGCTTGACATCGGATGGACAAAAGTTTTTTCCACTCCATTTGATTATCTTCTGGTCACGAATTACTTGAGAGCTTGCAATGGAGACGAGCACCAGCCTGAATGATTGAGCCTTTAATTTCATGCACATCCCTTCTATGGGATATTTCCTGATGTCTACATATCTAAGTGCATTTTCAATTTTAGAGTCAAGTTTATCCCTTTTGGGAACATTTGCGTTTCTTTTTCAATAAGATGTAATTCATTGATTTCACGTCAATAAAATTACAGATGTTTTTCATTAAATTTTGGAACCTTGATGAGGCATCCCAAACTGACCCGATGACGATAACCAGCGATCAATCTATCATCTATGGTAAGCACTGAGGGTTGGGCTTCTCAAGAATTCTTTAAACAAACATGCCTATAATATATGCTCCCCATGTGCCTAGTCCCTTCGGAAAATTAAATCATTTGCTTTACCCATGATCTTATGGGGTGGGATATGGTTTAGTATAAGGCTCCGTATTCTTTCCCTCTGGCAAGAGGGACGCTGTCGTATTATACACGTACTCGCATATTGATTCGAATCTTCGAGGATGTAACGTTAAAAATTCTACTCTAATCCGAATCTTCGGAAATGAGTGAATTATCGGAAATTCGGATATCAAGGTATATTATGGGCATTCTTGTTTAATTTTGTTCAAATCCTTTTTTTTAAGAAAATTTAAAAACTCAAAAAAAAAAGTAAAGAAAAACAGAAAACACAAAAAAGAAAACATTTCAAGTCACATAAATCAATCAGAAAAAGGCATTGTCATGAAATTGGTACCGAAATGGCATTAATTAATTTTTAATCAATGTAACCAAGTCCCCGAACTCACTATCTCTGGTTCGTAGAAATAAAATAGTTCTCCTGCTATTTTATTTAGGTTTCTAATCGACCTACCAAGAAATGATTAGTGGCGGCTCCTAAATTAAAAATCATTTCAGTAAAACCTAAGTTGCGAATTGGTTGGACTTGGGAGAGTCCAAATTAGGTTAGTCAACTTAATTGACCTAATAATCCATTAACCTAGGTCGCGACAGAGGTACAAGGGTGTCGTGGGTTCAAAAGGGGCTGGTAACCCTGCGAGCAGAAAAAAGAGAGGAAAAAAGAAAAGGGCTTATCTATAACCAGCTTTTGAATATGCTTTTTCAATGCCAGTAAACAAAGGTCTAATTACGGAAGAGAATATGGTTTCTTTTTGTTCAGATAATGTGGCACATGGCGCCAAAAGAGAAACATGCAATAGCTTGATAGAAATGCTTGCCTTTGATGTGCTTCATGGCCCACTGAAGATTATCCATGCAACAGGGATTTCGCCAAGCGAGATTGCACTTTGAAGCCCAGAACTGAGCGAAGGCTCCAGTGATACGACAACCAAAAAATAGATGGTCAACAGAGTCCGGTCGGCTATTACAAAAGGTACAAACACTATCTGAAATTCTATGGTAGTTTAGCAACAAAACCTGAGTTGGTAGTCTCTTCAACGTCATAAGCCAAAGGTGAAACGAATACCTAGGAGCGATAGCACGATCCCAAATGAAAGAGTTCCAAGGCACCTTCTGACCTCTATGTCGATTAGAATGCCAAGCAGTTGCATTCGAGAAAACTCCGGAAGGATCACCAAGCCAAACAAAATGGTTGTTTCTCTCGGGGATAAGAGATGGAAATGGCTCAGGCCAAGATGCGATGGCCAAAGATACTTGCGAGGGGTGGAAGGTTGTGGAAAGATAATCAGACACAGTAGCCTTCAGATAAATGCCCAACCGATATATACACACATCGGAGAAGAGCTTATAAAGAGGCCCTCTTTGAATAATTAGGCATAACTTATTGTCCATAAATTTAAATATTTTGCATTAACTAATTATTATAAGAGATATAACCAATCATTTTTCAGAAAATGTTTTTCAAATCTTGAATTTTCCAATGAAACGAACGCACCTTTGATGTATTCCTCGCGCACCAAGATATTCTCTCTCTCTCTCTCTCTCTCTCTCTCTCTCTCTCTCTCTCTCTCTCTCTCTCTCTCTCTCTCTCTCTCTCTCTCTCTCTCTCTCTCTCTCTCTCGTTAGGCTGCCTTCGATGATATGCTTTAGTTTGTGCTCTCGGTAGAGTGGAATATGGGCTTTTGTGGAACCTCATAAATTCAAATAATAGTTGGAAACTGATTTATTTTCTATTTTCCATCACATGCTATTATCTTTTAACAATTATGTGATACTATAGCACTAGATATGATAATCTTAATAGCGAAAGCTTGGATAACTTTTTTTATTTTATTTTTTCAAAAGATACGCAATAAGGTATCTTGAAACTCATGAATCGACAGTTTTCAGCTTTTAGATTTCAGAATGGCTTTCAAGAGCTTATAAAGTACGATTGTTTTTTTCTTTTCAAATATGAACTAAGATTGAAGTTTTGAACATCTGGAATTAATGAAATATTTTCCGGATTAGTGCAAGTGCAAGTACCGTAGTCACGTTGGAACCTGTACTACACCCAAGATAGAAAGTGCCAAGCTGCAACTTCGCATAATTTGCATGCACTTAAAACTATATCTTTTCAGCATGTGCCAATTAAACCAATTTGACTCTAATTTATTTTCACAATCCAATTTATATATATATGTCTAGGTATTTAAATCAAAATGTCTAGGTATTCGGTTCATAAATCCTATTTTTGGTGTGATTATAATCTCGAAATTTCATTTGCAGGATACTTAAATTTTAAAGAATTTTAGGGGAATTACTTTTGAATTACCTATGTGGGCATTATATATACGTATATCATGATTTAGTCAGTCAAAGTACAAAAGTCATGACAAGAATTTTCGTGTGATCTTATTCACGATTTTCGTTTGACAGTACGCAAGAAGTGCGAGGAATTTTCCAAGAAAACGAGGGCGGCATTTATAAAGAAATCTGTCTTGGTTAGCACGCATGATGTTTATCGCAAGTCCAAGTCAACTATAGCATATTAAAAAAAAACTTTGCATTTTCTTCTGCTCGATATAAATATTAGTATTCCTTCGATCAACCTTCTCCTCCACATTTTCTAATCACTGTATCTCCACCCTTTCTCTCTCTCTCTCTCTCTCTCTCTCTCACAGAAACACAGAACAGAAGCACAATGCACGACGTCGTAGTCCCAGAAGTGGTGCTGAGCTCGGGCGCGAGAATGCCACTGATCAGCATGGGCTGTGCGGCAAGCCCTCGGCCGCCGACTGACGTTTTGACTTCCATACTCCTGGAGGCCATCGAAGTCGGGTACCGCCATTTTGACACCGCCGCGTTGTACGGCACTGAGGAGGCGGTCGGCCGAGCTGTGGCCGAGGCCCTTGACCGGGGGCTCGTCGAGAGCCGCAACCAAATCTTCGTCACCACCAAGCTCTGGTGCACCGACGCCCATCCCGATCTCGTTCTTCCTGCCCTAAAGAAGTCTCTCCAGTAAATACATCATCAGTTCGCCTTCTCTCCTCCACTTTTTATACGGTAACCCTATAGTCCTGATCGCTAAGAAATTTTTTATGGCACTTGGTGTGTATTGATCTAAATAGGAGGCTAGGGTTAGAGTATGTGGATCTATATCTGATCCACTGGCCAGTGAGGCTGAAGGAAGGAACCGAAGGGTTCGATTTCAAGGGCAAGGTTCTGCCATTTGACATCAAGGGCACATGGGAAGCCATGGAAGAGTGCTCCAAGCTGGGTTTAGCCAAATCCATAGGTGTCAGCAACTTTGGCGCCAAGAAACTCTCTGATCTCCTCTTGCACGCCACCATCCCTCCTGCTGTTAACCAGGCAATTAGAAGAATACTACTCTATCTAATCTCTTCATTACTATTATAACCACGCCAAGATCTCGCTAGAAAAGTCGATAAATGAAGTTTTTTTAATTGATGGGTTAGTCATGATTTAGGTGGAGATGAACGCGGCATGGCAACAAGAGAAGCTGAGAGGGTATTGCAGAGAGAAGGGAATACAGGTGAGCGCATGGTCTCCATTAGGGGCGAACGGAGCGGCTTGGGGTTCATTAGGGGTTGTGGAGAGTCCTGTGCTCAAGGAGATTGCTATTGCCAGAGGAAAATCTGTGGCTCAGGTAATTTACTCTCTTCTCTTCTTGTGTTTTTCTTTTTTCTCCTTCTTTTTCCTCCATATTTTGGTGTCATTCCTGGGGCGAAAGATATCGACAATCTAGTTGATGGAATCTTAACAAAAAAATTAAGATTCTTGCCATTTTCAGGAAGCATAGTTTTAGAAGCTCTTTCCTCAGAAAATTGCACAGGAAAGACAACCAGTGGCTGTACTTTGTAGCTCTAACCTTTTGTCCCCTCCATGCATGTCCCCGTCAGTCGACGGTGTCTCTCCATGAAATTTCTCGTAGAGACAAACAAAAAAATTGTGGTTGTGTAATAGCCAGAAAAGCACAAGACAAAAACTTAGGTGAACCCTCAGCTTCAGCAGCCATACAACGCAATTTCTTGTGTGCTCCTAGATTTCTTTTAGTCTTTGTCGTTTGGTGATTTCCGGATGACTTTTCTTGAACATCAAGTCATAAAACGAAAACGAAAGCTAAACAAAAGAATTCTTAGATAGAGCGCACCACCTTCCAGTGATTAAAAAATATTGATAGCAGGCCGTAGTGGCCAACTTTCGTCGTTAAGAAAAATAATTTGTTGACTTATTCAACCATTTATTCGATTAGGTCGCCCATTTCTCCCATTGCTATTCACAAATTAGCAATTTATTTCTTCTGTGGACCGGTAGGTATGTGCGCGCTTACGAGAACATGCGGTTCTCTTGTGAAGAATTATCCGTGTAGAACCAAAAAATTATCCAAAAAGTCCTAACCCTATTGCGATTCTACCAATTCAGCCCTAAACATTTTAATTTTGTCATTTGAGTCCTAAATCCTTTTCACGTTTTGCCGATTGAGTCCATCCGGCTGATTTTGGCCGAAAATTATTGACGTCAGTGTCGTCCTTCGTGACATAGCCGGCGCCAACGTGGATAATTTCTAGTAATGTTTTTATTTTTTATTTTTCGAAATTTTAAGGGTCGCCCTTTAATTAAGTACCAACGTACTATAAGGTCTTAATCATTGTCTGGTGTAACGAGAGAAAAAAGAACTCATAGTTGGTCTGCATGGGGATCACCTGCCTTAAAGCAGGTGACTTACCCCATCCCCACCCTCCATAAAATTTCCCCTCTATAAAAAGGGGGAATGGAGTGTGGGGATTCCCCTATCTTGGAAAAACTAAGGTAGGGGATCCGGATCTAGTTGCTAAACCCTACCTTAAGATAAGATTGAAATTATCGTTACAAAACATCTTCCAATCTCTCTTTCTATCTGCGTGCAATTAAGGGACGATAAAAAAAAACTTTAGCCAACATTCATAAATTCTAACCTGGTAGTCTGACAGTACTGTCAGTTATTTCTAACCACACGATAAACACACGGTGATGATGTATAAATCTCCGGTTGAGATTGCACCATCTCACGGAGTACTTTCAGGAAAGCATTTTTCTTTTCTTTTTTGACGAGGAATCTCATATAATAAGTAATAAGATAATCACGATTTATGAAATAGTCAATTAATTTCATGGATCGTGCGATTTGCTTTTTCCTTCTCCCAAATTTGCACACTATGCCTTATATTCATGCATGCACACATATAAAGGTTGCGCTGAGATGGATATATGAGCAAGGGGCGTGCGTGATCGTGAAGAGCTTCAACAAGGAGAGGATGAAGGAGAACCTTCAAATCCTAGAATGGGAACTTAGCCAGGAGGATTCGGACAAGATCAAGCTTCAGATTCCACAGAGAAGAGGATGCCCAGGTGACATGTACATTTCTGACGAGGGGCCTTACAAATCATTGGATGAGCTCTGGGATGGTGATGCTTGAGTGCCAACATCTTTTATAGTAGATAGGATGGAGTGTAACTCTTTGAGGATCTATTATCGATGATTATCGATCCGTATGAATCGAACCTCGTGTTTTCATAATCTATTTTTTCACGGTATATTTCTGAATATATCGAGCTAACAGCGAGCCTGACGAGGCGCCCGATAAATAGAAAGAATGCCACAGATCGGAAGCTTAGGCCCTACATGAAAACACTTCAAATTTCTCATTTCCCTGCCAGAAGTCAATCTGGCAGGGAAATGACTTCTGGTAGGATTGACTTCTGGTAGGAATTTCTACTTCTAGCAAGATTTTTTATTTCTGGCAATATTTTTGGCCGATTTTTAAAAGTAAATATTTTTTACTTCTCGGGCCGAGAAGTCATTCTCGGGGCGACCGACCGGCGGCCGGCACCGCCGCCGGCCGCCTCCGCCATCGAACTTGTTTTAAATAATGTTTCCAATATTATCTTTTTTAATCATTATCAAACGCATTTCTCTATCAGAAATCAACTTCCGAAACAGAAGCTGAAAATTCAACTTCTACTTCAAAGCAAAAGCTGGAAAAATCATTTCCCTGTCAGAAGCACTTCTCGGCCGAGAAGTGTTATCATGCACCACCTTAGGGTGCGCATGAGAACACTTCTGGCAGGGAAATTGATTTCTGGCAACAAGTTGATTTTTCATCTTCTCCTCAGAAACAGAAGTCGATTTTTCTATTTCTCGACCAGATTGAGTTCTGATCAAAGAAATTCGTTTGGTAACGATTAAAAATTTTTATTTTCGAAACATTATTAAAAAAATATTTGACAGGGGCGCACCGGCGACCGGCAACGGGCAGCCGGCGGCCGGCGACCGGCGGCGGGATGGCAGTCGACGACGATGGTCGACGATGGCGAGAATGACTTTTGGAGGCCAGAAGTAAACCAAAAATTTTTTTACTTCCCCAAGTTAACCAAAAAATCTTGTCAGAAGTAGAAAATCCTACCAAAAGTCAGTTTTTTTACCAAACGTATTTTTGCTTCGGATAGGATTTTACCAAACTAATTTCCCTGCCAGATCGACTTCTGACAGGGAAATGAAAAATTTGAAGTGTTTTCATTGGCATCCTTAGTTTGGAAATTTTTCCTTCGATACAGTAACTACGGGTGCCGCCATTGAGCGCCAATCACCGCCGCGATCCCGCTTCGGCGTTGCTTCTCTTCTACAGCTTTGCAACGGGGTCATGATCTCGGTTGGACCTCAAAATATTAAGAGCAATCAAATCACAAATAAATGAGATAAAGAGATTTCAACTGCTCCTTTGAAATTTTTATCATAAACTAATGGAAAGAAGCTTTTACTTTAGAAATATCCTCACTCACTGGCCGAGGAGAAGAAGCTCTCTACTCACGCGACCTCTCTCTCCCGACTCACTCACTGGCCGCGCCTTCTTGCGAAAGCTATATTTACAAAAAAAAAAAAAAAAAAATCATCTTCCCTGATAATATTGACGGCACAATCGCAACCGTAAATTCACACACCATCCCCGCATGTTTTGCATAAAGTACTCATTGATAATGATATCGTGTGGTCTAAGATAACTGACAGTATTGTCATACTGTCAGGTTAACAGCTTTTTTTTTAACTGTGGATTGACAACATGCTGTAAGCTACAAAAAATAGATTATAAATAATTAAAAATTATTGTGAAGTCTACTCCTTTAAGAATTTATGGCCCACATGTTATTCTTATAGTCATCAAAAAACTGTTATGATAGCAAAGTGATTAATGGATTCTTACTTTTGTCGGTGTTGTTCTTCCTGTTCAGCGAAACATCATGGGAAGAGAGAGAGAGCGCGAGCGTCAAGGTGCTTTCTATTGGAATATATAAATATTAAACCACGCCTTCTTCTAATAGCTTAAGCTTTTAGAGCAGTTGGCAAGTGGTCCCACAAAATCTTACATGGTATCAGAGTAGGAGGTCCTGAGTTCAAATCTTTCCAGACCCCTATTCAAATCTTTACAGGCCCCTATTTGCCTCCCCAATGAATTTGTCCACGCTTAGTACTAGGAAAAAGACCAAACTATGCGTGAGGGAGAGTGTTGGAATATATAAATATTAAACCACGCATTCTTCTAATAGCTTAAGCTTTTAGAGCAGTTGGCAAGTGGTCCCACAAAATCTTACACTTTCGACCGGTCACGAGGCCCGCCCGGGCCATTGAAGAAAAGGCTTGGACCAAAGTAAACCGAGCCGGTTGGAGCCTATGCCTAAATTCTTTATTGTTTACTAAGAACAAAAAAAGAAAAAAAAAATGAGGGACTACTCTAGGTATCATATTTTCTTCTGCGTGATATAAATATTAGTATTCCTTGGAAAAATCTTTACCTCCACATCGTTCAATAACTATATTTCCACCATCTCTCTCTCACATCGAGACAGAACAGAAGCACAACGCACTACGTCGTAGTCCCAGAAGTGGTGCTGAGTTCGGGCCATAAGATGCTCGCAGCTGCCGCCGGATGTGTTGGCTTCCATCCTCCTAGAGGCCATTGAAGTTGGGTACCGCCACTTCGACACTGCGGCATTGTACCGCACTGAGGAGGCGCTCAGCCGAGGCCCTAGACCGAGGCCTCGTCGAGAGCCGCAACCAGATCTTCATCACCACACAGCTCTGCAGGTGCGCCGACGCCCATCCCGATCTCGTTCTCGCCGCCCTAAAGAGGTCTCTCCAGTAAATACATCAATTCGCCTTCTCTCCTCCACTTTTTATTGGATGAATTGCCAGATTGACTACCTTTCCCTTTGTTATATATTATGTATGGCAGAATATACATATATTGCATGCATTTGGATTTTGGAGATTGGCGATTGCTTTCAGTATATTAAGCTAAGAAGTTAGTCGATTTTATGTCATTACCTTAACATATTACAGAACAACAACATAACATGTTCCATCTTGCATCTTGATCTTTTCCTCTCTTTTTTCTGGTGCGTCCATGGGTCGTGATGGTTTTTTTTTTTTATGGTACTTGGTAGGAGGCTGGGGATGGAGTATGTGGATCTGTATCTAATCCGCTGGCCAGTGAGACTGAAAGAAGGAACCGAAGGGTTCCATTTCAATGGCAAGATTTTGCCATTTGACATCAAGGGCACATGGGAAGGGAAGTCATGGAAGATTGCTCCAAGCTGGGCTTAGCCAAGTCCATTGGAGTGAGCAAACTCGGCACCAACAAGCTCTCTCAGCTCCTCCTACTAAGGATGTCAACGGGATGGGCCAGGCCAGGTCTCGGCCCTGCTCGAGCCGGCCCGAAGATGAACAGTACGGGCCGGATTTTTTTTCTTTTTTGTTTTGGAATCAAAATCAATTAACAAACCTAGCAAATGAAAGAATATAAAAAGAAAAAATTAAATTAAATTAAAAAGAAAATATGGGTATTAAAAAAAGCTGGGTGTCGGGCCGGCCCGGCCAGAAAGGCCCAAAAATTAACTGGCCGGCCCGCCCGACACAAGCCTTTTTGACACCCCTACCTCCTGCTGTCAGAAAAGATGATAAATAAAGCTTTTTTAAATTCATTAGTTAATCGTGATTTAGGTGAAGATGAACGAGGGATGGCAACAAGAGAAGCTAAGAGGATATTGCAGAGAGAAGGGAATACAGGTGAGCGCTGTTGGGAGCGCGCAGCGAAAATCCGATACTTTTTACCTGGGGAAATCACCAAGAGGGAGCCCAAGTCCGAGCCCCTCAATATATCCAGTTGGACTCTCATTTACTCAAAAGTTTAAGCCAATGAGTTATGGACCAACTTGATATATTAACTACTCAACACCACATTAATTCTCCAATATGAGACTTCTCTAACACAACTCACACGTGCATCCTAATAAGCGCATGGTCTCCATTGGGAGCGAACGGAGCTGCTTGGGGTTCATTAGCGGTCGTGGAGAGTCCCGTGCTCAAGGAGATTGCTATTGTCAAAGGAAAGTCTGTGCCTCAAGTATTATATTATCTTCTCTTCTTGTTTTTTTTCCCCTCTCTCTTCATTTCCTCCTAGTTTGGTGTCATTCTTGTGGCGAAAGAGATCGTTAATTGAGTTGATGGAATCCAAGAGAAAAATTAAGATTCTTGCCGTTTTCAGGAAGCTCTTTCCCCAGAAAATTGCATAGGAAAGACAACCAGCAGCTGTACTTTGTAGCTCTAACCTTTTGTCCCCTCCATGCATGTCCCTGTCGGTCTACGGTGTCTCTCTATAGAATACTCATCGAAAAAAAAAAAGGTGGTTTCTCGTGTTATTAGCCAAAAGCATAAGGCAAAATTTAGGTGAACCCTCAACTTCAGGAGCCATACAACAATACAATTCCTTGTGTACTCCTAGAATCCTTTTAGTCTTTCTTGTTTTGTGATTTCTGGATGGCTTTTCTTGAAGGCTCCCGCTAGCATGACAGTATTGTCATTATTTCTGACTGCACAATTTTTAGTGTTTTATGCAAAACACTCGGTAATAGTGTGTGGATCTACGGTCAGAAATAACTGACAGTACTGTTATACTATCATGTAAGCTTTTTTCTTTCTTGAATGTCAAGTCATAACGACAACGAAAGCTATACGAAAAGAATTATTAAATAGAGCGCAACACCTTCTAAAAGCTAAGTAGCATGAACACCAACACCGACTCGGGGACACGACACGATACGCCGACACGCCATTTCTCAAACATAGAAAAATCCGACACGTCGGGGACACGTTATATATTAAATATATAATATCATATATACACATAATAAATTATTATTTTTAGGATTATTTCAATCAAATTAATTTGATTCAAATTCATAAATAAATAGAAAGTTAAAAAAAAAGCCTTAGAATTGATCTCACATCGGTGATGATTAAGAGAGACAAAAACAAAATAACTTGAGAAGATTCGAGAATCCCACATTAGTGGTGAGTAAGAGGACAAATATGAAGTCACTTTAAAATGCCATGAATGAGACCTAGAGACTTACAATGTGAAGAAAGGAGCCCCACATTTGATGTCTAGTAAGAATAATAAGTACATTGACTCTTTAAATTGTCAAGAATGAGATATGAAGAATTATTTCTAATGTCTATTTGGCTAATGATGAAATGAATATATATATTTTTTTAGTGAAAAAGCTTTTTAAAATGCTCGACATGCGTGCCGCACAAGTGTCTGACGTGTTGACCAGGTGTCGAAAATCGACACGCGTTGACCACACGTGCCGGACACGGGTGTCGACCGTGTTGACCAAGTGTCGCAATGTCGACACGCGGTCAACGCAACCGACACGGGTGTCGGGAGGTGTCGGACGGGTGTCGGTGTCGGACACAGTGTCCGACACGACACTCTTACCTAGGAGGAGTGTCGGTGCTACATAGTCTAAAAGTCCTAAAACCTATTATAATTTTGCCAATTTAGCCTAAGATCTTTTAATTTTGCCATTTCGTCGGAAATCGTTGATGTGGTCATCATCGGGAAAAGTGTCCAAAAAGTTCTAAACCTATTACATGAGTGTCAATTTAGTTCTAAACCTTTTTTTGTGCTAATTCAGTCCTAAACCTTTTACATTGGTGTCAATTCAGTCCTAAACCTTTTATTGGTGTCAATTGAGTCTTAAACCTTTTGGATTTGTGTTAATTCAGCCTTAAAATTTTTGCGTTTATACAAATTGAGTCAATCCAATCAATTTTGACTCAAATCGCTAATGTAGACATCAATTATCCTACGTGGCATAGCCGCCACTAACGTCGACATTTTTTAAATATTATTTAAATTTTTTATTTTTTATTAATTTTTTGTTTTTAAACAAATCTATAAAATATTTAAAATAATATTTATCCACACAGCACCAGCCGTCCCACTTAGTACAATCGACATCCACGTTAGCGATTTTTAACCCAAATTAATCAAATTGACTCAATTTGTACAAATGTAAAAAGTCTTGAGACTGAATTGGCACCAATCTAAAAGGTTTAGGCCTTAATTGGCATTAATAAAAGGTTTAGGACTGAATTGGCATCAATGTAAAATTTTTAGGACTGAATTGACACTAAAAAAAGGTTTAAGACTGATAGGTTTTGGATTTTTTTTTTTTAACACTTTTTCCGGACCGCATCCGTCCTTTGTGGCACGCTGACACTCAAGTATGCAATTTTTAATAATATTTTTTAATTTTATTTTTAAGGGTCGCCCTTACGTCAAGTACCAACATACTGTAATGTCTTAATCATTGTCTGGTGTAATTATAGGGAAAGAACTCGTAGTTGGTCTAGTAACATTGCTAAACCCTACCTTAAGACAAGATTGAAATTATCATTATAAAACATTTTCCAATCTCTCTTTCTATACCCGTGCGATTAAGGGAGGATAAAAAAAAGTTTAGCCACAAATAATATTTTCTTTTCTGACGAGGGAGCCCTTATAATAAGTGATAGGGTAATCGTGATTTTATGAAATACTTGACTAATTCCATGAATCGCATGATTTGTTTTTGCTTATTTATCCAATTGCGTACTATACCTTGAATACATGTATACATATAAAGGTTGCACTGAGAAGGATATATGAGCAAGGGATGTGCGTGATAGTGAAGAGTTTCAACAAGGAGAGAATGAAAGAGAACCTACAAAACTTAGAATGGGGGCTTAGCAAAGAGGATAATCCACAGAACAGAGGATGTCCCAGTGACATGTTCATTTTTTGGAGGGGCCTTACAGACCATTGGATGAGCTCTGGGATGACGATGCTTGAAGTGCCTACTCTTTTATTAGTCTATATGATGGAGCTAACTCTATGGGGGATCTCTTGCCGATGATCATCAATCTATATAAATCGAACCTTGTATTTCCATTATTAGGATCTCTTATTTCGCACTATATTTCTGAATATATCATGTTATCAGCTAGGGGTGATCAGTTCTAACATGGGGGAGCTCCTACCTTGAAATCGGGGACTGCCGACCGATTTCCACACTCAGGTTATATAAAACCCTTCACCCTATACCAGACATTGTGAAACCGCTGTTGATTAGGAGTCCGAACATCTGCCATTTAAGTGGTCTCGAATCGTGAAACTTCAAGTCAAAAAATCGGCCCATGATGAAGTGGTCTTGAATCTTGATCACTTTGAGTGGAGCCACAATGAACGTGAGTTAACAGGTAGACATCATTGGAATTGGCATCTGTCAAGATGGAACCTTGTGAAGCAACCAAACGAGACCTCCGAATTCAATTTTGCCTCAAAAGAAGCCCTCTTCAGATTTCTGAGGGTGCGCGAATCGATTTGGTAAATTGGCAGAAGATTAGGGTCTGCATGGTAACCATTCTCATTCTCTGATTCTGATTCTGGAACAAAAAAAAATGAGAATCGCGTTTGATAACGCAAATAAAAGTGATTCTCATTCTGGACGAGATTCACTTTTAAAGCTTAAAAAAACAAAGCAGAAAAAAGTTGCTTCTTGAAAAAGAGCCACTTTTTAACTGAAGTCATTCTGAGATAAAACACACCTTCAATGTCGCCATCTTCCTCCGCACTCCCGACCTCCTCCAACCCGCAACCCCAACCCCACTCCTCCTCCTCCTCCTCTGCCGCCGCCGCCGCTTCCCCCACCACCGTCCCGACCCTCCGCGCCTTCCTCTCCCGCCTCTCCTCCTCCACCCGTGGCCTCTGGCCCGAGCTGCTCGATCACTCTGCCTTCTCTCGCCCCTAGTCCCTCTCCGACGCCGCTGCCTGCATCCACCGCAACGCCTCCTACTTCTGCGTCAACTACCTCGTCATCGCCATCCTCGTCCTCGCCCTCTCCCTAAGTGTGTGGATCATAGATGCATGTCCCTCAATTCACAAGTTCTTGCCGATCATGCTTGTTTTCTTTAAGGAAAGGCTGTTTAGAATGCAGGGGCCTGTTACTTTTTTGGATTAGTGGTTTCACTTTTGAATTCCTCTTTTTCTGTATTAAATGGGGTAAGTACTCTTAACTACAATGCTTCTAGAAAAAGAAATGTTATTTGGGCAGCACATTTGCTTGTTTGATCATGTTGCTGTTGGCTTGGTGTTTTTGGTCAGGGAATTGTTTCACATAGCTATGAATGACATAGAGCATGTCTTCAACATTGAATCCAGCCTTGTAAGTTGGGTGCAGGTGGATCTATTATTCTACAAAGAACCTGAGAAAGCGAAGCGACAAGAGGAGGATGAAGGTATTGTTGCAGGTGATTACGGGATCACTGATTATGCTGATTACATATTTATTTGACTTAAATGTAAAAAATTAGGAAGAGAATTAGAAACAGAAACTTTATGCAGTTATCAAACGCATTTCTCATTCAGGAACAGAAATGTTAGGTAGTTATCAAACGCTTTCTCATTCTCTAAAACTCATTCAGGAACAGAATCAGAAAAAGGCCATATTAATCAGAATCAGAAATCAGAACTAGAATGGTTACCATGCGCAACCTTAATTGCTCATCTCCAATTGGCCGCGTTTCAGCTAAAAAATCACAGACAACCAAGGACCATCTGGCATCACCCCCTTGTTGCTTTCATGGAAAGAGAAAAAATCAATAAATAATGAAACTCGTCAAGCAACTGCAACCAAATAAGCAGAGTGAATTTATCAATTAGTAATTTAGTAGGTCCTGCTTTCCTTGCAGTACTGCATTTACATTTAGGTGTACAAATCAATGAATCATAGAGCCTTCATTTTTTCGGTGGTGATCCTTATTAAGGTTTAGCTGCTTTCGGCCCGGCCTGATCTACGGACCCACCCCGGTGATTGAAGAAAAGGCCCAGACCAAAGACAGTTCGAACCTAGGTGCTTTCGGCCCGGCCTGATCTACGGACCCACCCCGGTGATTGAAGAAAAGGCCCAGACCGAAGACGGTTCGAACCTAGGCCTGAATCCGTTACTTTTTCTATCAAGAACAACAAAATGAGGGACTAGGACCAAAAAAGTCTTACCACTTACAAATCTACAAATTGATTCAGATGACTAAATTTCGTTCTGCCTCAATTTCAATGGGGCGTAACTACAGATCAGGGTAGCGTTAGGAACGCGTAATCACAATGGAAAAATCTCGTTCAGAGCCCGATGCGCTGGGACCAAATTCCAAGGCCATTTTTGGCCTCAAAAATCATTTTTCTGACATGTTTTCGACCAGTGTTCATAATTCCATCTGGACGCTACCAAGTAGCAGTAGGGCCAAAAGGACCTCAGGACATACTTATCAGGAAAAATCCATCTCAACATTCTCAGAAGCTAGATGATGGAAGTCCCCAACATGACCGCGTAACTGACATAAAAACATCAGGGGCGAAAAAAATAACCAGAGAAAAGCAACTTCTTCAAGCGCTCTCAGTAACATATATATAACAATCAAGCTGAACTATCCAAAGAGAGAAAATATATGTACAGTTCGCCAAAATTCCCCCAAAATGGCACCACATTCTTCCAACATACAAACCAGGATTTATAATTCGTCAGCCAAGGCAATAGACTCTTTCTCGCTAGAGTAAAGCAAGCAACATTCTACGGAGAATTTGCCATGGACACCAGCAATAGAGCTAAGCAAGTAAAGCTAACAGGTGCCATGACTTGGGCACAAGAACCAGCTGATGAATGTCTGACGCAACTATCCTCAAAATGCTCTAGATGCCTCACTCAACATCAGCAGGTACTCTATATGTCCGCATTATACGGATCTGCAGGGATGCAAAATTAAGAGAATGTGAGGTAGCCATCAAAGTAATTTCTATCCCGATGCAACTCAGAATTCTTAATTACTAGAGAGATCAGCTCCGCTGGTGCATAACCTTTCATTAAGTTATCACAGTAAAACTGCCGCATTATCATCCAAGAAAAAGGGAAAGCAAACATGAACTACGTGAATATAATTCCACTTTGCCAACATGAATATGCAACTAGAGCTTAGTTCATATAGCAACAAGCAATTCCATGTAGGCCTTGACATGACAATTACAGGGTCACTCCAAAGAGCCATAGATGAAGAACCTGCAGAACAGATCAAATCTCAAGCCCTATTCATCATAACCTTTCTCAAACAACATACATCATCCTTAGTGCCATGGAGGAACATATTCTCCATTGATTTTCATCTAACTTTCATTCAAATTTGTCGATTATTTTCAGCAGATACAAGCATCCGATACGGACCCCAATAAGTGCTACAATGCTCCTACTTTGGTAATGATATCGTCTGTAGAAACTCTAAGAACAACACACCAATGCTCATAATATCTAACTACAGTGAGATTTCTGTTATCAGCATCCAGCACGAGACCATAACCAGGACTTGTGTATTTATCATCTATTACCTGTGCAATGGCGAAAATTGCTTGCAAAATTCTAGCATAATCAGTCCCGAGCATTTGAATGACCATATCAGCAAGAAAGGTTCCCCACAGCCTGCATAGATTACGAGTAGAAACAGAGTAGCCAATAAATTCCAGAATGCTCAAGACAAACGATATGCCCTGAGTCTTCTAGCAGCTCCTTGAATTAATGACAAACATCAGCCATATCTCAAGTGAGGATGATTCCATACCTATGTTAACTTGCCAATTCTACGAGTATTTTAATCAAATAGCCAGCTCCACATTTTTTTGTCTTAACAATGATAAGGGACCTTTAAATTGTTGTTTGTTAGTAGACATCAATTTTATCTAAGCTCAAAAATTTCATGGCCAAGTTCCTTGGAATGCTAAAATTACTCTCAAACAGTACACCACCTGCTTCTCAATCAAGAAGTTCATAGATATCTGTGCAAAATGCATTTCAGAGAGCTCACTTATTGCCTAACAGTGATGCATCTCTAGTATGTTTACCAACAATTGTCAGTGAAATTGTTAAGTGAAAGTTCCTGATGAGAATATCCTAAGCCACATAAAATATTAATCTACCATTATGCATGAAAAATTAGTTGCCAGCAGATTATATATGCATACTTAGAAACCAACCAACTGATTAGATGGATTATATCTATGATTGAACCACCAATGCCACCTTCAATATGCAAGAGGGACATATTTAAAACTCATTTAAAAGGACACAAGAAATAATTAAGCAATCAAAGCCGCTCATAAATTCAAAGTAGTGTCCAAAGGAGGAGAATACATTGGACCAAGAAAAGACATCATTCTCCTCAAACCCAGATATCTTGATGCAGCACCAGCAAAACCCTGTAGAATCATTGCAATCAGCAAGAAGAATAGAAAAGAAAAGAAAATTAAAAGCAGAAGCCTCATGATGAATGTAGAAGACTGACTGGTCACATTTAGTCCTCTTTTAGCATTATCATACTCAGGGAAAATATTTTATCACGTCAACCTCAGAAAATGTCGAGCAACTCTACTAGGAAGGGTGCTTACCAGAAAACCTTCCTGTCTATTAATCCTTTATTTTTAAATTTTATTGAATGTTTTAGATATATAGAGGTCATTATGGAGCCTTCAGAGCAAGATCAGCGTTTTAGTATAGCTGCCGATCATAATGATCGGTAGGATGTCAAGATGGGAATAACTTAGTATTGAAGTTGTTGATGAGTCGAGATCTCTACGAAAATAAAAAAGAGGGGAATCTTACATCTCCAATCCAAGGGACCATACTGTGCAACAAAGTTGGTGTGGCGTCTGTTTGGAAACAAGGCAGCAGGTTCATAATTTATCGGTTTATGGAGCCTCTGCGGTAAGAGAAGTGTTTCTGATTCTATCATCTTTGCAGTTGATTAAATCTGCCTTGTTGAGCAGCTGATTGGTGTGCTTAGTTAGGGTTCATAATTGGCAACGAAAGCAATCTCTCTCTCAGACCACAATGTGAACTCTATTGTGTAATACCTCCTTGGTAAAGCTATTGTTTACACACCTACCTTTGATGGCTTATCGTCAGTGGGAGAAACCAACTCTTCCCAAATAGTCAATGCAGTACTACAAGCACAGATAACAACCTATACAAAAATTCTCTTTTACCAGCTGAAAGGAAAATTTCTATCGCTATGTGCCTTGCTAGTAATTGCCAAAACCAATCGCACAAAAACATAATCAAGAGTTGGCATTTGATGAAGTATCAATGGGGTAAATGATCATGCGTTTCTTGCAGTAAGATGACTCTTCAATGTGTGTGCAAATCCAAATGTCATCACCTTCTTTGCAACAAGCAATGCCGCACGTGATTCAAGATTTATAGCAGCCAACTGTCCCCCCTGTATACCAACAAACATGAAGAAATAAATATATCAGATTTTCAATCTCCTTGTTATTATTAGTTTAACCGCCATGCCATCAGCCCAAACAACACAATAAGTATTCATTAACTGCAGCGCAAATTCTTAATTTACTGGATCGTTTACAAAGCAAGTACTGAGACTTCAAGAAAATCATTCAATTATGAAGGAGACCCTCTGCATTCTCGCTGCATGCCTTGTCTTTGCATTGTCTTTGCATTTACCTTTTTTTTTAGCCACAATTGTTTATCCCATTGGAAGAAGGACAACGCTTCTTATGCACTTTCACTTCATTCACATATTTTCCACAAGCATCAGATCATCCAGTAACCCAATGAACAGGATGTGTATTCTATCTCCATGTCATGAGGACTTGATGAAGTTAATGACCACGTAAAATTCACCAAGCACTTACTTTCTTGATAACTTCCTTTCTTATATGATAGTTAGCAGCTTCTAAGAGGACTTTCCCCGATAATCTTCTTGCGATCTACCTTAAAGAAGAAACTAGGTTAAAAAATATTAAATGGATCTAGTGAAGTAAAGATTCTCAGGTGAATGGGTGCTCTTACCAGCTGATATATCTTTGCCAAAGTAATCAAACCTCCCCCCTAAAATATTGAAAAGGAGGAAAACAAAATTGAGTTGGTAGAAGTATGGAAGGACTTAAAGGATAAAGATTAAAGATCATGAAAGAAATGCAGGCATAAAAATGGGTAACAAAGAGTACCTTAAAAATCAGTGAACGGAGATCGCCTGCCCCGAATTTTGAAGCCGCAAAAGCTTGGACCTTTTGTTCATCAAATCCAAGTTCTAGGCTATCTTGCACATCAGAAGTTGCAGAGGATTCCCATAATGGCGGAGAAGTTCTAAATGCTTCACTACATAAAAAGCACCTTACTCTCATTAGAACTTTAAGAAAGCCAAGCAAAATCAACTAGAAGATGTCATCAACTAGGAGATGTCAAACACAATGTTGTAAACCAAAAAAAAATTACAAGAGACATGCAAATTGCATCTCTGGTACTTTGATGACACGCAATACATCCACAGTTTCCTGTCCCAATCCCAACAGAGAGAAGAGGGACGAGTCATCAAGGTTTCCCATACCATGAGCCTGCAGTTTAATCTAAACCGAGTACTGCTCCTGCCTTAGATTAGTGCAAAAAGGAACTAGCACTCTTCCATTAGTCGGTAGGTACAGTTTCAATCTTTGAAGGCACAAAAGCCACCTAACAGCTAACTATGATTTTTCTTCAATAAAACAGAAGTAGAGCAGACAAAATCCTTTTATTGTTTCACTAACTACTCAAACAAACAGTCACAACACAAGAGAATACGATACAACCCATGTGTTTAAACAAATCTATGAAATAGACATGCCATTGATCTCCCTTATCTCATAAGTGATTTACCTACCAAAAGGAGAACAATCTTCTCGTTACATACTATTCTGCAAGAAATTTATTCCACAGATATAGCTAGATAGAAAGAATACATCGAGTAATCTTGCAACAGATGTAGAAAGATTTCAGCTTCTAGGTCCTCGGTTGAAAGTTTAGTTGAGCAAGGAATGTTCAACTTTTTCCTCACAGAAAGCAAGACACTCCTGTATGAAGGCCTCCAACCTCTGGAAGGACATAACAACAATCGGGGATCAGCCATAGTGTGAGACCAATTTCTTTCTTCAGATTGTTCTAATAATGAAAATTGTAAAACATGAACTGACTTGAGACTTGAAGCTTCCCCAACCTGCCATTAGGGCACTGGATAAGCTACACTTATCTTTCATTGAAAATGTTAAAACTAGAAAGACAAGTTTTGCACATTAAAATATCTCTCAACGTGAAATTACTTCACTTTATACTTTTTCAATGTCATCGATATATAAATTTATCATACAAATTTACCTTAACAAAAACAGTATTTAAACAGTATAACTTCCCCTCAAATTTCAGTTTAAATATCAAGAACAAAATCATATGTGATTTTAATAAGTTACCTTAACACAGAACGAGCATCAGCAGCAAGATACATGAAACGTGATTCGAGAGCTGCCATAAAATTCTCCCTCTCTTGAAGATCTTCTCCAATCATTGCATAGTCCACATCTGCCTTATTCGTTATTGATTTCAACAGTGGACTGAAGTAGCTGAAAACCGATCAGAGACTGCCTCAAACATCTCATAGCTAGAAAAGATTAAACATCTATTGATACAGCTACTTGCATGCGCTTGTGCTTGCTCCATAATCTTTAACTCAGCTCCAACACAAGCAAACAAAGGGAATACCACAATGGTTAAGGTTTTATCTTGCAGAACCGACATATAAACTAATACACAAGATTAAATGCTCCACACCCCAATTTTACAGGCATGCCTTCTTAGTGCAGGACTGTGTCAATATCCCCACCGCAAACCCCACGTTTTCCAAATATTTGTTCAATTACCTCGGGCCAAAAAGGATTCTCTCAAGCTCATACAGCTCGGAGTCCGTGGCCAGTTCAAGCACCGACCGCAGCTCCGGATCATACCCGCCTACAAAGAACAAACCATTCAAATCCTCATTTCACCAATCAAAACCAGAATTCCCAACAAAAACGCAAAACAAACAGAAACAAAACCCGCACTCCGCCCATCGCTCGAAACAGCCATGCGAGCAGCGTATGAAACCCCTAGACCGGCGCTGACCCTGCGAGCAGGCAACACTGAAACCTGCAAAATGCCTAATCAGTTCAACTCAGCTCGCGCCCGCATACCGGATTCTACACCGATTGCATTTAGCTGACAGCGATAGGCAGCATTTCGATGTCGACTACTTTATGAACAACGAGTAGAAGCGAAATCGCTGTTTCCATGCAGTGAAAATCTTTAGAATGGGCGAGACTTACGGAGAGTGCGGGCTTGGCGGTCTTCCCGGCGACCAGGGACGGGAAGTGAATGGCCGGAGCGAGAGCGGAAGCCGAAGCGGCGGCCATGGATGCCGAGTCGAGCTCGAATTTCAAGCGATTTGAGCACTTCAGTCTTGAGCCGCTCCTCTACTTCCGGCGACCAAAAAAGTTGGGCCCAGAAAAACGGCGCCTTGTGCGATGACGTGACATCAGCAGTCGCAACAATCTGGAAGGAGGAATGGGTCCCACAGGTTCATGTATATGTACGCGTATTTTTGCATGGTACGTGCGGGCGCGGCAACATGGGATGGTGCCAAAGCCTAAGATGATGGAACTTCACATTATAAGTTGCACATAGCAATAACATTTACACAAACTGTCCCCCTCTTTTGCAAGATCTTTTTTTTTTTCCGAGATACTTTTTCCAATTTCGTCCAAAACTACGCTTAGTTGACTTTATTTACTTGAAACACCTAAAACTTTCCTAATGTTCATACTTTTTTCATTTTTTCATTCTCTAAATATTTTTTACAATTCGGGCTATATTTCTCCGATTCGAAACGAGTCAACATAGTTTAGATGTTCGACCAAAAAAAAAACACAATTTAAATGGGATATGAAATGTTACGTCCTAACTTTTTCGGAGCCACAGATGCAATGTAAATGAGTACATAAAGCAAGCAGCAGATCAAACTAAGACCCATTGCAATTCGAATCATTGTACCACATCGGCATGATATGTGTGTTGCCTTTCAATTGTTTGAACAAGTAAGATAGCAATTCCCCTCTTTCAGTAAGCACCACGTAGAGATGCACGGTTCAACAAAATCGCCGGTTCCGGTTCCGCCAAATGGTGGAATCGGACCGTTCCGAGCCGGTTCATGTTCCGAACTTTTAATTTTATTTTATTATTAATTAAAAATTATAATTAAATTGTGCATAGTAAACAAATTTAAAAAAAATGAAGAATGGACTTGAACTTAATGAATTATCATTAAGCGCCTACATATCATCTTGGGGATAGAAGAATCAAAGCCCATATAGTTCTCTTACCTTTGGTAACCCCAACTTACCCCATCCTCAATCATCGCTACCTGTTGTTGTGGTGGCGGTAGTATCTCCATAATCATCACTGAAGAATTCGTGTTCTCGATCCAGCTCTTGTTGTCGAAGCCTAGCCCTTGTCCAATCATCGACGCAAGCTTAAAACTCCACACTTTCCGGATTTAATCTTGAACGGCGGGAGTCCAAAATTAATCCTCCAGCACTAAATGCTTGTTCAACTGCCACTGTTGAAGAAGGGGTCGCTAATATTTGTCTTGCGATGAGGGAGAGAACTGAATATTGAATTGAATGGTTCTTCCACCACTCAAGAATCTTGAAATCTGCGATGTGTTCGAAATCACTAAACTCAAAATAAATTATTAAATAGTTTTCTAATTCGAAAATACTACATGTTGTCCCTCTTTATTTTTTTTTTTTTTGCTTACTCATGAGCATTTTATACCCTCTACCAAGTGAAATACATGTATTGCTTCGTGAGACACTATGCTGGATAGATTCACATCCACTGTCACTTAAACCATATTTACTACAAATTCATTATATAATTCTACTATAACTTTTTTAACATTTACTTGTATACTTTGAATATCTATTACTTCATTCAAATGTAAACAATCATAATAATCTAATAAATCATCTAATTTAGTACGTGGATCGAAAATAATACCAACTAAATAGACAAGAGAAATGTTCAAGTAATAATGCAATCATTTTTCTCGCATTACTAAAATACTAGAAGCTAATTCAGTAACTTTTTCACATTCATTAAAAATACTAGCAATGTTAACACACTCTATTAAAAATAAATGCGTAGTAGGATAATAAACACCAGATAAAATATTAGTAGAATCATTAAAAACTTTCAAAAAATCTAAAAAAAATTTGCAAACTTCCCAATGTTGCGGGAGCAAAGCAATATCGGGAACATTATTCGAAATAAATGAACATAATAAATCTTTGTAATCAAAAGTTTGTAGAAGCATCTCGTAGGTAGAATTCCAACGAGTCGGAATATCTTTTGGAAACCTTCTTGCCTTTCTCCCATTTTTTTTACAATATTTTCCCCACACTTTCATAAGTTGAAGACGGCTCCATAAATATCTAATTGCATTATTTATTGGCTGAAGAGATGTTGCAAAAACTCGTAAACCATCTTGAACACATAAATTCAAAACATGGCAAGCACATCTAATATGAAAAAATTATCCGCCAAAAGAGGGTTTACAAAGTTTTTCTAACTCAGGAATGGAAGCAGTATTTGCGGCGGCATTATCAAAACCAACTGAAAAAATTTTATCAATCAAATTAAATTCTTCTAAAACTTGCCTAATTAGTTTAATAAATATTATGGGCCGTATGCCTTTCAGGAAAAACTCGAAATGCAAGAAATCTTTTTTGAATAACCCAATCATCACATATCCAATGGCACGTAACACCCATATAAGAATTAATATTCCAAGAATTAGTCCAAATATCACTACCTATATGTACATGTCCATTGAATTCTTTAAAAAATCTGAACAATTTCTTTTTTTGTTTTGTATAAACATGTTCAAGTTCGCGTTTAAGAGTATTTCTCGAAACAGATGATGCTTGCGGAACTAACGCAGTATTTACCAAATATCTAAAATTAGGATTTTCACCAGTATTAAACGGAGCATGCTCAAGGGCAACATATTCAGCTAATGTTTCTTTGTAAAGTGCATTAGTGAAACGAAATAAAGGATGAGCGTTAGGATTGGCGAACCCGGGAATTTGTTGTTGGCTAGTGTCGATCCCCGCTTGCGTTGAATGTTTTTTCGTCACATGCCGACGAAATGTTCCATAGCCATCTCATTTACCAAGTTTGTATGTCTGCGGACAATATTTACAGCTTATATCAAACTTGCCTTCATTTTCATTACATACTTTGTTAAAGTGTAGCCATAAATCGAATTCTCAGCTCTTCCGTCCCGGCTCTTTTGCTATCGACGATTCTTCGACACCACGAGGACGAAGACTTTCTTGCGTTGGGACGCGCTCGACGTTGGGATTGGAAGCATCGTCGTCTTCCCAACATGCATATTCACGAGGATCATATTCATGAACGGGATAATCGGATTCTCCCATCTCGATCGGCATCAGGCTCTTTCTCTTTCCAGTATTTCTGCTTCCACTTGTCATTTATTGAGAAAATTGATCGAAAATTGAGAATTTAGAGAGAATAGCAGATTGAGAGAATTTGAGAGATTGAGACTTGAGAGTTGAGAGTATTAGAGAGAATTGAGAGAAATTCTGAGAAAAATAAATAGAGATTGAGGGGTATTTATAAATTTTTTATTTATTTTATTTTTTTCGCCTTCAGGCCGTTGGCTCTACCCCCAGACGGGGAAAGAGCCAAACGGCTCTTTCCGGAGGGTGGGGCCCACAAGGGGGGGCGGTTTTTTTTTTAAAATTGAAAGGGTCGGAACCGTGGACCCGGTCAACGGGCCGGTTCCGAATTCGGGTCCTATTTGGCCATGTCTAAGCACCAATATTAAGAGAGAAAGATCACTCCTAATTGCAAAAGTTAATGCATCAACCATATTCCAATAGTAAGAAGTTCAAACTCTTCCCAGGAAGCCACGTCACAGTAATCAGTTAAAAGTGACTCGATTGAAAGGTAATGGGGTGGATCAAGAAGAATAAAAGAAAGAAACAAGTCCATGCTACATAACACAAGGATTGGACGTAAGCATGTCCTTAAACTGCATCATCTAAGATCTCGTCTTGATCTCGGATCCTTTAGATATAAAGCAAAGTAGGGGTATTCCCCGTTAACAAGAAAGAAAAAGATGTATTAACAACAAAGAGATGACGGTGAGAAAGATAAATTTCACGTCAGCTTTAATTGGCTACTGCCGGGTAAGAATGTATAATAGCACCCCGCGCCTGAGATAAGTTATCGAAATTTCGACTCGTGCGATGTACCCTGATTAAAGACACTGTACGACGCAAAAGCCATCGCAATTGAACAAACTGGCCACGGACAAAATCTTTGTCGGGCAAAAACAACGGAAAAAAAATAGAAGTCCAAAAAAGAAAAGGAAAATTATATATTAACAAACTTAAAATAATATTAAAAATGTCCTCCTCAACATAACTAGATGGACTTAATTAATATAAATGCAAAAAGGTTAAGTACTAAATTAATACCGATGCAATAAGTCTGAGGGCTCTTTTTGGAACTTTTGTCCTTTTTTGATGTCGAGAGATAGGGAGAGAGGAGATCAAAAAATGTGTGTATCGCATAGTTCTTTGCAAGGAAAAGAAATTATACAAACTCCTTTGCGAGCAGTAAGCACAAAATATTCTAGGGGACACATGCTCTTCGATGCAAAATTTAGTAAAGGGAAGGAAAAGCCTGCTTGTTGCTTTGACTTTTGAGACACAGGCACTACAAAATTACGGTAGAAAATTCTCGCTACGTTGCCCCTACACATGGAGAAGGGATCGCGTACTCAACGATCTGGTGATGGAGCGGCTGCCTACTCGCACTTGATGGAGCGGTATATGTGGCGCACGAAGAGCAAAGCCGCGCGGAAACCTACTGTTCCCAGCATGAGGAAGAATCCGTAGCAGATGCACGCCATGTAGCCGAAGAAGAATGAAGTTTGCATGAAACCGGACATGTCAGATCTCGCATAGTAGTAGTAGAGGCAATAGGCATAGATAAATAAGCCAGTCGATCCACCGCAGAGAAAAGATCTGCCAACAAAGACCAATGGAGTCGATAAGTAGAAGGCAAACAGGAATCGTATCTTTTGCAGTAGAAAGTACACAATCCGATAAGGGTCTCCCATTGCCCCGAGAGAGTTGACTCAAAGCCAACCCTTCAACCCAGGAAAAACGCTTTCATATTTTTTGCATGCGCCTTTCACCTGAGCGGACTGGTAACTCGGACAAATTCAGCAAGAAAGTGACAATTACCCCCAAATCTACTAAGTTGATACAAGCCAATGTAACATGAGTGATATTCCTAACATGCGTCCTCCTATCTTGACAGCAAGTGAGCAATTGATGGAATACAATACTCCTGGAAATCCTTCGCCAAATGCAGTTTTAATTTGTTCCACTTGAAATAGAAAAGGTGGAACTAATCTACTTTACCCAACTGTGAAAGAGAGAAGGAATGAAAAAGAAGAATAACTACGAGAGAGTAACCAGCAAACAAAAAATCTGCAAGTGGAATTTTGCATACCTCCACCACCATTCATGGTCTTCAGCGGCAAGTTGGAAGTATGTCAATGCCACAGTTATGAAAGCAGTGACTATCAGGAGAATAATAAACACGATGAACAAGATGCTGTATATAGTGTAGATCCTATGACCCCAAACACTGGCAAAGATATAATAAAGTTCAATGTATATGGCACTGAATGGTAAGAATCCTGCCATTGCCATCTGAGGGATTGTCCCCCTATACCATGGCAATGATGGAATCTCTCTAGGATATTTGGTGGTCCGGCAAGGAGCCTGGAACTCAGCTTTGCTGTTCTTCCCAGCGATCCCACCTAATACCAGCAAAGGCGATGTCACAAGTGTCCATATGAGGACTATCACCACGATTGTGCCAAATGGAAGAGCAGCTGTAGCTGTATAAGCAATTGCAACGGTGTTCAGGAAGCAGAACGTGAGGAAGAGAGGCCCACAGAAAAGGCATCCGGTCAACAATAAATTCCTAACCTGTTACATGAGAAGACTGAAGTCAGTAGTAGAAAAATGAGACCTTGGGCAATGACTCTAGGGGGAATTTGCTATGACATACCCAGTTAGTTCCTTCCAGCTGACAATAAAATGAGGTAGCAATGTAGCCAGCAATTCCAGATGTCAGTGCATAAATGACAACCAGTGCAGTAAACAGAGCCCCTCGGTTGTAAGGATAAAATACACCAACTAATGCCAGAATAAAGATGAACACAGTGCTGCCAAATGCAAGTAAATATCAATGAAGTGTTGCGCTATTTGATATATAAATAAACGTAACTTCCTAATGTACATAGTCATCTATGAAACAAAAACTGCATCTGGAGAATCAAGTTACTTACAGAGTAAACAGCTGGGTACCAGAACCAAGTGCAGCTGAAAACAGAGACTTGAATCTCGGGTACCTGAATACATCTCCGTGTATGTATTTCCATCCAGTCTCCTCAGCATCTTCAGCTGATTCTTCATCATGGGCATATCTGTTTTATTTGATACAAAAACAAACCCAGTGCTAAATTACACACGCTCCATATGACTATGTGAATAGAAGGCCAAAAACAAAATGCAACCAAGCAATGGAGAAACACATGAAAAGTGATTCTTACTTGACGAAATCATTCTTGAGAACTCGCATGAGTATTGTGGCAAGAAATCCAGTCAACAGAAGCACAGTCACGCATGAATTTATAATTGAAAACCAGTGTATCTCTAGATGATGAGGTAGAGAAGATGATTGCGAGTACTTATCCATCCTCTTCTCAAAAGGAGTATTGGTCTCTTTCCACTTGACCGTATACAGGAATTCAACATCAGTTTCTTTATCTTCTGTAAGGTCTACAAGGGCATTAGGGTCTGTTCGGACATTGATCTCAATAACACGGTCCTTGTTGTAAAAGATGTCAAAATGAATATGCTTGTAAAGGAAGTACTTGTACTCGCTGGGATCTTTTCCTTCCTTGTCAACTTTCCCTATGAAACCCCAGATAGGCAAGTCATCATAATACATCTGAAAGTAGTAGTCCTTAATGACTGCAGATCTGAATCGTGCTACTTCTTCTTTTGAGAGTTTTTTCTTGCAAATGACCTCAGACTCCTTATCCTTCATGAAGTCTAGCTTGTATGGTGCACTGACAAGGCGATCCCCATTTAGTACTTCACCAAGGGCCTCCTTTTTCTCTTTCAAATGAGCTGCAATACATGTCAGCCTCGCAAATCAAATCAGAAATCACATCATAAAACTTTTCCAGACGAGCAGAAAACAACCAAAAGAACAATCACAAACCCGGAATGCAGAATGGAAGATCGAAATAGCGGTAAGTTTCACTGCATGAAAAGGATAGACTGGCATTAGCTCATACGATATTGAGAAAATTCTTCAAACTCAATTATGCTGCATTCAGACAAGAACTAGAAATAAGAAATGTGTATACAGCTGGACATGGAAATTCGCTGACCCGAAAAAAGGAGAACTAAAAGATTTTCGTAGCTGATCTAGCTTTTACTTAACGTAGGTGAGAAACTATAGAGCACTGAAAAAAGCCAGGAGATGGTGAAGGCTTAAAATAACATGCCCAAGTAACTAGATCCAGCTCTAAAATCGGATAGACAACTGAAAGCAACTATTCCACTGATCTAATGATGCAAACAAGACACCATCGCCACATCAAAAGAGACGGCAACTACAGTAATGCCGACCACTTCGCCACTATGGCACGAAGAAGTATCAATTGCAAGCGAACGGCGCAAAACCTCTCTCTAATTTGCCCACGAGCCATCGCCGGAAACCAAATTTCAAACTTAAAATAGCGTCTCCATTACCATTTTACTAAATCATCAGAAAGCCCACCGAATTTCAAAATCTCACACTTCCGGCACGTACTGACGCTCTCAATTCCGTCACCGAACCACGCTCCGAGCCAAATCCCACTCACCCGGATCCAACTCCGGCCCAAACACAAATCAGAAAACACCCGCCCAGATCCAACACACACCCGTGTCCAACCGAGCCACGAAACCACCAGAGATTCGGACGAGGAGCGACTCCCATCGGACTTACCTGGGATTGTGAAACGGCCCAACCTTGTTGGCGTAGAGAGGGACCGGCTCTCCCTCCTTGTACAGGTGATCGGAACCGTCCGATCTCGCCGGGGAACTGAACGAGGCAATCAGGACGGCGACGAGCAGCAGCACCGCCATTGGCATCCCCATTGTCTCTCCCCTTCTCGCAGAGAACTTATCAGACACCCAGTGTGAGAGATAGAGAGAGAGAGAGAGAGAGAGAGATCTCGGGCTGGTTCTCTGATTCGGTGCTGTTTTTATCTGTGGGTGGGGGGGGGGGGGGGGGGGGGGGGGAGGAAATGGCAGTGGACGTACGTCGGATTTGGAAGAGAGAGAGCTTGGCTGTTTGGTGAGTTATGAGAAATACACAAAAAAAAATGAAAAAAAAAATCAAGCTATTAATTAAAGAATAATTGATGGTCAGATTTGAGAGAGATGGGGTGCCCGTCGAGAGGAGTGATGCTTCAACTGCGGCCTTTCGCGGAGTCGTTTTCTTTCTTTTCATTTTCATTTTTTTGTTTTTATTCTTTATTTCTTCTTTCTGGGTTTTTTTTTTTTTTTCCCTTACGTGCCACCGACGTTTTCCATGCCACCTCTGAGGCTGGGAGGGCGCATGTCACGTCACGCGGCTGTCGCATTTCGCATTACAAGACATGTGAGGGAAGAATTCTCAAGTCCCTTTCCTTTTTTCCTTTTTTCTTTTTCCCAAGGCATAAGTGAGATTGGCGAGAATGCATTTCGTGAGATTGGCCAATATCACGTGAATATGATTAACGAAAGGAAAATCAGTTAATTAAAGAGATGAATATTTTCTCTAATTCTTGCTTCTTCTTCTTCTTTTTTTGTTCTGAAATACTTGTTCCGTTTTGTCTTGGCTGATACCGGTGGTCCCCGGTCGGCCGGACAGTTAAAAGATATAGGGGTGGTCCGGGGTCTCGGTCCTTCGAGAATTGGAGGTACTTCGGACGCACGCGAACCGACTTGAAAGCAAAAAAAAAAAAACCCGTCTAAGTAATTCCCCCTTAAGTGCGAGATTACGTGGTCAACGCCTTGGGAACATCGCCTGTGGATCTGATTATGCCGCGCCACGTCGATTCGAGACTCGTCTCGGGACCCAACACGGAGAGGTTTAGACCTTAATCATCGGCCTAATCACGATCTCAAGTCAATATCGTAGGAGTCCAAGGCTCGCCTAACGAAATCTCGACGCAAGCAAAGTCGCCCGAACCTAAAAGCGCCAACCCAATTGACTGCTTCTACTACAAGGAATTGAACTAGCGAAAGCAAAAAATGTGATGGTTTTGGTCAGGATTTACAACGACCCGAGAACAAAAAAATTCGTAGACTCGAGTCTCCATCAGCTCCCATCATGGGCCATGGCCATCTTCTATCTGGGTGGGCCCGAGCGCACACCCGCCGAGCTCTTCCAACGACTCTGACGCATCACCAGCCGTCCGATCCTCGCCCCCCTCCGTCGCTGCCGTCGATCAGTACACCGAGCGCGGGGCCAGGGGAGAGGGACCCAAACTGGAGGTGCGAGAATGGCAGGAACAAGCTGTGCACGACGACCCTCGCGTTCCTGATCACCTCCGGGATCTTGAGGCGCGCGCCGTTGATCTGAACCGTCCCCCCGGCGGGCGTACCCGAGCTCGTCACCACCAGATCCTGCCCTTCCTCCATCGTCCCCAGCGTGGACCCCACTGCGAGGTTCTGGAGGTCGTCCCCCGCGAGGTACCGGTCCGGCACGATGTGGAAGCTCACGTCGCCCGCGTAGTTGTGCGGGTCGGAGAATATGAAGTCGTCCTCCACCGCGAAGATCGTCGCGTTCTCGAGGGCGACCAGCTTGTTGAACTTCGCCTTCATCGCGAGCGCCAGGACGCCGTACCCGCCGCTCCGCAGCCGGAGCATGGCGTCCCGGAGCATCAGGCTCATGATCAGCGGAGGCGATCCGGCGAAGGCAGGAGGCGCCGCCTCGAACGACGGCCGCGGAGACACGTCGGTGCAGGAGGATTGCGAGAGGGGGGAGACGGGGCCGTGGAGGCCGTGGACGATCATGATGCCGTTGTCGAACAGGTCGGGCCGCGTAATCTCGGCGCCGCCGATGTATATCTTCGTGGCATTGGCGAAACGATCGGAGGCGGAGGTCACGTCGACGCAGTGGCGGGGGTTCATGGTCTCGATCTTGGTGCCAAAGGCGAGGCCCTGGAGGGTGGAGGTGGAGAAGAAGCCGGGGACGACGTGCTCAGCGAGGAGGCGGGGGAGGGGACAGGAGGCGCAGGAGTCGACGGAAGCATCGGAGGGGGCGAATATGGTGACGGGGCCGTTCCAGCGGGAGAGGGCGGGGTACTCGGAGAGGGCGGTACCGACGGAGATGGAGAGCTCCTGGAAGCCGAGGTGGGCGAGGATTTGCTCGAGGAGGGAGGCCGAGGAGAGGGGGAAGTCGCGGAACCGGGGGGAGCCGTCGTCTGTGAGTGACGGCGGTGGTGGAGTTGAGGCGGAGGGGAAGGAGAGAAAGGCGCCGTCGACGACGGTTGTGGAGGGGCAGAAGATGACGGAGAGGGTGAGGAATGCGACTTGCAGAGAGGGAGGGGCCATACTGCGATGGGCGTGCGTCGACGTGAGGAGTTGGAGAAGAAGGCTTAGCCAAGTGGAAGGAAATGCGCGAATCTTGTAGTGTTTTGAGTCTTATCAGAAAACAGAAACTCACTCTTTTGGCGCCCAGGCGGTTATCATTCACGCGCCAGAAAGATTGTGCAAATAAAGCAATTGTGTTTTGAGTTTACGGCGTCGTTTCCTGAAATTGGCACAACACCCCGAAGAGTTTCAGTTTCCCGCCAATTGAAGAGCCTGTGCACCGGATCATTCGACCGTACGGAGCGTCCACGCGCTCTCACACGCTCAAAATCAGTCACTTCTCGCTAACTGACTCGCTGAGGCGCTAACCGTCTCTTCATCTTCTCCAACGTACCACTTCTCCATCATAAATCCTACTGCTCACTCTCAAAATCAGTCACTTCTCTCTCTCTCTCTAGTTCCTTCTCGCTTCCTTAGCTATGGCGATCGAGTCTCTGCAGCTCTTCATCCTCATAGTAGCCATCTTCTTCTTCTCCCCCTCCGCAACCACGACCTCCATGGACGAAGCTCTCTTCGCCTCGTCGCCAGAGTCTCAAGCTCATCAGCAAGAGCTGATCCACGAGTCGCTCTCGCCGACCTCGCTCTTCGAGCCCATCCTCTCTCACCTCGGCTTCCACGACCTCGCCATGGCGGTCCCCTCGCTTACCGACTCGCCATTGTTCACGACGTGGAACGGACCTTCCACCCTCTTCGCTCCCTCCGATTCCTCCATCAAGTCCTGCGCCTCGTGCTCCATCCCTCGCATCCTCAGCGAGCACATCGTCCCGGGCCTCTTCAGTTTCAACTACCTCCAGAAGCTCGCCTTCGGCACCAAGGTCGAGACGATGAGCTCCGGCCGCTGCCTCACCGTCACTTCGGGCACTCATCAAGCAACCAACACCACCATAATCTTCATCAACGGCGTCGAGATCTCTCATCCCGACATGTTCAGCAACGGAGTCGTCGTCGTCCACGGCCTCGAAGGCTTCATCGCGCCACTGTCTCCTTTCTCCTGCAGCGTCGAGAAGATGACGTCTCTGGCGTTTCCGTTCCTGCCGCTGGTGTCCTCCTCTCCTTCGCCACTCATGCGCCTGATGCTGCGCGACGCGGTGCTGCGACTCCGGATCAGCGGATTCGGCATCCTAGCTCTCGCGATCAGGATCAAGTACGCCGAGCTGGTGAATCTCCAGAGCGCGACGATCTTCACCATGGACGATTTCTCGATTTTCACCGGCGCTCAGAGCTACGTCAGCAACGTGCGGTTCCACATCGTGCCGAACCGGTACCTCGCCATGGCCGACCTGGAGAGGCTTCCGTTGGGGACTCTGTTGCCGTCGCTGGAGAGAGGGCAGTATCTGGTGGTGACGACGGCAGGTCGAGGTGCGATGCTGAGGATCAACTACGTGAGGATGAAGAGCCCCGATGTGATGAAGAATCAGAACATCGTGGTGCATTCCTTGTTCCTGCCGTTCCCTCATCTTCACCCTGCGTCACTCCATGGTCTGGTCAACCGTCACAATCACATCGACGAGAACGTCGGCACAAATAACCAGAGTATGAAGGGCTCGTGTGCTGCTCTTGAGGAGCACGAAGGTTGCGAGGTGATTCCTCCATGAAATTTCCATGGCCTGTGACCCGTCTTTTTGCCACTTTCCGGTCATTTCTACTTTCCTGTTCCCGTCGATATTGATTCAGCCAGAATGTTTTCGGTTTCTCCGTCTCTTTTCTTTCTCTCTTATCGCGGACGTCTTTGAATCAGTTCGAATGGTGCGACTTGCTTCAATAAGATTGAACTGCTTACAGAAAAATGGATGGGTAACATCATATTGTGCTGCAAATCGTGAAAAACAGATGGCGTTGATGCCTTCTATTATCATTGCATGTGCTGGCAGTTTAATAATACCTTCCCATGAGCATCGTCGCAAACTTAATCACCAGAAAGAGTTCAAGTTCGACCAAAAACATCGGGCAAGGATCCTCTGCCTTACTTTTTTTTTTTTTTTAAGGCATCACATCCCCACCCTGGATTTTGCTTTTCCCCCCATATCACCCACATGGAAATGTCGAAAGAGCAGAAAACGCAGGCGAGCTACTATCACCTTAGCTGGGATCCCGAATTGGACAGGGATTACCACTAGAGGTGGCAATATGGGTCATTAACTTTTAAAAGGTTCACTAAAAATGAGTTAACAATGGGTCACACTTAAATCAATTTTCGACCCATATTGACCAATTTTCGACCCATATTGACCCACTTTCGACTCATAAGGACAACATCCTTCCACAAGTTACAAATGATCTCGGGACCGGGACCCGATCTCGGGGCCTAGTCCAGAGGTCGGGTTCAAGGGCCAGGGTGGGTTCCGGGATCGAGGGTGCCGGGGCCGGGTCTGGGGGCCGAGTCCAGGGGTGGGTCCGGGGCCGGGGCCAAGACCGGGTCCCGGGGCCGGGTCCGAGGCCGTGGCCGAGATCGAGTCCCGGGGCAGGGGCCGGGTCCAGGGCCGGGACCCAGGGCCGAGGTCGGGTCCCGGGTCCGGGGCCGGGTCCCGGGTTCGGGGCCGGGTCCCGAAGCCTAGGCCGGGGCCGGGGGCCAGGGCCCGGTCCGGGTCAGGGGCCGGGGCCGGGTCCGGGGCCCGGTCAGGGTCAGGGGCTGGGTCCGGGGCCGGGTCAGGGTCAGAGGCCGGGTCCCTGGGCCGGGGTCGAGTCCCGGGGCCGGGTCCGGGGTCGGGTCCGGGGCCGGGGCCGGGTCCCGAATCCGGGGCCGGGTCCCGAGGCCGGGGCCGGGTCCGGGTTCGGGGCCGGGGGCCGGGTCCGGGTTCGGGGCCGGGGCCGGGTCAGGGGCCGGGTCAGGGTCCAGGGCCAGGGCCGGGGCCGGGTCCCGAGACCGGGGCCGAGTCCAGGTCCAGGTCCGGGGCCGGGTCCGGGGCCGGGGCCGAGTCCGGGTCCGGGGCCAGGGCCGGGGCCGGGTCCGGGTCTGGGGCCGGGTCCCGGGTCCGGGGCCGGGGGCCGGGACCGGGTCCGGGGCCGGGGCCGGGGGCCGGGACCGGGTCCGGGTCCGGGGCGGGGACCGGGTCCGGGGCGGGGACTGGGGCCGGGGCCAGGCGGGGTTAGGGTCCGGGGGCTGGGTCCCGGTCTGGGCCGGGTCCGGGTCCGGGGCCGAGTCCCGGTCCCGGGGCCGGGGCCGAGTCCCGGGAGCGGGACCGGGGCCGGGGCGGGTCCCGTGGCCGGGGCCGGGTCCAGGTCCGGGTCCGTGGGCCGGGGCCGGGTCCGTGGGCCGGGTCCGGGGTCGGGTCCGGGTCCGGGGCCGGGGCCGGGTCCAGGGCTGGGTCCCGTGGCCGGGGCCGGGGCCGGGTCTGGGGTCGGGTCCCGAGTACGGCGCTGGGGGCCGGGACCGGGACCAGGTCCGGGGCAGGGTTCGGGGCCGGGGCCAGGCCGGGTTAGGGTCGGTGGGCCGGGTCTCGGTCTGGGCCGGGTCCTGGGTCCAGGGTCCGGTCTCGGGATCGTTCCCAGGTCCGAGGCAGGGGCCGGGGCCGAGTCCCGGGAGCTTGACCGGGACCGGGGCCGAGTCCCGGGTCCCGGGTCCGGGGCCAAGGCCGGGTCCCGAGGCGGGGGCCGGGTTCGGGGCCAAGGGCCGGGTCCAGGTCCAGGTCCAGGTCCGGGTCCGGGGCCAGGGCCGGGTCCCTGGGCCGGAGTCGAGTCCCGAGGCCGGGTCCGGGGACGGGTCCGGGTTCGAGGCCGGGTCCAGGTCTGGGGTCGGGTCCGGGGCCGGGGCCGGGTCCCGTGGCCGAGGCCGAGGCCGAGGCCGGATCCCGGGTCCAGGGCCGGGACCGGGCCCGGGTCCAGGGTAGGGTCCGGGGCCAGGCCGGGTTAGGGTCCGGGGGTCGAGTCCCGGTCTGGGCGGTGTCTCGATCTGGGCCGGGTCCGGATCCGTGTCCGGGGCCGGGTCTCGGGTCCGAGTCGGGGTCCGGGGCCGGGGCCGAGTCCCGGGAGCGGGACCGGGGCCGGGGCCGAGTCCCGGGACCGGGGCCGGGGTCGGGTCTCGGGATCGGGGCCGGGGCTGGGGGGCCTGGTCTGGGTCCCAGGGTCGGGGTCCCGGGGCCGGGGCCGTGACCAGTGCCAAGGCCGTGACCACGACCGGGACCGAGGTCAGGAACTATTTTAGTAATATTATTTTTAAAAAAAAATTGCTCTATTTTGGTAATACGGGTCAAAACGGGTTGGGCCGGATATGGGTCAGTCGCGGGTCGGGTCGGGTCGGGTTTTGGTCATTAAATATGGGTCAATATGGGTCGGACCATATTCGACCCGACCCGACCCACCCATTTGCCACCTCTAATTTACCACCAAATAAACCCATTAAACCAACCAAAATTGACTAACAAATATTTCACAAGCTATTACTACATAAGTTGAAAAGAATTATCACACATCATGTACAACTGATTCACGGTTTCCTCTTCCCACCAGTTAAAAACAAAGGAGGAACCTAACAATACATTTCGTGCAGAATTACACTTTCGCCGCTTCAAAATCTTCGATATAAGCTTTGCTTGGGAAGAGAACATGAACAAAATCAGGCACGGCTGATGCACGGCGTTTTGAGAAGGGCTTCAACCTCTTTGGAGACCCCCACGCACAAAACACAGTGGGAAGATCATCAATCTTGCCCATTCCTTATCATAAGAAACTTGGAAAATGTTCCACCAAAGCTCTAGTAATCTCGACACAGAGAACTCAAATTGCTCAAGAGGATATTGGTTCGTATGGATATGACAGCCACGGGTGCTTCAGAGCGTCGGCAGCGGTAGGGCGTTTCTTTGGATTTACCTCAAGTAGATGTGCGACAAAGTCAGTAAATCCTTGGTCCCCCATAGGCAATCGATGCCTTAAAGACGTCTTCTTTGGTATCAGATATTCCAATCTGTTGGAATCCTGAGAAATGCATCAAATTTATCTTAGATGATACGGATGCTCGCAAGATTAGGAAACAAAGCACATGGATCGTCGTGCTTGCCACCACAAGCACCATCCTATTTTGAACAAGCACACAATGAGAAATCACAGAATAGAGAACTGACATTACTAGGAACCTCATCACACCAGATAAACGCTACAGGATGCTAACCTATTACAGCATGACGAGCAAGAAACCGAACCAGCAACGGAAGGTGAATACCGTGATGAAGCTCTTTCAAAAAAAGGACCATGACTCAAGAAGACGGGGAAACAGTAATCAATATGATGACGGACGATGAATATGGACTCCTAGAGAACCGAACATTCCAAGCAGCAAAGCAATGTACATAGATGCTATCCCTGACAAAATTAAAGTGCAAATCTACTGTTTCATCCATGCAAGATGTACCCGCCTTCGTAAAAAGAGGGGAAATTGGCAAACATCACGGGTAGACATATTGATGTTGAGCTGATAATGCTGCTGCCAAATACATATGCCAAGTATTGTTTCCTTCCATTCTCCATCTTACATGATGTATAACCAAGAGAACCTTATGCAGGGTGCTAGAAGCATTTGAGCATTCAGCATAACAAAGTTTATTACCTGATTCCGCTCATACAGCATATGATTTTTTGTAAAGTATTTGTATGTGTCTCTTCCTTTCGCCAGCATGCCTTGATCAATGGGGCCAATAATCCCGATGACACGTGCAAGCAGTGTTGCGGGTGAATCATTTTGGAAGAGAACCTAATCAAAATGCCATACAAATTCAAATCAATCTGCCCCAGAGTCATAATAATGGTGCATACACCTATACCAGTGATAATTCACAATAAATGATGAGAAAGAATCACATTGAAATCAACCTGAAAGACAAATTCTAATTAGCGTCGCAAGCAAAAAGAGACTCAGACAATTACAAACTTTAAAGTGCGCAATCTCAATCCCACGTAAAAAAATGCAAAAAGAGAAATGCAACACATAAAATGTCTCCAAGCTACCAATAAGTTAGATTAATAGAAGAAACCACCAAAGGGCAAGTTTCAATGAGATATTACAATTCCAGCAATCCCACCAGTCAACTGACATAAAAATGACTAAATCACAAATAGCATACAGCTATCATTTGCCAAGCAAACCATAAAATAATGCAGCGCAATATCAAGAACCCAAATTTTTAGAGAGAGGCCAGTAGAGAAAAAATTAATGAGCAAGCACTAAATTGATTTAACTGAGTTGACAACACGTCAAAAGACATTCTTCAATGCACTTCCATAAAATGAAAATCTTTGATCGCACTCCACGGCAATTCAGCACCCAGTAGGCTAGAAACTTCTGAAGCTCTCAGCATTCATCGAATATCTCCCCAAAAAATGCTGGATTTCTTTGAGGCTCTCAAGTCACCACTGAAAACAGTCCATTGCTGCATTCCCAATCGACCATCCATTTCTCTAGAATTCTCCAGTTTTATAAATGGTTAATCGAAATCTTGTGGAAGGATCAATTTCCCATGTTGCACCTTCTTTGCATAAAAATCGCAGCCTTGCACACTTGTAGCAAATCACACATAGCGAAACTTTTACCAACACCTGTATCCTTGAGTAGTCAATGCAGCAACACAGCAGAGCTAGAGTTGTAGACAGCTGGTCTGCTTTCAGGCTTGAAAGAGATGCACTATTTGTTTTTGCAATTTGCATATGTTGAAAAGGATGTTAACTCTCTAAGTCATGGTTCACAACTTTTTCAGTTCAATATACGATAAACAACCCAATATTCACAGCGATGTTTTCATGAAAAAGCAGAAAGATCGCCATTCATTGCACATTTTCACACTCATCATGCTCAGAAGTTCTTGAAAGAAGGTATACAAGATCGCCTTTCACATCAAATTTCATAACATGAATTCAACACACAGCAGTTTAAAAAAAACCTCTATAAATCTAAATAGTTCCACGCATCAATGGGCTGGGGGAGGACTACGAAAGAAATATTGGTTGAAGAATAGAACTTACATTTCCAGTGCAAAGTTCTGCCAATATGCAGCCAAGTGACCATACGTCGATCTTCTTATCATATGACAGTCCCAGAATAACTTCCGGAGCCCGATAAGATCGTGACTGAACATAGGAGCATAAATGATCTGTTTCAAAACAACTACTCCCGAGATCAATGACCTTCACTTCGCATCTACTGTAGCTTTTTACCAATATGTTCTCAGGCTTGAGATCACAGTGGATGAGGCCAAGGCCATGCAAGAATTGAAGTGCTTCCAAACACTGAATAGTTATTGACTGGACAGATCATTACAACACTACATTAGGTTTCCACATTGAAACAAAACATGCTTTGGGAAGAAATAGCAAACTGCCAAACCTGCAATCTAGGCATAGTGAAGTAAACTTCCCCTCCAGACTCTCTATTGAATTTGTGAAACTCATATAAGTTTGCTTTAAGTAGTTCGCATACTATCAACAGATGCTCCTGCAAAGCAAGACAAGCTTCTTACATTAAGGAGCCTTTGGATTAATAACAAGCAGGTTAAATATGACCAAGGCAATGCAACAAATCTTAGTTATGATCTAATATAACCACCAAAGTTTTGCACGGCAAAATATGCATAGTTACCCTCGGGTAAGATCACCAACAAGGAATAAGTCGCTTAGTGCTTAAATAGCATTGAAGTGCCTGTAGTGGTAACCTATCAAGCATGCATGATGCAAGTACCACCGACTGCAGCTGGACTGTGACCTTCAAGCAGTAAGTAAGCTGGTAACTAGCATGAGGAACTAATTACATGCAAAGCAATAGCTCTAGGAAACATGGATCTTGTGCAGCAAAGGAACTTATTGATTACACGGAAAAATAGGCAGCTTACAATTTCAGTAACTGCTCCAATCTATAATTCACTTTCTTATTACTATTATTATCATTTTTGCCACTAATAATTGCCTATCTGAATTACCATAAAGAAGGAACAATATTCAGCCACTTGCATATTGTTCCCACGTACCCTCAATGCATCATGAGAGATATGGTTACGGTGGAAACACATTGACGTTCATTGAGAAACCAACATCTTCATCCTAGCACTAAAATATTGCTGCCAAACTTGTCTTACTTCTACAAGACAGATACTGTGTCAGTCAGCTACAGCCTCAAGTTACCATGCAGAAAATAATAGCAACTCAACAGACAAATCATGAATGACAAAAACATCAAGGCTCATAGTTCCCAGAAAACACTAACCCCACTATATCATTCATCAACACCAGTCTTGCTCCAATATCTAATAGTCGACAGCTTAAAACAAGAATCTCATATGTCCTTGAAAAAGATCGGAGCCATATTAGTTCCAAAGCATGTACTCTCCCTTTCTTTCTCTACCCAACCCCCGTAACCTAGTAAAATTTCCTCTTGAAGGCAATTATAAAGGTGTCATGCCGTCCCTCTACAAGAATGTTTGACACTAAACCTACGGACCAAACTAAAAATTCAACTTGGCAGAGAATAATAATGTAGTGAACAGAATCACTTAAGAAGAAAATTGTCTCTAGCACCAATGAAGTAATCAAGCGCTACTTCATGAAAGAACATCTTTCTTTTTCCACAAGGACATAACATAAAGGTAAGCAGAAAATTCCACTTACTCGGTAGTAAAAATAATCATACAAACGGAGGATGTGGTACTTGTCACCAGGATCATGCTTGTTGACGTACTTGAGAAGCTTTATTTCATCCAGGCTCTGATCAAAGAAGTCTTTGTTGTTTTTTATAATTTTAACACATACATCCATGCCTGTATGCAGATCATGAGCTTGTATGGCCTTACTAAATGCAGCAGAGCCAAGATATTCAGTGACATGATACCGCCCAGCGACGACTGAATTTAAAACAACATGAAAATTCTTGTCCTCCTCAAAGCCGGTTCTGAACATCAGAGAGGACGTCCATTCAGAAGTCAATTGACAACAAGCTTACCAATAATATGCGAATAACCATAATACTGACAAAACTTTAGGCTTCAAACTCTGATATTGACTTAAAGTCGTATAAATACTTTTAATGAAGAAAGGAAAAAGCAAAAGCAGGTAAAAGTAATACGTGCCTGTTTTTCCTGTGGACAATTTTCAGATTAAAAGTCTCAAATTCCTCTTCCTGAGCCTTGATTTGCCTTACTTGCTCCTGCACCGCAGCAGCTTCTTCATCCTCCAGGGATGCCACCGGGTCATCCTCTCTCGCACCTGGTTTTTCATCGTCTTCTTTCTTGATGCGGTCTCTTTCAGCATAACCATAATTCGATAGAGAGGATGGAGAAGAATCCGCTGATCTTATAGCATTCGCATTATCTTCATCTCTTGAACTTTTAACGGTGGAAGAGTCGCTGCTTTTCCTTTTCCATTTCGCTAGCATGTCATCAGCTCCCACGGAAGCGTTCAATCTCTGCTCAGCTACATGATTCACAACAGCATTGGAGTTCTCTGACCATAAGGATTTGCTAGAGCCAGCATGAAGCAACTGATCATCCCTCAACGGAGGAGGGAATGAAAAACCCCCTTCTATTTGACCCTTCACTTCTGTCTGTATGCTTTTGTCATTCCCAATGGAATATTGGTTGGGATCAAGCTTATACTTTCTTCTTTGTTCCCTGTTCAACCTCTTACTATAATTTTTATCTGCTTCACTTTTATAGTGTTTGGACGCAGATCCAACATCATGATCACGGAGGTAGTCTAAATCTCCTTCACTGCTGCCCCCAACTAAACTTTCCCGAACTTCACTACCAAAATCAGCAGCATCACTGTTGATGCCCACACCGATTGATCTAACAGAACCATGTTGATCATCATCAAGACATATATCATCCAGCTGCGGCCTCCCACAATCATTCAGAACCTTCTCATCCCCTAACATGATGAGTTCATCTGTTTGTGCGACAAAACCTTGCCACACAGGTTCCGCACGCATGAAATTCAGTTCTTCCTCATCCATCAGCTGCCCATCATATTGTGCGATTAAATCATTCTCCTCGTCCCTGCCATAAACTTCTCTCACTGACAGCCCCATCGGATCATCTGAAGCTGTAACTGGTTCCACGTTTTTTGATTGAAGAAATTGCTCCCCGGAGAAGTAAGAATCCTCCTCAGCAAAAGATTGATCGTCGTCCTCATCTTTAATTTGACCTCCTTCTTGCGGGTCAGGAACACTGCCATGGCCAGTTCCCTTCTCATTATCACTAGGATAGTCTATTTCATGGGCCAGAAACCAGGCCTCATCTTCAATAGGCTGCCTCATATATCCAACATCATCATCATCGTCATACTCGTCAGAATCCCAATACTCGTTCGGATAGTCAATAGACTCACTCAACCCATCTCCAATAGTTGCAAAACCTGAAACCAGATCAGATGTATCCTCTGCGATGCCATGACTTACAGATAGCCAATTGCCACCACCAAGCCTTTTCCCACCTAAATCATCAGTTTCAAAGCATTAACGACTTTAGCAGTTGTAACTGAAATGCAGATCTCTAGAACAGAAGACAAAACCCTGGAAGGAAAATACAGGGAGAGCAGTAAAGAGAGGCCATTTACAGATGCAAGCACGTCCTATACTACTGCCTACAACAGCGAAGCTTATAATTGGATGCAAGAAAATGAAAACTTGGCAACTAATGGCAAAATCAAAAGCCCTGAGAAAAGGAGCCCATCTTGACTTTGTACAGTAAGCATTCTATGCAAAGTGGCTGACCGCAAGGAAATTTGTCAATGAAGATTACCTGAAGAATTAATTTCTTGTCCCACGGGAACATCCAGAAATGACCCTATAAGGAACGTACTATCAATGCTCGCAAGCTTTGCGCTCATTCCATCGCGATCATACTTCTCTTCCCAATTGTTGGAAATGGACTTTTCCTCTGACTTGAGTTTGACCGGGGGCAACCTAGGTAGTTCTTCCTTTGAGTTCTCAGATGGAAATGGAAAACCTATGCCGCTAATATTCTTCTGATCAAAACCCCCTTGTGTCTTTCCAAAGTACAATCCTCTGCCAACCTCGTCTACCTGTTCCTTAATAGCCGCCCGAACATCATTCATCGTCTCTTTTTTCTTTCCTTCCTTTTTGTCGTGAGGAATGATAACGCCGTAATTGTTTGAAGTCTCCCCTTTGGTGAACGGAAAAACTGTTTTAATTGAACAATCTTTCCATGAGTCTGCCGATATAGATGCAGGATCCTCATTTCTAGACCATGGATTATCATCGGAAACACCCTTAGAGTAGGCATAGCTAACTTTTACTTGTTTGCCGACTTCCCTAGGTTCACCAAAGGGTTCAGAAAGGTTTTTGCTAGAACTGACAACCCATGCATTCTTTTCACCAGCAAATTTAACATCTTCTCTAGTAAAGACGTTAGTTTTTCCAGAATAGGGAGCCTCGCTATTGCAATATATCGGCTGTTCGGAGACCTTCAGATCAGACATGGTACAAGAACTACTGCAAACATCATTTTCATACAGATCTGAAGGCTCGTTGCTAGAATTAAATTTCCATGGCTGTAGATCACCCGAATTCTTTTCTGAACCTTTAGGGAAAGTAAAGCTCTTGTCGCGGTTACTCGACATCTCAACATGTTTGCTATGTTCGACCACAGTAGTCTTAGATCTGCTGTCTGGACCGTTTCTGACGATGCCATACTCTATTTCTTTCACGATGAGTTCCTCAGAAGCTTCACCACCATCTCGAGAGTTGGGGTCCTGATTCACGGCAGCTGGTTTCTCGCCGTTTTGTCCGCGCGGAAACTTGCCTGTGTCCTTCTCCTCGAATGTGAGGTTCTGAAGAAACCCATTCAAATCAGAGCGATTGTTGAGCTCACTGCGCAGAGCCGCCTCTGCTCGGGTGAACTTATTTCTTCGGAGAAAATCTAGAATCACGTCAAACGAGGCACCGTCAGCCATCGTAATGCACTTTAGCCCCAAGGCAGATCCTCCTACAGAAAATATCGATGGAAAGTCAGGAAGATATTGAAGTCAAGTTATAAACACATAACAAACACATTGACTCTACTTGTCGATATTATCAAAAACACAAGGACAGTTTCCCCATTGTAGAGTACAGACTGCAGATCAAACACCACAATCACGTCGAATTGAGTTTGAGCACTTACCTCGACTAAGCCAAGAAGTTCATCTTTGGCTCAGACCCTCATAAGTCCTGAACAATCAAAGAGAATACAGATGACTTCATATTCTCATCCTTCGTGTTTTCAACCAAACATATACGAACAACTTATTTCCGGATCCATTTGCAAATAAGAACCAACAAGGCAACAAAAATCCTCACTAGCCCCACCAAGAAACAAAAACAAAAATGAGATCTGCGCCACAGTGCTCGCCAAAACTCAAACTCGCACCACAGGCTACAGACTATATTACATCACCTAAGACTGTCAATAGCCGCCAAAACCCAGTTCAAGTCTCTCAAAAATCAAAACACAAGACTTAACGCCAGCTTTGCAATTTCCCCTTTATGACCCCTCAAAAACCCCGCCTCAAAGTGCCACTCCTTCCACTTTCCATAGCTTTATCGTTCCCACTCCACTTTACTCAACTTTCTCCACCCACATTTCCAAACCATTCAAAGCGCGGTCGCAGAGAGAGCGAGCACTCTCGAGACTCCAAATCCATCAGCACCGAGATCCACCCACCTACTCCACAAACCAAACCCTAGCAATCGAAACCCCTGCAACAACCAAGTCGATGGCAAAAGCCGCAAACAACGTCCAAAGACCCTAAAATCCGACGCAAAACCTCAAACTCGGACTCAAATAGCTCCCCCACCCCCAAAAAGGGCAAAAAAAAAAAACAACATGGATTCGTCGCGAGAGCACGAAACCATCTCACTTTGCAAAGATGAAGGGAGACTCAGGAAGAGAGGACTCACAGATCGGCGAAGGCCAGGCAGGCGAAGCGATCGAAGCCTCCTCGGATGCGGAATCCATTGCCGTCGTAATCACACAGAGATTGGCACCAACTACTATACAAACGACACTCGCGCAAATGGCCGAAAATGATGCAATTTGATTTTTAGCATCTGAATTTTGTTTATTTCCCCATTTAATTTGGATATTATAAACTAAAAAAAAAATTAAAAAATAGCTTTTCCAAGGCCTGCTTTCGGCCTGCAACACCTCACAGGCCTGCGGGGCTATAAAACTTTCAAAAAGAAAAAAAAAATGAGAAATCAAATGTAAAAAATTCGGGACAACAAAATAAATAAAATCTATGGGTTATTTTTCAGCAGTAAATGCGGGGGGGATTTTGATCGTGTGTGCTCGCACAGTTAGTGCGCCTGGTTTTCGCGAAACGTGTGACCGCATGATTTCTGCATCGTGATCTGCGACGGTTGGATCGAGCTTTGATCCGACGGCTGGGCGTGAAACTTCCCGTTCCTCCCAGGAGCTTTGGCTTTTTTTTTTTTTGCTTTTAGTTTTATATTAATGGCCGAGATTTGGCATTATGATTTGATTTTTCAAAAATGATTAATCCTTAGGTTTGGAATTATTATATCCGGATATTCCACTCGGGTTGTTCCTCGTCGGCCAATTGAAAAGGAGATGGTCAGCTCATCTTCGCCGTAAAAGATTCCAACAATTTGACACGAATAAAATTATTAAGAATCCCATATTTTAATTGTTTTTTCTTTGGTCGAACATATTTCAATTGTGTTTTTTTTTTGTCGAACATATTTTAATTGTTGACAAGCACTTTAAGAGCACTTATTAGATATCCAAATTAATAAAAATTGCTATTTTCAAAAGATATCCTAATTAAATATCGTGACTTATGGATAGGTTTTGATATGTATTCCGATGACGCATAATGGATCTTTGGTTTTGTCATAAGTCGCAAATAAAAAAAGAAAAGGTACGAGTCGAACTCGTCGGATCTTGGAGTACTGTTTGATTTGGAGTTTATGTGATTTCACCGTGCGAACATCGTGTTAAAGTCTGTGGACCATATTAAACAAATTACCCCGATATAGATATAGGTGAAGTCTTGTAATAAAAAAAAGGATTGTGACATAAATAGGCATAAATGGCCACTGAACATTGGTCCAATATATAACGTGTCTTTGAACTTTTAATTTATTCAATATGATCCACAATCCTTATTTAATATGCAACGTGGTCTCTGGATTATTAATTATTCAATGTGGACATAAAATTTTAGAAATATTTAATTTAGTCTCTCGATCGCAAAAAATATATATATTATACATTATCCTTTCATTAATTTAAGTACACGAACAATATTAAACATTTTCCTATAACTCGTACATTAAATTAAAAATGCGCAAAAAGTCCAAGGATCATATTGAATAATTTAAAAGTTCAATGACAATTCTGCACATCCTCTAAAGTTCACAAACAATGTTGAACAAATTAAAAGCTTATTGACCACATTGCACATTAGGCAAAAGTTCATAGATCATATTCCCTAATAAAAACGAGCGAGCATCATTGGTTCCTTGATGGTTTCTTGCACCAACATTCCATTCGAGATAGATCACTGTCAATAATTTTACACTCGGCGTGAGATTCATTTAAATCTTCGTGATGGTTTATTTTGTGAAAAACACTATGCTAGCAAATCATCATGTTCGAGGCCTGAAGTGAGATTTGGGGGGTGCATGACAACACTCCATAAATTGTTTATGGAACAAAAACCTATTTCTGGAATAGGTTTGGGACAGAAACTCGTTTGGTAACGCGATCCTAAGAAACTATTTATGGAAGAAAAAGTTATTCCAGAAATAGATTTGAAGCAGGAATGAGAAAAAAATATTTTTTCGATAAATAGAAATAAAAATAGAAATTTTCGTCGATGACCGATCCCGCCAATCGCACCTCGTCCCCTGCCACCGGTCGCCGGCAGCCGCCACCTCAGTCAAACAATTTATATTCTAGAATCAGAAATTTTATGCCGTTATCAAACACATTTTTTTTTATCAAAAACTCATTCAGAAATAAAAAAATAGAAAAAGCTATTTCTATTTCAAAAATTCATTCTTGAACAAAAATGTTGTCATGCGCACCTCGGAGTAATAACTCGGTGGTTTGACTTATGGGGTACCAATGAAAAAACGAGCTGAAAATTTCAAAATATTTTTTTAAGAAGAAAAAGGAGGGAAGAGTTTTAAATTCAACGTATCTTCCTTCCCATTTCCTTCCCCTATGGTCTCCCAACATAGCATAAAATGTAACGGTAGCGAATTTAATGTTGATCGGGGAAATTTTCATTTTTCACGACTTTCGAGCTTCTTTATGTTTCTACGTGATGGCAAGCTATTTTTGGCAAAACATGTCTTCACATGTCGTTCGCAGTTAAATATTCATTTTTCATCACATTTTCAGATCAGCCGCTTTGCTTTCGAGGCTTATCTATAATTGGAAACGAAAGAGTAAAATCGACAATTATGAAATTATTGTTAAATGTTAATTCAATCGATAACATCGGATTTATATATAAAAGGCTATCACATACCCATCTGCAAAACTGATTTATTAAGTAATACAACATATTTCGACAAAAAAGGAAGAAGTAATGCTGCATATAGCAACTAGGCTAATAGATGGGCACCTTTGCAGGCTAACAACATAAGTCGCATCACTTAATAAGTCGATTCCGCAAATAGTTATTAACAAACTCATAAGAGCCTTGGCTACCGCTTAGTTACTGCGCTGGTGGATATGAATATTTAAGATAATTATTGCGGAGAATAATTCCTGAAAACGGGATAAAAGAAAAACTTCAAGCCTACGGTTAAATATAAATTTAGAAATTTTTTAAATAAGTGCATGAATGCCTTCATTTTTTTAAATAAGTACATGGACTCGACTTTATTTCAGAAAGGATATGAAGTGTCCTAATTATTTCAAAAAGGGTCTGACCAAGAATATTTTTGTTATTTACATTTTTTTTTTCATTTTTTTCTTTGTTGCGGCCGATAAGGGCTAGCTCGGGGAGGGCTTTCATAGCCCTCGATGATGGCCAACCATTGCCTGAGACATGCCACCAGAGAAAAGGAAGGAGAAAAAAAAAAGACAAAAATGTTATCGGTTAGACTTTTTTTGAAAACAATGAGGGCATTTATTTGAAATTTTCCTTATAAATTTTGCCACCGCATAATTACTTTTGGACGGGCCTCCTCCATTGGGTCGGGCCTATTTAAAAGGCCCAAGAATAGATCCGATCCAAACCCCCTCGAAAAGGCATGACCTGTTTATAAAATGGACCCACTCGTCGTATCGGGTCTCCGACAGAGTCCGTCATCATCATCACGAAAGAGCTCAGGCTTCGATATTCCAATGGAGAGCGACGCAGAGGAAGCAGCGGTAACTGCCATGGCCGGTGAGACGGGCACGACAGAATCGCAGTATCGACAACAAGAGCCCGGAGCCACGTCCTCTCTCTTCCCTCTGTCCAACACCCCCGCCGCCAGCACGACCGTCCCGCCGCGCGTCCCGCAGTGGCTCTCCAACTGCAGCTTCGCCGCCGATTTCGCCGCCATAAACGAAGCCGTCTCCTCCATCCAGGACCAGCACGCTTCTCCGCATTCGGAGTACGAATCGGACGACGGAAGGGGGAGGGAACGGGAGGGCGACTTGCCTGCTACCGGGACTTCCTACGACCTATTAGAGTCGTCCGAGTCCGGCGGAGATTCGAAAAGCGAGAGTATGAGGAGGAAGAAGAAGAGCAAGCGTAGGAGGAAGAGATCCAGAGAGAGAGGAGATGATGGAGCAGGTGATTTGGGCTCGAGGAAGTCTGACGTGAGGGCATGGGCTGGTTCGGCTGTCAAACCTGCCAAAGATTATTACTTCGATTCTCGTGGCGACCGCGATAATTTGGCTTTCGGAAGCATATACAGGTACGCATCTAGTTTGTTTCAGTTGCTATAGCTGTGGTCTTCGATATGCGGATGAGTTTGTCTGTAGAAGTAAACTTTCTGTAGTAGCTCAGCTCCTTTGAGTACAGTCATTCGTTTTAATCAGAATCTTATGCTCCTATGGTCCTGGTGGGTTGTACCTATGAAATTAATTTTGTTTCCAAGATGCCAGATATGCAACCGCATCCAATTTTTACACTCTGCAGCAAACCGTTTGGTTTGGCTCTCGTACTCTCGACATTTTTCGTGCATAGATTGTTTGCCGATACAGACATAATGGTGCTAGGTCCAGTCCTTACTTCTGAAGAAATGGGAAAGTGTCATAAATAGTGCGAAGCATTGCAACTCAATGCATGGAGCCTAAACTTATTTTTGCGTACTAATTCAAACAGAATAATCCCTTTTGTTAGTCGCATAAAGCCATCTTAAACGGTTGCACTATTTGCAGAATGGATGTGGCACGCCACAAACTTTTAAATCCTGCGAAGTCTATCGGCATTGAGTTTAGAAGGTTGTATCAGCAGAACGGTTCAATTCTGGATGCAGATGGTGATATAGACGCACTGGATAATAAAGTAAAATCTGCTGGACGATATTGGTCTCCAAAGTATTCAGCCTTGGAACGTCATAGAAATTATAAGCACTTGCGTATTTTGGCACCAAGTAAATCCACTTCTGACCTCCCAGGAGATTTCATTTCGTTGGTGGAGCCTCAAGCTTCGCGGGACAGCGACAATGGTGGTTCTGCTGTTGAAACTTCTATGGTCGAGGAATCTTGGGAAGATGAGGTGCTTCGAAAGACCCGGGAGTTCAACAAGAGGACTAGAGAGAATCCCTATGATGACAAAGTTTGGATAGAATTTGCTGAATTTCAAGACAAGGTAGCAAGTAGACAGCCACAGAAAGGTGCTCGCTTGCAAACTCTAGAAAAGAAGATTGGTATACTGGAGAAAGCAGCTGAGCTTAACCCAGAAAACGAAGAACTGTTGCTTCATCTTCTCAAAGCTTACCGGAGCAGAGATAGCAGCGATGTGCTCCTGGGAAGATGGGAGAAGATACTTGTACGGCATTCAAGTAGTGCCAAGTTGTGGAGAGAGTTTTTACGAATTCTTCAGGGAGAATTTTCCAGGTTCAAGGTTTCTGAAATGAGGAAGATGTATTCACATGCAATCCAAGCTCTATCTTCAGCATGCAGCAAGCAGCTTAGGCAGGTTCTCTTTTTCTTACATATAATTTTTTTCCCTGAATACAAATGGGCTAGTATTATGCAAAGCCACTGTCAACATCAACATCAATATCAACGACACCTTTATCCCAAACTAGTTGGGGTCGGCGATCGATGAACCCCAAAGATTCATAAAATAAAAGCAGGACCGATCGAGGGAAAATAGATACATCAACATCAATATTAACGACATCTTTATCCCAAGCTAGTTCGAGGGAAAAGAGATAAATATGTAAAAATAAATAAACAAAGATAAAATTATGCAGCCACTGTCAATGCTCCTTATTTCTATTATGAAGTCTTCTGACCTGATAGTTCACAAGCACACACATTTTGAAGCTTGAGTGTGAACTTTTTGTACATCTGCTTTGAATGAAGGAAGCCTTTAACCAAAATGAAACCAATGACACTGTAGTTTTGCAAACATCTGGGTTATGGATGTGTTCCACGATGCAATAGATTCATCTGACAAAGATGATTAGGAACTTAATTTCAAAAATTTGGAGTATGGACTTGTAATGAATATGTGTATATAGATTTTTGGACATAAAGACACTGAAAAACCATTAAGGGGGAAATGCACCAACAGGGTTTTCTTCAATGAATTACAAGCCTATCAACGTGTTATTTGAGTATTTATCAGGTTTAATTTTTTGGGAGATTCTTAACTATACATTTCCCAACAATTAAAAGAAGGGAAGTTAGCTATCAAGGTATGTGATCAGTAACATCAACATCAACACGAGAGAATAATGCTACTATATATGATGATATTTGAGAAGCTCTGATTTAGCAATTTCCTGTTCTTTGTCGGATAAATCTAAAATTTCTTGTGATGGGAAAGATGCGAGGAGTAAATAGAATTTGTACATGGAGAAAATCTTGCTTGTGCATGACACCGCATATGTAAGACTATTCGTACTAAAGCGATCACTGGTGTTCTCATTAACTGGTAGAACATAGATAGACCTGTTTATCTTGGTTTTTTATTTGCTAATGTACTTGTTTGCAATGTGGCAACATACTTTGTAATGAGTCTGACGTTTGATTGGCATTCACTTGAGAGAAAGAAAAATTAAAAATGCAGGAGAGAATAACAAGTGCTCGTAAGGGAGCTGCCTCTTGCACCATCAAATAATCACCTGATAATACTACACCAATGTTATCAGACCAAACTTTTAGCTATATACAAAACAGATCCACTCTACTATGCATTGTAGTCAAATTCAATATCTGTAAGACTTGTGGCCGTCTCTTTAGGCAACAAATAAGTGGGATTTTATTTAATGCCAGGGCCTCTGAAAACTCCTGCTAAACTAGAAATTTTTGTTCGGTACTTTGTCTATTTTGTGCAGGTTTCTCAGATTTCTGATGCCTCTCATGATCCCACTATTGTACAGCTGGAGCTTGGACTTGTTGAGGTTTTTATTAGCCTTTGCAGGTTCGAGTCGCAGGCTGGTTACCGGGAACTAGCTACAGCTTTGTTCCAGGCTGAAATTGAATTTAGCTTGTTCTGTCCTTTACGCCTGACTGATAACAGTAAGCAAAGGCTCTTTGAGCATTTTTGGAGCAGTGGCGGTGCAAGAGTTGGAGAAGAAGGGGCAACTGGTTGGTCCGCATGGCTGGAGAAGGAGGAAGATAGGCAGAGGATAATCAAGGAGGAGACCTCGCAAGACAATGAAAAAGGAGGTTGGACAGGATGGTTCGAACCACTATCCAAGCACAAGGAAACTGGTAAACCATCGGAAGGGGTTCCTGCTGCTGCTGTTGAGGATGTTGAGGAGGATAGTGAGCCCGAGGACACAAACCAGGAAGAGAACACCGAAACTTTGTTAAAGATGCTAGGAATTGATGTTGACACCGGCCCCAGTGACAATGTCAAAGATGTTTCCACTTGGACTAGATGGTCAGTAGAAGAGTCTTCAAGAGATTGCATTCACTGGATGCCTGTTCATGCAAAATCAGGTCTCTCTCTCTCTCTCTCTCTCTCTCTCTCTCTCTCTCAGTTTCTGCAATTTTTTTACGGTTTAGATGCTGGGTCCCGCTCCAGCAGGAACAATCTTACATGCCTTATTATGTTTGTTTTCATGTGTTACTAAAAGGAGCTTTACTCTGAAACAGCAGGGGAGTCTAATATAAACGAGGAAAGTGACAAAGAGGAGGATGAAGATCTTCTTGGGGTCATTCTGTATGAGGATGTTTGTGAATACTTGTTCTCACTCTGCTCAGAAGAGAGCCGATTGCTTTTAGTGACACAGTTCGTTGAATTTTTTGGTGGAAAGATATCTCAGAGGTAGGCTCCCCTGAATTATCCATGCACGACAGTTTTGTCCTTATTTAGCTTTATGCATTAACTTGCATCATATTTCCTATCTCGTAATGGTAATGAGGTCAAGTGGTACATATTTCACTGTCAACTTTAGTCATTATTAATATGCAACTAGATCTTCGCTTGTGGTCGGTCATTTGGTCATATTCGGAAATGTCATGTTGACTTCACCACATCCCTTGGCATTTTCCAACCAATTCAGTACTTCTCATTTAGAGGATGCTTAAGAACTTGCAGGAGCTCCAGTGTCATTAAAGATCAGGCAGTAGGCTGTCAATACTTTTTCAGGAAAGTCAGATGATCTTCATGGCGTCCATTGAAATTCTTGGAAGTTGTTTGATGTGTAACTGATTTGGCTTGATTAGATATTGAAACTGAGACATCGATATGTTTAGGCAGCAAGATGATCCAGATGTTGACTGATTTTAGTAACGGATGCAAGTTTATTCATAAATAAGAAAAGTGGAGATCATAGTTACAGAAATTTTGTTTAACTGTATTTGATTAGAACAGAACTGAAGTCTGGTTTTCTGAGGATGCTAGCTTTTTGTTTTCGATGACATGACTTGATGCATCTTTAATCGGATCGATAAACAATTGAAAGGGAAGATGATTCTTTAGTCGGACCGTCTTTTTTATCGGTGGGATCATACAAACTGGTTGATTATCATGTAGAAACATGGGTTTTTTCTGTTGAAACTCGATTAACTTTTTGTAGTTCACTAGGAAGGAATATGCAGCATCTCCAAACGTGTGTTTATCTCTAGTTCTTTTAACTCAAATTCAAGTTCTTCACTCCTTTTTGAGAGATATACGACAGATACTGTGTCAATCATCTTTTGTCTTTGCCCTACATTTGTTGCCAGCACCTTTGCATGCATTCGTTATGTTGTCACTTCATAATGATACTGGCTATGTCGTAGGATTTGCTCAAACAACTCAAGCTGGTTGGAGAAAATCCTGAGCCTTGAAGAATTTTCTGATGCTTTATTACATTGGTTTAGAAGAGTCCATAATACTTTAAAGAAAGTGGATAGTGCTTCAAACAGTTGCAGTATGGAATTCCTTCTGAGCTGCAAGAATGACATTTCTGAGTGGGCCCGCATGATGACTTTTCTTCGCAATGCCATCCTACTTTGTCTCTCTGCTTTTCCGAGAAACTATGTCTTGGAAGAAGCAGCACTCATTGCTGAAGAGCTTTCAGTTACAAAAATGAATTCTCTTAGCTATTCTGGAACACCATGTCGTGTGCTTGCAAAAAGCCTCTTAAAAAGGGATCGTCAGGTACTATTTCTAGTGTTGTTGAGGACACTTCATCTGCAAGTGCGTCCATCGCAATGTTTTACACTTTTTTAATTACTTGGAAAAAAGTTTTGCTCATTAATAGAAGTGAGTTTATATTTTAGGTCCGAAACGAATGCAAATAGGAGAACTCTAGGGTCACAGTACCTTTTTGTGAGAGGCTATAGTGTCCAATCGACAAAATCTTTGAATCGGATACCTCCAACCTGGACGGTTTTTATCAGTGAAACCTTGGATGAATTGTTACACATTGCATGTGAGAAGATGAGCACTTTTTTTTTTTTTGGTTAAGAACTATTTTTCTCTGATGTTGCTCTAGAAATACTATAGATGTTGCAAGGAGGAGATTTGGCTTTCCATGGTACTAATAATGTTAGGGCAGTCATAACCCAACAACTTATTATGGACGAAAAACTAGCAAAACTCTTGGCAAGTGTCAAAATTCTAAATTTGTCATAATGCCACTAGTATATCTTGACATAGTTGAAGCGCTTTTGATAATGCACTAATCAAGAATAGATAAAGTGGATTGAACCAAATAGATAACAGTAGATAGGCTCCTTAAATCTATTTTCTAAGCAATTTATGTGGATGATCTCTTGGTGTTTGCTGTATCATGTCATCGCCCTTATCTGGAAGGGGCTAATTAAAGGATTCAAACACAGATGGGTAAGGAAAAAAGTGATTTTATCAATAGGTCAGCAGCCTTGTTTATAGCCAATGTTAGGAATACTTGACTTGTTGAAAAGAAAAAATGGATCTAAAGGAGAACTTGATGGTCTGAAATCCCCTCATATAACCATTTTATTTCATGAGAAATTATGCATAAATACTCTTTTCCAAGCACTTGACTTTCAGAAGAGAGGAAGGTTTTGGAATATGAAAATTAACAAGTGAGCATGATTGGCTTTAGATGTCTAATTGCTGAAGTTAAGGGATTTGAACCTGATATTTTTGTACATGCCGTGCTTTTGGGGCCACTTTTCTACAGTAAAAGGTGGAATAGAAAATTCCTCACGCTCTGTATGTCTACTGATATCATGATGGTTTGACCTAAGGCTGTATTCATAGAGATACTATTTTTGCTTTGCTGGTCTCGTAGGACATATTACTCTGCGGAGTTTATGCACAGAGAGAAGCTGTTTCTGGGAATATTGATCTTGCAAGAAAAGTGTTCGACATGGCATTGTCATCTGCCGAAGTGCTTCCTCTGGTAAGGTTCCGCTTTCCTTAGACATCCTTCCAGTGGTTTCTGAACTTTCCTACAGAATCCGATATAGTTTCTGAATAAAGCAGCTTGGCTCCAGGTTTTACATAAAAAAGTCGTGATATTGGTCTTCTGAACATTGTGTCTGGTTAATATTGAGAGCATTACTTGTTTTACACCTCGGCTATGCTAGTGGAAAGCTTGGGAATTTTATTAATATTATGAAGTGTATTGTAGGGCTGACTGGCCATCCTTTTTGAGAATGAGTCCTGTAGTTTTGCCTGTTTTCTTTTTCCTTTTCCTTTTGATGGGTAATCTAATGGCTCCCTTTCTGGTGGATGAACTGTCTGTAAGCTAGTGTTGGAATTGCTAGAAACTCTATGAAAGAATTTTCATGCCCTTTGTGAGTGCATTGTTTATTCGGAGAAAATGGTGCATTAATTAGTATTTGCCATTAATTTTTCACCTGCTTTAATCAGGAACGACAGTCTGATGCTCCACTGTTATATTTCTGGTATGCCGAAGTAGAGCTTTCCGGCAATCATGTCAATGATCAAGAGTCCATATTTCGCGCAATGCATATTTTGTGTTGCCTAGGGAGTGGTGTAGTGTACAGCTCATTCAAATGCCAACCATCACAGCTGCAACTGCTGAGGGCACGTCAGGGGTTCAGAGAGAGATTGAGAACAATTCGCTCAGCATGGTCGCGTGGTTCTGTGAACGATCAGTCTGTTGCTCTTGTCTGTTCAGCTGCTTTGTTTGAGGAGTTGACTAGTGGATGGGCAACAGGAATAGAAGTTTTAGATCAAGCTCTTGCAATGGTGCTTCCAGGTAATTCAGTGTCTCTCTGTTTTTGTTTTGGGAAATTAAAAGGAACGTTTGATACATAAAAGGTACACAAGGGGGTGCCACTTAAAGTTACATATCTACGTTCTAACAAACTATCCACACTGACAAGTGGTTTTTCAGCAATCCAAAAGCTCAATCTCATTTATATAGTAGAACTTTCTCCAAATATTATGGTGCTGCTGAGCAATAATTTTTCTCGGTATCATGAGCATCTGTGTAAGTATCTATAGAGGACATTCACACTAATGATCAAAAGTGGGCTTGTAAGTTCTAATTCCATTGTGGAGAGTGTTTGTATGTTTACACTCATCGATGTTACTGAACAATGGACAGAAGTGATCGACTCTCTGTATTGCATCAGCCAGCTTTTATAATCCTTTTGTAAGATACAGCTAATATTCTGTGATGAGGGCTTTGGGTGTGGGCAGCTTTATATTTATATCTATCTGCAGAGATAGCATCGGGAGCAGCCTTTCTTGGTGTAAATTGTGTTAGACCTTGTTATGAGGCTGCATGCAACTGTGAGAGAGAATGGAGGCACATATATCTGCCTTTTTGGCTCGAAATTAGGCATGACGCTAGTGTGTTTATCACGGACTATCCTTTCGGTTTGACTATATATGGTCTTTTAGTTTTTCATTTTAGTCTATATGTTAACAGGATTTCATTTTCGTTGTGTCCAGAGAGAAGAAGTAACAGTTACCAGCTTGAATATCTGTATAACTATTACGTGAAGATGCTGCAGAGACATCATGGGCAGTTGGGTCTATCTAAAATTTGGGATTTCATTTTGCATGGATTGCAGACATATCCGTACAGTCCAGAACTTTTCAGTGCTCTAGTAGAGATCAGCCATCTCTATACATCACCAAATAAGCTGCGCTGGACGTTTGATGAGTTATCCCACAAGTAAATTTTATTTCCTTAGTCATTTGCGATCTCTCTATCTCAAGCAGTCCCTGTTATGTAATCGTATTGCCTTACCCTCGGTAGAAGATTGCGTCTAGATAATAAAAAGAAATGCGTGAACTGTATGGATTTTCACCAAAAACCTCACTCACTTTTTGGTGGCTAACCGAAAGTTGTTATGCTGATTTTGTACTCAGTCCCAAATTACTTTAATTTTATCTTTAGGGGGTGGGGTTGGGCGTGTGTGTTCCTGGTATAGATCTGTGGTTCCTGGTCAAATATTTCATGCCAAAGCTTTTGGTTTTACTGGCTTATATTCTCTCATATTTTTTTGTAACCATCAAAGACGCTCGCGTCTTCATCTACATAATTTTTCTGTGGTAGTTGTCACTTCCTAATGACTAATGATGAGAGATAGCAAAACCAAATCGCATTGATAGTTCGCTTTTTGAAGCACTGCACCTAGTGAGTGGACTGATAGTGACAGCTCAATCGAGAAACACCGTAACTTCATTAACCATCTCTATTGCTTGCCTGAAAAATCATCTTGTATTGTTGCATTACTCTGGTGGTCGTATCGAGGCCTTTGATCTTTATACGTTTCACTATGGAAACAATTCTCTTTTAAAGGGACGTACGGTCTCTTCCTTGTTGTCTCCTCTCGACCTCCGAAAGAAGAAGTCTCTTTTCCCCCATGAGTGACCTCTTATCTGCATCTGTGCACTAATTCAATTTCAGCATTCAAGAAAGTACATTTTGCAAGTTCTTAATGAGCATTCTAGTGCATGTGCCTGCTTTTCTCCTTCCACTGTTTAATTTGTCTGCACAAGGTTTTTTGGGAGGATAACTCCTAATATCTCATTTAATATTTCCAGGCAACCTTCGGTAGTGGTATGGCTTTTTGCTTTGGCATTTGAGATGAGCAGAGGTGGCTCCAGACACAGAATACATGCATTGTTTGAGAGGGCGTTGGCAAATGACAGTTTGCGGACATCTGTATTATTGTGGCGCTCCTATATTTCATATGAGATCGATATAGCAGAAAACCCCTCTGCAGCTAGGCGTATTTTCTTTCGAGCCATTCACGCCTGTCCATGGTGAGTGCTTTCACCTTAAGTCCAAGAAGAAGTATTAAAGTATGCATACTGATTAGATGGAACAGATGAGACAGGCTCACTATTTGGTGGTTATGCTCTTCCCATTTCACTTTGGTGGAAATGTGCCAGGAGTCGCGGGAGTGTTCAAAACTATATGCGGACAATAGGGCAAAATTTCTAGCGGCTCCATATCTAGAGTAATTGGTTTATTTTCTGGTCTAAAATTCGGTCAAAGAATCTTCTAGTGAAGAATAGTGATTTTAAATGAAAGATAGCCCGGTTGATTTCAAATGAAGGAAATGATATTAAAGAAGGTGATTATCCATTAAATGAAAGGAGTAGCTTAGGAGTATCTACAGCAAGCATTTCATGTTAATTTACTTCCTTCATCTCTTGCATTTCAATTTGAGTACCATTAATATGCAGTTTTTACCTTTTACCCTCTTGTCAGCCGCATGGCACTAGAGCAGCTGCTGTGATTCTCTTGTTGATAAAATAGAGGTAGTTATTCCTAATTAATTTGTCATGTGCTTCATGGACTTCTTCACAGGTCCAAAAAGTTGTGGTTGGATGGTTTTCTCAAACTAAATTCCATCCTAAGTGCCAAAGAGCTATCAGATCTGCAGGAAGTAATGAGGGATAAAGAATTAAATCTGCGGACTGATATTTATGAGATCCTTTTGCAAGATGATATCGTATCATGATATCATACTTGCTTTGTAATCTGGGGTCATGTGGCATCTCTCTCGTTCTTTCTCGTGAATTTGGCAGATGAATGATCGCATAAGGAAGAACATGAAGACAAGGCGGACAAAAGAAGGGTGAGAAAAGAAATGAATGTCTGAGGGGATCGGGTGTGCCCTCTCTGTTGTAGAGGATATTCCGGTTATGGCAGCTGTTGTTCGAAAGAGTATACGTGCTTCGTGGACATTACTCTTCCATTTTTAGGACAAATGCTTGTAGAGTAATTACATGTATAGTGTGTTAAAAGTTACCGCTGTAAGTTGTCAACACTTGCGACTACATTGTTATGGAAACTGTTCTTTTTGTTGACACTGTAGCATCTGGTTGTGGACTAAGTGCAGCTAAGATTCTGCAGAGCATTTCGATTGATACCAAACCATGCAGATTGGGGTTGAATGGGGCACACCATGAAAGACAATGCAGCGGAGAGCCTCGCAGTATGGGGAAGAAACATTGAGAATTTTGTAAATCTAGAATATGATCTCAGGTTCGCCATATTCATTGGTTGATTTTATTTCCTTGGTGGCTACATTTGGGTTCAGAACTTCAAATGCTTGTCTGAACTGCGAGACTCGAGAGATGTGGTGAGAGGCGAACATAGTAGTCTCTAAGCCAAGTTCCTGTACCCTAACCCTTAACGATGAAGCCTAGCTCATGATGCTGCGGCATTAATTTCAGAAGCTTTTAGTGAAAAAGAGCAGGTAATATCCAGTCGAACCTTTTGAGTTGTATTAGCAGGTTGGAAATGGAGCAATGTTCTCCTTTGCACTAAAAAAATTCCATCCCATTTTCTCACCACCCAGTAGGTTCCTTGGAAGTATTTCATGTATGCCTATCAAGATATGGAAGATGGTACAAATGAACCAAAGAAAAGTTGGACTTATTCTTCGGCTAGAATGTTATGACTACAACTTTGAAATTTCCTCATGGTCAGGGGACAAGAACTCTCTGCATAGCCTAACAATTCTGTACACAAGTGACTTGGTTATTTTCCGCAAATGGTACACTACGAACAAGTTAGCTTTTCTGGTCCTCGGATGAAGATGGTCGGCTGATAAATAGTGTTTTGTTAGGATCTCTTATGCTGGTAAGGCTGATAACTCAACTTCTCGAGTGCAAGGCCGATAAGCAACAAAGGTGCCATCATTTGAGAAAGAACCAGGATTGAAGCAAGTGATTCCTGTGTAACTGAACGCCTTCTGCTCGCTCTTGTCGCCTAAAACTATCTGCATTAGAAAGAACAAAATAAAACGTCGGTGAGGTTACAAGGAACATTTATCCTTTTCTTGCTCTAATGGCATTAATTCCCTTAAAATAATCTTGAACTTCTACAAGCATCAACGCATAAGTACATCCTCAGACCCTCAATGTGCTCCTTCACTGGTTAAACCTGAAATTTGTTTCTGGTTTGTGCATATGCAGAAATTTTTCGACTGCCATACAAAGCAAATCATAGTTTCAATAGAAAGTTGGGGAAAAAGTTACTAGTACCGTGTGTGGAGTCGGATACAGATGGAGAGTATGATCGTAATTCCAAATTACTGGTTGCACGACAAGTGGGAGAGGGCATAGATGACTCTGATGCGTTATCGTAGCAACTAACTGCAGCAAACGACATGATGAGCTCATAGCAATAGCAGTGAAGTGAGATGCGCAAGCAAAATCTTACGCAGCTTTAGACTGCTAGGAACATTACATGCTCAAAAGGATCACTCGTTTCTTCTGTAGAGGGAGGCATCAGACACGAGCGACGCATCCTGTATAGCAAATCCTGGCGGAAAAAAACGATTTCTTGGGTGTAGAACTTGATTCTGTCAAGAAACACAAGACAAACAGTGAAGACAACACTAAGGTGTTGGTACAAGCAGACAAAACCCAGTTTATATTCACAATGTCATCATGATGTTCTACATTTTCATAATTGGATTTATCATAAGAACAACCTGCAAGGATTGCTTGCAAATATGGAATTTGGAATGTGATTCTGAAACTCTTCTGTAATATATCTGGGCAAAGCACATCTAGGTAAAACTGTTGAGGGACCTGAAAAAAGTGGAAGTTGATTTTCGTAAGGCTATAGCAAAGAGGTCCATGCACTTCAAATCAGAGCATATATATCTATTACCTGCATCCTCAGGGCCCGGAATAAACAAAAACCGACTATGCTCCTTCAGACGTGGGTGGGATTCAATCATCTTTCCAAGCTTGCCGAACTGCGCTCTACACGTACACAATTGTTACCATCTAATGCAAACCATCTGTACTCGGGGAAATAGAAGGAACTTGTATTCTCTATATAACAAGAATTTAATGCGTTGCTCACCTGATGCTACTGTAGGAATGGAAAGAAAGATTGCAGGGTCGAGAGCAAAAGTTTCCCATAAACACAAACAATGAAGGAACTACCTCCTCATTCTCAAAACCATCGAGGACTGTCTCTAGTTTTCCCATAGCCTTCTCTACGGACAAAGATGATATTCAAATCAAACCACACTGAAAAGTAGAACTTCAAAAATAGATTAAAGCAGGTCTTCATATATAACCTCTTCATTGTCTAGCCAAACATCAGACATGACGATGAACATGTCATGAACTGCTCTTTTTTCTAACTCTGCAAGTCTGAGCTGTAAAATGCGTAAAGGAAAACAATAACACAGCAGAAGTTTCATGAAATATTGGACATTTTCACCATTTATTTAGTCCATGAAGTTTTCAGGATACGGTCTCCTCTTTGGTTAGTGTACCTCCTCCAAAAAAATCAAGCCCCGAGAGTGCTTTCAGAGACTTATCTCGGTCTTCTAAAGGAGGAAACCCACACGTAAAGATCTTCATGACAAATAAAAAAACTCTTAGAAACTCGAATTGATACCATAAAACATGAGATAACCTGCAAAAATAACTTCTGTAGCAGCTCGTACGGTGATGTCAAAAGTTTATACTACTGGTAGTTGATAGATACTATTTTTCCTTGTAAACTAGGAACCTGTTTTAAGAGAACGGTTTGCTTATTTCATACTCGATTAAAGTTTGTGGCATAATGATTTTTCATATTATGGCAAACTAGAGGACATTTTGTACTGGTTGAAATGACAGATAAGATGAAGAAATAGAATTCTGAATGTAGCATATCGCGATCTCAATCTGTCAGACATTTCATCCATGTGTCCTGATAATTCATGCCACACATCTATCCATTGAAAGAAGGAATTCTGATAAATAAAATCCACTACTTAGCAGCTTAAAGCTATCTGAATAGTAGCGTGCACCTTTGGCAATCATGTTTAGAATTGTATGTACTTTGCCAGTTGAATTAAAACTGTCAAGACAATCACAACGAGTGTCAATTTGAAAAAGTTTATTCACATAGATTTTAGCCAAAGGCTACTAAGACAGTAATAGAACACTGAGCAGAGTCGAAAGATGTAAAGATTGTATCTCTTGCTTCTTGAAAAACTAAATCAAGAAAAAGTTGATCTGGAAAAGGATCCTCCCTCAGTAACTGAATATTATGAAAAGAATTCGCAAATTTTGAGATAAGAAAAAGAATATCTAGAAGGACATCAATGTCGCCAAATGAAAGCAGAAATAAATCACGTAAGTTTATGAGAAAGGAAAATACATGACCACAAACAAATTAAGAAGCTATGCATGTAGAATCATTTGTCTTAGACAACCGTACAAAGCATACGAGAGTTCCATTGCCACTACATCTTATGGGAATATCACTATCCGTCTATGAATTAGAAGTGATCATGATGTCTTGTTAAGAATCATCAGCTAAAACTCATTTACAGCATTTGGTAACTTTTTGGTATTCTTTTTCCATAACAACAGGGATTAACATGTGTATACGTGAAAGAATTTTAATACAATTTTTTCCCAAGTTAAACAGTACAAATGTCAATTTGATTGCTTCATTTATTATGGTTTACCCTCCAAAATGTCCCCCTGTTAGTCGTTGTATGATTGAAATAACCAACAAAAAAGACTCCCTTGTCAGTTGCAATACATACTGTATCAAAATGTAGTGAAAGCAAAAATAATTTAAAGGAGAACAATGAGGAAGTTAGTGAAAAATCTGGCAAGATTCCACTTCAGAAGCCACGACTCACCTTAAAAATCCCCTCCAGCAGCATCTGACCTTCTGCTACAACTATGGTATTCTCAGTAAAGAAGCCTGTCGTTATCTTGTACTGCTTGTCAAAGAAAACAACAGTACGGACTTCTCTTTGTAGTTGAATAAACTTAACCTTAATCACAAGTACTTAAAGAGTCTTTGAAGGAAAGAGAAAAAAATGATGTGCTTATCCCCTGAACCATGGCTATCTAACCACATTGGACTATTGTTCAGCTCATTTCAAATGAGATCCAATTACTTGTTTCTACATCCTTTCACCCCTCTTCCCAACTTTACAAGAGCTATTTCAAGTGATTTTTGACAAATCTATGCACAGAAAAGTCTCTATCAAAAGGAGTTGCAACTGTGCTCCTGTCTCTATATGGTAGGCCGACTGGGAAGTCAGAGTTCGCAGATCTTATGACAAGATAAAAAGAATTACCAAACCCCCTAATTAATCTAGACACTACTTAAGGTGCCAAAGAAAAGAGAGTTGAAATGAGAAAGCAGGGAGACTTTAATAAATGAGAAGCCAAACTAACAAACTTAAACGGCAAAAAGGACATCACATGAAGAGGAAACTTAAGCGGCAAAAAGGAACATCACATGAAAAGGATATTGCATCGGACAAATTGATCTCTACAGAAGCAGTGAGGTCTTCCAAGTAGAAATGGCCATCCTCCAACTGAGAAATCACACCCATTACCCATCTCCGTCCAGTTTGCCCCACAAGAGATTGGATAGGAGATATCTGTCAAAATTATTCACGGGCGTGACAGAACTGGAGTCAGTTCCAATGATGAAAGGTCTAGTGCTTTTTCCTTAGAGACCCTCATTTGGCAGTTGCTTGAGGCTACTAAAGGCCAACAATACACCAACAGCATTAAGTATGGTTGGGATGACTGTTGACTTACCTCGCAACTTCCAAAATCAGTTGTGTCAGTTTCAAATGCAGGCTTCGCGAAATGCTGATCACGAGAGAGTCTCTGATATAGCAGCAGAAACCTATCCTTATAAAGCTTCGCTTTTGCGGAGGCCTCACCGTGAATGGGCAGGCTTCCAGTGTGCCTACCAGTGAAAAAACTTCAATAAGCACCACATTTTTCAAATGCCTCATTTGGCCAAAAGAAACTTATAGCTGCTACAATGAGTCCTATTCCTCAATCCAACGAACTAAATCACTGATTCAGAATTGTCTTCTCTGTGCAGAATGCCCGAGAGGGAACTAGTTATCTCAAAAAGGGATTCAGAAATCACACTTTGCCTCAAGAATCAAACTCATAGTCCTTTAATGACTCCAACAGAAAAGAAGGAAAAAGAAAAACATACGCAGAAAACAGAGATTTGACAATTAGGCACCCGTATTAGGCTTACAATAAGATATTTCAACCAGAGGAAATGCTCTAAATCGACTCAAAAGTACCATAGTCTGGAAATTAATTCCAACCCATTCAGAGAGCTATAATAGATTCGAAGTGTCTCCAATTTGTAAAATGTCGAAGCTACATCATATAAGCAGCCAAAATGGAGGAGAGATGACGGCAAAGAAGTACTCGTAAAAGATCTTTTTGACTGGATCATAATGAAATTTGGGGACCAAGAAGGCGTCGATCACGCGAATTGCAGATCCCCCGCCATCGCAAGCTGCATTAGGGCTTTCCTCAACCGCGGCTTCTGCTTCCAGTAAGAGATTCACCACCCGATTCACTGGATCCTTGTCGATTATCGAGGATCTCACTGCCAACAGCGTTCCACAAGCACCGCATCGATTCAGTTTAGAAAAAAAAAAAAAAGCAATTAAAGCACCTCATAGATCGATCTAGCAAACTTTTTTCTGCAAAAGAGGGGAGGAGAAATGGAAGAGCGGAGGTTACGAGATTCGTGCTCGAGCTGATCGAGGAGGAGGTCGAGGGCGTCGTCCTCGGCGCCGGAGAAGCGGGAGGCGAAGGAGATGACGGCGTCGAGGGCGTCCACTTTGAGAGTGTACCCCCTCATCTTGAACTTCCTCTGCACCTTCTTCTTCATAGCCACACTCATCTCTCTCTCTCGGGACGAGTGGAATGCGCTTGAGCGACCGATTTTCCACCTTCGTTACGACTCTGAAGTTCTGAACCTTTTGTCATTTTGGCGGGAAAACCTGCTTCTCTCAATTGGATTTGGCGGGAACTGTCACGTTTGAAACACAAAACGCCGTCGCATGACTCGCATCCCCGTCACAGCACGTCCCCGTTTCTCCTTTCACCTTTACCTTCTTCTGCGTGACAGTATCTCCGTCTCCAATGGAGACTCTCCACTCTCCACTCCATTACGCTTATAATTAGTTAAAAAAACGAAATAATTATTACTTAGGCTCCTTTTATTTCGTTGAAAATCAATAAATTAATAAATATTTTCTTAAAAATAATTATTTGTACCGCTTGAAATAATTAGCCAATGTTCGATAATAAAAAAATTAGCCAATAAAAATATTTTCATTATCAATAACAATTTGTCGTGGGCGATTAAAATAGATTTCTTTAATTTATTTTATGTCCCATTATATAATTTTTTTTTTCAAATAGTATATTTTTCAAGAAGTAAACGAAGCTTTAAAACTTTTAATTTTTGCCCAATTATCTGCATAAAGTGTGATTTACTCATTTTTTTTCACAATAAATTTCCATTCCACCAATCAATTGATGGGATAGAGATTTATGTAGTTAGCAACAATTATTAGTAATGGTCTGTTTAGCTTAGTATTTCAAAAGATATCGATACCGTAATTTTTATATACCGAAAACTCATACACGAATAATTGTAGAATTTCGTATAGTTACTCCATAAATATGTCCCACGCCATTTTTAATCTAGAGAAAGAATATGATATAAAAGATCAAAGAAAGAGGGTAAAACAATGTTTTCTTTTCATTTTTCTCTGTTCAAAAATACTGCTGAAAGAGAACAAACTCTATATATTTCATTTTGTTTATTGGATACAGGAACAACATTTTTTTTAAGCTCAGATTGGTTCTTTTCCATTAGAATATTTAGGATTCGATTATTTAAGATTTAATTGCACTTTTCAAACGTTGAATTTCGAGTGCACATTGGGTAAAATGTTAAAGAGTTATGGCGTAATTTTTCCTTTCCAAAAATATACCGATAAATAAATTATTTCGTCAAAAGAAAATAAAAAGAAAAAGCGTAAAGTGTCGAGAAATAAAGATACTATTTATCTTTTAGTAAGACAAATTTCAATAACAGCGCTTAAGAGTTCATACTGAAATACATCCTCAGCGCTTATAGTAAGATAAACATTAAACAAGCAGTCAAGCACAAACGAACATTACAACAAAAGCACGCGAAACGACGCTTGACAAGGAGTCCTAGCAAGCCCCAGTTCTCCTACCATCCGCCAGCCTCTTCCAATAGCTTGTGATCTCCCTCTGAGTCTCCTCCACGCTCTTCTTCACCCGCTTTTCGCTCCCCTCCCCGCCGTCGACCGCGGCCGCCGCGGTCACGTGAGCGGCCTTGATCGTGCCGCGGCTCGGCTTCGCTTCCAGCTCCGTCACGACCCTCCCGATGTCCCCCGCGAGCCTCTCGGCGAGGCTCCTGCTGAAGTCCTCCCGGATCATGACGCGGAGGACGGCCACGTGCTCCGCGTTGGGCGGCATCGTGTACGCCGGCACGATCCATCCGAACCTCCTCAAGTCCTCGGCTATGTCGAATACCGTGTACCGGCTGCTATCCTTGAGGGAGAAGGCAAGGAGCGGCACGCCGACTTCCTTCGACAGTATGTTGAACCGGCCTGTCTTTTCGATCTCCTCTCGCAGTGCGCAAGCAGTCGCCATGCAGTTCTGGATGATGTTTTTGTATCCCTTGCAGATGCAGAGTCGAGACATTTCAAAATTCAAGTCAAACAGACAGAAAAATGATTCTAATAACACGTTAAAGTAGCCAACTAGAACTCCATAGCTTTCTAAAACGGCCCACTGATCCTATGACTGACTTCAATAACTCTGCCAGTGTCCCATATAGAGCTAAGGTCGGTAAGAAATTGCTACTTTCATAGGTAGCAGCCATCTAGTTTCGCCAAAGGTGTATGGATGTGCACGATGAGGCGTATAACTCAATTAGCAAGTCCGAAACCCATGTCGAGTAATTTCAGCTGATGTCTTTTCCATGTGTAACCAAGTACTGATCAATTTATCCCTCCGCTCCCGTCAATAGTTCATGCTGGTTTCGATGGTGATTGCATTTCGATGCTTCAAGCAGGTTTCGTGATTGAAATTTTCACAGCAACATTTCCGTATTAAAGTAAAAATCTGGAGCATCAAATAAAAAGAACATGCAAACTCACCTCAAACCCCAGCCTTATAAACTGATAATATTGAGCTATAATTTGACTCGAACCTGCCAGAATAACCAAGTAGAAAGATCAAGAGCCACAAATTAACACAGGGCAGCAAGTCACCACCTCATCATGATTGCATATATACATAGAGAGAGACATTTGGTAAAAGGACATCTTCCGTTATTAGAGATCACTAGGAAAGAGCAAAATTTGTAATAAGACAAGTTCTATCACAGGCTAAGTTCTTGGCATTACCTTTAGAAAAATTGAGCGTGAAAGTGGGTTGGTCAGATCCGAGGTAATTAATGTGAAAGATGAGTTCCTCGGGCAACTCTTCTTTGCTCCTCCAAATAACCCATCCAACACCGGCATAAACAAGGCCATACTTGTGACCGCTGACGTTAATGCTCTTAACTAGTGGTAGACGGAAATCCCATTTGAGATTCGGGTACAGAAAAGGGGCTATGAACCCTCCACTTGCAGCATCAACATGAATGGGAGTGTCCCATCCGGTTTCCTTGTTCTTCTTAGTAAGGAGCTCGTTAAGGAGTTTCACATCCTCGAATTCTCCATTTAAGGTTGAACCAAGTATCGCTGCAACACATATCGTATTCTCGTCCACCATCTCCACAGCTTTCACCGGGTCCATCACATAATAACCCTCCTTCAGTTTCACTTCCTTCAGCTCAACCTCAAAGTACCTAGCGAACTTCTCCCAGCAAACCTGGTTTGAACCAACAGAGCAACACTTGTGAAATACAAAAGTAGTAGGTTAAGCGTCTCACAAACAACACATAAATTCCGGTGGACATTAGGTAGGTATAGTCATTAGAATGTCGGTCTCGCTATACATGATGGAATAACATAATTACGCACATCCACATTGTTATCCGCCACTCGACCACTTAAAATATCCATGTCTAGTCTACTTGCAATGTCTACAGGATTAACAAGACCTTCACCTTATTGGCGAAAAAGGTCCTTGATATCAAACAACTTAGATCAGACTGCAAATTGAATTAACTGCATCACCAAATCAAATGCTATAACGTAAGAACTCATTTCTTAGAAAGATACTGTGTGGACAAGATAACAATCAATTTAAGAACAAGTCTGCCTCAAACATTCATAAAAAGCAATTTTTACGGGGAAAATGTAAGGCATACCTGCACATTAGCTCCAGTTACTATATTCGGCTTATCATAGGGTTTTCCTTCGGACTGCCTCTTTTTCTGCCACTTCCTCTTCATTGCCAACCCTGCCAACATTATAGCCTCTGACGACCCCACTGTTCCGACACCGATTGCGGTCTCGTCATCTCCCACGGGAGCATTGAAAAGGTGGGCTATCATGTTAACGCACCGGTTCTGAAATCAGTCCGACACAACTCAAATCTTTGCCGGAACGATAAAAAGACCAAGATCGATAAAATTAGTCTTACCCTCACTGCTGAATGACAAATTATGTAGTTTCATCAGAGGCATAAAGAGTTAATCAAGTTAAAACTCCAAAATCCAAAGGATGAAAAAATTTAGAAGACTCTGAATTCCCAAGTATATGACAAAAGAAAAGTATAATAAAGAACTATCCATCACTCCAATATCTTCAATCCAGCTTCTGACAAATCAACTTCCTGTTTCTAAGTAATCACATCTCCTTTCTACGTCGTTATCATACTAACAAACCACTAATTAAGAAGCAACCCACACGCAGATACGTTTAGACAAATGTATACGCAGAGTGCTGCATTAAAATTCAACACAAGCACATAGAGCTACTAGAAAATGGGAAAGAGGGGGCAGAACCTGGAGCTCCGTGGTAACAGGGTATTCGTCCATATCGACATAGTTCTTGTTGATCGAAGCCATGATCAGCTTATCGCACTCCGGCTCCATCCACGTAGTCACGAAAGAAGCCAAGTTCAGCCTCGGATTCCCATCCAACATCAGTTCATCGTTTATTATCTGGTAAGCCGCTTCTTTAGGTATCGAATGCTCCGGCATCTTGAACCTACCCAGCGATCGGGAAACGATCACATTAACACTAATCAACCATCGACGACGTAAAAACAAGGAAAACCCATCTCCGCAGACAGTAAAAAAAAGAGAGAGAAACGATCACGCAGCACTCTCGATATTGTTGCCCACCACCTTCGTCATAGCACATATGTTAAACACACTGTGGAGGTTTGTACCCAAGCCTCCAAACTTGTGGAAAAAACCCGTCTCTTCTAAGAATTTAAAGTAACAATCGACGAGAAAAGAGAAAAACTCGAACGCTTTTTTTTTTCAAGACGACCAAACAAAAGCAACCAGAAAAGAACTGCAGGACTGGCCAACAGACGAAATCAGGAGAGAGTGCCTAGTGCCTACTTGGGAAGAGGGTCGCGGACATATCTGCTGGCAAAAGTGCAGTGAACATGCTCGTCGTGGTCCAACGCCGTCGTCGTGACCACCATCCTTCCTCCCTCTCGCCCACGAAACAATGAAAACCGAGAGAGAGAAACGAACCCCCCGCGGACGTGATGAGGGAGTGGCTCTGTAAACGGAGAGAGCTTGCTTTTCTGTGGGTGCAAAGAAATGGTGATTTCGCTTTGGATCTTGATGATGGTTAGTGATTGCTTAAAAAGAAGACGGGTCGCTGTAGATTCTTGGAGCGACTTCCTCTGCTTCGCATTGAAGATGATGGGGGCGGGCGGGAGGGGGAGGAGTGGAGTGAGTGCCCACCCAAGTGGATTGCGTGGAAGGGTGAGGACACGTAGTCGTGTTGCGAAGCGAAGAGGTTGCTTTAAACGGAAAGTAAAAATACCCGGGAGGGGCCCATCGGGTCCGGAAACCCGACCCACATTAATGGTTGCCGACTTCCCCCTTGTGGTGGGCCTTAGCATTATTGTCCCTTTTTTTTTGTCGGAGCATTATTATCCTTGTAATAAAAAGCAAATCTAACGTATCCTCCATGACAAGAAAAAAATTATTTTTCTATTATTATTTTTTTATCAAATTATTTTTCTATTATTCGATTATATATTTTCTTATTTGTACAGCATGTCCAATAAAAATCCGTTGTACTTTTAAATTCGACAAAATCCAATTAATTGAGAAAAATTCAAATCTATTCAATGCTCACGGGCATTTACAATGGATATCCACGTAAGCAGCACTTAATTCGTGTCATATTTCGACATTCGTGGCACTTCGATTGGGTTGACGGACTATGTGCTCGAGAATGACCCGATTTAAAAAAAAAACATTAGGATGTAATTAAAACGTAAGAAAGTAAAATGGACAGAAAAACACAATTTAGAGTAAAGGACAACATCGGCCGGAACAAAATAGACATCCTCGACCTCGAGATCTCATTTTCATCTTACTCAAAGTTTAATTATAAAAAAGGAAAATACGTTTTAAAAGATCAGGATCTGCGTACTTTTTGAGGATTTTATGAGTTCGCTTCCCCGCCTTATTGTTGGAAGTTGACTGGCAGATGCCGACACGTGTCGCGTGATCCAAAAGTGATTATTACTATTGCACCCCCGCGAAGCCTCGCGTCCGAGAATAATGATTAATGACCCCTTATCCCAAGAAGTGTTGTCAAATCAACGTCGATTCGCTCATCATCTCTAATCGACAGGGGCGATATAGCCCTTTCCCTTTCGATACTGTCTGGATGTCTCAACGCATTTCAATTACCGATTTGTCAAAATCTAAAAATTCTATGGACAGTCCAGTGATGTCATGGGTGAGGAAAAATATCGGATCCACTCGAACCGGATCAAACCATACCCAATCGGTTAGTTTTAGGTAATTTTCTTTGGGTACCGATCCGGTTCCCACTTCTAATTCGCCGAAACTGGCGAGTATCAATTCCGTTCTCAATTCCAAGTGATAATCAATCATCCGGACCAACGAGACCTAACCTGTTTATATATATAATTCAGGCTATCTCCTTAAATTTTCAACCAGACTGGACCTATTCTATATGGGGTCTACAAGGAAAATGTTGGCCATTCGAGCTAATTATCTCGTTGGAGAATGAGGAACGGTGGTGCCTTAATTTGGTATGCCCTACTCTGTACATCTCACTAATGGAGATGTTTCGTATCTCGAGGTTTATTGAAAGCGTACTTGTATAGTACTTAGACTTTGAGAAGGAAAAAGAGTGTTGGAAAAAAGTGTTGCGGTTTTGATGATTTTGTCAATTTGTGAGAATTCAAAGTAGCTTGAATGAATGCAAAGTATCGTATAGGAAATTGGGGATATACAATCTTTTTCAATCGATGTTGGTGCTCGATAGGACTAGTTCATGATTCGATTCCTCGATGGGTCTATGGAACAATCAGGCGATTCACGGTTCTCATTTTGTGAAACCGGTCATTTGTGTGTGATTCTCGATTCTAAAGTGAGAATCACTCATTTTGAAATCAATCGCCCCTAATTGACATCCGTCGAGGCATATAAAAAAAGGCTGAAGAAATTGTCAATTCGGCCTTAAATTCATTTTACGGATACTAATTCAATCATAAATGTTTAATGTTAAGACTGTAGTCCTAAATATTTCTATAAAATTTAAATACAACCCTTATGGCTAGTTGATACCAGAAACCATCGATGTGGCGATCCACAGGTTGTTCACATCGGCATACAGTGTGAGACAGTCAATGTCCATAATTTTCGATAATAATTAGCTGAGAACAGTACATTATAATTTAACACAAACGATTAGAATTACATGGGCAAATTTTAAAAGTCTAGTTTTAAATCGACATTCATACAATTTGTATATAAACGATTGATGATGATTTCTCTTCAGAAGAAGTATATAGAAAATGGAGAATTGCAACTCACGAGATTTTAACCAAAAAATAAATAACGTACTTGAACAAAAAGCATAGTTTAAAGAAAAAGGACAACATTAGCCGGAACAAAAAAGACATCCTAAAGATCTCATCTTCAGCTTATTCAAATTCGCGTTTCAATATTAGGAGAAAATTCGATAAAAAAAAATATTAGGAGAAAAAAACTATTGCTGAATAAATCGTATAAAAGGAAGAAAAAAAAAAGAATTAGATGAGAGTTGACTGACAGTTATCGACACGTGTCGCATAAGCTAAAAGTGGATAATCCTATTGGACCCTTGCGAAGCCGCGTGCCGGGGAGTAATCCAACGAGTGGTGTGAAATCATCCAGTTTGGTGCTGGTCCAGAGGCGGAGAAAATCGTGAATTTATTTGTACAAATCTCGCTCCAATTCTAATTTTTTTCAATTATGCCGATATAGTCCTAAGTATCTGCACAAAAGTCCAAATATAGTCATTCCGGCCAATAGCGCTGAAAGCTATTAACGTGGCAATCCACAAATTGTACGCTTATTTGCCACGTGCCGCCGATGTGACTGAATCGAATTTTCACGTAAAGATTTAGGATTACGTTGGCAAAATTATAAAAATAATGACTAAATAGACATTCACAAATATGTTTATGACTAATTAGGCATTATCCTACGCGGCACGATCGGCACTGGCTGAACCGCTGCGTCGGTAAATTCCAGCTAAAATTGACTGAAAAGACTAAGTTGGCAAATTGCCAAAAAAATTAGAACTAAATTGACACAATTGAAAGATTTAAAACTAAATTGACAAATTGTTCAAAAGATTTTGGGACTAAATTGACCAAATTGAAAGGTTTAGACAAAATTAACACAAGTACAATGAATTTATGACTTTTTCTTTTGTAATTTCCCCTAAAAATTCCCACACAGCAGTTGATTCACAAATTGTGAAATTAATCAATCCGGTGTGAATGTTTAAAAGAGATAAAATAATGATAGTCATCTCCAACTTTGATATCCTTAATGAGATACCATATTCTTATCAAATCATCTTCAACTTCGATACACTTATGAGATAGCATCCTCATCTTGTGAATCTTCGCAAAAATTTCGCCAATTAGATTGACCAAACCTTCACACTCTCTCTCTCCCCCCCTCTCTCTCTCTTTGTGCAATGTATAGAGTCATGGATGTCGACATCTGATCAAGCTCGACACCGCTGCAGAGATTGATCGGATTTGGACTCGAGCCAGGCAAGGCCACTAAAGTGAAAGGTTGATGAGGGAAGAAGAGACGAGCGCCGGCTGAGGAGGATGAAGTGATGGCTAGCTTGAAGCAACAGCAAGCCACCGTGCGCGACGCTGGCAACAGAGGGCTAACTCGTTGATGGGGGGCTGGCCTAAGATTTTTGGGTTGGTGGGTTTGAGGGTAGTAATTTTGAGACGTCGAGTGTGGTAAAAGCCGGAAAGAAAATGACAGATCCGTGAATAAGATTAGAATATCGAAATAATGCAGATAAGTCGGATGACAATACGTCTGTCCCTGTCTTTACAACATCTTTTTGTCCTTCCGTGATGGGGGAAGCTCCACTGGAATGTCGGCCGTTCAAAAGTAACAACCCACGGAAACTTGCTTCCCCTCCCCCGAAATAGTCTCAAATCATTCCACAACTGGATTAAGGAAAGAATCATATGATTCGACCGACGAAATTTCATAGCGAATGGATGACCACATTTCATCACATCACAAAGGACAATTTGAAAATATCACACGCGCACACAAAGACGCGAGACCTCGATATGGTCTCCGAAAGGACCAATCCGCGGGGCCCATCGCGCGATATGTGTAAATTAAGTCTCATTTGTGTCTCAGCCATTTTATGAGAGGCACGGTAAAAACAAATGTTAAACAGTGAATCGATTCCAAAGTACCGCAGGAAAGCCCAGACACGCATGTTCTCCCATGCCACCCCTCAGACTGGAGCAAGGCCCGCCCGTAGGAGAATTCGTTCTCGTTCTAGTTACCACTTTCCAACTGGTGGGAATAGTGGAACATAAAGGAGCAACCAAAAAAAAAAAAAAAGAGCGATAAAGGGAAAAAAATTCTCTTTCTTCTCGGTAGCTACACGTTGCAAATGCAAACCTAAGCACAGAGGAATCTACACATTAGTATTAGAGAATAATATGTTAACCAGAAGTTTCAATTGAAAAGAGAAAAAAGTAGCCCACCAATCACCATGACATCTGCAGAAGCTCCTTTATCCATTCCGCTCCTTTTAGAACATCTTTCCAGTTCCCTCCTTCCGCAGAACCGATTCGTCAACATCCATTCGCTGCCAGTTGCCTACAATTGAAGCTATTTGATCAACCTTGTCGAACAGCCCGAGGAGTCCACCTGTATGCACAAAGAGGACTTTCCTTCCTTCCCACTTCGTCGGGTTCTCGGTCATGTTTCTCATCATTTCGTAAGCAGCTTTCCCGCTATATCAGCAACCAGATCAAAGATCAGTCCAGGTCCCCAGTAATCCTCCTTTTCTTTAAGTGAGACGGACGACAGATATTTCTACCAAGAACTAACATTAGCACCTAAATCAAAATCATGAACTCTTTAGATTTATTCCTTTTCATGATGGCTGCCGATTGTCATCTGCGACTCTAGAACAACCAACTGGAAAATTGGAAGTTAAGTTTGCACAGGTACCATCAAGATGATAATCATCCTCAAGGACGTATTATTTCTGTAGCTAAACTAATCTGAAATTACCCATACAAGGTAATTTATTTATTTTTTCCTAAATGTTTGGCTTCCGGTCTTTTTCCATATCTCGACAGTTTTTTTTTTTTTGTACGTTTCCATGTGTTTGAGTTGATTCCTCGCGAACAAGTAATTTACATCTAATTTGTCAGTGGTCAATGAGAATTCAGACTCACCATGGCAACAAACCTAAGTTGCACCATACCTCTCAGAATACATTCTCATCACTCATAAAATAGGTGGACATCTCTGAATTGAAAGAATGTTAACAGACTTCAATGGCAAAAACAATTTTCGGTCGAAACTGTTATGCTCAAAAGCAAAAGGCAAGGAAAAGAAAGGAGAAAGTATTTGCACATCTCACAAACTTACAAAGATATAAATGAGTGATGAAAAATAACAAAAGATCAGTGATTTTGCATACCTGTATACTGGATCTAGAACAACTCCAGTGGCTGTAGCAACTTCCTTAACAAACTTAAGTTCCTCTGCAGTGCTCATTGCATATCCCAAACCCTTGGCCTGCACATAAACAATAATTTAAAGATTATTCATTCTTCATCATCAGAAATTTTGACTTTTGTGCCTTTCGACTAACAAGCGAACCTACATATCTGAAAATATTAGGATTCCCTGTGCAAGAGTTCTGGTGGAAAACATCTCTAAAGGACGAAAGCTGAATTAGTGTTTTATTACATTTCACTAAGCATCTAATGAGGAGATTTTATAGCACAAGAATGAGTGAAAATTCTCCAGTGCCTACTGAAATCCATGCTTAACAACCAAATAGGAATTTTAACAAGGTCTATTAAAGCGGATCCAACCTGGATAAAATTCCTGAGAAAATTGCAGAATGGGCATCTTTGGTGCCATTGGCATGAAGAAAATGCAACAAGAAAGATCAAACTTTGTGAAATCAATTTTCTGCTTATGACGAAGCACGTCTTTATAAATGTGACCATAGGATGCAATGGTGGGTATCAAAAGGAAGACTCGAAGAGTAAATAAAAACTCACATTGTGAATGTCAACGATATCACGTGAGAGAACACCTGCTTGAATTCCATCAAGAAGGACTTGAACAAAGTCATAGAAGTAATCAGGGTCATCACAGACAGAAAATGCATGGACCTGTTCAAGCATATCGATGCCTTCATGAATTTGCTTAATCCGTTAAACATGGCAACAAATGCAGGTTGTACATACTTTCATCTTCATCGTGCTCAGCCAGGAACCCAATGCAAGACCAGCAATTGTGCCCCCGCTAGAAATAGATAGAAATAAAACATCACTCTAGGTCCAATTCATGGCTGCAGGAAAAAGTGAAGCCAGCTAATTGAAAAACTGTGCAAGCACTGAGAACAAAATGGAGGAAATGGAGCAGAACCTGCCACATGCGACAACAATATCATCAAATTTTACTCCACCTGCATTACGAACCTGCTGCTCAATTTCCCTTGTAGCTTCGATATATCCCCTAAAAGTCAGCATTCTTTCATGAAGAGCAGACATCATAGACTCAAGAAGGATGTCATAGTTCTAAAAGTTGAAATCAACACAAATAAGAACTATACTTAATTAAGTAGACACAAGTGAAAGATAAGCTAAGGAACCACATCATAGCAATGAATGGAGACTATCAGTATAGCTATATCAATCCCCTAAATCAGAGGAGTTGAAATATTAAATTGTCTGCACGTACAAAGAAAATAAAAAGAATAGCTATGAAAGTCAGATTAGCCATTTAGAAAACCATATGGTTGCCAGAAAGGCAGCACTCAAGGGCGGCTCAGACTACCCTGCCCATGTACTTTCAGAAAAGCTCCACCCTCAAGATAAGGGATGTAACCCCACAAATTACTCTAAGTAGGAGATGGCATGATTCAAACTCAGATCTACCGCATCTAAAACAATTGGTGAACCACTCGGCCAACCATTGAGTATATTATGCAAGAACGAATCAAGTCAGTGGCGAACTCAATGGTAAACCAGATTCTTTCAAAACCTAGTTAATGGAACATTTTCTAAAACTTCAAGTTACCCGACTGAACACATTTTGATGAGGTAGCAAAAGATAAGCTAAAATGAACAGATCTCAGTAGCATTGGCATACGAAATTGCCACAATACAAAATAAAACAGAGTATGATCAGTTAAACTTTTTGCAATAGCACCTTGAATATGCAACTTGCTAGCAGCTATGCAACATCTCACTGATTCTAGAACCTCTCTATTACTAGGCACCTCTCTAGTTATTAGGAACAACATCATGCAACATCTCATTGATCAATTGAACTTTCTGCAATGAGATGAAAAGATTGGCACTGCAATCACGGTATTGACTATGCACCATATTTTGAATGTTAGTGCTGAAGAAAATCCCAGTCATGTCAAATATGAGAACCGACAAAGAAGTAAACCTGAGAAGTAAGCAAAACTGACTGAAGAAAATGTTGGAAGAAACCAGTCAACTGAAATTGAAAATTGACTATGACTGACAAGCTAGACGGTCAATTAATCCATTAATAAACTATCCTCACCATGTCCCGAGGGAGTTTGATCCGCCGACAGGAATAACATATGGCTTTCTTCCTTTCTTAAGCAGATTTTCTTTTAGGAGTTCAGCCAGAGTCTGAAATCAAATTCAATGAGGCAAACGCAAATATAAAACAATCTCTACATATGGGAGAGCATAGTTCACTGTACATTACTTTAACGGGTAGGTCAAGCTCAGATTTTATTAACTTGTTAGCATAAGATTCTCGCCCTTTGAAAATGCATTGCAGCTTCACTCGAATGTTAAAACATTATGAAAATGCCCAACCATTTAATAATCTCCAGAGACATAAATATGAAAAGCAAATTAGCATGTTTTCCAAGCAATATTTTCTTTTCTTATGTGCCAATTTCCAGTTAATCAATTAAACCTTATCTATTTAAGGAAGAAAGAAATATTACAAGCAAGAAGACAACTAGAAGCAGGTACGAACCACACTCCCTAGTTTGGCATATTCCTCTTTTGAAATAAGTTGAACATGAGCTCCCACCAATCTTTCAACCAAGAGATTACCTGTAAGTCCAGGATCTTTGTCTACAAGAGCCTGCAAGAATGCAACTGTTGTAGCAAATTTTTCTCCTAACCGATGTCGAGTGCAGAAAAGGAAACCTGACCTTGGAGGTACGTAGGATAAGATGACAATCGAGATTCAAATACTTTGCAGCAACAGCAGTTGCACGACAATGATTGCTTTGGATACCCCCAATTGTTATGATACAATCAGCACCTTGGGCCACAGCATCCGCAAGCAAGAATTCCAATTTCCGGACTTTGTTGCCACTCAATTGCATGCCCGAAAGGTCATCCCGCTGAATAATCACAAATTTTCTGTCAGTGTTAAAAGTCAAGGAAAAAAAAGTGAAAAACAGAAGCCAATACCTTAAATGGCCTATAGATGAAAAGACAGACAAAATGTTCTTATGCAACATTGTTGGTATAAGATGTCTGGCCTAGATTACGTATCATGAAAACCTTCAAAATCGATAACAAAGGGAAAAGAAAGAGGAACAATAACAAAACCACGAAACAACAAATGAAGAGAAACCGTATAATTGCACCCAAAGAAACTTGTATTGTCCGAGTTTCAAACGTATTCCATCAAAGAGATGATGAAACGCATAAACCCCAGATTTTGTCAGAGCCAAAGCTTGAGCAAGATGATGTCAATTACATGCAATTCAGAACTAGAATATTTCACTTGGCAATTGACATGAAACGTTCAATACAGGGATTATGTGTTTGCACAGATGTTCATCAGCATTTGCATATCGTGCCCTGCGAAACCCCTTTTGACCAGATAAGTTGCAAAACCTCATGATTCATGAAGATCAAACTTAATAAGGAGGAAGTAGAAGGACCCAGGAATCACCTTTAACCAAACCTCGGTGCCTTTTGGTAAGTTCGGAAGGTTCCATTTGTGAATTGGAGTAGGTAACTGTCAAGAAAGAAACGTAACACGACCTTGCCGTCAAATCGTCAATGATTGTGAAAGAAGATAAAAAACAAGAAAAGGTAGCATCCTTTGGCCAGCATCTAGTATAAGAGACTCAACATATCTTTTAAAACAAGAAATCACGAACATGGCTATTCAGCAGCAAAAGCAAAGGTCAAAGCAAAAGAAGATCATCAAAACTCAGCGAAGGTAAAAACAGAGTAACAGCATACATGACCGAGAGAGAAGACATGAGAAGGGATCGGACTGAGGTGAGAAGCCCAGGGAGGAGGCGAGTACGGCTTCTGCGCGAGGAAATTGAAGCCGGTGATCGCGCCGTCGATGCCGTCGCTGCTTTCCTTGGACTCCATCGCGCTCAGGCCCGTGCTTGAATTGATGATCGTTCGAGCGCGAGCGAGAGTACTCCAATGACGTCGGAAGTTGCAGAGAAGGCGTTTGTGGAAATTCCAGTGAATGGTGGGAGGAGGATTGAGGTTGAGCGAGCTAGACTTGATGCTGCAACCGGACAACGACAGCATGTCGTTTACCATGAACTCGAGGGAAGGACTAAATTAATTGTCCAGCAATACAATGGAATTTATATATTTCTTACGCTGACATGATTTATTATTCAAACAATTTAGTTTTATGATGCATTTGCACATAATTTTATTTTCTTTAGATTAGGTGGTAAGTGATGGCATTTACAATGTAAGTACATGTGTGTCTGGCATAGAAATAAATAAAAAAAAAAGATTCTAAATCCGAATCAGCATATCTCTCTAGCTATCAGCTGCTCATATTGACATATGAATTATGTCTGCCATAATAAAAAATAATAATCACTGAAAATTGGAAATAATGATTGTTGCAAGTTAATTTCATAAATTACCTTATTATCTCAGGATAATGACACGAATAGTATATTAACTTTGACTCAATGTGTAATATGATTCACGAACTTTTAATTTGTGCAGTATGATTCTTGAACCTTACCTCAATATCCAATGTGGTCCTTGAATATTCAATTTGTTCAGTATGAGACATGTTTAACTTATTCATGAACTACATGAAAATGTTCAATGTTATTCTTCAATTAACTTATTCATGAACTACATGGACAATGTTGAATAATTTTTATAATTCAAAGATAAGTTGAATATGCACCAAAAGTTTATGGATTGTATTGAACAAATTGAATGTTCATGGACCACATCACATATTGGACTACAGTAAATGGATCATATTCAACATAAGTTTATGGATCATATTGCATATCGGATCAAAATTCATGAACGATTCGTATTACTTTTCATATTATTTTTTCCTCCGGACAAACTGGTTTACTTACGTATTTACAACATTTGGATTACGACTTGGAAACACACCTTCAGCATCTTGGGTTTTCACCTTCTACTATGCAATAATTGTGATTTATGTACACTTCTGAGCCAATACGACAAGAACGAATTTTCTTCAAAATAGTCAAGGCAAGTCCTCGTTCATTTTAATTGGCATTCCACGCTCATAGGTATCGTTGACAAATGCACGGCAGGTCTTTTAACTTTTGCAAATTATTCAATCCGGTCCATCAATTTTTTGTTTGTTATCGAGTGTTAAATTATATGGGTTGTTTTTTTTTTTTTGTTAAAGTCGGTTCTTCTTTCGACCAAAAAAAAAGTCGATTCTTCTATAAAATGCACATTTGTACTCTAAATTCACGTGATCAACGGTGTAGTTGGTAACTTGGTAGGTAGAGAGAATGAATCTCCACTGTTAGATAAGGGGAGATGTATGGTTGTGGTTGACAGACAGAGATTAAATCTCCCCCGTTTGATTAGGTGAGATGTATGGCTATAAGCTTGAGTATATGAAGTGATGGCCGTGGCCACAGTCCGTATTCGTCTTTGGCTAAGGATTTCCATTACCTATTCTCTCTCAAACACAAACTTATTTAGAATAGCCAGTACCTGAGTGCCTTATATAATAAGTTAGACGAGTAGCATCCTAAGTGTCATGCTTCTTTGGAATGCATTTATAATGATGATATTTTAATTTAAAAAAGAAATATTTTGAATGCGGAACATTTTGAATGCATAAATCCTTCGAAGACCAGCAAATTAAATTTCAAGAGACTTTGTCAAGTATCACAACACTTGCTGAGCGATTCAACATAAACTGAGGAATTGAAAATTTTCCAATACACACGTCAGGTAATGTCGACCGTAGCACGTTCTCAATTAGTCGTCCTCGAGAGGTGGTTCTTGAATGTATGTTACAAACATTTAGATTCGATCAAACATTTAGGACCATATAATTATCCTACGTAAAAATACGAAACTACATACCTTGGCTGGTTCCATCGACTTCAGCACTCTATCAGCTAGCCCGGCGTCAAACCTACGTACGTCGGCTGAATTGACTTCAGCACTCTATCAGCTAGCCCGTCGCCAAACCTATGTACGTCGGCTGGTAATGTCGACATCGCCAAGTTCTTAACTTCCTTGGGCGGCTCGATCATGACGTCCTCTTGCGGCTCGATGATGACTTCCGGCGGTTCTCGGTCATCTATCTCTCCCGTTTCTTTCTTCACCGGTCGTATGTTCTTGGATGAAAGGACGAAACGAGTAGCCAACCTCCTTTAGATATCAACTAATAAAGAAGAAAAAAAGAAGCAAAGATTAAAAGGAGAAACGTTCTTGAAAATAAAAAATCAAGAACAAATAATAGGTACCTTCGAAAAAGAAGAGTGACTTGATGAGAAAACATTAAAAAGAATATTTACATCTTTCAACTTCCGAAAGCTTACCTGATTTGCTTCCGCTTTCAATTGGGGAAATCGGTGTCCTTCTAGATATTCTTTTTCTTGTCTCAAAATTTGCGAATTCTGCTCATTATATAGTTCTTTTGAGGATCCTTTTCCAAATCAACCGTTTCTTGATTTAGTTTTTCTAACGGTTAGGAGATACAATCTTCACATCTTTCAACTCTGCTCAGACCGTTCTATTACTCTGTCTTAGTAGTCTCGTACTAAAATTTGTGAAAATAATTTTTTTAATCAACATGTATTGTAATTGTCTTGACAATTTTAATTCAATTAGCAAAGTAAATACAATTGCCTAAACATGATCGTCGAAGATGCACGCTCCTATTCAGATAGCTCTAACTAATGGATTTTATCTATCAGAATTCCTTCTTTCAATGGATAGACGTGTGTCGTGAATTATCCGATAATATAGAGAACACAAGTTCCTTCTATTTTCCCATGTAAAGATGTTTTGCACAAGATGGTAACAAGTAATATGTAAGCGTAGAGCGTAGTTCCGCAAGCTTGGGTAGATGATTGAATCCCACCCACGTTCGAAGGAGCATAGTTGGTTTTTGTCTATTCCGGGCCCTAACATGGACAGACCAAAAAAAATGACCATGATGTTTAAATTCAAAATTTGATTGACACCTAACATGGACCGACCAAAAAAATAAAAACAAGATAAAGTTAGAGAACTTACTTTACCTTTGAAAAATAAAATGCCAGCCACACAGACATGCACATGAGTCGTGGATTCAGTTTTAGTTCTTTAGACAAAGTGAAATGAAGGACAGAACAACATGTTGCGGCCCCGCGCACATTCGTCATGACTAGCTGCTGCCTCACATATATAGTCATGACTAGTCGGGTCCAATCATTCTGGCTTGGTTCGGTCGACAAGGGCAATGCCCATGCATTGCAGCCTCGCATGCATGAGAACGACCCTTGAGTCATTTTTTTTTTGAAGAATTCAGGATCCAAGTGCGATAACCTTTAACGAAACCTTACCGCCAAGGTTAAAGAACCACTTAAATACTATCATAAAACTATTGGGTGACCTAGGTTCGGTCACAAGTCGATGTGGTGTAGTGCAATTACACTAGAAACATGCACAACATTTTAAATCAATCATCACTCCAATAGTTCAAAATTTAAAATCATTCACCAAGCCTGCAAAACAAAGGGTTAGCCACAGACTCTTCCCCTTATAACTCCCAGTCTGCAAGACCATTTAACACCTAAGAGTGAAAATTCAATGAAGATTACCAAAAGCAAGACATCCATGAAATTTTTAGGCCTAAATCCACTAAAGCTTTTAATTTTTCAAGAGATTCAAGTGAACCAATTAAGTCCTGAATTTTTTCAAAAAAATTAAAGGTGTTCCCCAGCGAAGTCGCCAAGCTGTCGCGACCCTACAAAATCGGGTTTTCCAATTTTAGGCTAATGGATTATCAGATTAATTAATTATATTAATTAACCTAGTTCGAGTTCTCCCAAACTCTACCAAATCGCAACTTAAGTTCAATTTCATGCAAGAATTTATTTTGGAGTCGCCACTAATTATTATTGGTAGGTTGATTAGAAACCTATATAAAATAGTGAGAGAAAATATTTTATTTCTACGAACTAGAGATTTTGAGTTCGAGGACTTGTTACATTAATCTTTCAATTAATGCCATTTCGGTACTTATTTCATGAAAAATGTCTGATTTTGACAAATATGATTAATTTTGACATGGAGTTCAAAGATATATATATTTTTTTGGATTTTTTCTTCTTATGAATTTTGAAGGTTTTCTTTATAGGATGCAATGCAATGCAAATTAATTCTACGATGCATGAAATGCTATGACACGAAAGATTGACATGGCAATTACAATATAGTATAAAATAAACATGAATAAAATGACAAGATGACATGGTAAATATGAATAACATGGCAAATATGACATACAATTATGTGATATGCAATGCGAATGGTATTTTTTATGCAATTTTTGAGATTAATTACAATCATAAATGAAGGTCGGAACTTTATAGAGATACTGCACTTGGATGATTTAACGGGGCTCGGTTCATAAGGAATTTCAAATTAGAGTCTTTTGTCATCCTTGATAATTAGGAAAATGACAAGAAGTTAGTGTATACGCTTGAACCAAAATTGAAACCATAGAAAGTAGGGGACTTAGCTTTAGTGGAGGAGAATAGCAGTAGATTTAGAGGTGACTTTGCAGGCTTGGACAAGAAGTTTTCGATATCGGATCGATGCACCGTTAGTGGCTAGTGATAGATCGTCGAACGCTGAACGTCACGATACCTAGCATGAATTGATCGGAGCACGGACGGCGAAACATGGTCAATTGGCGCAAAACTGATTCAGACTACCGACATAATAGAATTCCGCCTCATTTTCCCCTCTCTTTTTTTCCCCTTTTCTCAAGAAATTTCCCTCAAAGATTCTCTAATTTTCTCTCTCAAATCTTCCCTCCCCATTTCTCAAGAGCTCTTCTCATTTTATAGCACCATTCTCATCTTACTTTATTCATCTTATTTTCTTCATTTTCTCTTCACCATCTTCTCTTCTTTATCTTCTCTTCACTATCTTCTTTTCTCCATCTTAATTTCTTCACCAACTCTTATTTTAGTTATTTGCAAAACAAACCCTTAAGTTTTAAGTATTTGCATTTTAGTCCTTGAGGTTTTGAATATTTCAATCCAGTCCTTGAGAAAATATTCCTTTCAAGTCCAAACGCCTGTTAATTTGTGCTATAATGTTCTGCCGGTATAAAAGCTAATGAAATATATGCTAAAAATATGAGAGATGATTTTTTTTTTTGTTTAGAACTAAAATTAGTTCTAATTTTTTATGCATAAATGAATAATAAGGATTAGTCAAAATTGATGTGTCAACACACAGGGATCCAAGAAAAAGATGAAATGGAAGTACAAGCGTAAGCAAGTTGCCCAAGAACCCGCGCCCATGGATTTCGTCCGCCTCTACTACGAACACGTGTCGCGGTTTCAAGTATGAAAAGACTCTTTTTATTGAAAAAAGAAGAAGTTCCAAACCCAATTTTTTCAATGCTTAAAAATATTTTTTTTTCTCGAAGAGTGTGTGGCACATGACATGTTTTAATCTTTCGTATTTGACGTTTGAAGGTAAATGCTTGGGAATCGATAAAGATCTTCATGAATTCTTGCGTCGCCATTCTAACCGGGGCGGAGTTGAAGGAACTACAGATGCTGTTGGCGGAATTCGTGCTCCTATCCTTGGAAAGGAGATGTCAATATTGTATTTCCTATTCTTGCACCCCGATTTCTTGCATCTTGATTTTAGGGATATTTTTTCCTTGATACTTTTTTCCTTTGTGGTTGTATGTTTCCTTGTCGTAGCAACCTTGTCTTATATACAGTGAACAATGACAGAATATATCTCACGACAAAAAAAAAGAAGAGAAAGGAGGGCGTGAGATTTTTATTGAGGACGTAGGCAAATTGCCGAACCTCGTTAAATCCTTGTCTTTGTTTGTTCTTCGTTTGTTTCTCAACATGGTATCAGAGCATGAGTGAATCGATCTGGTCCTACTTCTTGTTCCTGATCCACGTTCTTATCGCTATTTTTTGGTTGTTCGTGCTGCAACTCCATGGGTGACTCTACCTCTGGAATCAAGGGTACTGTGCAAGACACAAATAATCAACGGCTTACAAACCTGCTGTTGAATGGAAATAATTATCTTCCATGGTCTCGTACGGTCACAATCGCTCTTGGAGGGAGATCCAAACAGGGTCATGTTACGGGACGGACCAAAGCTCCTGCTGAAACCGATTCCAAGTTTGAAGAATGGCAAACCAATGACCATAATGTTATGTCATGGATTTTCAACTCTATGGAGCCTCAAATATATGAGATATTCGCCTATGTGGATACCGATAAGGATTTGTGGGATTCTTTATATGAAATGTACGGGCAAGCCAATAATGCATCTCGGGTGTTTAAACTTCAGCAAGATCTCGCTAATTCCAAGCAAGGGACGAATGAATCATTCACGGAACATCTGGGCAAAATGAAGAAACAATGGGAAGAACTTCGGCATTACAGGCCTATTACTATAAATTTTCGGGACTATGTTCAATGGGAAGAACAAGACAGGATTTTCCAACTCTTGGCTAGTTTCACGTCAAAATTTGAGGATACCAAAAGAGATATTCTCATACGTCCTGTGCTGCCGTCTTTTAATATTGTGTGTTCCATCATACAAAATGAGGAAACACGAAAAAGAGTCATGGCTGTAGATTCAAAGCGAAGACATCTGTTGATTTGCTGGAAAATTCAGCTCACTATACTATGTCTAATTTCAAGCAAGGTGATTCCAGCAATAGGTGGGCAAAAGGAAAGGGCAAGAAACCCATACGATTTCACTGTGATCACTGTAATCGTGACGGCCATTCTAAGGAACGATGTTGGGGTCTTAATCCACAGTTGCGACCAAGCAAAGATAAATGTCCTGAAGCAAAGTTAGCGGTTCAAGGGGATGCCACAGAGTTTCAATCTAAGCTAGAACTTTTAACTTAACAAGTTCAGCAGTTGCTTCAAACTCATGGGCAAGGATCGAGTGCTATAAGCATTGAATCTGGAAATATGGCTAAGACCTCTGGTAATATCCATGCTCTTTCTTCTAAGTTTATTTTTCCTATTATTATTGATTCTGGGGCTACAGACCATATGTGCAGCTGTTCACATATGTTATCTAATATTGTCTCTAGCACTTTATACCCTCCTATAACCATTGCGAATGGAATGGAAGTCCCAATTAAAGGTACGGGGCAAGTAACCATTTTTTCAAAGAAGGCTGAAGCTCTGATAGTTCCGGGGTTGAAAAGTAATTTGTTGTCTGTGAGCAAATGTACCAAACAGTGGAATTGTAATGTCATCTTTACTCCTCAAAAGGTGATTTTTTAGGATCGCATTACCAAGATGATGATTGGTGAGGGACAGCTACAAGACGGACTGTACACTTTGAATCTAGGTGGTGCAGGTTTCGTGGCGACGAAACATATTTCTACAGATTCTCGGCTATGGCATTGGCGAATGGGGCATCCTTATGATAGAGTATTGCAAGCTTTAGAATTGTCATTGACACATGATTCTAGTAATTGTGATCCATGTCATTTTGCTAAGCAACATAGGTTGCCTTTTCCTCAACATTTCAATAAATCAAATAACTTGTTTGATGTAGTACACTCTGATGTTTGGGGAAATTCTCCCGTTGATTCTAAAGAAGGATTTAAGTACTTTGTTACTTTTATTGATGATAAATCTCGTGCAACTTGGCTTTACCTTCTTAAGTCAAAAAGTGAAGTTCTTACAATCTTTCAAGATTTTTGCAGTATGGTGAAAAATCAGTTTAACACTACATTGAAAGTTCTTCGAACGGACAATGGTACTAAGTATACTAATCAGGCATTCCAAGCTGTGCTACGATGTATGGGCATATCTCATCAAACATCGTGTGTTGGTACTCCTCAACAAAATGGAGTAGCTGAGAGGAAAAATCGTTGGAAGTCACTCGAGCTTTGCTTTTCTCTAGAAACTTGCCCAAAACTTATTGGGCAGATGCCGTACTTACTAGCTGCAATTTGATAAATCGACTACCTAATCGTATTTTGAATTATATAAGCCCTATGGAAGTGTTGCACAATCGCAAATTTGATCTCTCCCATTTAAGAATCTTTGGGTGTGTTTGCTATGTTCATTCTCAAAGTGGGGGCAAGTTGGATCCTCGTGCTCGCAAGTGTGTGTTCGTTGGATATTCTTCTGCCAAGAAAGGATACAAGTGCTATGATTCTAGCATAAAATGTGTTTATATTTCTCGAGATGTCAGTTTTGATGAAACTCACATGTTTTATTCAGACATGACTCAAATTCAGGGGGAGCAAAATGATTACAACGAATTTTCTTTTGAATTTGCTCCTATTCCGGTGAATGTCGACACTACACACATTGAAAGATTGTCCGCTGGCCAAGATGCTCAAGACTTTATGGGGCAAGAAAACACACAAGTGGGCCACGAAATTGAAGGGCAACAAAGCACCGCCATGCCACTAATAGAACAACCAGTTGAAGCTGCTATTGAAGCCGAATGGGGAATTGATAACATATTAGCTGCACCTGTTCAACCATGAAGGTCATCCTGCGTTCCAATAGCTTCAACTCGCCTTCGGAACTTCACCACATATTATTCTGGTCAACATCTTATTCAAGACTATATAAGGTATGACAAAATCTCTCCCAAGTTTTGGAGTTTCCTATCTGCCATTGAAGATCAACAGGAACCTAGTGGCTTTGTAGAAGCAAGTAAGAAGAATGTGTGGATTAGTGCCATGAAGGATGAACTTCATGCTCTGGAAAGGAATCAAACCTGGGAATTAGTTAAGCTACCAAAAGGGAAGAAAACTGTAGGATGTCGATGGATTTACAAGACCAAGTACAATAGCAATGGGTCAGTTGAAAGACACAAAGCAAGACTTGTCGCAAAAGGGTACACGCAAACTTATGGCATAGATTACAAAGAAACGTTTGCTCCGGTAGTCAAAATGAATACGGTGCGTACCCTGATGTCTGTAACAGTTAATTGTGAGTGGCCATTATTCCAAATGGATGTGAAGAATGCATTTCTTCACGAAGATCTTGAAGAAGAAGTGTACATGGATCTTCCACCTGGGCATTCCTTACAAAATGCGGATGGATTTGTGTGCCAACTGAAGAAAGCTATATATGGTCTTAAACAATCTTCTAGAGCATGGTACGGTAGACTTAGCTATGCACTTGTCAAGGTTGGATTCAAGCGAAGTGCATCAGATTCCTCAATGTTTACCAAAGTTACGGACAAAGGAATTGTTGTTGTCCTAGTATATGTAGATGATCTTGTGATTACAGGTAGTGATCAGTTCGGGATTGAAGCTCTCAAGAAGCATTTAAATAAAGAATTTGACATCAAAGACCTTGGTAATTTGAAGTATTTTCTTGGTATTGAGGTTGCTAGATCTCAAAAAGGATTATTCTTATCTCAGCGAAAGTATGTTCTTGATTTACTGAAGGAGACTGGTAAGTTAGGTGTCAAGCCAACGAGCACCCCCATGGATTATAATAGTAAATTTATTTCTGATAATACATTGTTGCATGATGTTGGACAATTTCAGCGTATTGTTGGACGACTGATCTACTTAACTATTACTAGACTTGATATAGCATATACCGTCAGCTATGTGAGACAATTCATGCATAAACCAACAAAAGGGCATATGGAATTGATAAATCACTTGCTTCGGTACTTGAAGGCCTCTCCAGGAAAGGGAATTCTGATGATGAATAATGGTCACACAGACATCATTGGTTATGCGAATGCAGATTGGGCTGGCAGCCCTGTTGATAGAAAATCTACTACAAATTTTTGCACCTTTGTGGGAGGAAATCTTGTCACTTGGAAGAGCAAGAAACAAGCAGTTGTTGCACGATCTAGTGCAGAGGCAGAATATCGAGTTATGGCTACTGCTACAAGTGAGATAGTATGGTTGAGATTGTTACTTCAGGAGTTGGGTTGCAACTCTATAACCAAACCAACGAAGCTCTTCTGTGATAATCAGGCCGCTGTTCATATTGCTTCCAATCCAGTTTTCCATGAAAGGACTAAGCATATAGAGGTGGACTGTCACTTTGTAAGAGAAAATGTGCAAGATAAGACCATTGAAACCCCGTACATTCACAGTGAAGATCAATTGGCCGATGGCTTCACCAAGGCTCTGTCTAAATGAGTGTTTCAAGAGATTGTAACAAGTTGACCTCCGATGATCTCTTTGGTCCAACTTGAGGGGGAGTGTTGGCGGAATTCATGCTCCTATACTTGGAAAGGAGATGTCAATATTGTATTACCTATTCTTGCACACTGATTTCTTGCATCTTGATTTCAGGGATATTTTTTCCTTGATACTTTTTTCCTTTGTGGTTGCATGTTTCCTTGTCGTAGCAACCTTGTCTTGTATATACAGTGAACAATGGCAGAATATATCTCACGACAAAAAAAGAAGAGAAAGGAGGGCGTGAGATTTTTATTGAGTTCCGACATATTATTCTTAGGAAAGTTCAGTATTAGAGTTGCGAAGGGAGATGGAAAGACATCATTTAGAAAATTGATGTACAAATCTAGCTAATAAACTCTTGGTTTTGAGGGGACACGTGATTCCATTGCTCCGAAGGGAAAACACTTCTTTTCCCAAAGAAAGGTTCAATGGAGAATATGTTTCTCCTTTTTTCCGTGATGTACTAATGATGGCTATGGCTCTAAGAATGATGTGCATATTGTTTGAAAAATGTTCTGATGAACAGGGTCTGAGATTTGATCTATTCCGCAGGTTTTTCATATACGGCTCTTTGAAGTGATCCCATAATTGTTGTGTCAAGGCTTACATGAAATTACTTGCTTGTTATATGAATTAAGCTCCACGTAGGCATATTCATGTTTGTTTTCCCTTTTTCTTGGATGATAATGCGACAGTTTTACTGTGATAACTTAATGAAGTTAGGTTATGCACCAGTGGAGCTAATCTCACTAATAATAAAGAATTTCGAGTTGCATCCGAATAGAAATTACTTCGATGGCTACTTCACACTCTCTTAAATTTGCATTCCTGCGTATTCGTATAATGCGGACATGTAGAGTACCTGCTAATGTAGAGTGAGGCATCTAAAGCATTTTGAGGATAGTTGTGTCAGACATTATCAGCTGGTTCTTGCGCTCAAGTCATGGTACCTGTTAGCTTTACTTGCTTAGCTTGATTGCTGGTGACCATGGAAAATTCTCCGCAGAATGTTGCTTGCTTTGCTCCAACGAGAAAGAGTTTATTGCCTTGGTTGACGAATTATGGTTCCGTTTTGTATGTTGGAAGAATGTGGTGCCCTTTTGGGGAGTTTTGGCAAACTGTACATGTATTTTCTCCCTTTGAATAGTTCAAACTTGATTGTTGTGTGTGTGTTACTGAGAGCGCTTGAAGAAGTTGCTTTTCTATGGTTATTTCGGACTTCCATTTCTAGCTTCTGAGAATGTTGAGATTGATTTATCCTGTTAAACTTGTCCCGAGGACCTTTTGGCCACTGTGTCTATTTGGTAGTGTCCATAAGGATGAAGTTATGAACGCTGATTGAAAATATGTCAGAAAAGTGATTCTTGAGGCAAAAAATAGCTTTCGCATTTGGTTCCAACGCATCGGGCTCTGAACGAGGTTTTCCCATTGTAATTGCGTGTTCCTAACATTACCTGGATCTGTAGTTACGTCCCATTGAAATTGACGCAAACGAAATTTAGTCATCTGAATCAATTTGTAGATTTTGAAGTGGTAAGACGAAATGGATTCAGGCCTATGCTCGAACCGGCTTCTTTACCCGATGATCCAAAGAGATTCTAAAAAAACTAGGACCCGAGAGATTTCCATCATCGAAAGGCGAATAAGAGATCTAGTTTTTACTTGTGGTGTGCATGACTCGAACAAGGAAATGTCTAGCCAATCTGATGAGTTGTTGCGCAGCATCTCGGGGATTCCATGTTAGGAAAGAGGAATTGGAGTTCGAAGAAGGGGGAAGGGAGAGTCCTTTTATTCTTATAATTTACGTAAGTATGAATTTTATTTTTGGTCGGCACATTCTTGAATTTGAAAAAGAGAAAAATCGGAAAAAAAATTCCAAAACAAAAGTGAATAGACGTATACAATAGACATACGGTATCATAAAAGTTAGAGGGAAAAATAAAATCAAGTTAATGGAGAAGATACACAGTTGCCAACGTGCTATTGATCCAGGGACTGCCATATCAACCCGGTCATGAGGGTAGGACTGCCATATCGACCCGGTTCCACATTTTTTTTATTGAATTAGGTATCGAATTATCCTAGAATCATGAAATTGACCTTAAAATTGGATTCTATGACATTGCATTCATCTAGGAGTAGGACTTTTGGGAAGAATTTGTTCACATTATTAAGAAAACCCCAAATCCTTAAGAATGATCTGAATATGAAATTCTCCAAATTAAAGCCCATAATGACTAAATCGTGTCAGATTAACTCCGCCAACGACTTCAAAGGGGTCAAAAACCTATGGGTCAGCATTCATTTGTATATGAGAATTTATGAATTCTGATTAATTTCATTTTATCTGAAACCCAGGGACTAAATTGAAAAAATCTTTGGCAATTTTGTCCTACCCATGCAATTGTGCAAATTCTGTGGACAATTGGACTAAGCTGAAATGCAGGGAAATCATGTTGAATGTTAAGACTCCAAAAATGCAAAAATTACAAATTAAAAGACTTAAATGGCATTTTTTGCCAAGTTCAAATCTTATATGTTATGAAAGAACACATGTGATTGAACTTGATTTCTGACTCTTTATGAGGTCAAAATAAAAATAAAAATAAAATAAAAATAATGACTATATATATATTTGACCTCGAATGCTATTTTTATGATTTTTCATGTATTTTTCTAATTTTTTTTGAAAATATTAAAAAATGTGAAAAATATAAAAAATTATTTTTTGGGTCAAAATGGTTCCTTTAACTTGGCCAAGGTCACCAAAATAGATTTTGTAATTTTTCAACTTTTTATGGATTTTCTATGAATTTTTAAAAAATAAACTAGAAAAGACTTATCAAAATTTAGGTGTCAACACCAGCCAAGGCATGTATCGTGTTGAAGTCCTTACGAGAAACTTGAAGGTAAGTTCAGGTTCTCACTAGTTTCATATTTTTTTATGCAGGGGAATTTTATGTCCTTCTCAAGATGTTGATCGAGTCTTGCACCAAAGAACTCGATACGGTGGAGCTGCAACAATTGAAGGAACACACGCGCGACCTCCACCACAAGAGGATTGCCGAGGACATAGAATGCAAACTGAAGAAATCCATCATGAGGAGACGACTGACATTCAGAAGTTTTATTTCTTCAAATTGATAACAGCCCACTTGACTTCTCTAATTTCATAGGGATCCAAGAAAAAGATGAGATGGAAGCACAAGTTTAAGCAAGTCGCCCAAGAACCCGCGGCCATGGATTTCGTATGCCTCTACTACGAACACGTGTCGTGGTCTCAGGTATGGAAAAACTCTTTTTATTGACCCCAATTAATCCGACATATGAAAAAAGAAGTTTCAGACCCAATTTTTTCATTGCTTAAAATAATTTTTTAAGGGCTGTCGGGGAGAGACATGAGGTCCCAAAGCGACGAAGAACTCAGGAATGGGATGAGTGCGTCGGTCGAAGGAGCGAGGGTCGCGAACAAAGATGAGAGCGAGGGTCTGCCATGGTAGGACTGCAATGTTGGCCATGGTCATGGGGGGAGGATGAGTGAGCAAAAAAGAAGAGGCGGATTCTCTTGAATTGAAGAACTTTGCCAACGTGCTATTGATCCGGGGACTGCCATATCGACCCGGTCATGGGGGTAGCACTGCCATATCGACCCGGTTCCACATTTTTTTTAATCGAATTAGGTATCGAATTATAGGTCCCCTTTTATATGTTGGAAGAATGTGGTGTCCTTTTGGGGAGTTTTGGCGAACTGTACATGTATTTTCTCCCTTTGAATAGTTCAAGCTTGATTGTTATATATATATATATATGTTACTGGGAGCGGTTGAAGAAGTTGCTTTTCTCTGGTTATTTCGGACTTCCATTTCTAGCTTCTGAGAATGTTGAGAGTGATTCATCCTGTTAAGCCTGTCCCGAAGACCTTTTGGCCACTGTGTCTATTTGGTAGTGTCCATAAAGATGGAATTATGAACGCTTGTCGAAAACATATGACGCAGAGAGAAGCGATCTTGGAAAATAATTTCAAAGAATACTCAAATTTTGATTGAATGATAGAATAATAATATAGCGATTACAAAGACGGATGTCCTATATATAGAGATAAGACTCCTTTAAGAAATAGAATTGCTCAAAGATAACATAAAACAAATCAAATCTAATCTAATCAAACGAAATTGAAATCAAATATCGCGATTATCAATATCGCTAAAATTCTTAAAATAGAAAAATACCTAAAACTCTATCTAAAATCGTAATATGGCTTTTTCTCGAAAATTGTATGCTAGTTGTCCTGCATCATTCTCTTCCTCTTCAGAAAAAATCGTCCTCAAGTTATAACGTCGTGTTTGGATCTGCTTTCTCTTGTACTTCCAATGCCTCCACCTATTCATTTTAAAGAACCTAACTGCCAGAGTTGGTCGCTGGTAAAATACCATCACAATACTGTCAACTTCCCACTTTGCGATTGCCATTTGAAAATCATAATCTGTACAAGATTGCATTGCTTTCGTCACATATGTTTCAATGCCTGCAATTAAACTCCCTTTGATTGGTATTACAAAGTCAATGTGCATTGTTGTTCCACTAGCTAATGCTGCAGCCTGACCACTAAAGAAGTCATCTATTATCTGACTTCCCAAAGCAAGACAAGTGTGCGGATCAATCCCTCCTGACATGACATATTCATTAGTAGCATCGAACACGGTGATATCATCACCTGCCTTGATAATGGGCTTCACATCAATAATTTTCCCATCTTTTACATAAACATCTGCAACATCTTGATGATGAGCGTTGACCACAGTCTCTCCCTTGATCAAAATCTTTGACTCGCTCTGTTTTTCTTCGGTGCTTCCTTTTGGATTCTCTTCACCTTTGTTTACTTCTTGAGCATCATTCCCGTCTTGTTTGCCCACTTTCTCGTTGGAAGCCTCAGCTTCGAGAACGATCTCTGGGTTTTTCTTCTCTATCTCTTCTTCCACCCTCGATTCCTCCTCTAATTTCTCAGAAAGTTGGTCCTTGTCCTCGACAGGAGCCGTCACTTCAGGTTTTTGAGCAGGTCGTGAAACATGAGCAGGGACGAAGGGTAATTTTCGTCCTTCCCCACACGAAGGAATAAATGTTCTCACGCGCTTGGTGAGTAACATCAACATCATATTGCCAGGGCCGTCCCAACAAGACGTGGCATGCATCCATCTCAACAACATCATAGATTATCGTATCCATGTATGTTTTTCCAATAGAAATAGGCAAACGACAAATCTGAGTTATCTTGAATTCCGGTCCCTTACGAATCCAACCAATCGTATAGGGTGATGGATGAGCTTCAGTCTTCAGTTGGAGATGATTGACAAGTGCCTGCGATACAATATTCTCGCAACTTCCACTATCAATAATGACGTTGCAGACCTTTCCACTTATAGTGCAACGGGTGCGGAAAAGGTTATTTCGCTGCGAATCATCCTGTCGTGGGGCTAATAGCAATCGTCTCACCACGCAGTTAACATGCTCGTCCTGGAATTCCTCATGTCGGTGGCCTCCATGAACAAATTCATGTTCATCTTGGAAATTTTCATCTTATTCTTCAGAATCCTCGACATAGTCTTGATGCCTGTGTCAGGAATTTCCTCCACGCTCCATGGCAACTTCGGGATCACGAGCGACAGGAATTCGCTCGGCTGGAAGAACACCATGTGCTTGGTTTGTGGACAAACGCTGGATGGCCTCAAGGATCTCTTGAAACCTCCGATCGGATTGACCCACGAATTAGTTGAACTCAGCCCGTGTATAGGCTTGCTTTCACGGCCCTTAGCTACGGGGAGATTGATATTCACGTTATCAGTTATCGTCACGGGAGAAACCTGCTCTGATATCAAATGACGCAGAGAGAAGCGATCTTGGAAAATAATTCCAAAGAATACTCAAATTTTGATTGAATGATAGAATAATAATGTAGCTATTACAAAAACGGATGTCCTATATATAGAGATAGGACTCCTTTAGGAAATAGAATTGCTCGAAGATAACATAAAACAAATCAAATCAATCTAATCAAACAAAATTGAAATCAAATATCGCGATTATCAATATCGCTAAAATTCTTAAAATAGAAAAATACCTAAAACTCTATCTAAAATCGTAATATGGCTTTTTCTCGGAAATTGTATGCTAGTTGTCCTGCATCAACATATCAGAAAAGTGATTCTTGAGGAAAAAAATGGCCTCCGCATTTGGTTCCAGCGCATCGGGCTCTGAACGAGGTTTGCCCATTGTTATTGCGCGTTACTAACATTACCTGGATCTGCAGTTACGACCCATTGAAATTGACGCGAACGGAATTTAGTCATCTGAATCAATTTGTAGATTTGGAAGTGGTAAGACGAAACGGATTTAGGCCTAGGCTCGAACCAGTTTCTTTACCCGATGATCCAATGAGATTCTAAAAAAACTAGGACCCGAGAGATTTCCATCATCGAAAGGCGAATAAGAGATCCAGTTTTTACTTGTGGTGTGCATGACCTGAACAAGGAAATGTCTAGCCAATCTGATGAGTTGTTGCGCAACATCCCGAGGCTTCCATGTCAGGAAAGAGGAATTGGAGTTTGAAGAAGGAGGAAGGGAGAGTCCTTCGACTCTTACAGTTTGCATAAGTATGAATTTTATTTTTGGTCGCACATTCTCGAAATTGAAAAAGAGAAAAATCGGAAAAATAAAATAAAATTCCAAAGCAAAGGTCAACAGACGTATACAGTATGCATACAGTACCTTAAAAGTTGGAGGGAAAAAACAAAATCAAGTTAACGGAGAAGGTTAAAATCAAAATTTAGTCAAACATAATACTGACCGAAAAGAGTGCTTGCGTTGACTTTTGTGCGGCCTATCCGCACTCTCTTCCACCTCTCTGCACTCAATTGGAAGGAAGGAACCAAATAAAAGGGCACACGCACGCCCGCGGGAGGGAGAAGAAGACACCGCGGAGCGCTGGCGCTGAACACCCGCCATTTCTGCAACCAGGTACTTCTTCTTATTCTTCTTCTCCGTCAGACCTCCTCACTTGCTCTCTCGAACGAGCGAGCCTGTCTTCTACGGAATCTCTCAATCCGTACGCGCAATTCGATGCTGTAACGGGGATGGTCGAGTGGTCCCCGCGGAATGGCGCAATGCGCGGCAGTCCATCACTGCTTCGCTTCGTCGTCTGCGGGTCCTGCGACCGGACCTCGTTTGATTGGTGGTTGGATCGGTTCTGTTGCCGCTGATACCCGATCTGTCTGCTTCTATGGAGTGAGCTGCGATTGAGAGAGTTTTAGTGATTGGATTGTGCAGATTGTCGTCTCCTGTCGGTTTTCAGTGTTTTGCCCATGTTAAAGTGTATGAGAAAAGCTTAATCAAGGTTTTGGCTCGGTAGTACATGGGGTTCTTGTAGAAAATGTGGTGTGTTACTGAAAGAGTGTGCAGTAGAGCAGAGTCGAGCTGAAAGATGGACGAGGTGTTCTTTTCCTGTATTGTACACGGCATTGGGTTGGGTAACTAGTGTATTAGGAGCTGCTTTTATCGTGTTTTTTTTTTTTTTTTTTTCAGTTCTCATGTAATTTAACATTCATATAATGCAGTTCTGGCGCCAGAACGCCTTGGAACCTGGGCTGGATGGATCAGGTACTTGAAAATGAGGGTGTGTCCTTATTATTATTATTATTATTATGTATATTGCTCCGTGGTTAGTCTGTGACGTAAGTTTGTTCAATCTTTTAGTACGAGAAAGTGGAGAAGATCGGTGAAGGAACATATGGTGTTGTGTATAAAGCCCGGGATCGTGTCACCAATGAGACTATAGCTTTGAAGAAGATACGTTTGGAGCAGGAAGATGAAGGAGTACCGAGCACTGCAATCCGAGAAATCTCTCTCTTGAAGGAAATGCAGCACGGAAATATAGTCAGGTCTCTTTCCTGTATTTCTGTATCTTTGAATGTCAGACATCTTTACAATGACAAAGTTGAGGCTGCTTTTCATTAACAGGGACATAGAATCTTCACTAGGAGGTAAAGATGATTACATTTACTCCTCAAGTGATAGCCTAGTTCTTCTAGGCACTGTAATATAGATATAACCGCATTGACCTAGATTTTATTTCCCCAGCATACCAAATGAGTGTTTTCCGGTATCGTTTTCCAAACACATTAACCTTAACTTTTTGCTCCTATTGATCTTTTAATCGTTTTTATTTGGATTCTCATTTCTATTATACTTACCAGTTTTTTGTCTTGTAGTCTCATATATGAACTTGCACTTTTGCTTATGGCAGGTTACAGGATGTAGTGCATAGTGAGAATAGGCTGTATCTAGTTTTTGAGTATCTGGACTTGGATTTGAAGCAGCATATGGATTCATCTCCAGACTTTGCCAGGGATCCACGTCTGGTAAAAGTGAGTTAGCTGTTTGCTCCTTCTTTAGGAAGTCCATGCCTTTGTGCTTGAATATGATCATTCTCTTGAGGTGAAAGGCAATATTTTTTTGCAGATGTTTCTTTATCAAATACTGCGTGGAATAGCGTATTGTCACTCACATAGAGTCCTCCACCGAGATTTGAAGCCTCAGAATCTGTTAATTGATCGGCGTACAAATGCCTTGAAGCTTGCTGACTTTGGACTTGCTAGAGCGTTTGGTATTCCTGTTAGGACTTTTACACATGAGGTACCTATGTCAAGTATTGTCTTGGTTGTCTCATGTAAATCATGTCTTACCACATTTACTATATTCTTCTCATCCTCTGGTTATGTACTGCTAAATTTTGAATGGATGTTTGTTCTGATCTAGGCATGTTCTTTGGGTATAACAAAAAAAAATGTTGGATATTTTGACTTCAGGTATATCATAACTAATTTATTTGGAGTCTTTGGTTCTATCTTTTACACAAAGACCAGTAGGGAGGTTCTGCTTTTTGAGAATTTTCCTGGTGCTAGTTTGGTATCAAATAATGTCAGATAATTAAACCACAATCCGAATGTGTTAGCCTTCCTGTTGCTGAATTTTCTGAATCTTCTGTTCTGGTTCTGCCAGTTTGATTCCTCTATCAAAGAAAGGTATCCTCTCTTGAAAAATCACCTAAATTTTCAAAAAGTTGGAAAATATGGACTTTGGATAAAGGGAAAGAGACAAACATCAGCTGCATTGTCAAAAGCTATTCTTAGCATGTTTCGTGCTTTTAAACGTCTTCTGTATTTGTCCATAGCCTGTTGAAATCTAGGGCAGGTTAGTAGTTTTTTTTTTTTTTTTTACTTTTGACTATCCAAATTCGAGGCACTACGAACACTTTAAACGATGCTATTGAAGGTTCGAATGCCTCAACTTGTGACATTGTGAAAAGGATTGTTGCTTGCATCATCTTAAGCTCTGACAGTTTATAGTTTGCACATAGATTGATATAAGTGGTCTTTCTTTCTAGGTGGTGACTTTATGGTACAGAGCACCGGAAATACTTCTTGGTTCTCGTCACTATTCTACCCCGGTTGATGTCTGGTCAGTTGGCTGTATATTCGCTGAGATGGTGAACCAACGGCCTTTATTTCCTGGAGATTCTGAAATCGATGAGCTGTTCAAGATATTCAGGTGCTACAGCTCTTTCAGAATGATTTGCTATTCCCTTTGCAAGCTTTTGACCTTATTCTTCGCTTAGATAGTATTTCATTTTCTCCTGACTATCAAATTTGGATTGAGCTTTGGAAATTGGAAGTCATTTTCCTGGATTAATAACTGGTCCTGGTCATCCACGTGTGCTTATATAAATCTTGCTGGTCAAAATTTAAACATAAAAAGCGGCAATAATCCAAATTACTTCTCTCCCTGCTATGAAGGATTTTGGGCACGCCAAATGAGGACACATGGCCGGGAGTAACTGCCTTGCCAGATTTCAAGTCTGCCTTTCCTAAGTGGCCTTCGAAGGTAATTGGCTCACGTTTCATGCTAAACTTTTGATGACCTTGTTATTCGATTATGATAATGTCTTCTAAAAAAATATTGAAACATTGGATCCATGCGTTCAGAATCTACAAGATGTTGTTCCGGGTCTAGATTCAGCCGGAATCGATCTTCTATCTGTAAGTTGCAATCCTAAGTGCTTGTCCTTTATGCACCTCATTTTGAACTGTGCTAAGTGATAATGCTGAAGTAAAGTTGGGAAACTTTGGAACTAGTGATTTTTCTGGAAGGTTTTTTTTTAAAATGTGCTTTTAGGTCTAATCTCTAATTGGAAACAAAGTTAAGCTCTGCATCAACATCTAGCAAACATCTCCAGAAATTATCTCAGAGGTTGGCTTATCTTGGACAGGAATAACAAATGGTATAGTTGAAATTACAACAACCGAGTCAGGGCCCTTGAAAGGAAAAGGAAAAAGAATGGAAAAATGAGACCTCTGGGCACACAACCCTATAGGATGCTTGCTCTTAAAATTAAGCTGGGGTTTAGGGATAGGATTGAGAATCCAATTCCAGTACAGCACTTTGAACATACAGCACGGCTGTCACTGTGTTTCGTTTCTCAACTTTTATTTGCTATTTTTTGCCTTGTTCCAACTTGGTCTACTTTATACCCATATTGTTGTATAAAGCTTGGCTTCAAAAAAGAGAATGATGTACAACACATTTGAATCCCGTCCTTACCTGGCTACTTCAGAAGGCGAGTTGGAAGGCTTAAGGTCTAATTGATGTAACTTTGGTCAAATAGATCCTTGCAGATAGGAGAATTTGAAACAACGAGATAGAACAAATTGATGAATGATGATGCGAGTGTAGTTTCATTAACCTTGACAGTTCCTGCATATCCCTTCCCAGATATTGACCTGTGTTCTGAGCTCTCATTATCACTACATTTCACATTTATTTTTCCTGCTTTCACTTGTTTCTTATGAAAAGTTGAATGAACAAAAATTATAGCATATAACTCATGGTTTACTAGATGATAACGTTGTAGCTAACATGCTGCTGCTTTTCCAGAAAATGCTCTGCTTGGACCCCAGCAGAAGAATTACGGCCCGGAGTGCTCTTGAGCATGAATACTTCGGGGACATTGGATTTGTACCCTGATTATCTTTGCCGTTTGGTCAAGAGTGTTATATATTGGCGTGTGTAGGTGATTCTGCTCTTCTTTTAACGTGTGAGTTTGCTAGATCCCTCATATTCGCATGATGCAGCTTCTCTGAAGCCTTGGACACATCAAGTAGAACTTATCTCGGCAGCGTCAGATTTTCTTATCCATACCTCGGTGCTTGCTGATCCCATTTGTTTGAGGTATACATTAGTGGTTTTCCTTTTACTATTGGTTTGGATCTTGCATCTTTCCCTTTCCGCTGTTGTGATTTTGACTTCATGGAAAGCATATTACTTCGAATGTCTTCGTCTTTTGACATCAAAACTGGACTCTTTCCTTTCTAAGAACTTTATCTTTCCCGCTGTCATATGCCTGCCGTACATCCGTCATTTGCGTTGATTATTGAACCGTCTAGGACAGCTTTCGCCTAGCGTCTCATCTCAAGTATCGTTCGCATATGTACTACCAAGAATTGCTTTTGAGAAAACGTCAACATAATGGGGCCGTGCTGGAGCGCACAACAATTAATCCTGCCAAACGGTTGAATCGATTGAATTTGGACCAGTAATCAAATGATCTGACCCAAAAATTTGTAATCATTTTATTACATTGCAAATCTAGTGAATCATATCTAATCCGATCCATGCTCAAATCATACCCTACCCATATCATATTGCTAAATCATGAGTGAGTGCGAGATCGAGTGGGACAAGAGAAATGACGAGAAAGTCATAAAATATATTGAATCTAAGAAAATTATAACCCCATGTATAATCTGTTAGGATCCGCACAATCGCAACGAAGTAAAATGAGCGAGAAAGGAAAAATTACAAGCGGTAGTTACTAATGAAAAATTACAAACTTAAATCGCAAAAACCCTATGGTGTCCAAGGGACGTTGCCCCCTTGAGATCCATGTCAGGTAGCTCCTCAAACCCTCGCCTGCTTAGTGTGAAGCAGGACTTATATGCTCGTAGGGGAGGGGAGTATGAACCACACCCCCAATGTTTATGACTTTATATCAATTTATTGAAGATAACTAATTTATATAACAATTCAACCCACCATATGAATTAAGAAATTGATTTATGATAAGTTTTAACGGATCTAGATGCAATGCCAAGAGAGATCAAAATTGTTATTGTCAAATCGGTACACGAGAATATTTAGTCCTGAGAGGATCGTGCAGTGGAGAGTCCCTTCTCGACATTCGGCGTTCAATCTCCATCCATCACCTGCCTGCTCCGATCCCGCCATCCGGAAATTCAGAATGCAGAACCGGAGCCTCTCGTATTTCCCATCAACACATCCTTGGCCTCGTTGATCTTTGAAGCCAGATATTGGCTCCCGCCGGCGTCCGGGTGATTCGCCACCACCACTCTCCTATAAGCCTCCTTTATCTTCTCCATGGCCGCATGCTCTCTGTCATCAATTTCAAAGTACCCACCAACGTAAGACACGCAGGGTTTAAAGACTAGAACAAGATGGACAACAAGAACGCGAGCGAAGGAATTGCTCGGCCCTCAATATTTCAGGCGCGGATTAGACATGGATCGCCCGAACTCAGCAGTGCCGGAACCAAAATTTACCTGACTCCTAGGATCAAGGCGGCCTCGCGGCGGGTCATGATGGGCTGGAACCCACCGGGGTAGAATCTCCGGACGCGCGGGATTGCAGGGCGGGCCTTGAACGCCTGCCAAGCTCCGATCATGTATCGACCTCCCAACGCAGCGGCCGCCACGGTGGCGCCCAGCACGAAAGGCGATGTGGCCGATGCCTGATCAACGAAACACCAAAAAAATAAATAAAAAAATTCCGTGTCATATTCCTATGCCACGCCCAAGTCACCCCTGAAAACCAAACAGCGGAGGAAAAAAGGCTGCAAATCGAACTACTTACCATTGCGAAATCCGCGAGAACTCCGCTTCGACGGCTGCTGAGAACAAAGTTAATCGTAATTAAGTCAATTTCTTTGTGAATTTGATAGCATATTATTTCAAAAAAAAAAATTTCTAAAACAAATCTTATGTTCAGCCCGTCCTATATGTACATACTTATACTGGCCGAATGCTAAAAAATAATAAATAAAAACTCGCAAAATAGAAAAGATGATATCATGTATCTTCGAATTTCCGATTATTTCAAAATTCCGACAATATATATAAGACATATAATGCTTGATTTCTTTTTATAATATCATTCGGATGGATAGAGTTCGTATTGAATGCACAATTATTAGCTTAAAGACAACATTTCAAGTATTTTTTAATCCTCGATGTATCTCTCTAATGATATTAAAAAATTTAGCTGCCTATAATATCTTTTTAGTTGTGATGATATATGTTTCGATCTTTAATTTGCTCGAGAATTATCTGTTTCCTTATGCTGTTTTTCCTTTTCTTCATGTATAACGAATTTTACTTAGTGGGATTTCACCAAGAGAGACTTTCCAATTTTAATTTTTCCAGAGACATCGGTTAAACAAGTTTATTGGTTTCTTTGAAATCGGGTTGCTTTCACGTGTTCTTATCGTTAAACAATCTTTTTTTTTTGTTTGAATTTGATGAATTATTTATGATTTCGTTTTATAGAATGGCCCAAATCTTTTCAAACTCTCTTGGTGATTTCTGTTATTGAACTCGCGGCATGATTTTTTTTTTTGGTGGAATAAATGTTCCAATCTTATTTAATCATGATTGTATTAATCTTTTCATGAATTATAATTAATGAACCATATTATTTCCAAAAGAAGAAGAAGAAGGGTTCAAAACCAAACGTTTTTGTTCATTCCGTCCTATTCTTCATGTAACATTTACCTTTGTGGGCATAGACCTATGTAACTTTGTCACCTTTACCTGAACATTCCGCATACAAGTCGGTGTACTTACAATTTTCTTCAGTTTATGTCACGAAATCAAACATATATCACATTATTTTGTTTCCCCTTTCGGCTCGACGAAGCATTCCAAATTTGTTTATTTTAGCAATTGTATTTCCAAAAGATGATTTCTAATTTGATATACATAGTACTAGGGGTGAGCGGTTCCAGGTTCCTTACAGGTTCCACCTGGAACTTGGAACCTACCCGTCATAACAGGTTCCTCATTTTTTGGAACCTAGAACCTACCCGTCATATCTTGGAACCTGAAACCTACCCTATCACAGGTTCTAGGGTCGGTTCTAGGGTACCCGAGAGCCTATCAATTTCTTTTATTTTCTTTTATTTTTTGTTAAGTAAAATGAGAGTAAATACTACAACAGTTAAGGAAAAGTAGAAGTAAGCGGTTTTTTAGAACTTGAAACTAACTCGTTGGATTAGGTTTTTCATTTTTTAGAACTTGGAACATAAACATTTATTTGGCTCTAGATTATATACTCATCATCGAACGCCATAGAACATTGTAAGATCGTACGAAAATATATACTAAAAAAACACAGTCAAGATCCAGGATCCAGGTTCTAGGTTCTAGGTAGTGGAACCTGAAATCTACCCGTTAGAACATGTTCCTTGATTTTTGGAACCTGGAACCTACCATATATACCTTGGAACCTGGAACCTACCATATATACCTTGGAACCTGGAATCAGATTGGTTCCTACAGGTTACGGTTCCAGGTTCTCGGTTCTACCCTGGAACCATGCTCACCCCTACATAATACCAACAGGCGCTTTGTTTCCTTTCCGGTTACAATTTGGATTCGAGCTTTTTATAAGTAATATATGCATAGATATATATATTGACATCTACGAAACTGATTTTCTATCTTCCTTTTTGGATTCTGCTTCATATCGATTTGATAAAATTTAGAATGGCGAGAAACTGGGTAGATCTCCCACGGTTTTTTCTTTTCTTTTCTTTTCTTTTTTTTGTAATAGCTGTCTGGGTTTTGCTTTCTATGGGTTTCTCTCTTCTGCGGCCTTGGACAACATATCATGTCTGTTCTACTCAAAACAAAATGGAGGCAAAACATAGGGTTTAAACTTTGAACAAGGAAAAATATTGAAGGGTTTGAAGATATATTGATTCTTTAAGTGTGATGGTTTCGAGTGAAATAGAAAAGAACAAATTATTATGGACAGTGAAACTAGTAAATCTCCATGTTGTTAAAGAGGATCTTGCCAATCTTGAATGATTAATTGCCATGTTAATTTATTTGACTCATTGAAGATTTTGTGTATGGTTTCTTTTCTTATAGCTAAGTTCTAGCTGTTAAGTGCAAATATCCGAGGATCTGTTAAGGCTTCCACCACCAATCGGAGCTGCAATCATGAACACATGAAAGGGCGTCCAAGTTGATCGTCCAGATCGTCCATCGGATGCTCAAGTCGTAGTTTGACCATGAGAATGCAAGTCTCTTATGAAAGCAACCAAATTAGGAGTTTAGATAAGGTAATGTACATTCAATTTTCTCCACATTATTATCCCAAAATCAGACAAAAATCACATTATTGTGTTTTCCTCTTTTGGCTTGACGATATATTTGGAATGAGCAAGTAACAATGTACCGTATATACACGTATATTAATTTCAGAATGAATTAAGAAAGAATCTCATCAGTGACCGATTTCATTAACTTCTTTTTACAATATTCATTTGCTTTCGATCAATCAATGAAAACCTTCCAACCCTACAAGGCAGTAAACGGTCACCAGTAACATCTCATGTTACAACATAATCGTTTCCAATCTCGTAATATATTCATTCAACTAATGTAAAAGAAGCAGATAAATTTCAGCGACTTACCATCTGCTCAACTTGCATCAAGCATTGCCAAATTTTGATGTATCGTGCATTCATAAGCCCATGCTAAAGTTTTAGCTCAAAGACAATGAACATAAATTTCGTATGTTTTCCTCTTTTTAATCTTGTTTTTTGTTTTTTCCTGATGTAACGCTCGCGAGGCACCATTTTAGCACCACATCAAGTTCACGTCAGACTTTTAACCGTAATTTATAACATAGCCTAAGGGAGGGTGGATGTATCAATTAAGTACTAGTTTAGGTTTTTGGGTGACGCGAAAAAAAGTTTAGGACAAATGTATCACAATTGGTGCAGTTTTGGATTTTCCGTGGCCTTTTTGCTTTCCCAAAACATCATTTTTTTATCTTATCCAACGAGCAAAAACATAGGGGCAGAATTCATCCGAAACAAGATGTGCTTTTACAGATTAATAAGATGAACTGCTCAATTTAGATGACGAACAAAACCAAGCGGCACGAGAAATTGCATTTAGAGGCCTACTGGATCTGCAAATTGGAAAGTTGAAGGGGGGGAGGGATTTTCTATCATTGGCTGGCGGACAACTTTGATCCCATCGTGTGCGAGATTAAAACATAAAATGGTAGGACGCGACTCGTAATTGATCCATGTGATGAGAATTGAAATTTTGGAATTCGAAGGATCAAATGTTTGAAATATCAAACGAATGTAAAAAAATCGCATTCAATGGAAACAGATAAGGATGGGTGGAACATCAAGATCAAGTTGGAAGAACTTCTACTACAACCGCACGCTTTTAATGTACATAAAACTTGATTGACCGAGAAAACTTAGGATCTTCTTTTTTTAACACACGTCAATCTATATAATTAAACTAAATCAATCTTTTATGTATACAAAAACATATTATTTCCATAAAGAAAAGCTAAAACTGACGTTTTTGTTCACCCATAATACTAAAACGTGTACATACATGTAAGTACATGTATAGTTTCGTCACTTTTACTAAAACATTCAAGGATACATGTCGATCTACTTGCCAAGAGTACTTGTCCGTCGGTAAGGGTCAATGGATGATGACCAAACTGTGACAAGCATCAGCTAGTCATAACAATTTGGCAATGCATCATGGCGACTGTAATATGTCCTGACAAGGTAGAATTTTAACCGGTAATTCCTCCAATATGATGGCTTTTAGTAGATGTCTTGTCAATGTACTCCCTGATCTTAAAAGAGAATGATGTACAACACATTTGAATCCTGTCCTTAAGGTCTAATTGATGTAACTTTGGTCAAATAGATCCTTGCAGATAGGAGAATTTGAAACAGAGAGATAGAACAAATTGATGAATGATGATGCGAGTGTAGTTTCATTAACCTTGACAGTTCCTGCATATCCCTTCCCAGATATTGACCTGTGTTCTGAGCACTCATTATCACTACATTTCACATTTATTTTTCCTGCTTTCACTTGTTTCTTATGAAAAGTTGAATGAACAAAAATTATAGCATATAACTCATGGTTTACTAGATGATAACGTTGTAGCTAACGATGCTGCTGCTCATCCAGAAAATGCTCTGCTTGGACCCCAGCAGCAGAATTACGGCCCGGAGTGCTCTTGAGCATGAATACTTCGGGGACATTGGATTTGTACCCTGATTATCTTTTGCCGTTTGGTCAAGAGTGTTATATATTGGCGTGTGTAGGTGATTCTGCTCTTCTTTTTAACGTGTGAGTTTGCTAGATCCCTCATATTCGCATGATGCAGCTTCTCTGAAGCCTTGGACACATCAAGTAGAACTTATCTCGGCAGCGGCAGTTTGCTAGATCCCTCATATTCTGCTCTTTTTTAACGGTTGAATCGATTGAATTTGGACCAGTAATCAAATGATCTGACCCTAAGATTTGTAATCATTTTATTACATTGCAAATCTAGTGAATCATACCTAATTCGATCCATACCCAAATCATACCCTACTCATATCACATTGCAATCGAGTGGGACGAGAAAGTCACAAAAATATATTGAATCTAAGAAAATTATAACCCCATGTATAATCTGATAGGGTCCGCACAATCGCAACGAAGTAAAATGAGCGAGAAAGGAGAAATCACCCCTTAAACTAGAGTTACGTTCAGTAGGAGATTTCACTATAATTAGCACATCGCACATTTCGTTACAGCACTCAGTTACAAGCGTTAGCTACTAATAAAAAATTACGAACTTAAATCGCAAAAACCCTCTGGTGTCCAAGGGACATTGCTCCCTTGAGATCCCCGTCGGGTAGCTCCTTGAACCCCCGCCTGCTTAGCGTGTAGCAGACTTATATGCTCGTAGGGGAGGGGAGTATGAACCATACCTCCAATGTTTATGACTTTAGATCAATTTATTGAAGATAACTATTTTATATAACAATTCAACCCACCATAGGAATTAAGAAATTGATTCATGATAAGTTTTAACGGATCTAGATACAATGCAAAGAGAGATCAAAATTGTTATTGTCAGATCGGTACACGAGAATATTTAGTCCTGAGAGGATCGTGCAATGGAGAGTCCCTTCTCGACATTCGGCGTTCAATCTCCGTCCATCACCTGCCTGTTCCGATCCCGCCATCCGGAAATTCAGAATGCAGAACCGGAGCCTCTCGTATTTCCCATCAACACATCCTTGGCCTCGTTGATCTTTGAAGCCAGATATTGGCTCCCGCCGGCGTCCGGGTGATTCGCCACCACCACTCTCCTATAAGCCTCCTTTATCTTCTCCATGGCCGCATGCTCTCTGTCATCAATTTCAAAGTATCCACCAACGTAAGTCACGCAGGGTTTGAAGACTAGAACAAGATGGACAACAAGAACGCGAGCGAAGGAATTGCTCGGCGCTCAGTATTTCAGGCGCGGATTAGACATGGATCGCCCGAACTCAGCAGTGCCGGAACCAAGATTTACCTGTGTTGGAGCCATGCGTGAATCAATTCTGCTGCATGTTTTGTCCTTATGCTATTCAATTGGGTTTTACTTTTGTTATTTTAATCAAGTAATAATGATAGGGGTTGCAATGTTGTAATTAAGATAGGGGTGGCAAGTTTCATTAGGGATTAATTAGTTTTATTAGGGGTTGGTTGTTTATTATTAGTCTAAGAAGTGGGTATTGCAGGGTGCAAGTGTAATTGTGGTTTCAAAAATGGTGTTCCCTTGCTACGTGTATAAAACCGGTTCTGCAACCAAGAAATGAAATGAATCCTTTTTTCTCATTCTATCATCTCTCTTCATCTCTCTCCCTTTTTGCTACGCAACTTGAAAGGCTTCTCTCTGAAGTTTTAAGTTAGAGAAAATATTGCTGAACATCTCTCAGCAACAACAGTGGTATCAGAGCTCTTCTGAAGGATCTTAAGGGACTGTGAAGTGAAGATAAGCGTGCGTGATGGAGGCAGGTTCAAGTGGTTTCTCTGCTATGGCTACTCCAGTCTTTACTGGGGAAAATTATCAAGCTTGGGCTGTCAAGATGACAGCATTCTTGGAGGGTCATGATTTATGGGAGGCTGTGGAGAATAATTATGAGGTTGCTCCACTTCCAAACAATCCGACCATGAATCAGATAAAGTACCATAAAGAGAGAACCACAAGGAAGGCCAAGGCAAAGTCTTGCCTGTACGCTGCTGTCTCAGCCCCAATCTTCACAAGGATCATGAGATGTGATTCTGCGAAGGCAATATGGGATTTCTTGAAGACTGAATACGAGGGAGATGAGAAGATAAGAAGCATGAAGGAGCTGAATCTCTTGAGGGAGTTTGAGAGACAGCAAATGAAGGATTCAGAGTCAGTGAAGGAATATTCTGATAGGCTGATTGAGATAGCCGAAAAGATCAGAGTCTTGGGGACTGACTTGAAGGATGAAAGGCTGGTTCAGAAGATCCTAGTGTCTCTTCCAGAGAAGTTTGAAGCTACCATAGCTTCTTTGGAAAATACAAGAGACATAGCTGACATAAAGCTTGCAGAATTGTTAAGTGCCTTGCAGGCACAGGAGCATAGAAGAATGATGAGAAGAGAAGAGCACGTAGATGGTGCACTGCAAGCTAAAGTGAAGTTTAATGATGGAGGCAAATGGAAGAAATGGAATCAGTCAAAAGGGAATGCACGTGACTCCAAGTTTGAAGCAAAAGAAGGAAGTTCTAGTGGGTATGGCAACTGGAAGAAGAATAAGAAACCTTGTCAACACTGTGGTGGAATTAATCACCAGTCCTTTAGATGCTGGAGAAAGCCTGATGTCAAGTGCAGAAGATGTCACAAGTTTGGTCATATGGAAGCTATTTGCAAAGAGAAAAATCATCAGCAAGCAGGAGAAGCACAGATTGCAGTAAATGAGACTGAGGAAGAACACTTGTTTGTAGCTTCCTGTTCTGGTTCTTCTGTTGTGAATGATGCATGGCTGGTGGATAGTGGCTGTACAAATCATATGACTGGCAATTTGAAGCTGTTTAGGAGTCTAGATAGGTCAGTCAGGTCCAAAGTCAGAATTGGCAATGGACAGTATATCGAAGTGCAAGGGAAGGGTACAGTGGCTATTGAAGGAAATCAGGAGGTGAAGCTGATAAATGATGTTCTCTTTGTGCCAAAAGTTGACCAAAATCTGTTGAGTGTTGGTCAATTAGTTGAGAAGGGCTATAAGGTGAAGTTTGACGGGAAGGAATGCCTTATTGATAATGCAGATAGCAAGGAAGTGCTAAGAATACCAATGAAGGACAAATGCTTTCTATTCAAGCCACAGGAGATGCAACAAATGGCTTTGAAGTGCAAAGAAGAAAATGCAGAGCTATGGCATAAAAGGCTTGGGCATGTTCACAAGAAGAACATGTTGTTTATGCAGAGGAATAGTTTGGCAGATGACTTGCCAAGTTTGGAGGAGGAATTTTCACAGTGCAAAACTTGTCTTCTAGGCAAGCAAGCCAGATTACCTTTCAAAGGAGGAGGCTGGAGAGCACGTGAGAAGCTGCAATTAGTCCACACAGATTTATGTGGACCTATGTCAGAACCATCTCTCACCGGTAGCAGGTATTTCATTACTTTCACAGATGATATGACTAGGATGAGCTGGATTTATTTTCTGCAAGCCAAGTCTGAAGTTGCTGATGTGTTTGTAAAGTTTAAAGCCTTAGTTGAAAATCAAAGTGGGAAGAAAATCCAGATGCTCAGGTCTGATAATGGTTCTGAGTATGCTGCCCACAAGTTTAAGTTAAATTGTGAGCAAGCAGGCATTGTGCAGCAGTTCACTGCTCCCTATTCACCTCAACAGAATGGGGTCAGTGAGAGGAAAAACAGAAGCATTATGGAGATGGCTAGATGTATGATGCAGGAGAAGATGTTACCTAAGAAGTTGTGGGCCGAGGCAGCTAATACTGCAGTGTTCTTGTTGAACAGATTGCACACAAAGGCCTTAGAGAGGTCAACACCTTTTGAAGCCTGGTATGGTGTTAGACCTTCTGTGAAGAATTTGAAGATTTTTGGGTGTTTGTGTTATACTCATGTTCCACAGGTCAAGAGGGATAAGCTGGATCAAAGAGCTGAGCCTGGAATCTTCATTGGGTACAGTCTCCAATCAAAGGCTTACAGGATTTTTCAGCCTATGACAGGGAAGGTGACTGTGAGCAGAGATGTTGTTTTTCTAGAGGAAGAAGAGTGGAATTGGACAGAAGAAAAGAATGTAGGACAACATCAATCTGCAGAACAACCTACAACAATTGTACAGGTTGATGAAGTTGTGGATGGATTGGAAGATACTATGGATGGTCTTCCAGTAAGAGGCACAAGGTCACTTGCTGAAATTTATGAAAGAAGCAATGTGGCAGTGCTTGAACCAGCTAACTTTGTGGAAGCTAATAAGAATCAGAGATGGATTGCAGCAACGCAGGAGGAGTTGGCAATGATTCAGAAGAACCACACATGGGAGCTTGTTGATAGACCATCTGATAAGAACGTGATTGGGGTTAAGTGGGTGTTCAGAACAAAACTTAATCCTGATGGTTCTGTCAATAAACACAAAGCCAGACTGGTTGTGAAAGGTTATGCTCAAATATGGGGAGTAGACTATTCTGAGACTTTTGCTCCAGTTGCAAGATTTGATACAATTAGGCTACTATTAGCTGTTGCAGCAGAGAATGAGTGGCCTATATTTCAGTTAGATGTCAAGTCTGCATTTCTGAATGGAGAGCTTGAGGAGGAGATTTTTGTTGAACAACCTGAAGGTTTCAGTATCAAAGGGCAAGAAGAGAAGGTATACAGATTGAGGAAAGCTCTATATGGACTGAAGCAGGCTCCAAGAGCTTGGTATGAGAAGATAGACAGATATTTGCAAGATTTTGGCTTTGTAAGAAGCTTGAGTGAATTCACTCTTTATGTCAAGAGGGTGAATCACAGTGTTGTAATTCTGTCACTCTATGTAGACGATTTGTTGGTGACATGGAATGATGTGGATCTGATAGAAAGGGTGAAGCAAGGTCTGTTTGCAGTTTTTGAGATGTCAGACTTGGGAAAGATGACTTATTTCTTGGGTCTGGAAATCAAACAAGATTCACATGAGATCTTCATCTGCCAGAAAAAAATACATGAAGGAAATTCTGAAGAAGTTTCAGATGGAAGATTGTAGAAGTGTCAGCACTCCTATAGCTGCTAAGAAGAAGTTGCAGAAGAATGATGGAACAGATGCAGTAGATGCTTCTATGTATAGAAGTTTGATTGGATGTCTCATGTATCTTACAGCAACTAGACCAGATATTCTATTTGCTGTGAGTGTTCTATCCAGGTTCATGAGTAGTCCGAGTCAGTTACATTTTGTAACTGCAAAAAGGGTCTTGAGATACATCAAAGGAACATTGTTCTTTGGTGTGAAGTTTAGGAAAGGCCAGAAGTTTAAGTTGCAGGGCTTTTCTGATAGTGATTGGGCTGGCTCAGTGGATGACATGAAGAGTACATCTGGATACTGTTTTACTCTTGGTTCTGCCTGTTTCTCCTGGTGTTCCAAAAAGCAGGAGATTGTAGCTCAGTCCACAGCAGAAGCTGAGTTTATAGCAGCTACTGCAACTGCAAATCAAGCTTTGTGGCTGAAGAAGATAATGAAGGATCTGTTGTTGAATTCTGGTGATTGCATTGAAGTTTATGTGGACAATCAGGCTGCATTAGCAATATCACAGAACCCGGTTTTCCATGGCAAAACCAAGCACTTTAAGATCAAATTCTTCTTTCTGCGTGAAGTGCAACAAAGTGGTGAAGTTAAGTTGGTCTATTGCAGGTCAGAAGATCAACTTGCAGACATATTCACAAAGCCACTTCAAGCTGGAAGATTTGAATTGTTAAGAAAGAAAATAGGAGTTTGCAGCAGCAACTGATCCAAGGAGGAGTTTGTTGGAGCCATGCGTGAATCAATTCTGCTGCATGTTTTGTCCTTATGCTATTCAATTGGGTTTTACTTTTGTTATTTTAATCAAGTAATAATGATAGGGGTTGCAATGTTGTAATTAAGATAGGGGTGGCAAGTTTCATTAGGGATTAATTAGTTTTATTAGGGGTTGGTTGTTTATTATTAGTCTAAGAAGTGGGTATTGCAGGGTGCAAGTGTAATTGTGGTTTCAAAAATGGTGTTCCCTTGCTACGTGTATAAAACCGGTTCTGCAACCAAGAAATGAAATGAATCCTTTTTTCTCATTCTATCATCTCTCTTCATCTCTCTCCCTTTTTGCTACGCAACTTGAAAGGCTTCTCTCTGAAGTTTTAAGTTAGAGAAAATATTGCTGAACATCTCTCAGCAACAACAACCTGACTCCAAGGATCAAGGCGGCCTCGCGGCGGGTCATGACGGGCTGAAACCCGCCGGGGTAGAATCTCCGGACGCGCGGGATTGCAGGGCGGGCCTTGAACGCCTGCCAAGCTCCGATCATGTATCTACCTCCCAACGCAGCGGCCGCCACGGTGGCGCCCAGCACGAAAGGCGAAGTGACCGATGCCTGATCAACGAAACACCAAAAAATAAAAAATAAAAAATCCCTGTCATATTCCAATGCGACGCCCAAGTCACCCCTGAAAACCAAACATCGGAGGAAAAGAGGCTGCAAAATTGAACTACTTACCATTGCGAAATCCGCCGGAAACTCCGCTTCGACGGCTGCGGAGACCAAAGAAAATCCCCAAGCGCAGGAGCGAAATCAAATAGCAGGAACAAGCAGGCAGCAGCTATATGCTGAGGCTGATTCTTGGAAATTTTATGCAAGAAGGCGCTAGAGATTGGAGCTTGCGGGGCACGAAAGAAGCCTCCAGATTGCTTTTATTTTTTTATTTTATTTTCCCTTTAATTTACCGAAAAGAAGAAGAGATGAGGCGGCGCCGCGTATACGTTTCAACGAGGAAAGAAAGGATGCTTCTTTGAAGGCTCGGTCGTCCGGGGATCGAACTCATGTCTCGTGTTGTCTACGGTCTGAGTCCGGGGGTCTGAAATTACAAATGTAGCCAACGTCACGTGTACGACTCTACGTTGATACCACTTTATTATTGTCGTTTTTTAAGTCCTATTTTTTTTTATTTTTATTTGTTGAATTAAACAGATGAGTGTTAATGTGAGGACAATAGTCACATCCGTGTCTTGCAAGTTGGGGACGCCTAGTCTGGACCAAGCACAACTGGAGCAAATTCCTGCCTCACCGTCAAATCCCTTGACCCACGAAAAAGTTGTCTCCAAGTTGGACACGTCAATTCTTTTTTTTTTTCAATCTTTTAAACCCGCTTGATCGAATCCATTTCAGCTGTCCGATCCATATTACATAAATTTTTCTATGTGAAACTCGCACGTCATCCAGATAATCGATAGATGTTCGAACTCAGGTCATCCAATAAACCCCGTGGCTGGACAAGAAAGTGGTGCTCTAACGTATAACCAAATAATGGATCCAAGCATCGTACCAATTTTCACAAGGACTAGGTCAAACTTCATGGGTTCACTTGTCTAGATAACAAGAGTATTTCGAGTCCAGACTAATACGGGGATCTCAATCTCGTATCATTGTAATTCCAACCCTAACGTGAAGGACCCGAGCTTTTGACCAAACGATGTTTTTGTCCCCCTAAAAGAGCTTTCACCTCAAGTTCACAATCACCTCTCACCGGCTCAACAGTTCCCCCCCCCCCCCCCAACTAGCATCTGACACGTGTCAGGCCCACGTACGCCCCACCACCAATGCGACCACGAAGAGGAAGAGGGAGTTTTCTTTTCACACGAGGACGGCCGGACAAGAAGTGAGACTGGAAATCCTCTCCCATTGAGATCCACACCCTACAGGTGAGGGCCCCATCATATGGAGGGTGGGGATCTCAACGATCCTCTACCGAATCCGGATATAATTCGGGATTTGGGTGTGAACATGTGCTTCGACAAATAATCAAATAAAACAAATGTGGGTCCCGAGATGGATAAAATAACGTAATTTTATTCATGCTCCCAGAAAAATAAAATAATGAAGAACGTGACGCCTTTTACAATTTTTTTTTAAAAATAAACTCATCTGAACAAATAAATAAATTTATGTAAAAAGCGGAATGGAAAAAAGCAAAAAGGCGTTTTTCTTGGGTTAAGCCTTCGTCTGATCGTCCCCACGATCCTCTCAAAGAGCCCCGTCCAGGCAAACTTCCTACGAAAGCTGCCAACTCGAGCAATGCCAAAAAATCTGACCCACCCAAAAAATAAAAAAATAAAAAAAATAAGAAAATTACAAATGATATCAATTTATTCTGAATTTCAACCGTTAGATTGGTGTGTCTGATACCTATTTATGTGATGGCAAATAATTACAAGGTCATCCAAAAGTATTACGACTCGTCTTAGATTTATTAAATAAAAATAATACATGATTGACGACGATTGTTTAAATTTTTTTATTTCGTCAGCGTAGACGGATATTTTTTAAGTTAGCGGGTCAATTTAAACTTTGATCGTTAATATATATCTATTGGCAGGTGAGTTTTAGTTTCGATATATCTGTAGTACTCATTAATTTATTTCCCCATGACGTGAGAAAGAATCCAGTTCTTTTCTTCCTTTTCCAGCTAAAGAGTGTCGGAAAAAAATAATAATACAAAAAATAAGAAAATCGAAAAATCGAGTCTTGCGACTCTTTGCGCTCAGTCAACGCTCGTGGTCTTTTTCTTTTGTTCGCAATCAACTCGCCTGCACTGGTCTCCCGTGGAAACAAGAGAATCCTCGACTCCGTCTCCGCTCCCCATTTGCTTCCTCTGTTTCCCTCCGTTGGTTCCCTTCGCGTCTTCATCTTCTTCTTCTTCTTCGGCTTCGGCGTAGGGACCGGCCAGAACCAGAGAGAGAGAGAGAGGCGAGAGCCTCCTTCGGGGTCGGAGACTTCAATTCTCGAGCTCACGCTCTCTTCTCTCGCTGCCGCTACCCGGTGATGACCAACAGGTTCGACGCTCTAAGGTACTTGTTCCTGCTTCGCCGCTTCGAGAACTGATCGGTCTTTCGGGCGGCGAAGTTGGTGTGTTGTTGCTTGGGTTGTGCTTGTCGGCCGTGTGAATTGGTCGAAATGCGGTCTTTTGCGCTGCTTATCTGTGCAGATGCTTGTCTCGGTTGTTGATCTCTGCGGTCAATGCTCGTGTCCTTGTATGTGCATTTGTTATGGAAAACCGTGTACACGTTTTTAACAGCACGTGACGAGTGATCGGTAGTTCTTAGCGAAGAATTAAGTATACAAGTCCACTCTTTAGAGTTCCTGTCTCTCCTCTGTGGTTTTCGTCAACCTATATCCGGTGCCCACTAGAACTTTTCGCGTTTTTTTTCCCCCTGTTATGTACCTTCTAGCATTGGGGTCTTAACATCAGGGCGGGTACTTTGTGGAGTTGATTCCCTTCACTCTCGTGTCGGGGTCTTTGATCAGTTGGCGGGTGTGGTCTCGATCTTGCTAATAGCATGAAGTTTCCAAAGGAGCATTACTATTGGAGGAATAAAACTGCGAAATCGATAGATTGAAAGAGAATTTCCGCTGAACTTCCTCAGTTTCCCTTACTAATCTGGATTTGTTCTGACAGGAAAAATAGATTTGATTAAGTCGACGTACATTCTCATGTCACATGTTTAGTTTAGTAAAAGATAGTCCACAAGATTGCTTTACTTTATGTATATCCTGATTAAACGTTTCCTTCTGCAGATTTACTATGTAAAATGGCTGATAACGAAAGAGACAAAGTACCAATGCTGTTGGAAATGCAACACCAATTATCAGATGATTCTAACAGCTCTCGACGGCAGTCATTTGTATCTAGGACCTGGAGCGCATCGATTTCCATCCCTACGAGCTCAATGGAGCCGCATGAAAATATACCTAATCTGGTAGGTTATACTGGACCTCTAAGGAGTGAAAAGAGGACGCCTTTCTCACAAATGAGTGGCCCTTTATACGTCAGTCACGCACCTGAAAAGACCTTCAAGCGTAACCACGGTTTGCCTGGAAGCAAGGCAGCGGAGTCACAATATGTGCAAGAAAAATTCCCTTCTTTTGGTATAAAGGATCGCCTCGACTCCACTGATGACCACTATGCTGCTAAAAATGAGCATTTACTGAGGTCGGGACAACTGGGGTTGTGCAGTGACCCCTACTGTACAACTTGTCCCTCATATTATAATAAAAGAGCGCAACATACGAAGAGTTCAAGTATATTTGATCACAAGGTAAATACCATACTTGCAGTGCCTTTTGCTTTGTTTGATTAGGTCCTCATTATGTGATTCTGGACTCCTTTGATGCTGAATGCTGGAAATTGTCAGTTTTAACCGTCATTTGTAGAAAATGAGAAATCTCAAATTTTATCTTCCCACTTTCTGATCACAGTCACTTTCCGCTTAGCAATTTTTTTGTTTTACTATTGTATTCTGCGATTACTTAATCTTTTTTCTTTCTCATGTTACTGCTGTCGTTTCATTTTTGGCCGCAATTTTTTGATGTTGTCAGGAACCAGACATTGTTTTTCCTAGTATTAGTCTTCAACAGAGTGTTATTTGTGGCAGTCATATGATCACCATATTAGCTACTTATTTGTGATTTTATTAATGATTTCTATTCATTTACATGCTCTTACTTGTCATTCTGATGAAACTATTTACTAATGAAACGGATTAACCTTTTTCTTTGCTTTTTTTTTTATTAGATGTCTCCTCTCTAGTTATCAATGTGTTAAAGTACATCTATTCTTGCCGATCTCGTACTCTACTTTCTTTATTGGCTGGAAATTCATAAAGAGCCTTTTGATTTGGCTTAACGCCGAAGCAAACTCTGCCTAAGATATCAGATAAGTTGGTCGCAGTATCATGTAGGTGATGACTCTCTAAGCAGTAAGAACAACTTTTTAATAGTGCCGGACTTGGCAGTTCTGGTGATGATGATTTCAAGAGGCACAATGATGATCTGAGATTGACTTCACTATCAAAGATGCTTTTCTTTGGAGCACATTTTATATGCATTATGCCATATCTGATAGGAGGATACCTCTTCTAAGAAGCTTTTCTGCTTAACTTTTACTGGCAGTTTCACAATGCTCTTTATGGGGATGCCAAAGGTTGGGCAAGGAGGTTCTTCTCTTATGTCAATGCCCACATTCCTGGCGTTATGAATCCTCATGCTCAAGTTATCCAGCGGTGGAATAAATTTTTTGTCATTTCTTGCTTGCTGGCTGTCTTTATAGACCCATTATTCTTCTTCTTGCTGTCTGTTCGAAAGGTATTGTTCAGTTGCTTATCCTTCTGCTGGCTTTCTAGCATTCTTAAGTTCAAATGGCTTAAAAAATATTGGTGGTGGAGTTCATGTAGTTCTCACTATGCTCTTCTGTTTTTTCTCCCGAATCCCTAAATAGTCCCCGAGTGAAGTTGAAATTCTTCCCATTTTTCACCCTGCTATATACCACCTATTTCAGGTTAAATTTTCTCCTACTTAACAAGTTTTTACTGTCATGTTAATTTTTCAGATGTTCTTCACTTTACAGATTAAGCTTCTTAATCGTGGTTTGCTGCACATGTAGACCTCCGAACTACAATCCAGTGGTGTAGCTTAGGTTTATCTTTCTCTATAACCTAATTCTTTCATACTTTACTTCTGATTCTCAAAATTTAACCTTGGTACATTAAGTTAAATCTCCTTTGACCAGGGCTGATCTAATCAACCAAATTTATCTCCTCTTAACCGTGGACATTCTTTAAATATGTTTTCTGGAAGTCATCAAACCTGTTTAGGTTGGCATCCGTTTTGCATTAGTGAAGGAAATATAATAGCCCAAACCCATTTTAACTACTCTTGAGAAAGTCCTGATCAAACTCATTATCCATTTCGTGACTTTCTGCAACAAAATGTCATTACCATATGTCCCCTAAAATTTATTGTTCATTTGCATTTTGGCTTTTGTGCTTGTACTTTATTGCTCTCGTAACTTTTCTTTTGCAGATTCAAACAACCATCATAAGCTTTTCGGTTTGAACACAATTACTTCCCTTCACTTATCCATCTTTGAATGCAGGACGATGTGTGTATAATTTTAAACTGGCCCATGACAACAACAATTGTTGTTTTCAGAAGCATGACGGACTTCATATACCTATTGCACATTCTTCTTCAGGTAGGCTGCTTTTCACCAACTTATTGGATTGTTTTCTTTTCTCATTGGTGATTTTAACAGTATCCTTTTATTATTTATCTTACTCTTTTCATCCGTTATAGATTTTGTTTTTGTTCCCTGTAACAACTTTTGAATGCTTCAAGGGGAAAACGTGTTTTTATGAGGATACCTACAGGGTGTTATATGAACGTTCTACAGTTTTGAATTCGAGTACTCAAAAGTAATTTTTTATTTAACTGTATCCACTTTTATACTCCCTTCAATCAGATGCATATTGTGTAAATGGACAAAGTGAATTGCAATGCTTTGTGGAAAGTTTGACCACATAACTGATGCATAAGTCCGACCACAAACTTCTTGTACCAGTTTCTCAAAAGTTCCTGTACTTAACTGTTTTGCACTTCATAAATTCAGAATTCTCAGGTCCATACTTCCTGAAATAGGAGAGTTGATAGAAACCCTCTGTAGTGAACGACTTTTCTGTCGGTGTGATGTCCCTTGATACATTCTTAATGGAAACATGTCACTCATTTTCCTTGGAAAAAGATGAGTCAATTGATGTTGGTTATGACTAGTAGTTGATTAGATGGGCTTTTACTTGGTGAATATTTTGACTTTTTTAATCATCAGATTAAGTTTTGGAAAAACTTGCTGAATTTTCACTCAAAATAGCTGCATTGGAGGAGCTTCAGAACAACTTCTATGAGATAGAAAGTTTTGCCTGCTCTCACTGTCAGTCGATCTACTACACAATCCAAATTTTACATCCCATATTCAGCACTTTATTTGCGTAACGACCATAAATGTGTCGAGTTGGTATTTGACTTGATGCATAGCTTCTATTATGCCTTACTTCTTCAGGAAGAAACTAAACTATGGTGCAATGTTGTCATATTTGGAACTTTCAAGGCTGCCTTTGAGTCCTTGATGATTGCTTTCTTTGTCAATTTCTTGCAGTTTAGGTTGGCTTATGTAGCTCCTGAGACTAGAGTGGTTGGTGCTGGAGATTTAGTTGACCATCCAAAAAGAATCGCTCTCAATTATATGCGAGGATACTTCTTCATAGATCTTTTTGTTGCATTTCCACTTCCGCAAGTAATTCCTTATTTCTCTGATGCTTCAACCTTAATTTGTTTCTGCATTACATTGATTTTTAACATGCCTTGATCCATTTGAGGTCGGCAGTACGAAAACAATTTGCATTGGATTAAATGTGCAGCCAAGTCAATTTGTATTACAATTTACAACTACACTGGCCGATCACTGCAGTGTCATTTGCGTTTAGAGAATCTAGATGTTATTACTTATTGCAAAGTAATCACATTTTTGTAAATGGATTTATTGTCCCTTTCAAGACTCTCTGAGGAGCTTTCCCCCAAGCCTCCACTCAATATCTCTCCGAGACTGACTTGTAATATGTGTTAACATCCTGAATCTATATAACATATAGTGACATGTTGACCCCGCCACATCTGGTGGTGCCAAAGAAATGTTCTGCCAAGTGAAATGTAATATCTGCCAGTTCCTTCTGTTGGTATGACTTCTCTCTTTTGATCATCAATTACTTGCTCGAGTGGTTGCAGATATTGGTATTGCTAGTTTTACCAACATTCAGGGGTTCGTCTGCAGCAAATTATGCAAAGAATCTTTTACGCGCAGGCGTTCTTGTCCAGTATATTCCCAGATTATATCGAGTTCTGCCCTTCCTTGCGGGTCAGTCTCCTACTGGCTTCATTTTTGAGTCGGCGTGGGCAAATTTTGTCATCAATCTTCTCATGTTTGTGTTAGCTGGCCATGTCGTTGGATCATGCTGGTACCTTCTTGGGCTACAGGTGGGTCGCATCATTTGTTTTTCTCTTCCTAATTTCTTCTTATGCATTAGAATCCCAGAAGTGTAAGGAAAGTGTGACGGAACTCTTCCTAAAAGACTCATTACCATCATGATGCCTCTTTGCTTAGTTCTGTCGCCTTTCTGTTTGATTGTTGGAGTGTATCCTTTATGTAAAATGCTTATTTGGGTTGAACTCGTTCAGAACCTGTTTTAGGTTGGATTGTTTATACTTAACAATAAAGCTAAGCCCATGTCTACAGATTGAGTTCTCTAGTCATGTCATGCCAAATTTCATGACTTCACTGCCCCTTTCAGACGAATCATCCATGTGGTCTTGGAGTGATATATGCCATGATACTAGCGTCTCATCTCCACATCATGCTAAGGCTGAAGCCTCTAGAATCTCACATCAAATTCATATGCATCATGCACTGTACTTGGGAAGCACAGCATGTCGTTTCAAAGCAAAGTACTTGCTAATGAGTCAAGTTTGAAGTCAAGTTTTTTGATCAAATTTATTCACATAAAGATGACATATGAAGATGCCTAACATCCATGGTTGTGGACTGCAAATGATTATGCGGCCACAGTGTCTAATGTCATGTTATTTTATGTGATTACCTGAAGTCCTCATACTCTACATCTTTCTAATTCTGCTGGGATTTTGAATCTAAACACATAAGAATGGACTCTTCATTTCTATGTGAGATTTTTCCAAAGAGCAATCTTTTCTTCGACTAATCTCTCTTTTTTTTCTCTACATTCTTCCAGAGGGTTAATCAATGTCTTCGGAAAGCATGCAAACCAGACCTGTGTAGCTTTATGGATTGTGGACATGGAGACAAAATTGCGGAATTCAAGGAACATGAAACATTATGGAATAGCTGGAAAACAAATCCGAATGCTACTGCTTGTTTCAACACCTCTGGTGGTTTTGAATATGGAATCTATCAAAGCGGTGTTATGCTTACCCTAGAAGAAAGCGTGGTCACAAGATACGTGTTTTCGTTGTTCTGGGGATTCCAGGTACTGATGTTTCTTTTAAGTTCGGCTTATTTCTCATCAGTCTAAATGATTTAGTGTCCAATAGCCTAGCAATGCATTCAAAGGAAGAGGCATTTTGCTCTATTCCGTGCTCTTTGTCCTTTTCCTCTTAAAATTGCATGGGAGGCAACATATTAAATTGGGATAAAGCTGTAAATCAATTTGTGCCCTGCCTGAAGGTGGGAGGGCAATGAACAATCCTTGTCCTTGTTTTATTATGATTTTCCACTCTTGGCAATAGCCACTAGCGCAAACACACTATTGAGCTGCAGCATAATGCATGTTGATTTCTTGGGATATATGGAATAAGATGCATGACTTTGTGCCTGGATGAACCCGTGGAACTTTTTATTTTCCATTAATGCAAGTCAAAACTGCAAATTCAGAGGACTCTCCGATTCATTTTATCACTTGCTTTTTTTCTCGTGATAATTCCATTTTAATATCACCATGCTTGAACTCCAGAAAGATTGAGGCGGTAGGGCATATCTTGGTTGTAGGAGTCAGTTGGTTCGCTCCTATTGACAGTCATAGCACATCAAATGATGAGGACAGAAGAGAAAATCATTGCTCGATTTTCTCTTTTTTATTTTTGAGGGAGAGGAATAATAAGTACTAACCAGAATAAGGATTGCTTTTGGATATTTTGTGTTAGGGATATCTACCAGCCCATCCTGATTCCATATCCTCTTAATTCAACCTAAACTTGTTGATTATTTTTCTTCACTATTTCTATGGTTGCAGTTGCCAAAATGGCCTGCAGAGAAACATTCTTGTGCTGTTATGACATCATGCAATGGATATCCTTTAATGTGAACATACAATATGTAAATGTTTCTTCCACATTGAACTGATTTTCCATGTCAAATTTGAAGCAAATAAGTACTCTAGCGGGAAATCAAAATCCAAGCTACTTTGTCCCGGAAGTCCTGTTTACCATGGGAATTATTGGATTGGGCCTCTTGCTCTTTGCTCTTCTCATTGGAAATATGCAGAACTTCCTCCAGGCTCTTGGAAGAAGGTGCGACCTCTCACCTTGACAATCTTTTTATATTGACAGATCTGTTTCTTAATCTTTATTGTTGTCTTTATGCAGAATATTCAAATTTATCTGATTGATACAATGTTGAACTTAAAAAAACAATTACGTTGAAGTGTATGCGTGATGGTTTTATGACTTCCAAGACAAACATTTTGACAATGCTATCATCTGGGATGATGAATAATTTTTTGTAGATTTCATGTGTGAGTCTTTTGGTATTGTCTTTCATATTTCGTGCTTTAGTTACGTGAATACTGTATTAGGCAGATGTGTTTTCATCATGGTTTCGTAGCTTATTGGCATGCGTGAATATGAGTTATTGGTCTTCTGGTAATTTGTTAATCTTATGCAACACTGAGACGGTGTGGCTCTGATGATTCTGACATTATAACAGCAGCGAATGCTTTTATAGGTTAGCTTCAAGAATTCATGAGCAGATCTAAGTTTTTCTTTTAAGCTGGTTGGGTTCAAGCATGGTTAACTACCAATTGAAATGGAGTTTGCCTGAACATACTTGCGGTGTTTGGACGCTTTATTCTATCTCCACTTATGAAAGGGCAAGCCGATACAATAGTCGTTATGCGAAGAGCTTTGCTTGGGAAATAGAAGGAACATGTATCACGGTGCATGTGCCAATTGTAACTTGTACTGTTACTTGGGAAAAGAAAAGGTCCATCCTAGGCTATGTCTAGTCCTTCAAAAAGTCTTAACATCTCTTGGCACAACATACCAAAATACCATGTCAGACTGCATTCCCAAGGGGACTGATGAATCTTATTAGTGCTCTGCATGCAAACCTTTCTTTGCACCTCTGCTCCCAATTTTTGTCTGTTCTTTTGGCCAATACTGGTTAAGAATGTTCATGGTGACCATTAGTGCACCCTTTTGTTGTTGGACATCTTGGATATGAACTAACAGCTGACTTTTTATATATTCCCAATCCTCCCAGGAGGTTGGAAATGTCATTAAGGCGTCGTGATGTTGAGCAATGGATGAGTCACAGACGCTTACCTGAACAGCTAAGAAGGTGAATACGGCATTTCTTCCTACATTTCTTATTTGCTTCTACTCCTAAGTAGAGACATATCAAGTGCATTATACAGTGGCCTGTTGGCATTTTAGCTGCTTGAATACGGTCGTGAAGATTAATAGCTATGATTCTCAGAAGCAAACATGACTTCTTACAACATCTTGCACAGTGGGGTTGGCAGAATTAGAGGGTTTTACCCAATTTATACTGAATGATGAGCTGAAAGCATCATGATAAGTGAATTGAAAATGGTAGAAGGAAAGAGACCTTTCATCTATGAGATTGTTGGGCTATGGGGTCGTTAGAACTTGTGCATAGTGTTTGATATGATGTTGGATTTCAATTATCATCTCTATTGCCTGCTCATGCATATTAGCATTGTTTTTGTGGTTTCTTACTTTATTGACCATACTGTAAGATTCTTTGGATTGGAAGCTGAGAGGTTTTCTCTTCATTTATTGGGTTTAGATAGAAGTCTTCTGCCTTGTTTTGTGAATATACGTATTGTTAAGACTGAAGCTTGGGGGTCAATGGCACTTCTGGAAATTAGCTAGAGGACTCTAAGCCAAGTTTAAGTCCATATGAGATTTTAGCTGTAAATTTGATTCTTTATGAAGTTTGATGCAGGGGTTTAACTGAAGATATGTGATGGACAAGCATTGGTTGGTAAAATGAGCTCTAATAGAAGATGATTTGTTTAAACTAGTAACTCAGGGGCTTCAACTAGGTCGATTTTCATATTGATGGCTAATAAATTTGACACTGGGGTCCTACCAGCCATCAACAAAGAGTGCACAAGCATACATGGGTCCTCTGCCCGTGTTGATTTCTTTCTGCAACCTAAGGCTTACTGCATCTCTCTGTATATTACATTCTGGAACTGTTTCCTAGAGAATGTGTTTTCTTTATTTATTGATACATCCTCTACGCTTGTCAATTTCCCGATGAATTTCCTGTTGCATCTTGGATAAGTTTCTAGCTTACAATGTGAAGGGACTGGACATATTTTTCGCTGTTGCTTGAGCCAGTCATGTGCTAGTGTTATATAATGTAGTTCTGACCATCCAGATATTTTTCCCTAATTGTGGATAAGCATATAGATATATAGGTCATATCAAATAGGTGCTCTATGGAGGCTTTTTTTTTTTGTTCGAATATGGAGGCTCTTTTTCAATTGACTGGAATTTTCATATCATGCAGAAGAGTACACCAAGCTGAGCGATACCATTGGGCTGCCACTAGAGGAGTCAATGAAGAAATGCTTCTTGAGAATTTTTCTGAAGATCTCCAGAGAGATATTAGACGCCATCTCTTCAAATTTGTGAAAAGAGTAAGCCCTGGAACTGAGTTGAAATGAGTGTGGAATTTAGTGCAAGTTTTATACCCTTAGAAATCAGTTCTCTATTTTGTAATTAGTTAGAATAGGCAGACTTTGGGGCCAAAGAAATAATTGAAGTTCACTGCTGTTGTGAAGGAAGATGAAAGCCATGTTTTTAGCTTAAGCTTTTTCTCTGGCTATGCTTCCTTCATGGGTCTTCACTTGGAAGCTAACTACTGATATTTGTAGCATATGCTCAATCAGCTGACTAAATTATTGGATGATCCATCTTTAATTTTTAGGTGATCAAGTACTTAGCTGGATATTTAAATGAAAATTATGTTAAAGGTCTTATTTGTTGGTTATTAGTTTCTAATGGTAAACATTGCCAAGCTTGCATCTAGATGCAACAACATGGTAAGATTTCTATAGCTTGTCTCTGCATCCACAAAGACTGCCACATCTGAGAATAAGCTCCAATCCTTTGGAAAATGTATTTTTTTCACACACGACTGGGGACTGTGCTTCCGGATCCAGCCAACAATTACCATATATGCAAAGAGAAGTGTAGAACTCGAGATATCTGAAATATTTGATGAAAAGAAAAACAGTTTAAGCAACCCGGGATTCCAGACATCAAAATTTTGGCTACCATGATAAGCCTGGACTAAGTTTCACCTCAAGACATATCAATATCTGTCATATTATGCTGCAGGTGCGGATATTCGCAGTAATGGAGGATCACATCACAGATGCTATTTGCGAGAAGTTAAGGCAAAAAACATACATCAAAGGAAGCAAGATCCTGCACCCTGGCGTTCTTGTTGAAAAGTTGATTTTCATTGTCCGCGGGAAAATTGAGAGCAGAGGAGAAGACGGGGTTACAAGTTTATGTGAAGGAGATATATGCGGGGAAGAGCTTCTAGTTTGGTGCCTTGAGAGTTCTTCTGTATACCAAGGTACAAATCGCAGTCTGTCTAAGTAATCTTTAATTATCGAATGACTGGACATATGAAGAGCATTTCAAAATCTGTGATATTGAAGATGGACGTAAGATAAGACCGCCTGGATACCGGTTGCTGAGTAACAGAACTGTAACATGTGTGACAAATGTTGAAGCCTTTGCACTACGAGCAGAAGACCTTGAAGAAGTCACCAGGCTATTTGCAAGATTCCTGCGCAAGCCAAAAGTTCAAGGAGCCATAAGGTTCGCTCTTTCTTAAAAGATGATTTAGCACTACTATATATTGGCAAATCAAGCATATATATATATATATAAAAACAACTAAGTTAACTGTTTCGAATTCTCTCTTTTTTCCTGTGCACGTTCTCTTTTCGAACCTAAAGGCAGGAATGGCTATACTGGTCCCAGAGTTTGTAATTTGCTCTTACATGGACGGCATAGACGAATGTTTGCGTTATGCAATCGTAACAAACATCGCTTGGTTGCAGGTATGTATCACCATACTGGAGAGGACTTGCGGCAACTCGCATTCAAGTCGCTTGGAGATACAGGAAGAAACGACTAAGTCGTGCCGACACTTCCCAGTCGTGGCATCCTTCACATTAGCAAAGTATATTGATGGCATATACTACATTGGTCCGCTGTCTGTATTTATATTTGGTTCCAGTCACATAGTGACTGCAAACTATAATAGAGGACTATGTTGTTAGCGCATAACGATATAGGCAATAGATGTAGATTCTTCTACTCAAATGAAATACACTGGATCAGATGACGATTGCCTTGTTGGAGCGTCGAGCACATAAGGGATCACGGCTGTGCTTAATACAACCACAATGAATTGGAGATCGGAAATTGGGATGACAAACTACAACGAATGCAGTCGCTACTCAATATTGCAGTCTTTTGTTGTTACCGTAGATTCCATCAGACCAGATGAGAAGGTAAAGAGTTGATATTCTAACATGAGAAAGGACTTTGTCGATAAAAGAGTAGAAGGCCTCACCCTTCTGTTATTATGTCAGAAATCCATTCAAATGTTAGAAAGGTCTGAAATGTGAAGTCATTTGCTCTGTTGAAGCACCCAGTCACAGGTTGCTCCTGCGTGTTTTACTGGCACAACGTCCCGGTCAGAATGTCTTGAACTATTTGAAAGAGCACCAGACACGCCCAATTACTCCAAAATGCACAAGTTTTGACATTGTATTCTTCATCCGATTATGGGAATGCATAGAGAAGAGTTGATCATAGAGTACATTTATGGGTGGATGGGGAGCGAGTGTGTCAGCTCATGGCCGTGATTTGGAAAAAGGTCAGAAAACAACGGAGAGCTCATAATCCATATAGAAAACAGACCAAAATGACATCCTCATCTCATGCAAATACAATCTATTGTTTGCTTGCATTCACCACTGACCTATACAGTTGTACATTATCATGTGCAATGAAAATGATGACCATTGTCAAAGAGCATTCACAAACTAGCAGAAAGAATCGGGCACCTTTCACTCTACAATTTCTCTATCCGTTTCTCAAGTCACTGAATGATATTTTACCGTGCTCATCAGTCGAGATGAAAAATCCCTGATTGGGAAAAATTATAACTTTGTTAGTTCATCTTCTCATTCGAGTTATTTATTGTTAATTTGGTTTTTTTTTTGGTCTGTCCTATCAGTTATTGTTAAAGTTATAAGTTGCTCTGGCATCTATTCTGGTTTATCATATGAATAGGGACACTCCATTGTTGAGTTTTGTTAAAGAGAGGTAGACTTGTCAAAATGGGTCGTAAGTAAGACCATTTCTCAACGCATATAAGAATGGTTGAGTTGTTATATGGGTCGGTTATATTCAATAAACGAGTCTAGACATAATATGAGTGTTAAATGAATCATAAATGGATCGTACATAGGTCATAAATTGGTTTTTCTACATACTTAGATCCAACACAAATATATAACTCTCTCTTCATTTTCTTTCACTTTCACTTGATCTCGCCCTCACTTACTTTGCACTCTCACCTCAGTTTGAGCATGAGTTTTCTTAGATGAGGTTATATATGGAAGTGTTTTAAGAATATAAGTCAAACCGGATATGGATTAGATGTGAGTCAAGTCGGGTCGTTAGATTTGCATTGCATGAAAATGTGTCAAATGATATATTGAGGTCAGAACATTGCTAATCCGAATCAAACCAGACTCAACCCATCCATTTGACGAGTCTAAAGAGAGATTATTCGAGTCATTCCATGACTCGCGATATAATTGCAACCTTTGTTGTCTTTGCGACCATAAACATGCCCGAAAATTCAACGATTTTAAAATCTACAAGCATAATCCAGGAAAAAATCAAGCTTAGTTGACAAGGGTATCTCTCATGTGATTATGAGGAATAAATTATTGCTTATGCCAATACAATCGTTTATTGCGCGCTCTTCAAGAACACTTCTTAAACAGACAGATTTGTTACACCCCTTTTACCAATCAATCATGGGTTGTCAAGTTTTCTTGATTTGTGAATCACCGGAAGAAGTGTAAAAAAAGTTCCAAACTTAATGCATTAGTGCCAATGAAGTTCTAAACCTTTCTTCATGTTAATTCAGACCTAAATCTTTTGCATTAGTGCCAATTAAGTCATAAAATTTTTATTGGTGCAAATTCAATCTTAAACCTTTTACATTGGTGCCAATTCACTTCTAAATCTTTTGTGTTTATATTAATTGAGTTAATCTGGCCAAAATTAGAATTATCATCCTGGGGGAAGCAATTAGCACTCTACCTTACTTATATTATAAAGGGAGAGGGAATTCATTGGCCAGATTAACTCAATTGGCATAAATACAAAAGATTTAAGACTGAGGTTTATGACTTAATTGACACTAATGCAAAAGGTTGAGGACTGAATTGACACAAAAAAAGTGTTTAGGACTTAATTAGCATTAATGCAATAGGTTTAGGCCTTTTTTTTTTTTACACTTCTCACGTGAATCACCAGCCAAACCTACATGCAGAACTTTCAAGAAATGCCTCGCAACTGTTTTCCAGGAAAAAATTTTGAGAAGAAGAGGAAATGCTCAGTAAATAAAAAGGAGAGATAGAAGTTTGGTTTTTACTAAAAATACAGTTAGTGTACACCGAAATGAAATTTTCGTCTGTTTATACATAAATAGAATCGTGACATACGGACATGTTCATAGTAAGATAATTTGGATGCACACGTCTTTCTCTCAAGTTTTCATGAAGAATGATAAGTTTTGAATTGGTGTGTTCGAAGGTTTCAGGCGCGGTCTTGCAACGGGCTGAATGAATCGCTCATTTAATTCGAAAGCCGACGCATCTAAGATCAATTTGCCCCTATACAAAAAGAAAAGAAGAGAAACAGACCATAGCGATCCTAAAGTTTCATACTCAGGTTGTTCTATTTTTTTAACCATCCATGGCCTCACGGTCGAGTCGCCGTTTCGTGACAGTAATTGTCCTATCGAACCGAACCTTTTTCGGCGCGATTGCCGTCGAAAAGTTCCCATTTGATTTTCCGACCTGTTGCGGATTTGATACAGGAAGGAATGACTAAGTCGGGCCGACACTTCCCGGTCACAGCATCCTTCACATTAGCAAAGCATGCTGATGGTACTGAACTACATTCCTCTGCTGTCTGTATCTGTACTAGGTTCCGGTGACGTTATGAGTGCAAACTATAAGCTCATTAACTTTCTACATACTGGGAAAATAAAGCTCATGGCCGTGACTTGAAAAAAGTCAGAAAACACTTGGAGAGCTCATAATCCATATAGAAGAAGATCAAAATGACGATCTATCGTTCACCTGCATGCACAACTGTGTACAGTAGTACATTATCATGTGCACTGAAAACGATGACGCGCATGGCCCCGTGCGCGCGCGAGAGAGTGTGTGTGTACGGGATTGTATTTAAGTGACTGCATGGGGGATGTGATTTTAAGGTTCTGTACTTGGACAAGTTGGATGACAGATTGGTTCTGAATTCAAATAGGTCCAACTAAACTTCTAAATGTGAAATCGATCGTCAGCAAGGGTTATAACTTTGCAGTGTTAATAGCAGTCACCCGAATCGCTATTAAAAACCACACGGTCCATCACCAGCTTCTCCTCCCAGCAGTTGGTATATCTACTTCACTTCGTCATATCAATCTGCATTCTCAAACTACAATAAATACTTCAACCAAGGTTAAAGAGCAGTGCAACCCTCCACAATTTCCCCATACTTTCCCCACAACTGGATGATATTTTACCACGCCCATCAGTCGAGACAGAAAATCCGTGATGTGGAGAATCATAATTTCGATAGTTAATCGTCTCATTCGAGACCCATGCTGTTAAATATATAAGGTATTCTCCATTGCTATTCCGGTCTCTCATATGCATAGGGACACGCCATTGCTAAGCCTTATTAATTTGAGCCATTCCATGAGTCGCCGATATATCACTGGCTTCCGTGTCTTGCGGTCGGAAACATGCCTGAATTCAAGGTGTTTAACATCTACAAGCATCTTGCAAGAAAAGTCAAGCTTGGTTAGCAAGGGTATCTATCAGGTGATTATGAGGAATAAATTGTCGTTTTAATGCTATTTCAATCTTTTTCGTGGAGGTATTCATTTAAGAATACCCCCCCTTAAACAGTCGGGACAGATTTATCACACCCTTTACCAATCATTTATGGGCTTGCCAAGTTTTCTTGAGTTGTGAATCACCAACCAAACCAGCAGGCAAATTCTTCAAGAAAAGCTTCCCAACTGTTTTCCAGGAAAGAGTGTAGAAGAAGAGGACATGCACAGTAAATGCTTATAGCTCAGGTCTCCTAATTAGCCTCAGTCTAGTTGGTTGGGTTTGATGGGTCGAGCTTAGGGTTGAATAGGACACTTTCGTGGAGGAGAAGGAGAGATAGGAATCCGATTTTTACTAAAATTACAGTTCGGGTATATCGATTTTTTCATGAGCAGACCTTGTCATCTTATTAAGTATGCACAAAAAAAGTATGTTGAGTTTCGACCGCTCGTGTTCTTTGCAAAAAAAAAAAAGTTCTAAAAATAATTAAAACAATGAAAGATCCCAGATGTGATGCTATTTTGACATTGTTTGTATGACACCATAGATGAACATATAATTAGAAATGGAGTGTATGACTATGTGAAAGAAGACACAGAAGATGCATATATTTCTTGATATAATATATGCTTATCAAAAGGGAAGTATCAAAGTGTTTGATATAAAGACAAACATAAAAGTCCTCTTAGCAAAATCAAAAGTTTGCAGCTTTGACTATGAGATATCTGGCAGGAAGGTAATTGACTTGTCTGTGAAATACCATCTTCTTCCTATGACTAAAGAATCAACAATGACAAACTAAAAATTCATGACGTCTGAAAATTTCAAGCTCGGGAATCTAAGGTTGTCCGTTCATCTTCCCAAATCCTGTAAACTGTGCTTATCTCCTGGCCACAACTCCATATAAAGATAAAAAGGCCAGCACTTAATCAGTTTATGAGAAAGTACTCGCGAATTTATTCACCCAAAAATGCTTTTGATCCCTAGTGAGTCACATGACCATTTCTTCACTACCACTTCTTGCTCATGAATAATATATTCACTCATAGCATCTACAATAGCTTATTTAATGGCGGCGTCGACATTATGTAAATTAGAAATCTGTACTGATCTTAAAAAGAGACATGACCAAGTTCCTTCCCAGCTGAAAAGAGACCGATCATCCGACATTAATGAAGCAGTTCCCAAAGCAATCCCAAAACCACACACAAGCTTTGATGATATCTTTTTCCTCAATGACAGGAAACAAGATGCTGACAGATCTTAAGTTTAATGATCTTGCATGTGCAATGCATCTGATCAGCCACCACAATCATCCCTAAAACCAGACATCCCATGAGACCAAACTGCACTGACTAACTTGTCCAGATTGAAGAGCATATGATCAAGGACTTTGTTTAGTTCTGTACACAGAAAAAATGGTGAGTTTTAGGGCAAAAGACGATCAAGATCGAGATCGAAAGAGAGAGAGGATGGACTGTCGTGTTCAACAAGTGTACAAATTTAATCAGGGGTACAATTTTTGGTACCATTGCTAACTAATCAATAAATACCGCAGAACCCAAGTTCTTTCTCTGCCATTATGAGTCTATGACCTGCACAGCTGAATGTTGCTGCCCAAATCTCATCTGGATTTCCCAACAAAACCCAATGAATCTGGTCATTGGAAAGGCGGTGATGGCCATGTACATCTCACCCCTAAAGAGTCAAGTTTTAGAATGTCTTAATATTTTTACACAAATTAAAATTACTTTACAACATTGATAAATTTGGCACAATCATGTCAAGCATTGTATGTAATGCACTTGTTTAAATTTCCACTTACAGTCTATTACATTGCCTAACATTCCTACTTCATCGACTGATCTCAATATGAATTTCACGCTAACAGCCGCAAATTTTCCTAAAGCGTCTCTAGTAGGCTTCCAAGTTCAATTTATGTCTGTTTTGTTAAGTAAAAAGTTACTAATTGACTTTCCTATCAAAATTTAAGACACTATTCCAAATTCAAGAGTCACCAAAAAAATTTACAGTTAGCACATTAGCTCAACATTTGTACTTTTTGAAATGTTTCAGTTATTCGTCATTACGTAAAAATCAATTTGAAAGAGCTGTAATAATTGGAAAAAAAAAATCCATTAGAGGTGTATAGAAAAGTTCGCTATTGTATGGATAGAAACGCCATTCAAAGAAGAATATTGATTAATTTGCATATATTCCTTCACTTACTCCAAGCATCATTAAGGTTGTGGCAATTAATAAGATTTACGATCAGTATAATATTTTCTATTTATACTCTTAAGCTTTTCATGGCGTTTATCATTAATTTTTTTTTTTATAGTATTGCACCCCCAAGAGCTCATTTCCACTCGATAAATGAAGCAAATTAAAGAAACCTTACCAAATACAAGATAAGGCGTGCTGCAAATAATTGCAACAGTAGTTTTTATTTGAGAGATTAAAGAATCATTTAAAGCAATTGATAAAATTAAATGATGTAGTCTATAGGATGATGACTATACTTTCAATATGGTGGATGTTGTTAATTACTTTGTTCAATGATTGGAAAATTATTATTCAAGAAACTTAATTGATGGTGCTTGGAGTAAGTGAAGGAATATACGTATGGGGCGAATTAATCAGGATGGCAAATTGATGAAGTGAAAATTATGAGGAGGTGTGTGTGATTAAATGACATTATAGAGAATGGCCATAAAGAAGCTAAAAAATAGCTTGTGATTAACTAGAAAGAAGGAGAAGAACCTTGGCAATGACACTGTCCAAAGAAGGTTAGAGAAACCCTAGTTTTTACAGATGTGTGTGTGCGCGCGCGCGCATGAGAGAGAGAGAGAGAGAGAGAGAGAGAGAGAGAGAGAGAGAGAGAGAGAGAGAGAGAGAGAGAGAGAGATTATTCTAATTTTTTTTTATTGAATTGGTGTACTTAAAGAGAAAATTAGGGCATAGGGTTTGGGCCAATGTTAAGCATTTTTTCATTAGGCTAATCTAAGCCGCTCTCAACCGGTTAAAGTCATGAAGAAGTGGGGCTATATCTAATACCGAGGGTCTATGGAATAGACGGACCCTTCTTCAATGGAGGAATCATGTAGCACTTTCAATTAAATTAATTATGACACACATCAATGTACTCTTCATTATGAATTCGTGCACATTAAAATAGATAAGTCAAGATCAGATGATTGATCATGCAAAGTGTTGGTGATGTCCAGTTCAACAAAGAATTCGATGTAGAAGGGAAGGAGGGTAATTAAGTTTAACAAGAAGGAGTGCTCCGTGCGATTTTAATTGAAGTTAAAATGATTTATTCGGATCCTTAATTTATTATATGGACATCAATTCAGTCCTAAATTCTCTAATTTCAGCAATGTAGGTGCTAAACCATTTCACAAAATTTCAATGTAGTCAATGTAGTTATTTTCTAGACCAAAAAAAAAAACAATTGTAGTCATTTCGATCAATTGTCATTGGAAATAACTGACATGGAGCGAGTAAATCTGTTCGCGTCAGCGTGCGATGGAAGAAAGTTGGCAATGACTAGACGCCACGGCAATGATTTCTCTCTGTAATTGGCCGAAAGAACTATACTGAAATTTCGGGCGAAGGTTTAGAACTACATTGGCAAAATGAAAAAGTTTAGGACTAATTGGATACTTATCCCCCAAAAAAAAAAATGCATACAATATCAAGGATTTTTAAGGTGAGTATCGGCCGTGCTTTAATCACTATGACAAAGTTAGAAACTTTTTAGTGTGGGTAAAAAGGCAATATCACAACTTGTCTTATGAGAAAGTGAATGGTCAATTTTTGCCACATATGTAGATCTAGGAAATCAAATGAATTTACCAAGTTTGGTCTCCGTTCTCTTGTTTTGATGTGCGAAAGAGTCTTGCGGTTTGCGCCGGTTGTCCGGTTTTTTATTTTTATTTTTCTCCCTTTGGTTAGCAACAAATTTAGGAGGATCCACTTACAAATTTACAATAGGAGTGCTGATGCAATATAGACGAAGCCGAAACTCATTTCATCCTCTCTTTTTTTTTTTTCCTTACATGAACTATTACCCAGTAACAAAAAAAAATTGTTACCTTGATATGTTTTTTTTTATGACCGAGGTGTCCGGGCCAGTTTTCGCGCACCTCGACGTTACCTCGATATGTTTGTTTAGCAAAAAATCAATAATTTAAAAAAAAACACTTTTCAAATAACAATTACTTATATCGCTTCCAAAATTAAATTAATAATATAATTCTCATAAACAACAAGAAAATGATTGTACATTATTGTCGATGATGAAAAAGTATTTCATTTGACTCATTTTTGTAAGAGACACGAATAATCATTTTTAAGAAAAAAAAATTCCGAATCGTCGATTTTTCCGCGAAACGAACGCACCAAAATCGTATTCTCATTTCACTCGTCCTTCACAATTTGTCCGATGAGAAATTTTCGTACTTAAATGTCGAACCCCTTTTTGTTGGGCTACATATTGCACCTGCTAATGCCTAGCTAGTTTGGTGCATTTTTTTTGTGGGGGGGGGGGTTGGATACAGCTACCCGCAGCGGATAACTCCCTCTTCCTCGCCCTACCCCCAAAAAGCTACCCGGGTTTGACTTTTGGACACTCCTTGTAGCGTCGCGTAAGACGAACCGAGAATAGAAACCACGACTGAGATTGTACCTCAAACTTCTCTAAACCTTCTAAGTTAAGCTGTAACCAGAAACAAAAAAGTTAAGAAACTTAGTATGATCTCAACACTTCAGCAGCTTTCCAAAACAACATCAACCCCACCAAAATAGCAGAAGGAAATTCACTCTCTCTGTTTTTTTTTTTTTGGGTGGGGGGGTCAGAGCAGAAGGAAACTCTACAGACTACATGAATTTGCAAATTTCAAGTAATTATCATACAGCTTAGTTCGGTTCAAGATCGAGTTTGTGTAACGTAAATGTCTCTTCTTCTTCTTCTTTCTCTCTCTCTCTCTCTCTTAGAGAGAGAGAGAGAGAGAGAGAGTACGTGTCTTCCTTGTAATAAAGAGGAAGGAGGGTCGAGTCTCATAATGCCGGTAGCCGGGAATTCACTCCCCGGCACAACCACAGTCTTGATCTCAACGAAGCAAAAAGCCTCTTCTTTTTACACGTTTTTGTGCTATTATTGTCATTTGTTGTTGTCGTTGTACCTCTCTAAAATCTCATAAATCGCACCCCCCACCACCACAGTGTCGAGAAAGAACAGTGAAATTGGAAGACGCCCGTGCGCAAGGATTTGATCTTCTCTCCCTCCCTCTCTGCTTGCTTCGTCTTCTCTGGGGTCGAAAGAGAGCGAAAGAGACGACGAAAAAGGAAAGAACTTTGGCTTTAAGAACCATCGTCATCGTCAGTTACGTAGGCGGGTAGAGTCTGTTCAAGTTCCTTGTGTCCTAGAGAGCGAGTGTTTTGTATTTTCCCTTCATAATTGCGGATTATTGCCTTCGGGAGGGAAAAACAAATCGGGCAAAATTTGGGCCTTGACTCACTCCTCCTCCTGAACAAGAATCATGGCTGAATCTTCGATTCTGGGTCCATTTCTATTCACCAGACAAAGATAGGTGATCCCTCTCCGGGAAGATTTTCGTATTCGCATGCTCTCTTATATAGGATTCACTCTTGCTGGAATGCGTGTCGGGTGGCGCAAGATCGTGCATTTTGTCGTCACTAAGGTTGTTCTCCTGCTGTCCTCGTAACTCTCTCTGCTTCGTGGCGTGACAATGTTTGCGAGGGCTGTCCACGACCGTGGCGCTTCACGTGACGACGGTTTCTGCACGTGCTTGGGGTGTTGAGGGGCGAGAGAGAGGAAAGGGAAGACAGAAGAAATGGATTTCGGCGGGGGTTCCGGCGGGGACCACGACGGTTCCGACCCCCAGAGGAGGAAGAAGCGGTACCACCGCCATACTGCTCACCAGATTCAGAGGCTTGAAGCGTAAGTTTTCTTTTTGGTCTTTTTGCATTTCTCTTGTTTGCACTAAAACGCGCTACCTTTTTTTTTTTCTTCCATGATGTGCGTTTCTTCTCATTCAAAAATCTGAATGCTTTATGTCTGCTTGTGTGGAATTTTTCTGTTGCCCCTTTTGTTTTTCTAGCTGTGGGCCTAAGAGAATTTTGCTGCTAGTACATGTTTTACACTATAGCTTCTGCTTGTTGCTATGCAGATGCTGGTCTTTGTGTTTTACTCTATATGTTTTTCCATTTTTCTGTTTGAATGATGCTGAGGTTCTGAGATTTCGATGCTTCCTCGTGTTACTGTCTTGGCGAAAAAATGAAGGATGTTCAAGGAATGTCCTCATCCAGATGAGAAGCAGCGGATGGAGTTGAGCCATGAATTAGGATTGGCTCCGAGACAGATTAAATTTTGGTTCCAAAATAGGAGAACCCAGATGAAGGTTTCTTCACTTAATTCTTTAATTTACTTCTCTTTTGGTTGGGATTGTCTTGAAGATGATAAGTTGTTTGTTTTGCCTTTATTCCAACCTTAAACCCTCCTGTTATATCCAAATCAGGCCCAGCACGAAAGGGCTGATAACTGTTCATTGAGGGCAGAAAACGATAGGATTCGATGCGAGAACATTGTGATAAGAGAGGCCTTAAGGAACGTGATTTGCCCGAGTTGTGGCACCGTGCCTTCAGGCGAAGATTCCTACTTCGATGAACAAAAATTGCGGATGGAGAATGCACACTTGAAAGAAGAGGTGAATTGAACTTGCCCAAAAATGAATCACTTAAATCCTTATTTCCACAGTTCTCGGGTGGGACTTCATGCATTTGGGCTCTCCTTTGTTTAATTTTCCTTTTGATTTTCTGTGTTTTAATCTTTGTAGCTCGATCGAGTTTCTAGCATTGCGGCCAAGTACATTGGGAGGCCAATTTCACAACTCCCACCTGTTCAACCGATTCATATTGCTTCTCTGGATTTGACGATGAGTAGTCTCGGTGCCCATGGAATGGCAGGCCCTTCTCTTGACCTTGATCTACTTCCGGGCAGTTCATCTTCTGTGCCACATTTGCCTTTTCAAGCCATTGTTTTCTCGGAAATGGATAAGTCACTTATGGCAGATATAGCAGCTAATGCTTTGGATGAATTTCTTAGGCTTGCTCAGACAGATGAGCCTTTATGGATGAAGTCTACTAGCGATGGGAGGGACACTCTCAATCTCGAAAGTTATGAGAGAATGTTTCCTAGAGCTAGTAGTCACCTCAAAAATCCAGATGTCCGTGTTGAGGCGTCGAGGGAATCACGTGTCGTGATAATGAATGGTTTGGCATTGATAGACATGTTTATGGACCCGGTAAGTTCATCCCATATCTCTCATGTCGCCGTACACTGAACTGAGGCGGCTTCTTGTCCTTGAGTATTCATTCGAACAACTTTGCAGAACAAATGGGCGGAGCTCTTTCCCGCAATTGTTTCAGCTGCAAAAACAACCGAAGTGGTATCACCTGGACTGTTAACTAGTCAAAATGGTTCTTTGCAACTGGTAAATCATTTTGGGAAGTCCTCATTCGCTTATGATTTCTTGTTCAGCGACATGCTTCATACTTAATTCTGAGAAAATGCAGATGTATGAAGAATTGCAAGTTCTTTCACCGCTTTTACCAACTCGAGAGTTCTACATCCTCCGATACTGCCAACAGATTGAGCAAGGCTTGTGGGCGATAGTGGATGTTTCTTTCGACCTTTCAAGATTCGACCAATTTGCTTCTCAAAGTAGATCTCAGAGACTCCCTTCCGGTTGCTTGATACAAGACCTACCTAACGGGTATTCCAAGGTCGTTATTGAATTCCCACGTAATTAACCTCCCTTCCTTTCGCCCCCTCAATCGCTGAGAAGTAAAATGTAATGGTGCCTGTGGCCCTACTTGAATTGTTGCTTATGCAGGTCACTTGGGTGGAACATGTGGAAATAGAAGACAAAGCCCCGATTCATCGGCTCTATAGAGACCTCATTTATAGCGGCTTAGCATTCGGAGCTGAACGGTGGATCGCCACTTTGGAGAGAATGTGCGAGAGGATCGCCTGTCTAATGGTGACAGGTAGCTCAACTCGTTCCCTTGGAGGAGGTACACCTCGCAATTCCGCTCAGAATTCCCCTAGCGAGTCCTTAATTAGTCTAGTCCTTAAGGGATCTACTTAATTCATTTTCTTCAGTAATTCCGTCTCCCGATGGCAAGAGAAGCATGATGAAACTGGCACAGAGGATGGTGAACAATTTCTGTGGCAGCATCAGCACGTCTTCTAGCAGGCAACAGCGTTGGACCACACTCTCCGGCTCGAGCGAGGTCGGAGTCCGTGTGGCTCTTCATAAGAGCACAGATCCAGGCCAACCCAATGGTGTTGTTCTTAGTGCAGCCACTACCATTTGGCTCCCGATTTCCCCACAAAACGTCTTTAATTTCTTCAAAGACGAAAGAACTCGAGCTCAGGTACTGACAATTCTCTGGTTGTATTCAATGGTTACTGTTCCATTGATCAATGTTGTCAGCATCAATAACAATTAATTGATTTCTTTTTTGTTTAAATTATTTCATTTCAGTGGGATGTTCTCTCGAATGGAAATGCAGTTCAGGAGGTTGCACACATAGCAAATGGGTCACATCCTGGAAATTGCATATCTGTTCTAAGGGTACAGTTCTTCAGGATAACTTATTTTCCTAGCTGTCGAATTACATCTCGTTAGGTCCCTCCTTTCACATTATCGTCGGTCGGAATTCGAGCTGTGACCTGGGCGATTTGTTTAAATGTTGCTACAGGCCTACAATACGAGTCAAAACAACATGCTGATACTCCAAGAAAGCTGCATCGACTCGTCTGGGTCTCTCATCGTGTACTGCCCGGTCGACCTGCCAGCAATCAACCTCGCGATGAGCGGGGAGGACCCCTCCTACATCCCTCTGCTCCCGTCAGGGTTCACAATCTCCCCCGATGGTGGGCCCGACCCTGGGGACGGGGCGTCGTCTAGCTCTGCCGCAGCGGCCGGGCAAGGGTCGACCAGCCGCTCGGGGGGTTCGCTGATGACTGTGGAGTTCCAGATACTGGTGAGCAGCCTGCCGTCGGCGAAGCTGAACCTCGAGTCAGTGACCACTGTGAACAATCTTATCTCCACCACTGTGCACCAAATAAAGGCTGCCCTCAACTGTCCTGGCTCTTGATGGTATGGATCATCACTCTCATCACCATCCTGCTCTGCCACAACACAACAATAACAACTGTTCTTCTCTCTCTCTCCCTCCCTCTCCCTCTCTCTGCCATAACTTTAAATTCAGAGATCAGAAGAATTCAAGGTGGAGTGAGTTCGATTTTGGGACGCCGGTGGGGAATTGAATGCAAAGGGAAAAAAAGGTGAAGGGGAGTGTTTGGTTAGTTGGGAGACTTTGAATGCATTCTCAACACCAATTAACTGCTCCTTCTGAAACTCGATTTGTCTGAATTAACACCAACTCAAGAGCCAAAGAGTGTTTGTTTGTTTGTTTGTCTTTTTGTTTTTTGGGAGGGGGGAGGGGAGGGTGGGGGTTTTAGAGTTTTTGACAAAAATTTACACAGGAGGGTCATTGGTTGTTTCAAGAGAAGTCAAGAACGCACCATATACAAATATGTGTGGGAGAGTTTTCTGTGTTCCTTGGGCCTCTGTTTCACTGTCTCTTTTGTACTTTTCAACTTTTCATGCAACACATCAAGAGGGGTTGTATGGTTCGGGCATTGACTTCTTCTTCACAAGACTCTTTTATTACATGACCAATGCTATTTGAGCTCCATGCGTGTGAACTTTGCTCTCTCTCTCTCTCTCTCTCTCTCTCTCTCTCGTTCATGGTGAATTGTGAGATCTATGTCCAGAAAAAATATGGGTGGAAGAGAGAAGGTTTTGGCATGCCTGCCGGATGGGGACACAGTTTCTTGGAGAACCATTCATGGGTTTCTCTGCTCAAGTTATGTAACAAAAGCCCCTCAAATTGAATGTTTGTTCATTGGAATGCCCACCCAAAAACCAGGCCCCAAACGCACCCAATCTCATCACACCCCAGGAAAACCTTTTGACACTTTGTCAATTGAGCCTAATCCGGCCAGTTTTAGCAGGAAATTGCTAACTTGGACGTCGGTGATGTCACACGGGACAGCCTCGGCGCTAAGGTCGATAACTTTAACGGAGTTTATTCTTTTGCACGAGCATTGTCATCGATGAAGTAAGGGGTGAACCGTGTACAGATATGGGGTTAAAATATACTCAAATCGAGAGCAAAATAACTTTTTTTCCTTTTTTTCACATTTGCTAAGTGTCGTGGGTGCCATAAGTCCTTGCCTAGGGCTAAAAGGAGAATGCGAAATTCTAGATCTGAAATCTTGTGAGCTCCCTACTTTAGGTTGAAGATAGTCAAATGCATCATAGCATATGACTGTTTGATATATACACCTGTCTATGACAAAGTGACCAAAAGGAGGCTGGTTGAAACTTAGCGACAGCCCTCCTCCATATGCCATTGTTGGAACAAATTGAGCAAGAGAGAGAGAGATTTCTTCATGGTTGTCTATGCACATCCTTTTCACTGTGCTCTGTGGTCTATCATTGTATATGGGCAAGTTCACAAATAACTCTTGCTTGCTTGACTATTATAGCAATAAATAGCATAGAGAAAGTCAAAAACATAAACTTTGACATTTATATGTAGAGGTCATTTCAAAAGTAATCAATGTGATCTTCGGAAGCCGTCTCGATGGTCATGAATGGTTGGCCCTATCTTCGCGCTCTTCTTTGGCTAGAACACATCTTTTGGTATGTTAAGTGACCGGGGGTTTCCCGATCACAAAATTCGATTCACTTTGTCCGAGGAAAGTAGCAACTCAGTGATCATCAATTTGCTTAAAAAGAGAGTTATATATCAATTTGTATTGTTAATCACACGCGCAGATATATCCATTCGTTTTGTTAGCCTAGTGTTCGATTCATCTACATGGTGGGAGGGGCAAAGTTGGCAGAAAGGGATTGTTTGAATTCGAACCAAGTACGTCCCAACAATTGACGGTGTAAGATAAGCATCGCAATCCCATGTATTTCTTAAAAAATTCTCTTTTCATTCGCCAAATTTCCCAGCATCTTTTCCGATAATAAATTCAGCACGCGCTAATTAAGCGAAAAAGACTTCTCATAAGCCCCCGTCACGTATCCCAATTCCGAATAAAAGCCATCCATGGATTCACGACACGCCGCCGCAACGCTACACTATTGATTGAGTATATAAATTTTTTTTTTTTCCTCAAGATGCGCGAGACCGAGTGACGAGCACTAGTGTCGTGTGACGTCCGATGACAAGGAGTTGGCGATCGGTTCCTCGGGTGTCGTCTGACAAGAGCGTCGTATAAGATCGACCCCGATGAGCCTTCTTCGTTCATGGTTTCGTTTAGGACCGTGAATGAATGAATGAACAAACGAACGATGGATCGAGCGATGGGACTAGATAGACAAAAGTCTTTATTGGGGGAGCATTAAGCCGGGTCGTACTGCAAAAGAGACAGGCCCTGGACAAAAGGTACAAAACCTTCATCTCTCGTGTCCAAAAGCGCAATCAAAACCACCATGCAAATCTTAATGCTCCACAGAAAGTACGCTCATTTCCCACTTTACATCACTTTTTCACGGTCGAGTTTCCATTCGACGAAGCTTTAAACCTGAATTTTTTTTTTAAAGTAAAAAGCTTCTAATGCTTCTAAGTTCTAGCATTGGGCTATAAGCCTATGACCCTTCAATGCCCTCCTACATCACTGATGTCTCGGACGTTTCCCGCGGACGAACGACACTGACGTTTGATCGGGAAAGTATGTTGGGCAACGGACACGCCGATCGGAGCAAACATAACTTTGGAACTCGAAAACTATCTTCACCTTATGCGCGGCGCGGTTAGACTACTCCCTTTGGAAGACGCTCTCCCATCTGGTTACGTTGAATATTCGGAAGCAAAATTACACTCTTTTTCAATTCATGCTAGCTTAGTTCAAGATGGAGAAAAATTTCATCGATACAAACATCTTACAATGTTCGAGTTATCCCCGTAGTCAAGATATCGGTAACAAAGGCTTGCTATTGAGCAACGAAGATCTGTCTCCTTTCATGAATGCTCCAATTGGTTCGAGGAGATTCAGCTCAGTTAGTAAAGCTTCGCTATGGTCTTAACGCCCTTTGCGAGGTGGTGACGAGTTCCACGCGCTCTTAGCCCCGCCCGCGCGGTTAGGAAGGTTGGCCGCAATCCACCCTGCCCTACCAACTGTATAGGTAGCCGTCCGTCCTATACAATTGCATTATCAAAGGCCTCAGGCCTTTGGTCCAGAACAGATCCGGAGATGCTTTGAATATTGAACATTTCCACAATGCAAATACATATTTTCCCCCCCATTCACCTTTGCTCTCGTTGAACTTCCATTAGTTTGGAAATGTCCTAACCTCATGTGACATCACCAGCAAGGATCCAGGTAGCCGACAAGGCCAGATCCGATTGCTGGTTGGCCTTGGCTTGGATGATTCCAACCAGGTGGCTGTTGCGTGGGTTCATGCGACCTAGGTGATGGTTGCATGAGATCGGGCGATCTCGGGCGAGGCTGCCGATGCCAAATCTGGCTCGCTGTCGATTTTGAGTTTTTTTTTTTTAAATAAAAAAGTAAAAATATTTTACACTAGTGTGATTTTTCCAAACACCATTCAAATCAAATTTATTTTTCAGTGCACTTTTAAATATTAACCTAAAATCATTTGCATCTTCGCAAAAACTATCCCAGAAGACGAACCAAAGGCACCACTACCGTCTTGAAACTGTGAAGTGCCTTGTTCGTCCACGTCAGCAACGCAAGATGGGTGACTCTGTCGCTCTGGCATTAGCAAAGTTTTTCTTAGGAATTGGCTTGCTGACTTGTAACTTGTAAGACTGCTACAGAGCGCCACGTATCTTGTGCTCTTGGGCTCGCGTAGGAGGAGGCTGGAGCATGCACTGCAGTTGACTTGGGCCCGTCGTTGACCTGGAGCCCATATGTTTTGCCGGGATAGAAAAAAGTCAACGATCTCTAATGTGCAATCCTGTCCTGCACAGTACGTGCCAACCAGACGCGTGAAACGTTGACTCAGCTACTACCCTACACAAAGTCAACGATCTCTCTCTCTCTCTCTCTCTCTCTCTCTCTCTCGTAATCATCTTCTTACTCCTCCTCTGAGCCAGACGATCACTCTCGGCCTGAACAATCTCCATCTAGAGAGAGAGAGAGAGAGAGAGAATGGGAAGGCTAAGCTACGACCCACAAACCCAACACTTCAGCCACCCCCACACCTTGCAACTCTCCAACCATCACCACCACCAACTGCCAGCTTCTCTCTCCGTCTGCTCAGCTTGCCACCGCCCGCTCTCCTCAGGTGGCGCGTGGATCTACTCGTGCCAGCCATGCGGCTTCGCCCTCCACGCATCCTGCGCCCAGTTGCCCCCTCTCATCACACACCCTTCCCACCCCAAACACCCCCTCTCCCTCCTCCCCTCCCCCGCCTACCCCGTCGGCTCCTTCGACTGCGACGCCTGCGGTCGCCGCGCCCGCGGTGGCTTCAGCTACCACTGCGCCGAGTGCCACTTCGACCTCCACGTGGCGTGTGCGTCCAAGCCCCTCTCTGTCACACACCACCTCCACCTCCACGCCCTCGGCCTCACGTTCTATCCGCCGTATGCGGCACGCGCGTTCTCATGCGACGTTTGCCGTGGCCCCGGGGCTTACCATTGGCTCTACCGTTGCGGCATGTGCGAGTTCGATGCGCACTTGGACTGTGCCACAGGTACGCGCGTAGGTTTGAATCAGCTTGAAATTGAAACATTTTGGCTAAGCAATGGAGGTAGATCAATATATAGTCTTGATCTTAAATTTGCTATCGATCTCGGCCTAAAATCGACAAAAAAAAATAAAATCTTGGCCTAAAAAATTTGGAAGTCTATCTGGCCCTTCATTATTTCCTTTTTATTTGTTTTAGATCAATGATCGAATTGAATTATGTTAATAAAGGTACAGCCACACAACCATCACCACCACCACGGCCGCAGCCGCAGCCGCAGCTGCTGCACCACAACTCATATCCAGGAGCAATCAATAGCCATCTGCATCAATACCCTAACCAGACCGCACCCGTCATCACGGGACCCACTACTCAACCGAGGCCGCCTAACCACATCATGCACAGTTATAGCATGGGAGCGGTACCCAACGCTCAGCCGCCACCTGCGGCAGCCGGAGGAAACAACTCTCTGATGGGTTCGGTGACTCAGACCTTCGTCAACAGCGCTGCTGATCAGGCGGCACAGATCCTTGTGCAGTCGATGCTGAGCGGAACTAGCGCCGGGGACGGCGGTGGAGGAGGGGATTCCTCTTCTACGCCCATTGTGGAGGTCGGATCATCAATCCTGAACGCCGTGTTTGGAGGGTCTTAGGATTCTTAGGATCAGTAAAAATGCAAATCCAACTTCACGACTCAGCTAATCAAATACAATGAAAACCGGAAACCGGACAGAACCGCGAACGTTTTTAGCTTGTATGGTCGCGTTATCGAGTGCATGTACCTGATAGATTGAATTTGCAGTTTCTTTCGGTCAATGTCAACGTTTTGTGTTTCAGAAAGTGTTTGAGATTAAAGTTCAGCTTCTCCTTTCGCCCGAGATCCGCCATTGATGCCAATGCTAGCTGATGCGAGCCAGTGATGCGTGCGCATGGTTGGAGGGCGAATTAGTCAACGGCTTGAAGAAGCCGTAGTTTGTAACCATGCAAGGAAAGAAGAGAAGGGACATGGCAAAGAAAAAAGTCAACTACTTCGATGAAAGTCTGTACATTTCTGCTCATGCAATAGATGATCATTTACACTAAAAAAAATCTGGCATTGCTTGGACGCTCGTACTGTCATGACAACTGGTTTAGCAACACAATGGATTTGGACGTTGGACCGGGAGAGAGTAGAAAAGATTTAACAATGACAGTAGAGGAATCCAGACCAACTAGCTAGATACCAGTTATAATCATCAACTACAGACGGCGAATAGCTTGACAATTAGCATCCGTTCGCCTCAGCAGCTGAAGGAAGAGCAAATTTACCTAAGCCGTTAAGTGAAAACCTCGGAATCTGACCGAGCAGAGAAAGCGAATCCCCGAGCTTGCAAGAAATATTCATGAAGCGGTAAAAGCTAAAGACTATGCTACAAATTTTTCCCTGTCATCTCGGCCATTTCGCTTGTCGAGTGCCGTGTTCCGCACAAGAGTTTTGCATGTTTAAGAATTAAGACAGTGCGCGACGACATTGAGCTAAAGAAGACATTGCCCGAGTAACTGTCATGAATATGACAAGCTTCGTAGCAAGATTTAGCCAGTTCAAGAGAGGCAACATAGCCGAGTTCATTTTCAGCTTTACCTCTGCAAAGGAACCTTCTGTCAAGTAGGTCTGGAAGCCCTTCAAAAAATTAGGCTGTCCACAGTTTCAGAGTGAGAACTACTCTGTTCTCAATACTCGGTGCCTCCGAGGATATCGATCATTTCGAACTCGGAATTCATAAAAAGGTGACTATGGAACAGTACGCCAGCTAAAGAAATTAGACTTTCAATGAAGAGGACAAGTCGATAAAAGTTAAGAAGAATGCATCATATTCGTTTTCCTGCGACACCATATTGCCTTCGGAGAGCACAACCTAAAAAGCTTCTCTCTCTCTCTCTCTCTAATGAAGACAGAAGATGCAACCATATAAAAGTGCGGTTTTCAGGTTCTTCAATGCTATCTCGGGTTCTGCTTTTGGATTTGACGGAGCTCTGATCGTGGTTTGGCGACTTCCACGAATATAACCCTGCCATCCAAAAACTGGAGAAAGAAGAAGCAGTTAGCAATTCGCAGTTGAAATTCTTTCCAGGTATTGTTAGACATAGACAGGGATTTCATCAAGATGCATGATCCTCCAGAAGAAATGCAAGAATCAACCCACTGTGGATGTACGATGACTAAATCCTCTCAAATTGTTCGACTCATTGGAACCAGAAGAGCACAATCAACCAGTTGATTAGTTTCCAAAACTACAGAAATGATTGTTTTTGTCATGCTGGGCAGCTAGTCAGTTCCAGAACACAAGATAGATGGTTCTCATTTTCATAGCGTGTCCCCTCACCCGGGAAAAAGGAGAAACGCCAGAAACCCTCAAAATAACAACAATACAAATGTGTAATAACCGATCATTGAATTATTGTCGAAGCTAAGGTCATCTACATTTTTATGGACGTTTTCATACATGGAATAACCCTCTTTCCCTTCAAAGACATTCGGCCTTTACCTTCCCGTGCATCCCTTCAATGGCTCTTTGAGCCTCTTCCTCAGTTGCATATCGGAGGAAAGCAAATCCTCTTGGTCTATTTGCAATCTTATCCATCACCAGATTAACTGCGCGCCGAAATACCTTCTTTCAGGACCCGAGTTTACGTAGGAATGGATCGGATAAATGAAGCAATCAAGTAGTCAAAACAACCACGAAATGGATGAATAAGGAATTAATGTTTCTTGCCTTCCACAAGCTGACCAAAGTTCTCAAAAGCATTCCTTAAACTCTCCTCGGTGGTCCGGAAAGAAAGCCCTGTGTCGTACAATAAACCACATAAGATCACTATGGAAGAAACCGTGCCTCATACGATTCTCTACCGTAGCCCAAAAGAGAAATTACATCTTCCTATGTGGTAAAACTCATCATTTCATACTTGGGCTGCATAACTATGACCAAACATCATGTATCACCACTTTCAGCCCACAAGGTGGTGTTGAAACAGACATTCGCCAACCGTCGGAATGGCAAAACTGACATTTAAGTCGTCAACACTCAGAAAGACGTAAAGGCATTAAACCTTCTTTTTAGGCTATTGTTATAAGTTTATAACAGTAGGCCCTTATTATAAGTACCGCCGACCATCATATTTCCGTTTTCCACTGCAAAAATCCCCAGAATTGGCCTCTCGCATGCACGAGTAGTCTTGTGATAATTGAAGAACTAAATCTTTTTTCACTAAATATCACATGTATTGCGCAAAAAAGGACGACGAGAATCCAATGCCGAAGTAGCCTAAGAAAGCAACTCAAAAAGATTAACACTTCAAGAAACTTGGCATGAAAGTGTACCAGCACCCTTTGACATGAGGAGAATTAGATAGCATCTCAATCCAGAAAACTCTACATAGTCGATTAGAGAAAAGGCAATCCAAATAAGTCAGAATTCGAAGCGCTAATGTGAGCAGAAACGGAGCATTCACAGCCAATTACATAATTTAGAATCTAGACGAACATCGTGATACAATCACAGCAACTCAAATTCAGTCAAACTCAGTCCGAATAGTCAATTATTAAGTGAACGACGCTGATCGACATGGCAATTTCAGCTCCAAGAGATCCGCATTAGTTAATTGAGCATTGCAGAGATTTAATGAGGAAAAAAAAAAAACAAAGACTCGTATTGAAAACTGAACAATGAAAGAAGAGGACCTGACCACTGACATAAAGCTTCTTGCTCGAGCGGCTGAAAGGAGGAGGACTAGGGTTCGAGGGCGAAGACGACGAAGAAGGTGACGAAGCAGAAGAAGAAGGAGGAGGAAGGCAAGCCAACACAAAGCAACTGGGACGCGCGAGAGACAAAGAGGGCATATACTGCTTGAACGAAGCGTGAGAGGCGCAGAGAGTGAGAGGAGGGAAGCTACGCTGACATTTGACCTTTCGCCCCACGTGAACTTCACCGGAAAGCGATGATGGTGGAGCCGTCGCAAGGAAGACGATCCCACCAGTCGCCATTCTTGCTTCTTCAGCGTGCGGTGTGCACCCGACGGAGGATGGGGAGGGGAGGGGGAGGGGGAGGGGGAGGGCGAGAGAGAGAGGCAGAGGTGTAGTTCTCCCCTCTGCGCCTCCGCGCCTTTAAGATGGCCCGATTGGCCCGCTCGATCAAGCCCACAAAGTACCGGGCTGCATTTAACCCGATTGGCCCGCTCTCTTTTTCTTCCTCTTCTTCTTCTGCGTTTAACCCGCCACGACAGAAGTGGAGAAAATGAAATCATCAATCAATGGCTCGAATACAGTTTGAGCTTGAGCACCGCCATGGCCGCACTCGGGACCACGAAGAAATCGGCGGTGTTGTATCACTACCCATGCCCAGATGGCGCTTTGGCCGCTCTGGCAGCTCATATTTACTTCTCTGCCACTTCTCTTCCCGCTCTCTTCTTCCCCAACACAGTCTACGCTCCCCTCGCTCCCCACCACCTCCCTCTCCACGAAATCGGCGACCTCTACCTTCTCGACTTCGTGGGTCCCTCCGGTTTCGTCCGAGAAGTTTCGCCCCACGTCTCCAGGTAAATCATTCAATCGATACTTCAGCTCTATCTTGCTTTGCATTACTGTTTGTGTGCTGGATAAGTAATTTTTCTTCTGGTTCGGGTTCAACAAGAACACCAGCTCAGGCTTGGTAGACGGCTCGTTCATGGTGTTGATATCCAATTCTTGTGCCTCGTTGCTTGATTTTTAGCATTTTAGAATGTCCCTTTTCTCTATCTGTGTTTGTTTGAGATTTTGTGCTTGATGAGCAAATATTTTTCTGGGTCAACAAGGGCACAAGCTCAGGTTTGTCTGTTATCATGAATGGCTGGTTCTTGGTGTTGATTTCTAATTGTGTGTCTGCCTCATTTCTCGATTCTTGTTATTAAATAGAGGAACCCTTTCGGTTATCTATTAATTTGTTTAGGTTCAAAATTGTGAATTTCACATATTCTTTAGATGCTTGTGAGTTAGGAGAGGGTCGAACATATGCTTGACGTACAATGGTGACCATCACAGATCTGTTGATCTCATCAAAGTAATATTTGTGGATGATATAGCAGAACTTTTGTGGTTTATATTCATGTTGCTTTTGTGGGTGTAGGGTGGTTATTTTGGATCATCACAAGACTGCCCTTGAGATGCTTACTGGTGATGGATGCAATCTTGGAAAGAATGTCGTTAAGATTTTAGATATGGGGAGGAGTGGAGCTACGATTGCTTACGATTACTTCAAAGAGAAGGTCGTTGGGGACGATAAAGTTCAAGAATTGGAGAGGATGAGGAGATTGTTTGAGTACATCGAAGATGGGGATCTGTGGCGATGGCGTTTACCTGACAGCAAGGCTTTCTCTAGCGGTTTGAAGGACTTGAACATTGAATTTGATGTCCGGTTGAATCCCTCTTTGTTTCAGCAGGTGATTCGGGCATTAGCAGTTTTATTCTTTGAGCAAAGAAAGAGTAACCATATTCTCATAATGTTCATAGAGTTGTGAACTTTGAGGAAAAAGCGATGAAGGCATTGGATAGATTCTCATGTTACTTCCACTTTTATGTACACGTGCTTCGTTAAAGGTGTGGGGACCACAGTGGATGTAGCTTGCATCGGATGCTGACAATGATAGAAATCGGTCTCTAATTCTAGAGTAATTTCTGAATTATATCATGCACCTGCTCTACCTTGAACTCATCGATCCAGGGTTGACATTGCCTGTCTAAGCATAAGCTTTTCTCACCATAAACCAATATGAGGACCGAAGTTTCTTCCAATATCAGTAGATATTTTAAACTGAAAGCGATGGTTTGTTTTGGTGTCTAATCATTGCATGCTATTCTTCGAGCTCTGCATAGCTTTTCTCTATAGGTATTAGGTGTATGCCTTCCTTGTCTGTCGAAGTAAGCCATATCAACATAAACTCGTTGTAAACAGCACTAAATAGATTAAAGCTTAATTTTGTGTACTCTATCAAAGCATGTCCTTTTGACACACAAGAAAGGAGGGGAAAAAAAAAAGGAGGGTTGCGTCTTTACGAAAGTTGCTGTATTTTTTGCAGTTGCTTTCTTTAGATTTGGAGGCCGTCATTAGCCGAGGCATGTTGAGCTTATCACAGAAGCAAAAGTTGATAGATGACGTGCTTGACCAGTCGTATGAAATATCTCTGGGAATTGGAGCTTTTGGACATTGTCTGGTATGGTGCATGTAATTTTAATCATGATCTGAGAAATTTCCGAAAGACCTTGTTTTAGAGAAGTTGATTTTATCATGAAGGCATACTTGTGCTTTGGGATTGGTCTGGTGCTTGCCTAAATCAGTCGGACTTATATCGTTTATTTGTGTATTAGTTTTAATGCTTATACTTTGGTATCACATAGATATGAATCATTTTATAGGCTGTCGATGCAGACGCGATATCAGAATTGAGAAGTGAATTAGGAAACCAGTTGGCAGATAAAAGTTACAAGATGAAATTGAGGTTCGTGGAATCTACTCTGGAGACTTTCCCATCATATATGTGCTCTGTTGGCTTGTCCATAATTGATTTGTTAATTTGGTTGTGAGTGGTGCTTCTCTCGGTATCTAACGATATTTATGAGCTTATAGCCTCGTATTCATCACATTATTTCCATGTCTGATTCACACTGTTCATGGAACTCTTTTGTGAGCTTGCAAAACGGGACGAGAAACTTTTGGAAGGTTTTCTTAATGTTGACACTCTTCTGACCAACATAAAAAGGCAGACTAAGACAAGCTCTGGTATTGTGAGGAGGATGCGACTTAGTGGGGCATTCTTTTGGTTTTTTCTTCTGTAATGTGCACCAAGGATCCGACCATTTGTATTTATTGAACATTGAAGAGTAAAAAATTCATGATAGTTAAACTGTTCGTCTATCATCTTTGGTCGGTCATATTCATTTGCCATTTCTTTCCCTGTATTTACGATAGTTTAACACAGTCACATATAGTTTCATGTGCAAATTTGTTGCTAGTATTTTCCGATGTCCCGAGTCTGTTGACTATGGTTTTGCACACTCATTGCTGACCTTTTCTATTTGACATAACAAATGGGATGTTTATCTCACTGTAATCTTGTTCCCTCATACTAGGGGCATCAGTGCTGTGGTGTACAGAGTGCCTGAACTTGACAACGATCAGTTACTGAAAGTTAGCCTTCGGAGCCTGGATAGTGAAGACACTACACCCATTTCACGGGTAATTCAATTTTTTTTTTCTCTTGGCAGTTTGTAATTTCCAGTATACTTTCGTTTATTTATTCCTATGACGTAAAAGTCTTGAAGCTGGTTGCACATTACTGGTGTAGAATTTCGGAGGGGGTGGACATCGAAATGCTAGTTCGTTCATGATAAGCTCTGCAGAGTTTGAGCAATGGAAAGTCGGGAAATAAACACTTTTTCTTTGCCCTTTTGGGCAAATATCATGTAGACTGCGAATTAAGATATCTCCTCTGATTAATTCATACGTTTGTTTGTTGCCCAGCTATTTTGCTATGATGTAGAATTAAAATTTGTCTTTCTGTGTTATGCTCTAGCATCATCTCTGTTTGCGTTGCTCGCAAGAGAATCCATGGCTTCTAGTAACTGCCAAAATGGAGTGGATGATGTGGGCATTCACTTGCCACTAAATGTGAACATCTTGCTTGTTCTAAGACACAATTTGAGTTTCATAATGACGTTTGTTCCCCTGTCGTTGTTACACGTGAAAGAAAACCCAGATGACCACATAACACATGATTGTCAAAATAACCCAAGTCATGCTCATAGCTTTGTTTCTTGCAGAAACCACCACCAAGAAAGAGACCACAATGATAAAAATTAAACAAAAAGAAAGAAAAAAGAAAAAGGATATAGATGTATGCCAAATTAGAATCCCCCTGAAAAAAAATTAAAGATTAAATAAACTTGCTGACACTGTAATTAAGTTAATCTGAACAAGAACTTGCAATTTCCTTGTTATTCTCCTCCACCAATCACAATAAATATGGGATCACCCTCCTCAATTTGAAAAATTCAAGGGTGAGACTTCTTCCCCAAAATCTCCACCCATTGGAGGAGCATTAGGGTTTGATGTACCCCACCCACCATCATCGGTGATGAACTGCATCCATGAATCATCCTTGTCATCCTCTTGATCCATACACGAGGATGATGCAATGGCGACATCTGGTGAGTTGTTTTCCCACTCCTGGCTCATGACAGCACCTTGTGAGCTCTCCATGAAGGACAAGCTCCATTGGCCTTGGTCTTCCACTTCATTGCCAAACCCATTTTTCTTGAACACACGACACAGTGCATATGAATCCTGTAAGCGATTCGATCGATAAATGAGATTGTGTCAAGACATAGGGATGTTATTCTTCCTTCCTCAATTTTCAGGATCAAAGTCGATGAGGAAAAAAGTCAACAATTCTTCACGCGACAAGCACCATCTATAACCTTCCCAAACATCGGTATAAATTATATCGAATGGAAACAAACTACGAGTTGAAGACAATCCTAAAGACTGAGGCCTAGCCTTGCCCAGCCGGTAGGCTGCATATAACTTGACACGGTAAATTTATTTTCTTTGGCCGTAAACAATAAGATATGCTTATGGGGATGGGCAAGACGTTGATACCAGACAGCCATGGAAGTCCTTTCCCTAATACTAGCAGTAGACATTAAAAGTTGTTAAGGATCTAGTGACCAAAGTGATTCTTTTCAGCACAAGTGGCGGTGGTCTTTCAAATAAGTTCCACATATCATCATTGAAATTTGGAGGGGAAAAGAAAGAACCCTTGAAGGGGCATGCATGCGTTCATTTAGCTGTGATTTGAAAAATTCAAGATCCTTCTTGGGAGGAGTGGTCAGCAATTTGGGCTGACTTTGGAGTTCTAAAGTTTTCACTGGCCTCAATCTGTTTTCCAAAATTTTTGCTTTTTACAAATTAGGGGCTTGATGAGAGACCGAGAGCTGGAAATTGACTGAAAAAGCAGTTCGGTCAAGAAAGCTATTAAAGGGGCTTCAGATCAGAGTGCAACAGAGAGGAGCACCAATTAATCTGTCTAGTTTATACATCTACATCATGATTAAATAATATTAATCGGCCTCGAACCACTTTATATGATCACCAAATGATCCGGACTCGAGATCTAAGAAAACCCTTTTGTTTGAATAGTATGTTCCGAAATCCGGGAAGCCGGGCCAAGAGGATGACAAGTGCTATTCATAACATCATAATACACTTTCAAATTATGCATTCTACATGCAAATATTTGTCCAAAAAAAAAATAAGAAATTGATTTTCTTCGTCTGACGCGTATTTTAAGTTGTTTTGGGAATGCGATTACTATAATCTAGCTTAATGATTCCAGAACTTAGGCAAGCACTTCCCTTTTCCCCTTTGACAAGCAATAAAGCGAAAGTGGAAGCTGAAATTCTGCTCATGTCTAGAAAAAAGTACTGCTTTCATAGCTGCAAAAGCTTAGAAATAATATTAGATTAATCGTGGAATCTACGAGCCTGGAAAAGTGAGCGAGAGGACATTAGAGAGACAAGACAAATCAATGAATATATTTTGTTTTATTTTTTGGACTAGAGAAGAGATCGAGTCATATTGATATGGGCAGACGAGGATTGTACTTTTGTCTGATTATGGAAGAGAAAGCGAAGGGCGGACACTTGTCGGTCAAGAGATGGAGACCACCACCATCGCAAGTAAAGAATATGTCAGAAGAATAGTCCAATTACCACACATTTCTTGGAATAATATAATAAAAAAATTTGTGCCCTCGTTCGTTCATGAAGAGAGACGTCAATTCTAGTATAGTGAGTGAATGACAAAAACCCGAGCTTTTCATGCATGCAAGAATCATGCACTTTCTCACGTTCATCATTCCTCATTAGATAATCCTTGTGTTTTGTCCGTCTACATGAGGCCCCTTTGGACCTGATGATTTTGCTTATCATGATCGTTTTATTTTTAATATTGACGAGTATTTTGTTAAATGTATACGGATAGCACGATGACAAGAACTTATAAAAAAGAAATTCAACTTCTAATCCTCATTAGTTTAGCCCTACTTATGCGGGAATTTTACTTTGAAATGAGTATGGAGCGAGCTAGAGAAGTTATTGCTTCTCGATTGTCTATTGGAAATATAGGAGTTTTTATTAGCTTAATGCCCATATTTTGTGTAATGCATTGATATAATGAGACACAAGATCTTTATTGTGAATAAAAAATAATATATCATAAGTTTAGAAAAATATGGAAACATGTGTATATTGGCTTTTCTGTGATCCAAAGGTGACAAACAAAGTACCGAAATCGAGTTTTGGAAACAATATTTCGGCAAGGATAATAAAAATCACTACTTGAGATATGGGATTTTTCATATTTTTGGTTGATTCTACAAGACAGGTCGATTTGTATGTATATATATTTCACAAGAATGAGAAGAGAAGCTCTCTTAATTCTATAGGATCAAACTTAAAGAGATGAATTGAGTCAGAACTACACTGAGGTAATTACATGGAGATGATCATAACAAGCTCTTAATACTCATTAGCCAACTTCTTTATAAAAAAGATTAAGATTTTCTTTCGTTTCATCAAAATAAAAGAAAATGTTGCAACAATATGAATGCCTCGCAAAGAGATGGATCAAGCAATTCAATATGACATTGGCAAATTGTACCTGAATTCCGGAGGTGTCTTCAGATTCCTTGTCATCGAGGCGATATTCGTGCATTACCCAATCAGTCCTAACGCCCTGAGGAGCTCGGCCTCGGTAGTAAACCAATGTCTTCTTCATTCCAATCGGTCGATTCTGGCTCGTCACTTTCCTATCCTTTCCTGTGGACTTCCAGTACCCAGCACGTGTCGCCCTATTCGTCCTGAACCCGTTCGGATACTTTCGATCTCGGGGCCCGAAGAAGTACCACTCCGGGTCTCTACTTGGCAAAAACGACTTCTCTACAAGATCGGTCATATCACATAACAAGAAACCATCAAAACCAAAATGAAACTATTGTAAGCAGAGACGAGAGAGAGAGAGAGAGAGAGAGAGAGAGAGAGAGAGAGAGAGAGAGAGAGAGAGAGAGACCTGCCAATTCCCAAGGCTCACATTTGTAGAGATCGATCTCGGGGATGATGTCGAGTTCAATCTCTTGGCCATTGATCTTCCGCTTGAGATAGTAGTTGACAAGCTCTTCATCGGTGGGATGAAACCTAAAACCAGGAGGCAATCCAAGAGGAGCCATTCTTCCCTTTCTTCCTTCCTTCTCTGCCACCTGGTTCTTCTCTCTTCCTTGTTATGTCTCTGGTTTATGAAAGGTTAAACGTAATGGATCACTCATATATATACATATTTTATATGGAGAGAGAGAGAGAGAGGGGGAGAGAGAGACAGAGACAGAGCCAAAGTCCTTTGTCTGGAAGTGTTCTTTTTCGCTTTTTTCTGCTTTTGCAGATTCTCAAGAGAGAAACGTTTCACTTAAGCCCTTTACTGCTCACCTCTCTATATCCCCCTCCATTCTTGCACAAGCAACAGCAATGAAGCTGGTTTTGTTGTGTTTATACACATGCAAGAATCATACAACACAGTACATGCACTGCGAAAAGCGATAAGTACCCAACAAGCCTAATGCCAATCTCGAATTGTTATTGTGTGTTTGATTGTTAGACGACAGAGCTATCAAGCTTCTATGAGCAGATCTTTCAGTCGACCGACCGAAAATATAGGTCGGACTAACTTGAGAGTTTGTGGATGAATATAATTTAAGTAATTATTTTGTTAAGTGATGTGACAGACGGCAGATGAATATAGATCAACTCGAGTCTTGTTGAAACTTATTGAGATGATTATAAATTGAGCTTGAGTTTATGCGTTGATCTGTTATGTGTCATCCATTTTTCGATCCATACACGTTTGAATCGACATTATACATCGTGGCGATAGATCGGGTTTTATAGTGCATTTGAAACCTTTTATCTACCACTTGTGTTAACGTAATCAACATGTCCAAATATCGGCATGTAAGTATCGAAATGATAAGTTCATGAGGATGTCTATCTGTTTTCGAGATCCATATCACCATCTAGATGCAAATTAGCATGTATGAGCGTTTGGAGCTTGTAAGTATATTTCGCGCCTACAAATGTGTCGCAACATAAGTCATCTTATTTTAAATAATCATTCACGCGTAGCGTATTCTTACTATATTTCATCAAGATTATTTGTAGGAAAAATGAAGAAAGAGTGAGAGAAGTGATTCCAAGGCACCCAAAATGATATCGCTTTGGTTGATCTTGATAAGTAATAAGAAGCTAGTCCCAATTAAATAAAAAGACATATAAATCAAAAGAAGGTCAAATCTTGATGAAGAAGTGAAGCCGCATGCCGGGAGGACAAAAAATTTTACTTTGGAGGGTCCTCATGTTGATTCAATCTAACTTTATTTCTTTTTTCTTTATAGCCACTCCTAACTTTTTACGTAATTATTACTCGACAAAGAATCCTCATTCTGCTTTGGATTTACTTTTTTGATAGGAGAAATTGTTCAATCAGCCCTAAAATTATTGTACATATGCCAATTCGATCATCAATTTAATCATAAGTCTTTGCGCTAAATTGTAATGTAATCCTTCCAGTACAGTAAATTTTTGCCGGGAATCGCTGACGTGGCAGTGTGACATGCAAGACGGCTAGTATTGAGTAGACCGCCATGTCAGCGGTTTTCCCGCCAAAAATTTGGCCGATATCGCTGCATTAGAACCTTATGCAAAGTTTTATGACTAAATTCGCATGCAAAATTGAAAAGTTCAGGATTGAATTGATATTTGTACAATAAATTTAATACTGATGCGGTAATTTTCCTTTTTTGGTATTTCTTGACCTCTCCCCAGGATCTCTTTTTTGCACTCACCAGATTTGGTCTTCTCGTTTTGGTGATCTGATTCAGAAAGAGAAATTCTAATTTCACAACTTCACAATTTTCATGTGGACCCTTTTCTCAAAACTCGGTATAGAGAGAGAGAGAGAAGGCCCCACAACATTCATTAGTTTTTCTGAACTTTATCTGATTTTGGGCTTGGGCATTGTTGTTCGAGGCATCTAGGGATAAGATTTAAGACCAATACGACGATTGGGCTCCGATTCTACGACATTATCAGAGGACTTGACGTTGAAAGATCTAATTTCTGGCTTTATTTTTTCCTAGCCAATTGCCAAATTTTGCAGGACTACGTTTTCCAAAAGGTTACATCATTAGATGAAAGGCATGGTTTAACCCTCCTCTCGTGCATAGGTTTGGACTTTTACATGAGATAAGGCTCCACTTGTTTCGTAGAAAATGTGACATTTATAGAAAATGCCTTTAAGGAAGTCATTTTGTAGGAAAATGATAATATTATTTTTTATGTTTGACCGAGTTCTAAACATAAACTTGAAAATATTATCCTTTGTTGGTAAGAAAATCTCTTTTGATTTTCCTAAATAGACATGCACTATACCGGCGCTTGCGATTTGTGCATGAGTAGCCAAGAAACCCGGCACGTGCACCGGAGTCTCAAGTCCAGATCTCCAACTCCCTAGCACATGCACGAGCACTGATCTTTGGTCTATTGAAATCGAGCAAGTACTCGTGCTCAACTCCCTAGTGTCCCCAACTCAGATCTACAAAGATCGGGCGGCACTCGGTAGGGGTGATCAGTTTCCGGTTCGGTCCGATTCCCCTCAAGAATCGGGAACGGGGGACCGGACCAGCCACCCCGAGAATCGGGAGCCGGACCGGACTGTTGGTCCGGTCCGGTTCTGGGTCAGTTCCAAGGAACCAATAGCACGATTAAATTTCTGGCCGAAACAATAAAACCATTATGAGGAGGGCTCCAATCCAGTCAAGATAAAGACTTAAAATGGGCAAAGATCGAATTGACATCTCATGATAAAGACTCAAAACCATTAGCCGTATTATTCTTGATAAGTTATGCACAATCAAAACAAGAAAACGGGATCCTCCTAAGGTTCTTCCTTTTCTTTAAATGCAAAATAAAGAATATTTCAAGTACTGCAACATAGATGGTTAACAAATCTCAGCTTTAAAGAAACACATATTCATTTTCCCAAAAAAATATTCATCAGAACGACGTAGGCAATCTCCACTAAAGACATGATATGAGAACCATAACAACCACTACTCGAGCAAGAGTCACATTCTTATTTCCCTTTCATCCCTTTTCTTCTTAGCAGAACCATAAGAAGCAAGAGAAATCAAACCCATCTCCTTCTACTGAAACCCATCTCGTCCTTCAAATTTTATCAGCAAAACACAGACATCTGAGCCGCACTTCATTCACTCACATTCATCTAGTAATCGATAAGTTACTTTAAAAAAGAAAAAAAAATTCGGCCGGTCCGGTTCAGACAGTCCGATCCGATCCTACAGCTCTAGAACCGGGAACTGGACCGCCTGACCATCGATTTCAATATTAGTAACCGGGAATCGGATCAAACCTATATAGAACCGGGAACCGGACCGTCGGTCCGATCCGATCCCGGTTCAGGCGGTTCGATTTGCTCACCTCTAGCGCTCGAGCCTAGTCTATCGAAGCTAAGCCTTGGACCGCATCCCTCAAGACATGGACTTGGAAGCTCGAGCCAGGGTCAATCAAGTGCTGGCCCGGGTCCATCAAGGCCAAACCCCGAACCCGATGCCCTAGACTCGATCCCCATGCGCCCATCCCCGAGTCTATCACGAAAAGATGGGATATGGACCATAGCGTCAATGCTCGAGTCCATCAAGGCTAGCCCCGAGCACGACATAGATAGTTTGAAATGCGGGCGTAGGGGACTTGAGCACATGCAAGGGAGTCCTGAGCTCGGTCTTAGTGGACTCGAGCTTGGAAGCCAAGGACCGGGACCGGCCTCCTGGACTTGGGCACAAGCGCCAAGGACCTAGGCTCGACCTCGATAGATCCGACCGAGGCCCAGATGGACACGAGCTGGGGCGTTAGGGTCCCAGACCCGGCCTCGATAGGATAGGGCTCGGCCTCTGTGGATACCATCCCACTGCCAAGGGCCCAAGAACGAGTGTTAGGATTCCCATGCCCAAGCGTAGAGTTCCTAACAAAATCGACGAGTGCTTTAGGCTCCATTTGTTTCTGATAAAAGGTCCCTATTTTGGAAAATGATTTTCAATTTTTTGAAAGAGGAAACCATTTTCCTAATTTTAAGCTTTTGTAGGAAAACATTTTCCGTTGAAAATGAGCGAAACAAACGGAGCCTAAAGCAACTCGCCGCTTTTGCTTTGTTACCAAGTTAAATTTTATGCGGCTATTGTCAAAAGGTTAAACTGTTAAATTAATGTGTGATGATGCAATATTTAAATATTTTAACAGTAATAAAAAATTTACGATTTGTAGTTTGCTCGGGCGAATGGCACTGACTGGATGGGCGATGGTGGCGACGCCATTGATATCACGAATCAATAGAAAGGCCCATAAATTGAAAAAGAAATGAAGAGATCTGCTAATTGGCTATTGGCTATTGGCTATATGTTATATAAGTAGATTCTCGTTGGAGTATAATTATCGCCCGAGACTGCAATTGAAGTTGTAACATATGCGGTCAGCTAATGCAGGCTAATGAGTCTCGTGTTGCCTTCTATCTACATGGGAGTGTGACGGATCCGGGCCGAGACGATGCGGGTGGGGATCACCTGCCTTGAAGGCAGGTGACTTACCCACCTCCCCACCCTTGATATGGCGTGGGCCCCCTATATTAAGGGTGGGGATCACCCTACCTTAAAAAAATTAAGGTAGGGGATCCGGGCCGAGACGATGCAGTGTCAAACTCGAGCTTGGCTCAACTCGTATTCTACGTGCTTAAGATCCGATTTGAACTCGACCGAGTGTCACACTTCCCACTCGAGCTCGACTCGGCTCTACTCGATTACAATCCCGTTGTAAATGAACTCCAAGTTTGAGCTTAATAGGCTCGAATATCGCTCCATCCATATGTATGTGTGCATGAAGCGTGTATATTAAAGGATTTCGCATGCATCTATTGTCAATACTTAACTAACTTTGTAAAAACGATGAAAGCTCGATCAAGCTTGGGAACTTGTCGAGCCAAGCATGGACAAGTTTAAGCTCGACTCCAAGAGATAGCCAAGCAGGCAGAGCTCGAGTCGAACTCGAGTGGGATTATAAAAAAAGTCACAAATCCATAGCAATTGTGTCAATTCAATCTTAACATTTTGCATCTATGCCAATTCAGTCATTTCGGCTAATTTTGGCCGAAAATCACTGAAGTGGCGCGATTTCTTTGAATCTTTTTATAATTTTTCTTTTTTTTCTTTTCTCGATTTTTTTTCCTAGAGTGGACTTAGGGCTGACGCCTCACCCAGATCTGGCAAGGGCACAATGCCCTCGCCAAAACTGGCCAGGCGAGGGCGTTGCGGCACTCGCTCGGGCCCACGACACCCTCGCCGACCCTAAGTCCAGTCTAGGAAAAACATAGGAAAAGAAAAGAAAAACTCATTTTTTAAAAAAAAAAAACTCAAAGAAATGTTAAAATATCATTAAAAATTATCATGTCAGAGCGGGCCCGTCACGTTAGCGATTTTCGGTCAAGGAATGACTGAATTGGCACAAATACAAAATGTTTATAAATAAATTGGCTAAAAAATATTTAGGACATAATTGATATTATTGTAATAGATTTAAGACGTGGGTCCGAGCTTTTGGCGAGTGTGTTGAGCACTTCAGTTCAGTCTGCCGTTTGTTGTGCTCTAATTGGATCCGTCTAGTCAGATTCTCGTGGACCAAGCTCGGATCGTGACAAGAGTAGGAATCAACAACGACCGGCTCCACTCTAGGAGAAATCGGCTACACAAGAGGACCTACACACTAACCCTGTAATTACTACTAGTTTCGACTCAGCCACGATTATTATTATTAACCAACTAGCAACTTAATCTTGATCGAAGGTTGAGGAGGGTCAATCGCTTTTTCCAAGACCCTCGAAAACCGTCCGCTTATGTGAGCGAGACTCGATAACTACGAAGAGTCGGTCGGCGTATTTGCTCATGGCAAATTAGATCGATTGTTATTGTTGTGTACCGAAGAGCCAAAATAGGTATGCGATGCGAACGAGTCGGGGTAATTTGTCATGTGGGTTGGGGCTAAGGGAGAGCACATTGATCTATTAAGCTTTCTTTTTAAAAAAAAAAAATTTACAAGAATTAGCTCCTTACCTTATAAGTCAAACAAGTTTACCAGCAAATACAAAGTTAAGAACGTGAAGAAAGTGACGTGGCCCCAGAATATATAATGAATGAAAAAAGAAAAAGAAAAAACCGTACGGGATTTAGTGGCCGCCTATCTTATCCTATGCCTATGTGCGACAACGTGTGTCTAATTAAATGGTTGGGATAGCGACCCCTGGCCAATGGGATTGGGTTTGGTGACCTGGATTGACACTTTGTCCTACAACGTGAGAGCATATTTAGGGTCGCTAGTTGTATAATCCCAATTGCAAATTGTGATCATGTGATTTGTCCCCTTGTTTTTTTTTTTTTTGTCCCAATCAACCACAACCAACGGAAAAAAAGAAAAATAATTTTCCCTTTTTTTGTTCCGGGGATTCGGTATAGGGAGAGAGATGCCATAGGAAAAAATCGCGATAGAGAGACCCTTTTCGAGCGCGTCACGAGAGTTTCGACCAGCTACAGATCACCGAAATTGGTAGGAACACGAATCAGATGTTCACGAGATCGTTACTATAGGCGTCCCACCTAAGTAATAGTTAGGTTTGTTTTGTCGAGCATTTTCTCCCCCTTCTAGAAATGAATAATTGATGGGCCGTATCAATTAGGCCTCGAAATGTATAATCTGTGAGTGTGTTATCACATACATTGCCGAGACTTCCCCCCCCCCCCCCCCCCTTTCATTTTATAATATCGTTATGGCATAAACAATGAACAACAAAATGGCATCGATCGAGAGAGGATGAAAGGCATCGATCGTTTTTTTTTTCGAAAAAAGGTCAGACTTATGATTGTTTGCCCATACTAACAAAGTTCCTAGGCAAGCATCTTCGGCTTCAGTGGCTTCGCGTTGGTTAGGCCGGCGTGATGAAAGCATGTTGACGCATGCTTTATCCACACATGTTTTCGTGGCACTGAACCAACCCTGTTCATTTTAGCATTGCAGGTGTAATGGATGCTGAAACTTAAATTCTAGCGTCCCATTGGATCATTTATTGCATGAAAAAGTAAATCATAACAAAATTAAAAAATTAAAAATTGCATATAAATATTAGGAACATTTACATATTTATCGGATCGTTGGTGAATTGGATTTAAGTGGGGGTGGTTGTGAACTCTATGGAATTAATTGGATCAGGCCCACGTGTATAAAGACTCGGCCGAACCCCGTTATTCCCTTATAGAGTGGGGTCGAGATTGTCATGTGTATTGCGCATGTGATACATCAAAATTTGGGGATATGATGCAAAATTGAGAAGCAATATCATGAAAATCTTTCGGTCACGTGGTTATTTGAAAGAACAAGTGTAGAGAATGAGCAAAGTTGACTTTTACCATCGAGGAAAAGAAGGAAAGTTTAATAAAGGAAAATTGGGAATAGTTGTTGAGAATGGGTCAAAGGAGTTTGGGAAAATTTTAATAAGGATCTGAAATGCCTTCATTTTCTTAAATAAGGGGTGTGAAGTGGACTTTATTTTAAATGAGCGGTCCGAAGTGCTCTCATTGTTTCAAAGAATGGCTTGGTTAAGGGTGTTTTCGTTAATTATTTTTTTCCCTTTTTTATTTTCTTTTAATGTTTTCCATTTCTTTTTCTTTTTCCTTTTTGTGGCCGGTGAGGGTCGCCTTGCCCATCAGAGGCGACCTTTTGCTCGTCAAAAGGCCAGTCCTCGGCGGCTAGAGAGGCCTGGCCTAGCCCTTGCCATTGGACAACCGTCGCTTGAGATTGGCCACCGTCGAAAAGGAAGGGAAAAAGTAAAAAAGAACAAGGAAAAGAAAAAAGAGAAATTTTAAAAAATGTAAATGGGGAAAATACTTTTGGTCAGCTCCCTTATTTAAAACAAGATTTACTTCGGGATTTATTTGAGAAAATTTGGGCACTTTCAATCCCTTATTTGGAATTTTCCTGATGAATAAAGAAATAAAAATAGGAAAGTGAGCTATTTTATTCATGGTCATGTTATTAACGTTTCCACAATGCATGGTAAGAGTCAAATATAAAATGGTTAACATCACGAAAAACTCAAAATTGGTACAAATATGACAAATTTACTCCAAATAAATTTGTTAATTTGAAAAAAATTTCAAACTGATACACTTGTGAAAACTTTATCCTAAATTAATTTTTTGACCACCAAAAGCCCTAAATCGATACAGTTATGACGAATTTACCTTCGTTGGTTTCCTTCAAATTGATTTAATATCACAAAAAATCCCCCAAACTGGTATACCTTGAATATATTTGTTACAAGTGTACTAGTTTGATTTACCATGAAAGTCATAAGCCTATTAAATTGGTATTAATTCAGTTTCAAACTTTTCAATTGGACCAATTTAGTCCTAAACATTTTAAGCCGAAAACCATTGAATATATATATATATATATATATATATATAATTTGCAATTAAAACTTTTTATTTATTTTTCTTTTTTTTTTCCTTCACCTTTTCACTTTCCCTTTTTTTTATTGTTGTTGGCTAGCTGGCTAGGGCGACCTCGCTAGACCTCAACTTGCCGCCCTTGCTTGGGCAAGGGTCGGCGTTGCCAATTGGCTAGGTGGTCGGCACTCCTACTTGGCCCGATGAGGCTGACCCCTACCTTGTCACCGATGCGGTGGCTGGTCAGCAAGGATAAGAGCAGGGGAAGAAAAGAAAATAAGAAAAAATTATAAAAATTATAACAAAACTTCCACTATCAACACCGATATTGGTACGTAGGATGGTCGGTGTCCGTAGTGGTTTGCGGCTTAAATTGGCCGGATAGTATTTATGACTAAATTGGTTCAGTTTATGAATGAATTGGTATCAATACAATAAGTTTAAGATTATTTTTTTTAACTTTTTCCGTAAGAACCCATGATTTGCTCCACTAAATCCTTGGTCATAACATTATTCTCCAAGCCAATGATACACGATCAGAGAAGAGATTTTTTTTTTTTGGGGGGGGGGGGGGGGGGTTGCGCAGGGGGGCGGCAGCATAAGTTGGAGAAGGAGATGGTGATACTGAGAATTCACGTTGCAAACCTCGTTGCTCCGATCACCACCCATTCGCTGCCTCGGATACACCGGAGACCAACGGGGTTCAGAAAGATAGCAAGGCAGTTCCCAGCTGCACTGTCCGCCGAGTCTCGCCGATGTGCCTTCACCAACAAGCTTCGGTCTCCAGCCGTCGCTTGCCCGTAGATTGTTCTGCGACGTGTCTGCCTCGATGTTCCTCTGTAGTTGCAGCTTTCTCAAGTGAACCAGTCTACACTAGAGGTGTCAATATGGGTCTTTGACCCACTTTTTAACTCACTTTTATTCATTTGGGTCAAATATGGGTTCAACAAACTTGAAAAATTGGTCAAATATGGGTTCATGCCTATAAAGCCTATTCAAATATGGGTTTTAACTCAACCCACTTTGAACTTATTTTCAATCCATGACTTATAACTTCGTAAGATAACTTCGGCATCAAGGCCAGGACAGGACTCGGGGCCGAGTCTGGGACCGGGGGACCGGGGCCCAGGGACCAAGCCGGGGGTCGGGTCCGGGACCGGTCCCCGGGGGCCGGTCCTCGAGGCAGGAACCAGGGCTGGGGCCGGAGTCCGGGGAGCGGGACATGACCTGGGGCCGGTCCCCGGGGCAGCGACCGGGGCCAATCCCTAGGGCAAGGACCAAGGTCCGAGCCGAGGTCCTGGGCCGAGGTCGGGGGCAGGGTCCGAGGCCCCAAGTCCTGGGCCGGTCCCCGGGGTCCGGGGCCGGTCACCAGGCCAGGGACCAGGGTCGGGGTCCGGGGCCCGGGGCCCGGGGTCTGTGTTCGAGACCAATCCCCGGGGCCGGGGCCTGAGGTCGGGGTCGGTTCCGGGACAGAGGCAAGGCCAAGGTTTGGGGCCGGGACCAAGGTCGGGGTCCGGGGCAGGGGCTGGGGCGGGGGGTCGGGGGCCGGTGGGACTGGGGTCGGGGAGCGAGGCCGAGACCGAGTTAAATATAGAAACACTTAAGAAATATGGGTCGGGTTTGGGTTATAAAATTTGTACTGTATGAAAATAGGTCAAAACGGGTTAAATGGGTCAATATAGGTCGGACCATATTCGACTCGACCCAAACCCGACCCGATCCACCCATTTGACATCTCTAGTCTACACCGATTATCTTCGAGCTCCAATGGACGACCTTAGTCTGTGATGTCATTCATAGCAACTTTCTAGTAAGGCCCGCGACAACGGCATCATCGCCGCGAGCACCACACTAGCGTCTAAGTTGAATTTTGTTGGTCCAATTTGAATTATTTGCAGGTTTCTTGGGTCTTTCCGGGAAGTCCAATAAATCTCCCACCGACGATCCGGCATATCCAAGAGTCCCATTGACGGAACTGAGCCATCATCGAGAAGCTCGAGCAGCCACCTAGAGCTGCTAGCCACCCCCACGCGGTTCTCTAGTCTCTGCCAGTTCTTTCTTTCAAATTAGGCAATTTTCTTACGCGAATTCGAATTAATGTGTGAGTGATTGTGATGTAACTTGAATATTTTGAGATTTTTGGGATCATCTCGATTACGGAACTTTTCTAATAGACAAATGCATATAATTAATTGTCCAATCTCTAGAGGGGATTATTTTTGCACAGAATCGAAGGATAAGTACACCGTGAGTGCCATAACTTGTGTATGGCGCTCACTTAAGTGCCATACCATTTTTTTCGCTCACTTGAGTAACAAATTAGAGCAAAACCGATCACTTGAGTGCTACTTCCGGCAAATCGTCCTACATGGCTTTTTATTATTTTTTATTAATTTTTTTGTCACACGTTGATTTTTTAATCATTATTTTATATTATTTTCCATTCTCATTTTTCATTTTTTATTATTTATTTTTTTTACATTGGCCAATGAGGGACCGAGGGTAGCGGGCAGCCCTCGTCGGCCACGAATCCATCACCGAGGGGCGAGGGCCTTGCCTAGACCTAGCGAGGGCCGTGCCACCGCCTGCAGTCGGCGAGGCCAGGGCGCTTCGCCGGGCGAGGCCATGACGGCCCTCGCCCATAGCCGTCGTAGCCCCGTCGGCCGTGGGCGAGGCGGTCCTCTCCCCTTGGCAACGCATTCATGGCCGGCGGCCAATGTCAAAAACCAGAAAAAAAAATACCAAGGAAAATAAAAAAAATTCAATATAAATTAAAAATGATAAATATATTCTAGAAGATATTAAAAATTCAAAAAATTGTGCTGAGATGCCACGATTTTTTGGCGTCCACATAGGATTTCTGGCAAGCCAAATCGGCAATGACACTCAACTAATCGATTTTTGAAAATTATGGCACTCAAATGAGTAAAAAAAAATTATGGCACTAAGCGTCGTACATAATTTATGGCACTCGTGGTGCATTTATCCCAAAAATCGGCAACTTAGGATGTCTTTTTTTTTGTCACCAAATTTGAATTTGAGTGCATATCTTTAGGGCTAATTCCTTAAAAAAACACCAATTTTTATGTCAATGAGGATTCTGGCCCAAACTTTTTTTTGGTCTCACAAAAAAAATCAACTTTAGGTCCAATGACGATTCTGACCCAAACTTTTTTTCATTCCATTTTCATTCCATAAAAAAACATAAATTTTAACTCGAGTTCCAAATTCGGCCCATTAATTTGGAACTATTAATTATCCAACATGGCAATTCCACGTCATCAATAAATCCTTGTGGCTTGTTGACATGGATTTATGGTACTATTAATCATCTTATTGGCACGAAATATAAAGTTCATCCTCTTTGCGGATAGGGTAGGGCCGGGCTTGTTAAAAAAAGAATGCTTTATTCATGAGCTTGGCAGATCTTGTCCATGACATCTCTTCATGAGCGATAATACTCAGCTTCAGATTCCAGTTAGACAGCTGATGCTGGTGGGTAAAATGAAGAAGGCGATGAATAGGTTAACCGTCATCCTTCAAGTTATGTCAGAGGTGAAATAGATGAACAATTTCAAATTCATGCTAAGAAAACGATACCTTAAATTCACATTAGCAAGTCACGTGGATTTATTGATGACGTGAAATTATCATGTTGGACAATAATTGTTTCAAATTAAAGGGAGGCTAGATTTGGGACTCGAGTTAAAGTTTATGCTTTTTCATGGGATGAAAAAAGTTGGGCCAGAATCGTTATTGGATTTAAAGTTGGTGATTTTTTATGAGACAAGAAAAAAGTTCGGGCCAAAATCATCATTAGTACTAAAGTTGGTGCTTTTTTAGGGAATTAGCCCCTTATCTTTATAATATTTGGTGTTTGTCTTATGTCATGAATGCTTATCTTGCTTGACTGTTTCCTAATTGAAAAATACCAAAAAATCACATGGTAGATTAGAATAGATGTTAGAGTAGATACTGGATAGGATTGGAATAGGTTTTGGATAGCTTTCCTTAATAGATTAGGATAAGTCTTTTTAGATAGATTGCATTTTAGATATATTCCAGGAGATTAGGACCTTAGCTTAGCTTAATTCCTAAATTGAATCGAGTATTGTCTTATTCTAGAGAAATTATTTTCATTAAATATTAGTTACAAATTTTCATGAAAAACCCAAAAGTACGACATGTGCATATCATATAAAATAGGTTGCATACATGCCGTGTCATCTTACACTCATCAAACTTTGCTATGCCACATTGCCACTTTGTTTTGCCATGTGACCAAGCCATGTTGCCTTGCCCGAGACCTTGCCATGCCGTGTTTGCCACGCCATCAATATTTGCCATGTCATGTTGTCACATCATCATACATGCCATGTCATATTGCTACGTCATGTACCACTTATTCCATGTCATTATTTGAATGTTGTTTAGATTGCTTATTAGATTCATTTGATTAAAATTGCATCACGTTGCATGTCATTAGTATTAGGTTTTATTAATTAATCCCGCATATTATGTTTGTTTAATTGCATTAGATTGAAATTCGCATCGCATGCATACATTGCGTTGCTCCCATTTATTGTGCATTACATTGCATTGCGTCCCATTTATTTTTCATTAAAAAGAAAACCCGAAAATTTATTATTTAATTAGAAACCCGAAAAAGTTTATTTAATTATTTAATTGTTACTTCAATGTCTGCGCAGTCACATGATCAGCTCACATGTTAGTGGATAGGTTAAAATTGGCACAAACAGCTTGCCAAAATATTAGACGCGATTGACACGTGTACATCAAGATGACAACGTAACTAAATTTTTTCATGAACCAGTCATCCCATGGTCATGGTGGGTATTAGATTTTGTGGGACCACTTGCCAAATGCTCTAAAAGCTTAAGGTATTAGAAGAAAGCATGGTTTAATATTTATATATTCCAACACTCCCCCTCACGCTTAGTCTGGTTTTTTGCCTAGTACTGTGTGGACAAATTTATTGAGGAGGCAAATAGGGGCCTGGAAAGATTTGAACTCAAGACCTCATTCTCTAATACCATATTAGATTTTGTGGGACCACTTGTCAATTGCTCTAAAAACTTAAGCTATTAGAAGAAGGCATGGTTTAATATTTATATATTCCAACAGTGGGTGTTGTATTTACGATGGACTTGATCATTTCTCTAAAAATAGTTGGGTAGATTGAAGCCACGTGTCTCCTCTTTTAATTTGAGCTCAAAATACCTATTCTTAAGTAGATTCTATAGGAAATATTATGAGTGCTCTTGATTGATTCGGTAGACAATGCAAATTAACTTATTTTACGTCATGTACGCAGCCAATATTCACAAAGATTGAATTAAAAACACTGAGGTGATCATATCACAATCTTCTCTATGCACTTGAATTAACAAAGGGATAATGACACAAAGAGTCCATGAACTTTGACCCAATATGCAATATAGTATTAGAACTTTTAATTTGATCAATATGGTGCATGTCCATGAACTTTTAATTTAATCAATATAGCCCCTGAACTTTTGGAACATGTTCATCTTAGTTTTTGAGATGTTCAATATAGTCATTCCATTGATTCAAATTCAGGGATTGAGTCAAACACGTTTCGAAAGTTCAAGAATCATATTGATCAAGTTAAAAGTTTAAGAACCACATTGCACATTGAGTTAAAATTCATGGACCATATTGGTCAAATTAATAATTTAGAGCATACATTACACGTTGGGTTAAAGTTCAAGGCCGTTCTCGTTTTTGAGATGTTCAATATAGTCATTTCATTGATTCAAGTTCATGTATGTTCAATATAGTCATTCCATTGATCCAAGTTCAGAGATTGAATTGAACACATTCTAAAAGTTTAAGTTTTGATAAAAAAAAATATTCATCAAGTTAAAAGTTTAAAGATCACATTACACATTGAGTTAAAGTTCAAGGATCATATTAATCAAATTAATAATTTAGAGTTTATATTACACATTGTGGCAACGTTAAGCAATCATTTGTGTTTGTTTTTTTGGCCAATAGCAAATCACCAAAGATTGAAGGGTGCTAGAGTGACAAAGAAAAGCAACAATAATGCTGCCACTTGCGAAGAATCATTGCGCCTCTTGACGCTAATTTCTCTGCAATTCAAACAAGAAATGGATTTTGCTTTTTCTAAGACACAACCTGAACCAACCTCTCTTTCTCCCGAACTGTACCATCGTCGTCTGTCGCCTGTGGTCTTCTGAATCTCTTTCCCCTGCTGCAATGAGTTAACGCAAAAGTGGGCTGCGATCGTTAACGACACCTGGCGGCACCACCGTCGATGCCGCGAAAAGCTCGCTTCAGTGCAGATAACCAGGCGAGAAGGAGAGAGAGAGAGGGAGGAGAGGAGAGTGGGTGTGCTCTGTTCCGTGTGCGCAGCGGTGACCGGCGAGAGGATCGAAAGGTGTGGGGTCAGCTTGACTCGAGACAGGGGACTACGACCCACGACCGTCTAGGGACGAAACCGTCATTTCCAAACTTCCGACTTCCGTTTCTCGTTCTCTCTCCTCTTTATAAACCGAGAAGCAGCAAACTCTGGCCTGGTTGGTGTTTGTTTAAATACGGGGACCAGCCTTTTCTGTTTCCGTTTTCTCTTTTGGTGGGTTCTCTCTGTACGGTGGGACAGCTCACGGTTCGAAGCTCGGAAAGGTCCTCTTCCTTTTCTCTCCTCCTCCTCCTCCTCCTTTTTCTTCTTCGTCTTCGCTTTCGTCGCTGCACACCATTGGGGTCTCTTCTTCTTGCATGGCCTCTCGGTCTCCGGTACAGTCGTCTGTCCCGGTTTTGACCTCCCGTTGGACGGTTTTTTTTTGTCTTTTTCCTGTTTCTCGTGCTGTTCGTCTCTGTTTTTTTAATTTTAATTTTTTTTGTTTGACTTCGATGTTTCTTCTGCTGTTGCTTCGTAGTCATCGCTGTTGGAGTTTATGGTTGCACAGTGTCTCTGAGAAAATTGCTGGTCTGATTTTGATCTTTGGCCGTGATCGTCGTCTGGTGTCTGACGATGGCGTTGAGTTTTTCAATTCTTTTGTGAACTTCTTCTCTTTTTGGTAATGGTTGAGGAGGCGCTGGAATGCTAGTTTTACAAGGACTGTAACTTAAGGTTCCATGCTCGATTTCGCTTTGTTCTGCTCTTTATTTCGCTTGGTTCTGCTCTTTATGCGATGAGCGCGAGATTTTTTTTTTTTTTTTCTGGTCTTCGTGTTTGTAATCAGTGGAAATTAGAACTTAAGTTTTGTTCCTCTCTTTTGTGAATTCTTCGCTTCTCAGTGATGTGGGTGTTGGGATTGATTGGAAGCTTTTTCTCTTGCCACTTTATATGTTTTGACTTTGTGTTACGATTGGTGTGTGTTATGAGGTCCTGGGGTCATCCTATTGGGATGAGCCTTAAGTACAGTGTTATTCTGGAATCTGGCTGTGTTTCCTTTTCTCTGTTCTTGTTAGCCCGGTTAAGTTATTTTTTTCTGGAAATTTTATGTTTAAAGGGCCAGTCACCATGCGGATGTTCATTTCTCTATCAATTTCCATATTCTAATCATTGTTCTTTTGTTCTTGATTTTACGTGCTTTTCACTGGATACTTGAAATGCATTGAAGCCTGTTTGGAATTGGTCGAGACCACCACTTAGTTGTCCTTTCCTTTCCCTCAATTCATGTTCGATTATTCAACTATTTTCCTGATAATGATCTGCATATAGTGTGTTTGATGCATTGACACGCGTTTTTATCCTAATATTTTTATGTGATTTTCACTTTTCAGCTATCGTCATGGTAAGGAAAAGGAGAACTCCACTTCCCGGTGCTGGGGAGGGCTCTGAATCTCGTGAGCTGAATGTAGGTAGCGACCAGGGTTCCCAACACAATACTGGTGGTGCCACTTCTTCCCAACAGCAGAGAGGGGGTTACCAGGGTCAGGGCACTTCTTCCCAACAGCAGAGAGGGGATTACCAGGGTCAGGGTGGAAGAAACCGTGGCCCGCAGAGTGGTCGAGGAAATTCTTCTGGAGGAGGATATGGTGGTGGTCATGGAATGGGTGGTGGCCAAAGGGGAGGGCTTTCTCCCAGTGGACCCTCCGGACGACCAATTCCCGAACTGCACCAAGCAACCCAGACCACACAGGGCCGAATGCATCCTCCAACCATGACATTTGATGCTGGTTCTTCATCACAGCCGCCTGAACCATGTGAAACTGCTCAAATATTGGAGCAGCTTAGCATCCAACAAGAGGGTTCTACTGGCCAAGCAATCCAAACTGCTGTACCTTGTAGTAGCAAATCGATGAGGTTCCCTCGTCGCCCCGGTAAAGGTAACATTGGAGAGAAGTGCATCATCAAGGCAAACCACTTTTTTGCTAAGCTAGCCGACAAAGATTTTCACCATTATGATGTGAGCTTTCTCGTCTGAGATACTTGTACAAGTTGATTGTTTGACATACACCTGTTTTATGTACCAAAGTGAATTGCTGCTCCGTCGAATCTTGTTGACTCTTTTCTATATAAGGGAAACGATCGTGTACCCATGGGCTTTACCTGAATCTGCTTAGCTGAGCCTTATGCACCCGGGACCCTGCATTGTCTTAAGCGAACTAAATTGTTCCCTTTTTAATGAATAAAAGGTCTCCATAACACCGGAAGTCACATCAAGGATACTCAATCGCCAAATAATGAAGAAGCTGGAGAGTCTATATAACAAGTCACACCTTGGGGGGCGGCTTCCTGTTTATGATGGTCGGAAGAGTCTCTATACTGCTGGAGCACTGCCTTTTACCTCAAAGGAGTTTAACATTACTCTCAGTGATGAAGACGACGAAGACAGATCAGGCGGCCGAAGGTTTGTGTCATGACATGGCTTTATTCATTCATTTATTTATCTACTTGATGCTATTATTGATTGATGCTACTATTGTGCCTTCATAGGGGAGAGAGGGAATACAAGGTCATCGTTAAGTTGGCTGCACGAGCTGATCTTCACCATTTGGGTCTGTTTTTGCAAGGGAGGCGAGATGATGCACCTCAAGAAGTCCTGCAAGTTCTTGACATTGTTTTGCGTGAATCACCTTCTACTAGGTACCTTCGTTTATCTGATGGGAAGCAATCTCTTTACTCATGTCAATAACAAATCATGGTGTATGGAATTAGCTCTTTATCAACCGCCTTTTGTGATTTATGTGATTTAGCGCCGGGTACTGTGCCGTGGGTCGATCATTTTTTTCCCCTAAGTTAGGGGAAAGGCATTCATTGGGTGAGGGGCTCGAATGTTGGCGTGGTTTCTATCAGAGCATTCGTCCCACCCAGAACGGGCTATCTTTAAATATAGGTAACACATTCTTTATGCAAAGCTCACTTCCATGAATTTAAACTATTTTCCATAGCATGCATTTGGCATTTTGAATCACTTACAGATGTTGAATTAGAACTTTGTCACCTCTCTATGAGCTGTTTTTTTGCACTCTAGATATGTCCACCACTGCCTTTATAGAGCCATTGCCAGTTGTTGAGTTTGTCACTAAGCTGCTGAACCGTGAAGTAACATCTAGACCATTATCCGATTCTGATCGTGTGAAGGTGAGAAGTCGCGCATTCTTTTGATTTTTTTTTCCCTTTGGCGATTTCATGCGCTCAGTCTTGTGTGTGTACTTCTATGAAGCGCATTCTTTGGATTTTTTTTTCCCTTTGGCGATTTCATGCGCTCAGTCTTGTATGTGTACTTCTATGAAACTGGTTGTGCCATGGATGATATCCCTGACTCAGTTTTGAATTTTGTCTTTCTTGGAACTCCTGTGCAGCCACTTTTTTTTTTTTTTTATGATAGGAGTGATTTACTGATTATCTGTGCTTTTTTTTGTGACAGATTATCTGCTCTTTCTGAATGCAGTAATAATTACTTTTCCCCCTCTGAACAGATAAAAAAAGCTCTAAGAGGAGTGAAAATTGAAGTTACACACCGTGGCAACATGCGTAGGAAATATCGAATTACTGGTTTAACATCACAGACAACACGAGAACTGACGTGAGGACTTTCCTTGAGCAGTTATTTATTTATCCAGTCTCTCCTTTCCTGGGAGTTTGATGTCTATTCATTCCTATTAGTATGCTCTATTATGTGCAGAATTGTTTCTTACGTTTCTTTTCCAGTTTCCCTGTAGATGAAGGAGGCACGATGAAATCTGTCATTCGGTACTTCTCTGACACATACGGTTTTAATATACAACATACTCAATGGCCTTGTTTGCAAGTTGGAAACCCACAAAAACCTAATTATCTGCCTATGGAGGTCTTTCTCTAGCAAATTTGTTGAACTCTTTTCTTAATTTGGTTATCATGTTTCAAAAGTTCCAACTTTTGCAAATCTGTTACTACTATATCCAGGTGTGCAAAATTGTTGAGGGTCAAAGGTATTCCAAGAGGTTAAATGAAAGACAAATCACCTCATTGCTTAAAGTCACTTGCCAACGCCCCAAAGAAAGAGAGAATAATATTGTGAAGGTATGCTGACATGATGTGGTTGCTCATTCACGTGCTTTCTTTTGAAAAGGATATGTTTAACTTTCCCATTTGTACAGCAGGGAAAAAAAGGTGCACAATGAGCATCACTCTGTGTTTTTGCTTTCTTGGAGATAGGATGTGCATAAGCCTATTGTCTGTTGAATTTAGAGATTGGTCATCGGAGATGCACTTTTCCCGCGTATCTTTGTTATGTTATGCATTGCTTGGTTTTCTCGATGGATGGCATTATTCATGCATGCACATCAATAAGAACTGAGAATGTCTTAGTCCTTCGTCTTTCCTTTTCTTTTCTTTTCTTTTCTTTTCTTTGAGTGCATATGGGATTCTTTTTCCTTAGTTTTCTTCTCGATTTATACAAAGTTTTAACTCTAGGGCACCAATGGGGTGCAAACCCATATAGCAAAAGAGCCCAAAAGCTGAAGCCATATACAAAACAGCTTTTAAAATCAAAAGGGAGCTCATTTACAACCAAAAGGGAGCTCATTTACAGGATAATAATTCTTTTTCTTTAGTGGCTTAAGAATTTTAAGTTTTTCTCACAGCTTCTCGTTTCGCAAGCAGCCATTTGTTAGGGTCTCCTCACCCTTTTGAAATTCAGCATCACGATTTCAGATGATAGTGTTTTGGTTTATTTTCCTTTGTTTGTTGGGACTTTGGTAACTTATTCAGTATAACCAGTAAGTTCCCCCATCTTCATGACCATCGCCAAATAAAAGGCAAATATATGCTCTCTGTTGGAGCGCAAGTGATATATACTTAGTTTTCAGTTTCCCTTGATTAAGCAAAATTTTGGTAACATTTCTTGATTTTGAGCTTGCTGCAAAGTTATCAGATCATATGCATGTGAATAAGACAAGACAAATCTCACTCAGGATTGCTTTTTCTGATAAGATGGTCTGATATTTCTTTTCTCGACATTTTTTAGACTGTTGATGGCAATGGATACAATCAAGATAGGTACGCAGAAGAATTTGGTATAAAAATAAGTAGGAGCCTTGCACGAGTGGAAGCTCGAGTTCTTCCTGCACCTCGGGTTAGGAACTCTATTTCTTTTTGCCCATGAGTTTTGTCGAATAGTATGGAATACTTTTTGATTTCTGGAGTCTAATTGTTGCAGCTCAAATATCATGATTCCGGCAGGATCAAGGATTGTCGTCCTGAAGTTGGATGTTGGAACATGATGCACAAGGTTAGGCTAGCCTTTTTATATTAGATCGCCCATTAACTCCTTGTGAAGTTCATGATCAATTGTGAATGTCGTTTAATTCACTGGCTCGCAAGCCAAATGAGTAGTTGGCATTTATTTATCAATCACATCAATGCATATTTTTGTAGCTACTAACGGATAGAGTATAATTGCAATATGATTTACAACTTTTCTGTGCTTTGAAGACTTATTTCGAGTTCAATACTAGCTCCGTGCAAAGTCTAGACTGTAATTTGATTTTGGATAGCGAGTGGGTTGAGTTGAACTTGAGCATACCAAGCTCCTCAATAAGCCAAGCTGGAGCATGAAAATTGAAGCTTGGAGTGTCCCCTTTTGGGGGGTGGCTGTGGCTTTACCTATAGCCATCTGCTTTATTGAAACCCTTGGCATTTGGGATCCGACTCTTAATTCATAAATTGATGGCCTATTGTAGTTAACTTCAAATAAACATCTCAAATCTCTAAATCATATATGTATTTGAAGTCATTTTGATTTTTGAACTATAATTATGCAAAAATGATCTCTAAACTATAAGCAATAACTAAGAACAACTTTTGGCTTTTTACCTTATTACTTGGTGCCAAAATCTCTAATTCGGAAGAGGGGGAAGAAGAAAGGAGAAGGCAGAAGGGGGGCAGGCAATTTGAGTTGATCAGTGAATTGTATAAACATGACTCATTTCCATTTGACTTATACTTGATTGTATTTGGGGGAGAGGATGGGGAATGATTGGGAGAGAATGAGGCGGTGATTATTCTTATGCTATGTGGGGCTCATAAACAAAGAGAAAGTAGTACATTACATGAATTTATCGTGGAGTGAGATTTTCTTGAATACTTGTGCTAGGTTGATTGTTGATAGCTCGGGTATGATTGAGGTTAAAATGCTGCGCTAAAGAAATGTTTTCTAGTCATTCTTAGCAATTGTCTGTTGATGAGGGCTTTTCCTTACCTAGTCATTTATTTCATCGCAGAGAATGGTTAATGGTGGCTGTGTCAACCACTGGTTGTGCATCAGCTTCTCGCGAAATGTCCAAGACGCTGTTGCTCGTGATTTTTGCTCTGAGCTTGTGGAGATGTGTAGGACATCAGGAATGGTAGAATTGGGAAATTTTGTTATCATATCCAGATTTTTTTATCTTGGCATGAGTGAGGGCACTTTACTAACTTTGGAATTCGGACACATAGGCATTTAATCCAGAACCGGTCTTACCATCTACAATCGGCCGTCCTGAATACTCAGAGAAGGTTTTGAGATCTAGATACAACGAGGCGATGTCTAAACTCAAGCCACTAGGCAAATCTATCGACCTTCTTATTGTGATTCTGCCCGACAACAATGGTTCCCTATATGGTATGCGTTAAGATCTAACAAATGGGATGCCATGGGTCCATGGTTTTGTTTTATATCCACCTTGATTTTACCTCTTCGCAGGTGACATTAAGCGCATCTGTGAGACAGATCTTGGACTTGTTTCCCAGTGTTGTTTGACAAGTCAGGTTTTTAGGAAGACTAAACAATATTTGGCCAATGTTGCGCTAAAGATAAATGTGAAGGTTGGTGGACGGAATACAGTGCTAGTTGATGCTATATATAGGAGCTTGCCTGTGGTCAGCGACGAACCTACTATAGTTTTTGGTGCTGATGTTACTCATCCTCCTCCTGGAGAGGATTCAAGCCCTTCCATAGCTGCTGTATGTTTCTTTCTCATATGTTCCAGCTTATTTATGTTTGCTTTGATCATCTGATCATGGTATCGTAATTACAATGTCAAATGGTTTTTTCCTAACATTTATTTAGGTCGTGGCCTCTCAAGATTGGCCTGAGATTACCAAGTATGCTGGCCTAGTTTGTGCTCAAGCTCATCGTGAGGAACTTATCAAAGACTTGTACAAACCCCGGGAGGATCCTATGAGAGGGACTATAGACAGCGGAATGATCAAGTATGACTAATCTCTCTCCCATCCCCACCTTCCCCAACCAAAAATTAAAATGAAGAACAGAACTAACCCCGATAGGAAAGTTTGGGAAGGTGAAGATGGAAGATGGGTAGTTGATTTGGTTGTAAATAATTAAGATCGGGTTTTCCCTATATCTCCTAATAAAATTGAATAAGAGGTCTAACCTGCATTCCTAATGACTCAGGGAGCTACTTGTATCGTTTAAGAGAGAAACTGGTTTTAAACCTCGGCGCATCGTATTCTACAGGTACCTTTTACTTTTTCAAAGCCAGCAAGTTTGCTTCCAGGAAATATGTGCTATATGTGCCTGATAGCGCCAATATGAGTTGTAGGGATGGTGTCAGTGAAGGACAGTTCTACCAAGTTTTGTTACACGAAGTTGATGCAATTCGTAAGGTTAGCATAATCTCCCAGAAAATTAGGAATTGTTAGATGGACCTCCTCATCTAGTTTTTCTTACCTCATATGATCCAAACTCCTCTTGTTTGAGTGCATTTGATCAGTTTTTTTTTTTTTTTATATATATATATATATTGATTTTCTCGATCTTTCTTTCCCAGGCTTGTAACAACTTGGAGCCAGAATATCAGCCTCCCATAACTTTTGTTGTGGTGCAAAAACGGCACCATACAAGGTTGTTTGCCAACAACCATGCAGACGAAAGAACAGTTGACAGGAGTGGAAATATATTGCCTGGTAGATCTTCCATTAGATTAATTTATTTTTAAGTAATTTATTGGGTAGTGTCGATTGAGAATCTGGTAGATCATCAAGTTAGATTCATTTCTTTTTAAGTAATTTATTGGGTAGTGTTGATTGAGAATTCGGCTTGTGACAGGTACTGTCGTAGACTCGGATATCTGCCATCCGACTGAGTTTGACTTCTACCTTTGCAGCCATGCTGGTATAAAGGTAATATGAATTGCTCTTTCTTCATCGGAAGGGGAAAAGTATTTAAAATGATTAAATAGCTGCCAACTTGCTTTCTAATTATGTATTTGTTCAAAATGCCAATGTAGGGCACAAGTCGTCCAGCTCATTATCATGTTTTATGGGATGAAAATGGTTTCAGTGCTGATGGACTGCAGTCTCTAACAAATAATCTCTGCTACACGTATGTCTTTTTGCTGTTGCTTGATGAGCCTTTTAAGTGAATACCTCTATTATCTCCATCATAGGCTTAAAGAAAAGAATTAGATGTGATTCCAACCAAAAGATGAGTAAAATTTGGCTTATGCGTATTCTGTCTTTGACAGGTATGCTAGGTGCACTCGTTCTGTGTCCATCGGTTGGCTCCTCTCTCTTTCTGTCTCTTCCCCAGTAAATCCTCTTTAATGTTATAACTGATTAATTGCTTCAATTTCCATAGTTCCTCCTGCTTACTACGCACATCTCGCGGCATTCCGAGCCCGCTTTTACATGGAGAGGGATACATCAGATAGTGGCTCAACCACGAGCGTTGTCAGTGGCGGACGTGGGCCTATGGGTCCTGGGGGTGCGGCATTGAAGAGCTTCGGCACACGTGGAGCAGCCACAGGTGCTACCGTGAAGCCCCTTCCTGCAATCAAAGAAAATGTCAAGAGGGTCATGTTCTACTGTTAGCTTTTATGCAAATTAGTTCCCATGGAGTTAGTTGCTCGGCATGGCTAGCTAAAACTACGTGTGATTTAAACCTGTTACGATTCTTGTTCTTTGTTACGTGGCTAAATGTGCTGCTACTACTTTGGTGGGAAGGTTCGAGGCATTGGTTCGATAGTTGTAATAAATACTCTACTTGATTTTCTTTACCAGCGAGTATTTGGATTGGATGCTATGAAATCAGTGATAGATTTTCTTCATCTAAGGCAGGCTCTGGTTCAGCTCAAGTAAAATGCACAATTAAAGATCTAGCGGGAAGAGAATGCTTTGTATTGTTTAATGAGGGAGAGGACACCTCTCTTTATACTAGAGGCTCTCCCATTACAGCCATCGATTATCTTTGGATCCAGTGGCTGAGATCGCTAAGCAACTACCGACGTTAAAGAATACGGGACAATTACCGTACCACCCGCCCATACTCTAGAACTTCCTAGCGATCAAGACATTTCAAGTTCACTATGGCCAAACGGCGTGAACATCGATAAATGATCAATTGAGTCGGGCTTAAGCTAAGTTGTATATTAATAAAGTAGCTTAAATGTGCAATTTAGCCTTCTAATCGAGTCAAGTTTGGCCCTAAGGCTCCACTTAACTCGCTTTGCTCGTTCACGAATTCTCAACTTTGTTCAAGATTATTGAATAATTTCCTTTTCTTCTTCTCCTTTTCGCCCAGATGAACAAGCGAAATGACTGATATTGATCTCGCGCCTAATTAAGTTGTTGAGCAATCGGATTTTTCCTTTTACTTGGAAAGAAGAAAGGTGGTATGATCTTTACCCAAAAAAAAAAAAAAAGGTGGTATGATGGGATTTGAGTGGCCACGGACCCAAGCACTATGTCAATTATTATCATTCCATCAACTTATTCCTATTCTTGAAAAACATTTAAATCCAGATCATTCTAAGGTTCGGGCCGGCACATTTTATTGGTCCACTTGAACTAATGAGTGTATAAAGCTGCATTTTCTTCCGGCCCTCTAATTGATGGGTTATAAGTTATAGACATCATTCACATGTAAAGTTAACTGTACATAAATATAAAGAAGACGTTATTTTCACTCCTATTTTGGCTAAGATACTCATCTTTTCAATCAATAGACCGAAATACCCTTTTCCTCTTCAAGTTATCGTTTTTTTTTTTATCAACATAACCAATATAATTACCTTTATTTCTATTTTTCTTATAAAAATTAAATTTACAATATAAATGTCAAATTACACCCAATAAAATATCATTCTACAATACATCATGTTATCATTTTTCATAGAGAAGTTAATTATTCTTAATTTACGATCCCATGCTTTTAACTAGAAAAGTTATATAAAATGTTAACAATTTCTGGTTATAATGGCATATGAACACACAATTAACTGTCTATTTTTTATGAATTAATTTAAGGGAAACTTTATTTCAAAGTTGAAATTTAAAATCCAATATAATTATCAAGCATATTTTGATTTTTGGGTAATTTTCAAATAGACTTGTAGGTTTCTAAAGTCACAAAATCGCTTATTTGTGCTTTTTTTTTAGCTTTTCATATTTTAATATGAATTGCAAGATGGGGTTGAAAATTTAGTTACACATTCTGCATTATCAAACTCGTGTAAAATTTTTTTTAGGGAAAAATTGTAAGCATATTTTAAATTTTTTATCCACTTGCTATGAGATTGAATTTGCAATCGATATAATTCCTTTCTTTTTATCAAGAGTTGAACAACAAGAACTTTTATTTATTTATTTATTTATTTATGTGTTTATCATTTGTTAATACATATCTAAATACAAATATGTTCGACATTTTATTATGCTTTTAACAAATTAATCATTTTCATTTTGTGATCAAATGTCCTTTTCCGTTTTTATCAAGATCAACTAAAAACAAAAGGCATATTTTTGGATTAGCATGATGAAAAAAGAAGCATTTAATTAAAGAAAGAGAAGGGTATTTGGGTAAGTTACATAGCAAAAAGGAGCATCTTAGCCAAAATATGAGTGAAAATAGCGCCGCCCTAAATATAATGATAGGATAAAATACGATTTCCGTCCGTATGCGTGTATTCGAGATATTTGCGTCACTTTCGTGCAAAATCAGCTAATTATAAACGAGGATAATGTTACAACCAACCTAATCGGAAGATTGGTCGGATGAAAACATTACTTTTGCGTGGGGTACACAACAACTGATCCATCCGTATGAGTTTATCCATTGTACAACAATTTTTTTTTAACAGTAACTGAGGAATCAAATAAAAAAATCTTCAGACTTGTCAATTACACTAATTTTCCTCTGTAAATATATTGAAAAGCGAATTTTTTTTTTCCCCTCGCTGAATACTTGTCTTTCTTCGCGCAATTTAACGACCAAATCTAAAAGAAGAAGAAAATGGAAGACTTCAAAAGCACGTGCTTTGCAGAACGGGACTAGACATTAGCAAGAGAGAATGAGAGGCTGATAACTCAAAATGGAAGATCATTGGATTCTAATGATCAAGGACTTGCTAGGTTGCCGCATTGCTCGGCCGTCAATGATTTTTCTTCATTTTCCTCGCGAGCAAACGGAAGTCGCCCTAAAACATCTCGGATATCCACCGGAGAAAATTGACGATCGGCAGGACGAAGCCGGCGATCTAAAGATGAGCCTGTGGTTGATTACCAACGGGAGACAAGACAAAGCCGGCGGTCTTTATGGGCGACTCAGTGGTTCTAGAGGTGACAGAGCGACAAGAAGAGAACAGAGAGACTCTGAAACCGAGAGGTGGGGATCGAATCGTCCTTTGTTTTCGATTCAATTCACGTCCCCATCTCATCAACACATGAGTCATGATTACTTTAAGAGAAAACCCAACTCATCAATTGAGCCAAGTAAGTAACCGAAACTCCTCTTTGGAAAAGTCCGCTCATCTTCTTCCCCTGTTTTCTATCTCTTTCCCTCTTTCTCTCTCATCGAGTTTTGCCTACAAAAACGCATGATTAAGTTTGAAGGGCATCATTCTTTACTCTTCCTAAGGTTCATCAGTATTATTGAAGGCCGGGTCACAGAGGGGGATTAAATTAATGGGGCAATTGGGTTATGTCAAGAGAAACAAGCAAGAAATGAGGGGAACTGTCTGACCTGTTTGGATGAAGAAGAAACCGAGGACGATGCAGAAGAAAGATTGGCGCTGAAGGCGCAGGGCAAAAAGCGAGACAGACATTAGCAGCACGAGAAAAGGGTCAACGCCAGCAACGGTGGTCGGGGCCTTCCAAATCTCCATTGGCAGCTTCAAACAGTAGCGACGGCAGCAGTCTTATCAGTATCAACCGGACAAATAGCCACAATAGTAGCACTGTAGCTGCAACGGCCACGGGAAGCAGGCGTCGGATGGGTTTCCTCCGCCGATTTGGTCGAGTGGAAGCGGCGGCATCTCGCGCAATCTGAGAAAAACATGCAAATCGAATCTCCCAAGTGTTTTCGGCATATCTCGAAGAAATCAAAGAGGTGGAAGATTAATGAAAAAAAATGTCCTTGCCATCTACAAGAATCTGGAGAGGGATAGACAAAATCTTAAGATGCTTAGACATGAAACATAGGAACAACTGTGTACAAATCACCACCCATCATCAATTCTCTTTCCCGGAAATCCGTATAATCATGCCTTGACCTCCAGGGCGACATTGGGGCCTCTGCCTTGTAACTGTTCGCACCCGAGAGCGCAACCCCTTTTGCAGGCGGACACCGTCGCATCCTGGACTTTCATGCAAAAGGGCATGCAATCGCGGATGCATATCTCCGGTTTCCACTCGCCGGCGCCATGCACCACCTCCGCGACAAGAATCAGAATCAGGGCAAATATCATCCGCTGGCCATTAGCCATTTTTTTTTTCCTTGACCTCGCAGATGTTCAGTAGGAAGGACAACGGTTTCCTTGGAGGACAAGATCATGGCCCATCAATTTTTCCACGACTAAAATGTTGATGGCGCTCCGGCAAGCAAGGGCACAAGCTCATGGTCATGTAACTAACAAGGATAAGGAGTCTGTTTTTTTTTTTAGATGGCAATTAACTTGGGCTACGCAGAGATTCATGGTAGTCCAATAGTTATTATGTGTAAGTTTAAGGTGAAAAAACCATTTTGTTTTAGTTGAAATATAATGCAAGGTGTGATGGAAAATTGAGAGAAAATGTCATTATTATATGAAAAGTAATAAGCATTCTTAATTAGTCATTTAACATATAATCTATCAATCAATCGCCTAAACTAATGATTCTATTCTGTCTCTCATGTATTTCAATTTCAAAGTTTGAATAAATTTTTTGGTATTTGTTCGTTTATTGTTATGATATTATGTTGATAAATCGTAAAAAGATCCTAGGGAGAGAAGCTCTTGTTTGTATTTATTTGTAAATGAGAGGATGCAAATGGGGGGAGGAGACCCCTTTATGCACATAGACTCACCTGATATATCTAACCGTAGAGATTACATCTTCCCAACATCCATCTACCCGTATTTATTAGAAGAATGCATAATTTCCTTATCACCCGCCCCGAGGATCATTATAAAAATACTCAACAAAACCCTAAGGCTGCGTTTGGTGGTCCGGATTTGGACTCGGATAGGATAGGATAAGGGTGGATTAGAAACCCTCCGGATTGTCTTTTGGATTTGTAAAATCCTATCATATGTTTGGGAGATGTTCGGAGAGGATAGGATATTCACACCGTGGATGATGACAAGATGAAGGGCTGCTGAGGGAGGAGGTGGTCCCGTCTGCCTCTCCCAACCCCTTCCTATTCATGCAAGAACGCCTCCTCCTCCTTCTGTGTTGTTTTTCTTGGCCACCACCCCCGACCGCCTTGTGCTTCTTTCGTCGCCGCTTCGCCACCACTCTGACTGTCGCACGCCACCGCTGGGCCAAGGAACAGACCCCGACGCCCCCTGCCCTATTCCGAATTCAACCTCGGTTTCCCGGTTCCCCAGCCCTCAACATTGCTTTCGGCCGCCAACTACCCCCATGCCGTCATTGCTCCATTCCCCTCAAACACCTGCACCGCCTGGTCGACGGCGCTGAATGCCGAAGAGCTCGAGGAAGGCCGAAGACACCTGTTCGAGCCAGCCTGCCCTGTTTCGGGTCCGGAGGCTGCTCCGCCATCCTCAGCCCCCGTCCGCCACTCGTCGACCACCCTCAGCCACCTCCGCCAGTCGCTGGCCGTCCCCCGTGGCTAGTAGAGGTCGTCAGAAGTCGGAGGAGCCCTGTTTCAGCCCGTTTAGCACACTGCGTCCCTATCAAAGAACAACATGAACACTCGAATAGTGCCATTACACATCCTGTTTTTGTTTCTTCTGCTTCATTTGATTGATTCTTTGGACACCCTTGCCCCAAACGATACATTTGCTTTGAAAACCCTCGGGACCGATACATTCATTCAGACCGTGTCACTTGGTCCGTTGTTTATATATATATATATATATATATATATATGAAATAATTTTAATATCTCCATCAAAATTTTATTTCTTTTCGATTTTTCTTTATAATCTGTTTATCTTCTCATGTTTGTGAATATTATGATCTTAAGGTTTGTTTACATTTGCTTGATTCGGCAACTCCGGAATCCAACATGGCCCGTGTTAATATGTTTATGACATAAGTAGGGCAAATGTGGGAACCCTGTGGACACAACCTAAAAAATAAAAAAAAATAAAAAAAATAAGAAAATTGAAAGATGTTAAATATTAAGAAATAAAAGCGATACCTTACCTCAAAAGAAAAAAAATTTATCCCATAGAAAAAGTAAAGATATCACCGTAGTCAATTTGTTCGTATATTAAAGCACCACCTGAGAATGTTGCAAAGCCACTATTCAGACCTTTGCTTAGGGTGGCACCTGCCAAACCAAAAAAATTAATTTCAATTTGGGATCATGTGGAAAAATTCACGTGACATCCATTATTATTTTAAAGTCGATATTGCAGTTTAAAAAATATTTGCGCATGTGGTGTTACCCAACATATGGCGTTCAAAGCTTTATTATTCACTTGTAATGGAGAAATCATTTTTTTTTCCTCCTTTGTTTTAGACGAGACATGTTATAGATTAGACGAGACTAACCAACGGTGAATTCGGAGACGAAGGGGACTTGCGAGTGGATCTCGAAGCTGTCGTAGAAGGGCCTCGCCTAGTACACGAGAGAGATGAGGGTGCATGAGAGCCAACCCTACTCTGAGCGAGTGGATCACTCTTCTCGAGTCATCTTGTCCGAGCTTCTTGATGCTCCTCCCTAGGTCGACTCCACGAGGCATGACCGGATCCCCAACTGAACCCTTGAGCTGACGGCCTCGGTCGTCTCTCCTGAGCTATGGCTTAATGTCCATCCCCGCTATGGGCTTGAGGGGGGAGAGAGAGAGACAGACGGACAAACGGATATCGAGAAACGTTAGATCCGACAAACGAAGGTGGGTTTCTCTATAGAACATGTCGAGACCCAAATTCCATAAATCAGTTAGATCCGACAGATGAAGGTGAGTAATCAACTGCTCTAAAAGCTTAATCTATTAGGATGGAGACAACATGAATATAAAGAGCATACAAGACCCATCTTCAACACAATAAATCTAAAGCTTAAGCTATTAGGATGGAGACAACATGAATATAAAGAGCATACAAGACCCATCTTCAACACACCCGCTGATACCATGTTAGAACTTAAGCTATTAAGCTATTAGAAGAATGAATGATTTAATATTTATATATTCCAATACTCCCGGAGGCAAATATAGGCCTGTAAAGATTTGAACTCAGAATCTCCTGCTATGATACCATATTAGAAAGCCCAACCTAAAAGCTTAAGCCAATGGGTAGAGAGAGACCACATGAATATTAAGAGCATATATGACCCGTTATTAGGCGACGTGGGATAATAATTTCAACGAGAAATACTTGCCGCATTGATGGTGGGGAGGGAGGGAGACTTACGTTGGGGACGAGGAAGTGCTCCTTCTTGTGCTCGCCGGGTCGCATGTCGACGGGGATGAACTCGAACTCGACCTCGAGGTCGAGGTCCTTCTCATAGAGGCCAGGGAAGAACTAAACTTTTCATCACCATGATTGCTTTGCTCTACTTTCTTTCGTTTTGTTTCTATCAAGAACTAAACGCACGACAATCATGGCGTGCGATGGTGGGCTTTGGGCTCCTTTTATAAGGGCTTACCGATCTTGTTCTGGAATGACCTTATCAATTTATGTGGCAACGGCTGCGCGCGATGGATGGAGAGAGAGAGAGAGAGAGAGAGAGTCCAAATTTTGAAATTGAGGGAAAGGGGTGATGGAAAACATGGTCTCTGTATGTGTATAATCGAGAGATTTGCGTCACTCAAATGCAACATCAACTAATTAAATGAGGATAATGTTTCAACCGACCAATCATCCGATTGGTCAGATGAAAACATTACTTTGGTGTCGGGTACACATAAACTGGTCCATGCATATGAATTTATCCATTATTTATCGGAATTATTTTTTCAAGGATATCCTACAAGAAATTTCTTTTAACAGTAATTGAGGAATCAAATAAGAAGTCTTCACATTTATTGCACTAATTTTCCTCTGGAAATATATTGAAACGTGAATCTTTTTTTTTTTTCCCTCTCATTGAATACTTGTCATTCTTCGGGCAATTTAACAATCATATATAAAAGGAAAAGAAAATGAAAGAGTTCAAAAGCAGGTGCTTTCTAGAACAAGACTAATTACTCAAGATGGAAGATCAATGGATTCTAATGATCAAGGACTTGCTGGGTTGCCGCTCGTCAATGATTTTTCTTCATTTTCCTCGCGAGCAACGAAAGTCGCCCTTAAAAATCTCGGAAATCCACCGGAGAAAAAAATGACAGATGGGCGGGACTGAGCCGGCGATCTAAAGATGAGCCTGTGGTTGACTACCAACGGGAGAAAAGACAATGCCGGAGGCCTTTATGGGCGACTCATGGGTTCTAGAAACGAAAGGGCAACAGCATATCCAAGGGGGGCTTATGTGATTTGAGCGTTACGTTTTAGAATTCGCCACTGTGGAATGGGCCCATGTCCACGCACAAGAAGAGAACAGGCTCTGAAATCGAGAGGTGGGGATTGAATCGACCTCCGGTTTCGATTCAATTCACGTCCCCATCTCATCACACATGGGTTATGATTACTTTAGACAAAACGCGATTCATCAATTCAGGCAAGTAACTGAAGCTTCTCTTTGGAAAAGTCCGCTCATCTCCTTCCCCTGTTTTATCTCTCTCTCTCTCTCTCTCCCATCGAGTTTTGCCTACAAAACACATGGTTAAGTTTGAACTGAAGGGCATCATTCTTTACTTTTCCTAAGGTTTATCAGTATTATTGAAGTGGGACAGCTCATGGCGTGGACGGGTCACAGAGGGGATTAAATTAATGGGCAATTGGGTTATGTCGAGAGAAACAAGCAAGAAACCAGAGGAAATGTCCGACTTGTTTGGATGAAGAAGAAACCGAGGAGGGGATGCAGAAGAAAGACTGGCGCTGAAGGCTCAGGGCAAATAGCGAGACAGACAATATCAGCAGCACCAGAAAAGGGTCAACGCCAGCAACAATGGTCGAGCCTTCCAAATCTCCTTCGGCAGCTTCAGACAGTAGCGACGGCAGCAGTCTTATCAGTATCAACGGGACGAATAGCCATGATAGTAGCTGCAACGGCGGCGGGAAGCAGGCGTCGGATGGGATTGCTCCGCCGATATGGTCGAGTGGAAGCGGCGGCGGCGGCTTCGTCTCGCGCAATCTGAGGATCTTGTTGCTGTTCGCCGGACTCGGGGTCTCGTGCTTGCTCCTCTACGGCTCGGCCAACCCTTTTGCCGGGTTCTTGCCCGCTTCCTCCAAACCCGCCGGCGCCGGTCCCAAGGTTGGTAACTGATTCCTGTACAAGTCCTCCTCCTCCTCCTCCTGCCTTTGCTTCCGTCATGAATTTCGTGCGTCTCCGCCGGCACAAAGCAAATCCCAATCGTTAGATACACTCGATTCCGAACTACTTGAAACTACTATCGTTCACAGAAATCAAGAATTGGGATGATTGAAACACCCTGCGTGTTTGCCTCCTCTCTACACAAGTTTTTTTTTTTTGGTCGGATCTCTACACAAGCTTAAATGAAATAAAAACAGTCTCTTTGTCCAAGGGGGGGATGAACAGTCTTTCTGCTATAATTCAGAGAAATATCTGCACAATTCTCCATAGACATTGAGCTTAGAATAGACCCTTTGAAAGCTATGAAACGGGGGCTGAAAAAGTTGGGAGCTTTAAAGTTTAACCCAGGCTCTGTTCTACCATGGAAGCTTCCGCCTTGCAGATAAAAAAGTCGAGTCCCTTTAAAGGGAAAGTTGCAATAGTCTCTCTCTCTCTCTCTCTCTCCTTTTCATCTTGGGGACATGTTAATGTCTTTTCTGTGATTTCGCAGAATGAGTAATTTACACAAGCTTGATGCTTAGGACAACATTCATTCATCAGATCAGACGAAAAGCCTCGAAGAAAAGAAAACCACATGCTTTTCCAATCTGTCTTGTTATCATCACCTCCAATCAAGAACGTAATTGCCGCGTAATCCACATGCATGGCCTGGGGATTTTCACTTTGAAACATCAAATTTCGAATTCTTTTTTTTTTTATTTTTTTGGGTTCAAGACCTTAGAACTCCACTTAGATTTTTGCTGGATGTGTCATTTCAGATCCATCATAGTCATTGGTTGTTCATTCTTCATATGCTAATCTTGTGGTTAGGATGCGTCCGGTGTTTACATCAAAACCCATCTTTGATTCTCTCTCTTAGCTAATATCTTCACTGCGGAAGCTACACCCACAATTTCTTTTTTTCCACATTTGCAATCTGTGCCCACCACAGTGTCAAAATTGCCTTATTCCCCCTCTCCCAAAAACCTAGATTAGTTATTGGTGTGCCTAAAGTGCAATTTTTTTTTTTGGGGCGCTGTCGATTAGATGAACTGACCCGGTAAAAGACCCATACAACATACAAGACTTTCTCCATTAAAAAAATAAAATAAAAACTAAATGATTCATAAAGTCGTGATATTCTAAGCCTAGCTTGGCCCGCATAGTAGATTCCACGCACATTCTTTTTTATCAAATCTAGGAAAGCAAAAAAGGACAAGAAGCTTATGTCCATTTCAGAAGAAGACAATAAAGAAAACCAAGGCGAACAAAATCAAATTAACGTTCAGGAAGTCCAAATCGTGGGAAGACGGCAATTGCAGGCCATTGGAAAAAAATGTGTTCATGAGTATTTCTTTGAATTGAATTGGAAAAAGTTCAATAGATTGCGGGAAATATAAGCTGTCTATCTGCGTGTTTTTCGCCAGCTAACCTTGGAAAATTTATTTTTTTCCTAATATTTTTTTGTGGTCGGAAAATTTTCCTAGGTTGAAAATGCATTTTTTTTTTACCAAATTGAAAGTTTAATGGATGCATTATAAAGTGCATGTGGCCCACTTGTCTTCCAATTAAAGCACCAAGGGCCAAGGCACATGAAGCCTCTCAATCCCATTGGTGGGTTTAGCATATGATGGTCATTGGCCAATAGGGCATGCTTTTTGTATAAAAGAACATCAGACATAATATTTTGAACCCCCCCCCCCCCCCCCCGCCCCCCCAAAAAAAAAAAGGTCAAATATAATATTGAAAATTAGAAAAAAGAAGAAGAAGAAGAAGAAGAAGAGAGAAATTAATTTGGGTTGTCTTATTCAATCGTTGTCCCACGTCATGAATCGAACCGGAATATCCGTTAACAAACAATAAATTATTCTTTCATGCTAGTGTGAACCGGATCTTCCACCTTTAAATTTAAAAAAAAAACATAAAAAATGGAAAATTGCTAGCCCTTTTGTTTATTCTTGAGATCTTTGGATGCTTCCCACTATTATCTGACATTATAAGAATAATTAATGTAATTTTTATGGTATTTTTGGATAATTAAATCTCTCCTTGCAACAAACCCACACCCACTTTCGATTGAGACCATCAGGCGAAGTGATTTTATCTTCTTTCTATGTGACTACACTTCATGTAATATCGGACATAAAAATAGTTAGTCGCGCTCGACTTGATTATTTATCTCACTCGGCTCGAGTTGATTGATGTGGAACATACATTTATTCGGATTCACAATTGGATTTTTGAGGTTCTAAGGCTACGAGAAATGAGAGCTTCTGCAACAATTTTCAGGTTGATGGCAAGATCAACAACTTGGACAGAGTCCTAAAGGAGGCGTCCACAGAGGACAAGACGGTGATAATGACGACCCTGAACGACGCGTGGGTCGAGCCGGGCTCGATATTCGACATCTTCCTCGAGAGCTTCAAGATCGGGAATGGGACGCGCAAGCTCTTGGACCATCTCGTCATTGTCGCGCTCGACCACAAGGCCTATGTCCGATGCCTGAATATACATCCGCACTGCTATGCCCTCGTGACCCAAGGCACCGACTTCTCCGGGGAAGCTGAGTTCATGTCTGCCGATTATCTGCAGATGATGTGGAGGAGGATCGATTTCCTCAGAGTGGTCCTTGAAAAGGGTTATAGCTTCATCTTCACGGTATCGACGAAAAATTCGAATTTAATTTTATTGAGGATCTATATGTTAGATCTACTCATATTTAGTATCCTTGGTCTTTTCTAGTTTTTTCTTTCTTTCTTTGGTCGAATGGTCTTTCCTATTTAGATAAGAGTGTTTCTGTCGTTGGTTTTGACAGGACACAGATATCATGTGGCTTCGCGATCCATTCCCGAGGTTCCATGCCGATGTGGATTTCCAAATCGCTTGCGATTACTTCGGCGGGGACCCGTCTAACAGGAACAATGCGCCGAACGGTGGGTTCAACTACGTGAAGTCGAACAACCGGACCATCGAGTTTTACAAATTTTGGCACCGCTCTAGGGAACAGTACCCCGGGAAACACGACCAGGACGTGCTGAACGAAATCAAGATGGACCCTTTCATCGATGCCATCGGGCTTCAGATTAAGTTTCTAGACACAAAGTATTTTGGGGGATTCTGTCAGCCGAGCAGGGACTTGAATTTGGTCTGCACGATGCACGCCAACTGTTGTGTCGGCCTCGACAACAAGATTCACGATCTTGGGATTCTGCTCGATGATTGGAGGAAGTACATGAAGTCGCTTCCTAATGTGGAAAATCGGTCCCCATCTTGGAGCGTTCCACAAGACTGCAGGTACGCTCAAGCCACTAATCGATTAGAAACATTCCGGAACTAAACGAAGCGATTCACGGGCCATGTATTTCTGTTGGCATTACTATTCAGGGGGTCCTTGAAGCGGCTGCATCAACATCACAAGCAGCACAGTTAACACGGAGTCACTGCATTTTGGGTATGCACATTCTAGGATCCTTACTTCTTTTGAAAACATGTGATAAGTTTTGCATTTTCTTTCCATTTTTTTTTTATTGCTTTAGGAATTGTCGTATAGTTTCAGGTTTGCGTCTTCAATTCCACGTTGAATTCAATCTTATCTGTTGTTGGGGGAAATTGAAAGAAGTATTTGTTGCACCCCATCTTGCTTGGCGTATATATGAAGCAATGTGATGCGCCTAATCATTTTCCGCGCAGCAAAGCCTCTCTATTGACATTCTTAGAAGGTACATGACTCCAGGAAATAGCTGAGAATCTCGGTAATGAAGCATGAAAATGCTTTATGATATGTTGTGCAAGGAGATCCGACAAAAGAAACTTGGGTCATTTTCGAAACACCGTTTTTCTAGTGTTAAGCATGATCAATGCATTGAAAAGTATGATTACCCAATGTCCAGGGGCACTCGTTAACGAAATCTTAAATTTGAGAAAAAAACAATATTGATTGCCATCGCCGAAGGAAGTAGTCACCGCGACACCGCTCGTCCAATTTTAAGTTCACTGATTTTGTCAGTTGCTTGAAGTGGAACCAATTACTCTTTTGAATCTCTGATATAGCACCACATATCAGTAAGGAGCCTAAAAAGAGTTTTAAGAGATCAGTTTTTCATTCTTTCAACAGACAAAAGTTTAAGAGTAACTGGTTGCACACATAACCGCACAAAGCACAGATTTCCCCTTACTCTCAAAATCTGAGAAAAACCTGCACAGTTGCTGCTGCAAGAATTCGGTCTTCACTGATAGTTTAAAGCAATTCAATACAGGTGTTACGTTTTCTGGTCGGGAGAGCACCAGGACATCATTTTCACCCTTTCAATCCATCTTATTAGTTTCCAGCATTGACATAAAGCCGAACACAAATCAGGTTATTTTCCACAACTGACACAGGAGAGTAAACAAAAGCTGATCTTTCAAAGCAATGGCTGAGCAGATTCAAAGAGATGTGTTCCTCGGGCAGTCAATGCCAATGACTGATCTTAAAGTTGCACACTTACTTTCTAGTCTGATCAGTCGCTTCTAATATATGCTTCTCCACCGTGAATTTGTTATGTGTAAAATGATCCACGATGAGGAGAATACATAGTCCATGACCTTGTAAATTGATTCGGATAAAGTTAATTCCAAGAAACAAGGCAGGGTCCCTTCAACGTGAAAAAAACGAGCTATCAATATTAAGCAACTACAATGTTTCCAAAAAGAGGGGGGAAAAGTGGCTTACATGGAACCCCGGAAAAGTTGTTGGATAATCTACATTATCCTGCTGGTACCAGCCAATTGTAGCATGAGCACCGCAAGATCATGATCCAGTACTCAACTCTTTGAGCAGAAACAAGACAGAATCACAAATATGTCGCATTCAAAGGTTTTCCACGGAATAACCTCATGTGAAGCTTAAAGTGTCAACTTGGTTGTATTTCCATATCTCTATAAAGATGCCATTTTTTGTATCTCTGGTAGCCAGGTAAAATAGGTCTAAGTCGAGGAGCAAGCATACAAGTCGAACAGCAACATCCTCTGAAATTGCTTACACATTCTGGACAGCATCTGAAATTTTATGAAAGAACAATGTGAAAAGCATTTATCAAGAGCTCAGATCGTCAGATTCAGCCTAGCTGACAATCAACATATGATATTGCAATTTTTTAAAAAATATTGTGCAACTCAGTGATGTTTTGTCAATCTCTTATTTTATCATCAAACAATCTACTTTTAGACTATATTGCACTTTAAATATTACTTACCAAGTCACTTGGGTTTAACTCTCCCGAGAAATTAATTCATGCACTACTGTAGACTAAAAGTTAGGGTCATCAGATGCCAAGACAAATGGTAACCAATCTGTAATTCTATCAAGAGACCCAAAGCTCCAACTCAGCCAACTTAATTCCCCACTCTGACTCAACTTGAAACACACCCATTTGAAGGCATATCTAGCAAGAGAACCAGGCATAAGCACGGAATAGTGATGGTGGTCATAATTAAGGCCTATTCAAAAGGAAATAAGACCAACAGTTTTTCTCGCAAAGGTTAATGAACAAGCACAACAAAGCTTCAGGCGAAATAACTTTTAAGGAGAAACCATTTCCCGTCAACTAGTATTAATTCCAGCAAAACACCAGATATTCTGCAAGAAATTTTTGAACCATCCATAACCCGACCAACAAGAACAGAGAGCAATAATATGGCAGATTTAATTTCAGAAGGAAAGGAGAGACAATTAGTACTCACAGAAAAAGCAGGTTGCAATCAAGATTTGCACAATTTCGGTGTCTCAACTCTTGGACTACTGAACCACACAGATAGCATTTTGCGAACTTTTCTTTCTTAAAAGCATGCTGCAGGTCCCACGTCTGTGTTGCAGATTTAGGGTTGTAGGCAGAAGGAGGTAGAGAGAGACGCGAGTCGAACACAAACAAGTTGCCAACCCATTCCACGGGACCTTCGTTCTCAAGATAGTGAGAGACACCTCCCTTTAAGGTGTACAAATTCTTAAAGCCCTTTTGTCTGCACCGTGAACAAGAAAATTAATCTTTTGCAGGTGGTGGTAGAGTGTGTTACTGTATATGTGAGCTCCAACCCTAGTCCACATGTAAGGTCAATGTTTTCGGAAAACAAGTTAGAATGGTGAGGCAGGTTTACAGGATAATCCGATTAGAGTTCCTAAATCATTATGTCAATGAACTTATGAAGTGACATAGTAATATAGATAATGCATATTCTAAGACATGGAAGTCTTGACTTATGCAAAAATACTTCAATGTTGTTCAGCTGCTTTCTGCTTTTGGTTGACACGTAAATGATGTATTCGATAGTTTCCCCACCTTCAGTATAACTGTGCCAAACTATATTTGGATTCCCAACTGCTCATATTGCCAGCTTTCATCAGAAGTTGACAGCAGACATTAAGTACCCAGTTCGAACTTAGATGACCAATGCTATGTATCAAAAACCATATATTAAGAGGAATCCACCATGGCACAAGACTAAACGAGCTGGGGGAATAATGTGGAAGAGAATATGTCATAACAAGAAAGATTAGAAGGAGCATTTAATACCTTAGAATGGTAGAATACACATCACAGCGGATACCACCAGTACAGTACATAAGTACATCTGTTTTCTCTTTATCAACATCTGCTAAGGGATCTGAATTGTTGATCTGCAGACAAGATAATAGACAAATGAAATAACTGAATTCACCTATTTGCCTGAAAGACAATTGACTTCGACATGTAACCGCTAGATGAGCCCATTTCTTTGTCTCATCTTGTGTTCAAAATAAGTGGAGGATAGCATGAACTTTAACATTTAATAACCAGACACTTCAGACAAACCTTTCATCCGAATGACTAAACATCAAGACCTTCTATTAGTAGTATCCACCGAAACATGCCTCTTCATACAAATCATGATGCGGTTATGCAAAATTACATGTTGCAGGCCCATATTGGCATATAGCCCAATTAGCCATAAAAAATGCTAGGACTGACAATTGGTCTCAACTTATCATGGCTGTGTTTCTCAACCTTATAAATTCATATTTAAAATTTACTTATTAGAAAAAAGGGGTCAATCTTTGCTTATATTTCCTCAGATCTGGACACTTTCCGTGTTCCTACTTTGATCATGTCTCATTCGGGTCATGTTATCAGGTTATGCCAAACTGGGCCAGCTCTAACTGATGCACCTGCATACAGGCACACGTGCTTGAAAAACTTAGGTGTCGAAATCAGGTGGTGGCATGACTGCAACAAAAGCCTATATCAACACTGGATTTAATACATGTTTCGTATCTTCTGATATAAAATTATAGCGGCTCGGACATGTCCCTTTACTCTATCCAACAGTGGAAAGTGAAAACCATCAAAGAATAACATATAAGATATTGAGAAATACTGTCAAAAGATTGAAATCTATTGATCGTGTTAGCCTAATTTCAGATGCCATGTCTAATACTGTGACTGATACAGTAACACTGCCTTTTCAGATCATCCATAGGACATCTTCCCATGACAGTAAGTCTAGCAAATTCAAATATTGCTAACTGGTGATGAACATGTTCAGTACATGTGACACAAATCTACAAAACGAGAGTAAGCTTCAAGGGTGAATGTCAACTTTGTTTTGTTTTGTTTTTGTTTTGTTTTTTTTTTTTTGTGGATTCAACCATACCTCCGTCTCAGATAGACCGAATGAAGTGCTCCTAAAACAGTCCACTTCAGGACGCCTAGCCCCATGAAAATGGCCAATGTCCCACTCATAGCCTGCTTAGAAATGTAGACAGGACGTCATCGCTCTGAAGCACAAGACAAACAAAAACCACAAACACAGGCATGCCATAAATAATGACCAAATATAGTTTTCATGATTAGTCAGGAGGTATCCTTTCTTTATTTCATATGGTTCTTTCGAGCTAACCAGCAACACCAATTATAATTGAACTTGATTAGTGATAAGAATAAAGTTTTTTTTTTGGGGGGGTCGAAGATAAGAATAAATTTGATTCGGCATTAATTCATGCCACTCAATCCACTCAAATTTAACACAAAAGCAGGTACCATTTCTTAGATCCAAGATAACGCAGTCTGATTCCATACTCCCACTGGATGCATCACAGCTTCTACTTAGCCCTTCAACTCGTTCCTTCCATTCAGATGGTATTAGAGGTGTTGCTCTCATGGAAGGGTCAAGCAAAGGAAGATGTGCAATACCAACATCCACCTAGTAAGAAAATAGCGTAAACATATTAATCTCCCCGTTAACGCAGGTACATGCAAATGCAACAATTTTTTTTGAAAATCTTCAAACAAAGAGAAAATAGACCAAAAGTTGATTCACATAGATAAAGCAGAAGAGATAGAAAAGGTGCGGAGTAACAGCTCACCTGTACCAAAGGCTTAAACTGCACCTTCAATTTCGGGAATGCATGCCCACTTAAAGCAGGAGAGATCTGAATCAGTATATCAGAGAATCTGTCATCTTCTCTCAACCATTCGAAATATGAGCGAGCGTCTGCAAGTGGCCCACTATACTGCATGACGGTGAAGCATAAGGGAGAACTGAATAAGAAAATGGTGAGTAGGCACTTGTATCCCACAGAGACTAGTATACTTGAGCTCTACTTTGTATCATGCCTTTCATTCACAGAATTCCCAAACAAAAAGGCTTACGCTCATAGACGAACTATTTCCACTTATCATCAGCTCATACCTCACGGTAATGTATGTACATGGAAGAATCCTTACATGTCGCTGCACATGTAAATAAGTGTCACCATTGGGTGACAGACTTCTAATAAGCTCTCAAATGGAACACGAGACTAAAATCAGTGCTACTTAGAGAAGCAAAGAGGCTACGAAAACAAAAATGTAAACCCAATGGACCAAGCTGAAAGAGTACCTGCGCATTAATCCCTTGCTCATTGAGATATATCCGACCGCGTATATCGAGATCCTACACATACAGGACATCGGGGTAAGAACCTGATTCAATGAAATGTTGCACCTTGAAACTACCTATCGCTTTGACCCAAAAAAAAGAAAGAAAAAGAAACTTCCTATCGCAGAATTTTGTTAATCAATCGTCAAGCACATATGCTCCAGCGTCCGTGAACCAGAAACATTACCTGCAAGAACGCGAGGTGCTTCGCGACCTCCTCTTCCGGATTATCAACGCATACGAAGCGATAGAAATTCACGACCACGAAATCTCTTCCGGAGACTTGCCATAAACTCGCACTACCTCCAGAAGACATAGCAGCACAGCCGCGCATCGCACTCGAACCGCCTTTATCTCGCCGCCCGAGCGGAGAGAGGGCAAGCGAAGCTCTTCCATGGCCGGCCGAAGTGGAGCACGAGAGAATCCGCGGTCTCCTGTAATGGAAGATGGACTTGTCGTCACCATTCTCGCCGTCGATGGAGCTCCTAAGTCTCGGGAGGTGAACGAATGTAGGAGCAACCACGACGTCGCAGAGAAGAACCGCTAATGAACCAGTGAGACTCATGCTTTATCTCATCATCAATGTCTGCTAAGAAGATGAAGTTCTCTTCATCGACGCGCTCTCGCGGTTCGTTGGTGGCAGGTGAACCGTGGGTCGGATCAGGGGAAATCGGGTTGGATCCATCTGGATGGGCCTAGTTACGAAGTAATTTTCCGGCCTGGCCTATTTAAATCTGGATCAATAATTGTGGGCCGAAACAGGCCCGCCTGTCCATGACCCATGTTGTCAATATTTGTTCCTCCACGGAGAGCCGCAGGCCAAGATCTGGACACGTGTCACGTCAAGCCTTGTCTGCCGTGTGATCACAGTCAACTGATTATCAAGCATCGTCCTTTGGGAAACCTCAGAGAGCGCGAGCGGGGCTATAACTTTGCGGGCGCCGTCTGCTAGTGAGAGCGAGCTTTATTATCTTCTCCTCCTCCTAAAACCCTTTCACCCAACAAAATCGATTCGAGGTCAGGACTCAAGTAAAGGTACGGCCTTGCCCTATATCGCACTCTTCTGATCTTCACTTCGTGCTCGATAGTTTCTTCACCTCTAGTGGCTCGGAAGTGAGACTTAGGGTTTAAGGCTGCAGTGGAGTTGATGGTTTTCAATTTTTCAATCTTACCGAATGTTTCTATTCGATGTGGATGGCTGGGTTCATCTGGATTTACTCGGTTGAAGTGTTGCTTTTGATGTTGCATTTGTTGCTTGATGTTGTAGCATTTTTTTTTTTTTGTTCGGAGATGTTGTAGCATTTGAGTCGCGGTTCTTTTGCATTGCTGTCCTGGAGTATAATTGGTTTGCTTTGGTGTCGGCGGTTCTTTGTCGCTTTGATATGTTCCCTCGCAGCATCTTTGGTTCTATTGTTGTTTCTAAATCTTGTCATCTTTATGTCTTAGCAATTGTGTGTCGCGGAGAGGGAGAGATGATGGAAAATGGGTTCCCTCCGATGTTGCTGCGCGAGTCTGGTTTATCTAGGGACAGTTTAACTAATTGATTTGCTAAAGAAGTAGCTGGCTTTTTTAATGTGTTTCCCAGTCAATGGCTGAGCTCATCTTTTCCTCACAAGATTTGAGCTGACATTCTCGAACATGTGAACTTTGTGCTTTATCTGGTTCTAGATATAGTCTTCTGTTAAGGGTTTTCTTAGGCACGTACCCTCAAATAGAGAAAAAAAGAAAACTGCTCACAGTAGCAGGTTCCAAACGATAATTCCTTACTTTGGAATTGATTTAACCTACCAAAGTTCTTATGCTACTTATTTACGTGCATTCATGATTAATCCTTCTCTTATATTTGGCAATATAGATTTTAGTAAAGGGCATAGAGGCTGTGCTATCTGATCTGTACCAAAAAGCAGATTAAAAAAGTATAGGCCCAATATAGGAAGTAGGAATTTGTGACACTTGGTAATTCTGTGAAAGCTAGCAGCTTTGTAACGAGTTTCAAGGTGAACGTTTATGCTTGAGTTGTACTTCTAAGTTCTGTTGCCTGCAGTGCTGTGGCATACTTACTCAACACTTTCGTGCACAGATGAATGTAGAGAAGCTTATGAAGATGGCAGGCTCAGTCCGCACTGGTGGAAAGGGTACCATGAGAAGGTATGTAGTTTATTCTAGTGTGATATCTGTGGAATGTGAATACAACAGAGCTGCAGGTTTCGACTCATGGATTATTTTGACTAATAAAACACAGGCCTGCGAATGTTGATTTACTTGTCCTGGCCATATTTTGTACGATCTCAAAATTAAATGTCAAAGAGATGAATAGTGATAGTTAAGTACGATATTGATGGTGCTTTGTGTGGGCTGAGGTGCATATATTGTGGCTTTGCATTGTTCGCATTAAAATTATCAAAAGACAAAACTGTGTTTCCTCGTTAATTAGGATTGCCTGCTTTGTTTCTTGTATGTTCAACTCAGAGAGATTAACTGATTATATATGATTCTACTTTTTGTGCTTGCCCCTGGTTGGGCGTGCAAATTGTTGTTTCCACAACATTCATTATTAAATTTCTTTTGTATTCTATTGCAGAAAGAAGAAGGCCGTGCACAAGACAACCACCACGGACGACAAAAGGCTCCAAAGCACCCTGAAAAGAATTGGAGTTAATGCTATTCCTGCGATTGAGGAAGTAAACATTTTCAAGGATGATGTCGTCATCCAATTCCTAAATCCCAAAGGTTAACCTACTTTCTGATAGAAGTGCTCATCTATTGCTTTGCTGCATTCAGTGATGGTAATATTGTTTCTGTTTGTGGACCAGTTCAAGCCTCAATTCCAGCCAATACATGGGTTGTTAGCGGTTCTCCTCAAACCAAGAGTATGTGTCGATCTCTTTTTTTCTTCATGAACAATTTCTTGAGGTTTATTTTGTGCTTGTTTTGAGAACCAAGAATAGTATAAAGTGCCACTACATTTAGATTTGTTTGTTCCTGGTGACATTGTCTTGAGCTTCATGTTCTGTGTTTCTAAAATATATCTATTTTATTTCAAACCACCCGGAGGGAAACATCTAGGGATAACTTTACTCATTTAATGCTTTTGGGTAATCTCACTTCTCTAAATTTATCATCAAGTCCTGGAGAATTCTAGGATATTTTGGTGGATACTTTGCATGGAGGTGTCCAATTGTGCTTCTGTGCCTGGCGCTTGATAATTTTTGTCTGAAGAATTATGTGCATGGGCACATGAGTGTCTTTAAACTTTTCAATTCCTAATCACATGAATTGTCTTTTATCATGCTCCTTCCAGAACTGCAAGATATTCTCCCAGGAATAATCAACCAATTAGGGCCTGATAACTTGGACAACCTGAGGAAGCTGGCCGAGCAGTTCCAGAAGCAGTCACCTGGTGCAGCTGCCTCCACGGGCGCAACTGTAACACAGGATGATGATGATGATGAGGTCCCTGAACTTGTTCCCGGGGAGACTTTTGAGGCTGCTGCGGAGGAGGGACACACTTCTTAAAGACTCTAAATGGATTTTGTGCCATCCCATAAATATTATGTGGTGTTTAAAATTTTGCCGCCTTCTCTTCGCCCTTCTTTCTTTCACATTTTGATTTAAGTGTTCTGTGATTGTCACCTCATGATCATGTGACACACTAATTAGCTAAGTTACTGAAAACTCTTGTTCAAAGCTACTATCTTTTATCTTTATCCTTTTAAAGCTTTTGCAGAGGTGCTTTGGAATTTGAAGGATCATGAGCTTGCCCAAATTTGCGATGGTTGTTTGAGAACCTCGTTGGAACAAGATCGGACTGTGCAGTTTCCCCTTTTCGGCCAATAATGAGTTTGTTTTTTTAGGATGCTTGTCGTGCTACTTTTAGATACTAGAGCAACCCAAGATCGGAACATACACATGCGACCAGTTGATAATCTTTTGAGGCTAATTTCCAAATTGGTAATTGAGTACCCACTAATTGATGGTCCAAAAAGCCCTCACATCAGGAATATTCTTGCTTTGCTTGCCTTTAATGGCCGCAGCGTGCCAATGTGACCATCAAGTGAAGTTGATGCCAACCCATTTCTCCTTTACATATGCAAGCACCTTCCAATATGAGTTTGTTTTAGCATACTCTGTTTGGCATGTTGTTCTGCATAGAGACATGGATTTAATGTTCTTTTTCTCTTTGTATAATGCACCGACCCATTAACATATGTCCAAGTCCTTTTTCCCTTTTGGTAAAATGTTAATTTAAATTAGTCTAAAGACTTTGATTATTTCAAGTGCTCTCCTTATCTCTTTAGTCTTCGCTAGCCGAGATTGACTCCTTGGACACGCAATTTTTTCGCAAACATTTGCGATGAATGACATGCTCCTCTGTGTCATTCAGAAGAAGAGATGACAGAATGTAGGTAGACGCCAGAAATTAGTATAAAGGTATGATTTGCTGGTATTTACCAAGGTTTGATTCTGCTATGGCTACAAAAGAGATGAATCTGGTCTGCTTCTGAATGTGCGGTGAGGTGAAGGTGAAGTGAGAGTCAACAGCTCATAAAGCGAAGCTCTCTGTTCCCGCTGATCCATTTTCCTTCGATCCCTGCGAAAATAATGTGTAGTGGCTCTCCGACGTGGCCTTCGGAATCCATTTCAACTTGCCTACTTTAGCTGGACTCCACTTCATCAATGGCCATACCCCCACTTTCCCATGATAATAACCAATTAAAGACTTCGACGTTCGGAGAGTTTCACGTGGCTTTATAATGTACATGGTCGTCGTTCTATGAGTCACACTTCCCTGCTGCTTTTGAAATTTGGCTTTCTGGGCGATGCTGCATAAGAGAATTCAGATGATTATCTCGAAGCGTTGGCCTTCATGTTCCTTGATTGCCTTAATGACAATGTCGTGGCTGTGGAGTTCCTGTATGGTTCGGCGGGTAGCCGGCTGTGACGGTTTCGACGAGCTCTTCCAACCCAACTGGGCTCCTGAGCACTTCGAGTGTGAAGGGGACCAAACAAAGTTGACTCTTGATTCTTCTTCTGGTAAAACCTCCCTCTTTCCCTCTAACTCACAGTTCATCAGTCCTCTCAATTCCAAAGTCTTGATTTAATCACATTTTTCATACTCGACTTTTAGACGATGATTCACGAGGAGATGGTAAGAACTGGTTCTTGCTCAACTTATTATCATGACTAACAGTCTAAATAGCAAATACCCTTTCCAGCTCAAAGCGAACTTCAATCTTCCAGGCCGAGACGGAATAAGAACGGCATGTATAGAGCTCATGAAGCTCGGTTTTTTTATTGCTTCGCATTAAAGAATTGAGAAATGACCAACTATGCACAAGAAAGAACCAACTACTGTCAGACTTTGCAGAAATCGAATTCAAGCGTTATTGTATTCACATTCAAACTTGACAGAAATCGTTACTCGTTTGGTCCTAAACGCAGCTCCATTACTTACCATAATCCCACTCTTGAATCGGGACTTGTCGTGGCTTCCTATAGGTTGTGGGTTCGGGTCCAGGAAGACATACCTGTTTGGACTGACAAGCATGCAAATTAAGCTAGTCCAAGGCGATTCAGCCGGAACAGTAACGGCATTCTACGTATGCAACCATCCCTAACTCTATATCTGCGATCATGTAACGTTTTCGGATTCCGACACGAGAAAACTGACAGATGGAAAATCAATGCAGATGTCTTCGGATGGGCCTAACCACGATGAGCTTGACTTTGAGTTTCTGGGAAACCTATCCGGAGAACCTTACCTTGTCCAAACCAACGTTTATGTCAACGGCACGGGAGACAGAGAGCAAAGGCACAGTCTTTGGTTCGATCCTACCTCGGATTTTCATACTTACTCTTTGTTCTGGAACCGGCGCTTTATCATGTACGCCGTCCTTGATTTCCCTTCCTAATAGATAGTTATTGCACGCGCTTTGTATGCTTGTTTTTGTATGCAAAATGGACATGGCCTATGACAGATATTCTTGTTAAACAACATAGGTTTCTCGTCGACGGAATTCCTGTAAGAGTATTCACGAACAAGGAAGAATCTCGCGGCGTGCCATATCCGAAAAGCCAGCCTATGCGAGTCCGCGGGTCGGTGTGGAACGCTGACGATTGGGCCACGCAAGGAGGACGGGTGAAGACGAACTGGAGCCACGCGCCTTTCGTCTCTTCGTTTCGGTCCTTTGCCATCGACGCCTGCGAGCTGTCACCGGAGACGGATGATGTCGTGACCAAATGCGGACAATTAGGGCAGTATTGGTGGGACAAGCCATCATTCGACGAGTTAGGTCGGCGTCAGAGCCGCCAACTCGCATGGGTTCGCAAGAGGCACTTGGTCTATGACTATTGCCAGGATAAACTCAGGTTTTCTGAGCTGCTTCCTAAGGAATGTCTGGGCTAGCATTGGCATGCATGCATATGCTAAGTTTGATATGCAAGTTATTCTTGCTTATGAACTGTAGCTTTAGTCCTGCGCAGCGTGCAAGCTTAATAATTAGAGTAACTTTTAAGATTCAAGTGTGATCTCAACCTTGATATGAGAAATCGGTTGTATCATGCACAAGGTCAATATCGACAAAATAATTCTAGTTATTCCCCATAAGAAATGATGCATGAACTCCACTCCACCGTTCAAAGAGACTCTAATGATTCGAGCAATAGTCAAATAAGAAATCGTTGGATGCTTTCTTTTCGGAATTCTTTTAGGGATTCAATTAGATAATTTGACGACTCTGTATCTATAGCAAACTAAGACAAGAGTCGATCACCTTCAAGGCGGTTGATCCAATAGCAAAAAGGTCACCGGTGCGATTCGCATTGAGGATAAATTTTTTAACAAGTTTCTGCATCCTATGTTGACAGATTTTCTAACTGGTGGGACTATAGTAACGGATTCATCAATATCAAATTTCGGGCCTTTGATGATACGTGATAATCATTTAATCCAATATTTCATATTGGATGTCAGACTTTTTGATTTTACCCAAAGTGAGCCGCTAACGCTGATCGCTAGGGTTGTCATTTATTTATAATGTGTGATTTCCTACTGTCAAAATAATGTTGTCAATTGTATTATAAAAAACGTTTCGACCCAAAAAAAAAAAAAGAAATTTGTACAAAAAAGGTTGAGGCCGCAGCTTGGAGGTCAAACCAAGCAGCATATTCTTTAGCACAGTACGTTGACGATTACGTGGCGTTTTCTACTCTTTAGCGACTGTCACCTATGGATCGGAATCGGTTCTTTTCACTTAGGCTTGTAGCGACTGTGAGTCTGCGACGCCACCATCGTCGCCCGGCGGAGGAGATGATGGAGCTCACCGTAATCTCTCCCCTCAACAACTCGCTCCCTCTCTATCATTCTCAACGACGCCGCCTCGCAGCCGCCTCGTGCGCGGGCTCGTCGAGCATCTCCGAGGTCAGGGTCTGCACCAACCGCACTTGCCGCAAGCAGGGCTCGTTCCAGACTCTGGAGGCGCTCTCCGGCCTCGCCCCGCCCAGCGTCGCCGTCAAGACTTGCGGTTGCTTGGGCCGGTGCGGCTCCGGCCCCAACCTCGCCCTCTTGCCCGAGGGCGTCATCGTCAGCCACTGCGGCACCGCCGCGCGCGCCGCGAGGATATTCTGTGACGCCGACGACGACGTGTTGAGGAGCCTGGAGGCGCTTGCGCTGAGGAAGAGAGCCGAGAGCGAGCTGGAGAAGGGGGATTTCTCCGATGCCGAGGTCCTGCTAACTCAAGTAGGTTCTGGTGTTCGTGTGTTTTGCAGTGATTGGGTGTTTTTTGTGCTGAGTCTTATGGGAATGGTCGTGTGTTGTGGGTTAATTGGGTTGGTTTTGCTTATTTTGGAACATTTTGCTGATAGAGATTAGAGAATGAGTGTATTGATGATCCTTTCTCAAATTATTGAACGGACCTTAGCTGATCCAATGGAGGAGATGGAGGATTGATAATTCATGATGATTATTTCGTTGCTACGCAGGCTATAGCAATGAGGCCATACGGTGGGATCCATGTGATGTATAAAGACAGGTTGGTTCATCAATTCCTATCATCTGAGGTTGAGACAATTTCTGCATCTTGCTGCAGTTGATGACGAACTCTCTGAATTTGTTACGGCCACGTAATAAGTATCCAAGATGAGATTTTACCCCCTCTTCTGTAGTTGACTAGGTGTTTGCATTGATTCTGCTCTGATGATGTGAAAGTTTGCACTAAATATGGGGCCTTTGTGGATGAATTAGGGATTTAACTTATCATTTCATTTTGATTATAGAAACCAAGCTGCTGCTGAAAAGGGTGGAATGTACAACTATAGTGGGGCTCGTGATGATTTATGAACTAGAGGTTTATGTTTTGTTCAGATCTGTTGCGAGGTTGGGAATGTGCAACTATAGTGGGGCTCTGGAAGATGCAAAAGCAGCATCAACATTAGCTCCTGGGTACACTGAGGTCAGTGAGTTTCTACTTTAGAAAAATTGATTGATACAATTAAAAGCTTGAGGCGTTTAGTCGGATGGGAGACTGATCTGAGGAGCAATTCTAAAAACTGAACCTTTTGCCCCCTCTGCTTTCACTGATAGGAGGGAAAGGGAAGAAGACAGGGCAAGTGCTATTGTTTATGTAATGAGATTCACATAATTTGATGCAGGTGCATGATTTTAATGTCTACATTGTGTTAAGTAAGAAAGGTTTTATTCTGACCTGCATCCCAAGCAATCAGAACACAATCTCTTTGTGTTTTAAGACCTTTACTATTGAACCTTGCCCATGATCTCAAGAAATGAAAGAATTCTTTCTTTAAAATTGAATTCTCCATCAATATATAACCTTAAGATCACCAATTCTTGTGTTTTAGATATTAGAGACCTTGGTACGTGCTTGCATCAGTGGTGAGGACCCAAAATAGAGAGGGAGAGAGAGATCCTTGTATTGGTGAGAATTTTGGCACATACTATATTTCTAAAATAAATGTTTTTTATCCCTTCCTCCAGGCTTATTTATGTCAGGGTGATGCTCTCATGGCAATGGAACAGTTTGATGAAGCTGAAAAATCCTATTCCACGTCCTTACAGATAGATCCCTCCATTCGTCGTTCCAGATCATTCAAGGTATGCTTTACTTCCTTAGTTTGACCAGTGCAATTATTCTCTGGTTTCTCATATTGTCAGTTTTTCAGTGTCAAATTCTTGTAAGCTTTCCTGTACAGTGTATCCCGTGAGTGGACATCCAGTTAAAGGGTGTATTTCTGCTATTAAGTATATGTGTGATAATATTCTTAGAGGTTTTTCTATTCTTTCATCATCTGATGTGCACTGGTCATAGTTTTATGACTGTGTGTGTCCTTTAGCAATTTTCTGTCGACATGAACACATTGAATTGAGATTTACTTCTAAAAGCTGTATTGATGATTTTGGCAATGGCAAGTCCCTGAAAATTCAGGTTAAAGGCGCTGAACACTTATGTAAGGTGGAAAATTAATTTGTCTTATTTTGATGTGTTTACTGGAATTCTGTTTTACAAAAAGAAATAATTACTGTCGGCATGTCTGAAAGGGTCCTCGTAGGTGCAAGTATTAGTTTGAGCATTGATATTTCTGTAACAGATTACCTTTAACTGACGGATTGTCAAAGAAAATATGTTCTTCATTATTGTTATGAGGTAAAGGTGCACTTTTAGCTAATTTTGTTGGGTACCTATAACAGTTCTAATGGAAGATTCACTTCTTTCTTCTCATCTATCTCTCTCTCTCAAGTCTCACCATGCCTTGAACCTTTGTCGGCGATGTTTAATATCTTTAGGCCAAACGACAAGGCTGAGAAGAAGCTGATGAAGGTTTACTTATTTCAATTTGGAAGAATGAGGATAAGTTTCTACTTTGGAGTGGCTAAAGTGATAGAAACTTTGATCCATTATTAAAAATTTATCTTCGCGTACTGCCTGCAATTTCTCATGTCTTGGAGTATTATTGAGATTACTGTTGGGATGCAGTGACAACTTTTGATTCTTCCCTCTTCTTTTTCTTTATCTTTTCTGTTTCCTTTATCCACAGGATCGAGTTGAAAGACTTCAACAGAAACTAGCTGCTGCGGATATCTCTTGAAGATTGGCTGTGGAGTTATGAGTACCAAGTTAACATGGAGTAACCAAAATAACCTGTTTGTTTACAGGTTTGTTATTCCTTGCAAATCATTTGCTTGATCGACTTGCTTTGGATAATTTACCTGTTGTGGTGACTGGTGACTGCCATGAAAGTGAGTCCCTACCTGCAGATCTTAATAATTAGTGAAGCAATTTGTTTGTTTGCCTTGTATCTGCTAGTAATAAAGAGGACTCATTATCATAATTCCTCTATAACATTGTTATGATAATCAGTCTTGTGTAAATGTTGCTGCACTTTACTGCTGGTTTGAGAAATGCGATCCTATTTTTTAGTCCTCATTAATGTGCAGGATTTGGCATGCAGTGGTGTGATTGGATACATACACAATTGATATAGGTTATACACTTAAAATGAGCATGCCAAGGGATGAGATGTATTGCTTAGGTAAGTTTCTTCATTCTGTTGCTTCCTTGTAACCTGTCAGCTAGATGAAGGGATTTTGCTAAGAGTTCTGCATTACTTGTTCTGTTGCATTCCCCCCTCCTCCTCCTCCTCCTCCTCCTCCTCCTTCTCCTGTTTTATTAAGAAATAGATAACAGGCAAGTGCTAGAGAGATGCAATTGACCATTTTATTCCTAATGAATAATCTAGTATATAAGACAAAGCAGTTGACTTGCACTTGCATTACCATGTGTGTGACCTAATTTGGTTGCTTTCATGAGAGAGGTGACTGGAAAGTCCCTTGCATTCTCATGTCCGCACCAAAATGATCACAGGCTCTCCATCAAAAGCAAGATTCATGCTTGAGTAGCTTTTTCCAGATAATTAGCATCGTGATAAGTAGAGAGCACACTCATGCTTATGCTTTGCATTCCTTTTCTTTTTGAGAACATTCTAGGTTTACCAAAGAAGCATCCAGGCTTAACTTGCTATTACTTAGTTCAAGGATAGAATTTGTGAGAGCATCCGCCCATTGCCACTTCTGCGAGTGCAGTTTGGGTTTCTTGTAAGGGACATGATAAAGATGGAGAAGCTTTTGGGTTTTCGAGTTTTTGTCGTGACCCTATAAGTTTAGCTGGTGGAGAGAGCAGGTTTCATCCCCATGGCAAGATGGAACAATAGCAGAGTAGAAACACTACATGTTGCTGATACTCATGTAAGGTAGATAGCAATTTGGAAGTTATGCTGTTGTTAGTATATAAGATTGATTAAGTACTTGACTTGCGGAATCATTCTGACTGCATTGAATGATAATTAACAACATTTGCTGTTGTAAGTCCATCATCCATGTTTTTACTTTCTCTCTGGTACTTCACTTTGGTGTCATCCATACATGACTTCTGATTGTTTCTGATAATTACGGATTTGGCAAGTCACTAGGCTGACACACGTCCGTACTGACCCCGTCTGGTGAGAGTACTCCTACTCGACGGGACGGACTGAGAAATGATGCAACTTGGGCTTTGACTCAAGACCGGTTAAGCTGGCAGGGAGTACATTGACAAAGACCCCTACGTGAAAGCTATCATATTGGAGGAATTACCAGTGAAAATTCTACCTAATAGACCAAGCATCCATAGGTGCTGTGGACGGTTTGACCGTCAACAAGACATATCACAGTCAGTCATGATGCATTGCCAATTTGTTATGACTTAACTGATGGTTTGGTCGTCATCCATCGACCCTAACCCGACGGGCAAGTACTCTTTGCAAAATTGATCTTCCAACTTGATCTTGTTGTTTCCATCCTTATCTGCTGCCATCGAAGACGATTCTGTGAGATTCGTTTGATATTTCAAATAATTGATCCTTCGAATTTCGAATTGAAAATTCTGATCACATGATCCGTTGAATGTTCCAATCTCGCGCACGTTTGGATCAAAGTTGTCAGCCAATGACATAATTCCTCACCCCTTCAACTTTCCAGTTTGCAGATCTAATAGGCCTCCAAATCCAATTGCTCGGACAGCTTGGTTTTGTTCGTCATCTAATTGAACAGTTTATCTTGGGAGCATATCTTGTTCCGAACGAAATTCGTCCCTATATTTTGGGAAAAGTGTCAAAAAAGTCCTAAACATATTGCTTTAGTGCCAATTCAGTCGTAAATATTTTTTTGTGCCAATTTAGTATTAAACCTTTTGATTAGTGCCATTTTAGTCCTAAATCTTTTTTTGGTGCCAATTGAGTCCTAAACTTTTTGCATTAGTGTCAATTTAGTCCTAAATATTTTGTATTTATACTAATTGAGTCAATTGGAACAATTTTGGTCGAAAATCATTGGCACGAATATCAATTGTCCTACGTGGCACGGTTTGCGCTAACGTGAATATTTTGTCATGCCACGTAGGATAATCGATGTCCACATCAGTCATTTTTTTTTTATCAAAATTAGTTTGATTAACTCAATTAGTATAAATTATCAAAGATTTAGGACTAAATTGGCATTAATGCAAAAGATTTAGGATTGAATTGGCACCAAAAAAAGGTTTAGGACTGAATTGGCACCAATGCAAAAGGTTTAGGACTAAATTGGCACTAGGCCAATAGATTTAGGACTTTTTTGACACTTCTCCCCTATATTTTTGCTCTTTGGTTAACATAAAAAAAATGATTTTTTGGGAAAGTAAAAACACTACGTAAAACCCAAAACTGTATCAATTGGGATACATTCGCCTCGAATTTTTTCGTGCCATCAAAATTCTCAAATACTTAAATGATACATCTACCCTCCCTTAGGTTATGTTATATATTGCTGTTAAAAGTCAGAGGTGGCGCTAAAGGAGTGCTTGGAGTTCGCGAGCATTACATCAGAAAAAAATTAAAAAGAGGAAAGCATTCGAAATTTTTTTTCATTGTCTTCGAACTAAAACTTTAGCATGGGCTCACGAACGCACGATACATCGAAATTTGATAATGCTTGATGCAAGTTGAGCAGATGGTAAGTCTCCGAAATTTATCTCTGTCGTTTACAGTAATTGAATGAATACATTACGAGATTGGAAGCAATTTTGTTGCAACAAGAGATGATGTTGGTAGCCATTGAACGTCTTGTAGGGTTGGAAATTGATTTATAGAAAAGCAGATATTGTAAAAAGAAGCTAATGATATCAGTCTCTGATGTCCGACCAAAAAAAAAAAAAGATATTAGTATCCGATGAAATTCTTAATTCATGCTGAAATTACTAATACATATGGTACATTGTTATTTGCTCATTCCAAATAGGATCATAGTTGTTAAGACGATAAGACGAGCAGAGGCCTCTAAAACACCTAGGCGATTAGGCGTCTGCCTGGTCGTCCGCAAAGCGATAAGGCTACAATGTAGCTAAATTTTTAAATATATATATAATTGTATATTTTATATTTGTACTTCAAAAATTACATTCATGAATCAACAGAGCAAATATATGCATGAAATATTATTAAAAATAAACAACTTCTAATATAGCAAATATATGCATGAAAGATTATTAAAAATAAATAACTTTTAATATATAGTAAATATATTTTACATTTGTACTTCTCAAGGCACCCAAGGCGTCGCCTAGGCGCCCAAGGCGTCCACAAGGCGAGCCTAGACAACTAAGGCGCCCGCCTTGAGGAGAACCAGCAAGGCGACAGGACGCCTTGGGCATCCGAGGTTGCCTAGGCGACACCTTGATAACTATGAATAGGACTATATAGGCAAGCCAAAAGAGGAAAACAAAGGTGATTTTTGTCTGATTTTGGGGTAATAAGGTGGGGAAAATTGAGTGTACATTACTTGGGAAAATTACCAAAATAGTTATAAATATATTGTAATTATGCCAATTTAGCCCTAAATCTTTTGCATTTGCGCTAATTCAGTTTATTTGGCTGGCCGATGCTGACGTGAATAGACATGGCCATGGGCTAGTTTGGGCCCGTGATCGGCCCATTAACTAACCGAAATCGGCCCTCACAGGCTGGTTATGGTTTCAGTTCTGGGCCAGTTCCGAATAGTCTTCCCGAAAAAAAAGGGGGGGAAGAGTCGGCCCCAAAATGGGCTATTGCAATGCAATAATCATTTTGACCGTTGCAACCCCCCCTTTTTTTTCTTAACTAATTATATCCTAAATTTTGGTATCTCACCTTTCATTTTTTTTTCTCACAAATTCTCTCAATCCTGGCTCAATTCTCTCAATTTTCTCAATTTTCTGAATCGACTTTTCGCTCAATTCTCTAAAAAAAATGGCAAGTGAAAGCAGAAATATTGAAAAAAGCTCAATGGGAGAATCCGATTATCCTCATAGATTTGATACTCGTGATTATGCATGTTGGATAGACGATGATGATAATATAACTTCCAATGTTGAGCACGTCCCAACGCAACAAAGTCTTCGTCCTCCTACCGGTGTCGAAGAAACGTCGACTGCAAATGGGTCGAAACGAGAGGCCTGGAAGAGTACATCCAACTTTTGGCAACACTTCGAAAAGGTACATGTAGGCGAAGACAAGTATAAGATAAATTGTAAATATTGTATGAAATCATATAATTTTGAAAAAGGAGGTGGCTATGGAACATATCGTCGGCAACTGAAGATGAAACATGCAACGCAAGCGGGGATTAACATCAGCCAACAACAAATTTTTGAGTATGTCAATCCTAATACTTCTCATTTATTTTGTTACACTGATGAAGTTTATAAAGAAACATTAGCCCAATATGTTGTCATTGACCATTGACCATTTAATGTTGGTGAAAATTTTGATTTGAATTTTTTTATAAACACCGCATATACTCCGCAAGCAAAATTTGTTCTGAGAACTACTCTTAAACGCAAATTTTTAAGCTTTATAAAAAAGAAAAAAAAGTTTGAAAAACCTCTTTACGAATTTTAATGAATGTGTGTATATAGGTAGCGACATTTGGAGTGATTATTGGCAAATTCATTTTTATATATGTGTATCGCATGTCATTATATAGGTGATGATTAGAACATTCAAAAATGAATTCTTACATTTCGAGTGTTTGATGATAGACATATAGCCAATAATATTTATAGAATAATTATGCATGTTTTAGAAGAATTAATTGGAAAAATGACACAAATAGTCTATAAACTTTGGTAGAATATGCAATATGATCCCTGAACTTTTAATTTATTCAATTTAGTCCATGAACTTTGGCAGAATGTGCAATTTGATCCCTAAACTTTTGACTTGTTCAATTCAGTCCCTGAACTTTTAGTAAATATTCAATTTAATCCCTGAGCTATATAAAAATATTCAACGTTATCCCTGATCTTAAATTAACCAAAGGACTATATTGAACATTTTTCTATAATTTAGGGACTAGATTGAACATACACTAAAAGTTTAGGGATTAAATTGAGCCTCAGTCAGACCCCTTTGTCACAGGACGCCTATCTCCGGCGGGCACTTCTCATCAACCGCTATCTCCGGTGTGTCAGCTGCGACTTCATATGTTTGTTTTGGTCGGGGGATACAGTTGTTTCAATTGACATTGTTCATAATTCGAATCCTTGGTTTCTTCTCTTCAAACGGGCTCAAAGCTCACAACAAAGTAGTCCACCGCAAATGCATGGAAAAATGTGGAGTATGGGTGCATCGCAAAAAGTGACTTTATGCTTTTTCAAGCACTCTATGTCTCTTCACCGTCATTTGTCAAAATGCAGCATTGCCATTCCCTTTATTGTCCCAAAACCTTCACTTCAAATGGGCTCAAAGCTCACAACAAAGTAGTGCACCGCAAATCCACGGAAAAATGTGGAGTATGCAGCTCATTCTTCCTTAGCAAGGCTGAGCTGCAGCTCCACCGCGCCATGTTTCGCGGAGACCGGAGTTGCCAAGGCGACGGTGAAGCTCCTGGTCCGATCGGTGAAGCTCCTGGCCCAGTCGCCGGTGGAGATGCAGCTTTGGATTAGTCGGCCTACAGTTTTAAAGAGGAAACCCCCTCTGCTCTCACTCTGCGCGCACTCTCTTGTCGCGACCCGTCCGAAAGGCGGACGCGGCTAATGGATTACCGATCGCGGGCCTTTTCCCTGCACTGGTGTGCCGATCGCGGGCTTTGGATCGACGCGGGCCCTCCCAGGCCCATACCAAATCGCGGCGGGAGTATTTTTTTTTGGGGATTCGGCGATAAGAGCCGATCGATTTCGACCTTAGTGTGGTCGTGGTGGCATATGCAACTTGTGCATGCATTTGGAGTCGCCACCGGTCTTTCTTGGAGGGTAGACCGGAAACCTTATTGACCGATTGGGAGAGATCGATCAATTCTGCGGAACCAGAGATTTTGGGTTCGGGGAATTGGTTACGCTGGTGTCATTACCAACGCCCTTTCGGTACCTAACGCGAGTGATTTTCCTAGCTAAGAATTCATGCATGCGCAATTTTGGATGGGGTAGGTTTGATTCAGGGTTTCATGCAGATTGGAAGACTATTCCTATCAATCACAATCAATTTAAATGAAAAGGCAATCAAATACGTAAATAAATCACATCAATACACATCAATTCAAATCGTCATTTTTGGGAGGTTTGGATACCGATTTACCCAAAATACTCCATAGCCAGTTGATTGTGGCCATTTCCTATTTTTGGGAAAAAAAAATTTATGAATTTTTTTTATGATTTTTCCATTTTTTTTTATTGAATTTCTGATTTTTTTTTATTTTCTGAAAAACCCCAATCGGACGGTCTAGAATGCGCCACGTGGCGTCTCGGTGACAATCGAATCATTTTAATTTTTGTAAAATTCGAAATTCATTTCTTTTAATACTAAAAATATTTTTTTATTATGAAAATCACCGGATCACGACACGTGGCTCATCTGCAGCCGTCCGATCTAGCTTTTTTTTATAGGACGCAACGCAATGAAAATTATAATAAAAATAAAGAAGATATTAAATCATTACACAACGTAAACATAAACAAAGGAGATGAGATCCGGTGAATTTTACGACGTCGGAGTCCGTCGGTGCTCGTGCAACAATGTGTGGGGGGTATAAACCACCAGCAGGAGACTCGGCCTTCCAATTCAGGGGTAGCACAATATAATTTACAGAAAATAAATGAATAAAATGCCTTGGACACCAATAGGAGGCTTAGCCTTCCGATTCTGGATCCGATAGGCGAAATATAGAAAATGTACACTGTATTGGATGCAGTGCAATGCAAATTAACTATATGATGCATGAAATGCTATGACATAAAGTAAATACACAGCAAATATTTAGACACCAACAAGAGGCTCGGCCTTCCGATTCTGGGTCTAATAGGTAAAATATAAAAAATGCCCACTTTTATTAAATGCATTACAATGCAAATTAACAGATTCGGCAAAGGCAAGGCAAAAACAGTGTAAATCGGTTCTGGTTTTTCTTGCCAATTTCAGACCAATTACTCACTCTCATTACCAATTCTTCATCAATCAAGCTTGTTGGAACCTCAATCTATGTAACCTAGGGTTCCACCGAAAATTTGGCAGCATTTCAACTCAATTTAGACCTCCAAATAGCTCAACTACACCAATCACACAATCTGTCCAATACACAACCAACCGAATCACCTTAGTCTAAGGATCATAACAAAAAAAGTTTCCAAAGTATTCAGCAACCTTAAAAATCAAGAACATAGCCTATCCTCTTAGGAAGCCATCACCGAAAATTTCACCTTAAAAGGAGTCCAAATGAGTGAGATATGACCACAATACCTCAGTTCGCTCGATTTTCGTCGACTTTTGTTCCAAAAATCACCATAATTTAACCAGACCTCGAAAATTCACGAAACCAATGGAAAATTGTTAAGGACATCTTAACTTAACCTGTGGTGGTCAGAGGAAGTCGGAAAGGTCGCCGCAATGGCTGATCGTAGAGGACGACAGCGGCGGCAGAAACTGGTCGGTACAGGGTCAGCAGCGACCTTTGCTCATTCAAACGGCTCTACTGGACGAATGGCTGGGCCAAATGAGCCTTATAATATGTCCCTGGAAAGATAAGATGATAAGCTTTCTATTGGAGGTGGTTTCACCTCGATCTGATATTGGACGACGGAGTTATGACCGAAACAGTGAGATGGTTCGGGCAGCAGCAGTTTGGTGGAAGAGGGAAAAGAGAGAAAAATGAAAGGGAGAGGAGAGAGTTGGTGGTCGACCGAAGGATTTACTCGATGAAATCACATGAAACATAAACGAAAATGATCAGCAAGGTATGTAGAGTAGATCGCAAATAATAGCACTCGAAATGATCTACTCTAGCCCAAGTTGCCATGTGAGGCCGAGTGAGAGCTTGATGGAGCGGCTCACCTGTTTTCGCGATCTCCGGCGGCGAAGCTGATACCGTTCGATTTCTTGAAGTTCAGGGAAGCTTCTTGTGGTGACTCGGCGGTCCGGCCTGCGTTTCTTCCCCCACTTTTTTTTTTATCGCCGAATATCCCCCCTTTCGTTTGTTTTATGGTGCCCCCATCCTTTCATTTTGTCTAATGGTGCCCCCCTCTTCTTTACGAAGGTGGAGAGCATGATAAGCCTCATCCTCCTCTCATTGTGCATTCTTTTTTATTTGTCTACCACTCACCCTTTTTTATTATTATTTCTTTGTTCTCTTCTTTTCCAGGCGTGGAACCTCTTTTCTTCAATGCTCTTTCATCATCTTCTTTTTCCTTTTTTTAATCTCATCTTGTCTGCCCACTTCTGTCTTCCTTTGGCTTTCCTTCTGTTCTCTTTACATTTTTTTTATTCCTTAGTGCTCTCTCCCCCCTTTTTTTAAGTTTTATTTTATTTTATTTTATTTATTTTTTGCCACTGAGTTGTCTTCGTGCCGATGAAGATTCGGATCCCCCCCAAGCCAACTCTAGCGTTCTCTCTTTTTATTTTTATTTTTTTGCTTTCGAACGATGGCCTTTCGGTGGACGAACCGTCCATTAGCATTTTAATTTTTTGAATTAGGCCACTTATGATAAGGAATGACAAACTCCGCATGGCTTGACCTTGGAGTTGGACTGTAGAATACATGAAAACGCTCTTGGTGGATACAACATTAGCAATAGTTGAAAGAATGACCGAGCGATTAAATTGGAGGGCAAATTGACCCAATTGCACTTCAAGACTTTAGAATCCAATGTCATAACTTATAAAAAGTGAGAATTGAAAACTAAAAGACTCGAAAAGGATTTTTTTAGGCTCGGTTCGGGTTTATGATTGTGAAGAAACATAGTGACCCGAGCCGAATTTTTAAGATTTTAAGTGACACACTTGAAGAGGAAATTAAAACAAAATTATTGAATATTTTTGTGTATTTTTCTGACCACTAATGGTATTTTTCTGATTTTTTGGGTATTTTTATAATTAAATAAATTCGAAAAATATTAAAAAATACCAAAGAATAGTTTTTGTTCAAAATTGGTTCCTAAGGCTAAGCCAAGGCTTCCAAAGTTGATTTTGTGATTTTTATGATTTTTTTGGCTATTTTTAATTAATTTTTTTAAAAATAAAAATCAAAGTAAAAAGAAATTAAAAATCAGGTGTCAACAGCTGCCCCTCTTTGAGAGTGAGCTCGTTAGAGGTTGCTTTCAAAGACAAAATGACACCTGGATCTTGACTGACTCGACTGGGGAAAAGAAATGCTATGACATTGAAACCTTAAACCTTTTGATGAATGTTCAAATTAATCCCTGGTTTGCTCTTGCAATTTGAATTTGGGCTGGAGTGAGAGAGGCTTACCTGAAGCTCACCTGTCGGATGCTGCCGGTTGCGATAACTTTCAAGAAAATACCTAGGACTCGTCACAAAAAATCCTAGGGAGATTAAGCTCTGACCTGTATGGGAGGTCATACCATTATGGGATTCCTAATTGGTAGGAACTTAAGGAAGGCGCATCCCCACGCTTTGGGATTTGCCAAAGATTTTAATCCGTATGGTGGATCGGACCTTCATGTTGATCCTTAAGGCGGTATCTACCTCGTGTTGACCCTTATGGCGGTTTCTACCATGAGTTGACCCTTCAGGTGGTTTCTACCTTGGTTTGACCCTTCAGGCGGTTTCTACCTTTAGTTTAGTTTGACCCTTATGGCGGTTTCTACCTGGATTTGACCCTTCAGGCGGCTTCTACCATTGGTTTGACCCTTCAGGCGATTTCTACCTTGAGTTTGACCCTTCAGGCGGTTTCTACCTTTGGTTGACCCTTTAGGCGGTTTCTACCATTGGTTGACCCTTTAAGCGGTTTCTACCTTGAGTTGATCCTTTAGGCGGTTTCTACCTTTGGTTGACCCTTTAGGCGGTTTCTACCTTGAGTTGATCTTTTAGGCGGTTTCTACCATATTTTGCTTTGAAAAGGGGTCTCATGACGAGGGTTCTCCACGTCCGATGAGACTGCCTGATTTTTGAAAAGGGGTCTCATGACGAGGGTTCTCCATGTCCAATGAGACTGCCTGATTTTTGAAAAGGGGTCTCATGACGAGGGTTCTCCACATCAGATGAGACTGCCTGATTTTTGAAAATGGGTCTCATGACGAGGGTTCTCCACATCCGATGAGACTGCCTGATTTTTTAAAATGGGTCTCATGACGAGGGTTCTCCACGTCCAATGAGACTGCATGGTTTTTTAAAAGGGGTCTCATGACGAGGGTTCTCCACGTCCAATGAGTCTGCCTGATTTTTGAAAATGAGTCTCATGACGAGGGTTCTCCACATCCGATGAGACTGCCTGATTTTTGAAAAGGGGTCCAAAGACGAGGGTTCTCCACATCTGATAGGACTGTTTGATATTTTTGAAAATGGGTCCTGGGACGAGGGTTCTCCACGCCCGCTGGGACTGCCTGATTTTTGAAAAGGGGTCCAAAGACGAGGGTTCTCCACGTCTGATAGGACTGTTTGATATTTTTGAAAATGGGTCCTGGGACGAGGGTTCTCCACGTCCGCTGGGACTGTTTGATATTTTGAAAATGGGTCATGGGACGAGGGTTCTCCACGTCTTCTTTTGAAAGATCCCGAAATTTGTCGGGAATTCAGTTTTGAAGCAGTGAAAGATTTTATTTTGACAAAGCTTCACTTGAGTCTGTTGAGGCGACATTCTGGGAGCTGGGTTCTCCAGGTATCCTGCAGAAAGTTCAAACCTGAAAGATTTTTCTTCACCAAGAAAATGTTAATAATCTTTGGGAAGACCACGGCTGTCCATTTGACAAAACCGTATGATTTAAGTTTTAATCATGAAATGTGCATTTTGATGCTGGAGGTTATCCAAAGCATTCTTACAACATGCAAATGTGATCACAAATCCCTTGCACGGAAAATCTGGATCAACAGTTTGAAAATTCCAAAAAGAGTTTGTTCAAAACATCAATTGGAATATTTCTTGACAATGAGGTCTTCTCACATGTTTTGCTATAGTGGTTTCTTATAGGGGATGCACTCAATTCCCTACTAACCTGTGCCTAGGTTTTAGGCTCATTCGCAGCGCATACATTTTGATCGGTCGGGAGGTCTTCCACGGGATCGTAATGTTGGGCTTGGTTATTGGTTTTCAAGGGGGACCCGCTTTGGAGTCGAGGCCATTGAAGGAAAGTTTTCACCATCTGCTCCGGGTTTACAAGTCAAGAACCCTGCAAAATGAGAAAGAAATAGTCTTGCTCGTACCTCTTCGAGCTAAGCTATATGTTAACCCAAGTGTCTTAGTCAGAGAAGACTGTTTCAGGGTTATGATGTTGGTAGGATTAGGGATCGAAAAAAGGCTTATTTTTGGCCCAGAATTTATGAGGGGTTTGACATTGGTGATCATTGCAAATTTACCACTTGCCCTTTCCTCTCTGCACCTTCAGTTTTTTGGGATGTGCAACCGATTTTGAGATGTGCACCAGCCCTTTAGAGAACGTCTCTCGTCGCATTTTAAGAGACTGATGACTCTGTCTGCGTCTCTGCTCCACGCTTGACACCATTTGGGGAGTAGTCTTTTTGATCTGACTCCTTTAGGGATTTCCTCTTTTTCCATTCGGCTTCATTGTGGATCAATCAAACAACTTACACGAGCATCGGCCTTGCTTTTACCAGGCACTTTGCTTTTTCTTAATGCCGTGGATTTTTCTCATTCATTTTCGAAATCCCACTTTTTCTCATCTTCATGGGATCATGTTAGACATATAATCTAAACATGCTTTAAATATCAGTCTGGGAATTCTCTTCGTAATCCCTGAGTCTTGAACTCTTCCATTTTTGAAGTGGTGCGGCATCCGTCTTGGAATGATCACCAATGGGTTCATGAAATGAATTTGCAGGCTCAACTTGGCTGTGCAAATGATACAGTGTGTGGGATAAAGAATGAATGCTTATCGTCATCCTATGGCACTTGGATTACCATATAAACAATACACAAAGATTAATGTTAGTCCGAGCAAGAAAATTTCTAACCATTTTCTCCTGACGCTGCTGGACTTACTTCCTTTTTGCCCCGGTGTGGGGTGGTTCTTGACAGGGTTAAGAATGAAAACCGCCGTTCAAATGGGTTATCAACGGTCACCTGTAGTGTTTGGGGGATATGAAACGAATGCCTCCGTCGTCCCAACCCATGTAATCGTTGCAAATGGTCCCTACCTCCGTAGACCCAGATTTTGTTATCTGCTCACTCCACTCATCTCTCAAGTGTGTGTCGGACATGTTTGGATTAGGCTTCGCCTCTCGTCTGAGAAAACACCCTTTTAAACGGTCTGAACAACTTTTATTGGAAAAATTCTTTTCATTTTCTCCAAAACCTACCCCTCATGGGAATCTTATGATGCACCATGCATGTTTTATTCATGTTCAGACAACCTCCTGTTTTAAAACATGAATGCCAATGAAATTTGAATTCTATGTCTTTTCTAGACATTAGATTCTGAAAGCTTTTCTTTTCTTCTCTATTTTTTTTATTCAACATCTTCAATGGATCGGGGAGAGGGATACTTACCTGTCCCCCGCGGCTGGAAATCCCTGAAAATGCGGAAGAAACATGTTATTGTACGTTCATGAATTTTTCAAAAAATTAGAATGATACATCTTACCCTTGGTCATGTGTTCCAATGGGTAATACATGGGATGTGAAAACCTGTTTCGCCTTGATGGCGAACCCTTGTCAAAGACGGGAATTATGTGTCGGTTTGCGTTCCAAAATTCAAGGCAAATTGGAACGATACAGCCTTGTTCTTGCTTTGTGTTTCCATTTGAACACAAACGCGCGGCTTGCAAAATTTGGCCTTCTATCTTGTGTCCTTGATCTCCCATCTGGTTGGGCGACGAATCCTTCTCAAGGATTTGCACTGGATCAATTCATGCTTTTGGACGTACTCTACGCCATTTTCCAAGGTACCATTTCTTCAAGGGAAAAAGAAAATTTTATCAAAATGCATGTCAAAGCATGTGACGTAGGAGCGATACTTTTTACCATCCACTAGGTCTTATAATCAAAGACCATCTCCTGGAATCCTGACTTCTAAGGCCAATGATTCTATTCGCCTCCCTGTTAGCGCGCTCTTTTCATTTGAGGCTTTCAGCGCCAACGACTTCCTTGGGGTTTGATTCTGATGCGGACGACTCTGCTATTGCGTCCATTGACTTTGCCAGAGGAGAAACGTCCGTCGTACAAATGATTCACTTGCCCCAGTTAGGCATGGTTTTGCTGTTTGTCATCTCTGGATTCGATGACCCTGATCTGATGTGCTTTCATGGGGGATCATGAGAGTTTGCCCCCGGTTTGGCTCCTCAAAGCAAATGCGGGGAACCTGCTCCCATTGATTTTTGCAGATTCTGATCATCCATATCGATTGTCAGAGTCCTTGATCAATTTTATCCGTCTCAAGACAGCTTGATATTCTTGGGATTCGTCATGTGGCGGTTTGGTGATTCTCTCGATCACAGTCGCCATTTGAGGTATTTGATGTTCCCTGTTTGTTATTTGAAAGCATTACATCCTGCGTCCTCTGCTCTTGATCATCATCTGAGAGGAAAAAGAAAGGAAGCATTATTCCCATATCAAGAAAATAATCATTTTGGAACGATACGTCCTTTTACACTTGATTTGCATTCCGTTTTGACGTTGCATATTGATATGAACAACATCTATCGAATTCCTCCATCCGTGCTTTAAGGTATTTGCAACGCCTACGGTTCATTTGCCCCAGCTGGGCGACGTCTGTTTTGTCATTTGAATGCATGAGCTTTTGGGTGCATTGTCTCTTTTATCACCTGAGATAAAAAAAATGGAGAAAAACTTATCCCCAGATCTGATTAAAAATCAATTAGGAACGATACGTCCTTTCACCAAACGAGTGGCTCTGCGGCCAAATGTATTTTGCACTGAAGGGACGAATTCCACTATGCTCCACGGGTTTGGGGAATTTGCCCCCATTTTCGATAGAAATGAGCCTTATCGAGATGTATACAATACAAATAGATCCCTAATACAATCAATCTAAGGGACGAGATATAGAGGATCTCAGCAAAATTAATCTTATACAAGAGAACTAAGAATGTCAAATCAATCAAAGGAATGTGGTCCGAACACTTGGAGATGCCCCAGTTCCAGTCTTCGAGATGTGACTCCAGGATCACCGATTTTTTTTTTTTTTAGGTATACCAACCATCTAAAGACATGCACATGAGACAAGTGAGGATAAAACTTCTAAAAATCAAAGGATTTGGCACATAAGGTCAAGGTTCCCACCTCGAGTTCTAGAAAGAGCCGATTCCATTGCACAGCTATCGTTGCATTGGGACTCGATCCATAGTTCGAAATGAGCGGAATTGAAAAGTGGATTACCCCGTGTTTTTCCTCACGGAGATTCCATTTTCAATCCCTTCTATTGTTTTCCTATAGGCGGCGCCCGGGGTTTTAGGCGCGGTTGTGTGTATTTTTGGTGTCGTGCTAAAGCGATAAACATGCATCTTATTTAACAATCACCGCTTCAATATAAAACATACACACAATCATTCATTCCTACGCCAACCTGCATAAGACAATGTTAATCACAGACTACCCCCCTTATCACTCCAATCTGCAAAAACATATAACACCTACCATGAACGGACTTACCTCACCTTCAAGAGCGCCTGCAGGGTTAGAAAAATCACTCAGCGTTTTAATTACGGCCTAAGTCCACTTGAGGTCTAGAATCATATGTTCTAGAGCAGTTCCCCAGTGGAGTCGCCAGCTGTCGCGACCCGTCCGAAAGGCGGACGCGGCTAATTGATTACCGATCGCGGGCATTTTCCCTGCACTGGTGTGCCGATCGCGGGCTTTGGATCGACGCGGGCCCTCCCAGGCCCATACCAAATCGCGGCGGGAGTATTTTTTTTTTGGGGATTCGGCGATAAGAGCCGATCGATTTCGACCTTAGTGTGGTCGTGGTGGCATATGCAACTTGTGCATGCATTTGGAGTCGCCACCGGTCTTTCTTGGAGGGTAGACCGGAAACCTTATTGACCGATTGGGAAAGATCGATCAATTCTGCGGAACCAGAGATTTTGGGTTCGGGGACTTGGTTACGCTTGTGTCATTACCAACGCCCTTTCGGTACCTAACGCGAGTGATTTTCCTAGCTAAGAATTCATGCATGCGCAATTTTGGGTGGGGTAGGTTTGATTCAGGGTTTCATGCAGATTGGAAGACTATTCCTATCAATCACAACCAATTTAAATGAAAGCGCAATCAAATACGTAAATAAATCACATTAATACACATCAATTCAAATCGTCATTTTTGGGAGGTTTGGATACCGATTTACCCAAAATACTCCATAGCCAGTTGATTGTGGCCATTTCCTATTTTTGGGGAAAAAAAAATTATGAATTTTTTTTATGATTTTTCCATTTTTTTTTATTGAATTTCTGATTTTTTTTATTTTCTGAAAAACCCCAATCGGACGGTCTAGAATGCGCCACGTGGCGTCTCGGTGACAATCGAATCATTTTAATTTTTGTAAAATTCCAAATTCATTTCTTTTAATACTAAAAATATTTTTTTATTATGAAAATCACCGGATCACGACACGTGGCTCATCTGCAGCCGTCCGATCTAGCTTTTTTTTATAGGACGCAACGCAATGAAAATTATAATAAAAATAAAGAAGATATTAAATCATTACACAACGTAAACATAAACAAAGGAGATGAGATTCGGTGAATTTTACGACGTCGGAGTCCGTCGGTGCTCGTGCAACAATGTGTGGGGGGTATAAACCACCAGCAGGAGGCTCGGCCTTCCAATTCTGGGGTAGCACAATATAATTTACAGAAAATAAATGAATAAAATGCCTTGGACACCAATAGGAGGCTTAACCTTCCGATTCTGGATCCGATAGGCGAAATATAGAAAATGTACACTGTATTGGATGCAGTGCAATGCAAATTAACTATACGATGCATGAAATGCTATGACATAAAGTAAATACACAGCAAATATTTAGACACCAACAAGAGGCTCGGCCTTCCGATTCTGGGTCTAATAGGTAAAATATAAAAAATGCCCAATTTTATTAAATGCATTACAATGCAAATTAATAGATTCGGCAAAGGCAAGGCAAAAACAGTGTAAATCGGTTCTGGTTTTTCTTGCCAATTTCAGACCAATTACTCACTCTCATTACCAATTCTTCATCAATCAAGCTTGTTGGAACCTCAATCTATGTAACCTAGGGTTCCACCGAAAATTTGGCAGCATTTCAACTCAATTTAGACCTCCAAATAGCTCAACTACACCAATCACACAATCTGTCCAATACACAACCAACCGAATCACCTTAGTCTAAGGATCATAACAAAAAAAGTTTCCAAAGTATTCAGCAACCTTAAAAATCAAGAACATAGCCTATCCTCTTAGGAAGCCATCACCGAAAATTTCACCTTAAAAGGAGTCCAAATGAGTGAGATATGACCACAATACCTCAGTTCGCTCGATTTTCGTCGACTTTTGTTCCAAAAATCACCATAATTTAACCAGACCTCGAACATTCACGAAACCAACGGGAAATTGTTAAGGACATCTTAACTTAACCTGTGGTGGTCAGAGGGAGTCGGAAAGGTCGCCGCAATGGCTGATCGTAGAGGACGGCGGCGGCGGCAGAAACTGGTCGGTACAGGGTCAGCAGCGACCTTTGCTCATTCAAACGGCTCTACTGGACGAATGGCTGGGCCAAATGAGCCTTATAATATGTCCCTGGAAAGATAAGATGATAAGCTTTCTATTGGAGGTGGTTTCACATCGATCTGATATTGGGCGACGGAGTTATGACCGGAACAGTGAGATGGTTCGGGCAGCAGCAGTTTGGTGGAAGAGGGAAAAGAGAGAAAAATGAAAGGGAGAGGAGAGAGTTGGTGGTCGACCGAAGGATTTACTCGATGAAATCACATGAAACATAAACGAAAATGATCAGCAAGGTATGTAGAGTAGATCGCAAATAATAGCACTCGAAATGATCTACTCTAGCCCAAGTTGCCATGTGAGGCCGAGTGAGAGCTTGATGGAGCGGCTCACCTGTTTTCGCGATCTCCGGCGGCGAAGCTGATACCGTTCGATTTCTTGAAGTTCAGGGAAGCTTCTTGTGGTGACTCGGCGGTCCGGCCTGCGTTTCTTCCCCCACTTTTTTTTTTATCGCCGAATATCCCCCCTTTCGTTTGTTTTGTGGTGCCCCCATCCTTTCATTTTGTCTAATGGTGCCCCCCTCTTCTTTACGAAGGTGGAGAGCATGATAAGCCTCATCCTCCTCTCATTGTGCATTCTTTTTTATTTGTCTACCACTCACCCTTTTTTATTATTATTTCTTTGTTCTCTTCTTTTCTAGGCGTGGAACCTCTTTTCTTCAATGCTCTTTCATCATCTTCTTTTTCCTTTTTTTAATCTCATCTTGTCTGCCCACTTCTGTCTTTCTTTGGCTTTCCTTCTGTTCTCTTTACATTTTTTTATTCCTTAGTGCTCTCTCCCCCCTTTTTTTAAGTTTTATTTTATTTTTTTTTATTTATTTTTTGCCACTGAGTTGTCTTCGTGCCGATGAAGATTCGGATCCCCCCAAGCCAACTCTAGCGTTCTCTCTTTTTATTTTTATTTTTTTGCTTTCGAACGATGGCCTTTCGGTGGACGAACCGTCCATTAGCATTTTAATTTTTTGAATTAGGCCACTTATGATAAGGAATGACAAACTCCGCATGGCTTGACCTTGGAGTTGGACTGTAGAATACATGAAAACGCTCTTGGTGGATACAACATTAGCAATAGTTGAAAGAATGACCGAGCGATTAAATTGGAGGGCAAATTGACCCAATTGCACTTCAAGACTTTAGAATCCAATGTCATAACTTATAAAAAGTGAGAATTGAAAACTAAAAGACTCGAAAAGGATTTTTTTAGGCTCGGTTTGGGTTTATGATTGTGAAGAAACATAGTGACCCGAGCCGAATTTTTAAGATTTTAAGTGACACACTTGAAGAGGAAATTAAAACAAAATTATTGAATATTTTTGTGTATTTTTCTGACCACTAATGGTATTTTTCTGATTTTTTGGGTATTTTTATAATTAAATAAATTCGAAAAATATTAAAAAATACCAAAGAATAGTTTTTGTTCAAAATTGGTTCCTAAGGCTAAGTCAAGGCTTCCAAAGTTGATTTTGTGATTTTTATGATTTTTTTGGCTATTTTTAATTAATTTTTTTAAAAATAAAAATCAAAGTAAAAAGAAATTAAAAATCAGGTGTCAACATCTATATATATATATATATATCTCTTTCTCTCTCCTCTATGAAAATGTGTAAAGTGATTGACGCTCACAATTTCCTTTCATTTTTTTTTTGTTATAAATACACGCAACACTTTAAGTCTCCCTCCTCACCCAAGCTTGCCATTTCAAGCAAACTCTGTTTCTTCACTATCATTTGTCAGATTGCAGCATTCCATTCCCCTTGTTGTCCCAAAACCTTCAATTCAAACGGGCTCAAAGCTCACAATAAAGTAGTGCACCGCAAATGCACGAAAAAATGTGGAGTGTGGGTGCATCGAAAAAGTGACTTTACTCTTTTTCAAGCACACTATGTCTCTTCACCGTCATTTGTCAAAATGCAGCATTGCCATTCCCCTCATTGCTCCAAAACCTTCACTTCAAACGAACTCAAAGCTCACAACAAAGTAGTGCACCACAAATGCATAAAAATTGTTATCTATGCAACTCATTCTTCCTTAGCAAGGCTGAGCTACAGCTCAACCGCGCCGTGTTTCGTGGAGACCGAAGCTGTTACCTCTTTAAAGCTGCACGGCCGACTACTCCAAAGCTGCATCTCCGCCGGCGATCGGACCAGGAGCTTCGGTCTCCACGAAAGAGGAAATCCCCTCTACTCTCACTATGCGCGCGCTCTATATATATCTCTTTCTCTCTCATCTGTGAAAATGTGAAAAGTGATTAACACTCACGATTTCCTTTCTTCTTTTGTTTTAATTAAAGTACACGCCACACTTTAAGTCTCCCTCCTCACCTCAGCTCGTCATTTCAAGCACACTCGATCTCTTCATCGTCATTTGTCAGAATGCAGCATTGTCATTCCTCTCATTGCCCCAAAACCTTCACTTCAAACGGGCTGAAAGGTCACAAAAAAGTAGTGCACCGCAAATGCACGAAAAAATGTGGAGTAATCGCAAAAAGTGATTATACGCTTTTTCAAGCACACTATGTCTCTTCACCGTCATTTGTTAAAATGCAGTATTGTCATTCCCCTCATTGCCCCAAAACCTTCACTTCAAACGGGCTCAAAGCACACAACAAAGTAGTGCAACGTAAATGCACGAAAAAATGTGTAGTATGCGGCTCAATATTCCTTAGCAAGGCCGAAACTCCACCGCCCCGTGTTTCGCGGAAACCAGAGCTGTCAAGGCGACGGTGAAGCTCCTGGTCCGATCGGCGAAGCTCCTGGTCCGGTCGCCGGCAGAGATACAACTTTGGAGTAGTCGGCCGTGCAGCATTAAAGAGGAAACCCCTCTGCTCTCATTATGTGTGCGCTATATATATATATATATATATCTCTCTCTTTCTCTCTCCTCTGTGAAAATGTGAAAAGTGATTGACGCTCATGATTTCCTTTCTTTTTCTTTTTTAATTATAAATACACGCCACACTTTAAGTCTCCCTCCTCACCTCAACTCGTCATTTCAAGCACACGCTGTTTCTTCACCGTCATTTGTCAGAATGCAGCATTGTCATTCCCATTATTGCCCCCAAAAGCTTCACTACAAACGGGCTCAAAGTTCACAACAAAGTAGTGCACGGCAAATGCCCGAAACAATGGGGAGTACGGGTGCATCGCGATAAGTGATTTTACGCTTTTTCAAGCACCCTATGTCTCTTCACCGTCATTTGTCAAAATGCAGCATTGCCATTCCCCTATTTCCCCAAAATCTTCACTTTAAACGGGCTCAAAGCTCAAAACAAAGTAGTGCACCGCAAATGCACGGAAAAATGTGGAGTATGCGGCTCATTCTTCCTTAGCAAGGCTGAGCTGCAGCTCCACCACGCCGTGTTTCGTGGAGACCGGAGCTGCCAAGGCGACGGTGAAGCTCTTGGTCCGATCGGTGAAGCTCCTGGTCCGGTTGTCGATGGAGATGCTGCTTTGGAGTAGTCGGCCGTGCAGCTTTAAAGAGAAAACCCCCTCTGCTCTCACTATGCGCGCACTATATATATCTCTCTCTTTCTCTCTCCTCTCTGAAAAGTGATTGACGCTCACGATTTCCTTTCTTCTTTTTTAATTATAAATACATGCCACACTTTAAGTCTCCCTCCTCACCTCATCTCGCCATTTCAAGCACACTCTGTCTCCTCACCGTCATTTGTCAGAATGCAGCATTGCCATTCCCCTCATTGCCCCAAAACCTTCACTTCAAAAGGGCTCAAAGCTCACAACAAAGTAGTGCATCGCAAATGCACGAAAAAATGTGGAGTATGGGTGCTTCGCAAAAAGTGATTTTACGCTTCTTCAAGCACTCTATGTCTCTTCACCGTTATTTGTCTAAATGCACCATTGCCATTCCCCTCATTGTCCAAAAATCTTCACTTCAAACGGGCTCAAAGCGCACAACAAAGTTGTGCACCGCAAATGCACGAAAAAATATGGAGTTTGCGGCTCATTCTTCTTTAGCAAGGCTGAGCTGCAAATCCACAGTGCTGTGTTTCGCAGAGACCGAAGCTGCCAAGGCGACGGTGATTCTCCTGGTCTGATCGGTGAAGCTCCTGGTCCGGTCGCCGACGGACATGCAGCTTTGGAGTAGTCGGCCGTGCAGCTTTAAAGAGGAAACCCCCACTGCTCTCACTATGCGCGAGCTATATATATATATATATATATATATATCTCTCTCTTTCTCTCTCCCCTGTTAAAATGTGAAAAGTGATTGACGCTCACGATTTCCTTTCTTCTTTTGTTTTAGTTATAAATAAACGCCACACTTTAAGTCTCCCTCCTCACCTCAGCTCGCCATTTCAAGCACACTCTGTCTCTTCTCCGTTATTTGTCAAAATGCAGCATTGCCAATCCCCTCATTGCCCCAAAACCATCACTTCAAACGGGCTGAAAGGTCACAATAAAGTAGTGCACCGCAAATGCATGGAAAAATGTGGAGTATGGGTGCATCGCAAAAAGTGACTTTACGCTTTTTCTAGCACACTATGTCTCATCACCTTTATTTGTCAAAATGCAGCATTGACATTCCCCTAATTGCCCCAAAATCTTCACTTCAAACGGGCTCAAAGCTCACAACAAAGTAGTGCACCGCAAATGCACGGAAAAATGTTGAGTATGCTGCTCATTCTTCCTTAGCAAGGCTGAGCTGCAGCTCCGCCGCGCCGTGTTTCGCGTACACCAGAGTTACCAAGGTGACGGTGAAGGTCCTGGTCCGATCGGTGAAGCTCCTGGTCTGGTAGCCGGTGAAGATGCAGCTTTGGAGTAGTCGGCCGTGCAGCTTTAAAGAGGAAACCCACTCTGCTCTCACTATACGCGCGCTATATATATATATATATCTTTCTCTCGCCTCTGTGAAAAGTGCTTGACGCTCACGATTTTCTTTCTATTTTTTTTAATTATAAATACACGCCACACTTTAAGTCTCATTCCTCACCTCAGCTTGACATTTCAAGCACACTCTGTCTCTTCACCGTCATTTGTCAAAATGCAGCATTGCCATGCCCCTCATTGCCCCAAAAACCTTCACTTCAAATGGGCTCAAAGCTCACAACAAAGTAGTGTACCGTAAATGCACGAAAAAATGTGGCGTATGGTTGCTTCGCAAAAAGTGACTTTACACTTTTTCAAGAGCACTATGTCTCTTCACCGTCATTTGTCAAAATACAGCTTTGTCATTCCCCTCATTGCCCCAAAACCTTAACTTAAAACGGGCTCAAATCTCACAATAAAGTAGTGCACCGCAAATGCCCGAAAAAATATGGAGTATGCGGCTCATTCTTCCTTAGCAAGGCTGCAGCTCCACCGAACTGTTTTACGCGGAGACCGGAGCTGTCAAGGCGACGGTGAAGCACCTGGTCCGATCGGTGAAGCTCCTGGTCCGGTCGCCGATGGAGATGCAGCTTTGGAGTAGTCGGCTGTGCAGCTTGAAAGAGGAAACCCTTCTGCTCTCACAATGCGCGTCTTATCCCGATATATATATATATCTCTTTCTCTCTCCTCTGTGAAAAGTGATAGACGCTCACGACTTCCTTTCGTCTTCTTTTTAATTGTAAATACACGCCACACTTTAAATCTCCCTCCTCAGCTCAGCTCGCCATTTCAAGCACACTCTGTCTCTTCACCCTCATTTGTCAGAATGCAACATTGCCATTCCCCTCATTGCCCCAAAACCTTCACTTCAAACGGGCTCAAAGTTCACAACAAAGTAGTGCACGGCAAATGCAAGGAAAAATGTGGAGTGTGGATGCATCGCAAAAAGTGACTTTAAGCTTATTCAAGCACACTATGTCTCTTCACCGTCATTTGTCAAAATGCAGCATTGTCAATTCCCTCATTGCCCCAAAATCTTCACTTTAAACGAGCTCATAGCTCACAACAAAGTAGTGCACCGTAAATGCACGGGAAAATGTGGAGTATGCGGCTCATTCTTCCTTAACAAGGCTAAGCTGCTGCGCCACTGCGCCGTGTTTCACGGAGATCGGAGCTGCCAAGGCGTCGGTGAAGCTCTTGGTTCGATAGGTGAAGATCCTGGTCCGATCGTCGGTGGAGATGCAGCTTTAGAGTAGTCCGCCGTGCAGCTTTAAAGAGAAAACCCCATCTTCTCTCACTATGCGCGCGCGCTCTATATATATATATATATATATAACTCTCTTTCTCTCTCCTCTATGAAAATGTGAAAAGTGATTGACGCTCGCGATTTCCTTTCTTCTTCTTCTTTAATTATAAATACATGCCACACTTTAAGTCACCCTCCTCACCTCAGCTCGCAATTTTAAGCACACTCTGTCTCTTCACCGTCATTTGTCAAAATGCAGCATTGCCATTCCCCTCATTGCCCCAAAACCTTCACTTCAAACGGGCTCAAAACTCGCAATAAAGTAGTGCACCGCAAATGCACAGAAAAATACGGAGTATGGTTGCATCGTAAAAAGTGACTTTACGCTTTTTAAAGCACTCAATGTCTCTTCACCATCATTTGTCAAAATGCAGCATTGTCATTCCCCTCATTGCCCCAAAATCTTCACTTCAAACGGGCTCAAAGCGTACAACAAAGTAGTGCACCGGAAATGCACGAAAAAATGTGGAGTATGCGGCTCATTCTTCCTTAGCAGGGCTGAGCAGCAGCTCCACCGCGTCGTGTTTCGTGGAGACCGGAGCTGCCAAGGTGACGATGAAGGTCTTGGTCCGGTCGTCGGTGGAGATGTAGCTTTGGAGTAGTCGGCCGTGCAGCTTTAAAGAGAAAATCCCCTCTGCTCTCACTATGTGCGCACTCACTATCTATATATATATATCTCTCTTTCTCTCTCCTCTGTGAAAATGTGAAAAGTGATTGACGCTCACGATTTCCTTTCTTCTTCTTTTTTAATTATAAATACACGCCACACTTTAAGTCCCCCACCTCACCTCAGCTCGCCATTTCAAGTACACTCTGTCTCTTCACCCTCATTTGTCAGAATGCGGCATTGCCATTCCACTCATTGCCCCAAAATATTCACTTCAAATGGGATCAAAGCGCACAACAAAGTAGTGCACCGTAAATGCACGAAAAAATGTGGAGTATGCGGCTCATTCTTCCTTAGCAAGGCTGAGCTGCAGCTCCACCGCGCCGTGTTTCGTGGAGACCGAAGCTGCCAAGGCGACGGTGAATCTCTTGGTCCGATCGGTGAAGCTCCTGGTCCGGTTGCCGGCGGAGATGCAGCTTTGGAGTAGTCGGCCGTGCAGCTTTAAAGAGGAAACCCCATCTGCTCTCATTATGTGCACGCTATATATATATATATATATATATATATATCTCTTTCTCTCTCCCCTGTGAAAGTGTGAAATGTGATTGACGCTCACGATTTCCTTTCTTCTATTGTTTTAATTATCAATATGCGCCACACTTCAAGTGTCCCTCCTCACCGCAGCTCGCCATTTCAAGCACACTATGTCGCTTCACCGTCATTTGTCAGAATGCAGCATTGCCATTCCCCTCATTGCCCCAAAACCATCACTTCAAACAGGCTCAAAGCTCACAAGAAAGTAGTGCACCGCAAATGCACGGAAAAATATGGAGTATGGGTGCATCGTAAAAAGTGACTTTACATTTTTTGATGCACACTATGTCTCTTCATCTGCATTTGTCAAAATGAAGCATTGTCATTCCCCTCATTACCCCAAAATCTTCACTTCAAATGGGCTCAAAGCACACAACAAAGTAGTATACCGCAAATGTACGGAAAAATATTGAGTATGCGGCTCATTCTTCCTTAGCAAGGCTAGCTGCAACTCCACCGCGTCGTGTTTCGCATAGACCGGAGTTACCAAGGTGACGGTGAAGGTCCTGGTCCGATCGGTGAAGCTCCTGGTCCGGTCGCCGGTGGAGATGCAGCTTTGGAGTAGTCGGCCATGCAGCTTTAAAGAGGAAACCCCCTCTGCTCTCACTATGCACGCGCTCTCTCTCTATATATATATATCTCTCTCCTCTGTGAAAATGTGAAAAGTGATTGACGCTCACGTTTTCCTTTCTACTTGTTTTTAATTATAAATACGCGCCACACTTAAAGTCTCCCTCCTCACCTCAACTCGACATTTCAAGCACACTCTGTCTTTTCACCGTCATTTGTCAGAATGCAGCATTGCCGTTCCCCTCATTGCCCCAAAAATCTTCACTTAAAACGGGCTCAAAACTTACAACAAAGTAGTGCACCGCAAATGCACGAAAAAATGTGGAGTATGTGTGCATCACAAAAAGAGACTTTACGCTTTTTCAAGCACTCTATGTCTGTTCACCATCATTTGTCATTCCCCTCATTGCCCAAAATCGTCACTTCAAACGGGCTCAAAGCTCACAACAAAGTAGTGCACCACAAATGCCCGGAAAAATGTGGAGTATCCAGCTCATTCTTCCTTAGCAAGGCTGCAGCTCCACCACATCGTGTTTCGCAGAGAACGGAGCTGTCAAGGCAACGGTGAAGCTCCTGTTCCAATTGGTGAAGCTCCTGGATCGGTTGACAGTGGAGATGCAGCTTTGGAGTAGTCGGCCGTGCAGCTTTAAAGAGGAAACCCCATATGCTCTCACTATGCGTGCGCTCTCACTATATATATATATATATCTCCTCTGTGAAAATATGAAAAGTGATTGACGCTCACGATTTCCTTTCTTCTTCTTTTTTAATTATAAATAAACGCCACACTTTAAGTCTCATTCCTCACCTCAGCTCGCCATTTCAAGCACACTCTGTCTCTTCACCATCATTTGTCAGAATGCAGCATTGCCATTCCCCTCATTGCCCCAAAACCTTCACTTCAAACGGGCTCAAAGTTCACAACAAAGTAGTGCACGACATATGCATGGAAAAATGTGGAGTATGCGTGCATCGTAAAAAGTGACTTTACGCTTTTTCAAGCACACTATGTCTCTTCACCGTCATTTGTCAAAATGCTGCATTGCCAATCCTCTCATTGCCCCAAAATCTTCACTTTAAACGGGCTCAAAGCTCACCACAAAGTATTGCCTCGCAAATGCACGGAAAAATGTGGAGTATGCGGCTCATTCTTCCTTAGCAAGGCTTAGCTGCAGCTCCACCGCGCCGTGTTTCACAGAGACCAGAGCTGCCAAGGCGACGGTGAAGCTCTTGGTCCGATCGGTGAAGCTCCTGGTCCGGTCGTCGGTGGAGATGCAGCTTTGGAGTAGTCGGCCGTGCAACTTTAAAGAGAAAACTCCCTCCGCTCTCACTATGTGCGCGTGTTAGTATATATATATATATATCTCTCTCTCTCTCTCTCTCCTCTGTGAAAAGTGATTGACGCTCACGATTTCCTTTCTTCTTCTTTTTTAATTATAAATACATGCCACACTTTAAGTCTCCCTGCTCACCTCAGCTCGCCCTTTCAAGCACACTCTGTCTCTTCACTGTCATTTGTTAGAATGTAGCATTTTCATTCCCTTCATTTGCGGTGCACTACTTTATTGTGAACTTTGAGCCCATTTGAAGTGAAGGTCAGAGACCAGAGCTGCCAAGGCGACGGTGAAGCTCTTGGTCCGATCGGTGAAGCTCCTGGTCCGGTCGTCGGTGGAGATGCAGCTTTGGAGTAGTCGGCCGTGCAACTTTAAAGAGAAAACTCCATCCGCTCTCAATATGAGCGCGCGCTCCTATATATATATATATATATATATATATATATATATATCTCTCTCTCTCTCTCTCTCTCTCCTCTGTGAAAATGTGAAAAGTGATTGACGCTCACGATTTCTTTTCTTCTTCTTTTTTAATTATAAATACATGCCACACTTTAAGTCTCCCTGCTCACCTCAGCTCGCCCTTTCAAGCACACTCTGTCTCTTCACCGTCATTTGTTAGAATGTAGCATTTTCATTCCCCTCATTGCCCCAAAACCTTCACTTCAAACGGGCTCAAAGCTCGCAATAAAGTAGTGCACCGCAAATGCACGAAAAAATGTGGAGTATGGGTGCATCGCAAAAAGTGACTTTACGCTTTTTCAAGCACTCTATGTCTCTTCACCGTCATTTGTCAAAAATGCAGTATTGTCATTCCCCTCATTGCCTCAAAATCTTCACTTCAAACGGGCTCAAAGCGCACAACAAAGTAGTGCATCGGAAATGCACGAAAAAAAGTGGAGTATGCGGCTCATTCTTCCTTAGCAGGGCTGAGGAGCAGCTCCACCGCGCTGTGTTTCGCGGAGGCCGGAGTTGCCAAGGCAGCGGTGAAGCTCCTGGTCCGATCGGTGAAGCTCATGGTCCGGTCGCCGGTAGAGATGCAGCTTTGGAGTAGTCTGCCGAGCAGCTTTAAAGAGGAAACCCCCTCTGCTCTCACTATGCGTGTGCTATCTCTATATATAAATATATATATCTATATATCTCTTTCTCTCTCCTCTGTGAAAATGTGAAATGTGATTAACGCTCACGATTTCATTTCTTCTTCTTTTTTAATTATAAATACACGACACACTTTAAGTCTCCCTCCTCACCTCAGCTCGCCATTTCAAGCACACTCTGTCTCTTCACCGTCATTTGTCAAAATGCAGCTTTGTCATTCCCCTCATTGTCCCAAAACCTTCACTTCAAACGGGCTGAAAGGTCACAATAAAGTAGTGCATCGCAAATGCACGGAAAAATATGGAGTATGGGTGCATCGCAAAAAGTGACTTTACACTTTTTCAAGCACAATATGTCTCTTCACCGTCATTTGTCAAAATGCAGCATTGTCATTCCCGTCATTGCCCCAAAATCTTCACATCAAACGGGCTGAAAGCTCACAACAAAGTATTGCACCGCAAATGCACAGAAAAATGTTGAGTATGCGGCTCATTCTTCCTTAGCAAGGCTGAGCTGCAGCTCCACCGCGCCGTGTTTCGCGTAGACCGGAGTTGCCAAGGCGACGGTGAAGCTCCTGGTCCGGTCGCCTGTGGAGATGCAGCTTTGGAGTAGTCGGCCGTGCAGCTTTAAAGAGGAAACCCCCTCTGCTCTCACTATGCGCGCGCTCTATATATATATATATATATATCTCTTTCTCTCTCCTCTGTGAAAATGTGAAAAATGATTGATGCTCACGATTTCCTTTTTACTTTTTTTTAAATTATAAATACACGCCACACTTTAAGTCTCCCTTCTTACCTCAGCTCGCCATTTCAAGCACACTTTGTCTCTTCACCGTCATTTGTCAGAATGCAGCATTGTCATTCCCCTCATTGCCCCAAAAACATTCTCTTCAAACGGGCTCAAAGCTCACAGCAAAGTAGTGCACCGCAAATGCACGGAAAAATGTGGAGTGTGGGTGCATCCCAAACAGAGACTTTACACTTTTTTAAGCACACTATGTCTCTTCACCGTCATTTCTCAAAATGCAGCATTGTCATTCCCCTCATTGCCCCAAAATCTTCACTTTAAACGGGCTCAAAGCTCACAACAAAGTAGTGCACCGTAAATGCACGGAAAAATGTGGAGTATGCGGCTTATTCTTCCTTAGCAAGGCTGCAGCTCCATCGCACCGTGTTTTGCGGAGACCGGAGCTGCCAAGGCGACGGTGAAGCTCCTGGTCCGATCGGTTAAGCTCCTAGTCCGGTCACTGGCAGAGATATAGCTTTGGAGTAGTCGGCCGTGCAGCTTTAAAGAGGAAACCCCATCTGCTCTCACTATGCGCTATATATATATATATATATATATATATATATATATATATATATATATATATATATCTTTCTCTCTCCTCTGTGAAAATGTGAAAAGTGATTGACGCTCACGATTTCCTTTCTTCTTCTTTTTTAATTATAAATACACGCCATACTTTAAGTCTCCCTCCTCACTTCAGCTGGACATTTCAAGCACACTCTGTCTCTTCACCGTCATTTGTCACAACGCAGCATTGCCATTCCCGTCATTGCCCTAAAATCTTCACTTCAAACGGGCTCAAAGCTCACAACAAAGTAGCGCACCGCAAATGCACGAAAAAATGTGGAGTGTGGGTGCATCGCAAAAAGTGACTTTACACTTTTTCAAGCACACTATGTCGCTTCACCGTCATTTGTCAAAATGCAGCATTGTCATTCCTCTTATTGCCCCAAAACCTTCACTTCAAACGGGCTCAAAACTCACAACAAACTAGTGCACCGCAAATGTACGGCAAAATTGTGGAGTATGCGGCTCATTCTTCCTTAGCAAGGCTGAGCTGCAGCTCCACCGCGCCGTGTTTGGCGGAGACCGGAGCTGCCAAGGCGACGGTGAAGTTCCTGGTCCGATCAGTGAAGCTTCTGGTCCGGTCGCCGGCGTAGATGCAGCTTCGGAGTAGTCTACCGTGCAACTTTAAAGAGTAAACCCCCTCTGCTCTCACTATGCGCGCGCTATGTATATATATATATATATATATATATATATATATATATATATATATATCTCTCTCTCTCTCTCTCTTTCTCTCTCCTCTGTGAAAATGTGAAAAGTGATTGACGCTCACGATTTCCTTTCTTCTTCTTTTTTAATTATAAATACATGCCACACTTTAAGTCTCCCTCCTCACCTCAGCTCGCCATTTCAAGCATACTCTGTCTCTTCACCGTCATTTTTCAGAATGCAGCATTGTCATTCCCCTCATTGCCCCAAAACCTTCACTTCAGACGGACTCAAAGCTCACAACAAAGTAGTGCACCGCAAATGCACGGAAAAATGTGGAGTATGCGGCTCATTCTTCCTTAGCAAGGCTGAGCTGCAGCTCCACCCCGCCGTGTTAAGCGGAGACTGGAGCTGCCAAGGCTATAGTGAAGCCCCTAGTCCGATCGGTGAAATTCCTGGTCCGGACGCCAGTGGGGATGCAACTTTGGAGTAGCCGCGCACCTATGTGCCGCTCCAGCTGCCGCCGTCTCCTCCACGTCTGGTTTTATGTCTCGTCGTTCGTTTTAGTGTCGTTGTTTCATCTGTTTTAGTGTCGTCACATCTGTATGTGTCGTAAATCTATGTCTCGTTCTTTTTAGTGTTGATCCACGTCTGGTTTTGTGTCTCGTCGTCCGGTTTAGTAACCTTGTTTCGTCCGTTTTAGTGTCGTCGCATATGTGTGTGTCGTAGATCTACGTCTCGTTCTTTTTAGTGTTGAGCCTTGTAGTTCATTGCTCGAGCTCCGGAATAACATGAGTTTGGTTCATTGAGATGAAATTGTGAAGTGTGCTCAAATCAGCAACCCACCAGTGCCGCCACGGCTGCCGCCGTCTCCTCCACGTCTGGTTTTGTGTCGTGTCGTCCATTTTAGTTTTGTCGCATCTATGTGTGTCGTAGATCTACATCTCGTTCTTTTTAGTGTTGAGCCTCGTAGCTCATTACTCGAGCTCTAGAATAACTTGAGTTTGGTTCATTGAGATGAAATTGTGAAGTGTGCTCAAATCAGCAATGCACCAGTGCAGGACACGCCGTGCTTCCTTCCTTTCTCCTTCGATGCTATCTATGTACATGGACAAAAAAGGAATAGCTCGAATTGAATATTTTCTTCTTATCCACCGGATAAACTGATTAAGAAAAAAATAAAACCACCAATCCAATCACATTTCTTGACCCGATGACACACATGAGACAAGTCACAAGGGAAGTGTATGCTTTACTTTCAAATGAAAATGCGGCGTCGGCCAAAAATCAAACGTCCTAAACCTACAGTATCAACATCTTCGCCTCGACCAGTACCTCCACCGCCACCTGCCCCGCTCCGTGGTCCACGTCTCCTTCGGCAGCATGCAGACCTCCAACCCTCCCAGTTCTCCGAGCTCGCCCCACGGCCTTGCCTTGGCCGGCTGCCCCTTCATCTGGATCGTCCGATCATCCAAGCAACACAAGCTTCCTAGACCAACACAAGATTATGGCATTACAAGCTAATACTACACAGCCATGACCAACTGAACTTTGAGCTAATATTAACAACAAATAAATAAGAAAAGTGAGTGAACATGGGTCTTCATGTGCATAGTTTGTCATAGAAGTGAATTGTAAAACTAGTCAAGTGCGATTTGCAACACACATTCCAATAAAATGCAAGTACCTGAACTTGCTGAACAATCTCTTCTCATCCGAATCAGCCAAAACATGTATCTGTGTATCCTTCAATATGTTCGAAAAAACCACAAAAAAATGGCATCAATTATCATCATCACTCATCCCCATCCACAATCTTCTCAAGCTAACATCCAATTTCACCTTCAACACAGAAATTATAGAAACTCACAGAGGTGATATTCCCCGAATCTAGGACTGGCGAGCTGCCGCCGCAAATGCTAAACATTTTTCGATGTTGGGCGGAGAAAGCAAACCGCCTTGAGATGCGACATCGATTCTCTAGACTTGGAAATGTAGTCCACCATCTCCACCAAGAACGCCTCCTTCTTAAGAAGCTCGGACTGTGAATACACAACACTAACGATGCTGACCTGCGAATCACAAAAATCACCGCAAACTCCGTCAACACCGCATCCCTTACCAATTGCTCGTCGATCTGTGCAAAGGCCGCCCTAATCGGACTCGGACGAGGAAATGAGGGGCAAAGAACGATCGCGCGAGACTCACCGAGCAGAGGGGAGAGAGAACTGAGTGCCGAGAGAGAGCGAGCTGGCAGGTCACAAGATCCGCTCTCGCACTTGCTCTGCGTGTGCGCGCTCTCCCTCCCTCTCTCTCTCTCTCTCTCTCTCTCTCTCTCTCTCTCTCTCTCTCTCTCTCTCTCTCTCTCTCTCTCTATGGGTGCATCGTGAAAAGTGACTTTACGCTTTTTCATCCTGTTGACACAGTAATCTCGCACGGCCGAGACCAGCACCATTTTTGACCGAAAATCAAATCACCAACGAAACCGAATTAAAGGAAAAATGTATATAAAAGAGGCGAACCGGTTTATAAAATTTCACTGCATGAAAATTATTGGATTGCTTCTCTTTTTCAAAATCTATCGACTTATTTGGTCGAAATTAAATTAATTTCTTTTATAAATCGAAAAGCATACAACATCTAAAAATTGCTAAGTCCAAAGTTTGTTACACGATTCATGTCCGATTGTTTGCAATTTTGTCGGCTTTATGATACCATGATCTGACAAAAATTACGTTTTTTTTAAGGGCCCGACAAATAAATTTGAGTTGATTCTACAAGTACATGACATTCGAATTAAACAAATCATCGCCCTTTATTTGATGTTGTCTGGGCCAGATTCGCGAAAATTAGTGTCCCATTTTCAAGGAGCGTGATTTATTTTCATGTTCCTGGTGCTTCGACGATTTCTTTTTCTTTTTCTTTTCAGAAGAGGAAATTATCATCCCCAGTGTAAGCTTGTTGATTTCACTCCATTGAAAAACGTTTTTTTCCCCTGTCGATTGGTTATTTTTTCATCGTCCAAATACTAGAAATTCAGAAAGCAATTTCTCAAGAACACTTTTCCTTCAAATAATCGGAGTTAGAATTTTTATTATTATTATTATCATTTGTCATCGGCCTAGATGTTTAGTAAGCAAGAGCTCGTGTGATGATGCGAATAGTTCGGTCTTATAAGTAGATACAAGTACTAGCTCTCCACATCATGCATGTAACATCGAGAACTAGATGGTTTCAAAGCTATCTTGTGGCGTAGCATTGGATTTGACCCACACTTTTGGCCGATCAAGCTTTAAGCTTGCCGAGGCAGCTGTGGCGACTCACTACAAGATTTCTCGCAAGCAAAATTCCCGTGCCACACGAGAAAAAAGACAGAGAGCATGGTAGATGCAAGGGCTGCGAGGGCCGCCATGGATGCAAGAATTTCGTTTTGAGGTCTTCTCTCAAGGCTTTGACGGTGGAGCAAAGGCGCAATCGGGAGAAATGTTGGAAGTGAAGAACAGAATAATGGTGAGTTGCAAAAACCACTCAACATCACAGATGTAAGGGGAAAAAAGAGAAGAAACCAAGGATTTGAATTATGAACAATGTCAATTGAAACAATTGTATCCCCCGACCAAAACAAACATATGAAGTCGCAGCTGACACACCGGAGATAGCAGTTGATGAGAAATGCCCGCCAGAGATAGAGGTGGAGTGCTAGTCTCATCGCTAGCCTGAAGATTGCCGCAATACCAATTATTTGTATATGAGATTTGCGAACTACTATTCGATTCCGATATTTTGAGAACTTACAAAGCAGCAGGGTCTCCTAAATGAACGAAAAACAGTCTCTTCAAGTGAACAAGAACTTAAAGTTTGTCTTGGCATTTGATGAGCCCTCGATCTAAATAAAATTTATGTGCTGCAGGTCAACTTGTTTAATGGGGAATTTAGTATTCTTTTTCATACATTGTTGCAACGCGATGTTGGTATCCGTTCTTAACAGCCAGGTCATAATACGGTGTTTTACTTGGAAAATGAACTTTGTGCACTAAAATAAAACCAACATTCATCTGGGAATGGGGTCATCCCATTGTTGTTGCCTCCCATCTCCATCTTTTCCTTCTTGTTTAAACATATAAAAGCGGCCAATTCGAATTTTCCAAGTCGGCGACGATTTTTAATTTGTTTCTCTGTGTAGTTTTGTCTCACCAAACAACACTTACTATCATTTCCACAGAGTTTAAGAGTAAAAGATACAAACTTTAGGCTATCAAAGTTTGATAAGGTTTTTCGACCCCCCCCCCCCCCCCCCCCAAAAAAAAAGAAGAAGACAGTTTGATCGGGAAATTTAAAAAAAAAACAAATTGTGGACAAAATAAATATAGGAGCTTGAAATTAGTAATTCAATTAGACCAATACCCACAAAAAAAGACCCGCACAATTTCTGAGAGTATGAATCTTTCTAGAGTCTCAAATTACACTTGGAATTCATTCTTATGCCGGAAAATTATCCTTATTCTTTTACTTAAATTGATTTGTCAGGTTGCCTTCACCTAAAGGTTATTAGGTGAAGTGTTTAAATTTTTATTTGCAGCTTTTAATGAAGTTGTTAGCACGTCAGCATTTGCTCTTGAACAAATTTGGAGATTAGCTTCAGACGGTAAATTTTAGGAATGGAGAAACTTGCTCTTGGTCGAGCTTCATCAGAACTGGGTTCTTGGCGCAAGAACGTCTGGTAATGGCAAAAAGAGAAATTCGAACCAAAGGAAGGCAACGCGGGCGAGCAGGGACGGTCCAGGCGACTGTGAGCAAATACTGGCGGCGTAGCTAGCCACGCGGACCAGTGCTAGCACATGGGTCGGTCTGAACTTGAGGCATGGTGGACGAGTTCTAGTGTCATTCCCATGGCGAATAGCTGACCTAGCATTTTCTCGCAAACGGGTCCAGAAGTGCGAATACTGCCGTGGTCGTTTGTCAAGCATGAAAGTGGACCAAACCCAGCGGCCTCAGGCGTCGGAGCTCGAGCAACTGCATTGGGATAGAAAGGGGAGTTCCCGGAAATGGATTTGCGTTCTGAGCCTGGTTCGACATGTACTCGGGAAAGCAAAGTTGAAGAGGTCAGGTCGTCTCAAAGGTGCAAAGAAGCAGGCGTGCTCGAGGGTTCAAACGATGTCATTCGGGAGATGTAAGCTTCACTGACGAAGCCGATGAGGACAGCCTTTTGGATGGGCGGAGAGGGTCAGACCAGGCCGACGTGGTAGCTCGGCGGCCGACAAAGGGGCGCCGGAGCCCGCGTCCAGACCAACGGTGTCAGAGTCGGCTCGAAGTTCCGCACAGAAGTGTTGCGGCGTGAAGAAGATAGTGAACAGAGGCAGTAGCCGACTCGAACCAATGGCAGCATGTGAGGCGAGTCGGACCTGAGGCAGTGATGCGACTGGCGGATTTCGGCGTCGTGACCTCGGTGCTCGGTGAACAGAGCCCGTCAGTGCCCGAGAAGGACCATGGGAGCGAGACCTATCGACGAGTGAGTTCAGCGGCGGCGCGAGGGACGAGTCCCGAAGGTGTGGCGGCGAAGTGGGTCAAGGCCATTGATGTCAAAACAGCAGCGTCGCCGTGTGCAGAGGAGAGAACGTCAGAGGAAGAAGACGATGAATAGTGGTAGTAGGTTCCGGTTGTTCCACGTTGTTCTGGGGTTGGTCGGCTGGGCTTTTTTTTTTTTCCTCGTTGGCTGCTTTGGGCTCTTTGGATGGGTTGGCCCAAGAAGATTGAACGGAGGAGGTTGGTCCGGTCGGCTGGGCCATTGGCCAAGGTTGGGCCTGTTTTAAAATAGAGGAGTGAAGGGCAGAGAGTTGGGCCCAAGTGCTTCTCGCGCGGACCAGGCTGGACTCTGGTTCTCTCTCCCGGGCCTGATCAGGTCCAATTACCTGACCCAGGCCCAGGAATGAGAACCCGACCCGGACCCGGAACCTTTTAATAATAAATAATAAATAGAAATATCCCTAAAACTTCTAAAAAAAATTCAGAAAATGCTCAAAAATAGGAAGTAATTAGAAAGTGCCTCTATTTGTCTATTTTGGCTTTTTATATGCCTGATTATTGTTTGTTTTCCATGTTTAATTTGCACGACTTAGTTTTAACTTCGCACGTGAATATCTTGGATAATCCAATTTGTAATGCATATCTCAGTAGATAAATTATTTTATCTTTTAATTGACTGAATTTTGCTAACTATCTGTTTTGAGTGAGTGCATGTTCCCAATGCATATGCTTCCAACGTGGCGATCGACTGCGATGTACACGAAAATGATAGTCCATTGAGGCTTGATGATTGAAGATCGAAGTCCAATTCGGTCCATTTTTGCATATCCGATCCACATGTCGGAGTTACTTTCTTTAAATATTGCCTTTATAGATTTGGATTGCATGCGCTTATTCCAGCTTTTATTTGACACATTTACCTAATTAAGTGTTTATTATAACATTGTCTTTTGAAAAATTGCCTATTAATCACTTCCCCTATATGCTAGGTTAAGGATAAATAGGCAATTGCACGAAATGACAGAAAAACATTATGCATGATCATCTGGCACTGGTTAAATACTTTGATTAGTTCAAAATGATATGCAGAATGTGAGGTCACTTTAGAGAGCGTTGACTGGTTAGGTACTGAAAAGGTGCTAATTATCTAGTTGGTGTAAGTTAGTCCCCAAACTCAAAAGCTCTGATTGTGTAGAAATTGAGATAACACTCCCATGGCTCGATTGGTTTCTAGCCGATCCTAGTAGGCTAGTGGCAACTCTTAGTATCATTTCAGTTTGCTAATTAGTAAAAAGAAATCTAACATCGTAAGAGGTAAGACTTGGGAGAGTCCATGCCATTGAACGATAGCAATATCTCTAAACCTACCGGACCCTCGGAAGAGGCTGAAGGCTGGTCGCGACAAGTGGAATAAGGAACAAAGAGAGAACTCAATTTCAGAGCCTGAACTTTTTAGGTCATATTAGATTATAATTGACTAGATTTCCTTGTGAAACGGGAGTCAAGAGTTGTTAACACCTAATTTTGGCCAATCTCATATTTTTATTTTCTTCATGGAATAGAATACGTTTAATTACATGTGCATGTTTTCTTGGACCGATTGAGAATAAATTTTGTTTTTTATTGACTAATTTTTTATTTTCATTTTTAATAATAATAATAATAATAATAATAATAATAATAATAATAATAATAATAGAAAGAAAAAAAGAAAGGAGGAAAAATTCTGATCGGGCTGAGTCACCTACCCATGTGTGCGAGACCCGGCCCACGTTTTCTTCTCCTCTCGAGCGAAGCAGGCCCATACGAATGGGCTCGTCCCTTTTTCTTTTCCCCCATGGGCTCAGCTCTCAATTAGGCCCAGTTTCACTTCTATTTTATTTTCTCTTCCCACAAAGCCCAAGCGGATGGCCCATCGCCCTCGTTTCCTTGATATACCAGCCCACTTCCCCCGCTCCTTCTCCAACCCAACCCAACCCAACCCCCCCCAATGGAGATATTCACTTGCCGGCACTTCAGTCAGTCACTGATTAATTCCACCGGACATCTCTCACGTGGTTTCTCCTTCTCAACAACCCACGTCCCAGTGCCATTCTCTTAAAAGAGCAGGCACCTATCTTTGCGATTTAGGACATTCGTTTTTAAACGGATGCCCCAAATTTTCTACTTTTAAATGGTAATTTTTTAAATTTTTTATTTTTTATTTTTTTAATAATAATTTGGACCATTCATTCATTACATGAATAAATCCGAATTCAAAAAGGGAATGGCAGAGTTCCCTCGCCCCTGTCAACCTGAAATCACGCCCGTCCACAAAAAGCTTGGAAGGAGAAAAAAGGAACGTGGGGAAAACAGGGGGAGGGATGGAGGGGCTCGGGGGGTCGGTTCTTCTTCGGTGGAAAAAGGAGCCGGGACCATCTCGCGAGACTCTCCGTCGACCCCTTCGACCTGGCCAACTAGGAGATCGCCATCACTGTCCGGTGTCCCGGAAACCATTATGGCCATCGTTGCAGCCCCGGAGGTCTAGCAGATCCGGCGCTTTGCCGGATAGCCTCCACCCGGCCATGGAGGAGGATCAGTCGACCATTTTGCGTTGCCCATGGTAGCCAGCGGCCAGGCCGAAGCTATCGTTTACTGGAGGTCTTGTGGCTAGTGGTTGGCAACGGTTTAAGCGTCGGGCGAGAGAGAGAGAGAGTTGGAGAGAGCGGCAGGCTAATAGTGGTGGCTGCTTCGGTCGCCAAAAGGAGAGGAAACAGAGGGTGGTTGGCGCTGAAAAGGGAGGACACTGTCCTCGCTCACCGTCGTCCACTAGTCGTTGCGTACAGCCGGCCAAAGCTCGAGACAGGAATGAAGGCTGAGGTGAGCTTGGTTTGAGCGGAGTTCGGCGGAGGAAAGCGCAGAAGGAACTGGAGAAGAGGGCTCCATCCTGAGGGCTCTGTTCAGTGGAGAACGAGCGAGAAGAAGGTCAGAGAAGGTGAGAGCAGGTCTGTAAACGAGGAAGGCTCGTGCGTCGCCACCCCGTCGTGTCCGGCCAGTAGCTATACCTGCAGCAACCTCGTAGCTGTCGAAGTTTCCGAACTGGGAAAGCCCGGAGTCCCATCTTTGCTTTCTACAGTTGAGCTAGGGACCGGTTTTAGCTAGCATCAGTTGATATTTTCCTAAGTGAGCGGATTGTAGCGGAAACTTTCTTGTTGGACTCTCACTGTTTTGAGCTTGAACGTGGCCTCAAAACATCGTTTTTCCCCGTCCCCTGTTCTGGTTGATTTTTCCCGTACGCTCATGTCCTGGTCGTGCCTTTTACTGGGTGCCGGAATGACTAGTCTGTCCTGGTTGTCGACTGATCGATAGCTGGAAGTGTACGATCTCGGGTTAGGTCGCTTTCTTTCATCCAGGATGTTGGAACATGAGCGGGTCTAGGGCGTTGAGGCGATGACGCAGTGGAGTTGTTTCTGTCCGGTTGGGTGAACAGTTTGAGATGTGAGCAGAGACGGGCGCGGCTAACGCAGTCCAGCGAGGACCTGGGGGTCGTGTTTGGGCAGGAGTACGGTGGGACGATTCTATCGACTCGGTCCCGGCGAGCGAAGCATGGCGGCTATCGTCGGCGCCTGGAAGTGACGAAGAGCAGCTGAAGCTGTCGGTAGGCGAATAACACGGGTAGCCACGAGCTGCGCAGAACCGGTCGGCGTCCAGGAGATCCAGCGGTGTAGCGAGTGAGTCCCAGCGTCGCGGATGCGAGGTGAGCGGCAGAGCCGGTCGATATCAGAGGTGCGGCGTCGGTGTTGCAGAGAGAAAGGTGTTGCAGCGTGAAAGAGACGATGAACAGTGGCGCGAGCATGGCCTTCCCACGTCTTTTCCTTTGGCTATTTGGGCTGCTCAGTTGGGCCACATGGGAAAAGGAAGAAAGGAAGTCGGGCTGGTCCAAGGGTTGAAGAGCAGAATTTAAGCTTTTGGGAGCTGATTAAGGCAAAGGAGAGGTGGGCCTGATTCCCTGTGTGCCGATCGGGCTCGATTCTGGTTCTCTCTTCCAAGCCTGATCAGGTTCAACGACTTGATCCACGCTCCGGTCCGAGAACCCGACCCGGACCCGGTTCTTTTTAAATAATATTAAAAATAAAATAAAATAATCAGAAAATGCCAAAAATAGGAAGTAATTAGAAAGTGCCTCTATTTGTCTATTTTGGCTATGCCTGATTATTGTTTGTTTTCCATGTTTAATTCACATGACTTAGTTTTAACTTAACATGTGAATTTCTGGATATTATGTATGTCTCAGTAGGTAAAATTAGCACGGCAAATAGAGTTTAATTCAAGATTCTCATTCTACCCTTTAATTGACTGAACTTTGCTAATTATTTGCTTTGAGTGAAATGCCTGTTCCAAATGCTTGACGTATCATATTGATAATCCAACGTGGATGATGATGCCCATGGAGATGGTAGCCCTTGGAGGCTTGGTGATCGAAGAGCGATGTCCAATTCGGTCCATTTTTGCATATTCGATTCGCGTGTTGGAATTACTTTCTTTAAGTATTGCCATTATAGATTTGATCTGCATGCGCTTATTCCAATCTTTATTTGGCATATATATCTGATTGAGTGTTTACTATAACACTGTCTTTTGAAAAATTACTTGTCAATCGCTTTGCCTGGATGTCGGGTTAAGGGTAAATAGGTAATTGCACGAAATGACAGAAAAATATTATGCATGATTATTTAGTACTAGTTAGAGACCTGGTAAGTTTAAAATGATATGCAGAATGTATGGTCATCTTAGGGTATATCAACTGATTAGGTACCGAAAGGATGCTAATTATCTAGTTAGCGTAATTAAGTCCCGAACTTAGAAGCTTTGGTTGTGTATGAATCGAAATAACACTCCCATATCTCATTTGGTTTCTAGCCAACTCCATTAGGTTGGTGGCGACTCTTGATAGCATTTTAGTTTGGTAATCAGTAAAAATAAATCCAATGTTACGCGAGGTAGGACTTGGGAGAGTCCACGCTATTGATTGATGGCAATACCTCTAAACTCGCCGGATCTATGCGGGAGGCACAAGGCAGATCGTGACAAGAGCCTGACAACTGACTGATTTAAGAAGACAGACACGCAGTTCTTTCAATCAAGAATACGAATCAAAGAAAGTTGTCCATTTGGGACATTTGAATCACAAATGCTCCTAGAGTTCTTGGCCAGACTCGACAAATACAAAAGGTTGAATAGAGCTGAAGCAAATATATGCGCACAATATAAATTCGGAGATTAGCTTCAGACAGTAAATTTGAGGAATGTGGAGAAACTTGCTCTTGCTCGAGCTCAATCAGAGAAATATCCCAAGGGGACGCAAAGTGAAAAGTTTGATCTTAATGTTTGTTAACTCCCAAGTCTCTCCTTAACGCCCCTCTTGCAATTTTCACCTGAATGATACTACATATTGTTTCAAATGATTGAAGGTTGTTTCATCCACCGTCTTTGCGTTTCTTCCTCACGTAGAACAGGCATGACATGTCGTGGACGGCAGTAGATAAAATAATAGAAAGCAAACACCGAGGCATCTGACACAAAACTGTAATGAATTTCAGTGTGAATTTACTTCCCATGACCCAAAACTTTCACGTTTTTGAGATGAACTCCTAACTTCTTGTTCCAACCGTGTCCGCCGGATGGCATTCCACTAATCTGTTTACTTCATCAATCATAACAAGTTAAAAATTTGGTTCGATCCACATTGGAAGAGAACATTCCCCCTCTTGCAATTTTCATCTGAATGATACTACATATTGTTTCAAATGATTGAAGGTTGTTTCATCCATCGTCTTTGCGTTTCTTCCTCACGTAGAACAGGCATGACATGTCGTGGACGGCAGTAGATAAAATAATAGAAAGCAAACACCGAGGCATCTGACACAAAACTGTAATGAATTTCAGTGTGAATTTACTTCCCATGACCCAAAACTTTCACGTTTTTTAGATGAACTCCTAACTTCTTGTTCCAACCGTGTCCGCCGGATGGCATTCCACTAATCTGTTTACTTCATCAATCATAACAAGTTAAAAATTTGGTTCGATCCACATTGGAAGAGAACATTCCCCCCCCCCCCCCCCCCCCAAAATGTGGCTCGATCGAACGATCTTCAAGGTGATATGTTCCCATGTGTTTGCCTCCTCCATCTTTAGAACGATTCCAGAAAATCATCAGTAAAACAAATACAATTTGGTTTAATATGATGCTTTTCATCGTCCTCCAAAGAGAAGGAAGAATTCCAACCCAAGAAGATGGACATGCTCTTCAAGGTCTTAACTCCTGTCCATGACCGAGTCTCGAGGTCAATCGCGAAAACTTGAAATCGAAAGGTTCCCCTAGGTCTCTGACACCAATAGAGACGTTGTCGTTGATTGCACTAGATATGCTTGCTCACAACCTAGTAGTCTTTGCGGCATCTTGAAAACAGCTTGAGCTTTGAACGGAGTTGGTCCATCCACGCCGCACCTCAATATGCTAACGATGCAGTTAAGAGCAAAAAAGTAGCTCTTATAGAGTATGACAACGAACCTATACCACTTAGGAGAGGCCACTACCGTCCACTCCTCTTTGCTGGGTTTCAAAGCCCTGACAGTCCATTGTTCCTATAGATGACCATGACCATTTAATCTAGAGATGTAGTAGGCTATCAGATAGGACGAACTTAGCAATGAAGTCAACATACACGTGAAAATACCAGTCACGCAAGACTTCGAAGTCGGGGAACTAGTTCAAATTGAGAAGCTTAATAATATGGCTGTGGCGCGACGTTCTTCGGCATATGGCGTCAAGGGAGAGGATTTCCCACCATGGAAATTCCCTCCCATTGAAATTTCCCACCATGGAAATTCCCTCCCATTGAAATCCCCACCCTCTATGTGAGTGCCCCCCCCCCCCCCCCCCCCATGGAGGGTGGGGATCTCAATGATCCTCTACCATTAAGGTAGAGGATCCGAATCCTGACGTCAACACCCAACCTCGTGGCGAGTAGCTAGCATCTCTTCACCTTTGCTTCATGCAAGAGTTTTTTGTGAACCCGTTGACATGGGAGGCAGAAAAACTCACCCTAGTGCCTCTGCTTACCCTTTCCCTTTTTGTCTGCCAGCATCAACCACGGAACGTCGCTCCTCTTTTCGACCGCAGCGGATTGCCACGAGTGGCACACAGCTGAGCATAGCCCTAGCAACTCTGGTGGGAGATCTGCCCTAATTTCTTGCCATTCTCAAGTGGATCAAATTGAGATAAGAGTATACGTTTCGACGACCTTAACTATTAACCACAATTTTTTTTTTGGTACAGTATTAACCACGAAAGTTGTTATTTGATAATCGATAAAAACATAGACTCGGAGTCTAAATAGGAATCCAACTTTTAGGTGGAAAGGAAACAAACTACTCGTTTGAATTATGATCATTGGATTAGAATCATCTTGCAAAAATATAATTGCTAAAATAAACAAAATAATGTGATTTTTGTGCGATAAAGTGAAGAAAATGGCAAGTAAACGGACATCTATCCTCTCCGACATCTATCCTAAATGTTGAAGTGACAAGCTGTACATGTATGTACAAATACGCTTTCTTGCATTATTCATTTAGGAAGAGGTTATTCAATTCACATGAATAAATTCCTCAGTCCCATAGCTTTAGTAATTCAGAAGTTATAAATACTTTTGTGTATAAAACAAAAGAAAATCAAAACGTGAAATATACTTATAAGTAGGGGGTGAGCGGTTCCGAGTTTCTTATAAATTTCAAGTGAAATCTAAAACCTACTCGTTGGAATGGATTTTTCATTTTTTTAAGAACGTAGAACCTACCCAATAGAAGATGAAAAAGAAAAAGAAAATTAATCGCATGATGATAAGAAAGTCGGATATAATAAAGCTTTGTGGTCGGGCCCCATTATCATAAAACTAATACAATCCCTTCTACTTCCGCATGCATAACTTAGAATGGAAACGATAGATACAAAAAAAAAGGCTAACTAGCGACGAAACAGTTTGCAACAAAATTAGCTATGAACATTTAATGTCACAATTCCGCGGATCAAATTCAATTTTGCGATGAACGATGTTTGGTGGCTAATTAGCGACCAACATTTAATTTCACTATTCAATTCAATTTTGCGACAAACGGTTTTTCGTGGCTAATTTACAACAAATTTAGCTACAAAAGATTTTGTGACGAAAATTTAATTCCACAATTCTGCGGATCAAATTCAATCTTGCGATGAACGATTTTTCGTGGCTAATTAGCGACAAAATTAGCGATGAATTATTTTGCCTTGAAATTGGCGACGAACACTTAATTTCACAATTCAATTCAATTTTGCGACGAACGATTTTACGTGGCTAATTTGCGACGAATTTAGCGACGAACGATTTTGCGATGAAATTAGCAACGTACATTTAATTCCACAATTCCGCGGATCAAATTCAATTTTGCAACGAAAGGTTTTTGGTGGCTAATTTGCGGCCAATTTAGCGACGAACATTGAATTCCACAATTCCGTGGATCAAAGTCAATTTTGCAACGAACGGTTTGTCGTGGCTAATTAGCGATGAGTTTAGCCACAAATTACTAGACTCTTTAAGTAGAACACTTTCCTAGATACATCACCTAACAAACTGAAAATATTAAAGAGTATTTGGTTACTCCTTAAGTCCCATTAAATATTCATTTATAGTGCAAGATTTACTATCTAAAGCACGTGACTTGTAAAATATGCAATTTTTCTACTTTTGAGCATGGCACGAAAGAATCAGTGAGACTAAGCTCATATTATCGGCACAAGCATGCACTTGTGCGTAGGGGTGTGCAAAAAAGACCGCCCGGACCGGGACCCGCCCGGACGGGACCGGAACCGATGGTCCGGTTCCCGGTTTTAGGGGGATCCGGTCCGGTTATCGGTTCCTAAAATTGGAACCGGTGACCGGGCGGTCCGGTTTCCGGTTCCGGGGTCCGGTTCTAGAACCGGACAGCCCGGACCGCCCAATATTAAAAAAAATATTATATTCCCTTAGAATTTTGCACTTCTCGTAGCCTCTCGGTCATTACGCTTCTCATAGTCTCAGTACTCTCTTCCTCTTCCAAGCCAACTTTAGGGTTTCTTCTCAGTCCTCTCTTCTCTCGCTCGGATTTCCTCTCGGTCGCTTGCAACAGATAGAGAGAGGGAGAGCTTTCACTCCGATCGGCGCCATGTAACCGAACCCGACACAGATCGTGGCCGACCGCTCCATCGCTCGTGCTCGCACAGCCGTCCCTAAACTTCAACGTCGTTCGTCGCCGACCATTCCGTCAGACCGTCGTCGCTCGGCCAACCCCAACACCCTTCGCCGCCATTCGCTCAGCCCACACGCAACTCAGCCGCGGTTCCCATCTCAAGGCAAGTCAAGTTCTAAACCTAATCGTTTGGTGTCGGATTCAATTCAGGGTAGTGTAATGGACTGTCGGGTTCACGAGCAAGGAGCTTAGATCATCGTCGCGGTGGGCTCGGCCTCAGATCTGTCAGTGCCTAAAAAGTTTTACGAGGCTAATAATTGAGGATAGTGTCTCCCCAAGTCAGGGATGGGGTACCATCCTTGGTTGCCTCAAAGCTGATTTTATTGGTGTTGCTGCCGAATCATCAATTTTTTGCTGGGCCATGATTTTTTCAGGTTGTGGATTTGGAGTGATTTCAGAAGTATTCTCTGAAGCAGAATCACCGTGCTCATCCAGTTTTAGAAGCTGAGAAAGGGATACAAGGTCTTCCTACTTTATATTTCAATTTTAAAACTAGGGTTCTCTGTCATACTGCAAATTTAAAGGAAAAGAGCGTAGGAAGTACAACGACATCCATCAATGGAGAATCCACAGAGGAACCAAAAAATCCATCAATGGATTTTAACTTTACCTATGAACAAGAAATAGAGTTTCAGAATCATTATTGAGATGAAACAATACAACAGGGCATAAAAACGCACCTGATAAATGTTGCCTTAAATTTCCATTAGCCATGTATTCATATATCAATGACATGTGCTTGGACTCATTGCAATATCCAAACAGAGAAACCAATTTTCTGTGGTGAACAATCATTAGGAGTTGCGCCTGCAGCATAAAGATTGTGCATTATATAAACTGATTAACAAAGATAAACTGTTTGTTAGATTAGAATAACCTGCTGTGGGTAATGGATTTGTCTGTAGTTTTACACCCTTCTAAGGAAGCATTGGATAGAGCTCTCCTCCTTCATTAACTATTGACGGAACTTTCCCATGAGAATGACATTTATCTGCAGTAGTTCTCTTTGGGATTCTTGCTGACTTGGCTGTTAATACATTTTGAGATATTTGGCCTTTGCATGAGTGGTTGCTCATGCTTTATCAGTGATGGTTCACTGTTTTTTACCACTCTAATTTTTTGTAACAAATAAACTTAATAGGTACTTACGATGTAGTTCGGGTTTATAGCTTCTTTTTCCCTTGCCCTCTAATAATTCAGTTCCTTTCATGAAATGGTAGTTTTCCAAGGAAAATACATGCAATGTAGTTCTACCGCCAGTGAAGGTAAAAGACTCGGATGAGATCACTGAGGAGACTGGCTTGGTAAGTGCTCATTCTTTCTACATAGGAGCATAATTTGTTGAGGGTATATTTGATCACCTCGTTGATTTTGTCAAAATAATTTTACCATGCTGATGCATTTATCATTGGAAAGTACCTCGCCTTTCATACATTATGTTAAATTTGGTTTGTCAAAGAAGTAACATTACAAATAGAAATATTTTTAATTTTTGAGTCGTTAATATTTAGGAAAACTTTCATTCTATGGATCAGGTAATTGCTCTTTCTATTACTGGAGCACTAAATGCCGTCTTGTTAGAGCAACATAAACAAGAGATGTGCCGGTATCTGTACAATCATCAAGTAAGTATTGTATTGTTTGCTGGTATTGTATGGCTTTTTCTTCTCCAGCTAGGTGCATCTATACCAGAAGATTGTGTCTATTCTCATTTCTCTAAATTGCTCTTCAGCTGTCTATGAAGTTCTATCATTTTTCACATATAATGCAGAAAAAAGATGGTGGCTGGGGTTTGCACATTGAAGGTCCAAGCACCATGTTTGGTTCTGTCTTGAACTATGTTACATTAAGGTTGCTTGGAGAAGCTGCAAACGATGGGCAAGGGGCTATGGTGAACATTCATTAGGAGTTGTGCCTGCAGCATAAAGATTGTGCATTATTGTAATGAATAATGAAAATAGTCTAAGAGGAAAGAACAAATATCTGCGTAAGTGGTCAGCATAAGTTGATTTTGATAGGAAACGTGATTGCATCATCGTATCTAACCTCGGCTTGAAATTCCTTGTACCCTTGCTTTGATGATTCAGATAGCATCTTCACAGCAACTACGGTGCCGTTATCTAGTTTACCAAGATATACCTTTCCAATTTATTGAATGGTCATTTCATTAGTTTCTTGGAACCGGACCGGAACCGGACCGGACCGACGGTTTGGTCCGGTTCTCGGTTCTCGAGTGGCCGGTCCGGTTCGCGGTTCCGAAAAATGGGAACCGAGGCTATTGGTCCGGTTCCCGATTCTTGAGGGGAACCGGACCGGACCGGGAACCGCTCACCCCTAGATGGCATCGATAAAGAGCTTCTGTTCATAGCAAAATGCGCCAAGTGAAACCATTTCGTTGCCAATTATTCACGCGAATAAATAAACGAAAGGACAGCATCCTTAAAACATTGCTATTCCGAGAATTACTCATAGTCAGTGGTCATCTCTCTTCTCCTTTTAAGAGCCCATCTTATTTCAGAAAATCCTTTCTTTTACTCTTTTCAGCCGCCTTTGGCCAGACGAAGCAAGCAATGTTTTCAGACAATTGGTAATGCTTCTCCACAAGACTCGATCATCTCACACGAATCATGTGCAGAAAACTCAAAAACAGTCGTCAAACGGCACATGATCTCGATCGGAGCAACTCCCATCTCCAAACTTTGGGCCTAAACCTCTAACAGGGTACTAAAAGAGTTCCCTGTAGCAAACATTTGAAAACTCACGCAGTCGAAGCACTAATCACCGGCCGGCTAAGACCGGAAGAGTCCAAATGCGAACCGAAGACAGGAGTACCTTTCCTTCATCGGACGCGAAATCGATCGCAGGAGGAGGAGGGAGGACTCGCCTGTACAGACCTGCCGTTGCCATTGCCGCTTCGCTTCTGCTTTTTCCGGAATCAGCAATATCCAGTTCGATTGAGGACGAGGCGTAATCCGGTTTGACGCCGAAGACAAGAGTTTCGAACAAGAACAGAAGACGAAACAACGTTTTATGCGGAGATTTTTTTCCTTGCTGAAGAAGTTTCTGCAGTTGGAAGGCTGGAAACTACGCTCTTCATTGCTATTATTTCAAATTATTGCACAAAACCCCCCTTTACTTTGTAGATTTCGCACATTTGCCCCTAATTTTTCATTGTTTGCTGAAACTTGAAAACGAACTAGAAAACATTTTCCGCTGTTTGGTAAGGAAATTGATCGACATTTAGTAAGACCGATGATATGCCTTCAACGTGAAAAATTTTGTGTTGCCGACTGCTTTAGGGGCGAGGCCGAAGTTTTTCACTGTTGGCAGCATTTTTGGATCAAGAAAGCCGAATCATCAAAATGATCTTAAGAATCTGAATGTAACATCTCGGATCTAACTTTGACTTACCGAATTAAAGTCCACTTCTTCACAAAACTGTAGTAAGGTGAATTTCTATCCGGAGTAAATTTTCGCTGGGACTAAGTTGGGTCAGCAATGACGTGGGATCATGGTCAACGCAAAAGGGAAGCGAAAAGGGTCAATGAAGAGCATCCCCATGTCTCGTGCCGTCATGTGCGAACAGAGTCGGATTCAACCTAATGTTAAGAAGGATGGTCAGTTCAAGAAAGAGAAATCACGTTTATGCTAGGCCGCGAGGGAAGACCTCCTCGCCTCGCCAGATCCGACGATGCTTGGCCTCGCTCGAGGATGGCGAAGCTTTGCCTCGCCTAATCTAATGAGGCTGGAGAGGTTTGGCCTTGCCGTATGTGATGGGCGATTGACTGAAAAAGTAGGGAAAAGGAAAAAAATAAATAAATTCAGAATTGAAAAAAATAATTTTTTTGTTGCATTATTAAAAAATAAATAAATAATGAGAAGAAAGTAAAAAATAATTAAAAAGAAAGGAAATGTGAAAGACAATAGGAAGTAAAGATGAGGAAAATGTCACCTCCATCTTCACTAAGAAGATAAATTTGCCCCTTAACCATTCAATTGTAATTTGTTTACTACATCAAATAATTTGTTTTTTTTTTCCGGTCTTTATGGGCGAGACATCTTTGCACTGAGTATGTAAAGACGTTATAGTAGTATCTAGAAATACGCTAACAATTTTGGGATATGTATAATGAGGTATAATCTCCATGAATAAAAAGTTGTGGCTTTAAAAAAATTCTTGTTTGATGCAGTTGGTTTAATTGGACTTGACCTTTTAAAGTTTCACGTTGGCGGAGAATGTATCAGTGATTATTTTTTGGGAAATCTATAAAAAGGGATCTTTTTATTTGTTTCATTCTATGATCCCATTATATGTTTGTGTATAAATGGTAATTTATATATTCGACCAACAAAAATTATACGAACAAGTTTGATAGTGATATGCATAACCAAAGTGTAAGTTTATAAACAAGTGATTTTGTTAAAAAAAAATCTTCTATCTTAAGTTTTTTTTATACATTCTACTTGACAATTGATCCATAAATTTGCTCGACAATGTAGAATAGAATTAGGTTTTTTTGAAAATTGCTCGTTTCCATGAAACTAATTTCTACATAAGTAAAATCTGACATTAAAAAAAGAAAACATAGAGCTCACAATAAACAAAACCAAAACATGTAAATTCTTAATCATGACTAGTAAATTCTACATAGAAATAGAAAAAAAAGGCTAATTTTAAACCGCGGTTGATTAGTTAAGGCAATTTTTTATTGTGAATTTAGCCATATAAGGGTGGAAATAGCATCGTCCAGTTACCATCTTTTTGAAACCAACTTTTCTCCATTTGAGTAATTAATTGATTTTGAGCTATTAACTCTCATGTGCTCTATTACACCGACACGCCCTTTTAATTTTTTAACCCGCCAGTGCCACCACAGCCGCCGCCGTCTCCTCCACGTCTGGTTTTGTATCTCGTCGTCTGTTTTAGTGTCGTCGCATTTGTGTGTGTCGTAGATCTACGTCTCGTTCTTTTTAGTGTTGAGCCTCGTAACTCATTGCTCAAGCTCCAGAATAACATGAGTTTGGTTCATTGAGATGAAATTATGAAGTGTGCTCAAATCAGCAACCCACCAGTGCAGGACACGTCGTGCTTCCTTCCTTTCTCCTTTGATGCTATCTATGTACATAGACCAAAATGGAATAGCTCGAATAGAGTATTTTCTTCTTATCCACTGGATAAACTGATTAAGAAAAAAAGAAAACCACCAATCCAATCACATTTCTTGTCCCGATGACACACATGAGACAAGTCACAAGGGAAGTGTATGCTTTACTTTCAAATGAAAATGTGGCGTCGGCGAAAAATCAAACGTCCTAAACCGACGGCATCAACATCTTCGCCTCGACCAGTACCTCCACCGCCACCTGCCCCGCTCCGTGGTCGACGTCTCCTTCGGCAGCATGCAGACCTCCAACCCTCCCAATTCTCCAAGCTCGCCCCACGGCCTTGCCCTGGCCGGCTGCCTCTTCATCTGGATCGTCCGAGCAACACAAGCTTCCTATAGATCTCATGGACTCGATCCCCTCCAAGGAATCTTTGATCCTCCCATGTTGCAATCAGTTGGAGGTCCTAGCGGGCAGTGCGGTCCTATGCTTCGTCACGCACTGCGGGTCCCGATGGTGGCAATGACTAGACGACTAACGCCAAATTCGTGGAGGGTCGAGGTCAGAAATACGGGCAACGAGGCAGGGGTCATTAGTAGAGAGGAGGTGGGGAGGCGCGTGAGGGAGGTGGTGGGAGGAGGAGAGGGAAGGAAGGAGACGGGGGAGAGCGCAAGGAGGTGGATGGTAGCAACGAAGGTGGCGATCGGGGAAGGCGGGAGCTCCGATCGGAACATCGAATAGGGATGTGTATTTCTTATAGTACACGATAATATACTTAGATTACATAGGAACCCCATTGCTTGATTTGGCATCGGTTACATAGAAACTTGTCGTTTCAGGAACCAAACATTGTCTAATATTAAGGAGTCGTGGACGTGTTCGTGAGATTTCTCATGTATGCCATGCAAAAATTTCTACATTTTTCTCATGTTGAGACTTGAGTGCACGAAAATGTACATCTCCATCGAGATGAATCAGATCATCTGCCCGAACGCATCATACGAAGGGATTAACGGGAATCGGCTCTTGTCAAGCTTGAACTGTTAGACATACTTGTATAGCCTTGTAGTCTTGTAGTTTTCTCTTGCACTTCTTCTTTCTCTTTAGTCCCACATAGGAAGAGCACTAAGCTCTTTACCTCTTCTAAGCCTATATAAAGGCTTCTCATGTACATTGTTTGATCACACCATTATTAGAGAACAATACCATTCTCTCTTAATCTTTCTTTCTTATCATGGTATCAGAGCCAAGATCATTGTCTTGAAAAGTATGCTCTGCGGTTGCCATAAATTGGATCTTCCGTATCAGAAATTAAGACAATGAGCTCATTGTTTTTAAAGTATGCTCTGCGGTTGCCATAAATTGGATCTTCCGCATCAGAAATTAAGACAGTGAGTTTAGGGCTATTGTGCTATCTTCCTTGCTTGCTTTAGTCAAGCTTCCCTATATTTATCTTTCTTTCTAGAGGTTTTGTTCGCGCTCCAAATCAGTGCTTCTCGATCTTTTCGATCAGTTTATGCACCTCAACTCACACTTCTAGCTTCGCCAACGATTTTTCTGTACTCATGGGCGATTCTAGTGATCACATCGATGTTTTCGATCGGTTTATCTTGACCGCTCCACCACGTGTTCCACCTACACGTGGCTCTCGGCATCTTTCATCTACTTATTGTCAACATCTTGGACATGAAGAGTCGCATTGTTGGGAAAAGAATAAGGATGCTTCACGTCTTTCTGTGACATCGCGTCCTATTCCACACTCTCGACCTATTACTCTGGTTTCTTCTTCTATGGATGATCGTATTGCTGCTCTTGAAGCCCAGCTTGCTCGGTTGAGTCCTTCTCTGCTTGGGTCTTTTCCTGATTCCGGCACTACTACACATTCTTCCTCTACAGAAAGAAATGCTGCAGCCACTCCATCTTCATGTGGCACTTCTACTACCTGGATACTTGACTCAGGAGCTGCTAGACATATGTCTAGTTCCGCTGCTTGTCTCACTCAGCTCTCTGAGCTCAAGCATCCAGCACATTTCTTTACTGCTGATGGCTCTCCTCTCTTGTCTACCCGGCGGGGTACTCTCACCGTCTCTCGAGATTTCAATGTCCCTGATGTATTACATGTTCCTTCTTTGGCTCTCAATTTATTATCTGTTGGACAACTTACTGATGCTGGATGTACTGTGAGCTTTACAGATAGCTCTTGCTTTGTGCATGATCGTTTGAGTGGTCGGATGATTGGGAAGGGCAGTAGACAGGACGGGCTCTATATTATGCAACATTTACATCTTCCAACTTCTTCTGATCCTTCTCCTGTGTTGGCTACCATGGATCTTGCCCGTTGGCATCAGCGTCTCGGGCATATTCCTTCTTCTCGTCTCTCCGTCCTTCATCAACGAGGTGCTTTGGGTCATGTTTCTTCTGGTAATCTTCCTCCTTGTTCTATATGTCCTTTGGCCAAGCAATCTGCTAAGCCTTTTCCTATCAGTAACTCAAGATCTAGTGCAATTTTTGATCTTATTCATTCTGATGTATGGGTCCTGCACCACTTTCTTCCAAGAGTGGCTTCAAATATTATGTCTCTTTTATTGATGATTATTCTCGTTATACATGGGTTTATCTTATGCGTCAACGCAGTGATTTCTTTTCCGTCTATCAATCTTTTACAGCCATGATTTCCACTCAATTTAATACAAAAATCAAAGTTTTTCGTTCAGACTCGGGAGGAGAATATCTCTCTGCTGTTTTTCGTTCCCTCTTGGCCAATGATGGTACACTTCCTCAACTATCTTGTCCTGGGGTTCCAGCTCAAAATGGGGTTGCTGAACGCAAGCACCGTCATATTCTAGAAACCACTCGCGCTCTCTTACTTGAGACATCTGTTCCTACTGAGTTTTGGGCTGAGGCTCTTCTCACAGCTGTTCATCTAATTAACCGTCTACCCTCATCTGTTCTTCATCAAGACACCCCTTTCCAGCGTCTTTATTCTCGATCTCCTAGCTATAATCATCTTCGAGTTTTTGGGTGTACTTGTTTTGTCATTCTTCCCCCCACTGAACGTACGAAGCTCACCGCTCGCTCTGTCTCGTGTGCATTTTTGGGTTACAGCACCCAGCACAAGGGTTATCGATGTTATGACCCAAATGCGCGACGCATACGTATTTCTCGCAATGTTACTTTTCATGAACACGTTCCTTTCTTCCCTACCAATGCCACACCTCCTGTGTCGTCTCCTGTTCCATTTATGGATTTCCCTGTTGATCCTTTTCCTAATCCTCCTTGTCATGTTTCCACCTTGGATCCAGATATATCGCCACCATCCCCATCTTCGCCTTTCCCTTCTACTGCACCTCCTGCTCCACCTGCCCTTGATGATTCTGCACCTCTAGAGCCACGCCGTAATCCTCCTCGAGATCGGCGTATGCCAGTCCGGTATGTTGCTTCTACTTCTTATTCTATTGAGTTTAGCTCCTTTTTGGCTGCTGTTCATGCTGTACAAGAACCCACCAGTTATCGTGAGGCAGTTCAGCATGCTGAGTGGCGTCAGGCTATGTCTGAGGAGCTCTCGGCGTTGGAAAGTACTGGTACTTGGGAGCTAGTGCCTCTTCCTCTAGGTCGCTCTTTAGTATCCTGTCGATGGATATACAAGATTAAGACCCGTTCTGATGGCAGTATTGAGCGCTACAAAGCACGTCTAGTTGCCAGAGGTTTCTCCCAGGAGTATGGTATTGATTATGAAGAGACATTTGCTCCCGTAGCAAAGATGACATCTGTCCGAGCTTTACTAGCTATTGCTTCAATTCGTAATTGGCCTCTCTTTCAGCTTGATGTCAAGAATGCCTTTCTTCATGGGGATCTTCAGGAGGATATCTTCATGCAGCCTCCGCCTGGTCTTGCTCATATCTCTGGACAAGTCTGCCGCTTGCGACGGGCTATTTATGGTCTTAAACAGGCTCATCGTGCTTGGTTTGAGAAGTTCAGTGATGCTATTCGATCTGCTGGTTTTACTCAAAGCGAGGCTGATCATGCTATGTTTGTTCATACCTCTTCTGCTGGTTGCACTATTCTTCTTCTTTATGTTGATGATATGATTATCACTGGAGATAATAGCGACCATATTGAACATACCAAGCGGCACCTTCAGCAACATTTTGCCATGAAGGATCTCGGACCACTACGCTACTTTCTGGGACTTGAGATTGCTCGCAGTTCGCGTGGTATCCTTATTTCTCAGCAAAAATATACTGCTGATATTCTCTCTAGGGCTGCTCTCTCGGATTCACGCACTGTTGCTACTCCTATTGAGCTGAATCAGAAGTTCTGCCCGGATGACGGGGAGCCTCTTTCTGATGTGACACGCTATCGGACTTTGGTTGGCAGCCTTGTATATCTTACTATCTCCCGACCCGACATCGCTTATGCTGTTCATGTTGTTAGTCAGTTTGTTGCTGCTCCTCGCACAGTTCATTATGCTGCTGTTCTGAGGATCTTGCGCTATCTCCGAGGCACTTTATCGCGTTCCTTATTTCTGCCATCTTCTTCTGCGCTCAAGTTGCGTGCCTATTCTGATGCTGATTGGGCTTCTAATGTGAATGATCGCAAATCTATCACTGGCTATTGCATTTTTCTTGGCGATTCTCTCATTTCTTGGCGTGCCAAGAAACAACATATTGTCTCACGCTCCTCTACAGAGTCCGAATATCGTGCTATGGCTGACACTACCGTTGAGATTGTTTGGCTTCGCCGCTTACTTGCTGACATGGGTGTTTCACTTCAGGATCCCACTCCTCTACATTGTGACAACAAGAGTGCCATCCATATTGGTGCAAATCCAATTTTTCATGAGCGTACAAAACATATTGAGATCGATTGTCATCTGACTCGTCATCATCTTCAAGCTCGCACCATTTCTCTTCCTTTTGTTGGAACTGAGAATCAGCTTGCGGATTGTTTTACGAAGGCTCTCACATCACAACGCTTTAAATTTCTTCTTTCCAAACTCTCGTTGTTTGATCCACCTTGAGTTTGAGGTGGGGTGTTAGACATACTTGTATAGCCTTGTAGTCTTGTAGTTTTCTCTTGCACTTCTTCTTTCTCTTTAGTCCCACATAGGAAGAGCACTAAGCTCTTTACCTCTTCTAAGCCTATATAAAGGCTTCTCATGTACATTGTTTGATCACACCATTATTAGAGAACAATATCATTCTCTCTTAATCTTTCTTTCTTATCATGAACAACATAAGTTTTCTGAACCCCTCTATTGATGTACTTCTTGCCTACTATAGGTATGCGTACACTATTACTAGAACTTCAATTTCTTGGATGGTGGATTTTCTAAAGCTATGAATCATCAATAAAATGAACCAGGAACTTGAGCGGATACTACACCCCGAATTTCCCCAATTGGCCTCCGACGATGTTCAACTTCACGCAATCGGATCTGCCCTTCAACACGACGGTACCAATACAGGCGATGAAGGTGAAGATGCTGGAGTACAACGAGGAAGTGGAGATAACATTCCAAGGGACCGAGGTGTTGAACGCGTCGGAAAACCATCCGATGCACCTCCATGGATACAGCTTCTACTTCATGGGATCGGGCTACGGAAACTTCGACAGCAACACCGACCCGCTGACGTAGAAGCTTTAGCAAATGGCAACTCAGGTGTCGGTCCAAATGGCAATGCCAAAACCATACTCCTGTCGCATTTCATTAAGAAAAAAAAAACTTTACCATCTCCGTTTGATACTTCAGTTTTCTACTGGCGAGAAATGTCGCGAGATGAACTCACCTGGATTGCTTGCTTTGAATCTGATGGTAACCCATCCGTTCTTGGGTACTCCGATCGTGTTCACTTCCAATGGGTCATCGTAGTTATACGTCAGCGGGTCGGTGTTGTTGCCGAAGTTTCCGAAGCCCGATCCCATGACGTAGAAGCTGTACCCATGGAGGTGCATCGGATGGTTTTTCGACGCGTTCAACACCTCGGTCCCTTGGAATGTTATCTCCACCTCCTCGTTGTACTCCAGCATCTTCACCTTTGTCGCCTGTATCGGTACCGTCGTGTTGAAGGGCAGATCCGATTACGTGAAGTTGAACATCGTCGGAGGTCAGTTGGGGAAATCCGGGGTGTAGTATCCGCTCAAGTTCCTGGTTCATTTTATTGATGATTCATAGTTTTAGAAAATCCACCATCCAAGAAATTGAAGTTCTAGTAATAGTGTACGCATACCTGTAGTAGGCAAGAAGTACATCAGTTGAGGGGTTCAGAAAACTTATGTTGTTCAAGCTTGACGAGAGCCGACTCCCGTTAATCCCTTCGCCACGATGCGTTCAGCAGATGATCTGATTCATCTCGACCGAGATGTACATTTTCGAGATACATCACTTATCGAAAAAAATTAAAAGAGTATTCGGTTACTCTTTAAGTCCCGACTTGTAAAATATGCAATTATTCTACTTTTAAGCATGATGCGTAAATAACAATGAGACTAAGCTCATAATATCGGCACGAGTATGCACTTGTGCGAGATATTGATGTAATGTCACCGTCACGTTCTAATCAGATGGTGTTATTTACTTATTTCCATTCAACTTTTGCCGTAAACGCTGCTTAATTAGTCGCTCATATCCGTCAGTGTTTCGCAAAGCGTTGCTCAGATTTTGTCGTGGTCGAACCAGTGAATATAACAAAACGTAGTGTGATTGATGAGTCTACCATCTTCTCGAGCCAATCCTCTCCGTCAAATAGCGTTAGTGGGCCATCATTTCCATGGATTATTAAACAGCATGTCCTTCATGACACGACTTCTTTCTGTGCTATGTGTTTTCGAGAAAATATTAGGTACCAACGGGGTACTACCTATGTGGCACCCAGTCTCACTTAGAGTATGCGTATGGCACGTGTTCCATGTGGGCCCACCTATAAGAAAAAGTCTCTGATGCCTTTGAAACTCTCTCTCATGTGACTGCTCTTCCTTCCTCGAAACTCCACCCTCTCATCAACGGCTTCTCAATCTCTATTCTATCGCTTGACCTCTCTGTACCTCCACAACAACCGCGCAAAACCCTGACGAAACCTTCCCCACCCCCCTCACCGTTGCCGCCTCGAAGAACCGCCCCTCCTCGGCCGCAAACTCCGAGTCGACGTCATCAGCGGTGGACCCACCGAATGCCCCCCTAGCCGAATCTCTGGCCTCTGGCGGCGTCGAGTCCTTCCCCTTTGAGCGCCGCCCCTCTGACGCCAAGCCTTGCGGTGCCACCATCCCTTTTTGCATGCTCGACGAGTTCCGACCCCCTCGTCTAGCCTCGTTGACAGATATGGAACTCCTTCGTCCCTATGCTCCGCCGCAACGTCATCGACTCCTTCCTCCGCCATGGAGCTTATCACCAGCCTCGTAACAGATTTGGAACTCCCGCGATCCTTTGCTTGCATACATTGTCCGCTACACGAGCGGTGGCTCGAAAGGGAGTGTAGCCACCGACGTCGCGTGAGTTGGGAGGGAAGGAGAGTCGGTGAGAGAGAGTGTGTTTCAGAGGGTGTGGGGCCGCATGAGCCACATGTCACACACGGAGTGAGCCTAGGTGCCTAGTCGGCAATACCTCGTGAGTACCTAATATTTTCTCGTTTCTTTCCTCCCCTGAAAACATATGTAAAGTTTACGAAGAAAGTATGGGTAGACAATAACGTTCTTTTTAGGAATATTTTTTGATATACGCATTTTACTGTAAAGAATATGTCCGAATTAGAAAGAAAAAAAAAAGGGGGGGGGGGTGAAGGATGTTAATCACCAGATTAATCTGACGACTAGTCTCTCAGATAATAATTAATTGTAGAACAAGTATGTCCAGTTTTTTTATAGAGATAAGACTTTTGACTTTTGACTTTCTACTTAATTACTTGACCAAACAAACAATAATATAGTCTAACGTGCCCATAATAATGGGCCTAATACCCAAAAAAAACCTCCAACTTCTGCATTTGTATCAATTATATCCTAAACTTTTTTTATCTAATAAAAAAACCCCAACTTTTACTTTTGTCCCAATTCTACCCAAAACTTTTATTTTTGTCCCAATTTTACCGGCCTAATACCAAAAAAAACCCTCAACTTTTACTTTTATCCCAATTCTACCCATTTTATCGGCCTAGTACCAAGAAAAACCTTTAACTTTATTTTTGTCTTAATTTTACCAACCTTCAATTTTTACTTTTGTCTCAATTCTATCCAAAACTTTTACTTTTGTCCAATTTTGTGGGTCTAGTACCAAAAAAACCCTCAACTTTTATTTTTGTCTCAATTTTACCACCGTTAGCCTTCCGCCTATAATCATCGTTAGTTAATCTTACGTGACATTGTCACATCATTAATGAATTACGCCTCGGCAAAACTGACATGAAAAATTTTAGAAATTCTCTTCTGTTTTTCGCTAATCCTATATATTACTGAGAGATATATAGTCACTAAAGACGGCGCATTTCATATTCTTTTCGACACTTAACAGCCCAAAGAACAGCTAGACATGGAGATATTCTAACGAATTTTTTAAAATCTATTGTTTCTAAATTTCGAAAATTCATTGGTAAATTCGGCAAGAAAATTCAAGTCATGTAGGATTAACTAACGGTGATTATGAATAAAAGGCTAACAGTGGTAGAACTGAGATAAAAGTAAAAGTTGATGGTTTTTTTGGTACTAGACCGGTAAAATTGGGACAAAAGTAAAAGTTTTAGGTAGAATTGAAACAAAAGTAAAAATTGAGGGGTTTTTTTTTATACTAGGTAGGTAAAATTGGGACAAAAGTAAAAAAAATTGGTAGAATTGGGACAAAAGTAAAAGTTTGAAGTTTTTTATGAGACAAAAAAAAGTTTTGGATATAATTGTCACAAATGCTAAAATTGGAGATTTTTTTGGGTATTGGGCCCATGATAATGCCAATGGACACCAAGAATATCCTTAATTTCTTGACACGTCACCAATGGGATGTGATAGACTGATAGTAACTCCAAAAGACAGATTTAGTGGGGCCACCACATAAATCACTCGGAAAGGGGGAGTATTTGCGTGCTGCACGTGAAATTTGAAGCGTTTCGATTATTGATCAGGAATTCTACGCTGACAAATTCGAAAGTGCTTTTTTCACTAATTGAAAAAGGATATGGAAGAATTTTTTTTCAGGAAGAACATAATAAAGATAATAATGCATTTTCCAGAAATTAATATAAGTGGACGAATATAATACTTGACTCTAGAAATTGAATAATTTACATGATACATCACTTAATTAAATATTAAAAGAGTACTCGGCTACACTTTAAGTCTCGTTAAAAATACTTTTGAAATTTAAAATTCATTATTTGAAGTATGTGACTCATAAAATTTGCAATTATTCTACTTTCAAGCATGAAGCCAAAAATATCAGCCAGACTAAGCTCATATTATCAGCACAAGCATGCATTTGTGTGAGATATTGATGTAATATCACCATCACGTTCTAATTAGGTGGTGTTTTTCTACTATACTTTCAATTTTTTTGCATAAATATCACTTAATTAGTCAATGATATTTATCAATGTTACACAAAGTGTTACGCGAAAAACTCTACGCTCAATGAAAACACATTCTAGAAAATAACTTTTCATGAAAATGATTAGTTTTCATTATTTGGTGACATGTGACCAAAAACGTTTCTCGATATTTGGATCCCACTTAAAAATTTATTTCTATTTAATGGCTTTACAAAAAAAATTAAATATTTTTTTAAAATTTAAATTTTAAATTTTAAATTTTTTTTCTTCTTGCTTAGCTGGTGGCTGGCCACGACGACGGTCAACGACCGGCTAAAGGCAAGGGACGAGCTTGCTCGAGCCTCGTCTAGTTGCTGAACTCGGGAGGAAAAGAAAAATAAAAATTATTAAAATATTGAAATAAAAAGTAAAATATTAATGAATTCACCTTTCTGACTTTACGCATGATATTTTCGTTGACTGAAAAATGTTTTCCGTTCACTCATCATTTTCGGCGAACCAAACAGGTGAAAGTTTGAAGAACCAATTCCTAAAAAAAAAAAAACATCCTTAGATTTTATCATCATCCAAAAAACAGAACACAAAACTCAGTGTCAAACGAAAAGTTTCGGATTTTCATTCCAAAAAGAGTTTACAAGAAACTAGTATGAAAAGCGTGTGTGTAGCAGTGAATACAAAGAATGACTTACAATAGATTAACATCCATTGTTATTAATTGATTAGACGTCCATGACATGCCGCGCAGATGGTGGTGTCTGAACCGGATCCACATAAGCCGTGCTTGAAAATTAACAGTTATTAGCACTTTTGTCCATGTTTCACATAAGATTTCATCAACACATGAGATATATGATGGGAAAAGAGTTAAAAAAAAAACCTAACTTATATCGCAAGAGAAATTTTAGGGTAAATGTATCATAATTTGAAGTTTTTGACATCACAAAAAAGTCCAGGATAAATATGTCATAGTGAGTATAATTTGAGATTTTTTGTGACTTTTTCCCTAATTTGTTTTGGATAATAACTACCAACTAAATATTTTTTTTTCAGACCAACTAAGTAGTTTTTTTTTTTGTCGAATACCAAGTAAATAGTTTTAAAAATAGGCTTTGTAAAACTCTTTTTTAATTTTTTGTGAGGAAACAATCTAACTATTGGTTTTAAAAATAATTTGGTGCCCGTGCAAGCACCTCCATCTGCATGCATGCATGAGGAACACACCTCACCATTGGGATGCAATAGTAGCTCCAAAAGACAGATTTGATGGGGCCCACCACATTAACTTGAGAAAAGGAGCACACGTCACCATTGGGATGCAATATCGTAGAGCTAAGAGAGAGAATCAGATAATGTAATGCTTGATAGATTTTGGTTCTATGACGGAAATGTATAGTGAACCTTAGAGTAAAAGTAAGGAAATTGTTGAAAAACGTGTATTTTAGTAATTTTTCTTAAATGATTAGCTTTTGGATTTATAACAAAGTAATCAATTTAATTTTGATTGATATATATATATATATATATATATATATATATATATATATATATATATATATATATATATATATGTGTGTGTGTGTGTGTGTGTGTGTGTCAACCTATTCGATCAAAATTAAATTGATTATTAGAAATTCTATCAACTGCCCAGGGGCTCCTGTGTTTTAGCCACAATTAGTTTTTTGAGAAAATTTTTATTTATGTGCTGGAAATAACGTGTAACTAATAAATCGGATCTTTTTTGCTTTCTCGGTGCGGAAACGAGGTTCGGCCATCATACGTGAAATATGCATTCTTGGACCATCAGCCATTAACTTTTGACATCATTCCGTACAAATAACATTATATCAAGTATAATGATCGTGAAAGAGATATAAGAGCAGTGTCTTATAGATGCCATTCTGAAATATCTGTGGACCAACCAGACATCTATGGGGGAAGTCCTGTTCATTGTGTTGCTGTTTTTCTTGGATAGGAAATTGAAATTTCTGACGACAAACAAAAAAAGTTATATCACCAATTAGGAAAAAATTTATAATCTTCACAAATTCCAATTCACGTTAGTTGTGGGAAGTAGTCTCCTCCCTCGTGTTGCCTGTTTTTTTTTTTTTTAAAGGGCCCAATAAACAATTTGAGTTGATTCTACATGACATTCGAATTAAACCCTTTATTTGATGTTGTCTGGGCCAGACTATGATGATCACCATCAGCAGTCGGCACAACCCCTGAGGTGAGCCTGTTCAGCTCTTCAATGGCGGTCTCCATGTCGTTAAAGGAATGCGCCAGCGACTTGCGTTCTTGGCAAACCTTCACCTGCAACGGTATCTGCCACACTTGACGAAAGCCAGGAACACTAGGAAACTCTGTGTGGTTACAATGACAGTGCAACCATGATCCTTCTACCTCAGGAAAGAATTTTTACTGAGGACTGAAAACAAATAATTGCTCATCTATTGAATCATCCATGAGAGAAGAACATCGATCGCCGACTCACCAACCACTTTTTCAGCGACGACCTGGTGATCTTTCCGGTTTCTATGGCTCCTTCAAACGACGGAAGCGCATTGTCCGCATCCGCCTCTTCCACGAAGCGCAAGTGGTCCTCTTCCTCAATGTCCCTGAAGACAACAAAGGAAAAGTAATGGTGAAAAAATTTGACAATCACTAGTTTGCTGCTAAATCTCCGATTAGTTGGTATCCTAACTTATATCCGGGCTTAGATACGTTTCCGAATATCTGATAAGCGGCGGCTTTAGCACCCCACTTGCTGGTTGCTGCTAATCTCATTCTTTTGGTTCTCTCCATCTTCATCATCATCCCCGTGGTCGAGCCCTCCCGTGGATAGCCCCGACCCGCTTATCACGTCAATCAACCCTTTCATCGTCCACGCGGAGACCTTCTCTGTGTTAATCCTCTGCAGCTTCTCCACATCGATGACTTCCTCTTTCTTCTATTCCGATCCGTCCTTCAAAGTCGTGAAACTTGACCGGCTACTGCTCTGCATTTCCATGAAGGGAGGCCCGGAGAGCGAGCGAACAATGTACTGGTGAAAGAACGACTCCTGAATCCGATCGAAGAACAGCACGCATTGGAATGAAGAAGCCAGCAATTTTATCAGCACGGTCTTGATCAACCATATGGCGGATGCGGTAAGACAAGAAGCCAGAGCGCTCGTGAGGTTATTCAGGATCTAAGCAGTGTGCCTCGATCGCTTCACACCTTCGTTCAATAATTTAAGGTTGGTAATTGGTGTGTCACCTTCTGCATGGAGTTGTGGTGTATCATCTTTATTCAGTCCATCAACTCTAATATGAAAGTCTTTACATCCTTATTTCCGCAGAGTGTTGGACATGAATTACTCATTGTCTATGCAAACCGACTGATTGAAAACGAGCACGCCGGGCATCAATCATTTCTTAATAAGGTGCTTGCTTTTGCTTTGCTTGATATTTTGCCATTCTAATTTTCATAAAGGAAGATGCTTTATGACTGACTCAGAATGTTTTTAGGTGGAGGATCTGTTAAGAATGGTAATTCCGTTTTCTAAAATACCTGGGGCCTTAAATCTTGCTGCAAGTATTTTTAATCAGGTAATTAACTGCAGAATCAAGATTTCTCTGGGGTAGGTTTTTTTTATTTATTATTATTTATGTATTCTCAACACGGTATATAAAAGAGGCAAACCGGTTTATAAAATTTCACTGCATGAAAATTATTGGATTGCTTCTCTTTTTCAAAATCTATCGACTTATTTGGTCGAAATTAAATTAATTTCTTTTATAAATCGAAAAGCATACTACATCTAAAAATTGCTAAGTCCAAAGTTTGTTACACGATTCATGTCCGACTGTTTGCAATTTTGTCGGCTTTATGATACCATGATCCGACAAAAATTGCGTTTTTTTTAAGGGCTCAACAAATAAATTTGAGTTGATTCTACAAGTACATGACATTCGAATTAAACAAATCATCGCCCTTTATTTGATGTTGTCTGGGCAAGATTCACGGAAATTAGTGTCCCATTTTCAAGGAGCATGATTTATTTTCATGTTCCTGGTGCTTCGACAATTTCTTTTTCTTTTTCTTTTTCTTTTCAGAAGAGGAAATTATCATCCCCCAGTGTAAGCTTGTTGATTTCACTCCATTGAAAAACGTTTTTTTCCCTTGTCGATTGGTTATTTTTTCATCGTCCAAATACTAGAAATTCAGAAAACAATTTCTCAAGAACAGTTTTCCTTCAAATAATTGGAGTTAGAATTTTTATTATTATTATTATTATCATTTGTCATCGGCCTAGATGTTTAGTAAGCAAGAGCTCGTGTGATGATGCGAATAGTTCGGTCTTATAAGTAGATGCAAGTACTAGCTCTCCACATCATGCATGTAACATCGAGAACTAGATGGTTTCAAAGCTATCTTGTGGCGTAGCATTGGATTTGACCCACACTTTTGGCCGATCAAGCTTTAAGCTTGCCGAGGCAGCTGTGGCGACTCACTACAAGATTTCTCGCAAGCAAAATTCCCGTGCCACACTAGAAAAAAGGCAGAGAGCATGGTAGATGCAAGGGCTGCGAGGGCCGCCATGGATGCAAGAATTTCGTTTTGAGGTCTTCTCTCAAGGCTTTGACGGTGGAGCAAAGGCGCAATCGGGAGAAATGTTGGAAGTGAGGAACAGAATAATGGTGAGTTGCAAAAACCACTCAACATCACAGATGTAAGGGGAAAAAAGAGAAGAAACCAAGGATTCGAATTATGAACAATGTCAATTGAAACAACTGTATCCCCCGACCAAAACAAACATATGAAGTTGCAGCTGACACACCGGAGATAGCGGTTGATGAGAAGTGCCCGCCGGAGATAGGCGTCCTGTCGCCTTGCTAGGTCTTCTCAAGGCGGGTGCCTTGGTCGCCTAGGCATCGCCTTGTGGACGCCTTGGGCGCTTTGGACGCCTAGGCGACGCCTTGGGCGCCTTGCTGATTTTTCTCAAGGCGGGCACCTTGGTCGCCTAGGCATCGCCTTGTGGGCGCCTAGGCGACGCCTTGGGCACCTTGAGAAGTACAAATATTAAAAATTATTTATTTTTAATAATATTTCATGCATATATTTACTATATTAAAAGTTATTTATTTTTAATAATATTTCATGTATATATTTGCAAGGAGTCGTTTCCGGGTTCTCTCTTTTTTTTTTTGGCCACCATTTTGTACCTTTAACAAAAGTCCAAATCTCGACCATCGCAGAAATTGCTAATCTAAGTGATCAGGATTATTGGCAGGAACGGCTAATTTTCATGGCCGGTTAATTATCGAGGCCGAGTTATATCATTCTAGAATCTGGTTTTGAGAGTTTGAAATTAAGGTTGAGGAGGACAAGATGCAACGGGGGCGAGATAGTAATTTGGGCAGTGAATTTTGGCAATTGAAAGGGCAATAGTCGTGGATCCGGATCGCCTAACATTTTCTCAAAAGGTTAGGTCCCTGCCCTTGGGATCCGGACCATCCGTTGACCCAGATCTCCTGTTTTTAGGGGGCAATTTTTTAAATTTTTTAAATATTTTTTATTAGTAATAATCTGGGCCATCCATTCATAAGACGGACGGCCCAGATTTCAAGCGCTCCTTCCGAGGAAAGGTTGCCTAACCTTTCCTCAAAAGGTTAGATCATGCCCTTGTATACACCGTGCAAGGAGAAGCTTCTCATTCATACTGTGTATGATAATTGGTACAATGCTGACCACATGGAAAAATTATGTCTGGCCGCTATGGTAAAGTTAAATAGCACGTGACGATCGATCATACGCGCGACTATTCACCTAAATCCTATATATATATATCAAATAGATTTTTCGAGGATTCGTTAGGAAGCGCGATCCGCGAGCCTCGGAATCTGCCTCTTGTCGTTGTTTCCCATTCTTAAGGAAACTGGTCATCCAGCCACAAGGTGATTCCTAGTGGCTTCCTCGTCAGATTCTAAGGCTGGGGATTCTTATGTATGTGATGACATCTACATTGTGTCTTGGTTCAGGCAAAAGTAGCTGCCTCTGTTTGTTTCGCGAAGTATAAATAAAGTACAAAAAAATTATTTTTTTAAGACAACCATTTGTATCAGTTGAAATAATTAGTCGACGAGAAATATTTTCGTTATCGACAACAATTTATATCTTAATTTTTTAGACCATCAAAACATTTCCACTATCGACAGGACGCCTATCTCCGGCGGGCACTTCTCATCAACCGCTATCTCCGGTGTGTCAGCTGCGACTTCATATGTTTGTTTTGGTCGGGGGATACAGTTGTTTCAATTGATATTGTTCAAAATTCGAATCCTTGGTTTCCTCTCTTCAAATGGGCTCAAAGCTCACAACAAAGTAGTCCACCGCAAATGCATGGAAAAATGTGGAGTATGGGTGCATCGCAAAAAGTGACTTTATGCTTTTTCAAGCACTCTATGTCTCTTCACCGTCATTTGTCAAAATGCAGAATTGCCATTCCCTTTATTGTCCCAAAACCTTCACTTCAAACGGGCTCAAAGCTCACAACAAAGTAGTGCACCGCAAATCCACGGAAAAATGTGGAGTATGCGGCTCATTCTTCCTTAGCAAGGCTGAGCTGCAGCTCCAACGCGCCATGTTTCGCGGAGACCGGAGTTGCCAAGGCGATGGTGAAGCTCCTGGTCCGGTTGCCGGTGGAGATGCAGCTTTGGATTAGTCGGCCTACAGTTTTAAAGAGGAAACCCCCTCTGCTCTCACTCTGCGCGCACTCTCTCTCTATATGTATATATATATATATATATATCTTTCTCTCTCCTCTATGAAAATGTGTAAATTGATTGACGCTCACAATTTCCTTTCTTTTTTTTTGTTATAAATACACGCCACACTTTAAGTCTCCCTCCTCACCGAAGCTTGCCATTTCAAGCAAACTCTGTTTCTTCACTATCATTTGTAAGATTGCAGCATTCCATTCCCCTCGTTGTCCCAAAACCTTCACTTCAAACGGGCTCAAAGCTCACAATAAAGTAGTGCACCGCAAATGTACGAAAAAATGTGGAGTGTGGGTGCATCGAAAAAGTGACTTTACTCTTTTTCAAGCACACTATGACTCTTCACCGTCATTTGTCAAAATGCAGCATTGTCATTCCCCTCATTGCTCCAAAACCTTCACTTCAAACGAACTCAAAGCTCACAAACAAAGTAGTGCACCGCAAATGCATAAAAATTGTTATCTATGCAACTCATTCTTCCTTAGCAAGGCTGAGCTACAGCTCAACCGCGCCGTGTTTCGTGGAGACCGAAGCTGCTAAGGCGACGGTGAATCTCCTGGTCCGATCGGTGAAGCTCCTGGTCCGATCGCTGGCGGAGATGCAGCTTTGGAGTAGTCGGCCGTGCAGCTTTAAAGAGGAAATCCCCTCTACTCTCACTATGCGCGCGCTCTATATATATCTCTTTCTCTCTCATCTGTGAAAATGTGAAAAGTGATTAACACTCACGATTTCCTTTCTTCTTTTGTTTTAATTAAAGTACACGCCACACTTTAAGTCTCCCTCCTCACCTCAGCTCGTCATTTCAAGCACACTCGATCTCTTCACCGTCATTTGTCAGAATGCAGCATTGTCATTCCTCTCATTGCCCCAAAACCTTCACTTCAAACGGGCTGAAAGGTCACAAAAAAGTAGTGCACCGCAAATGCACGGAAAAATGTGGAGTAACCGCAAAAAGTGATTATACGTTTTTTCAAGCACACTATGTCTCTTCACCGTCATTTGTTAAAATGCAGTATTGTCATTCCCCTCATTGCCCCAAAACCTTCACTTCAAACGGGCTCAAAGCACACAACAAAGTAGTGCAACGCAAATGCATGAAAAAATGTGTAGTATGCGGCTCAATATTCCTTAGCAAGGCCGAAGCTCCACCGCCCCGTGTTTCGCGGAAACCGGAGCTGGCAAGACGACGGTGAAGCTCCTGGTCCGATCGGCGAAGCTCCTGGTCCGGTCGCCGGCGGAGATACAACTTTGGAGTAGTCGGCCGTGCAGCATTAAAGAGGAAACCCCTCTGCTCTCATTATATATATATATATATATATATCTTTCTCTCTCCTCTGTGAAAATGTGAAAAGTAATTGACGCTCACAATTTCCTTTCTTCTTCTTTTTTAATTATAAATACACGCCACACTTTAAGTCTCCCTCCTCACCTCAGCTCGTCATTTCAATCACACGCTGTCTCTTCACCGTCATTTGCCAGAATGCAGCATTGCCATTCCCATTATTGCCCCCAAAATCTTCACTTCAAACGGGCTCAAAGTTCACAACAAAGTAGTGCACGGCAAATGCCCGAAACAATGGGGAGTACGGGTGCATCGCGATAAGTGATTTTACGCTTTTTCAAGCACACTATGTCTCTTAACCGTCATTTGTCAAAATGCAGCATTGCCATTCCCCTATTTCCCCAAAATCTTCACTTTAAACGGGCTCAAAGCTCAAAACAAAGTAGTGCACCGCAAATGCACGGAAAAATGTGGAGTATGCGGCTCATTCTTCCTTAGCAAGGCTGAGCTGCAGCTCCACCACGCCGTGTTTCGTGGAGACCGGAGCTGCCAAGGCGACGGTGAAGCTCTTGGTCCGATCGGTGAAGCTCTTGGTCCGGTTGTCGGTGGAGATGCTGGTTTGGAGTAGTCGGCCGTGCAGCTTTAAAGAGCAAACCCCCCATGCTCTCACTATTCGCGTAGACCAGAGTTACCAAGGTGACGGTGAAGGTCCTGGTCCCATCGGTGAAGCTCCTGGTCCGGTCGCCGGTGGAGATGCAGCTTTGGAGTAGTCAGCCATGCAGCTTTAAAGAGGAAACCCCCTCTGCTCTCACTATGCGCGCACTATATATATATATATATATATATATATATATATATATATATATATATATATCTCTTTCTCTCTCCTCTCTGAAAAATGATTGACGCTCACGATTTCCTTTCTTCTTTTTTAATTATAAATACATGCCACACTTTAAGTCTCCCTCCTCACCTCATCTCGCCATTTCAAGCACACTCTGTCTCTTCACCGTCATTTGTCAGAATGCAGCATTGCCATTCCCCTCATTGCCCCAAAACCTTCACTTCAAACGGGCTCAAAGCTCACAACAAAGTAGTGCATCGCAAATGCACGAAAAAATGTGGAGTGTGGGTGCTTCGCAAAAAGTGACTTTACGCTTTTTCAAGCACTCTATGTCTCTTCACCGTTATTTGTCAAAATGCACCATTGCCATTCCCCTCATTGTCCAAAAATCTTCACTTCAAACGGGCTTAAAGCGCACAACAAAGTAGTGCACCGCAAATGCACGAAAAAATATGGAGTTTACGGCTCAGTCTTCTTTAGCAAGGCTGAGCTGCAAATCCACAGTGCTGTGTTTCGCAGAGACCGAAGCTGCCAAGGCGACGGTGATTCTCCTGGTCCGATCGGTGAAGCTCCTGGTCCGATCGCCGACGGACATGCAGCTTTGGAGTAGTCGGCCGTGCAGCTTTAAAGAGGAAACCCCCTCTGCTCTCACTATGCGCGAGCTATATATATATATATATATATATATATATATATATATATATATATATATCTCTCTCTCTCTCTCTCCCCTGTTAAAATGTGAAAAGTGATTGACGCTCACGATTTCCTTTCTTCGTTTGTTTTAGTTATAAATATACGCCACACTTTAAGTTTCCCTCCTCACCTCAGCTCGTCATTTCAAGCACACTCTGTCTCTTCTCCGTTATTTGTCAAAATGCAGCATTGCTAATCCCCTCATTGCCCCAAAACCATCACTTCAAACGGGCTGAAAGGTCACAATAAAGTAGTGCACCGCAAATAAATGGAAAAATGTGGAGTATGGGTGCATCGCAAAAAGTGACTTTACGCTTTTTCTAGCACACTATGTCTCCTCACCGTCATTTGTCAAAATGCAGCATTGACATTCCCCTAATTGCCCCAAAATCTTCACTTCAAACGGGCTCAAAGCTCACAACAAAGTAGTGCACCGCAAATGCACGAAAAAATGTTGAGTATGCTGCTCATTCTTCCTTAGCAAGGCTGAGCTGCAGCTCCGCCGGGCCGTGTTTCGCGTAGACTAGAGTTACCAAGGTGACGGTGAAGGTCCTGGTCCGATCGGTGAAGCTCTTGGTCTGGTAGCCGGTGAAGATGCAGCTTTGGAGTAGTCGCCCATGCAGCTTTAAAGAGGAAACCCACTCTGCTCTCACTATGCGCGCGCTATATATATATATATATATATATCTTTCTCTCGCCTCTGTGAAAAGTGCTTGACGCTCACGATTTTCTTTCTACTTTTTTTTTAATTATAAATACACGCCACACTTTAAGTCTCATTCCTTACCTCAGCTCGACATTTCAAGCACACTCTGTCTCTTCACCGTCATTTGTCAAAATGCAGCATTCCCATGCCCCTCATTGCCCCAAAAATCTTCACTTCAAGCAGGCTCAAAGCTCACAACAAAGTAGTGCACCGTAAATGCACGAAAAAATGTGGCGTATGGTTGCTTCGCAAAAAGAGACTTTACGCTTTTTCAAGAGCACTATGTCTCTTCACCGTCATTTGTCAAAATACAGCTTTGTCATTCCCCTCATTGCCCCAAAACCTTAACTTAAAACGGGCTCAAATCTCACAACAAAGTAGTGCACCGCAAATGCCCGAAAAAATATGGAGTATGCGGCTCATTCTTCCTTAGTAAGGCTGCAGCTCCACCGGACCGTTTTACGCGGAGACCGGAGCTGTCAAGGCGACGGTGAAGCACCTGGTCGATCTGTGAAACTCCTGGTCCGGTCGTCGAAGGAGATGCAGCTTTGGAGTAGTCGGCCGTGCAGCTTGAAAGAGGAAACCCCCTCTCCTCTCACAATGCGCGCCTTATCCCATATATATATCTCTTTCTGTCTCCTCTGTGAAAAGTGATAGACGCTCACGATTTCCTTTCGTCTTCTTTTTTAAATATAAATACACGCCACACTTTAAATCTCCCTCCTCAGCTCAGCTCGTCATTTCAAGCACACTCTGTCTCTTCACCCTCATTTGTCAGAATGCAACATTGCCATTCCCCTCATTGCCCCAATACCTTCACTTCAAACGGGCTCAAAGTTCACAACAAAGTAGTGCACGGCAAATGCAAGGAAAAATGTGGAGTATGGATGCATCGCAAAAAGTGACTTTAAGCTTATTCAAGCACACTATGTCTCTTCACCGTCATTTGTCAAAATGCAGCATTGTCAATTCCCTCATTACCCCAAAATCTTCACTTTAAACGGGCTCATAGCTCACAACAAAGTAGTGCACCGTAAATGCACGGGAAAATGTGGAGTATGCGGCTCATTCTTCCTTAAAAAGGCTAAGCTGCTGCGCCACCGCGCCGTGTTTCACGGAGATCGGAGCTGCCAAGGCGTCGGTGAAGCTCTTGGTCCGATAGGTGAAGATCCTAGTCCGGTCGTCGGTGGAGATGCAGCTTTAGAGTAGTCCGCCGTGCAGCTTTAAAGAGAAAACCCCATCTTCTCTCACTATGCGCGAGCGCTCTCTATATATATATAACTCTCTTTCTCTCTCCTCTATGAAAATGTGAAAAGTGATTGACGCTCGCGATTTCCTTTCTTCTTCTTCTTTAATTATAAATACATGCCACACTTTAAGTCACCCTCCTCACCTCAGCTCGCAATTTTAAGCACACTCTGTCTCTTCACCGTCATTTGTCAAAATGCAGCATTGCCATTCCCCTCATTGCCCCAAAACCTTAACTTCAAACGGGCTCAAAACTCGCAATAAAGTAGTGCACCGCAAATGTACGAAAAAATACGGAGTATGGTTGCATCGTAAAAAGTGACTTTACGCTTTTTAAAGCACTCAATGTCTTTTCACCGTCATTTGTCAAAATGCAGCATTGTCATTCCCCTCATTGCCCCAAAATCTTCACTTCAAACGGGCTCAAAGCGCACAACAAAGTAGTGCACCGGAAATGCACGAAAAAATGTGGAGTATGCGGCTCATTCTTCCTTAGCAGGGCTGAGCTGCAGCTCCACCGCGTCGTGTTTCGTGGAGACCGGAGCTGCCAAGGTGACGGTGAAGGTCTTGGTCCGGTCGTCGGTGGAGATGCAGCTTTGGAGTAGTCGGCTGTGCAGCTTTAAAGAGAAAATCCTCTCTGCTCTCACTATGCGCGCACTCACTATCTATATATATATATATATATATATATATATATATATATATATATATATATATCTCTTTCTCTCTCCTCTGTGAAAATGTGAAAAGTGATTGACGCTCACGATTTCCTTTCTTCTTCTTTTTTAATTATAAATACACGCCACACTTTAAGTCCCCCACCTCACCTCAGCTCGCCATTTCAAGTACACTCAGTCTCTTCACCCTCATTTGTCAGAATGCGGCATTGCCATTCCCCTCATTGCCCCAAAATATTCACTTCAAACGGGATCAAAGTGCACAACAAAGTAGTGCACCGTAAATGCATGAAAAAATGTGGAGTATGCGGCTCATTCTTCCTTAGCAAGGCTGAGCTGCAGCTCCACCGCGCCGTGTTTCGCGGAGACCGAAGTTGCCAAGGCGACGGTGAATCTCTTGGTCCGATCGGTGAAGTTCCTGGCCCGGTTGCCGGCGGAGATGCAGCTTTGGAGTAGTCGGCCGTGCAGCTTTAAAGAGGAAACCCCCTCAGCTCTCACTATGCGCGCGCGATATATATATATATATATATATCTTTCTCTCTCCTCTGTGAAAATGTGAAAAGTGATTGACGCTCACGATTTCCTTTCTACTTGTTTTTAATTATAAATAAACGCCACACTTAAAGTCTCCCTCCTCACCTCAACTCGACATTTCAAACACACCCTGTCTTTTGACCGTCATTTGTCAGAATGCAGCATTGCCGTTCCCCTCATTGCCCCAAAAATCTTCACTTAAAACGGGCTCAAAACTTACAACAAAGTAGTGCACCGCAAATGCACGAAAAAATGTGGAGTATGGGTGCATCACAAAAAGAGAGTATACGCTTTTTCAAGCACTCTATGTCTGTTCACCATCATTTGTCATTCCCCTCATTGCCCAAAACCGTCACTTCAAACGGGCTCAAAGCTCACAACAAAGTAGTGCACCGCAAATGCCCGGAAAAATGTGGAGTATCCAACTCATTCTTCCTTAGCAAGGCTGCAGCTCCACCGCATCGTGTTTCGCAGAGAACGGAGCTGTCAAGGCAACGGTGAAGCTCCTGTTCCAATTGGTGAAGCTCCTGGTCCGGTTGACAGTGGAGATGCAGCTTTGGAGTAGTCGGCCGTGCAGCTTTAAAGAGGAAACCCCATCTGCTCTCACTATGCGTGCGCTCTCACTACATATATATATATATATATATATATATATATATATATATATCTCCTCTGTGAAAATGTGAAAAGTGATTGACGCTCACGATTTCCTTTCTTCTTCTTTTTTAATTATAAATACACGCCACACTTTAAGTCTCATTCCTCACCTCAGCTCGCCATTTCAAGCACACTCTGTCTCTTCACCATCATTTGTCAGAATGCAACATTGCCATTCCCCTCATTGCCCCAAAACCTTCACTTCAAACGGGCTCAAAGTTCACCACAAAGTAGTGCACGGCAAATGTATGGAAAAATGTGGAGTATGCGTGCATCGTAAAAAGTGACTTTACGCTTTTTCAAGCACACTATGTCTCTTCACCGTCATTTGTCAAAATGCTGCATTGCCAATCCCCTAATTGCCCCAAAATCTTTACTTTAAACGGGCTCAAAGCTCACCACAAAGTATTGCCCCGCAAATGCACGGAAAAATGTGGAGTATGCGGCTCATTCTTCCTTAGCAAGGCTTAGCTGCAGCTCCACCGCGCCGTGTTTCGCAGAGACCAGAGCTGCCAAGGCGACGGTGAAGCTCTTGGTCCGATCGGTGAAGCTCCTGGTCCGGTCGTCGATGGAGATGCAGTTTTGAAGTAGTCGGCCGTGCAACTTTAAAGAGAAAACTCCCTCCGCTCTCACAATGAGCGCGCGCCCCTATATATATATATATATATATCTCTCTCTCTCTCTCTCTCTCTCTCTCACTTTCTCTCTCCTCTGCGAAAATGTGAAAAGTGATTGACACTCACGATTTCCTTTCTTCTTCTTTTTTAATTATAAATACATGCCACACTTTAAGTCTCCCTGCTCACCTCAGCTCGCCCTTTCAAGCACACGCTGTCTCTTCACCGTCATTTGTTAGAATGTAGCATTTCCATTCCCCTCATTGCCCCAAAACCTTCACTTCAAACGGGCTCAAAGCTTGCAATAAAGTAGTGCACCGCAAATGCACGAAAAAATGTGGAGTATGGGTGCATCGCAAAAAGTGACTTTACGCTTTTTCAAGCACTCTATGTCTCTTCACCATCATTTGTCAAAAATGCAGTATTGTCATTCCCCCCATTGCCTCAAAATCTTCACTTCAAACGGGCTCAAAGCGCACAACAAAGTAGTGCATAGGAAATGCACGAAAAAACGTGGAGTAGGCGGCTCATTCTTCCTTAGCAGGGCTGAGGAGCAGCTCCACCGCGCCGTGTTTCGCGGAGGCCGAAGTTGCCAAGGCAGCGGTGAAGCTCCTGGTTCGATCGGTGAAGCTCCTGGTCCGGTCGCCGGTGGAGATGCAGTTTTGGAGTAGTCTGCCGTGCAGCTTTAAAGAGGAAACCCCATCTGCTCTCACTATGCGTGTGCTATCTCTATATATAAATATATAAATATATATATATATATATATATATATATATATGAAATGTGATTAACGCTCACGATTTCATTTCTTCTTCTTTTTTAATTATAAATACACGACACACTTTAAGTCTCCCTCCTCACCTCAGCTCGTCATTTCAAGCACACTCTGTCTCTTCACCGTCATTTGTCAAAATGCAGCATTGTCATTCCCCTCATTGTCCCAAAACATTCACTTCAAACGGGCTGAAAGGTCACAATAAAGTAGTGCACCGCAAATGCACGAAAAAATATGGAGTACGGGTGCATCGCAAAAAGTGACTTTACACTTTTTCAACCACAATATGTCTCTTCACCGTCATTTGTCAAAATGCAGCATTGTCATTCCCGTCATTGCCCAAAATCTTCACATCAAACGGGCTCAAAGCTCACAACAAAGTATTGCACCGCAAATGCACAGAAAAATGTTGAGTATGCGGCTCATTCTTCCTTAGCAAGGCTGAGCTGCAGCTCCACCGCACCGTGTTTCGCGTAGACCGGAGTTGCCAAGGCGACGGTGAAGCTCCTGGTCCGGTCACCTGTGGAGATACAGCTTTGGAGTAGTCGACCGTGCAGCTTTAAAGAGGAAACCCCCTCTCTTCTCACTATGCGCGTGATATATATATATATATATATATATATATATATATATATATATATATCTCTCTCTCTCTCTTTCTCTCTCCTCTGTGAAAATGTGAAAAATGATTGACGCTCACGATTTCCTTTTTACTTTTTTTAAATTATAAATACACGCCACACTTTAAGTCTCCCTCCTTACCTCAGCTCGCCATTTCAAGCACACTTTGTCTCTTCACCGTCATTTGTCAGAATGCAGGATTGACATTCCCCTCATTGCCCCAAAAACCTTAAATTATAAATGTGGAGTATGCGGCTTATTCTTCCTTAGCAAGGCTGCAGCTCCACCACGCCGTGTTTTTCGGAGACCGGAGCTGCCAAGGCGACGGTGAAGCTCCTGGTCCGGTCGCAGACAGAGATATAGCTTTGGAGTAGTCGGACGTGCAGCTTTAAAGAGGAAACCCCATCTGCTCTCACTATGCGCTATATATATATATCTCTTTCTCTAACGACGCTGACCTGCGAATCACAAAAATCACCGCAAACTCCATCAACACCGCATCCCTTACCAATTGCTCGTCGATCTGTGCAAAGGCCGCCCTAATCGGACTCGGACGAGGAAATGAGGGACAAAGAACGATCGCGCGAGTCTCACCGAGCAGAGGGGAGAGAGAACTGAGTGCCGAGAGAGAGCGAGCTGGCAGGTCACAAGATCCTCTCTCGCACTTGCTCTGCGTGTGCGCGCTCTCCCTTTCTCTCTCTCTCTCTCTCTCTCTCTATATATATATATATATATATAGGTGCATCGCGAAAAGTGACTTTACGCTTTTTCATCATGTTGACACAGTAATCTCGCACGGCCGAGACCAGCACCATTTTTGACCAAAAATCAAATCACCAACGAAACCGAATTAAAGGAAAAATGTATATAAAAGAGGCGAACCGGTTTATAAAATTTCACTGCATGAAATTATTGGATTGCTTCTCTTTTTCAAAATCTATCGACTTATTTGGTCAAAATTAAATTAATTTCTTTTATAAATCGAAAAGCATACAACATCTAAAAATTGCTAAGTCCAAAATAAATTTGAGTTGATTCTACAAGTACATGACATTCGAATTAAACAAATCATCGCCCTTTATTTGATGTTGTCTGGGCCAAATTTGCGGAAATTAGTGTCCCATTTTCAAGGAGCATGATTTATTTTCATGTTCCTGGTGCTTCGACAATTTCTTTTTCTTTTTCTTTTTCTTTTCAGAAGAGGAAATTATCATCCCCCAGTATAAGCTTGTTGATTTCACTCCATTGAAAAACGTTTTTTTCCCCTGTCGATTGGTTATTTTTTCATCGTCCAAATACTAGAAATTCAGAAAACAATTTATCAAGAACAGTTTTCCTTCAAATAATCGGAGTTAGAATTTTTATTGTTATTATTATCATTTGTCATCGGCCTAGATGTTTGGTAAGCAAGAGCTCGTGTGATGATGCGAATAGTTCGGTCTTATAAGTAGATACAAGTACTAGCTCTCCACATCATGCATGTAACATCGAGAACTAGATGGTTTCAAAGCTATCTTGTGGCGTAGCATTGGATTTGACCCACACTTTTGGCCGATCAAGCTTTAAGCTTGCCGAGGCAGCTGTGGCGACTCACTACAAGATTTCTCACAAGAAAAATTCCCGTGTCACACGAGAAAAAAGGCAGAGAGCATGGTAGATGCAAGGGCTGCGAGGGCCGCCATGGATGCAAGAATTTCGTTTTGAGGTCTTCTCTCAAGGCTTTGACGGTGGAGCAAAGGCGCAATCGGGAGAAATGTTGGAAGTGAGGAACAGAATAATGATGAGTTGCAAAAACCACTCAACATCACAGATGTAAGGGGAAAAAAGAGAAGAAACCAAGGATTCAAATTATGAACAATGTCAATTGAAACAACTGTATCCCTCGACCAAAACAAACATATGAAGTCGCAGCTGATACACCGGAGATAGCAGTTGATGAGAAGTGCCCGCCGGAGATAGGCGTCCTGTCGCCTTGCTAGGTCTTCTCAAGGCGGGTGCCTTGGTCGCCTAGGCATCGCCTTGTGGACGCCTTGGGCGCTTTGGACGCCTAGACGACGCCTTGCCGATTTTTCTCAAGGAAGGCACCTTGGTCGCCTAGGCATCGCCTTGTGGGCGCCTAGGCGACGCCTTGGGCACCTTGAGAAGTACAAATATTAAAAATTATTTATTTTTAATAATATTTCATGCATATATTTACTATATTAAAAGTTATTTATTTTTAATAATCTTTCATGTATATATTTGCAAGGAGTCGTTTCCGGGTTCTCTTTTTTTTTGGCCACCATTTTGTACCTTTAACAAAAGTCCAAATCTCGACCATCGCAGAAATTGCTAATCTAAGTGATCAGGATTATTGGCAAGAACGGCTAATTTTCATGGCCGATTAATTATCGTGGCCGAGTTATATCATTCTAGAATCTGGTTTTGAGAGTTTGAAATTAAGGTTGAGGAGGACAAGATGCGACGGGGGCGAGATAGTAATTTGGGCAGTGAATTTTGGCAATTGAAAGGGCAATAGTCGTGGATCCGGATCGCCTAACATTTTCTCAAAAGGTTAGGTCCCTGCCCTTGGGATCCGGACCATCCGTTGGCCCAGATATCCTGTTTTTATGGGGTAATTTTTTAAATTTTTTATATATTTTTTATTAGTAATAATCTGGGCCATCCATTCATAAGACGGACGGCTCGGATTTCAAGTGCTCCTTCCGAGGAAAGGTTGCCTAACCTTTCCTCAAAAGGTTAGATCATGCCCTTGTATACGCCGTGCAAGGAGAAGCTTCTCATTCATACTGTGTATGATAATTGGTACAATGCTGACCACATGGCAAAATTATGTCTGGCCGCTATGGTAAAGTTAAATAGCACGTGACGATCGATGATACGCGCGACTATTCACCTAAATCCTCTACCGAGGATTCGTTAGGAAGCATGATCCGCGAGCCTCGGAATCTGCCTCTTGTCGTTGTTTCCCATTCTTAAGGAAACTGGTCATCCAACCACAAGGTGATTCCTAGTGGCTTCCTCGTCAGATTCGAAGGCTGGGGATTCTTATGTATGTGATGACATCTACATTGTGTCTTGGTTCAGGCAAAAGTAGCTGCCTCCGTTTTTTCGCGAAGTATAAATAAAGTACAAAAAAATTATTTTTTTAAGACAACCATTTGTATCAGTTGAAATAATTAGTCGACGAGCAATATTTTCGTTATCGACAACAATTTATATCTTAATATTTTAGACCATCAAAACATTTCCGCTATCGACAGGACGCTTATCTCCGGCGGGCACTTCTCATCAACCGCTATCTCCGGTGTGTCAGCTGCGACTTCATATGTTTGTTTTGGTCGGGGGATACAGTTGTTTCAATTGACATTGTTCATAATTCGAATCCTTGGTTTCTTCTCTTCAAACGGGCTCAAAGCTCACAACAAAGTAGTCCACCGCAAATGCACAGAAAAATGTGGAGTATGGATGCATTGCAAAAAGTGATTTTACGCTTTTTCAAACACTCTATGTCTCTTCACCGTCATTTGTCAAAATGCAACATTGCCATTCCCCTTATTGTCCCAAAACCTTCACTTCAAACGGGCTCAAAGCTCACAACAAAGTAGTGTACCGCAAATGAACGAAAAAATGTGGAGTATGCAACTCATTCTTCCTTAGCAAGGCTGAGCTGCAGCTCCACCGCGCCGTGTTTCGTGGAGACCGGAGCTGCCAAGGAGACGGTGAAGCTCCGGTCCGATCGGTGAAGCTCCTGGTCTGGTCGCCGGCGGAGATCCAGCTTTGGAGTAGTCGGCCGTGCAGCTTTAAAGAGCAAACCCCCCATGCTCTCACTATGCGCGCGCTCAATATATATATATATATATATATATATATATATATATATATATATATATATATCTCTTTCTCTCTCATATATGAAAATATGAAAAGTGATTGACGCTCACGATTTCCTTTCTTCTTCTTTTTTAATTATAAATACATGCCACACTTTAAGTCTCCCTCCTCACCTCAGCTCGCCATTTCAAGCACACACTGTCTCTTCACCGTCATTTGTCAGAATGTAGCATTGTCATTCCTCTAATTACCCCAAAACCTTCACTTCAAACGGGCTCAAAGCTTGCAATAAAGTAGTGCACCGCAAATGCACGGAAAAATGTAGATAATGGGTGCATCACAAAAAGTGACTTTACGTTTTTCAAGCACTCTATGTCTCTTCACCGGTATTTGTCAAAATGCAGCATCGCAATTCCCTTCATTGCCCCAAAATCTTCACTTCAAAAGGGCTCAAAGCGTACAACAAAGTAGTGCACCGCAAATCCACAGAAAAATGTGGAGTATGCGGCTCATTCTTCCTTAGAAAGGCTGAGCTGCAGCTCCACCGCGCCATGTTTCGCGGAGACCGGAGTTGCCAAGGCGACGGTGAAGCTCCTGGTCCGATCGGTGAAGCACCTGGTCCGGTCGCCGGTGGAGATGCAGCTTTGGATTAGTCGGCCTACAGTTTTAAAGAGGAAACCCCTCTGCACTCACTATGTGCGCACTCTCTCTCTATATGTATATATATCTCTTTCTCTCTCCTCTATGAAAATGTGTAAAGTGATTGACGCTCACAATTTCCTTTCATTTTTTTTTGTTATAAATACACGCCACACTTTAAGTCTCCCTCCTCACCCAAGCTTGGCATTTCAAGCAAACTCTGTTTCTTCACTGTCATTTGTCAGATTGCAGCATTCCATTCCCCTCGTTGTCCTAAAACCTTCACTTCAAACGGGCTCACAGCTCACAACAAAGTAGTGCACCACAAATGCACGAAAAAATGTGGAGTGTGGGTGCATCGAAAAAGTGACATTACTCTTTTTCAAGCACACTATGCCTTTTCACCGTCATTTGTCAAAATGCAGCATTGACATTCCCCTCATTGCTCCAAAACCTTCACTTCAAACGAACTCAAAGCTCACAACAAAGTAGTGCACCGCAAATGCATAAAAATTGTAATCTATGCAGCTCATTCTTCCTTAGCAAGGCTGAGCTACAGCTCAACCGCGCCGTGTTTCGTGGAGCCCGAAGCTGCTAAGGCAACGGTGAATCTCCTGGTCCGATCGGTGAAGCTCCTGGTCCGGTCGCCGGCGGAGATGCAGCTTTGGAGTAGTCGGCCGCGCAGCTTTAAAGAGGAAACCCCCTCTCCTCTCACTATGCGCGCGCTCTATATATATCTCTTTCTCTCTCATCTGTGAAAATGTGAAAAGTGATTAACGCTCACGATTTCCTTTCTTGTTTTGTTTTAATTAAAATACACGCTACACTTTAAGTCTCCCTCCTCACCTCAGCTCGCCATTTCAAGCACACTCGATCTCTTCACCGTCATTTGTCAGAATGCAGCATTGACATTCCCCTCATTGCCCCAAAACCTTCACTTCAAACGGGCTGAAAGGTCACAAAAAAGTAGTGCACCGCAAATGCACGGAAAAATGTGGAGTAATCGAAAAAAGTGACTATACGCTTTTTCAAGCTCACTATGTCTCTTCACCGTCATTTGTTAAAATGCAACATTGTCATTCCCCTCATTGCCCCAAAACCTTCACTTCAAACGGGCTCAAAGCAGACAACAAAGTAGTGCAACGCAAATGCACGAAAAAAAGTGGAGTATGCGGCTCAATATTCCTTAGCAAGGCCGAAGCTCCACCGCCCCGTGTTTCGCGGAAACCGGAGCTGGCAAGGCGACGGTGAAGCTCCTGGTCCGATCGGCGAAGCTCTTGGTCCGATCGCAAGCGGAGATACAGCTTTGGAGGAGTCGGCCGTGCAGCATTAAAGAGGAAACCCCTCTACTCTCATTATGCGTGCGATATATATATATATATATATATCTCTCTCTCTCTCTCTCTCTCTCTCTCTCTCTCTCTCTCTTTCTCTCTCCTCTGTGAAAATGTGAAAAGTGATTGACGCTCACAATTTCCTTTCTTCTTCTTTTTTAATTATAAATACACGCCACACTTTAAGTCTCCCTCCTCACCTCAGCTCGTCATTTCAAGCACACGCTGTCTCTTCACCGTCATTTGTCAGAATGCAGCATTGCCATTCCCATTATTGCCCCCAAAATCTTCACTTCAAACGGGCTCAAAGTTCACAACAAAGTAGTGCACGGCAAATGCCCGAAAAAATGGGGAGTACGGGTGTATCACGATAAGTGATTTTACGCTTTTTCAAGCACACTATGTCTCTTCACCGTCATTTGTCAAAATGCAGCATTGTCATTCCCCTATTTCCCCAAAATCTTCACTTTAAACGGGCTCAAAGCTCAAAACAAAGTAGTGCACCGCAAATGCACGAAAAAATATGGAGTATGCGGCTCATTCTTCCTTAGCAAGGCTGAGCTGCAGCTCCACCACGCCGTGTTTCGTGGAGACCGGAGCTGCCAAGGCGACGGTGAAGCTCTTGGTCCGATCGGTGAAGCTCCTGGTCCGGTCGTCAGTGGAGATACTGCTTTGGAGTAGTCGGCCGTGCAGCTTTAAAGAGAAAACCCCCTCTGCTCTCACTATGCGTATATATATATATATATATATATATATATATATCTGTCTCTCTCTCTCTCTCTCTTTCTCTCTCCTCTGTGAAAAGTGATTGACGCTCACAATTTCCTTTTTTATTCTTTTTTAATTATAAATACATGCCACACTTTAAGTCTCCCTCCTCACCTCAGCTCGCCATTTCAGGCACACTCTGTCTCTTCACCGTCATTTGTCAGAATGCAACATTGCCATTCCCCTCATTGCCCCAAAACCTTCACTTCAAACGGGCTCAAAGCTCACAACAAAGTAGTGCATCGCAAATGCACGAAAAAATGTGGAGTATGGGTGCTTCGCAAAAAATGACTTTACGCTTTTTCAACCACTCTATGTCTCTTCACCGTTATTTGTCAAAATGCACCATTGCCATTCCCCTCATTTCCCAAAAATCTTCAATTCAAACGGGCTCAAAGAGCACAACAAAGTAGTGCACCGCAAATGCACGAAAAAATATGAAGTTTGCGGCTCATTCTTCTTTAGCAAGGCTGAGCTGCAAATCCACAGTACTGTGTTTCGCGGAGACCGAAGTTGCCAAGGCGACGGTGATTCTCCTGGTCCGATCGGTGAAGCTCCTGGTCCGGTCGCCGGTGGAGATGCAGCTTTGGAGCCGTCGGCTGTGCAGCTTTAAAGAGAAAACCCCCTCTCCTCACAATGCGCGAGCTATATATATATATATATATATTTATATCTCTCTCTCCATGTTAAAATGTGAAAAGTGATTGACGCTCACGATTTCCTTTCTTCTTTTGTTTTGGTTATAAATATACGCCACACTTTAAGTCTCCCTCCTCACCTCAGCTTGCCATTTCAAGCACACTTTGTCTCTTCTCCGTTATTTGTCAAAATGCAGTATTGCCAATCCCCTCATTACCCCAAAACCATCACCTCAAACGGGCTGAAAGGTCACAATAAAGTAGTGCACCGCAAATGCATGAAAAAATGTGGAGTATGGGTGCATCGCAAAAAGAGACTTTACGCTTTTTCTAGCACACTATGTCTCCTCACTGTCATTTGTCAAAATGCAGCATTGTCATTCCCCTCATTGCCCCAAAATCTTCACTTCAAATGGGCTCAAAGCACACAACAAAGTAGTACACCGCAAATGTACAGAAAAATGTTGAGTATGCGGCTCATTCTTCCTTAGCAAGGCTAGCTGTAGCTCCACCGCGTCGTGTTTCGCGTAGACCGGAGTTACCAAGGTGACGGTGAAGGTCCTGATCCGATCGGTGAAGCTCCTGGTCAGGTCGCTGGCGGAGATGCAGCTTTGGAGCCGTCGGCTGTGCAGCTTTAAAGAGGAAACCCCCTCTCCTCACTATGCATATATATATATATATATATCTCCCCTGTTAAAATGTGAAAAGTGATTGACGCTCACGATTTCCTTTCTTCTTTTGTTTTAGTTATAAATATACGCCACACTTTAAGTCTCCCTCCTCACCTCAGCTCGCCATTTCAAGCACACTCTGTCTCTTCTCCGTTATTTGTCAAAATACAGCATTGCCAATCGCCCCATTGCCCCAAAACCATCACTTCAAACAGGCTCAAAGCTCACAAGAAAGTAGTGCACCGCAAATGCACGGAAAAATATGAAGTATGGGTGCAACGTAAAAAGTGACTTTACATTTTTTGATGCACACTATGTCTCTTCGCCGTCATTTGTCTAAATGCAGCATTGTCATTCCCCTCATTGCCCCAAAATCTTCACTTCAAATGGGCTCAAAGCACACAACAAAGTAGTACACCGCAAATGTACAGAAAAATGTTGAGTATGCGGCTCATTCTTCCTTAGTAAGGCCTGCTGTAGCTCCACCGCGTCGTGTTTCGCGTAGACCGGAGTTACCAAGGTGAAGGTGAAGGTCCTGGTCCGATCGGTGAAGCACCTGGTCCGGTCGCCGGTGGAGATGCAGCTTTAGAGTAATCGGCATGCAGCTTTAAAAAGGAAACCCCCTCTGCTCTCACTATGCGCGCGCTATATATATATATATATATATATATATCTCTTTCTCTCTCCTCTGTGAAAATGTGAAAAGTGATTGACGCTCACGATTTCCTTTCTACTTGTTTTTAATTATAAATACACATCACACTTAAAGTCTCCCTCCTCACCTCAGCTCGCCATTTCAAGCACACTCTGTCTCTTCACCGTCATTTGTCAGAATGCAACATTGCCATTCCCCTCATTGCCCCAAAACCTTCACTTCAAACGGGCTCAAAGTTCCCAACAAAGTAGTGCATGACAAATGCATGGAAAAATGTGGAGTATGCGTGCATCGTAAAAAGTGACTTTACGCTTTTTCAAGCACACTATGTCTCTTCACTGTCATTTGTCAAAATACTGCATTGTCAATCCCCTCATTGCCCCAAAATCTTCACTTTAAACGGGCTCAAAGCTCACCACAAAGTATTGCCCCGCAAATGCACGGAAAAATATGGAGTATGCTGCTCATTCTTCCTTAACAAGGCTTAGATGCATATATATATATATATATCTCTCTCTCTCTCTCTCTTCCTCTCTCCTCTGTGAAAATGTGAAAAGTGATTGACGCTCACGATTTCCTTTCTTCTTCTTTTTTAATTATGAATACATACCACACTTTAAGTCTCCATGCTCACCTCAGCTCGCCCTTTCAAGCACACTCTGTCTCTTCACCGTCATTTGTTAGAATGCAGCATTGCCATTCCCCTCATTGCCCCAAAACCTTCACTTCAAACTGGCTCAAAGCTCGCAATAAAGTAGTGCACCGCACATGCACGAAAAAATGTGGAGTATGGGTGCATCACAAAAAGTGACTTTACGCTTTTTCAAGCACTCTATGTCTCTTCACCGTCATTTGTCAAAAATGCAGTATTGTCATTCCCCTCATTGCCCCAAAATCTTCACTTCAAACGGGCTCAAAGCGCACAACAAAGTAGTGCATCGAAAATGCACGAAAAAAAGTGGAGTACGCGGCTCATTCTTCCTTAGCAGGGCTGAGCAGCAGTTCCACCGCGCCGTGTTTCGCGGAGGCCGGAGTTGCCAAGGCGGCGGTGAAGCTCCTGGTCAGATCGGTGAAGCTCCTAGTCCGGTCGCCGGTGGAGATGCAGCTTTGGAGTAGTCGGCCGTGCAGCTTTAAAAAGGAAACCCCATCTGCTCTCACTATGCGTGTGCTATATATATCTTTCTATCTCCTCTGTGAAAATGTGAAATGTGATTTACGCTCATGATTTCATTTCTTCTTCTTTTTTAATTATAAATACACGACACACTTTAAGTCTCCCTCCTCACCTCAGCTCGCCATTTCAAGCACACTCTATCTCTTCACCGTCATTTGTCAAAATGCAGCATTGTCATTCCCCTTATTGCCCCAAAACCTTCACTTCAAACGGGCTGAAAGGTCACAATAAAGTAGTGCACCGCTAATGCACGAAAAAATATGGAGTATGGGTGCATCGCAAAAAGTGACTTTACGCTTTTTCAAGCACAATATGTCTCTTCACCGTCATTTGTCAAAATACAGCATTGTCATTCCCGTCATTACCCCTAAATCTTCACATCAAACGGGCTCAAAACTCACAACAAAGTATTGCACCGCAAATGCACAGAAAAATGTTGAGTATGCGGCTCATTCTTCCTTAGCAAGGCTGAGCTGCAGCTCCACCGCGCCGAGTTTCGCGTAGACCGGAGTCGCCAAGGCGACGGTGAAGCTCCTGGTCCGGTCGCCTGTGGAGATGCAGCTTTGGAGTAGTCGGCCGTGCAGCTTTAAAGAGGAAACCCCCTCTGCTCTCACTATGCGCGCTCTCTCTCTATATATATATTTATATCTCTCTTTCTCTCTCCTCTGTGAAAATGTGAAAAATGATTGATGCTCACGATTTCCTTTTTACTTTTTTTAAATTATAAATACACGCCACACTTTAAGTTTCCCTCCTTACCTCAGCTCGCCATTTCAAGCACACTTTGTCTCTTCATCGTCATTTGTCAAAATGCAGCATTACCATTCCCCTCATTGCCCCAAAAACCTTATCTTCAAACGGGCTCAAAGCTTACAACAAAGTAGTGCACCGCAAATGCACGGAAAAATGTGGAGTGTAGGTGCATCCCAAACAGAGACTTTACACTTTTTCAAGCACACTATGTCTCTTCACTGTCATTTCTCAAAATGCAGCATTGCCATTCCCCTCATTGCCCCAAAATCTTCACTTTAAACGGGCTCAAATCTCACAACAAAGTAGTGCACCGTAAATGCACGGAAAAATGTGGAGTATGCGGCTTATTCTTCCTTAGCAAGGCTGCAGCTCCACCGCGCCGTGTTTCGCGGAAACCGGAGCTGCCAAGGCGAGGGTGAAGCTCCTGGTCCGATCGGTGAAGCTCCTGGTCCGGTCGCCGGCAGAGATATAGATTTGGAGTAGTCAGTCGTGCAGCTTTAAAGAGGAAACCCCATCTGCTCTCACTATGCGCTATATATATATCTTTCTCTCTCCTCTGTGAAAAGTGATTGACGCTCACGATTTCATTTCTTCTTCTTTTTTAATTATAATTACACGCCATACTTTAAGTCTTCCTACTCACCTCAACTCGCCACTTCAAACGGGCTCAAAGCTCACAACAAAGTAGCGCACCGCAAATGCACGAAAAAATGTGGAGTGTGGGTGCATCGCAAAAAGTGACTTTACACTTTTTCAAGCACACTATGTCACTTCACCGTCATTTGTCAAAATGCAGCATTGTCATTCCTCTCATTGCCCCAAAACCTTTACTTCAAACGGGCTCAAAGCTTACAACAAAGTAGTGCACCGCAAATGTACGGCAAAATGTGGAGTATGCGGCTCATTCTTCCTTAGCAAGGCTAAGCTGCAGCTCCACCGCGCCGTATTTCGCGGAGACCGGAGCTGCCAAGGCGACGGTGAAGTTCCTGGTCCGATCAGTGAAGCTTCTGGTCCGGTCACCGACGTAGATGCAGCTTTGGAGTAGTCGACCGTACAACTTTAAAGAGTAAACCCCCTCTGCTCTCACTATGCGTGCGTTCTATATAAATATATATATATATATATATATATATATATATATATATATATATATCTCTCTCTCTCTCTCTTTCTCTCTCCTCTGTGAAAATGTGAAAAGTGATTGACGCTCACGATTTCCTTTCTTCTTCTTTTTTTAATTATAAATGCACGCCACACTTTAAGTCTCCCTCCTCACCTCAGCTCGCCATTTCAAACACACTCTGTCTCTTCACCGTCATTTGTCAGAATGCAGCATTGTCATTCCCCTCATTGCCCCAAAACCTTCACTTCAGACGGACTCAAAACTCACAACAAAGTAGTGCACCGCAAATGCACGGAAAAATGTGGAGTATGCGGCTCATTCTTCCTTAGCAAGGCTGAGCTGCAGCTCCACCGCGCCGTGTTAAGCGGAGACTGGAGCTGCCAAGGCTACAGTGAAGCCCCTAGTCCGATCGGTGAAACTCCTGGTCCGGACGCCAGTGGGGATACAACTTTGGAGTAGCCGCGCACCTATGTGCCGCTCCAGCTGCCGCCGTCTCCTCCACGTCTGGTTTTATGTCTCGTCGTCCGTTTTAGTGTCGTTGTTTCATCTGTTTTAGTGTCGTCACATTTGTATGTGTCGTAAATCTATGTCTCGTTCTTTTTAGTGTTGATCCACGTCTGGTTTTGTGTCTCGTCGTCCGTTTTAGTATCCTTGTTTCGTCCGTTTTAGTGTCGTCGCATATGTGTGTGTCGTAGATCTACGTCTCGTTCTTTTTAGTGTTGAGCCTTGTAGTTCATTGCTCGAGCTCCGGAATAACATGAGTTTGGTTCATTGAGATGAAATTGTGAAGTGTGCTCAAATCAGCAACCCACCAGTGCCGCCACGGCTGCCGCCGTCTCCTCCACGTCTGGTTTTGTGTCTTGTCGTCCATTTTAGTTTTGTCGCATCTGTGTGTGTCGTAGATCTACGTCTCGTTCTTTTTAGTGTTGAGCATCGTAGCTCATTACTCGAGCTCTAGAATAACTTGAGTTTGGTTCATTGAGATGAAATTGTGAAGTGTGCTCAAATCAGCAACGCACCAGTGCAGGACACGCCGTGCTTCCTTCCTTTCTCCTTCGATGCTATCTATGTACAGGGACCAAAAACGAATAGCTCGAATTGAGTATTTTCTTCTTATCCACCGGATAAACTGATTAAGAAAAAAATAAAACCACCAATCCAATCACATTTCTTGACCCGATGACACACATGAGACAAGTCACAAGGGAAGTGTATGCTTTACTTTCAAATGAAAATGCGGCGTCGACCAAAAATCAAACGTCCTAAACCTACAATATCAACATCTTCGCCTCGACCAGTACCTCCATCGCAACCTGCCCCGCTCCGTGGTCCACGTCTCCTTCGGCAGCATGCAGACCTCCAACCCTCCCTGTTCTCCGAGCTCGCCCCACGGCCTTGCCTTGGCCGGCTGCCCCTTCATCTGGATCGTCCGATCATCCGAGCAACACAAGCTTCCTAGACCAACACAAGATTATGGCATTACAAGCTAATACTACACAACCATGACCAACTGAACTTTGAGCTAATATTAACAACAAATAAATAAGAAAAGTGAGTGAACATGGGTCTTCATGTGCATAGTTTGTCATAGAAGTGAATTGTAAAACTAGTCAAGTTGGATTTGCAACACACATTCCAATAAAATGCAAGTACCTGAACTTGCTGAACAATCTCTTCTCATCCGAATCAGCCAAAACATGTATCTGTGTATCCTTCAATATGTTCGAAAAAACCACAAAAAATGGCATCAATTATCATCATCACTCATCCCCATCCACAATCTTCTCAAGCTAACATCCAATTTCACCTTCAACACAGAAATTATAGAAACTCACAGAGGTGATATTCCCCGAATCTAGGACTGGCGAGCTGCCGCCGCAAATGCTAAACATTTTTCGATGTTGGGCGGAGAAAGCAAACCGCCTTGAGATGCGACATCGATTCTCTAGACTTGGAAATGTAGTCCACCATCTCCACCAAGAACGCCTCCTTCGTAAGAAGCTCAGACTATGAATACACAACACTAACGACGCTGACCTGCGAATCACAAAAATCACCGCAAACTCCGTCAACACCGCATCCCTTACCAATTGCTCGTCGATCTGTGCAAAGGCCGCCCTAATCGGTGCCGAAAGAGAGCGAGCTGGCAGGTCACAAGATCCGCTCTCGCACTTGCTCTGCGTGTGCGTGCTCTCTCTCTCTCTCTCTCTCTCTCTCTCTCTCTCTCTCTCTCTCTCTCTCTCTCTCTCTCTCTCTCTCTCTCTCTCTCTCTCTCTCTCTCTCTCTCTCTCTCTCTCTATGGGTGCATCGCGAAAAGTGACTTTACGCTTTTTCATCCTGTTGACACAGTAATCTCGCACAGCCGAGACCTGCACCATTTTTGACCGAAAATCAAATCACCAACGAAACCGAATTAAAGGAAAAATGTATATAAAAGAGGCGAACCGGTTTATAAAATTTCACTGCATGAAAATTATTGGATTGCTTCTCTTTTTCAAAATCTATCGACTTATTTGGTCGAAATTAAATTAATTTCTTTTATAAATCGAAAAGCATACAACATCTAAAAATTGCTAAGTCCAAAGTTTGTTACACGATTCATGTCCGATTGTTTGCAATTTTGTCGGCTTTATGATACCATGATCAGACAAAAATTACGTTTTTTTTAAGGGCCCGACAAATAAATTTGAGTTGATTCTACAAGTACATGACATTCGAATTAAACAAATCATCGCCCTTTATTTGATGTTGTCTGGGCCAGATTCGCGAAAATTAGTGTCCCATTTTCAAGGAGCGTGAAATATTTTCATGTTCCTGGTGCTTCGACGATTTCTTTTTCTTTTTCTTTTTCTTTTCAGAAGAGGAAATTATCATCCCCCAGTGTAAGCTTGTTGATTTCACTCCATTGAAAAACGTTTTTTTCCCCCTGTCGATTGGTTATTTTTTCATCGTCCAAATACTAGAAATTCAGAAAACAATTTCTCAAGAACACTTTTCCTTCAAATAATCGGAGTTAGAATTTTTATTATTATTATTATCATTTGTCATCGGCCTAGATGTTTAGTAAGCAAGAGCTCGTGTGATGATGCGAATAGTTCGGTCTTATAAGTAGATACAAGTACTAGCTCTCCACATCATGCATGTAACATCGAGAACTAGATGGTTTCAAAGCTATCTTGTGGCGTAGCATTGGATTTGACCCACACTTTTGGCCGATCAAGCTTTAAGCTTGCCGAGGCAGCTGTGGCGACTCACTACAAGATTTCTCGCAAGCAAAATTCCCGTGTCACACGAGAAAAAAGGCAGAGACCATGGTAGATGCAAGGGCTGCGAGGGCCGCCATGGATGCAAGAATTTCGTTTTGAGGTCTTCTCTCAAGGCTTTGACGGTGGAGCAAAGGCGCAATCGGGAGAAATGTTGGAAGTGAAGAACAGAATAATGGTGAGTTGCAAAAACCACTCAACATCACAGATGTATGGGGAAAAAAGAGAAGAAACCAAGGATTCGAATTATGAACAATGTCAATTGAAACAACTGTATCCCCCGACCAAAACAAACATATGAAGTCGCAGCTGACACACCGGAGATAGCGGTTGATGAGAAATGCCCGCCAGAGATAGAGGTGGAGTGCTAGTCTCATCGCTAGCCTGAAGATTGCCGAAATACCAATTATTTGTATATGAGATTTGCGAACTACTATTCGATTCCGATATTTTGAGAACTTACAAAGCAGCAGGGTCTCCTAAATGAACGAAAAAACAGTCTCTTCAAGTGAACAAGAACTTAAAGTTTGTCTTGGCGTTTGATGAGCCCTCGATCTAAATAAAATTTATGTGCTGCAGGTCAACTTGTTTAATGGGGAATTTAGTATTCTTTTTCATACATTGTTGCAACGCGATGTTGGTATCCGTTCTTAACAGCCAGGTCATAATACGGTGTTTTACTTGGAAAATGAACTTTGTGCAGTAAAATAAAACCAACATTCATCGGGCAATGGGGTCATCCCATTGCTGTTGCCTCCCATCTCCATCTTTTCCTTCTTGTTCAAACATATAAAAGCGGCCAATTCGAATTTTCCAAGTCGGCGACGATTTTTAACTTGTTTCTCAGTGTAGTTTTGTCTCACCAAACAACACTTGCTATCATTTCCACAGAGTTTAGGAGTAAAAGATACAAACTTTAGGCTATCAAAGTTTGATAAGGTTTTTCGACCCCCCCCCCCCCCCCCCCCCCCCCCCAAAAAAAAAGAAGAAGAAAGTTTGATCGGGAAATTTAAAAAAAAAAAACAAATTGTGGACAAAATAAATATAGGAGCTTGAAATTAGTAATTCAATTAGACCAATACCCACAAAAAAAGACCCGCACAATTTCTGAGAGTATGAATCTTTCTAGAGTCTCAAATTACACTTGGAATTCATTCTTATGCCGGAAAATTATCCTTATTCTTTTACTTAAATTGATTTGTCAGGTTGCCTTCACCTAAAGGTTATTAGGTGAAGTGTTTAAATTTTTATTTGCAGCTTTTAATGAAGTTGTTAGCACGTCAGCATTTGCTCTTGAACAAATTTGCAGATTAGCTTCAGACAGTAAATTTGAGGAATGGAGAAACTTGCTCTTGGTCGAGCTTCATCAGAGAAGTATCCCAAGGGGACGCAGAGAGAAAAGTTTGATCTTAACGTCCTGTTAACTCCCAAGTCTCCTTAACGCCCCTCTTGCAAATTTCAGCTGAATGATAGTGCAGATTGTTTAAAGTTGTCGAAGGTTGTTTCATCCAGCGCCTTTGCGTTTCTTCCTCACGTAGAACAAACAAGACATATCATGGACGGCAGGAGATAATTATTAGTACTTAAACGAAATTTGCCACGTCTAAGGGTTAAGCAATTGTTACACGCAAAAAAAAAATACACATTATCATCTTTATTATGTTCCTTTTCATCTTTTTTTCCGCGTCTTTTTTTAATTAGTGGAAAACGCTCTTTTGAAATTGTCAGTGTTCTATTCGTGATTACTGATCAATAATGTTTTTCTTTTTTGACAAAATTACTGATCTATAATTGAAAGTGCACGCAAATACTCCTCCTTTCCCGATATTTATGTGATGGCCCCACCAAATGATGTCCTCGTGCATGTGCATGCAAGAGGTGCTTACACGGGATTCGAATCGTCTGCCATTGAGATATGGGCCGTCCGTTTTTAGATGGACGACCCAGATCTCCTATTTTTAAAGGGCAACTTTTTAAATTTTTTGTTTTTTATTTTTTAGTAATAATCTTAGCCGTCCATTCATAACACGGACGGCCCGGATTCCAAAGGCAGGGCTTGCTTTTCTGAGAAAAGAGCAGATGATCCATTTACGCTAGGGGTGAGCATGGTTCCCGGGTAGAACCAAAAATCGAAAAAACGAACCGTCGGTTCCGGTCCGGTTTCCAATTTTTATGTGCCCGGTTCCAGTTCCCGGTTCCTTATTTTGAGAAACCGGTGGTGGCGGTTCCGATTCCGATTCCCGATTCTACTATGGAACTTACCCGGAATCGGAACCGCATATTGTAAAAAAAAAACCCTAATTTCCTATATCAGTAAAGTAAACTTTCCTCAACGATGCAGCACTTCGAGTCTCCCGGGTTGAGGTCAAAGTGAAGGAGGCCGATCGCACGAAGCAAAGCGAGAGAAGATGGAGCTCTAGCGCTGTGTTCGTCCCTCTGATCTCAGTGGCGATCGCCCTCGTAGTCTCTTCCAGGAACTCCGCGAGTATCGTCTCTCTCCTTAAGAGTCGCTCATGTCGTTGTCCTCAGGTGCTGATTTGTTTTGCCTTCTGTCGTTCACGCGCTTGTTGCTCTTGCATGGATCGATCTTAATCGTCTCTGAACACGGACTCCGCATTTGTCGAATAGGCAGAGAACGGTGTGGCTGAAGGTGAACGGATCTTGCGATTACGCGAGCTGTGTTCATTTTTCCGTTTCCTTCCCCCCGCGATGGTCATCGACTCTTTTCTTGCCGAGCGATTCATCAAATCAGCTCAAGAATCTGAGTCCTCCAAGATCGATTGCTCTGAATTCGCAAGGCAGACCGATCGCCTGTCCCAAGGTACTTCGATTTGCTATTCGTCTTGCTTCTTCGACTCTGTTCCTCAACGAACGACCCATTAGACGAATTGCCGCCGATATCTCCAAGAACCTCGACCAGGTGCTTACCGTCGTTAGCAAGTGCAAGGCGCTTACCTCCCAACGCACTGACAAAGCACGCCCGACGACCATCCCTCACCAACGTTGCCCAAGGTTTGTTGATTTTGTGGTTCGATTTTACTGTTTACACAATCAATTTGAGGGCTTCTTTGTTCCATGTTCTTTCTCTTTAGTGATTTTTCGTAGCTAGGAAAAGTAGCTTCTATTCCCTTGATTTATTTACAGAAAGACAACACAAAAGGGTGGGAAAAAAGATGAAATCTTTGAGTGGAGAAAGATTCATTCGTGTGAATGATTGTGCTCGCAGGTTCAATTATGGTATTGCACAAAGAATTTGGGGTTTTCTGCTGAGGTGTATGTTCACCTGCTGGACAATTCCATACATCCACTCTGTTTCAAATTATGTAGTTTATGCTTCCACTAATACATTAGATTAGAGAACCCATTACGGTGGTTTAACAAGTTGTGATTGCTTGATCATTATGTGACATTAATGTGGTGAGCTGCTGATGAACAATATCAATAAGTTATGGTGTTGAGTCTACGAATATTATTTTTTTTAACGTGTTTTTACTCTGGTATATGCTCTAAGGTTTCTTTATTTTTTTGCAGGATATGTGGACTGAATTATGTCATCCGTGTGGAATTTATCAAAAACAGGTCAAAAGATTGTCCTTCTTTTTTCTTTCAAAAATTTCAATTGTTGGCAAGAATCAGTCCTTCATTTATGTCATTTTCTCATGCAATTATGGTTGACCGAGTTGCATTTCGTGAGTATATCAGTGAGTTACAATTTTTTTGCTTCAAGCAATGCCCTTTGATTGTTTATGTAGCTAGGGATGCATTGTCTGATTGTATTTTGACTCGGTTTCCTAAACTCATGTCTTTCTTTGTTAGAGACGCAAGTCTTGGACCGTGTAATTGTGAATGCAGATTTCAGATTTGGCTGATAGTTGTAATAATATGAAATAGGGTTAGCGAATGTCAGAATGAAGAATGGAATATTTAGCTTTTCATCTTATTGTTCTGTGGGAAGTTATGGTAGCTTCATTTTTGTTGTTAACATTGTCTTTGAAGAGATTGCTTGAGATTGCAGACCAATTGTTCATGGTGGACAACTTGAGATTTCTGGGTTTGGAGATTTTGTTCGTTATGTTATTTTTGGTAAGATTTCACTCTATTTAAACTGTTGTGCTGAATCTTTAACTGAGTCTCAATTGCAAGATGCATAGTGATTGTAGTCAACTAGTTTGTTTCTTGTCCTTGCTGATGAGCCTTCTATTATTTCAATGACAGGTTACTAACCTAGCTTCTGAGGCGAAGCGACAAAGGAATGCATACTGCTCGGTTGTTGTATTGAAACCACTGTCCAAACATCTCAGCTCTTCCTATGTTACTCTAGGCGATTGCATTTTCCTTGATTCAATTGAACTTGTTGTTACATATATGAGGTGAACTGACAAATGGGATGGAAACAGTTGAACGTGGAAAATACTCTGCCTCATAACGTATTAGAAAGTTCTTTCAAAAATTAGACTGGCTAAAAAGCGTCCAATCACAGTTGATTTTGTGTTATAATTTATAAAGATTTTGCTGCAATTGGTTCATCTTGCTGTCAAAACAGAGATACTAATGTAGTTTTGAATTTTGATGCAATTGAATTACATTGGCAAGTTCTCGGGTACCTTGGAACCGGATTCTGGAACCTGTGACAGGGTAGGTTCCAGGTTTCATGATGTTCAGGGTAGATTCCAAGTTTCAAAAATTGAGAAACTTGTATCACAGGAGGAGGATGGAGGACGACGGAGCAGGTGGTTGACGATGCTTCCGAAGGCGCGTCACGCCGCGTGAGCTCAAGCGCGAAGCAATGGTGAAGCAAAGCTTTTTTCTTCCCTTTTTCCCAAACTTTAGCTGAAGAGTTGGTTCTTATTTTTACTCTTCTTTCCTTTCTGGATCCCCTCTTTCTCTCTCTCTCTCTCTCTCTCTCTCTCTCTCTCTCACTCTTGCTTTATTTCAAATTTCATCCCCCACACCATGTGCGTCAGAAGGCAATCTCTCCCCTACGCATCCGCCTCCAGCACGTCGCCTCTACCTCCAGCTCCTGCACTTCGCCTCCAGGATCCCCTTCGACGGCTTCGGTTCCCTCAATAGACCCCCCGTTGTAGCTGCTGGGTCCGAAACTCATCCGCCTACGGCACGACGGCTCAGATCCGCCTCTGGCACGTTGAGATTTTTTTCTCGTGGATTTTTGGCTTCCAAAAGCTGGGTGCGACTTCTCCTTCAAAACCATGGACAGTTTTATACCGTTAGCTCCCGCCCGAAAACCTCCCTCCTTTTTCCTGAACTGGGTTTAAAAAAAATGGAATCTTGCACTCCTTGAATCTTGAGAAAATAGAAAAGGCAGAGATGCAATGGAAGCCGTGTGCACACGCTGCTGTAATAGCTCTAACTTTATCACTGTTAATGTCTAGCTCCAGTTGGCGATCGCAACAAGCTGAAGATATGATGGACATGCATGGTGCTACTATGGAAACAACGGCATTTCCAGTTCTATACGGGCACAAGCATCTGTACAAATCGTTATCCTGATATCTCAATTTTTGATACTGAAATTGCAAAGCTGTTTCTTTAGCAAACTTTAGCATTGTATGGGAAGAACGAGTTATACTAGTATAAATCGGAGATTGGTGCTTCAAATTTAGCTGCTACAATAGATTCATCCTATTATTAACTCAATCAGGACCGCGATGGACAGCCCATTTCAGCACCTATGCTTGTGACAGAAACGAGAAAATATTAGGTATCCACGGAGTATTGCTGATTAGGCACCCAGGCTCACTCCGTGTGTGACACGTGGCACGTGCGGCCCCACATCCTCTGAAACGCACTCTCTCTCACCGACAACTTCTCCTTCCCTCCCAAATCATTCGACGTCGTGCAGCTACACTCCCTTTCGAGCCACCGCTCGTGTAGCGGACAACGTATGCGAGTGGAGGATCGTGGGAGTTCCAGATCTGTTATGAGGCTGGTGACAAGCTCCACGGCGGAGGAAGGAGTCGATGATGTTGCGGTGGAGCATAGGGAGGAAGGAGTTCCAGATCTGTCAGTAAGGCTGGACGAGGGGTCGGAACTCGTCGAGTATGCAGAAGGGGATGGCGCCACCACAAAGCTTGGTGTCGGAGGGGCGGCGCTCGAAGGGGAAGGACTCGAGGCCGCCAGAGGCTAGGGACTCGGCGGGGGAGCATCCGATGGGTCCGCCGTCGATGATGTCGACTCGGATTTTGCAGCTGAGGAGGGGCATTTCTTCGAGGCGGCGACGATGAGGGAGGTGGAGAAGGTTTCGTCAGGGTTTAGCGCGGTTGTCGTGGAGGTGCAGAGAGATGAAGCGATGGAGTAGAGATTGAGAAGCCATTGATGGGAGGGTGGAGTTTCGAGGAAGGAAGAGCAGTCACGTGAGAGAGAGTTTCAAAAGCTTCAGAGACTTTTTCTTATAGGTGGGCCCGTTGGGATATGTGCCGTACGCGTACGCTAAGTGAGACTAGGCGCCACATGGGCCGTATCCCGTTAGTGCCTAATATTTTCTTAGAAACACATAGCACATAAAGGAAGTCGTGTCATGAAGGACATGCTGTTTAATAATCCATGGAAATGGTGGCCCACTAACGCTATTTGACGGGGAGGATTGGCTCCAGAAGATGGTAGACTCATCAATTACATTACATTTTGTTTGGACCGCGACAAAATCTGAGCAACACTTTGCGAAACACTGATGGATATGGGCGACTAATTAAGCAGCGTTTACGGCAAAAGTTGAGTGGACATAAGTAAATAACACCATCTGATTAGAACGTGATGGTGACATTACATCAATATCTCGCACAAGTGCATACTTGTGCCGATACTATGAGCTTAGTCTCATTGATCTTTTCGCGTCATGCTTAAAAGTAGAATAATTGCAAATTTTACAAGTCAGGACTCAAAGAGTAACCGAATACTCTTTTAATTTTTTCGATAAGTGATGTATCTCGGAAAGTGTTCAAATTAAAGAGCCTAGTATTACCGTGTTTAATTTTCAATATCATGTAGAGTGTTTAATTTTCAATACTTCATCGAAATTTGTCACGTTTATTGATTAAGTAATTGTTACACGCAGAAAGATATATTATTATTATTATTATTATTATTATTATTATTTACTATGTGCTTATTTTTATATTTTTTCTTCCATAGCCTTTTTTAATTCGCGGAAATGGCATTTTGAATTTGTCATCCGTGATCATTAATTTCTTTTAGTTACCATGACCATCAATTGAAAGACATCAAATTTCTATGTTGGATAGAGAGCTGGGGCGGACCCAAGCGCATCCCTTTTCTCAAGATTAAGGTGGTGGGCCCCATCAAAATCTGCCTTTTGGGAGCTACTAATACTATTGCGTCCCACTGGTGATGTGTGTTCCTCGTGCGTGCATGCATGCAGATAGAGGTGCTTCCACGGACACCAAATTATTTTTTGAAACCAATAGTTAGATTTTTTTTTCCTCACCAAAATAATAATAATAATAATCGAAACTTAGTGAGTTGATTATCTTAGTTCATGTATTGGACAGTTAATGATCACTGATCATCCAATGATGGAGAAGCTTTCGAGTGAAAACGAAAAACTCAAGGTAAGATAGTTGGAGCAATATCTGCATGTTCGCCATCATCTACTTATGAGAGTCATAAAATGTTAATATGCTCTTTAGAGGTCCCATCTTTTATATTGGGAATTCCTTTTTCCATAAACTGCAGGGTTTTGTCAATTCTCTGGAAAAGAAGATTGATGATACTGAGAAAAAGTACGAGGAGACGAGAAAGATTGAAGCGGCCTCTTGTCGCAGAGTCAAAGATAATGTATCTTGACGCAGAGTCAAAGCAATCATCCTTTGCTAAATCTGTGGGAAAAAAAGGAAAGGGTAGATGAATGTGTTTTGTTTGTATATTATTATAATAATCAGATCTTCTTTTATCAATGTTAAATACAAATTCTAGAAATTGATTTTTCTTTTAATTAGATTTAAAATTTAAAATTAAAAGAAATTATCTTATCATACGATCACAAATTATAAAAAGTTCGTTGCAAAATTCGTCCCATGCCTGCTCGTCGCAAAATTCATCGCTGAACAATATTCGTTGCAAAGTTCGTCGCTAAATTTATCACTCAACAATGTTCGTGGCAAAAAAAAAAATCTTCAATTTTCGTCAAATTAAGCGACGAAAATATTGTTTTGTCGCTAATTGACTTTTGCGACGAATTTTGCCACGAAAAAAAAAATCATTTTGTCGCTAAATTTAGCAACAAATAGCTTTAGCGACGATATTGACTTTTAGCGACGAAAAAGCCGTCTGTTGCTAAATTTAGCATCGAAAATTAAAATTTCGTTGCCAAATTTTGTGACGCCAAATTAGCCACAATTTTTTTTTCGTGGCAAAATTTGTTAGCACCTAAATTTTAATTTTTTTAGAAAATTCATTTATGAGAATTAATCTTAATTCTCGCAAAAAAAAATCATGCATTACATATTTCATTTGTCTGTCATGCATTGGCAATCAGTCGCAGGCGATCTCGATTCAGCGGAATTTAACAGGTAGCGGAACTGAAATCAATTCGGGAATTTTCGATCATGAAAGGGGAAATTACCGAAAATTATAATGGCATCGATTTAAAATCCCATTCGATCCATTTTAATTTTGTAAAAATAAGACTTTTAATTAATTAACTATTTATTTAATTAAAGCCCACTTAGGCCTTGTGGTCTCGTTCCGTCGAAGGTTCTCGCAAGTCAGAAGAGGACGACAGCAGAGATTTTTCAGGGACTCTCTCTCTCTCATTCTCGCCTCCTTTCCCTTCTCGACGATACCTTCAATCTGCAGTTGGGACCATTCCCACGATCATCCTAAGACGCCCTCCCCAATCCATCACCAATACCACTCATTCTTCTTTCCTTGGTCGCATAGATTGGCGTGCAGGAATTCTCCACTGAGGCTTGGCACATTCTTTCTCTCGGTTAAATTTGCAACCTTTGACTATCATCATCACCATCGATTTCCATCTCTCGCTTTTTCTCTGACAAGCCATGAACAAAGACCACATGCTTTCTCATATTATTATTATTTTTTTATGATCTCTTCCCTTGAACTCCTTAGACCAGGCAACTTTGGATTCTCACCATCATATCCGGACACGATCATTTCCTGAATCATCGGATTCTCTCTCATGAATTCTGAACAGGCCCGATCCCTCATTCCATTCTATCTCTCTCTCTCTCTCGCTCACACACTCAGCATCTACGACCTTTCTCTCTCGCTTTTTGACGGGGCGATCATCATCACCGAGGCAACTCTCTCGGGGCTCTCTCACGATTGTTCCCTGACACCTCCCATGTGTTGACCACCAAGACTTTCTCTCTCTCGGCCAGCTAAAAAAAAAAAAACTCTCGCTCCCATCCAGGCGGACGGAGGAAAACCTCCTTCACCCGCATCTCTCTCTGGCCCACTCGACCTCTCTTAATCCTTCTCTCATTCTTGTCCGATGGGAGCGCTCATCAGAAGAGAAGGACGACTGCTACGATCTCCTTGGGGTTTCGCAAAGTGCGAATGCTTCCGAGATCAAGAGAGCTTAGTACAAGCTCTCCTTGAAATATCATCTTGATAAAAACCCAGATCCGGAGTCGAGGAAGGTGTTCGTGAAGATAGCCAATGCTTACGAGATTTCGAAAGATGAAGCGACTCGCGAGCAATATGATTATGCTACTGCCCATCCAGAGGAGGATTTCAATACTTGAACCAGTGTACAAGCCCTGCCGTCCAGCCCACTGTTTCAGCCATGGATCAAGCTTAATTCAGAAGAATACAAAATTTAGGCGATGAGTTCAACAATTCCATGCTTTCATGGTCAAGACCAAGTGGCGTCCTTGCTTCCTTGGAGTCCACAGTCACAGAAAGCGATTGGAGTTGCGGCTAAACATGCTTAAATTCTGATTGTCTTTTTCGGTTTTGTTTTGATCTAGCAAGCTACTGTGGTTTCTTTCTCTTTGTACAGTGCGATGATTGCAAGATTTCTATCCAGCGAATTGGTCCGTCCCCCTCTACATTGGTAGTCGTCATCACAAGCCACATCAAGCAGCCGACCCACGAGCTCCACCGAAGCCATACGCAAGTCCCTCCGTCGAGCGTCGAACTATTGATCGCATTGATCCGTGATCTGGTCTTGGATCGAATTTTGGAAAATTCATATGCAAATTAGGATATCGAATCAGCCTTGGGGGCGCTTAACTTGAAGGGGGAAAGGAAGCTCGGCTCAGGTATAATTTTAATCCCGGTTATGGGTTGATTATTGATGGATGTCGGTTTGATTTGTTATGACCGTTTGATTTAGTTTAGCTGAATTTAGTGATTTTTGCATGTTTCGCCCATTTACAAAATCAAAAATCCTTTTTCGCTAAAACAAAAAATCAAGTTGTGGTCGGTTCCGCCCGAGGGCGATCCCGATTTCCAAGCATGGAAGGCGCGTTAATAGTTTTGAGAGTAATTGGCGGCAAATCCTAGATCGATTTTCGAATTTAATGGGAAATAGAAATAATTTTCAGAAAAAAAAAGATTTTCGAAAGAAGTGAAAAAAAAAATTCGAAAAAAAAATAAAAATAAAAAAATTCGAAAAAAATGGCTAGTTCGGTCTTTGGTTGGCAAATTTCGAATTTCTAGAAAAAAAAAATGAATGATCATTTTATCCTGCATATTGCCATGTCATCTCACATGTCATCCCATATTTTTTCAGGTCATTTTATTTGTAATGTAATTTTCAGTTAATTAGGGTTAGATAGATTAGGAAAAGCCCAATGTTATGGGCCTAATAGAGTCAGGTCATAGAATCAAGAAGAGGTGGTGGGCTATCAGAACCGTTCCAAGGTGTGGGCCTTGCAAGTGGGAAGATGTCCAGGATCAGACGGCGGCCCAAGCCCGACAAGACCAAGATGACGAGAATGTCGGAGGAAATCCCATTTAGTTTCTTTTAGGATTTTAGGAATCATTGGAGTGTAATATTGAATTTTGCTTTTTGAGTCAGTCGATTCTTCATTTGTAATTTTCAATTATTTGAGGTTTTGTATCTTTTAATAATTTGTCGCATGTCATATAGTTTTAGGTCATGCATTGCATCAGTAATTCATTTACTTTTCTTTTATCCGAAAACAAAAAAAAAATAAAAACAACAAAAAAATAGAAAAAGCAAAAGCCTTGAGTTGATTTCCAAATCACCAATCTTTTCAAGAAAATCCAAAACAAAAGGGAACTTAGGTACCGAAAGGGCGTTAGTCAAAGTCGATTAGCGTAACCAAATCCCCGGATCCAAAATATCTGGTTCGCAGCGGTGAATTAGTTCTCCTGCTAGTTCACCTAGGTTTCTAATCGACCTACCTCGAATGATTAGTGGCGACTCCTCAATTGTTCTAATTTTTTTTCACGTCGCGATTCGGTAGGGCTTGGGAGGGTTCATATTAGGTTAGTTCTCAATAACTTGCCTGATAATCCGATTAACCTAAAATCGATTTTATATCAGGTCGCGACAGCTTGGCGACTCCACTGGGGAACTTACTTTTTAATTTTTCGAGAAACAGGAATGCTTAACTCAATTATCTGAATCTTTCGGAAAATTTAAAAGTTGTAGAGGATTTAGGCCGTTTAAATTCCCTGGATGTTTTGAGTGGATTGATTGAATCTCACCTTAAGGTGTTAAATGTTTTTGCAGATTTGGAGTGATAAGGGGAGGTGTGTGTTAACCCTTTTCGTGCAGGCTAGGAGTTATAAGCGGCGAGTGTTTGCTAACCCTTGTTTTGCAGTTTGTAGGAGCTTATGTATATGAGTTTATATAGAAGCGCTGTTTGGATATAACCTAATATGCATGCCTTAGTTGGATAGACACTACACATGGACACACACAACCGCGCCTAAAACCCCGGGCGCCGCCTTTAGGAACACAATAGAAGGAATTGAAAATGGAATCTCCGTGAGGAAAAACACGGGGTAATCCACTTTTCAATTCCGCTCGCTTCGAACTATGGATCGAGTCCCAATACAACGGTTGTGCAATGGAATCGACTCTTTCTAGAACTCGAGGTGGGAGCCTTGACCTTAGGTACCAAATCCTCTGATTTTTAGAAGTTCATCATCACTTGTCTCATGCGCATGTCTTTGAGCGGTTGGTACACCTAAAACCGCACATAAGTCGACGAGTTTGGTTGGTAAAACTCTCTATCCCTCAAATTTATTACAGTTCATATAAATATAGGCATTTCATTCGATGCATTCCGGTGATTAGATTAAATGCCATTTCAACGTCCTTGATAGAAGACGAGGAAGGTGATATCCCACGACGAACACCGAGTGTGCGATAAAGGAGCATACTGTGGACATTATTGAGGTATCATCCAACGAAGATGACGAGTTGGGGCAAGTGATCCTGGAGACACAGATCGAAACTGGGGCATCCTTAAACGTTAGGATCACATTCCTTTGCTTTATTTTCCATTACTAGTCCTCTTGTATAGGGCTTATTTTTACTGAGGTTTTCTCTATCTCACCCCTTAGAGTGATTATATTAGGGATCTATTGGTGTATACATTCAGATGGAACTTGGTTGTATTTCTTTTGACGGGTCGTTGGAATGTGATAGGGGCATTTTTTCTAATCATCCGAATACTCCCAAGTCAAGTTTATAATTCCTTTAGAGGAAATTAAAATTGGAAGTCTTGTACGACCTTTTGGTCGTATGAGGTAATCCAACCCCAATTCCGCTAGGAGGAACTATACACTTGAATTGGTTCGTGCATGTTGTACGCCACTGGTAATTCACGATAATTGATCAAGAGTATCGGCGTTGTTTCAAATTTAATGACGAGATAGATATTCAAATTACTCTCGTTCTTAGCAAACGACCTTAATTTGGATGTCATATCTTCAATTGAATTTAAAACACGTTATTATGCCTTGCACTTTTGAGTAATTCGTTCCTCTCGAAATTGATCAAAAGCGATTATTGTGAATTACATTCCTTTCAATAGTATGCTTTCTTTCGAGGAATACTGATAAAAACTTTTCGCACAAGATTAAGACTCTTGTAAAAGTTTTTGTCCTTATTGATCCCGAGCAAGCATAAGATTGAAAGGGGTTTATGCTTTCTTTTTCAAATTATTCATTCTGATTTTGTCTTTTTATTTGCAGGTAAAATATAGGAGATAAAGAGAAATCTTTTCTTGGATAAGCCTGAAGCTATTCTTTCTTCTGATCGAGAGCGAGTTAGAAAATCAGAACATATTTGCTCGACTTATTATGGATCGGCTCATCCAAGTCTAAGGTGTTCGGATGCTCGAAGAAATGGATCATATAGAAACTAAAACAAACATACGGGAGCTTTCATTCATTCTTGCCCAATTGAAGGATTTCAAAACCAGATCATACAATTCATCGGGGTGGAAAAGTAAAGCAGAAGTGAGCCCTAATCAGCGACACGAAGGAGCCCAGCTGACCCTCCAGGTTATGGATGCGTTGTTTGTGCGCACCAATCCGCGTATCATGGTCCGCAAGCCTGAGGTGAAGGCGTTTGCGTTCGTCATTTACTGCAGCAACCTGAGTCTCGTGATCTTCGGCGACTATTTCCAAGTCCCGAACAAGTCCATTCTCACGAGCTATATTTGCATTTATGCCGTCAAGCCTTTCTTCCAGCCACTCGCTTCGATTCCTTAGTAGGGCATTACGACGATCGTGCTCATAGGTAGCCAGGGATAGGGCTAAATCCTCCACCAGATTCCTCCTCTCGCGAAGCAATGTCGAAACCCGCTCTTTGGCGAACTCAACAGCTTTTTTGTGACTATCGACCAGGTAGTCAGCCAACGCTAGGCGGTCGGACTGATCCTCATAACGGGCTCGCAAGACACGAGCCACGGTAACTCCCCGATGAGCAGCGCGGTAGTCCTCCAAGTAGTTTGTAAAGAGCGTTGGAAAAATACTGTATTCCCTCCCCAACGCAGTACCCTTGAGGGAGGTGATGTCCAGGTCCCCGAACATGACTCGGATTTCATCCTCGGTTTCGGGATGATCAGCTATGTGAGCATAACCTCAACCCAAGAGGTTATAGAACTCTTCCCACCGAGCCAAAGCTTCGGCTGAGAAAATGTGAACGTGAGAAGAGGCCATTTTCGACGGGGAGGTGTGTAATGGAGCGATTAAAAGATGAAAGCAAATTATATGAGAGCGTTAATCTCCCAAACGCTAACTCCACACTTTATAGCGTCTCGAGAGTGGAAAAAAGTCACAGCAATAATGCTTGTGGAGCCAGGATAATTAAGTAAAGCAAGGGTCACTCTTCCCGTGAAGCATCAGCTCCGTCCCGGTCCGTGATTTCAGGCCTGCCAAGTGAAAGCTGCAAAAGATTCCTTGGTCTCACCATTATTGATCTTAAGTGAAAGGCAAGCGCAGCTACCGAAGAAGCCGCGAAAGGATTGGGTTGTTCCATCACGCATAAAGCTGGGCGGGGAGTGAACAGTTCTGCCACTTAAAAAAGAAGACAGTGCTGAACAGGCATGATTCTTGGGGGAAAACCGAAAGGCGGGCGCAACTATCGGAGAAGCCGCGAAAGGATTTGGTTATCCCATCGTGTCGGAAAGCTGAGCAGGAGGTAAACAGTTCCGTCGTTTCAAAAACAGAACGCTGAACAGACCTAGCTTTCGAGGAAAAGGAGGCAACAAATCGAAAGAGCGAGTATACAAAAGAGAACGGAGAACCCCGAGTGACGAGTTCATTGGAAGACCTCGAAGGCTCCAGAATCAAATCTGATATCGAAGCCATGGAACCCAACACTTCCGGCGGCAAGTATCAAGATCGCAGCATCGATGACGGCAGTGGCCACAATGCTCAACCCCAAAAAAGAATACGTCGCCAGCGCTACACTAAGAATGAAATCCAAGAGCTTCAAGCTTTCTTCGATGAATGCCCTGGCCCAAGCGAGGAACAAAGGATTGAATTGGGCCGGAGGCTAGGAATGAATCCCATGAGAGTCCAGTTTTGGTTTCAGAATAAACGTTTCAAATTGGGTGTCCAACACAGGCGTCGGGAGATCATGGCCCTAGAAGAGCAGAACCAAAACCTTCGAATGGAAAACATGTGGTATGAGAAAATCCTCAGTACTATTACATGCCCTGACTGCGGTGGCCCTACCACCCTCAGTAAATTGTTCCCCGGTAAGCCTTTTACGAGGATGGAAGGTACTCATTTATCCCCCTGCTCCCTTGAGCCATCTCCGGTACAATCAGATCCTGCTGATGGCGCGCATGAGCAGATCGATCCTACAAGGATTATACCAGTGCCTTCTGAAGAAGGGGATACGTGTCGTTATGATTGGGGTCACAATAGCGAAGTCCATGAATCTCCTGCACAACAACTTCTGGTAAGATAAGATACGGTTCAAGAGGGGTTAGAGATTAGTCAGCAGGCCATCGACGCTATTCCGGACAACGAGAAGAAGAAATTCATTTGGCCCCCGGAACTTCATCTCAAGTTCTTAGACGCAGTTCGACAGATAGGACTCGACTTCATAGGTTCGACAAGCATACTTAAGGTCATGAATGTACCGGGACTTACCAAGCAATTAGTCGCGAATCACCTTGGTTGCTACAGAAGGGCGCTAGGACAGCGTTATGCAGAACTGAATCTGAACAATAGACTCGGCTGCGAACCCAGCATCCTTATGTCAAAGGAAGCCCGGTCGAATCTAAACGACTATTGGGGATTTGATCAGGATATCCTCATGAGTCATTTCAATATTCCTCAAGAGCACGCATCACAAGTGCAGCATATAAGCATTTCTCCGTGCCGAGCAGCAGCTAGCCAGTGTTCTTCCTGTCGCAGATCAACCCGCTACACCCAGTGCCCAAGGGTTTGCCCAATTGGGGCATGTGGTTTCAGACGATCTAATGGGAGAGTGCTTGGACCATTTTTATTTCCCTAAGTTCCAAGTGGAAGATGCTTGTGGTAGTCAGTCGATCAAATCCCCTCTTATATGCCCAAACAATGATGTGGGTTCCAGTTCGAAGAAATCGTCGGGCGGTGCGGCTCAACCTACACATCAATCGTTCGAGGGATCAGATAATTTCTTCGAGGAAGGACTTGATACCTGGTTCGATCAGTTGGAAGCTATTAAAGGTTGGTACCCATGATCTGCAGTCGGTAATGGCACACCTGAGCCGAGGCCATATTGGTTGATCATTGGACATACCCAAAGAAAGAGGGTGATGTGCGCGAGAGGGATGTATCCCCTATTGTAAAATTCTCATCGGCGCATTTGTTTTCTTCTTTAATAGCTAGAGCTAATTTTGCACGATGTTGTCTGCGAATGTCATCATGTATAGATACGGCAATCCATTGTTATATTAGGTTCAAGGTAAAATCAACCCAACACGTGAAGGCAGAAGGGCCGGCATAAGTTGCGAGCAGAACGTGAGCGAGCTCGAAAGCGGAGAGATTGTTAGCTACCCCAAACGCCATGACCTCAAAACCAGGGGCAATCTTAAAATTTCGAACAGCTACAAATTTATTTCTCGCGAGGCATTCGAATCAAGCAAATATAAAGCGTCAGGCTGTGGAAATGATGTGTAGCCAAGCTGTTGACACATGCGAAAAAGGATTCGTGTAGATCCGAAAGCAAAGACCTTTCTTGGCTAGTCAACAATGCAGAATGAAAGAGCGTATATAAACAAACTCGCATTTATTTCACTCAGCAGGAGAGTTTACAAGTGGGTTACTGAGGGGGAGCCGTAAACCTAAAATGAGTTCTGATGAGCATCACAAAGAAGCTCAACTGACTCTCCATGCTATCCATGCCTCGCTTACAGTCCACGCTCCGGGAATCAAGGTCTACAAGCTTGAAGAAAAGGAGACGACATTTCTCCTTAAGTTCGTTCACCTTGGTCTCATAGTACTCGAATTCAAGCTCTAAGTCCTGAGCCAGCGCTCTCCCGCGAGCTATATACATGCTCAGGTCTTCAAGCCTTTCCTCCAACCAGGCGCACTGGAACCTCAGCACGAAATTGCGCTGGTCTTGCTCAAAGACGGTTTGATAGAGAGCCAGACGCTCCACCAAGTTGCCCCTCTCACGGACCAGCAATGAGACTTGGGCGTGGGCGTATTCAACAGCTTTTTTATAGTTATCGGCCGTCAGCATGGCCGACATCAGGAACTCAGCCCTGTCCTGATAGCGAGCTCGTACGATGCTAGCCATAGTGACATCCCGGCTAGCGACTTCGTAAGCCTCTAGGAAATTGTTGAAGAGAGTTAGGAAGATCGCAAACTCCCTTTGCAGTCTCGTACCTTCGACACATGCGGTGTCCAGGACCAGAATCAGAGTACGGATTTCAACCTCGGCTTCAGGATGATTATTTATATAACCATAACCCTTACCTAGGAGATGATAAAATCTCTCCCATTGGGTTGAAGCTTCGGCTAAGGCAGCTGGTACAGAAGAGGAAGCCATGTGCAATTGAACGATAGAGAAGAGAATTAGTATTGGGGATGTGTTTGAGAGACTGAATCTGATCAGGCTAAAGTATTAATCTTTTGGTATCGATCTCTCACCTTATAACGCTCGAATAAGCAAGGAGAAGTTATAATAATAATTTATGTGCAGCGGGGCCAAGCGGGTTTCGTTAAAGCATCCCCGATGAGTCACGGATCCACCAACGTCCTGTGATCTCGGGTTTAGCAAAACATAATGGCGCCGAAAGATAGCCAGACCTATTGCTTTAAAGACTGGGGCAGAAAAACAGGCGTAGTGCTCGACAAAGCGAAATCAACGCAAGAGATCTTCAGGCTCCACTCAGGTAGAAAAGAGCAAGAAAAGACGAAGTGGGGATTACGAAGTCTTGAGAAGAGCGCTCGCCAGGTGGCCATTATCTTGGATCAAAGAACGGTGATCGGACTCACTTTGCCTTTCAAAAATTTCAGAGAAGGTGAGGATCCAAAGAAGGACAGAGAAAGCTGAGTTAACAAAAAATTGACCGGTGACATTTCGATCAAGAATGTTCAGGGGGTACCGTCATTTGCTGGAAACGCCAGACGTGGAGGTTTCCGGGCTTGAGCTACTGGAAGAATTTGAAGATCCCAGGACCGAACCTGACACGAGGGCCATGGAGGTCGACCCTGCCAATGACGAAACCCGAAGCCTGATTAACGAAAACCATATCCGCGGTAGTGAACGACGTCGGAAAGGGAAACATCTTCAACGCCACGCTTCAAGTCCAGTCCGTAAGCTTGAGTTCTATTTCAAGGAATGCCCCTACCCAGACAGCGAACAAAGAGCCGAAATAAGCCAGGAGTTAGGGTGGGAGCCTCGGAAGGTCAGGTGCTGGTTCGAAAACAAACGAACCCGGGTGAAGCAACACCGCGATCGGCAAGAGGTAACGATTCTGAGGGAGGAAAATGAAAAGCTTAGAATAAAAAACACTTAATATAAAAAAGCTCTAAGCATCGCTACTTGCCTCGATTACGGTAACCTTGTTCCCACCGGCGAAGTGTTCACCGAAGAGCCAGATCTGGGTGCTTATAATGCTCATCTGTTGCAACGCCCTTCGCAATATCTTTTGAAACAGACAAGTACCGTCGAATGTCTACAAAAGAAAATCAACGCTGCAAAGTCAAAGGCGACACCCGTTGTGGAAGGAGACGTGTGTCATGACAAGTCAGGTTCGCTTAATGATGAACCCGCCATCATAACCAGCCGATCTGAGACCACTGGATTCCCCTCAAAGCAACTTCCCACACTACCAGATTCCGCGGAGGGTAGCTGTGACGCCCTAGAAATCCGACCCCGGTGAAGTCCCTGAATTCGAAAAAAAGGAATTAAGATCGAAATTTTAGTCGTTAAATATTATGGGATCGAAAGGACTGAAGAGACGATGTTTGGACGAATTCGGAAATTCAGTCGGTTTAGATTAGGTTCGAAATTCCTAGTCGCCGTAAATTAGGATTTCAATCCTTGCGACCCGAGCCTAATCCCGACCCAGCCTAGCCTATGAAAATTACCAAATTACCCTTCGTCCGTGGTACCGAAAATTCGTTTCAGTCCCGAATCGCCAAAGGACCATTTTGCCCTTGAATATTTGCAATAGGACAAAATTGCCCAAAAGTCTTCTTGTGGGCCCTAGCCAACTCAGCCCACTCTCTCTCTCTCTCTCTCTCTCTCTCTCTCTCTCTCTCTCTCTCTCTCTCTCTCTCTTTTTCCTTGTTCGCGGACGACCCCCTCCCCTGCTCTTTTTCCTCTTCTTCTTCTTCTTCTTCCTTGTTGCGTCGTGCACCCCGACCACCACCTCAGCCGGCACCACCACGCCCAGCCACGACCTCCAGCAGACCGCCACCACCATCGTCGACCTCCCTGGCACCGTCGTTGGCCACCGGACGGCCGCGAAACCGCCGCCTAAGCCCCGGCCCGTAGCCCCTGTTTTCGCCCGCGAAGACCCGAGAAGAGCCGAGCTTCCCCCGGCCGTTCGCGGCGTCGCCGCCGCCACCCACTACCTCGGTTGTGACCCTCAGCTTCCCCACGACCAAGCCGAAGCCACCCCACCGCCGATTAGCCGCCGGAGCCGCCGCAATCAGCCCCGAAGTCGCTGGTACCCTGTTTTCGGGCCGGTCCGTGTTTTCTTCAGATCCGGCCGATCCGCCGCCCACCGCCGTGCACCGCCACCACCATCAGACTCCCCGACCTCCCTTCCACCTTCCCCAAGCTCGGCCGAGCTCGCCGCCGCGCGTGGTGGCCGGAGGACCGCCCGCAAGCACCCCCCTGTTTTCGGCGCCGAAATCGCCGGTTCTGTTCGCTGCTGTCATGCCGCCGTCGACCGCCCTCCGCCGCCCGTCACCGGTCCCGATCACCTCCCCTCAACCCCTAGGTGAGATCCCGAGCCTTGACCGGCCTCGTCCCGGCCCGTGGGGCCGTGTTTCGCCGGAAATTCGCCCGGTTCCCCTGTTTAACCTTGCCGGCCGGTTATGTTTTAGGTCGCCGCCGCTTGCCGGAGCGTCGCCGTCGTCGGCCTCCTGTCCCGTTGACCTCGCGAGACTTCCCTGAGGCTTTCCCGAAGTTTTAGGTTTTTGGGCCGCCGCCACCGCCGCCGTCGCCGTTCGCCGTCGTCGGCCGTTGAGACCGCCCGAGCTCAAATTGATAGTGAGTTGACCCTAATCCTTGGTTAGGGCGCTAATTGCGCCTAGGATTAGTCGTTTAGTCAATGGTGGATTTTAGGTACACGATCGGGGCCGGTCTAAATAGAAATTGGGATTAGGATAAATGGCCGATCGATTTGGTTAGCCGGACTGATTAAACTGTCTGTGGCTAGTTGTTGTTAGAAAATTATTGATTGATTGATTGGGCAATGGATTGCCGCTGTTTGATCGCGAGCGAGCGATAGGCTAGAGACGAGCGAGCGATCGACGACGTTTAAGTCGGATTGACTAATAAATAATTATCGCATGAACTCGAGTCTTTATATGGCCTAATCAGACTGATTGTTCGGGTTTGTGTGAATTGCCTCGTTGGATGCTGTGATTGATTGGCTGGAATGATTGTTTGGCGTCGATCGTTGATTGGGGGTTAATCGCCCTGTGTGTGGTGACTAGTGGTTAGTCTGCATTTGCATATGACCGTGTGTGAAGTCAAAATACATATTTTGGCACGAAATTGGCATTTGGCCAGAGTTTTTACATGCCTGAGTGAGCATCCGGCCTTAACCAAAGATAATGAAATGGGTTGATTGCTGGATGTGGATTGTATGGTCATATGACGAAAAACGATGATGTTCCTGGCAAGCTCGTGTTCTATGATTTGGACGGAACCATACGACTTGCCAGAAGCACGACAACTCTGATTCGGTGTTATCTAGTACGGATACAGAGTTGGTCGGATGCCGGTCGCAATGGATGTTGGACCGACGCCCCGTATAGGGATGCCTACTTGCTGGTGCCGTGCCAGACGCACTGGATACACCTCTTGTAGTAGCCGTTGCCGAGAGTAAAGGAACGTAGGCCCGGTTTTACCGGTAGAACGCTGGATCACACTGAGGTGTTGGATCGCGTTATGTGTGAGAGTCGAATCACGCCATCTTTCGCGTAGATCCTCTCATGTGCCGGTGGCACGATCATCGTTAATAAAAGAATTGAGTGCAATGTAACTTCGTACATGAGTAAGTGTGAACGTATCCCGACTACGACATTTGGAATGGGACGAATGGAGTAGGAAGACGGAAGTTCATACTCACTTGTGTTCGAGTTATTATTGTGTCGTGTGCATTGTCCTGGTGAATATCCTATGCATACTAGTGGATGTAATGCTGTGATTGAGTGACTGATTGATGTTAACTGCTGAGTCATGTCGAGCATTGCATTATGTATGGCTGAAGCTGGTAAGTGTGCATGTGGATGATGGTTATATTGACACCGTGGATAGTTGCTATATGTGCATGTATGATTGGTGAGCTTCGGTTAGGACGCCCTGGGCGAATCAGTTTCCTAACCGAGCTTAGGCTTGATTCACTGAGATTTATTCTCACCCCATCGTGAGATAACATTTTCAGGTCCCACGTGACGGAGCCTTGTGGATGCCAAGAGTTGGCTGTTGGAATAGTCTATTGAAGAAAGTGAGTAGTTGACCTCACCTGACCAAGTGACCTGATTGAGGTTTTGTCTAGTCGCCCCGAAGTATGGGGTTGTGTACAGTCGTTAGTATGAATAAGGTCTTGATTGGTTTGCTGATATGTTCGAATTGGGATTTTCATTTTGTGAATGTCAATTGTGACTGCCTACTTTGCTATCCCTGTTTGTTTATGCTGTCAGGGAGTTAGAACGTTTCCGCATGCGTAGTTAAGCGATAGGTCGATAGCGTGCCTGGGAAGCTATCTCTATGACCTCGTGGCGATTTGGCAAGGGATGTCGCGGGCTCGAGAGTCGGGGCGTGACATCCCCGCCAAGTTGCTAGCACTACTTCGGCTAGCAAGAAAACAAGGTTTCGTTGGACTCCGGAGCTCCATGGCAAATTTGTCGATACAGTCCAACAGTTAGGGATCAGCTTGGCTAGCCCACTACGCATACTCGAGATCCTGAACATGCCAGGGCTGGCTGTAGGTAATGTCAAGAATTACCTTTGGCGCTACAGGAGATAGCTGAAAGGTAGACAAGCGGCACCGGACCTGGGTGTGGACGATTCAAGTTTAAACGATATGCATGGCTGTGACCGCGATCCTCATGAAGCAGGAAACACCCAATCGCATTTCAATTTCGACGAGACTGGCCATTACACGGGCGATTGTTCAGACATCAATCGAAGTACACCCTTGGGTTACCCCAGTTCTCCTCAAGAGTATGTACCACAATTCCAGCAAGTATGGACTCCCCAATTTGAGCATCAACCGATCGTTAGTGCTATTCCTACGGCAAATCCCGCATTGGATACAAATTTACTGGACAACGATGGAAATACCAACTCGAGGAGTCAGGTTGTTCATGCCGAAAGTAGTGTGAGGAACCCATCGCCAACGGTTGAGGATGCCCGACTTGGGCATCAATGGCTTGAAATTTCAAGTGATCTCCTCAGTGAGCAACTCGGTATATGGATCGAGCATAACCCGAGAAACCGGGTTGTTCATGCCGAAAGTAATGGGAAAAGTCCATCACCAACGATTAAGGATGCGCGACTTGAACGTCAACGACTCGAGCAGTCAGATGATCTCCTAAATGAGCAACTCGGCCTATGGGTCAAGCATTTTAGAACAGGCGCATCTTCGCGGTCGTGACCGATACCGGCAACTGGACATCTGGTTCGAAGCTCGTGTGCTAAATCATTAGAAGGCTCAGGAGAGTGAGAGGTGAATACGTCAAATGAATGTGTTACGGATCTCGTTGTAAAGTTCCCACGGGAACATTTTTAATTAGCGTTTAAAAACTGACCGCTCTGAGTGTCAACATTACCCTTTGAACATCCTCAAGCCAAGGGCCGTAGATTAATCGTTCAATCCATGGAGCAAGTTCCATGAACAATGACTATCACCCGCGGAGCGTAATGGGATCTACCCCTTTCAATACGAAATACGTTTGGCCACAAAACCACCCATTTGGTAAAGCGATGTATCGTTCTGAAACGATCTTCAGTCGAATACCGAAGTAATGCCTCATTTCTCTTCCTTCTCAGGTGATAAACATGGATAAATCACTCAAGGAGTCATGCTTTAAAATGACAGAACAGACGTTGCCCAACTGGAGGCAGATGAACCATTGATGTTGCAAACATTCCGAGCGTGGACAAGTGGATTTGATAGACATTGTTCATACCAATACGCAACATTAGAACGGAATGAGAACCAAGAGTAAAGTTGTATCGTCCCAATTTGTCTTGAATTTGGGAATATGAACTGACACTCATTGTTTATCCTTGACAGGGGAGTCACCTTGGAGACGAACAAGTTTTTACATCCCACGTACTACTTGTTAGGGTACATGACCGAGGGTAGGATGTATCGTTTTGATTTTCGAGAAATTCGTGAACATACAATGATATGCTTCTTTTACACTTTCAAGGGCGAGCAGACTTCGACTTAGGAAAAGCAAGTATTTTTCTCGGTCTCATGTGATTTTCAAGTGATACATTCCTTATTTGCAGGACCATAGGACCGTCCATGATGGTGATCACTATTGAACGGGGGCAACCGAAGCACTCAAGTCTTCTCTCGACTCGATCATGCATATGATTTCCTTGCTCTGGGGCAAGAATAGATATGAGATCCCCAAGTTGTTTCATTTTCTCACATGTTATGGGGCAACTTAGATTTTCTTGTTCCTAACAACCTTATCGCATTCTTGCATGGTCATTTTCTTGAACATAATGCTTGAAATTTCTATATCCATGAACTTTAAGAATGCTCACCCATTTGCATGATTCATGCATGATTATTCTTCATGATTTGATTTACCGACTCTGAATATGGGGCATAAAATGCATATGGTGCATTGAGTTGTATAGAATGAGGCATGACAGGATGATGAAAGGCAAGCCATTTCCACACATCCTTAAATTGTAACCCCCAGTGAGTTGAGTGGTATTATTCCGCATCCCTCAAGGCAAAGGGTTTTCTCGCAAAAGGTACGATAGCCGAGGTGACAGAGGCATTCATTTCTCTACCTCAAACACTACAGGTTATCCATTGTTATCCCTGTTGAGCGGAGGTTTCACTTCTGTTACCCCTGTCAAGAACCACCCCACATTGGGGTAAAACTAAAAAATTCCAAAAGCGAGTTGAGGTAGATGGTTAGAAATTCTCTGGCTCGGACTAACATCAATCTTCGGGTGTTCTTTTGCATTTATGCTCGAACATTAATTCAAGTGCTTTAGACATGATGAAGAGCATTTCATTTCTATATCCTATACACTTCATCCATTTGTATAGCCCACTTGAGCCTGCAAATTCATTTCTGAAGCCCATCTTGGTGATCATATGCTCAATTCAAAGCAAATATGGCTGATCTCTAAGCAGAAAAGGTTGAAAAATCAGGTCAAGGGAAAATCCTCGAAAAAAAAAAATGAAAAAAATGAAAATTAAAAATTTAGGTGCCACTTTTGGTCTTCGAGCGAAACCTCTTCGAGCTTCCACTCAAAGAGGGGCAAGCTGTTAGCACCTAAATTTTAATTTTTTTAGAAAATTCATTTATGAGAATTAATCTTAATTCTCGCAAAAAAAAATCATGCATTACATATTTCATTTGTCTGTCATGCATTGGCAATCAGTCGCAGGCGATCTCGATTCAGCGGAATTTAACAGGTAGCGGAACTGAAATCAATTCGGGAATTTTCGATCATGAAAGGGGAAATTACCGAAAATTATAATGGCATCGATTTAAAATCCCATTCGATCCATTTTAATTTTGTGAAAATAAGACTTTTAATTAATTAACTATTTATTTAATTAAAGCCCACTTAGGCCTTGTGGTCTCGTTCCGTCGAAGGTTCTCGCAAGTCAGAAGAGGACGACAGCAGAGATTTTTTCAGGGACTCTCTCTCTCTCACTCTCGCCTCCTTTCCCTTCTCGACGATACCTTCAATCTGCAGTTGGGACCATTCCCACGATCATCCTAAGACGCCCTCCCCAATCCATCACCAATACCACTCATTCTTCTTTCCTTGGTCGCATAGATTGGCGTGCAGGAATTCTCCACCGAGGCTTGGCACATTCTTTCTCTCGGTTAAATTTGCAACCTTTGACTATCATCATCACCATCGATTTCCATCTCTCGCTTTTTCTCTGACAAGCCATGAACAAAGACCACATGCTTTCTCATATTATTATTATTTTTTTATGATCTCTTCCCTTGAACTCCTTAGACCAGGCAACTTTGGATTCTCACCATCATATCCGGACACGATCATTTCCTGAACCATCGGATTCTCTCTCATGAATTCTGAACAGGCCCGATCCCTCATTCCATTCTATCTCTCTCTCTCTCGCTCACACACTCAGCATCTACGACCTTTCTCTCTCGCTTTTTGACGGGGCGATCATCATCACCGAGGCAACTCTCTCGGGGCTCTCTCACGATTGTTCCCTGACACCTCCCATGTGTTGACCACCAAGACTTTCTCTCTCTCGGCCAGCTAAAAAAAAAAAAACTCTCGCTCCCATCCAGGCGGACGGAGGAAAACCTCCTTCACCCGCATCTCTCTCTGGCCCACTCGACCTCTCTTAATCCTTCTCTCATTCTTGTCCGATGGGAGCGCTCATCAGAAGAGAAGGACGACTGCTACGATCTCCTTGGGGTTTCGCAAAGTGCGAATGCTTCCGAGATCAAGAGAGCTTAGTACAAGCTCTCCTTGAAATATCATCTTGATAAAAACCCAGATCCGGAGTCGAGGAAGGTGTTCGTGAAGATAGCCAATGCTTACGAGATTTCGAAAGATGAAGCGACTCGCGAGCAATATGATTATGCTACTGCCCATCCAGAGGAAGATTTCAATACTTGAACCAGTGTACAAGCCCTGCCGTCCAGCCCACTGTTTCAGCCATGGATCAAGCTTAATTCAGAAGAATACAAAATTTAGGCGATGAGTTCAACAATTCCATGCTTTCATGGTCAAGACCAAGTGGCGTCCCTGCTTCCTTGGAGTCCGCAGTCACAGAAAGCAATTGGAGTTGCGGCTAAACATGCTTAAATTCTGATTGTCTTTTTCGGTTTTGTTTTGATCTAGCAAGCTACTGTGGTTTCTTTCTCTTTGTACAGTGCGATGATTGCAAGATTTCTATCCAGCGAATTGGTCCGTCCCCCTCTACATTGGTAGTCGTCATCACAAGCCACATCAAGCAGCCGACCCACGAGCTCCACCGAAGCCATACGCAAGTCCCTCCGTCGAGCGTCGAACTATTGATCGCATTGATCCGTGATCTGGTCTTGGATCGAATTTTGGAAAATTCATATGCAAATTAGGATATCGAATCAGCCTTGGGGGCGCTTAACTTGAAAGGGGAAAGGAAGCTCGGCTCAGGTATAATTTTAATCCCGGTTATGGGTTGATTATTGATGGATGTCGGTTTGATTTGTTATGACCGTTTGATTTAGTTTAGCTGAATTTAGTGATTTTTGCATGTTTCGCCCATTTACAAAATCAAAAATCCTTTTTCGCTAAAACAAAAAATCAAGCTGTGGTCGGTTCCGCCCGAGGGCGATCCCGATTTCCAAGCATGGAAGGCGCGTTAATAGTTTTGAGAGTAATTGGCGGCAAATCCTAGATCGATTTTCGAATTTAATGGGAAATAGAAATAATTTTTAGAAAAAAAAAGATTTTCGAAAGAAATAAAAAAAAAATTCGAAAAAAAATAAAAATAAAAAAATTCGAAAAAAATGGCGAGTTCGGTCTTTGGTTGGCAAATTTCGAATTTCTAGAAAAAAAATGAATGATCATTTTATCCTGCATATTGCCATGTCATCTCACATGTCATCCCATATTTTTTCAGGTCATTTTATTTGTAATGTAATTTTCAGTTAATTAGGGTTAGATAGATTAGGAAAAGCCCAATGTTATGGGCCTAATAGAGTCAGGTCATAGAATCAAGAAGAGGTGGTGGGCTATCAGAACCGTTCCAAGGTGTGGGCCTTGCAAGTGGGAAGATGTCCAGGATCAGACGGCGGCCCAAGCCCTACTTTCTAGAACATTCATGACTTGTCTATATATCTTAGAGTTTTCCTCATCTTTCTAGAATTCTCAAGATTTGTCTAGATACTTTAGAATATTCTAGTGCTTTGTCTAAGCACCATTTTCACCCTCTATAAATAAGAGCTAGCGCTCCATCTTGTGGAGTGATGTGAGAAGTCCAAGAGAGTAAGAAGTGAGTGATGTGAGTGACTTGTGCATTGTGTGAGTAACGTGAGGAGTGCTCGTGAGAATATTGTACATTTTGAGTGATCTTCCATCAATAATAAAGAGAGTTCCCGACTTAAGGCGCGGTGGAGCTCAAGAAGATCCAGAAAGCCGCGGACAACAGTCTCCGACTACTCCTATGCGTAATGGAGAAGAAACACAAAGGCATCTAAAGCGAATCGTCGAGACGACCATTGGAGTTGTAAACGTAGATCTACCACACACAGACGCGACACTAACACGAAACAACGACACTAAAACGGACCAGACGAAACAACGACACTAAAACGAACGAGACGAAACAACGAAACCAGACGTCGAGGAGACGACGGCGGCCGTGGCGGCACCTAGGTGCGCGGCTACTCCAAAGCTGCATCTCCGCCGACCGGACCAGCAGCTTCATCGATCGGACCAGCAGCTTCATCATCGCCTTTGCAGCTCCGTTCTCCGCGAAACACGGCGCGGTGGAGCTCCGGCTCAGCCTTGCTAGCGAAGACTGAGCCGCATATTCCACATTTTTTCGTGCGTTTTGTGTCTGGTTTTGTGTCATAGATCCACGTCTGGTTTTGTGTCTCGTCGTCCGTTTTAGTATCCTTGTTTCGTCCGTTTTAGTGTCGTCGCATCTGTGTGTGTCTCGTTCTTTTTAGCGTTGAGCCTCGTAGCTCATTGCTCGAGCTCCGGAATAACATGAGTTTCCGGAGCTCGAGCAATGAGCTACGAGGCTCAACACTAAAAAGAACGAGACGTAGATCTACGACACACACAGATGCGACGACACTAAAACGGACGAAACAAGGATACTAAAACGGACGACGAGACACAAAACCAGACGTGAATCGACACTAAAAAGAACGAGACGTAGATCTACGACACACACATATGCGACGACACTACAACGGACGAAACAGCGACACTACAACGGACGACGAGACACAAAACCAGGCGTCGAGGAGACGGCGGCGGCCGTGGCGGCACCTAGGTGCGTGGCTACTCCAAAGCTGCATTAGGCGACCGGACCGAGAGCTTCATCTATCGGACCAGGAGCTTCACCGTCGCCTTGGCAGCTCCGGTCTCCGCGAAACACACGGCGCGGTGGAACTCCAGCTCAGCCTTGCTAGGGAAGACTGAGCTCCAGACTCAGCCTTGCCATTATCCTCGTTGCACCAAATCCTTCGGTCCAAAAGGCCTCAAGGTTCATAACAGGGTTATGCACCGCAAATGCACAAAAACCTGCAGAGTATGTGGCTCCCTCTTCCCTAACAAGCCTGAGCTGGAGCTCCACCGCGCCGTGTTTCGCGGAGACCGGAGCTGCAAAGGCGATGATGAAGCTGCTGGTCAGATCGGTGAAGCTGCTGGTCCGGTCGGCGGAGATGCAGCTTTGGAGTAGCCGCGCACCTAGGTGCCGCCACGGCCGCCGTCGTCTCCTCGACGTCTGGTTTCGTTGTTTCGTCTCGTTCGTTTTAGTGTCGTTGTTTCGTCTCGTCCGTTTTAGTGTCGTTGTTTCGTTTTAGTGTCGCGTCTGTGTGTGGTAGATCTACGTTTACAACTCCAATGGTCGTCTCGGCGATTCGCTTTAGATGCCTTTGTGTTTCTTCTCCATTACGCATAGGAGTAGTCGGAGACTGTTGTCCGCGGCTTTCTGGATCTTCTTGAGCTTAGACTCCAGAAGAACAACATTGTTGAGCACGTGATTGGGTTCGAATTGAGGGGTGATAACCGGATTCTTGCAGAGATATATGCCTAGCTGTTCGCATCTTCGGGAGAGCTGCGTGATGAACTTCGAAATGCTCGACTTCTGATCTGGGGTTCCGCCGAAGCTTATGAGGCCCCATTTTTCTATCCGAATCCCATCGAAAACATGGCTATCCATGATATTCCGCTGCCGGTCTGGGCGAGACGGGACTAGGTTCCTTATATAGCCATGCTCACCTAGTTTTAGTTTCGGAGGTTGCAAGAGTCGACCGTTTACTCGTGTCATCTCCGTTGAAATCTGGAGATCGAACTCTCTTTCCTGGTTGCCGCTGTCAATTAAGCAGACAACTCAGATGATTCAGCAATGGAGATTCAAAATCAGTTGAATAGAACCCTTCAGGCAAAACAGAATAATACTAGTTCACTCCATAGATCTTGAAAGTTACCTCGTTGGACCGACAGGCCCTCGCATCACTCCGTCGATGATAGCCTTTCGCTCTTTCGGCCTCTGGCAACCCATCTTGAGAATTCTTTCTGTCTGATCGTCGGAAAGTTTCCCGAGAAACTTCTGGCCCTCGCAAATCACGCAGAGCTCCATGGGAAGATAACATGGTTTGCTTCTACTCGTCTGTAAGCACGGCAAGTACCTGAACTCTATGCCATAGTTATAATGGTTCTTGAAGTAACTCCCCAGCTTCAGATTTTTGCCATCCCGGTCCACGAACCAAAGATTTTCGGTCGGCGCCTCGGTCAAGCCGTAGACCCGGTATCTCTGGACGGTTTCTCTGTGGCAAACGAAGATTCGGATGTTCTTCAAAGCCTTCTCCACTTCCTTCCTTTCTTCAACAGTCAGGCTCCTGGTCTTCCTCTGAGAAAGGTCTCTAAGAAACTCAAGTCACCTCTCCAGGTAAGGGATCACTCCGATGCTCTCATGGAATGCCGTTACGGAGAAATCGACATTGAGCGAAAGGCCTTGCTGCGTCGGCCGCAGGCTCTGGAAGAACCCCCGGACTCCAACGGCTCCTCCCCCGATTTCTTTGCTCCCGCCCGTCGAGCTCGAGTACATGGAGGGGCCCACGGGTATGCACTTCTCCGCGGGGCTCTCCCGGAGCACGACGTCCAGAGCATGGAGGTAGTCCTGAGGAAGCGGAACCCAGTCATCTTCCTCCTTGCTCAAGTAGCTGCTCAATCCCTTCCCGTCGAGCTTCGACACGAGCTTCATGTTTATCCGGAACAGCTTGTGCTTGGGACGCTTGCCCTCCGGATCGCTAAACGGCAGCATCGACTTGCTCGTGGGGATCGGCAGGCTGATGAAGAAGTCGAGCCTGTCGTTCTGAAACTCCACCGGGCTGAAGAGATTCTTCCGGCCATCGAACGCGGAGAGAGCCCCGGAAAGGATGGCGGAGTTTTCTTTCACGAGCTGTCGCTTGATCGCCCGAGCAACTTCCCTGGGGGCGCTCGGGGTGAGTTCAACGTTGTAATGGTAAATACTCTGGGTCGAGTCGAGTCGGACTAGGAAATGGTTGGCGAAAAGCGGGATGACCGGGCCGTCCACGCCGCCGGAGTCTGGTCTCCTGGCAATAGCCATTGCTTCTGGTGGTACAACACCGAAGACCCTTCTTCCATTTTCTTCCTCCACATCGGTTTGCCTCTGAACCCTCTCTGGAGCTGTTGCAAGTAATCGGAAAGACGACATAGCGAGTCATATAACTTTCATCTTCTTCACTTTCATAACCAAGAACAGGATTCTGAGTCTCCATCAGTCATTGGGAAATAACCAGTCATTAAGCACGATAATGTTAAAGACCCCTTTGACGAGCTGAGTTACTCAATTTCCGGCCACTAGACAAATGAAAATGTCGCGTTGGCCAAAAATTAAAATTCCGTCGCTAATTGACTTTTGCTTAATCAATAAACGTGACAAATTTCGATAAAGCATTGAAAATTAAACACTCTACATGATATTGAAAATTAAACACGGTAATACTACGCTCTTTAATTTGAACACTTTTCGAGATAAATCACTTATCGAAAAAATTAAAAGAGTATTCGGCTACTCTTTAAGTCCCGACTTGTAAAATATGCAACTAGCATGACGCGAAAAGATCAATGAGACTAAGCTCATAATATCGACACAAGTATGCACTTGTGCGAGATATTGATGTAATGTCACCATCACGTTCTAATCAGATGGTGTTATTTACTTATGTCCATTCAACTTTTGCCGTAAACGCTGCTTAATTAGTCGCCGCGTTGCTCAGATTTTGTCGTGGTCCAACCAGTTAATATAACAAAACGTAGGAACACATTGGTTTTAAAAATAATTTGGTGCCCGTGCAAGCACCTCCATCTGCATGCATGCACCGAGGGCACGAGGAACACACGTTACCATTGGGATGCAATAGTAGCTCCAAAAGACAGATTTGATGGGGCCCACCACATTAACTTGAGAAAAGGAGCACACGTCACCATTGGGATGCAATAGTAGCTCCAAAAGACAGATTTGATGGGGGCCCACCACATTAATCTTTAGAAAAGAGAACCATTTGTGTTCACCAAGCGCTCTATCCAGCATGAAAATTTGAGGTCTTTCTTCAATTAATGGTCATAGTGACTAATTGCTTAACCATAAGATGTGGCAAATTTCGCTTAAGTACTAATAATTAATATATTTTTCTGTCTTTCTTTTAGTCTTGTATTATCCGACCCGCGACCACCGTCGATCGGCAACCGGTGGCGCCAACTTTCGTTGGATTTCGTAGAAAAAAAGAAAGAAAGATTAAAAGTGGTGAAAAATGAGAAAATTAATAAGAACAAAAAAATGATTTGTTTATGCTCATTTATAATCCATTTAAAACTCATTTAAGACCCATAATTTATTTTTTTCCCTATTAAAAAAATCATCAAGATTAAGTTTGTTTTTAATTTCTTAAGGCAACATATTTATAGATAAGCGACGTAGAAATATAATACTTTCATCTCTATGCTTATTAATATAATCCATGCTCCAATTCTCCAAGCGCATCATCGCCGAGTGCCTCAAAGCCACCCTCATCGTCACCGTTCACCTCACATGATCCATGCATGCTGACCCTCCTCTCGTCCATCTGCCTCAACACCGTCTCTGATGGCCATGACCTCGGTGGGCCCGCCCAAGCCGAGCCCCTGAGGCCTACCAGACGAGCCTCCGGGTTGTCGGGTTGAGGACACTCGTCTAGCTGATCCGGAAGCTCGATCGCTCCAGCCAACCCCTCGACGCGGTCATCTACGACGGGTTCCTCCCGTGGGCACTCGTAGTGGCCAAGCAGCGCACTAAGCTCGGAGTTGTGTTCTTCACGGAGACTTGCGCGGTGAACGACATCTACTACCATGTGCAGCGTGGCTTCTTCCTCTTACGCTTTCGGGACTCAACGTCGAGGTCCTGGGGTTGCCACCTCTCGAGCCGTAATTCGTATACAAGCTGGGACCATATCCTGCCTTTTATGATATGCTGGTGAACCGATTTAAGAATGTGGAAAGATGCTGATTTTACTCTCCTTGACACCTTCTCTGAGCTGGTGAAAGAGGCATATACATACAATCGTCTGTGGTTGGCACCACATGAAGAACTAGTCTTCCTTGGTACAAATTATATTATAGATATCTACGACGTTTAACAAAAGCTTACATTGAAAAATATGATCACTAATTAAGTTAATTTTTCACGCTCTAATATACTCTCATTTTATTTGGATTTTACGTGGGAGATTGAATTTTTAATTTCAACGTGCAATGCATTCAATTTTCAAACACACTCTCTCTCACTTGTTTCTTTCTCTCCAAAGAAATTAGATGGTTGAGTGGAAGTCCGCCAACTTGTGGCCGCTTAAGGCCATCGGCCCCACCTTCCCCTCCCTCCAATTGGGACAATTAGAGGGAAAAAAATGGCGAAGCATATTAATAACAAGATTAATCTGATGACTAGTCTCTCAGATAATAATTAATTGGTAAACAAGAATGTCCAGTTTTGAATGGAAATAAGACTTTTGACTTTCTGCTTGATTACTTGACCAAACAAAAAATAATATAGTCTAAACGTGCCCATAATAATGTCAATGGACATCGGGATTATCCGTAATTTCTTGACACGTCACGAATGGATTGTGATACTGATTACTTAGAGTAACCCCAAAAGACAGATTTGGTGGGGCCCACCACGTAAATCCCTTGGAGGGACTAGGGGAGTATTTTTACTGCTGCGCGTAAAATTTGCAGCCTTTCGATTGTTGATCGCGAATTCTACATTGACAAAGTCGAGAGTGCTTTTTTCACTAATTGAATAAGGATATGGAAGAATTTTCTTTTAAGAAAAACATGATAAAGATAACAGTACATTTTTCTGTCTGTAGCAATTGCTCAACTAGTAGACTTGGCAAATTTCGATAAAGTACACATAATTAATATAGGTGGATGAATATAATACTCGAATCTAGAAATTGAATAATTTACATGATACATTACTTAATTAAATATTGAAAAAGTGCTCGGCTACGCTTTAAGTCTCATTAAAAAAAAATACTTTTGAAATTTAAAATTCAAAGGTGAGGGACGAGCTCGCTCGAGGCTAGCAAGCTCGAGCCTCACCGAGTCTCCGACCTTGCGAGGAAAATAAAAAGAAAATAAAAATATAAAAAATTATTAAAATATGGAAATATTGAAATAAAAAGTAGAATATTAATGAATTCACTTTCCTGAAATTATATATGATATTTTCGTTGAGCAAAAAATGTTTTCCGTTGGCGAATCAAATGACGAAAGTTTGAAAACCCAATTCCCCCTAAAAAAAGTCAACCTTAGATTTTATCATATTCCAAAAAAATAAAATAAAAAACACTCAGCGTCAAACGAAAAGTTTCAGATTTTCATTCCAAAAGGAGTTTACATGAAACTAGTACGAGATGCATGTGCGTAGCAGTGAAAACGAAAAAAAGACTTGCAATAGGTTAACATCCATTGTTATTGATTAATAATAACTAGAAAGACTTAATGCATATAGTCGTACATGAATGTCGCGCAGATTGTGGTGTCTGAATCGAATCCACCTAAGCCATGCTTGAAAATTGTTAGTACTTTTGTCTATGTTTCACATAAGATTTCATCAAAGTCATATCGTAGTTCACATTAGATATATGATGGAAAAGTGTACAAAAAATCTTACATATATTGATATACTTAGAGTTGGCAAATTCGGAATAGGCTCGAATTTGATCGTCTGCATGGAAACGGACACTGATTAATACACAGCGTTACGTCGTGACCGACATCGTTTTTTTGCATTTTGGCGTCGTTTAGATTGGGTTTTAAGCCTTTTTTGTTTTAAGCATTTTTAATTCTAGTGGCATTTTTGTAATTTTATGTTTTCTAGGTTAATTAGGGTTAACACCATATAAAAAGGTGCTTAAGACTTCTTTTTAAGATGACGTTTACTAACTTTTAGACTCTAACATTCTATCGAATTTGATAGTTGTAATTAAGAGATCAATATTATTCATCGCATCTATTTCAATTCAATGTTTAACTAATTTCTGTTGCGTCTCAGCATTACATGTCACGAGAAAAAATTTAGAGTAAATATGTCACGATTTACATAGCTCGAAGTGTTTGATGTCACAAAAACGATCCGGGGTAAATATGCTGCAGTGAGTATAATTTTGAGATTTTTCTGTAACTTTTTCCTAATTGGGATAAAATTACCGACTAATTTTTTTTTGGTGGAACCAACTGAATAGTTTAAAAAATAGTCATAAAATTTTAGGATTTTTCACGTCACAAGAGAAAATTTAGGGTAAATATGTAAGTTAACATAGTTTGAAGTTTTTTATTGTGACAAAAGAATGTCCAGGGTCAATATATTACGGTGAGTATAGTTTGAGATTTTTTGTGTGACTTTTCCAAATTTTTTTAGGATAATAACTATCAATTAAATAGTTTAAGCCTTTCATAACTATTTTATTTTGTGAGGAGAAAATCTAATTATTGGTTTCAAAAATAATTTGGTGTCCGTGGACGCACCTCTATCTGCAAGGGTGCGGGTGAGGGCCCAACTTGTTTCTGGATAAATTATGGGTTTCATACCGGGTCCCACGCGGAGCTGCCATTCGAGCACTGCGCTAAACCGGGTGATTCTCCCGCTAATTAGATTTATGGGACAATAAGTCGGGTGATTTAAAATCCCCGAACGCTTCGTTAACACCACTTCATTTTCAAAATGTTTATCGACCACCTCATTTCATATCAGAAGGCATTTCAAATAAAAAACCTAAAATACTTTTATTTTCTCACATGAAAAATAGACCTTATTTTTAATAGGTGCCATCGTTTTTCTCAAATAAGAATATCAAGTAAATTTTATTTCAAATAAGGGCTTGAAATTAATCATATCAGTGTTTGATGTCATTGGCTAATCAAGGGCATTTTCGTCCTCTGATTTTTTTTCCTTTTTATTTGTTTAAACTCGAAAAAAAAAATATCCTAGATTTGTCCTTGACTATTCAATGTAACTCGAGGGTAATGGATTTTTGTTAATCACATTATAAATCATAAATTGGTAGTTTTCATTGGGGAGAAGTATCGAAAAAGTCCTAAACCTATTGCATTTGTGGCAATTCAATACTTCATCAAAATTTTGCACGTTTATTGATTAAGTAATTGTTACACATAGAAAGATGTATTATTATTATTTATTATGTTCTAATTTTAATTCTTTTCTTCCATAGCCCTTTCTAATCCGCGGAAATGGCAATTTTTGTTATTCGTGATCATTAATTTCTTTTTAGTCACTATGTCCATTAATTGAAAGAAATCAAATTTTTATTTTGGATAGAGCGGTGGGTGCAAGCAAATGCTTTTCCTTTCTCAAGATTAGAGGTGGCAATATGGGTCATTAACTTTTAAAAGGTTCACTAAAAATGGGTTAACAATGGGTCACACTTAAATAAATTTTCGACCCACATTGACCCACTTTCGACCCATATTGACCCACTTTCGACTCATAAGACAATATCCTTCCACAAGTTACAAATGGTCTCGGGGCCGGGTCCCGGGGCCTGGTCCAGGTCCGGGGCCGGGGGCCGAGACCGGGGCCGGGGCTGGGTCCCAGGGCCTGGTCCGGGGCTGGGGGTCAGGACCGGGGACTGGGCTAGGTCCCAGGGCCGGGGCCGGGGCAGAATTCGGGTCCGAGTCCTGGTCCTGGTCCTGGGGCCAGGTCCGGGTCCTAGGGCCGGGTCCGTGGCCGGGGGCCGGGTCCGTGTCCGGGGCCGGGGGCCGGGTCCGTGGCCGGGGGCCGGGGCCGGGGCCGGGTCTCGGGGCCGGGGGCGTTGCAAGTAAAACACCGTATTATGACCAGGCTGTTAAGAACGGATGCCAACATCGCGTTGCAAAAATGTATGAATAAAGAATACTAAATTCCCCAATAAACAAGTTGACCTGCAGCATATAAATTTTATTTAGATCGAGGGCTCATCAACGCCAAGACAAACTTTAAGTTCTTGTTCACTTGAAGAGACTATTTTTCATTCATTTAGCAGACCCTGCTGCTTTGTAAGTTCCTGAAATATCGGAATCGAATAGTAGTTCGCAAATCTCATATACAAATAATTGATATTTCGGCGATCTTCAGGCTAGCGATGAGACCAGCACTCCACCTCTATCTCCGGCGGGCATTTGTCATCAACCGCTATCTCCGGTGTGTCAGCTGCAACTTCGTATGTTTGTTTTGGTCGAGGGATACAGTTGTTTCAATTGACATTGTTCATAATTCAAATCCTTGTTTTCTTCTCTTTTTTCCCCTTACATCTGTGATGTTGAGTGGTTTTCGCAACTCACCATTATTCTGTCTCCCGATTGCGCCTCTGCTCCACCGTCAAAGCCTTGACAGAAGACCTCAAAATGAAATCCTTGCATCCATGGCGGGCCTCGCAGCCCTTGCATCTACCATGCTCTCTGTCTTTTTTCTCGTGTGGCACGGGAATTTTGCTTGCGAGAAATCTTGTAGTGAGTCGCCATAGCTGCCTCGGCAAGGTTAAGGCTTGATCCAATGCTACGCCACAAGATAGTTTTGAAACCATCTAGTTCTCGATGTTACATGCATGATATGGAGAGCTAGCACTTGTATCTACTTATGAGACCGAACTATTCGCATCATCACACAAGCTCTTGCTAACTAAACATCTAGGCCGATGACCCAAAAAAAAAAAAATCACGTGATATTCAGACAATAATAAGCCCATTATAAGGTCCATTATCCAAGTAAACCAAACCCATGGTCTATGGACCACAATGTAGGTATGTTCGATCCTCCCTATGAAGTACTAATCCCCTCTAGTCCTTTCCCTCTGACTTAAGCATCCAAGGGTTCCCAATGACAAAATTTGGGCATTGTCCACAAATCTTTGAGAATGGCATCTATAAGACACTGCTCTTATATCTCTTTCTTTATGGTCAAACACGATCATTATACTTGACATAATGTTATTTGCACGGAATGATGTCAAAAGTTAATGGCTGATCGTCCAAGAATGCATATTCGACGTATGATGCTAACCGAGAAAGCAAAAAAGATCCTATTTGTTAGTTACATGTTATTACCAGCACATAAATAAAAATTTTCTCAAAAAACTAACTGTGGCCAAAACACACGAGCCCCTGGGCGGTTGATAGAATTTTACTACATGAAAATCACTTGATCTCGTCTTCTTCTTCTTTTTTTTTAATGAAATATGTCAACCTATTCGATCAAAATTAAATTGATTACTTTGTTATAAATCCAAAAGCTTATCATTTAAGAAAAATTACTAAAATACACGTTTTTCAACAATTTCCTCACTTTTACTCTAAGGTTCACTATACATTTCCGTCATAGAACCAAAATCTATCAAGCATCACATTATCTGATTCTCTCTCTTAGCTCTACGATATATTCCTCACTTGCCTATTAAGCAATGTATATCCGGAAAAAAAAGTTGCAATCTGATGAGCATAATTTGAGCGAGCATTTTAAGATCAGGACAAAGGATGAGGGTTGCGTCAGGTGTAGCAAGCCGGCATAAAAAAGAGCTATCTTTCCTCCGCCTACGTATGTTTACGTACCCTGTCCCAAGCCAAGATAAATGAGGAGGATTGCGTAAGGTGTAGCGAGCCGACGTAAAAAAGAGCTTTCTTCACTCCGCCTACGTATTACGTAGCCTGTCCCAAGCCAGGATAAAAGAGGAGGGCTGCGTCAGGTGTAGCGAGCCAGCATTAAAAAAAAAAGCTCTCTTTTTGGGATGAACCCTGGTTTATCCCCGCCGACCCCAACTAGTTTGGGATAATGGTTGACGAAAACGGATACGGAATCAGTCTTCTTGTGTAAATGTTGCTTCACTTTACCGCTGGCTTTAGAACTGAGATCCTATTCTTTATTCCTCATCAATGTGCAGGATTTGGCATGCAGTGGTGTGATTGGATACATACAAAATTGATATAAATTATATACTTAAAATGAGCATGCCGAGGGATGAGATGTATTGCTTAGGTAAGTTCCTTCGTTCTGTTGCTTCCTTGTAACGTGTCAGCTAAATGAAGGGATTTTGCTAGGAGTTCTACTTATTTGTTCTGTTGTATTTCCCCCCCTTCTGTTTTATTAAGAAATAGATGACAGGCAACTGCTAGAGATGCAATTGACTATTTTATTCGTACCGTATAACCTAGTGCATAGGACAAAGCAGTTGACTTTCACTTGCATTACTTTATGTAAACACCTAATTTGGTTGCTTTCATGGGAGAGGTGACTGGAAGGTCCCTTGCATTCACATGTTCGCATCAAAATGATCATAGGCTCTCCATCAAATGCAAGACTCATGCATGAGTGGCTTTTTCTGCATAATTAGTATCGTGGAAAGTGGAGAGCACACTCGTGCTTATGCTTGGCACTCCTTTTCTTTTTTAGAATATTCTGGGTCTATCAAAGAAGCATCCAACCATTAACTTGCTATTCCCCAGTTCAAGGATAGAATTTGCGAGAGCATCTGCCCATTGCCGCATCTGTAATTGCAGTTCGGGTTTCTTGTAACAGACACGATAAAGATGGAGAAGCTTTTGGGTTTTCGAGTTTATGTTGTGACCCTGTAAGTTTAGCTGGTGGGGAGAGTAGGTTTCATCCCCATGCCAAGATGGAATCATAGCAGAGTAGAAAGACTACATGTTGCTGATACTCATATAAGGTGGAGAGCAATTTGGAAGTTGAGCTGTATATGAGATTGATTAAGTACTTGACTTGCGGAATCATTCTGACTGCATTGAATGATAATTAACTACATTTGTTGTTGCGAGTCCATCATCCATGTTTTTACTTTCACTCTGGTACTTCACTCTGGCATCGTCCATACATGACTTCTGATTGTTTCTGATGACGAATTTGGCAAGTTATGAGGCCGATACGCATCCATACCGAGCCCGTCTGGTGAGAGCACTCATATTCGACGGGAATGACTAAGAAATGATGCAACTCGGGCTTTGACTTGAGACTGGTCAGCCTGGCAGGGAGTACATTGACAAGACCTCTACGTAAAAGCTGTCATATTGGAGGAATTACCAGTGAAAATTCTACCTAAAAGACCAAGCATCCATAGGTGCCGTGGACGATTTAACCGTCACATGTCAAGACATATTACAGTCATGATGCATTGCCAATTTGTTATGACTAACTGATGCTTGTCTCAGTTTGATCATCATCCATTGACCCTTACCCAACGGGCAAGTACTCTTTGCAAGTAGACCGACATGTATCCTTGAATGTTTTAGTAAAAGTGACAAAACCATACATGTACTTACACAAATGTACATGTTTACAGTATTATGGGTGAACAAAAACGTCAGTTTTAGTTTTTCTTTGTGGCAATAATATGTTTTCGAATACATAAATGATTGATTTAGTTTAATTATATAGATTGACGTATGTTATACAAAAAATAAAAATAAAGATCCTAACTTTTCTCGGGTGATCAAGTTTTATGTACATTAAGAGCGTGCGGTTGTAGTAGAAGTTCTTCCAACTTGATCTTGATGTTCCCATCCTTATCTGCTACCATCGAATGCAATTATTTGACATTCGTTTGATATTTCAAACATTTGATCCTTCGAATTTCAAAATTTCAATTCTCATCACATGGATCAACCACGAGTCGTCCTGCCATTGTATGTTTTAATCTCGCACACGATTGGATCAAAGTTGTCCGCTAGCCAATGATAGAAAATTCTCACCCCCTTAAACGTTCCAATTTGCAGATCCAATAAGCCTGTAAATGCAATTTCTCGTACCGCTTGGTTTTGTTCGTCATATAAATTGAACAGTTCATCTTTTTAATCTTTTGGGAGCACATCTTGTTTGGAACGAATTTTGTCCCTATGTTTTTGCTCGTTAGATAAGATAAAAAAAATGATGTTTTGGGAAAGTAAAAAGGCCACGGAAAAACCCAAAACTGCACCAATTGAGATACATTTGTCCCAAATTTTTTTTTTCGTGTCACCAAAAATCCCAAGCTCGTTCTTAATTGATACATCTACCTTCCTTAGGTTATGTTATAAATTACGGTTAAAACTCTGACGTGGACTTGATGTGGTGCTAAAATGGTTCCTCGTGAGCGTTACATCAGGAAAAAAAAAACAAAAAAAACAAAATTAAAAAGAGGAAAACATACGAAATTTCTGTTCATTGTTTTTGAGCTAAAACTTTAGCATGGGCTCAAGAATGCACGATAAATCAAAATTTGGCAATGCTTGATGCAAGTTGAACAGATGGTAAGTCACTGAATCTTATCTTGGTCTCTTACAGTAATTGAATGAATGTATTACGAGATTGGAAGCAGTTATGTTGCAACATGAGATGTTACTGGTAACCATTTACTGCCTTGTAGGGTTGGAAGGTTTTCATTGATTGATCGAAAGCAGATGAATATTGTAAAGGAAATTAATTAAATCGGTCTCTGATGAAATTCTTTCTTAAATTCATTCTGAAATTACTATACGTATACATTGTTATTTGCTCATTCCAAATAGGAATATATAGTCAAACCAAAAGAGGAAAACAGAATAATGTGAATCCTTCTTTTTTTTTTTCGAAATAATATGGTTCATTAATTATAATTCATGAAAAGATTAATGCAATCATGATTAAATAAGATTGGAACATTTATTTCACCAAAAAAAAAAAAACATGCCACGAGTTCTATAACAACGAAATCACCAAGAGAGTTTGAAAAGATTTGGGCCATTCCATACAACGAAATCATAAATAATTCATCAAATTCAAACAAAAAAAAAGATTGTTTAACGATAAGAACACGTGAAAGCAACCCGATTTCAAAGAAACCAATAAACTTGTTTAACGGATGTCTCTGGAAAAATTAAAATTGGAAAGTCTCTCTTGGTGAAATCCCACTAAGTAAGATTCGTTATACATGAAGAAAAGAAAAAACAGCATAAGGAAACAGATAAATCTCTAGCAAATTAAAGATCGAAACATATATGATCACAACAAAAAAGATATTATACGTAGCTGAATTTTTTAATATCATTAGAAAGATAAATCGAGGATTAAAAAATACTTGAAATGTTGTCTTTAAGCCAATATAAGTATGTACATATAGGACGGGGTGAACATAAGATTTGTTTTAGAAACTTTTTTTTTTTGAAATAATATGCTATCAAATTCACAAAGAAATTGACTTAATTACGATTAAATAGATTATGATCCCATTCCATCAAATGGATTATGACCCCAATCCGAACGATTTTGAAATTTTTATGTACGTTAAAAGCATGCTGGTCGTAGTAGAAGTTTCCAGACAGTCGATCTTGATGTTCTCGATCATTGTTTGGTATATTCAAAATTAAATATATTTTATGGCTCTAAATATTTGTGAACTACTAAAGCAAAGGGATTGACTAATTTATTCATATCTAGTGAATATCCTCTTCCTAAACGGATACGGTATTTCTCCAACTTTTCACACAAAAATTGGATAAATATCACGTTATTTTGTTTCCTCTTTTAGCTGAATGAAATATTCTTCCATTGTTTAATTTTAGCAATGATATTTCCAGGAAATAAACTTAATCTTATAAACAATATTAATTCAAGCGATTTACTTTGTTTCCTTTCCCAGTTAAAATTTGGATTCCTATCTGGGGTCAGTATATATCTTTTCGGTTAGCAAATTGACAACGTACTACATATATAGAGCCCTCTGTGGTTTAATTATCAACCTCATTGAAACTAATACTCCCCCCTTCCCGTGAAATTCTACTTCGTGTCAATTCGATAAAGTAGAGAATGTCGAGAAATTGGGCAGACCTCCAACCTAAGTTGCTAGGAATATGCTCGCAACACCTTTGTCTGAAGGATTTGTTGGCGTTCCGAGCAGTGTGCCGCTCGTGGCGATCCGCTGCGGTCAAAGAGAGTAGCAACGTTCCGTGGTTAATGCTGGCTGACAGAAAGGGTAAGGCTAAGTAGAAGAGGTGGCGTGAGTTTTTCTGCCTCCTGTGTCAGCGGGTTCACATGAAGCTCTTGCCCAAGGCAAATACGAGGAGATGCTTTTCCTCACGAGGTTGGGTGCTGACGGTTGGCAGAGATTGGGAACTCCACATGTTGAAGAATCCCATGTCGCCTCACGGCCATATTATTAAGCTCCCCAATATCAACAAGTTCCCTGTCGTGGGAAACGTGGATGACAAATGTTATTACATGTATGCTCAATTCATCGGTAAGTTCGTCCTATCTGATTGTCCAATTACATCTCCAGATTATAGGGTCATGGTCACCTATGATATCGGACGGTTAGGGCTTTGGAAACCTGGCGACATGGAGTGGACGGAAGTGGACTCCCCTCTCTATTATAATTTTGATGTCATATTTCATAAAGGCTGCTTTTTTGCTTTAAACGGCCTCGGTAGCATATTGAGGTGTGACGTGGATGGACCAACTCCGTATAAAGCTCAAGTAGTTTTCCGGTTGCCGAAAAGATTCCTTTGTTGCGAGAACGCATATCTAGTGCAATCAACGACAGGATCTCTATTGATGGTGTTGCGACATGTACGATGGAAAACTCAAGCAACCTTTCAATTTAATGTTTTTGAGATTGACTTGGAAAAACAATCGTGGAAAGGAATTAAGACATTGAAGAACATGTCACTCTTCTTGGGATGGAATTCTTCCTTTTCTTTGGAAGCCGATGAAAAGCATCACATTAAGTCGAATTGTATTTATTTTATTGATGATTTTTTCGAGTGTTCATTGTGTGGCAAAGACATGGGAATATACCACCTCGAAGATCGTACGATCGAGCGGCACTTCGGGGGAAATCTTGCGGCCATTTTTCTCCTCCACTTTGGATTGAGCCGAACTTTTAACGTTATGATGGATGAAGATGTCTGGGTATTTGCTTTCTATTGTTTTGATATCGTATATGTTCTAACGAAGTCAAAGCATAGCTTTTGACAGACTCTAGTGCTTTCTATTGTTTTGTTTGTTTGAAAAACTTAGTCAATATATTTTGTCCCACAGATATATTTCATGCTTTATTTGGAATTCGGTGGATATCTCTGTCCCACAGATATAATATTTAGACTTTGTAACGTAAGTGCACGAAGACACAACTTTAGCCATGCTGCGGATGTTAACTAGAATGAGTTGACAATATGTGATCCTCGTGAATAAACCCGATCACTTACAGCTAAAAGCAAACCATCTCAAGCAAAATCCATTGGCAAGAGATATGGAATTCTTACATTCAAATGTTGCCCAGTTCGAAGGAGTTTGGGAACTATGATCTTGTAGTGAATCACGAGAGTAGAGCAGGCTGAAGAGATCCACTTTTCCGTCAATTGGTTTTATGGATGGGTTAGACTCGCTCATCGGGGGTAACTTGGCCGTTCCATCGTCTTCCATATCTAATGAAAACTGCATCGAGGAAATTAAGGGCAACAAGCAGGATGAGTCTTGGGGCCAGTAACCTAGTCAAAATGTGGATCTCAAGATACAATGGAGAAACCAGAAATGGAACCTTTCCCATTGGTTAATATCATCATTTGGCTAGTTTTTCTGAGAATTGCCAGGTAAGAGATGATTGTAGTCCATCTATATTTTAAGTTTGATATTCAAAACATAAGTAGAACAAAGCAAAATCTAAGAAAATCACAAGAAAGTACACTGGAAGGCACAAAAGATAGAGAAGAAGAAGAGAAGTTGGGCGCGAACTGATCCGACCAAGTCAGCTTATTGAATGTGAGAAATTCAGCAAAGAGTTAGACTGAATCAGAAGCAGGACCAAAAAATGAAGAAAACAAAACACAGCGGAAAATTAAATTAAGTTTTTTTTTTCCTTGTCCTGTTTAGACATTGTTTTTTTTTTTCCCAACACAAGTAGAGATAAGTCAGTTTGATTGGGGATTGGAATCCAGTTCCTTCCCCCTTACCCAGCCCAAGGGTAGGTGAAGCATAGTTTATAGGACAAATGGAAGAAGCACGGGCGATGTTACTGTTAATGAAAATGAAACTCTTCGGAAAGATGCTAAGAGGAATTTCAAGATACCCCTCGGTGTCGCGTTGGAGGTGGAGCTGCTGGTGCCACATGCGATGTGAGAATCTCTTCTTCCAGAGAAAAGTTTCTCATCTTCTTTGGTATGCAAGCTTTTGATCCGCCTTCTACAGGCTCATTGGAGACGCAGCACAAATTGAAGTCTTCAAAACCTGGCTGAGTTGCATCTTTCGCTACCCATCTTTTCTACTCGTACCTTATAAAAAGCAAGCAGGTTATAAGCCAAAACAGACACAGGAAACCAAATTGCTTTATTAAATTCATCACAAGGCAGAGCAGGACATATACTTGATATGAATGAACTTCTGAATCTCACTTCTGTCATAATCTGTTGGAAGTTCTGCTTCCCAGTAATTGTTGGACCTCTTGTTTCCCATGCCTTCAGCAGCAATTCACAATAAACAGGCTATAAATATTTTTGTATATAAAGCAATGGAAAGCAACTTAACTGCACGAGTAAACCACAAAGAAAGGCTGAAGGACAAATGGAACTAGTTGTTGGAACCGTAAACACAATACGGGTGACCTTTCGAAAATAAGAACGAGGCACGAAATGGATGGAGAAGAATATGTATATTGGAGAACTTGATTTTTGGCTTCTCACACTCTTGCATTTTTACAATACAACACTCAAGTATTTATAGTAAAACTTCTAACACACTTATGAAGACAACAATCAAACTTGCTTCTCCTAGGACAACAATCAATTCTTGCTAAAACCAAGACAACAATTAATTCTTGCTAAAACCAAGACAACACTTAATTCTTGCTAAAATCAATTTTATTATTATTTTAATAGCCTCCCTTAAAATTGATTTCCATACCAAGCATCTTCTTCAATTTTTCGAACGAATCCGCCTTCAAGGGTTTCGTCAAAATATCTGCAAGCTGATCTTCTGATCTGCAGAAATTAAGATCGATTTCACCATCTTTGACTCGCTCACGAATGTAATGATACTTGATGTCGATGTGCTTGCTCCTGCCATGAAATACAGGATTCTTGGCTAATGCAATAGCCGACTTATTGTCACACATCATTTTAATAGGACCCGTTTGTTCATGTATCAATTCATGCAGCATCCTACGAAGCCATATCGCCTGACAAGCCGCTGAAGCTAATGCCATGTATTCTGCTTCAGCTGTCGAGAGAGCAACAACTTGTTGCTTTTTGGAAGACCAAGAGAATACTCCTGATCCAAGAAAGAAAGCATACCCCGACGTACTTTTTCGAGTCTCGGTATCACCTGCCCAATCACTGTCTGTGTACCCCACTAGACCAAAGTTGTCAGTATAAGAATATAAAATTCCATAATCACGAGTTCCACTGACATACCGTAAAATTCTCTTTGCTGCTTGCAAATGTGACTGGTAGGGTTTTTCCATGAACCTGCTAATAATACCCACTCCATAGGTAATATCTGGCCTTGTAGAAACCAAATATCTCAAGCTGCCAACAATGCCTTTAAAATAAGTGGGATTTACCAGCTCACCGGTTCCTTCTTTCTTCAGCTCCAATCGTTCTACTACGGGAGTTCGGATTGGCTTCAGCGATTCCATTTTAAATCGCTTCAAAATATCATTAGCATATTTCTGCTGAGAAATAAATATGCCATCATCTGTTTGCTTCACTTCAAGACCAAGAAAATAGGACATCAGTCCCAAATCAGTCATCTCAAACTGGCTAGTCATAGCCTCCCTGAATTCAGCAAACATTTTTTCACAGCTCCCTGTAAATATCAAGTCATCAACATAAATGCACACAATTAAGATGTCACCGTTAGCATTTGACTTGATATACAGTGTATGCTCATAAGGACACTTTTGAAAATCATGCTCCAACAGGTATGTGTCGATACGTGTGTACCAAGCACGTGGTGCCTGTTTTAATCCATACAGAGCCTTCTTCAGTCTGTAAAACTGATTTTCATGCCCTTTCTTCTCATAACCCTGTGGTTGCTCCACATATACTTCCTCTTCAAGGACACCATTGAGAAATGCTGATTTCACATCTATTTGATGGATCTGCCAATGGTTTTGAGCTGCAAGTGCTAAGACCATCCGAATAGTATCCATCCGGGCAACTGGTGCAAATACTTCAAAATAATCAATACTTGGCTTTTGCTTGTAGCCCTTTACAACCAGTCTAGCCTTGTAACGGTCCACCTGACCGTCGGGTTTGTACTTTGTCTTGTACACCCACTTGACACCAATAGGCTTCTTACCGGGTGGTAAAGAAGTCAACACCCATGTGTCGTTTTTCTCAATGGAGTGAATTTCTTCATCCATTGCTTCAATCCACTTTTCATCTACAGCTGCTTCATCATAGGTTACAGGGTCACAATCAGCAAATAAACAAAAGTTTACCAGTGTTTCATCAGTGATTTCGCTATCACTGTTTTTATTTCTTGTGACCACATAATCTCTGAATTTTGCTGGCGTCTCCTTCAGTCGTTGTGAACGACGTAGTTGTGGTTCTGAAACTGTTGTTGGTGAAGATGTACCTCCAGTTGAAGATGATGAGGAAGATGGATCACTCGTTGAAAATAATGGAGGTGTTTCTGTCTCACCCGCCAGTGGTTCATCTTCGATGGTGATGTTTTTCTGGTCACCCTTCTGATTCCAGTCTCAGGCTTCATCTTCTAAAAACTGGACATCCCTGCTAATAATGACTTTCTCAGTGATCGGGCTATACAGCTTATAACCTTTAGTTGTATCACTGTAGCCGATGAAGATGCACTTCTCGCTTTTGTCATCCAGCTTTTTTCTTCGTTCGTCTGGTATATGGGGATATGCCACGCACCCAAATACTCGTAGGAACGAAACATCTGGTTTGTTTCTACTCCAAGCTTCTTCTGGAGTTCTTCCAAGAACACTCACTGTTGGACACCTGTTTAGTACAAATACAGCACAAGCAACAGCTTCTGCCCAAAATTTCTTGGGCAAATCTTTAGCTTTCAGCATACTTCTTGCCATTTCAAAAATTGTCCTATTTTTTCTTTCTGCTATACCGTTTTGCTGAGGAGTATAGCTGGCAGTCAACTGACGTTTGATTCCATGAATTTTACAATATTTGTGAAATTCATTTGAGGTAAATTCTCCACCTCTATCCGATCTCAACACCTTCAATTTAAAGCCACTTTGTTTTTCAACATAGACTTTAAATTCTTTAAACTTGCCAAAAGGTTCAGATTTTTCCCTCAAGAAGTGTACCCATATTTTTCTACTAAAATCGTCGACAAAAATTAGCATGTACCTTTTTTGTCCAAACGATTCCACCTCAACAGGGCCACATATGTCGGTATGTACCAACTCCAGTGGTTGGTTTGCTCTTCTGGCTTTTCCAACTGGAAAAGAGTCTCGGTGCTGCTTTCCAATGAGACATCCTTCGCAAGGACGCCCTGGATCGTTAATCAACGGCATGCCAGTCACCATCCTTTTCTGGACTAATTGCTTCATTCCACGAAAATTTAGATGCCCAAATCGAAGATGCCACAGCCAGCTGTTGTCTTTCGTCATTGCTTGAAAACTCAAGAGATTCTTCGTCGGAAGAGTCAAGGGAAACATCCGGTTCTTCGTCATCTGTACCGTCGTGATCAACTTGTTGTTTACACCTCTGATGGTGCAAACTCCATTTTCAATGTGAACTTTGTGGCCTCTTTCGGAAAGTTGCCCAACACTTAGCAAATTCCAAAAAAGTCTTGGCACAAAGTAAACATCTGCAATAGCAACATTAGTACCGTCTTTGGATTTGATATTAATGTTACGTTTGCCCATCACGTGAATTTTTGATTTATTCCCGAAGTTGACTTCACCACGGCTTGTCTCATCCAGCTGTGAGAATAACTTCTTTCTTCCGGTCATATGGTTGCTACACCCAGTATCTAGATACCATGTGTTGGTATCCACGATAATTGAATCATCCTTCGCACATGCTAGTACCATGTACTCTTCAGCATTTGTGGCATGTGCATGTTCCGCCGGTACGTACGTCGCCTTTGCATGGCACTCGGATTTATAATGTCCGAATTTATTACACTTAAAACACTTGACTTTTGATTTGTCAGGTGTTCTAAATTTTCTGGTGAAATTTGAATTCTCACCTCTACCTCGGGCTCCTCCACGACCTCGACCGCCTTGATAGCTTCCTCGGTTTGGTTGAGCGACCCGGCTTTGCAATGCTTGCTCGGAAACGGAACCCGTAGACTTCTGGTTCATTCTTTGCTCATGGGAGCCTAATGAACCCATCAACCGCTCCAACGTGAGAGTTGATACGTCTTGTCCTTCCTCGATCGCTGCGACGACGTAGTCAAATCTTTCGGTCAAAGACCTCAAGATTTTTTCTACAACACGAACATCTTGAAGTTCTTCACCATTAACCCTTAATTGGTTAACGATGGCCTGCACACGATCAAAATATGTCGATATTGTTTCCGAGTCATTCATGCGTAAAGACTCGAAATCACCTCGAAGAGTCTGAAGCCGCACCCGCCGGACACGATCATCTCCTTTGTAGGATTTCTGCAAGATATCCCAGGCAGCTTTCGCGGTCTCGGCACTCGATATTTTTTCAAATATCGTTTCCTCCACGGCTTGAAAAATTGCATATAATGCTTTCTGATCTTTCTTCCGGGACTCCACCAGAGATTCTTTCTCCTCCTTTCTCAAAGCCTCGAATGCTTCGGCATCGGCTACTTCGTTGTAGCCACTTTCAACTAGATTCCACAAATCTTGCGATTTGAACAGAACCTTCATCTGGACAGCCCAGTTGTTGAAATTCTTTCCATTCAACTTTGGAAGCTGCATTTGAACGGAACTAGTAGATGCCATTCTAGCTCTGATACCAAATGTTGGAACCGTAAACACAATACGGGTGACCTTTCGAAAATAAGAACGAGGCACGAAATGGATGGAGAAGAATATGTATATTGGAGAACTTGATTTTTGGCTTCTCACACTCTTGCATTTTTACAATACAACACTCAAGTATTTATAGTAAAACTTCTAACACACTTATGAAGACAACAATCAAACTTGCTTCTCCTAGGACAACAATCAATTCTTGCTAAAACCAAGACAACACTTAATTCTTGCCAAAACCAAGACAACAATTAATTCTTGCTAAAACCAAGACAACACTTAATTCTTGCTAAAATCAATTTTATTATTATTTTAATACTAGTATGTGAATATGATTAACTTAATGAAGAATAAAGTTGGGTTATTTACAAGCTAGCGACGAGAAAAGAAACATTTCACTGATTACTTGAATTGTAAAAAGCAATGGCCCATTTCATTTTTAACTCTTGCTCCCTGAGAAAATCACGTCATTGTGCGGTTATCCATATTTTTTCAAGTTGACAGGAGGACTCCGACACTGCAATAGAGTACATCGAAAAACTGAGTTGACGGCAAATTTTCTTACACTGCATAAAAGCAACCTGTTCTGGTAGCCATGTATCCAAAGTAGTCGATCTAACCTACTTACAAAGGAAAAAAGCAAGCCCATCATCAGATAATATGCAGTAGTCAGACAGGAGATGATTAGGACAAGAACATTAACGGTAGCATGACAATGAAAATCTCTGTACGTTTCCAGAGTTTGAGGTTGCCTTGTGCTGCTGCTGCCTGTTGCAGCTTGCAGTATATCCACGTTCAAGATCCACATGAAAAGATAAGGTTTGAGGAGAAACAAAGAGGAGGTAAAAGGATTCTATATCCTGATGCATAATTTTCTTTTGTAAATTGACTCATAATACAGATCTGGAATTCAGTAGCATTTGTTTAAATCCTGAAGGATTACTAACTTTATACAAGATACTTGGCATGTGGAGGAAAAACCACTCGGTACCAGCATTTCAACAGCAATGTCCACAAAGCACACAGGAGTCATCGGTGTGGTAAAACCTTGTGACAAAGGGGTCTGACTGAGGCTCAATTTCTAACTTGCAGTGTGTTCCGTTCAATGTGACTAAATACAAACAAGGAGCTTATTGAGAACCCACAATAGCAAATGCACATAGCTTTACAACTAAATGTCAAGAATGTATCTAACAATGACTACAGTGTTGCTTTCCTAATATTAGAGATGCATTCCCCGAAGCTTGGAGTTTAGGAAAGTGATGACTTGGTTCTATAAGGACAAGAAGGAAGGGAAAAAAGTTACTGCAAAAGAAAGTGCACAGGACACCAAATGCCTCTCACGAGAAAAGAAGCAACCATATCGAAATCTTCTGAGATAACCTCTTGTAGATTCTAACCACCTTGAAATCTAATACTGTGAACAGCAACTCAATCTTAAAAAAAGGAAAGAATAAAAAAAAAAAAAACAGCAAGCTTGTCTGCCGTCCATTCTAGGGTGATTTGAAATTTCTTTGCTATTCTTCAAAGCGTTGTTTGCTGAACAAGAGCATATCATCAAGTAAACACATCAGCGAAAAAGAATGGTAGAATAGCACCTTTGAAATATGTACTCCAAGACTCCGATGGATCCCGGAACATTGCATGCACATGAAAATTCCTAGATTCACACTTGCCCATCGAAGAGCCCTAGAAAGAGTTTTGTCATATCAAGTAAAAAAGTATTTTAAAAGCATTTGATATGCATATCATACCAGCTAGAATATCATGGCTCAGAATGTGAAGTAAAATGAGGATGTGTGTCGAACTTGGCGAAATGAATAGAAAGCTTGTGCGCAAAAAAAAAAACTAAGCAGATTGCCAGGTCAAAGAGATATTGGATAAAATAATTTCTATGCGAATGTCAACTATATGTACGACTGATGGGGAGAAAAAAAAAATACTAGAAGCAAAAGCTCGACCCTAGAAAATTAAGTACAATATCTTCCATCTAATACACAAGCAAGGGAGGTGTTCAAACAAATAGAAAAGAATCAAGCTCTGTCCATTTAATATCAGCAACTTCATCAGAGGACAGTTCTATGTAGGTCTATCTAATGTCGGAGCAATTGAGATTATTCATGAAAAGAGCTCTTCAGGAAAAGCCGCCTAACTAAGGTATTCGAAAGCTACTAACATGGGTTGCAAATAATTCCTCTTCAAGCAGCTTTGGCCAGCTAGAAATCCAGTTTACAGCAACAAGTATAATCTATCTAGATCCTCTATCACTGGAACATGTGATATGTTGTATACTAGCGACCAACATGAACTAATTTTCTCATGTAACGGCGATGGAAGTTTAGGATAAAGATGATGTTAATGTTGAACGGCGATGGAAACTCCAACAGTGCTTTCATTTTCATCCAAACAATGTTCGTGGTGAAACGAGAGAAGAAAAATGCTTCAGGTGTTTCAAAAAGGAGTCCTGAGAGTTGAGATTGGAAAGGTTGGTGAAAGCAAAGCAATTTGCAATATCAAGACTTCAAAAGCACTCAGAAAGATAATGCAATGGTTTCCATCTGAATGCTGTCTAGCGCTAGAAGTCCACGCACCATGGTTTCAACCTTATGGAAATGAATACCTTGAAACTCGTTTAAATCGGTGATCTGGGAATTCAGAGACTGTTATGCACTAAATATGTAAATCAGCATCGAAGATGATTATGCAGTTTCCTGAGTTTCAAGTAAACTTAAAAGACCGAAGATTCAAATTCTTTACCAGAGGAACTTTTATGATGCGCATCACAGTTGATATTCATGCTCTGGCAATCTGCACACAATCTTATGATATACACATCACAGTCGAAATTTATTGTACGACATACTTGCTCTGGCAATCTGCGCACTCCCTATTTTCTGGAAGTTTGAGAAGACCCTCGAGAATATGCAGGAGACCATAATGAAGTTATATTCAGTTGGTAAGATCAACTGAACAGAGTAAGACTCCATTTCTGTAGCTGCACAAAGTAGACCCAATTCAAGAAACTAAGCGGTTCATATGAAATTCATGGATCCACAGTTTATGTGCACTTAGCCAGGTAAGAGAGCTAAAAGCGGTCGATTGGTCCAGGGCGACAAATCCTTTTGGCTAAAGATAACACCTACTTTGATAACATCATATCATTTCTCCTTCATAAATTCAACTACACCGTTCTGTTGATCCTCTAATATAACAATAGCTGATAAAAGATTAGAAGTGATTACTCCCTCGAAACCCGGTGCTCAAAGGCTGCTGTACCGCCTAGACACATTGTAACATCGACGAAGACAAAGCGCTAACAGAGGTGACACCCCTGACTTCCTTAGCAACTTAAGTTCAACTGCGATGTATCATATCTAGCAGAACTGACTTTGTGTTTGCTCGCTCTTTTTTTGTTTGGGGGACCTCATATCCACAAAACAAGCATCAGCAACTCCAATCACGCATATGCCTTCAAACTTTTCTTTCTGTATGAAGAATTGCTAGTTGTTGTAGTTCCAACTGGGAGGTAGACGGCTTGTGCACTGTCCGGACTTGAACTGGTAATTATTTGATCTTGCGTGTAACACCCCCAAATTTTAAATTTGTGGTCCCTTCCCCACTATCCCTTGTCTCTCTCTTTTCCCCAAATTCCTCCCCCCCCTCCACGTTCTCTTGCTCCCCTTATTCTCGTTGTCCCCTCCCCTTTCTGCCCACTCTTTCTCTTTTCCCCAACCCTTCAGCTCCATCTCTCTTTTTCTATTCTCTCTTTCTCGCTCGTTCACTCGGTTCCATCCCTCTCTTTATCTTCTGTGTCGCGCGACCACACCCTACCGATCCACCACCAGGCCATCACCAATCGACCACCACTTCTTCCTCAGTCTTTCGTCGTCCCCCAGCACCGTTGTCGCCGTCCAGATTCGCCGGAAAGCCGGCTGGAAGTTGTTGGAGCAGCTTTGCTGCTCTGCTCGAGCATAGGGCTGCAGCAGGTTTTGCTCGCTGCACAGGGAGCTCCAACCACCGCCACCACTTCACTTAGCTTCCATACCCTCTCTCTTACTCCCCTCCGCAGTCGCAAGCCACCACAAGTCACCGGAGAAGCTCAGGTAATTAGAAAACCAAGCATAGCTTCAGTTTTGTCGGTTTTGCACAGTTTCGGTTTCTAAGTCGTTTAGCCGCTTCTAACTCGTTTCCTTGCCTATCCCCGGCCATCACACACTTCGGGACACCCTTATGGACATTTCCTATCAGCCGCAAGAGGTGTTGTTGCCATTAGAGGTCCGAACAACCTCAAAATCCAAGCTGTATATGCTATTTTGTTTTGTTGCAGCTCCTGTTTCCTTCTGTTCGGTGCTGTCCGGCGACTCCACATCCCACCTCCGGCTGCCGCGAACTACTAGAAACGTCCCTCGACATCCCCTCAGACCTTTACCATCAGCCACCCGAAGCTCTGACGCTATTGGAGCCCCGAAATCAACCCCGAACGGCCTCCCCTGTTTTCTGCACGCGAATCCTCTGTTTTCGCCAGTTCTGTTCGCTGCTGTCCCGCCGCCTTTGGTCACCTTCCGCCGCCTTCCTCCGGCCCCAACCGATCCCCTTCGACCCCTAGGTGAGTCCCCGAGCATTGGCCGGCCTCGCCTCAGCCCGTGGGGCCCAAAACCGCCTCAAAACAGCCCCGTTCCCCTGTTTTAACGATGCTGTCCATTTCCTGTTTTAGGTCACCGGAGTTCGCCGGAGCTCCGCCGTTGCCGCCGCCGCCTCACCGGACCTCCGTTACGTACCCTAGTTGGTGCCGGGTCGTGACGCCTCTCGGGAAACCTTAGAACCGAGGCTTAACCGTGTTTATCGCCGAGAACCGCCGCCGTCGTCGTTGTCGCCGCACGTTGCCACCACTGGCGCGTCGTTGATTTTGAGTCGGCCCGAGCTTTATTAAAATTGTGAGTTGACCCTAAACCTTGGTTAGGGCGCTAATTGCGCCTAGGGTTAGTTGGGTTAGCAATTTTGGTAATAACATAAAGTGATTACGGTTGGTTTAGTTAGAAACCCCGGTTTAGGTTAAATGACCGTAATCGACTAAGTTAGCATGATTAATTATATTATCTGTGGTTAATTGTGATTAGTTGAAATTGATTGATTTATCGTGAGAGAACGATAGATTAAAGACGAGTGTTTGATCGGCAATTATGAATTAAATGGCAAATAAATGATTATTGTTCGAATTGAGCTTTATATTGTTTAAATGAAATTAAATGCTCTTAATTGGTTCGATGATTTTCATCGGTGTGATTATCCCGTTGGAGGGCTGATGGTGTGACTGGAATTACTATTGAGTGTTAATTGCTACTTGGGGATTTATCGCCCTATTTATGATTGGATGCCTGAAATGTTCTTTGAATGAATTGACATGTATTTGGGAGTTATTCGTTCCGTGGTTGCAGTATCTAATTGATAGTCTACATATGCATATGACCGTGTGCAAAGTCAAGTAAATATGTTTTAGCATGAAAACGGCCGTGGGCTGAGTCTTTGAGCACGTTGTGTGAGCATCTGGCCTAAATCAAAGAGAATAAAATTGATTGATATGGCGGGTGCATTGTGTGGTCATATGACGGAACGATGATGGGTTTTTTCCTGGTAAGTTCGTAGTGTACTAATAGTACACCAGTACCAGTCATGTGGGACCATACGACTTACCAGAAGCACGACAGTCCTGCCTCGTGCCGGTTAGTACGGGCACAGGGCTGATCGGATGCCGGTCGCAGCTTGTGATGGACCGACGCCCCGTATAGGGATGCCTACTTGCCGTACCGTGCAACGGGTGCACTGGAATAATCGCTTGTAGTAGCCGCTGCCGAGAGGGAAAAGGAGCGTAGCCCGGTTCGTCCGGATGAGTATGGGATCGTACTATTTATGAGGGTGGAATCACGCCAGGCGCGTAGATCCTCTCATGGTGCCATTGGCACGATCATCGTTAATAAATGGACTCGTGTGGTGTCCTGTGCATACTTGTGGATGCGATGCTTGTTTTGAGTGATTGACTTATTTCACTGCTGAGTCGAGTCAAGCATTGCATTATGTGTGGCTACAGACTGGTAAGTATGCATGTGATTGATTAGTATATGGGGACTATACTTGGGTATTTTATGTGATCGTATGAGTTTGTGAGCCTGCTGTTAGGATGCCTCGGGAGAATCAGTTTCCTAACCGAGCTTAGGCTTAATTCACTGAGATTTATTTCTCACCCCGTCGTGGGATAACATTTTTCAGGTCCCAAGTGATGAAGCACGTGGACGCCATGGTTTGGCGGTAGGAGTGATCTTTTGAAGTAGATGGGAAGTTAACCTTACCCGACCGAATACCCTTTTGAGGTCTTAGTGAGCTGCCCCGAAGTATGGGGTTGTTTATGTCAGCTATAGCTCAATAGGGTTAATTATCATCAGTTGTTTGGTTTAATGTGTGTGATGATCTTTATGTGAACTGTCTTGGTATTTATCTCATACTAATGCATCCCTGTTCAAATTTATGTTGTCTGGGAGTAAACCGTTTCCGCATGCGTAATAAACTGTCGTGGGTCGGTAGCGAACCTGGGACGCTATCCCTTATGACCCTTGGGACGATTTGATCAGGATATCGCGTGCTCGGGGTTTGGGGCGTGACATCCTACCCGGTTTGGTATCAGAGCAAGGTTAGCCTAATCAATTTGGTCATTGGCCTGGAGTGATAAGGAGCGTTGGGAAATGGGATAGTTAGTAGGATTTTTATCGCTATGCTTGTGATTGTTAATTGTGTGGTAAGTTTTAGGGTTGCCTTCTGACCGCGTTTTGCTATAGAGTAAGCAGGACTCCGTATCATTCCTGCATAATGAACGGACGCGATAGAAAAACACCTCGAGTTCCTCGCAGAAGGAATGTGAGACCAATTGAAGAGATTGTTGATCTTGGAGGACCACCGCCTGTCGCAGCTCCTATTGCAGCTCCTGATGCTGAGCCTGCTAGACGTGAGCCGACCATGGCTGAAGTGATGCAAGCTTTGGGAACCATTGGAGATTTGTTGGGGCAGCAAGTAAGGAATCAAGCTGCTGCTGCTGCAGCTGCTGCAGCTGCTGAAGCCCCACCTATGGTGCCACCTGTAGTTCCGCCAGTAAATCCACCACCTGCACCTGGGTATGAAGAGCGTAAGGCTCAAAAGATGGTAGAACAGTTCCTCAAGTTGAATCCGCCACAGTTCACTGGAAACGGAGACCCTGAAGCTGCCACCCGTTGGATTGAAGGGTTAGAGAAAACATTCAACTTATTGAGATGTTCGAATGAGGATAAGGTTTTCCTGGCTGTCTATCAACTCGAAGGAAATGCTAGTACTTGGTGGAGAGCTGTCAAGGATAGGATTTTTCCAGAAGGTACGGTTCCAGTATGGAATACCTTCAGGGATGCTTTTAATAACAAGTATTTCTCGAAGACAGCTAGAGAACAGAAGATGGCTGAATTCTTCCACCTCCGCCAAAACCAGATGACAGTCGACCAATATGAAGCCAAGTTTTCTGAACTGTCCAAGTATGCCCCGAGATTGATTGAGGACCCTGAGGATAGGGCCAGAAGGTTCAGGGATGGACTGAAGCCCGAGATTAAGAGTATACTGGCGCCATTCAATCTTCAAGACTACGATGACCTATATGAAAGGGCATTGATAGTGGAGCAGAACTTGGCTGAGAGAACCGCCGCATCTGGATCGCGGTTCACTTCCTCAAACAGATTTGAAAGGAAGCTAGGAAAGAAGCCGATGTTTGGAGGCAAGCATCATATTCCACCGAATCGTCGAGGAACGATCAGTAAGCCTACCTTCCGCCCAAATGAGGTGTGCAATATATGCCGCCAGAGGCATGGACCTGGTCCGTGCCCATTTAAAGGAGGTGCTTGTTTTGGATGCGGTCGTTTTGATCATCAGGTGAAGGACTGCCCGCAGAGGCAGCAGGGCAGGCAAATGCCACCACAACAAGGAGGACCACCTAGAGGAACTATGCCACAAAACTTTCAGAACCGTCTGCCGGTACAGGGAAGAGTGTTTGCTGTCACCCGGGAAGAGGCGAAGAATTCGCCGACCGTTTCAGGTACGGTCCTCTTACATAACCAAGTAGCTTATGCTTTGTTTGACCCGGGTGCCACACATTCGTTTGTCGCGGATCAGTTTGTTAAGTTGTATGAATTAAGCTTGGTACCTTTGGATGTTGTGTTTAAAGTATCTACGCCGTTGAAGGATAGTGTAGTAGCTAAAGTTAGCTGTCCTGATTGTAGACTTGTTGTGGATGGCCATGAAAGCAAGATAGATCTGATTGTGCTAGAAATGTATGATTTTGATCTGATTGTGGGAATGGACTGGCTGACAAAGCAAAGAGCCACGATGGATTGCTTTAATAAGGTGATCCGATTTAATCCGTCAAATGGGACTAGCTATGAATTTGTGGGTAATCGAGGTGGAACCTCGACAGAAATGATATCGTCATTAGAGGCGACCCGACTATTGGAGAGTGGATGTCAAGGTTATTTAGCTTCTGTGGTGAATACGTCTGTTGAAGAACTTAAGTTGGAGAATATCTCTGTTGTATGTGAATTTCCAGATGTGTTTCCTCAGGACTTACCTGGTTTGCCACCAGAAAGGGAAATTGAGTTTGTTGTAGAGTTAGCTCCTGGGACGGAGCCGATCTCTAAAGCGCCGTATAGGATGTCATTGTCTGAATTGAAGGAACTCAAAGTACAGATGCAAGAATTATTAGATAAAGGGTTTATCCGCCCTAGTGCATCGCCTTGGGGAGCGCCTGTTTTGTTCGTCAAGAAGAAGGATGGATCTTTCAGGTTGTGCATTGATTATAGACAGTTGAATCGAGTGACGATTAAGAATAAATACCCACTGCCGAGGATTGATGATTTGTTTGACCAGTTGCAAAGGGCATCGGTATTTTCTAAGATCGATCTACGAACGGGATACCATCAGTTGAGGATCAGAAAGGAAGATATACCAAAATCGGCTTTTAGGACACGTTATGGACATTATGAGTTTACTGTAATGCCATTTGGTTTGACGAATGCTCCTGCTGCTTTTATGGATATGATGAACATAGTGTTTAGAGAATTCTTGGACCGTTTCGTGATCGTCTTTATAGATGACATCCTGGTGTACTCGAAGAATCCTGAAGATCATGAACAACATCTTAGGATTGTGTTAAAAACCCTGAGAGTGCATCAGTTATATGCCAAGTTTAGCAAGTGCGAGTTTTGGCTAACTCGCGTAGCGTTTCTGGGTCATGTAGTGTCTGGTGAAGGGATTGCTGTGGATCCATCTAAGATTGAAGCAGTTATGAATTGGCCAAGACCGACGACAGTTACAGAAATCAGAAGTTTCTTAGGATTGGCGGGCTATTACAGACGTTTCGTGGAGAGGTTTTCATCTATAGCCTCACCTTTGACCAAGCTACTGAAAAAGGATATGAAGTTTGAATGGACGGACAAGTGCGAGCGTAGTTTTCAAGAGCTTAAACATAAGCTGACTACAGCTCCTGTTCTAACAATTCCATCTGGTCCTGGAGGATTCGAGATTTATAGCGATGCTTCGCTTAGAGGACTGGGTTGTGTTTTGATGCAGCATGGTAGAGTGGTAGCGTATGCATCTCGCCAGTTGAAACTGCATGAGTTGAACTACCCGACGCACGACCTGGAATTGGCTGCGGTCGTGTTTGCATTGAAGATCTGGAGACATTATCTGATTGGAGAAAGTTTTCAGGTGTATACTGATCACCAGAGTCTGAAGTACCTGTTCTCTCAGAAGGAGTTGAATATGAGACAGCGCCGATGGATGGAGCTACTTAAGGATTATGATTGCGAGATCTTGTATCATCCGGGTAAGGCGAATAAGGTTGCTGATGCCTTGAGTAGAAAATCAGTGATTGCTCAATTACAGATGCATGAATGGCGTTTACTTGAGCAAGTTAGAGACTCAGATTTCAAGTTAGAAATAAGTCGCTTGTCGAGTCTTATGGCTACCTTGAGAATCGAGCCAGAAGTTCAGGATAAGATCAAGACCCTACAGTCTACTGACCCCACTATTCAAAAGATCATTCAGGAAGACTCAACTAAACGAAGAGTCGACTTCCAATTGGCCAAGGATGGGATACTGAAGTTTAGAGGACGTTTGGTAGTGCCTGCCGACGAAATTTTAAGGGATGAGATTTTATCGGAAGCACATCGTAGTAGTTATAGTATCCACCCTGGGAGTACGAAAATGTATCAGAATCTGAAGCAGCACTATTGGTGGAATGGCATGAAAGCGGATATAGCCAAGTATGTGACTAAGTGTTTGACTTGTCAGCAAGTCAAGGCGCAACATTGTAAACCTGGAGGATTGTTACAGCCTTTAGAAATTCCAGAATGGAAATGGGAGCATATCACAATGGACTTCGTGATGGGTTTGCCAAGGAGTCAGAGAGGCCATGATTCAATTTGGGTTGTGGTAGACAGATTGACGAAATCAGCACACTTCATTCCAGTGAGAAAGGACTTCGCTTTGGATAGATATGCAGAGCTGTATGTGAGGCACATTGTGAGGTTACATGGAGTACCAGTAACGATCACTTCTGATCGAGATCCTAAGTTCACTGCCACGTTTTGGAAAAGTCTACAGACTGCTCTGGGAACGAAGTTACAATTCAGTACGGCCTATCACCCGCAAACTGATGGCTAGTCTGAAAGGACCATTCAGACCTTGGAGGACATGTTGAGGGCATGCGTTCTGGATTTCAAGGGTAGTTGGGAAGAACAGTTGCATCTGGTAGAGTTTGCCTATAATAACAGTTACCAGCAAAGCATCAAGATGGCACCTTTCGAAGCTTTGTATGGAAGAGCTTGTAGAACGCCAGTCTGCTGGGAAGAAGTTGGTGAAAGGAAGATCATTGGACCCGAATTAGTGGAACAGTCAATGGAAGCAATTAAAGTAATTAGAGGCAGACTGAAGACGGCACAGAGTCGTCAAAAGAGTTACGCCGATAAAAGACGCAGACCATTGGAGTTTCAGGTAGGCGATCATGTCTTTCTGAAGATATCGCCTATGAGAGGGATATCTCGTTTTGGCAAGAAAAGAAAGCTGAGCCCAAGATATGTTGGACCATTCGAAATCTTGGAACGGATTGGAAATCTAGCTTATCGTCTTGCGTTACCGCCGAGACTTGCTCAAGTGCATAACGTCTTCCACGTGTCGATGTTGAGAAAGTACGAACCTGACCCCGCTCATGTACTGAGTTATGAAGAGATTGATCTGGACGAGCGAGCATCATACGTGGAGCGGCCAGTCAGAATTGTGGAAAGGAAAGAGCACGCACTCCGGACCAAGACGATTCCGTTGGTCAAGGTGATTTGGCAACATCATGGTACCGAAGGAGCTACGTGGGAAAACGAGGAAACCATGAAGAGTAGTTACCCTTATCTTTTTTAGTAATTGTAACTATGTTATAATTTCGAGGACGAAATTTCCTAAGGGGGGGAGAGTTGTAACACCCCCAAATTTTAAATTTGTGGTCCCTTCCCCACTATCCCTTGTCTCTCTCTTTTCCCCAAATTCCTCCCCCCCCTCCACGTTCTCTTGCTCCCCTTATTCTCGTTGTCCCCTCCCCTTTCTGCCCACTCTTTCTCTTTTCCCCAACCTTTCTGCTCCCTCTCTCTTTTTCTATTCTCTCTTTCTCGCTCGTTCACTCGGTTCCATCCCTCTCTTTATCTTCTGTGTCGCGCGACCACACCCTACCGATCCACCACCAGGCCATCACCAATCGACCACCACTTCTTCCTCAGTCTTTCGTCGTCCCCCAGCACCGTTGTCGCCGTCCAGATTCGCCGGAAAGCCGGCTGGAAGTTGTTGGAGCAGCTTTGCTGCTCTGCTCGAGCATAGGGCTGCAGCAGCTTTTGCTCGCTGCACAGGGAGCTCCAACCACCGCCACCACTTCACTTAGCTTCCATACCCTCTCTCTTACTCCCCTCCGCAGTCGCAAGCCACCACAAGTCACCGGAGAAGCTCAGGTAATTAGAAAACCAAGCATAGCTTCAGTTTTGTCGGTTTTGCACAGTTTCGGTTTCTAAGTCGTTTAGCCGCTTCTAACTCGTTTCCTTGCCTATCCCCGGCCATCACACACTTCGGGACACCCTTATGGACATTTCCTATCAGCCGCAAGAGGTGTTGTTGCCATTAGAGGTCCGAACAACCTCAAAATCCAAGCTGTATATGCTATTTTGTTTTGTTGCAGCTCCTGTTTCCTTCTGTTCGGTGCTGTCCGGCGACTCCACATCCCACCTCCGGCTGCCGCGAACTACTAGAAACGTCCCTCGACATCCCCTCAGACCTTTACCATCAGCCACCCGAAGCTCTGACGCTATTGGAGCCCCGAAATCAACCCCGAACGGCCTCTCCTGTTTTCTGCACGCGAATCCTCTGTTTTCGCCGGTTCTGTTCGCTGCTGTCCCGCCGCCTTTGGTCACCTTCCGCCGCCTTCCTCCGGCCCCAACCGATCCCCTTCGACCCCTAGGTGAGTCCCCGAGCATTGGCCGGCCTCGCCTCAGCCCGTGGGGCCCAAAACCGCCTCAAAACAGCCCCGTTCCCCTGTTTTAACGATGCTGTCCATTTCCTGTTTTAGGTCACCGGAGTTCGCCGGAGCTCCGCCGTTGCCGCCGCCGCCTCACCGGACCTCCGTTACGTACCCTAGTTGGTGCCGGGTCGTGACGCCTCTCGAGAAACCTTAGAACCGAGGCTTAACCGTGTTTATCGCCGAGAACCGCCGCCGTCGTCGTTGTCGCCGCACGTTGCCACCACTGTTCCGTCGTTGATTTTGAGTCGGCCCGAGCTTTATTAAAATTGTGAGTTGACCCTAAACCTTGGTTAGGGCGCTAATTGCGCCTAGGGTTAGTTGGGTTAGCAATTTTGGTAATAACATAAAGTGATTACGGTTGGTTTAGTTAGAAACCCCGGTTTAGGTTAAATGACCGTAATCGACTAAGTTAGCATGATTAATTATATTATCTGTGGTTAATTGTGATTAGTTGAAATTGATTGATTTATCGTGAGAGAACGATAGATTAAAGACGAGTGTTTGATCGGCAATTATGAATTAAATGGCAAATAAATGATTATTGTTCGAATTGAGCTTTATATTGTTTAAATGAAATTAAATGCTCTTAATTGGTTCGATGATTTTCATCGGTGTGATTATCCCGTTGGAGGGCTGATGGTGTGACTGGAATTACTATTGAGTGTTAATTGCTACTTGGGGATTTATCGCCCTATTTATGATTGGATGCCTGAAATGTTCTTTGAATGAATTGACATGTATTTGGGAGTTATTCGTTCCGTGGTTGCAGTATCTAATTGATAGTCTACATATGCATATGACCGTGTGCAAAGTCAAGTAAATATGTTTTAGCATGAAAACGGCCGTGGGCTGAGTCTTTGAGCACGTTGTGTGAGCATCTGGCCTAAATCAAAGAGAATAAAATTGATTGATATGGCGGGTGCATTGTGTGGTCATATGACGGAACGATGATGGGTTTTTTCCTGGTAAGTTCGTAGTGTACTAATAGTACACCAGTACCAGTCATGTGGGACCATACGACTTACCAGAAGCACGACAGTCCTGCCTCGTGCCGGTTAGTACGGGCACAGGGCTGATCGGATGCCGGTCGCAGCTTGTGATGGACCGACGCCCCGTATAGGGATGCCTACTTGCCGTACCGTGCAACGGGTGCACTGGAATAATCGCTTGTAGTAGCCGCTGCCGAGAGGGAAAAGGAGCGTAGCCCGGTTCGTCCGGATGAGTATGGGATCGTACTATTTATGAGGGTGGAATCACGCCAGGCGCGTAGATCCTCTCATGGTGCCGTTGGCACGATCATCGTTAATAAATGGACTCGTGTGGTGTCCTGTGCATACTTGTGGATGCGATGCTTGTTTTGAGTGATTGACTTATTTCACTGCTGAGTCGAGTCAAGCATTGCATTATGTGTGGCTACAGACTGGTAAGTATGCATGTGATTGATTAGTATATGGGGACTATACTTGGGTATTTTATGTGATCGTATGAGTTTGTGAGCCTGCTGTTAGGATGCCTCGGGAGAATCAGTTTCCTAACCGAGCTTAGGCTTAATTCACTGAGATTTATTTCTCACCCCGTCGTGGGATAACATTTTTCAGGTCCCAAGTGATGAAGCACGTGGACGCCATGGTTTGGCGGTAGGAGTGATCTTTTGAAGTAGATGGGAAGTTAACCTTACCCGACCGAATACCCTTTTGAGGTCTTAGTGAGCTGCCCCGAAGTATGGGGTTGTTTATGTCAGCTATAGCTCAATAGGGTTAATTATCATCAGTTGTTTGGTTTAATGTGTGTGATGATCTTTATGTGAACTGTCTTGGTATTTATCTCATACTAATGCATCCCTGTTCAAATTTATGTTGTCTGGGAGTAAACCGTTTCCGCATGCGTAATAAACTGTCGTGGGTCGGTAGCGAACCTGGGACGCTATCCCTTATGACCCTTGGGACGATTTGATCAGGATGTCGCGTGCTCGGGGTTTGGGGCGTGACATTGCGACATCGTAAATTCACGGATGCACTTTTAGTTATAGAAAATTGAGTAGGACTTAGTTGCAATATACAGATTTGCCGATGCGAGATCTTCTTCTGGTATCCTATCATTATCTTCTCTGGATCATTTTGTTGTTAACCTGCAAGGCTCGTTGTACAGAGGTTTGTTGTAATATTGTGTGCCAAAAAGAAGTAGAAATAAAACAAGGACGGTGAGACTTCGCTCGATATCAAAATGCGTCCGATTCTACATCTATGTAGTTGGGCAAACATTGTTGTCAACTAATTGTGATTCCTTTTTTCTTCCAAAGTCGACCTTTTCTGCTATTTTAGATTATTCGATGAACACGATCAAATGGTAGACAAGAAGTTGTTGCTTTGATACGGCCAAGTTTTATAATAAGCTGGCTTTTCTGGAGTACATTATTACTAGTTAACTGTCCCAGTCAGTTTTATTTTTTATCCTTGCAATAAGTTATGGTAAAATAGGCACATTCCAGATTCTTTTAACGATGTCGGCATCTTGGATTGTTGGGGACTACTCTTGTCTAGTAACTTAATCGTATCTTAAGCTTGAGGAGTCGTGGAAATTTACCCGGCCTTGCAAGGAGGTGGATCTATACTATTTCTGTTACCTTCATTCTGCATGTGATAGCCGTTGCCCTCTTTTCCCCTCCCACTCATCACCCTCCCACTTTTCTCTTTCTCATTCCCTTTTCTAACGTTCAACTTCTCTTCCCCCTCATTATTTTATCCACTCACCTCCCTCCACTCATTCACTCTCTAACGTTCCCTTCTTCTTCTTCTTCTTCTTCTTCTTCTTCTTCTTCTTCCTTTCTACGACACCCCCTCCCCTACCGAAGCTCCACCCCCATATCTCCTCCTCCTCCCGACGGTTTTGAGCGACGCCACAACCTTCCACCACCTCACTAAAGTCCCTCAGCCTCCTCACAACCTTCCCGAAGCCACCTCGCCGGTCGTTGTCGCCGGAACCACCGCAAATCTCCACGGAACCGCCGGTACTCTGTTTTGGAGTAAGTCGCGGTTTGGTTCTGTTTTCGCCCGAACCGATCGCCGCCATCGCTCACCACCGCCACCGACGACTTCCTAGAACCCCTCCCGAGTTCCCCTGAGCTCGTGGTCGCCGCACGTGGGGCCCGGAATCAACCCCGAACAGCCACCCCTGTTTTCTGCGCGCGAATCCTCTGTTTTCGCCGGTTCTGTTCGCTGCTGTTCGCTGCTGTCCCGCCACCTTTGGTCGCCTTCCGCCGCCTTCCTCCGGCCCCAACCGATCCCCTTTGACCCCTAGGTGAGTCCCCGAGCATTGGCCGGCCTCGCCTCAGCCCGTGGGGCCCAGAACCGCCTCAAATAGTCCCGTTCCCCTGTTTTAATGCTGCTGTAAAATTCTGTTCTAGGTCGCCGGAGTTCGCCGGAGCTCCGCCGTTGCCGCCGCCACCTCGCCGGACCTCCGTCACGTACCCTAGTTGGTGCCGGGTCGTGACGCCTCTCGAGAAACCTTGGAACCGAGGCTTAACTGTGTTTTATCGCCGAGAACCGTCGCCGCCGTCGTTGTCGCCGCTCGTTGCCGCCGCCGTCACATTGTTGATTTTGAGCCGGTCCGAGCTTAAATAAATTGTGAGTTGACCCTAAACCTTGGTTAGGGCGCTAATTGCGCCTAGGGTTAGTTGGGTTAGTAATTTTGGTAATAACATAAAGTGATTACGGTTGGTTTAGTTAGAAACCCCGGTTTAGGTTAAATGACCGTAATCGACTAAGTTAGCGTGATTAATTATATTATCTGTGGTTAATTGTGATTAGTTGAAATTGATTGATTTATCGCGAGAGTGCGATAGATTAAAGACGGGTGATCGATCGACAATTATAAATTAAATGGGCTAATAAATGATTATTGTTCGAATTGAGCTTTATATTGTCTAAATGAAATTAAATGCTCGTAATTGGTTCGATGATTTTTATCGGTGTGATTATCCCGTTGGAGGGCTGATGGTGTGACTGGAATTACTAGTGAGCATTAATCGTTACTTGGGGATTTATCGCCCTATTTATGATTAGATGCCTGAAATGTTCTTTGAATGAATTGACATGTATTTGGGAGTTATTCGTTCCGTGATTGCAGTAGCTAATTGATAGTCTACATATGCATATGACCGTGTGCAAAATCAAATAAATATGTTCTAGCATGAAAACGGCCGTGGGCCGAGTCTTTGAGCACGTTGTGTGAGCATCCAGCCTAAATCAAAGAGAATTAAAATTGATTGTTATGGTGGGTGCATTGTGTGGTCATATGACGGAACGATGATGGGTTTTTCCTGGTAAGATCGTAGTGTATTAATAGTACACCAGTACCAGTCATGTGGGACCATACGACTTACCAGAAGCACGACAGTCCTGCCTCGTGCCGGTTAGTACGGGCACAGGGCTGATCGGATGCCGGTCGCAGCTTGTGATGGACCGACGCCCCGTATAGGGATGCCTACTTGCCGTACCGTGCAACGGGTGCACTGGAATAATCGCTTGTAGTAGCCGCTGCCGAGAGGGAAAAGGAGCGTAGCCCGGTTCGTCCGGATGAGTATGGGATCGTACTATTTATGAGGGTGGAATCACGCCAGTCGCGTAGATCCTCTCATGGTGCCGTTGGCACGATCATCGTTAATAAATAGACTCGTGTGGTGTCCTGTGCATACTTGTGGATGCGATGCTTGTTTTGAGTGATTGACTTATTTCACTGCTTAGTTGGGTCAAGTATTGCATTATGTGTGGCTGAAGGCCGGTAAGTATGCATGTGGTTGATTAGTATACGATGGCTATACTTGGGTATTTTATGTGATTGTATGATTCTGTGAGCTTACCATTAGGATACCCTCGGCGAATCAGTTTCCTAACCGAGCTTAGGCTTAATTCACTGAGATTTATTTCTCACCCCGTCGTGGGATAACATTTTTCAGGTCCCAAGTGATGAAGCCCGTGGACGCCAATGATTGGCGGTAGGAGTGATCTTTTGAAGTAGATGGGAAGTTAACCTTACCCGACCGAATACCCTTTTGAGGTCTTAGTGAGCTGCCCCGAAGTATGGGGTTGTTTATGTCAGCTATGGCTCAATAGGGTTAATTATCATAAGTTGTTTGGTTTAATGTGTGTGATGATCTTTTTGTGAACTGTCTTGGTAATTATCTCCTACTAATGTATCCCTATTCAAATTTATGTTGTCTGGGAGTAAACCGTTTCCGCATGCGTAATAAACTGTCGTGGGTCGGTAGCGAACCTGGGACGCTATCCCTTATGACCCTTGGGACGATTTGATCGGGATGTCGTGTGCTCGGGGTTTGGGGCGTGACACTGCATGTGACAGTCGGTAGCATTTTCTTGACCCTTTGAGATGTGTTGCTTGCGTCAAGCTCAATATGGACCTTGCAGTTACCATTGAAATTGAATTTTTGCATGTAAAATGTTTGTGCATTTGAAAGCAAAAATGACATCGGGCTTTTGTTGTTGGAACTCTCACATTAACTGAGATTGGTCTCTACCATGGTTTATGAGCTCCCACTGAAGTTAATACCGTAAGAATCTTCCCCTTTCAGGATACGAGTTTTTCTTACGATCCTTTGCTGCTTGCAACAAAAAGGAAAATCCTGCAACTTTTTAAATCTTAGATACTAATCGGCTGATTAGATTTTTGGTTGTTTTCTGAACGGTCAAATGGTAGCATAGATTTGCATTTCACATCCATTGCTCAGGATTGGTCGATCAGCTTTAGGAGGGAGGGAGGGAGGGATTAGAGTGTGCTAATCTATCCCGCTTTGTTCCTTCCTATTGAGAATTGTTGACGGCCAATGAGTGCCCTCCTTGTTCCTTACGGTATAGATATCGACAGTGCAAGCTAAGGTGTTCTTTCTGTGACTGGCCAAAAAGAGGTGTCCTATGGTGCAAACCTGTAAATTATATATTACAAGTGCTGCTTTTGTTGTGCTTGTGCAGGGACAAAATTTTTTGTCATCTGTGAGCCCGGAACTCAGCATATGGAGGCTCTGTTAAAAGTCATCTACGAGCTATACACAGACTATGTTCTGAAGAACGCGTTCTACGAGATGGAGATGCCGATTCGGCGCGAGCTCTTTGATCTCAACCTGTCACAGGCACTGCAGAAAGATCGCGTAGCATTGTTGGGAAGATAGTGTGCTTAGTTTTTCCTTTTTTGGTCGAAAAAGATAGTGTGGTTAGTTCATAATTGATCTCATTCTTCTTGAATGAAATTCTTCCATGAGCATTGTGGTTAGCTTGATGAGAAGCATGCCTTTTTTCTTTTCTTTTTTCTTTTTTTGTGGTCGAATGAAGCAAGCCTTCTGCTTAGCAAGAAATCTTTCTAACTAATTACATCGGCGAGGACGAGTAATGATTTTCCTTGATGAGAGACTCGAGACAAGGCCATATATGAGCATCCTCAACTGTTGGCTTTTTTTTTTTTTGCAAGAGCTTACATTATAATTTAAGTTTGTTACCCTGTGAGTTCAGATTGACAGGGCATAGTCACAATTAAACCAAGAATGGTTACTGCAATTTTGGAAAAAAGTTAGGAACAGAACTCGAGAGAAGAAAGCTCGGAGGTTGACAACAATATGTCTAGGCTTCCCCCTACACAAAGATAGCAATAGAATTCCAAAATTTTTTGCGGCAACAAGAGGACAGATTCAACATGATATTGGGCTGGCGTGGGTTTTTATTTTTCCTGGCCCATGGTGTCCCAATCCGATTCATTTGTACTAAGACTCCGCTTGTTTGGTCGAATATAAGAAAATTTGAAAAACAGAAAAAAAAGAACCTCATATTTGTAGTCATTTCATCTCTTGCAAAAAAGAGTCAATAGAAACTGTTTTCATTAACAATTGCAATCTATGGCTAAATAGCTATCATTACAAGCAAAATATTTTCCGAACTTATTCAACATTGTCAATTCTGAAACCTCCCACTCCATAAGTCCACAGTCCCACCAGCCCATGACAATTGCCTTTGAAGTACGAACTTTTCCGCCCAAAAAGAAATGAATTTATTCCCACTTTCCATTGCCACTTCAATCCAAGTTATTTAAAGAGTTAGTATATGAATTTTCAGAGTAAGCATAGGGTTCCGTAGCCACTACAGATGGATATTCCTCAGTTCGGGGGAAATCGGCACCATGGACATGCCATTTTTCTGATAGCTTAACATTAGTTTATAATCAAGAACAGAAAGCATATTTTAGCCCATTGTTAGAACACCGAAGACACTACATCTGGAGTCTTGGCTCCGGAATGCCACACAGCATTCAATAAAATAAAACCTTTGTGACTAAAATTGTTGATGCGACTACAAACCAGTGACACTCCACAGTTCCTTTCAATGGCTACATTTTAAGCAGTCTTTTACCTCGGGGAAAAGGCTCCTGCCCGATGGGAATCAAGTGAGACGGGATCGAACTTCCCTACCACGTTCACATGCAGGGAACATTGATTTAACTCTCATCTGTGCTGCTGCAACAACAACGAAAACTGCTCAGGGAAGGCACTGTGCAAAGTCGAAATGAGCTGAGGTGGCAACACCTGCCCTTTCAGGAGAACATCTCCATGTCTTTCTATCAATGAGAAGACAAGCCGTTGGTGATCAACCTCCTCCAGATGGCCTGGTTTGTATCATACAGACACAAATCAATTAGCAAGATTATCACAAAGTTTACCCTGAGCATGAAAATTGTTAAACAGGCCAAAAAGGAAAAGAACACCCCACATACAAATCATCCCTCGGGTTAACCCTGTGGACACAATTCTTCGTACGGGCAACCACGCCTCAAAGGTCAAGAGAAAACTCATTTCACTCAAAATCAGAACATTTGCAACAAGAACTGTACTGGGATTTCCCAAACGAAAATTCTGAAGCAGTTTCTCCAAGTGCAATCTGAATTCTACGCAGCCTAAGGGGAGCCAAGAATTAATAAGCCTGCACTTGGCTGCCTCGCATACCACTAGCTTGCTAATTAACTAGTTTTGGGAAGATGTTGGAGACAGAGTTATGGGATTAATAAGTCCACCAGGCCCTTTGGAAAACCTTTCATTCTGTCCGAAACAAGCTAACTCAAAAACCTTGCAGTCGATATCACTGTTGGAAAGAATTGCGCCCATTAAGGGCACAATCTAAGGTATTTTAATTATTGCCTTTGTGGCAATATGGAATATTGCCAATATTCCAATTATGGTGGATATAGGAAATGAGATAATTAACTTTCCTATTCGACTCTAAGGGGATGTGTAAGGAATGTCCTATATACACCCGTCTAAACGTACGTTGTTCAGTCAGTCGACAAAAACACCCAGACAAAAAAATTCTCTCGTTCTCCCATCTCTCTTGTTTTACAGGGATTTCTGAGGAATCAAGGGCAAACGGCTACATGATCGTTGTCCCTTTGTTACTGCTTTTGGGGGCTTCTAATATGTGGAAATCGAGGTAAGTCCAATTCTTGTGATTTACCTTTACGATCAGTAATTCAAGCAGATCTATGGCATGTGTTGTATAGAATTCCGCTGCGTATCTGTATGTATAGAATATAGATCCGTTTCCTTCATTGGTATCAGAGCCATGATTGTTTGTTTTCTGATCAAGATCTGTCGTTTTGAGTAGAATATGCCATGTTTTGTGTACTGTTTTCGACGGATCTCGAAATTTTCGATATGAATAGTAATGCACAGTACGTTTTATGAGGTTTATCGAAAATATCGTTCGGTAAAAGTGAAATTAAAATAGGTGGTTAGAACCTACACGCCCATACGAACATTTTTAGTGGTCGGCCGTTGCGAGACGACATCGGGAGACCCCACACGCGCTGCACGCGCCACAGACGGGATCGGGATCCACAAGTCAGTGAGGAAAAGTAGATTTTTCGGGTACTTTAGGTTGGTGAAAATGGAAAGTAAATATACGATCTGACTCGTATCGAGGAGACGAGCATTTTGATGGGTGGATGACCACCGGAGGAGGCCGGACGGCGGTACACGCGTCGACACGCGCCGGCGGAGCCACGTCGCTGCTGCTTCACGCGCCACGTGCATGGCACGTAGGGGAACCGCGTGGCTGACGTCAGCCACGTGCGATGCACGCGGGCGTCACCCGTGGGTGACGCCACGCTGACGTCAGCGGATCGGGCTGTGGCCCGACCCGCGACGTATTGGACCATTCGGCCCAAATCCAAATAAAAAAAAAGGGGGAATGAGTGGGCCGGCCTATTTCGCTTATTCGGTCCAGCCCACACGCGAACCGGATGGTTTCGGATCCGACCCGTTGACCCGCCGACCCGTTGAACCATTGACCGTTGACCGTTGACCCGCCGACCCGTTGACCATTGACAAAAAAAAACTTCTGTTTCTGCTTATTTGATTATGATATGTTCATAATTATTGGATTTTAGTAATCCATGTTTTATTTAATATTATGATATGTTCATAATTAATGGATTTTATGTAATCCATATCTTATTTGTTCTGCATTTGTTGCAGGAACAATGCCAAGGGTGAAACGAACTTTGAAAACACCTAAGAGGGCAATAACCGATGAGCAAAAAAAGGATCTTCGTGAGAAGATCAATAAATTAGGTCATTATCGATGGGACGATGAGAGTGATATAATCACCCATGTGATCAAGGTCAATCAAATGATTCAAGAGATCATTTGGAAAGCATACCCGATAGAAGCAATGGATGCTTTTTATGCTTTGAGAAATACATTGCCTGAAGCATGGCATCCTATGATCCATAATGTATGGCTTGATCATACAACTTATCAGAGTTTTGTGCCGGATCTCTTGAATAAGATCATAAGGATGGGGGCGACGAAGACGTCGTCGCTTGGGATGAACGGGTCTTGGCAAAGGCAGAATGCGCCTTGGCGCAAAGGCAATGGTCCTCAAGTGTTCTCTCCAAAGGGACTTGTGTGGGGCCCAGATTTGGTTAAGAATCCTCCAGATGAACTTGTGGAGTCTCTCCCAATCACCAAGGAAGTGACCCTTACAGATGTTAAAACCAAAGAGCAGAGGGTTTCACGTTATTACATTTAGTTTATTCTTCTTTTAAGAAGACTTTGTTGGGCCTGGTTGTTTTCAGGATTGTTGCATTATTATTTATTTTATTTGAACTTATTGCTCACGTTTTATCATTATTTGCATAAGGTTATTTCTTTGGACCTTTAATAAGTATTTTTTGGATATGAAGCTTTTGTGCTTTAATTTTATCATATGATGCTTTAGTAGTATTGTATGTGCTGAGTGGGAGTTCTGGAAGTCTTTAATGACTTTTTCCTTTAAATGAACTCAATTTTACCTAAATAATTATATTAATGATAATTTCAAGCGAGGATGCTTTGAAGATGATCGGGAACTTAGTGAACTTTTGACTCTAAGTCCTTATGTGAAATTATATATTAATATAATTAGTTAGAGTAAAAAGTTTCCATAAATATTAGACGATAATAATTCATGCAAATGTCTAAATTACCTTATTCAGATACAATGGCATCAGCTACCAAGAACATCGTTGCTGAACTCAATAAGGGTGAGAAGCTGAACGGTGACAATTATGAGATCTGGAATATGAAGATCCAGTACGTGCTGGAAGAGCGAGAGGCACTGGAAGCTCTTAACCTGGTCATGATTGAGCCAGAGGATGGAACCACTGCACAGCATAGAAGGGATAGAGAAGCCTTCAATGCATGGAAGAAAAAGAACTCTTCTGCTCGCATTACGTTGTTGAGCAGCATGGATAACGATATCATGCGAGAGTTCAGGCTGTATGACACTGCAAAAGATATATGGGAAGCATTGAAGAATAGATTTGGACAGACTTCGGTCACCAAACTGAGGCAGCTGACAATCAGATTTGACACATATAAAATGCCACACGGGCATAATATGAAACAGCATTTGAGAAAGATGTCGAATATGATTAATGAGCTGAAAGATGCTGGCCACATATTATCTGCTGAGCAGCAAGTGCAGGCGGTGATTTGCTCTTTGCCCCCTAATTGGGAACACATGAAAGTCAACCTGACCCACAACGAAAATGTGAAGACATTTGAGGATGCTATACGCCACTTGGAGCTGGAAGAGGACCGCCTTCTGGAGGCTAAAGTACAATCCAATGTGTATTTTGCTGGCTCTGGTCCATATGGAGCTTCGGGCTCCAAGCGCAAGTATCCTGGTAGGTTTATTAAGAGGGGAGGAAGAGGAGCTGAGCCATCTGGCAAGAAACCAAAGTTTGACAAACATGGCAAAGGGAAGCGTCCCGTCAAGAAAAACATTTCAATGGTGAAATGTTATAATTGTGGCAAGAAGGGTCACTTCGCTCGCGATTGTAGTGAGCCGAACAAGGTAGAAACCCTTAATGCACTTGAAAATATTTGTTATGTATCAAGTTCTGTCTTTTTAACTGAATCTCATCCTTTGTGGACTGTAGATTCAGGCGCCACAGACCATGTAGCCAGAGACAGGAATACCTTTGTGGAATTTCGACGGATACCACGAGGAGCAAAATGGATTTATGTGGGAAATAACTCTAGAGTGGAAGTTAAAGGAATTGGCACCTGCCAACTCATCATGCGCGGTGGTCGCATTTTGAACCTACATGATGTCTTATATGCTCCGGAGATCCGTCGAAATCTGGTTTCTGTATTGGTTTTAATCAAGCTTGGTTTTTCTATGAACTTTCATGACAATGGTGTGGACTTGTTGTTGGGTACAAGTTTTTACGGTTCCGGTATTTTTAATGATGGCTTCATAGTGTTGGATGTTGAGAACACAAATTTGAATATTTGTTATTCCCTATTTACATCTACAAGTTCTGTTGAAAGTGATGTGAATATGTGGCATGCTAGGCTTGGCCATATTGGCCAACATCGTATGATGAGACTAGCCAAAGAAGGCCTGTTGGGCAATATTGAAAAAATGGAATTGTCCACTTGTGAGCATTGCCTAGTGGGGAAATCAACTCGAAAGCCATTTGGAAAAGGAACAAGAGCTGAATTTCCATTGCAATTAATTCATACTGACGTCTGTGGCCCAATGAATGTGAGGGCGAGGCACGGGGCTGTATACTTCATCACGTTTATAGATGATTACACTCGATTCGGATATGTCTACTTGATTTCTCATAAATCTGAAGCATTGGGTTGCTTTAGAAAATTTATGACCTTAGTGGAAAATCAATTAGATAAGAAAATAAAAACATTAAGATCCGATCGAGGCCGGGAATATTTATCTGATGAGTTCAGGAATTTATGTGATGAAAAGGGAATAGAAAGGCAATTGTCTATTCCATATACTCCGCAGCAAAATGGTGTTGCAGAAAGAAGAAACAGAACCCTCATGGAAATGGTTAGGTCTATGATGGCATAGGCTAATTTGCCTATCACTTTTTGGGGTGATGCTTTGTTAACTGCTGTCTATATTCTTAATCGTATGCCTACAAAATCAGTCCCTTCCACTTCATATGAGTTGTGGACAGGTTGAAAACCTGAATTGAGCTTTCTTAAGCCTTGGGGTTGTCCTGCCTATACTCATGAGTCCACTCATAAATATGAAAAATTGGGACCAAGAGGTAAAAAGAGTATCTTTATAAGATACTCGGAACACTCAAAAGGGTATGTGTTCATAGGCGAGCAAGAAAGCGGAAGTGTGACTGAATTTGAATCTCGAGACGTCACATTCTTAGATAATGAGTTTCCAAAAAGGAGCGAAATAGGTGATAGTTATTCCCTATTTGAAACCTTGGATAGAGATAATGAGACGATTGGACATAATGATCCAAGTGGGAGTAATGTGAGAAGTGGGGAGTTGAGTACAGACCTATCTCAATTGCCACCACTTGGTGAAGAAGCGCCATTATCTGGTCCGAGTGGGAGCATAGTGGAGGAAGATGTACCTCTGGTACCCATGACGCAATCTCCTCCACGGCGAACAAATCGCAAAAGCATTCCCCGTCGACGCTTTGAAATTGAAGGGGAAGCTTTCATGATCGCTCCATTAGAAGAGGATGAGCCAAGGAATGTAAATGAGGCTCTATCATGCCCTGATAAAGAAAAGTGGATGAACGCAATGGTGGAAGAAATGGAGTCAATGAAATCAAACCATGTTTGGGAACTGGTTGACCTTCCAAAAGGACGCAGAGCCATTGGGAACAAATGGGTTCTCAAAATAAAGCGTAAGGCTGATGGCTCTATTGAGAGATATAAGGCTCGACTTGTAGCGAAAGGGTATAACCAACAGGAAGGAGTTGACTATGAAGAAACTTTTTCACCTGTGGTAAGATTTACCTCAATTCGCCTTATTCTGGCTATAGTGGCAAGTCTGGATCTTGAACTACATCAGATGGATGTAAAGACTGCTTTTCTCAATGGAGAATTAGAAGAAGAAATCTACATGGACCAACCTGTTGGGTTTGTCAATAAAGGCCAAGAACAAAAGGTTTGTCGACTTTTGAGATCAATTTATGGCCTTAAGCAGTCTTCGAGACAATGGTATATACGTTTTCATAATGCCATAGTGGCATATGATTTTGAAATGATTAATGAAGATAATTGCGTATATATCAAAAGATCCAAAAGTCACTTTGTAATTATATCATTATATGTTGATGATATATTAATTGCCGGAAGGAATATGGATATGGTAAAGACAGTCAAAAGTTGGCTATCTTCCAATTTTGAAATGAAAGATATGGGTGAAACTTCATACATTCTCGGAGTTAAGATTTCGAGAAATCGTTCAAAAAGGTTGTTGTCCCTTTCACAAGAGACTTACATTAAAAATGTCCTTGAACGATTTGGTATGCGAGATTGTAAACCCATTGATACTCCTATTGCAAAAGGTGAAAATCTGAGCCGTAGAATGTGTCCTAAGACTCCGCAAGAACAAGAACGTATGAAGAACGTTCCTTATGCAAGTGCCGTTGGAAGCTTAATGTATGCTATGATGTGTACAAGACCTGATATTTGTTATGCAGTTGGAATGGTAAGTAGATACCAATCCAATCCATGTCAAGCACATTGGGCTGCTGTCAAGAGAATCATGAGATATCTGAAAGGTACTGCTGACTATATGCTGAGTTATCAAGGAGCTGATCTGCACCTTGAAGGCTATACAGATGCTGATTGGGGAGGAGATTTAGATGAGAGAAAATCTACCTCTGGAAATGTATTCTTGCTGAACAATGGCGCCATATCATGGAGCAGTAAGAAGCAGAATTGTATAGCATTATCTACCATGGAAGCCGAGTTCGTGGCTTTGTCAACATCAGCACAAGAGAGTGTTTGGCTTAGGAGATTTTTGGATCACTTAGGTGCTTCTAACGATGCTGTAAATCCAGTTTTGGTATACTGTGATAGCCAAGCAGCAATTGCCTACACCAAAGATCCCAAGTTCCATTGTAAGACCAAACACATAGACATTAAATATAACTATGTTAAAGACATGGTTGCACGAAAGGATGTGAACATACAGTATATTTCTACGCATAGAATGTTAGCAGATCCGATGACGAAGCCAATTCCTAGAGATGCTTTTCATGGTCATGTGAAATCTCTTGGACTGCGTAGAATGTAATATACTGAGTATTGTATTTCCCTGAAGGTTCCAAGTCAATAAAATTTTTGAGATTATCGTCTATGAGTTACTTATGATATTTATGGATTATAAAGCTTGGTGCTTTATATTTGAAAATGTATGTTGGACAGATAAGAGATTAGCCCACTCACACGGGTAATCGCCTCTATTTACTACGTGATGAATAGGGATGAGACGGAATTTAAGCTCTTTATCTAAGTAATAATTAAGAATTCGAGCTCAAATATTGATGTCTCCTTAACGGAATGTTAAGATGAGGACTTATTATTAACAAAAGTCCAAAAGTGAAATAATCCTTAAATTTTCACTTTATATGTCTTTATTGCCAGATGAGAGTTCTGATGGATACCCTTGGCTGGAGTTATTACGTGAACTCAAGATAGACATTGAGTGTGTCTATATTATCATCTGTACGGTATTTAAAAGGAAAGACATACGCTCCATAGGGAAGGAGAAAATACCGTAATAAGTACTTCATATTACGTATGCATGAGACGACCGATGAGAGAGGCAAAAGTGTTGATCTCAACTTTTTGGAGCCGTGTGAGACTCTCGAGGATATGAGTTCCTCATCATTTGTGCCCTCATGACTTCTCATTATTCTCAAGGTTTCTATTTGGTGTTCGCTATCTTAGGGTGTTGCCTATGGTCATGGATTTGATTCGATCTAAAGGGACATTCCTAGAAAAGCGTGTTAGACTGAAATTGAGAGATTTAGTGAAGAAGGAAGATCGATTTAGTTTTGGAAGTCACATGATGGATTATGTTCACAGACCGGTCAGTTATGATTATTGAGTGTGATCATAATTGTGAATATATATCATATCACATTCAAATGAGATTGAGAGAAAAGAGATACATATGTGACTATTCGATCTAGGGTACTGCATACTATAATCCATTTGGGATTATGTTCGAAATTTTAGAGCTGTCATATTGTCGCGACCCGTCCGAAGCGGACGCGGCTAATGGATTACCGATGGCGGGTCTTGGATCGGCGCGAGCCCTCCCAGGCCCATACCAAATCGCGGCGGGAGTATTTTTCAAAGGATTCGACGATAAGAGTCGATCGCTTTCGACCTTCAGTGTGGTCGTGGTGGCATGTGCAAATTGTGCATGCATTTGGAGTCGCCACCGGTCTTTCTTGGAAGGTAGACCGGAAACCTTACTGATCGATTGGGAGAGATCGATCAGTTCTGCAGAACCAAAGATTTTGGGTTCGGGGACTTGGTTACGCTGGTGTCATTACCAACGCCCTTTCGGTACCTAACGCGAGTGATTTTCCTGGCTAAGAGTTCATGCAAGCGCAGTTTTGGGTGGGGTGAGTTTGATTCAGGGTTTCATGCAGATTGGAAGACTATTCCTATCAATCACAATTAATGAAAGCGCGATCAAGTGCATAAATAAATCTCATTGAGGCACATCAATTCAAGTCAATGGCTTCCTAATATAGCCATAAGGGCTTAAGGAATGTGTGATTTCAGACCAGGGGTAAAATGGGAAGATTTTGGGACGATTAGCCCGAAAGGCAAAATCGTCATTTTTGGAAGGTTTGGATACCGAATTACCCAAAATATTCCATGGCCAGTTGATTGTGGCCATTTCCCATTTTTCAGAATTTTTTTTTGGAATTTCTTGATATTTCTTCAATTTTTTTTTTGGAAAACGATTCGCCCAAAGGGCGAAATCGTCATTTTAAGAAGGGTCGGGTTCACAACACCCGGGGTAATAGTCGCCCAAGGTCTGGGGATGCTCCTTGGCACTTTGTTTCACTCGACCTCCCTCGGCTCTTTTTTTTTTCTTTTTCTTCTTCTGCTTTCCTCCATGGCCGAGACCTCTATTTATAGGGGATTTTGGCGATTATTTTATGGCCGGCGGCGGCCTCCACCTCCACCATCGTGTTGCCCTCCAACTCAGCTCCACTTTCTTCTTCATGGCCGACCAATTTTGTGCGCCGAATCGTCCTCCAATCTGCCTCCCAAGTGCGCCACTTATTTCAAGCTTTCGGCCATGGTGGGTCTGCAACAAAGTTGCAGACCCGGTCGGACCGGGTCGGGTCGGGCTTGACCCGACCGGCCCGGTTCGACCAATTTTGCCAAATTGGGCCCCAAATCGACCCATTTTCATGAAATTGATGGCACAATCGGACTCCTTGACATGTTTTCTATCAAATAGGGGTATTTTCGTGAATGAATTGGTTGAAATTTAGTGAAAACCCCAAATTACCCTTAGGATCCGAAATTGATTTTTGTTTAATCGAGGGGCCTAAACTACTGAATAGTCAAAATTGAGGCCACCAATGGATTCATCATGATGAAAACTATAGGGTAGAGGTGTTTAATTTTAATGGGTATGCCCGTATGAAATTTAATTTCAAAAATTGTGAAACCGGGCACTAAATTGAAAGAAAGTTATGCAATTAAGCCATTTTGTTTAAAATTGATTAAATTGGAGGGTAAATTGACCCAATTGCACTTCAAGACTTTAGAATCCAATGTCATAACTTTACAAAGGTGAGAATTGAAAATTAAAAGACTCGAAAATGATTTTTTTAGGCTCGATTCGGGTTTATGTTTGTGAAGAAACATGGTGACCCGAGCCGAATTTTCAAGATTTAAAGTGGTACACTTGAAAAGGAAATTAAAACAAAATTTTTGAATATTTTTGTGTATTTTTCTGACCACGAATGGTATTTTTCTGATTTTTTGGGTATTTTTAATAATTAAATAAATTCGAAAAATATTAAAAAAATATTTTTTTGTTAAAAAATGGTTCCTAAGGCTAAGCCAAGGCTTCCAAAGTTGATTTTGTGATTTTATTACCTTTTTTTTGAAATTTTTAATTAATTTTAAAGAATAAAAATCACAATAATAGATTGTCAAAAATTAGGTGTCAACACATATACTCCCAACGGATGTATGACAACGAGCACTCAGAGTATGCTGGTCGCACGGATTATTAGCCCATATGAACATTGCAGTGAAAGAGTGAAACAGAGAGAAATGTTGCCCTTCATGGGCGAGTGAGAGATGTTGGAAAGAATTGCGCCCATTAAGGGCACAATCTAAGGCATATTAATTATTGCCTTTGTGGCAATATGGAATATTGCCAATATTCCAATTATGGTGGATATAGGAAATGAGATAATTAACTTTCCTATTCGACTCTAAGGGGATGTGTAAGGAATGTCCTATATACACCCGTCTAAACGTACGTCGTTCAGTCAGTCGACAAAAACACCCAGACAAAAAAATTCTCTCGTTCTCCCATCTCTCTTGTTTTACAGGGATTTCTGAGGAATCAAGGGCAAACGGCTACAGGATCGTTGTCCCTTTGTTACTGCTTTTGGGGGCTTCTAATATGTGGAAATCGAGGTAAGTCCAATTCTTGTGATTTACCTTTACGATCAGTAATTCAAGCAGATCTATGGCATGTGTTGTATAGAATTCCGCTGCGTATCTGTATGTATAGAATATAGATCCGTTTCCTTCAATCACTAACATCGAGAACCCACATATACGACCCACAACTCTCAAAGGGATCTATAGATACTGGACGCGTAGTTAAGAATACTGAACTTGCTGAACAATCTCTTGCTCATCCGAATCGGCCAAAACATGTATCTGCATATCCTTCGGTATGTTCGAAAAAACCACAAAAAATTAGGGGAGAAAGCAAATTGAGATGCGACATCGATTCCTTACCAATTGCTCGTCGATCCGATTAGGGGCAGAGGGGAGAGAGACCCGCGACGGCCGCGGACGGGAGAGTGAAGTGAGAGCCGAGAGAGACCCGCGACAGCCGCGGACGGGAGAGTGAAGTGAGAGCCGAGAGAGTCCGCTCTCGCACTCGCTCTGCGCTCTCTCTCTATATCTCTCTTTCTCTCTCCTCTGTGAAAAAGTGAAAAGCGCTCACGATTTCCTTTCTTCTTCTTTTTTTATTATAAATACACGCCACGTCTCCCTCCACACCTCAGCTCGCCATTTCATTTCAAGCACACTCTCTTCATCGTCTCAAGTCTTTCTCGTCGTCACAATGCTGCAACGCTGCCACCATCCCGATTGCACCAAACGGTGCACGCCCAATGGGCTCAAAGAGCACAATAAGAAGAAGCACCGGCTTTGCACAGAGACCTGTGGTATGTGCGGCTCTGTTTTTCCAAACAGACCGGCGCTCGAGCATCATCGATCGCTGTTTCGTGGACGCCGCGGATGCCGTGGCAACGTGGAAGCTCTTAATGAAGATGCAGACGAAGCCGAAGCTGCGGCCGAGCAGCCGCGCGACTAGCGGCATGGTACCGCTGCCGCCGCCACCGTCTTCTCTTCCTCCGTCTCATCTGTCTCCCTCTCTTCCGGTTAACCACGACCACGCCGAATCTCTCGTTTTATTCTACCGTCTCTCGTTTTATGCTACCGTAGTTTTTGTTGAACTTGTCGCCATCTGTGCGTGGACGATGACTTCTCGATTTTTTTTTTTTTTTTGCGTGGATTAGATGTCTGTTCTTCTATTAGATGGCATGAAGTGTTGAATCTAAGCATTAGCTTCTGGATTGAACAGCATTTTAGTTAATAGTTCTTCTATTAGATGAAAAGGAATGAAGTCGAAGATCATGTCTCTATGTCAATCATCTGTCGAAGCATTTACGTTAATAGTGCATTGGATGGTTTTCGCGTTCATACTCCGCTACACGAGCAGCGGCATTTACGTTAATAGTGCATCGGATGGTTTTCGCATTCATATTCCGCTACACGAGCAGTGGCTCCAAACGGAGCCTAGCCGCCGACGTCGCCTGAGTTGAGAGGAGGAAGAGCGGACGCGCATGAGAGAGGGTGCGGGAGAGAGTTGCAGAGTTTTCTGCTAGGTGGGGTGTTGACACCTAATTTTTTACCATCTATTATTGTGATTTTCATTCTTTAAAATTAATTAAAAATATCAAAAAAAGGTCATAAAATCATAAAATCAACTTTGGAAGCCTTGGCTTAGCCTTAGGAACCAATTTTGAACAAAAAATATTTTTTTTAATATTTTTCGAATTTATTTAATTATTAAAAATACCCAAAAAATCAGAAAAATACCATTCGTGGTCAGAAAAATACAAAAAAATATTCAACAATTTTGTTTTAATTTCCTTTTCAAGTGTGCCACTTTAAATCTTGAAAATTCGGCTCGGGTCACCATGTTTCTTCACAAACATAAACCCGAACCGAGCCTAAAAAAATCCTTTTCGAGTCTTTTAATTTTCAATTCTCACCTTTGTAAAGTTATGACATTGGATTCTAAAGTCTTGAAGTGCAATTGGGTCAATTTACCCTCCAATTTAATCAATTTTAAACAAAATGGCTTAATTGCATAACTTTCTTTCAATTTAGTCCCCGGTTTCACAATTTTTGAAATTAAATTTCATACGGGCATACCCATTAAAATTAAACACCTCTACCCTATAGTTTTCATCATGATGAATCCATTGGTGGCCTCAATTTTGACTATTCAGTAGTTTAGGCCCCTCGATTAAACAAAAATCAATTTCGGATCCTAAGGGTAATTTGGGGTTTTCACTAAATTTCAACCAATTCATTCACGAAAATACCCCTATTTGATAGAAAACATGTCAAGGAGTCCGATTGTGCCATCAATTTCATGAAAAGGGGTCGATTTGGGGCCCAATTTGGCAAAATTGGTCGAACCGGGCCGGTCGGGTCAAGCCCGACCCAACCCGGTCCGACCGGGTCTGCAACAAAGTTGCAGACCCACCATGGCCGAAAGCTTGAAATAAGTGGCGCACTTGGGAGGCAGATTGGAGGACGATTCGGCGCACAAAATTGGTCGGCCATGAAGAAGAAAGTGGAGCTGAGTTGGAGGGCAACACGATGGTGGAGGTGGAGGCCGCCGCAGGCCATAAAATAATCGCCAAAATCCCCTATAAATAGAGGTCTCGGCCATGGAGGAAAGCAGAAGAAGAAAAAGAAAAAAAAAAGAGCCGAGGGAGGTCGAGTGAAACAAAGTACCAAGGAGCATCCCCAGACCTTGGGCGACACCTACCAATCATCACCGGAGCTTAGTGACCATCGGCGAGCTCCAAAACAGGTTGGTACCTCCCTCCGAGCTTTATTTTTCTCGGTGCATGCTATGTGTTCGACAAAATGCTTCAATAATCATTTCGTCTCGGGGCTCTCGGCCAAGCCCCTCCCGACCGCCTTTCGTCCAAATATCGCTTTGAAACTCATTTGTATCCAACTCTAAGCATCCCGTGGTGTCTATTTGTGCATTAAAACCACGCAAAAACGCTCGGCCGGAGCTCTTGAAGCACACGTGAGCCGAGGACTTGGTTCGGCGAGGACGGTGGTCGCCGAGGTCTAAACGACCTCAGGTAAGCTTCCCTAGCTCTATTAGATGTTACGTGAAAGACCAGAACCGAGCTTAAACAAAAAAAAAAAAAAATTCTGCAAATCCCCTCGCCGGCGCCGGTTCGGGTGGGGTCGGTTTGGCCGTTTTCCGACGTAAAATTTGCCATGTTGTGGTTGTATGTTGTAGTGGAAGTCATGAGGAGTTCGATGGTGCAAGAACGGGTGAAAAATACCATGTTTCAAGGCCGATTCGCGATCTTCCGGCGAGGTTTCCGGCGACCTCGCCGGAATTTTCACTATTCATTATCTTCTCCGGCGAGGTCGCCGGTGGTCAAACGGTCAACAGCTGACGTGGCATGCCACGTAGGCAGCCACGTCAACTCGGTGGGGCCGGTCCGATTGTTTTGTCAAATAAAATTGGACGGTCCAGATCGCGACACGTGTCGCGATCTGGGAATTTAAAAAAAAGATTTTTAGAATTAATAAATGATTTTCAAAAATAATAAATTAATTTTGATCCAACGGTCGATATTGGGCCACGTGTTTCTCTGTGGATCGTCCAATCTAGTGGTAGATCAAACGCACGAGATGATGCCACGTGTCACAATATGGACCACAAGATCCGTGGATTTTCGGATAATTAAAGAAAATGTATAAAAAAAATTCAACAATTCAATAAAAAAATGAAAAATCATAAAAAAAAATTCAAAAAATTCGAAAAATTCAGAAAAAATTCTAAAAAAATTCTGAAAAATAGGAAATAGCCACATTCAATTGGCCGTGACCTGTTCCGGGTCATTTGACCCCCGGTCCTTCCAAAAATAACGGTTTTGCCCTTTCGGCAAACCGTCTTCCAAAAATATTTTCTAAAAATTCCAGAAAAATCCCAAAAAATAGGAAATGGCTACAATCAACTGGCCAAGACTCACCCCGGGTGTTGTGAACCCGACCCTTCTTAAAATGACGATTTCGCCCTTTGGACGAATCGTTTTCCAAAAAAAAATTGAAGAAAAATCAAGAAATTCCAAAAAAAATTCTCAAAAATGGGAAATGGCCACAATCAACTGGCCATGGAATATTTTGGGTAATTCGGTATCCAAACCTTCCAAAAATGACGATTTTGCCCTTCAGGCTAATCGTCCCCAAATCTTCCCATTTTACCCCTGGTCTGAAATCACACATTCCCTAAGCCCTTATGGCTATATTAGGAAGCCATTGACTTGAATTGATGTGCATCGATGAGATTTATTTATGCACTTGATCGCGCTTTCATTAATTGTGATTGATAGGAATAGTCTTCCAATCTGCATGAAACCCTGAATCAAACTCACCCCACCCAAAACTGCGCTTGCATGAACTCTTAGCCAAGAAAATCACTCGCGTTAGGTACCGAAAGGGCGTTGGTAATGACACCAGCGTAACCAAGTCCCCGAACCCAAAATCTTTGGTTCTGCAGAACTGATCGATCTCTCACAATCGATCAGTAAGGTTTCCGGTCTACCTTCCAAGAAAAACCGGTGGCGACTCCAAATGCATGCACAATTTGCACATGCCACCACGACCACACTGAAGGTAGAAAGCGATCGACTCTTATCGTCGAATCCTTTGAAAAATACTCCCGCCGCGATTTGGTATGGGCCTAGGAGGGCTCGCGCCGATCCAAGACCCGCGATCGGTAATCCATTAGCCGCGTCCGCTTCGGACGGGTCGCGACATGGGGCCCTCGTGCCACGTGTCCATCGACGAGTGGAGGACACGTCAGAAATACCCGTACCTAATATGTTCTCGTTCCATTGTTGATCGCAAATTCTACAGACAGGGATGGGGGTCCAACTTGTTTCTGGAGAAATTCTGGGTTTCATACCGAGTTCCACGCGGAGCTGTCATTCGAGCACTGCGTTAAACCGGGTGAATCTCCCGCTAATTAGATTTATGGGACAATTAGTCGGGTGATTAAAAATCCCCGAACGTTCCGTTAACACGACTTCATTTTCAAAATGTTTATCGACCACCTCATTTCATATCAGAAGGCATTTCGAATAAAAAACCTAAAATACTTTTATTTTCTCACATGAAAAATAGACCTTATTTTTAATAAGAGCCATCGTTTTTCTCAAATAAGAATATCAAGTAAATTTTATTTCAAATAATGGCTTGAAATTGATCATATCAGTGTTTGATGTCATCGACTAATCAAGGGCATTTTCATCCTCTGATTTTCTTTTCTTTTCTCCTTTTTATTTGTTTAAACTCGAAAAAAATATCATGAATTTGTCCTTGACTATCCAATGTAACTCGAGGGTAATGGATTTTTGTTAATCACGTTATAAATCACAAATTGGTAGTTTTCATTGGGGAGAAGTATCGAAAAAGCCCTAAACCTATTGCATTTGTGGCAATTCAATACTTCATTGCACGTTTATTGATTAAGTAATTGTTACGCATAGAAAGATGTATTATTATTTATTATGTTCTAATTTTAATTCTTTTCTTCCATAGCCCTTTCTAATCCGCGAAAATGGCATTTTTTGTTATTCGTGATCATTAATTTCTTTTTAGTCACTATGTCCATTAATTGAAAGAAATCAAATTTTTATTTTGGATAGAGTGGTGGGTGCAAGCAAATGCTTCTCCTTTCTCAAGATTAAGGTGGTGGCCCCATCAAAATCTTCCTTTTGGAGCTACTATTGCGCCCACTGGTGACGTGTGTGCCTCGTGCATGCATGCGGATAGAGGTGCTTCCACGGACACCAAATTATTTTTGAAACCAATAATTAGATTTTCTCCTCACAAAATAAAATAGTTATGAAAAGCTTAAACTATTTAATCGATAGTTATTATCCTAAAAAAATTTGAAAAAGTCACACAAAAAATCTCAAACTATACTCGCCACAATATATTGACCCTGGACATTCTTTTGTGACAATAAAAAACTTCAACGTATGTTAACTTACATATTTACCCTAAATTTTCTCTAATGACGTGAAAAATCCTAAACTTTTATGACTATTTTTTAAACCATTTGGTTGGTTCCACACAAAAAAAAAAATTAGTCGGTAATTTTATCCCAATTAGGAAAAAGTCACAAAAAAATCTCAAAATTATACTCACTACAGCATATTTACCCTGGATCGTTTTTGTGACATCAAACACTTCGAGCTATGTAAATCGTGACATATTTACCCTAAACTTTTTCTTGTGACATGTAATGTTGAAACGCAACAGAAATTAGTTAAACATTGAATTGAAATAGATACGATGAACAATATGTTCTCTTAATTACGACTATCAAATTTGATAAATGTTAGAGTCTAAAAGTTAGTAAAAGTCTGCTTAAAAAGAAGTCTTAAGCACCATTTTATATGGTGTTAACCCTAATTAACCTAGAAATTACAAAATTACAAAAATACCACTAGAATTAAAAATGCTTAAAACAAAAAAGGCTTAAAAACCCATCTAGACGACTCCAAAATGCGAAAAAAATGATGTTGGTCACGACGTAACGTTGTGTATTAATCAGTTTCCCGTTTCCATGCAGCCGATCAAATTCGAGCCCGTTCCGAATTTGCCAACTCTAAGTATATCAATATATGTAAGATTTTTTGTACACTTTTTCATCATATATCGAATGTGAACTACAATCCGTGGGCTTGAGCTCCTTGGCCATGGCGGCCGCGAGCCTTAGGCTCGAGTTTCGCGGCCGGAGAAGACGGCTTGCGGCCGCCGTGGCCATGGATCTTAATTTCGGTTCGCCGGAGGAGAGAGGGGACAACGAGAGAGCAGGGGAAACGCTGTTGACACCTGATTTTTAATTTCATTTTACTTTGATTTTTATTTTTAAAAATTAATTAAAAATAGCCAAAAAAATCATAAAATTGCAAAATCAACTTTGGAGGCCTTGGCCTAGCCTCAAGAGTCAATTTTGAACAAAAAATATTTTTCGTAATTTTTAATAGTTTTTTGAATTTATTTAATTATTAAAAATACCCAAAAAATCAGAAAAATACCATTAGTGGTCATAAAAATACGAAAAATATTCAATAATTTTTTTTTAATTTCCTATTCAAGTGTGTCACTTTAAATCTTGAAAATTCAGTTCGGGTCACTATGTTCCTTCACAAACATAAACCCGAATCGGGCATAAAAAATCCTTTTCGAGTCTTTTAATTTTCAATTCTCACTTTCTATGAGCTATGACATTGTATTATAAAGTCTTGAAGTGCAATTAGGTCAATTTGCCCTCCAATTTGATCAATTTTAAACAAAAGGAATTAATTGCACAATTTTCTTTCAATTTAGTCCCCGGTTTCACAAATTGTGAAATTAAATTTCATACGGGCATACGCATTCAAATTAAACACCTCTAACTTATATTTTTCATCATGAGGAATCCATTGGTGGCCTCAATTTTGACTAATTCGGTCGTTTCGACCTTCGATTGGGAAAAAATCATTTTCGGATCCTAGGGACAATTTGGGGTTTTCACTAAATTTCAATCAATTGATTCACGAAAATACCCCTATTTGATAGAAAAAATGTCAAGGAGTCCGATTTTGCCATAAATTTCATGAAAAGAGGTCGATTTGGGGCTCAATTAGGCTAGGAGAGTTGAACCGGGCCGGTCGGGTTAAACCCGACCCGACCCGGCCCGACCGGGTCTGCAACTGCAACCAAGTTGCAGACCCACCTTGGCGCACCGAGCAGGAAAACAGGGGAAGGTGGAGGCGCGCTTTTGGAGGAAAGTGAGGGATGTCGAGCATCGTGGGGGACAAAAGCATGATCGAGGGACGGAAGTGGGGCGGCGGTCACTGAGGAAAAGGCCAGTCGGCCATGAAGAAGGGAGGAATCTCGGTGGTAGACAGAGCTCGGCCGAGGGAGAAAAAGGGGGAGTTCGAGCGAGAACGAGAGGGAGGCGAGGAGCCAGAACCTTCAGCAACATCCAAGGATTGTTTTCGAAGCCTCCACAGCCGCCGGCGGCCCTCGGACAGGTCGGTATATCCCTCCGACCACCGTTCCATATACGCACACCACATGCTCGACGAAATGCCAGAATGAACGTTGTGTTTTTGGGGTCTCGGCCGGGCCTTCCCGAGTCTTATTTGTTCCAAATTTTGTCATAGAGCTTCATTTGTACTAGCTCTAAGCCCGTGTATGTCTTTATTTTGCATCGAAACGCGACAAAAACCGGGCTCGGAGCTTCGTCGGCCATGGTTCGGATCTATAGCTCGACGGGGAGTTTCAAGCGCTCGCCAATCCCTGGGTGATCTCAGGTAAGTCCCTAGACCTCCCTAGGATGTTGAGTGACCGGCGGAAGTAAGCTTTGAACTAAAAAAAAATTTCTGTGAATATTCGCCGGCGCCAAGAGAAAATGTTGGCACGATCATTTGTTAAAGCGGAGCGATCCCAAGGATACTAAAGAGGCAAGTCTTAGACCGCTCCTTAATAAGAGATACAAGTATCAATACACTTCCCAATTGCCAAGTATACAGTCGTGTTGTTTAGATAGAGAATCTTTAAGTCTAAATATTTATACTTTGTAATATTTCGTTTCCTTTATTTCGTTCGCCATTACTATTTTTATTTATTTATTTAGTCTATTCATTGTTTTGTCAAGATCACATGGATTTGATAAAGTGAACGGTTGTGATAATCCCATCGGACGCGTGGAAAAGCTAGCATTGCCTGGATCCGAGCCCACTGCCCCGGATCCATCCCGACCGCATCGGCCCATTTAGATAGATGCATGATCGTAATTTGACTAGTAAACCTGAGTCCAATATAAAAAATTGCTGAGCCAATCTTGCTTGGGCCCTCATATCCTGCTATAAAAAAAAAATGTTGCTTGGGCCCTGGTCCATCACTCGTGTGGAATAATTTCCGGTTCTTTCTCTCCTACTTTAAACAGCTTTGATAATATGAATTCCTTTTATCATTTTTTTTTCTAAAATTCCTCATATGTCCGTGATTTTATTTTTTATTTTTGGCTTTCCACGTCACTACTTTAAAGCGCTTAGCAAAATTCAGCAACCGAAAATGGCGGTACTTAAAGCCAGCTATAATAATTGTAAACTGACCTTATTTTATCTTGTCCTTAGAATTTACATAATTTGAATGCCATATTGCTCAATTTCAATTTAGCAGCACTTATTGGTACGTGTTAAAAAAAAAAAAGTAATCCCGGCTTCACAATTTTTTGGTCGATGCCACATTTTCATTTGAAAAATAAAGCATAACACTTGTAGGGTGAGGACATTTTTGCACAAGCGATGTTATTCGCTCTTAATTCGAGGATTGAAAATGCTTAATTTCACCGATTAATGGGGTGTAGAGCCATTTATATAAAATTCTTTGCAACATTGAGCGAGAGGACAGAGATTTGAAATATTTTTTTTTATTATTTCAGTTTCCTGCTCGATGTAAACACATGTGAGCCATCCGATGAGAACGGACGGCTGAGATTAAAGGAAGGTTAGGCGATTCCGATCCCTTCAAGATACCTCTCGGTGTCATGTTGGAAGTGGAGCTGCTGGTGCCACGTGCGATGCCGGAATGCTAGCTTTTCCATGCTCGATGTAAATGCATGTCACTTATGCGTTTTGGCTAGACCTTTAATCCGATATCTAGGGGCGAATGGTTTCCGGTCCGGTTCGGTTCTTATCAAAAATCGAGAACCGGACCGATGGTCCCGGTTTCCACTTTTCGGAACCACGAACCGGAGCGACCATCCTCGGTGGTCCGGTCCGGTTCCGGGCGGTTCCAATGGTGTCCGGTCCGTATTTCCGAAAAGTGAAGTTCCTTTTCGAAAACTGGATGCAAACCAGAATTAGTATACACATTTCCAGGTTCATTGTGAAAAATGACACTTCTATTGTGCAAAAAGGCTCTTCTCTTGTGCAAAAGCGCTCTATTACCACCTGCGCGTTCACTTTCATTGCTGCATAGCTCTTATTAGCTATAGCATGGGACATTGACATCACTTGTAAAGCTTTTGATGTACCACCGTGGAGCTGGGCTGAAGTGTAATTAAAGCAAAGAGAAACCCTAAAGGGCCTAAACCTAAACAAGCAAATATTATATTTACTTAAAAAAAAAAAGGATCGGTCTGATCGGACCGGTCCGGGTCCGATCCCGAGCCCTGGAACCGAGAACTGGACCGCTTGGTCATCGGTTCCAATTTTAGGAATCGGGAACCGGACCGAATCTCTCTAAAATCGAGAACCGAACTATCGGTCCCGGTCCGGTCCGGATGGTCTTTTTTGCTCACCCCTATCGATATCCATCAGTGTTACGCACAATGTTGCTCAGATTTTATCATACTCCGACAAGTGATTATAAATAAAAGTATTCAGATTTTGATTCAAAACTAACTTAACAAAAAATTAATAGGAGATGCACGTGTCGAAGTGAGTACAAAATTTAAAAAAAAAAAAAAACTTGGTGGATAGTAGCATCTATTTTTATTAATTATCGAAAATTAGAAATACTTAATGTATATGTGGCAGCGGCCTAATACCCTGTAAAATATTTAATTAGTCCCGATTCCACCCTAAGTTTCCTTTTGTCTCATAAAGAACCGCCAAATTCAGGTCCAGTCACAATTTCTATCCTAAACTTTATTTTTGCCTCATAAAAAATCATTGACTTTTTCTAATTTTACTTCATTAATCCTTCGTTCAAAATTTTTCTTAACAACCGAGAGATGGAAAAACTCCCGAGCAAGCTATTCAAGTCTCATGAACTCCACGAATGGAGTGTCTCGAGCGGGCGCTCTCCAACCGCTAGAGATGGAGGACTCCCGAGCATAAGAGATTAATGAAGGCTAAGCACAAAATCGAAGCTCCGCGAGCGAGAAGAATCGAAGACTCTCTTAAGAGTTAGAGCGATTGGAGAAAGTTGACCCTAATTGCTCTTGGTTTTGCAAAAATTTCAAAACGAAAAGACTTTTTCTTGGATGACAAATTCTAGAAAAAAAAATTAGAGCAATGACATGAAAATATCATATCACTAAGGGCGCTTTTGGATGGAAAGTTAACGGGACAAATATGAGACTCATATAAAAGTTGATAGTTTTTTTATTAAAAAGAATAAATTTGGATAGAATTGAGACTGAACCTAAAGTTAGTGTTTTTTATGAGATAAAAAGAGGTTTAGGGAATAATTGGGATTGGATCAACATGAGGCGCGCTGGTGAAAATTAACAGTTATTAAAGATTTAACCAAAGATATATAATAATACATATATTTAGAGAGTTTGACCTAGACACGAACTTAGGACCAAATCAAGTGTCAGAATTCAATTTCACTAATTTGAAAAATAGTTAGATGTCCGTGGAAGCACCTCTTGCATGCACATGCACGAAGAACGCAACATCATTTGGTGGGGCCATCACATAAATATCGGGAAGGGAGGAGTATTTGCGTGCACTTTCAATTATAGATCAGTAATTTTGTCAAAAAAGAAAAACATTATTGATCAGTAATCAGTTAATCACGAATAGAACACTGCCAATTTCAAAAGTGCGTTTTCCATTGAAAAGGCTCCGTTTGTTTAATGGAAAACGAGTGATTTGGAAAATATTTTTTAAAAAATAATCGTTTATATCTCTTAAAAAATGAATAAATAAATTTTTTCTCATCGTCTTTGAAAATAGTTAGGCATAAATTGTTATTGATGATGAAAATATTTTTCATTGATTAATTTTTCTAAATGATATAAACAATTACTTTTCGAAAAATATTTTCCAATCGCTTATTATTCGTGAAACAAACGGAGCCTAATTAAAAAAAGGCGCGGAAAATAAGATAAAAAAGGAACATAATAAAGATAATTTTTTTTTTCGCATGTAACAATTGTTTAACCCTTAGACGTGGCAAATTTCGTTTAAGTACTAATAATTAATGTTCTTTCTTTTAGTTTTTTCTCATACGACCGACGATTGGCTGACGGCCGGCGACCACCGACTACCGGCAACCAGTGACGGTGACCCTTGTCGGATTTTGTAGAAAAAAAAAAGGAAAAGAAAGAAAGAACAATTAAAAATTATGAAAGATGAGAAAATTAATAAAAACTAAAAAAATGAGTTGTTTATGACTCACTTAAATTCATTAGATAACCAACTCACTAATAATCCATTTATAACTCATCTAAGACCCATTAACTTGTTAACTAACTCTTTTATGGCCAACTTAAACTTGTTTTTAAGTTCTTAAAGCAACATATTTATAAATAAGGGAAGTAAAACCCTGATACTTTAATCTCAAGAATCACCAAGCTTAACTCTATGCTCATTAATATACTCGGTTTGATCTATATTTTCATTTGAAAGTATAAACTAATAAGATTTGAGCTAACTAAGATCCATTGATTACTCCATGCTATATCGATTCTCCATTATGAAACTGTTGCCTCACCCTAACACGCGCTCCTCAATAAATCTCTCTGTTAATTTGAGCATCACATTAGATATTATTTTTTCTTGAGACATTCACCAAACGCGATCAACCCCCGACCCATGTTTGCTTGAGACATTCACTGAACGCGATCCACCCCCGACCCATCCAACCAATCGTTGAACTCGATATCCTCTTGTTTGGAAGACACAACAAAATTTCGATATCTTGACCTATCAACAAGAGGGAGTCAAAGCATGAGCTCATTAACATATCCATAAACACGCTTTCACTGAAAAATTTCAGCCGATGAACTACAAGCAAATTAGGACGTAACTTCTTCACAGGAATCTATTCTCAACTAAACGAAAAAGAAAATAAATCAACAGTTCCTTTCTAGAAGCATGCCACATATTCCTTGGAAACAAAAAATAAATCAAATCGCCTAACCATATCACTGGACCTTAGAAAATGTGCTGAGATGTTTCGTGATTTTGGCAGCTCTTGAGATGAACAGTTCTAGTTCAAGCAGAGAGATAGGTGCTGCGATCCCCGAATGACGCCAAGTGATGGTTCTCTCTTCAACTTCAGTCTTGGTGTCATGGTCGTGGCAGTGGGGAAAAAAAAAATGCCTATCGAGGTCTTGACTCTTGGCATACATGCAGAGGATCCACGTCATTCTGAAGTTGCCCGTTCAACTAAACCTTTATCTTAATTAATTCCACTTCGACGCACACACAAGCTTTTGTGTGATTGTTTCATGCACGGAGGGGAAAACGCAATTAGAGCTTCAAAAGTACAACAAACACTTGAAAAAAAAAAATGAAAGAAAAAACCCATCAAAAACCATAACCATATTCAGAAAAAAGGAGAAGAATAAGCAGCAAGAAATAACAAACTTCTCAGCATAATAAAAAAGTTGAAGCAATCTCCAATCTCCATTATCCTAATTGTGCCGCATAAATATGTTTTTGCAATACTTTATATATAACAGAATGAAATGTAGTCAATCTCAAAAAGGATGAAGATTAATATTTATCTTCTACGTTTTCCCGCAATGAAATTCTTGTACGGTCCTAAAAAGTACTTGCGATAAGGAAGGACTGTAATGTCCTCGTGTAAAAAAGAGGAGGAGAGAAGGCAAATTAATGAATTGTTCTGGAGAATGGGATGGGCATCGGGGCACCAGAGCTTGGTGATGATGAAGACTTGGTTGCAGCTGTCAGATGAGCCCCCTATCTAGGGCCTCGGCCACAGCTCGGCCGAGTGCCTCCTCAGAGTCTTAAAACGCTGTTGTGTCGAGGAAAAGATGAGGAGGAAGATCAACACTGAAAGTAATACCGATGAACTGACAGACAGAATCATGCATTATATGTATGTTGAAATGATAAAATTGGTGCCTTGATTTGAGTGATTCAATGCCATAACACTACGTCAGGGCGAACTTCTTCCCAGTCACATGCCGGCAGTTTTCCTGTAATTGCTAAGCGAGTTTCTATCTCATCAGCAATCATCAGACTAATATACTTTGAGCAAAGGTCTGTGACAGCCCTCAACCTGCAAATAATGTGGCCAAAATAATATAAAACTTTGGGTGAGGGGTGTTTGAATTAACCTTGCATGAGCATGTACTGAGAGACGTAGAATTTTGGAGCCAGTTCTCGGACCTTAGTTTCTCCTCATTTCCAATCTCGATAGATGCTTTGGTGGTTTTCCCAAGCATTATCATGTTAGTTTATTGAGGAAATTAGGTGTCCTCTCATCTTGGAATACCTCTTCGAGCTCCCGTTCCAAGAAGGGCAGCTGTTGACATTTAATTTTGGCATCTCCATATTTTATTTCCTTCATAAAATAGAATATATTTAATTCTTTTACATATGCATTTTTTTATTAATTAATTAATTTTTTATTTTCATTTCTTTTAAAAAAGAAGAAATAAAATTCGGATTGGGCCAGGTCACCCGATCTCTCTCGCGCTGAGTAGGCCCGCACGGAATGGGCCCTTTCCTTTTTCTTTTTTGCCGCGGGCTCATTCTAATTTAGGCCCATCTTTCCCTTTATTCCTTCCCCACTTGGCCCCAAGCGAATGGCCCATCTCTCTTTTATTCCCCACAGCTCATCTCCCTCTTTTGTTCTTTTCCATCAGCCCAAACCGCACCGCCCCCCTTCCTTCCTTCGCCACCCGGAACACACGTTGGGGCGGTCGGGATCTCCTGCCCACGTGGCAGGAGAGACCACAAATCCCAGACCGACCGAAAACCCCAAAACCCACGTAACCTTTTTGCGGCTGTTCGGCACATAAGTAAAACCTGAGGAGGAGGGCAGGAACCGAGGAAGCTTAGGGAGAGAGGGCTCGGGCGACAAAAACCTCGAGAGCTCGCCGGACCAATTATTGGCACTTGACGCCGTCGTCACGGCCCGAGGAGTCAACCTCGCCGGCCTGTGATGGCGGCGTGGCCACCGTGGCGACATTCAGGAGGATGTAGACGAGAGTGGACTTGTGGGAGCAAAGGGAGGACAGATCGAGAGGTACGCACGTTTCCTCCAGCCGTCACCACCCCGACCAGTTAACCGTCCGCCGCGGCCATACCGTCGTTTCGGCCAGGTAAGCTAAAGTCTTCTCTTTGTTGCTCCATGTCGTCTGAGCAGTTAAACCAAAACCTGTGCTACCCTGTTTGGAGTCTATTTTATGTGTTCTGGACGTGACGTTGACCACTCCTTCACTGCCATTCCTCCCTTTCTTCTTTGTTGACTACGAAAGTTCAAGTCGGTGGGGGTAGTTCCCCCCTTCCTCCCCACTTCTTCGCTTGGTCGCCAAGGATGGCGTCGCTAAGGTGAAGCGGGTTCTGCTCGAGGTACTTCCGTGAATAAGGCGTCATTGGCGTTGGTCAGACGGAGCACATTGACGATAGATGACGTTTGGTCGAGACTGAGTCACGTTGGAGGCGAGAATAGACATGGGTACAGTCGCGTCCAGTGGTATTGCAGCTTCTAGAACGTCGATCTTGGTAGTTCGAGAAGGTGTGGTGGCTGGCGCAAGGACGTCTGGCAATGGCAAAAAGAGAAGAAGTTCGAGCCAAAGGAAGGCAACGCGGGTGAGCGGGGACGGTCCAGGCGACTGTGACCAAATACTGGCGGCGTAGCCACTCGGACCAGTGCTAGCACATGGGTCGGTCTGAACTTGAGGCATGGTAGACGAGTTCTAGTGTCATTCCCATGGCGAATAGCTGACCTAGCATTTCTCGCAAACGCGTCCAGAAGTGCGAATACTGCGGTGGTCGTTTGTCAAGCATGAAGTGAACCAAACCCGGCGGCCTCAGGCGTTGGAGCTCCCGGAAATGGATTTGCGTTCTAAGCCTGGTTCGACATGTACTCGGGAAAGCAAAGTTGGAGAGGTCAGGTCGTCTCAAAGGTGCAAAGAAGCAGGCGTGCTCGAGGGTTCAAAAGATGTCATTCGGGAGATGTAAGCTTCACTGACGAAGCCGATGAGGACTGCCATTTGGACGGGCGGAGAGGGTCAGACCAGGCCGAAGTCGGCCGCCGGAGCCCGCGTCCAGACCAGCGGTGTCGGAGTCGGCTCGAAGTTCCGCACAGAAGTGTTGCGGCGTGAAGAAGATGGTGAACAGAGGCAGTAGACGACTCGAACCAATGGAAGCATGTGAGGCGAGTCGGACCTGAGGCAGTGATGCGACTGGCAGACTTCGGTGTCGCGACCTCGGTGCTCGGTGAACAGAGCCGGTAAGTGCCCGAGAAGGACCATGGGAGCGAGACCTAGCGACGAGCGACGAGTGAGTTCCGCGGCGGCGCGAAGGACGAGTCCCGAAGGTGTGGCGGCGAAGTGAGTCAAGGCCAGTGATGTCAAAACCGCAGCGTCGCCGTCGGAGGTGCAGAGGAGAGAACGTCAGAGGAAGAAGACGATGAATAGTGGTAGTAGGCTCCGGTTGTTCCACGTTGTTTTGGGGTTGGTCGGCTGGGCATTTTTTTTTTCCCTCGTTGGCTGCTTTGGGCTCTTTGGATGGGTTGGCCCATGAAGATTGAAGGGAGGAGTTTGGTCTGGTCGGCTGGGCCATTGGCCAAGATTGGGCCTGTTTTAAAATAGAGGAGTGAAGGGCAGAGAGTTGGGCCCAGGTGCTTCTTGCGTGGACCAGGCCGGACTCTGGTTTTCTCTCCCGGGCCTGATCAGGTCCAATTACCTGATGCGTGGATTCATTGTTTTGTCAAGGTCACATGAATTTGATAAAGTGAACGGTTGTGATGATCTCATCGGACGCATGGAAAAGCTAGCATTCCGGCATCGCACGTGGCACCAGCAGCTCCACTTCCAACATGACACCGAGAGGTATCTTGAAGGGATCGGGATCGCCTAACCTTCCTTTAATCTCAGCCGTCCGTTCTCATCGGATGGCTCACATGTGTTTACATCGAGCAGGAAACTGAGATAATAAAAAAAAATATTTCAAATCTCTGTCCTCTCGCTCAATGTTGCAAAGAATTTTATATAAATGGCTCTACACCCCATTAATCGGTGAAATTAAGCATTTTCAATCCTCGAATTAAGAGCGAATAACATCGCTTGTGCAAAAATGTCCTCACCCTATAAAGCAAAAGTTTCTGACGCAATTTTCTCGCTTTTTTTCTCAAACCTTCGTTGTACATGTCCGACTGTTTGCAATTTTGTCGGCTTTGCGATACCATGATCTGACAAAAAATTACGTTATTTGATTTTCTCTTTTGGCTCGACCGTATATTCCTCACTTGTCTGTTTTAGCAATGTATATCTGCAGAGGTGGCTGTAATCTGACAAGCATAATTCAAATTTGGACTCCTATTTGGTGTCAGTCTATCTTATATTTTTCTCCCCTTTGGACTTCTGCATGATTAATCCTCCTGCTCTCTCTCTCTCTCTCTCTCTCTCTCTCTCTGCACAGCCGCCGATTTTCTGCTTCCTCTCGATCCGTGAATCAACAATGGCCGAGAATTGGGCCGATTTTCTGCTTTTTCTAGAGGACTGGTTCGCATTCCGGTCCATGTGCTCAACATGGCATGCTGCGGCGTTCGGGGAGAGGTTCGATTCTAAATGAGCTTCACGAGATATTAGTCGATCCACTTATGAAGCATAGGATTTCTTGGGAAAATGTTCGTAGTCACTACAGGAAATTAACGGGTTGGATGTAGGCCCTTTCGGACAACACATGGGGCCTAATTAGGTACAGGCTGGGCCCACCGAAGTGGCACATTGACAAGGTCTACTGGGACCCGTCCACGCAATTATTGGGCCTCCCAATTCTACTCCGGACCCAAATATAGGCCCAATATAAAGCTCGTGGGCTCATATATAGATAAGCAACTACGACCCGACCAAATAAATAAATAACTACGACCCAATATTCACCTCATGGGCCTATATGAGCCTACAAGGCTCCGCTCACGAGAATAAAAACCCAGCATTAGAGCCCTAAACGAATATGGGCTTCAGTTGGGTCTCCAAGCAAGTTGGTCCCGGCATATGAAATAGGCGAAGGTGTGACTCATATTCGATGAGTTTAAATGAGTCTAAAGGCAAAACCATTTGCAATTCATTTAGCTTAAAAATATTTTTAGTTGAAGAAATGTGAAATAATAACACCTCGCCGTTTCGAATTTTGCACGGGACGTCGCAGCGGAAGAGCGTCTTCGTCCCCTTCTTCATCGTTTTCGAGAAGCGGTTGTTGTTGTTGATCATTAGTGGTGTTGGTCTCTCCATCTCTCCCTCTGTCGGGTTTCAAACACGGAGTGGATTCACAAGCTCTTCATGACAACAGTTCTTGCTGTCCATTTCTCCCTCGTAGTCGCCAAACTCGTGTCGGTGGCAAATATACATAGAGCGAGCCGCGCAAGGGCGTCGATCGTGTTTCCGTGGTGGAAGATGTGAAGTTTGAAACAAGGTTGAGTTCTCAGGGTGGGCTCTGAGAGCGAATGGGAAACAATGAGAGACATTATGAGAACGAATGGGAAACAATGAGAGATACTTAAATGACTCGAATTTAGTTGTAATCTCAATTGTACTGCTTGATTTATAGCGGAATTTGTTATTGCTTTCTCAATTGACATAGGTCGCCCGACCCAACTATGTAAATCGGGTGTCCAATTTATTTACTTATCATGTCTATTATATTGTTTAACGACTAGCTTCCGCAATATTGTGGGGGCATCTGTCAAGATTAGCAGCAATCGTGTGTGTATAAAGACATGCCGGTTCATCGAAATTGGCACCGTATAAATGTAAAAATGACATCGTTTGAAGAGGGTTTTGGCTGATTCATTTGAGATAGCAGACAAAAAAGAAACAAAAACAAAAGGAGTTTAACCTCAAATCGATTCTTCAAATTGGATGACTCGGATTTTTTTTCCCAACGAATATGCAACTTAGCGTTTCATATCATCGCGATTGTGAGCTAATTTCTGAAGTTTAAGCACATTGTGAAGTTGGATCAGTGCTTCGAGTTCAAAAATAATGAATTCCGAAGTGGATTGAGAAAACAAATTCTTGTTATAATTGAGATCAAATGCCAACTAAGCTTCTTTTGAAGGAAACATAACGGCTTTTATCTTCGTTCCCTGAGATTCTATTTTTTTCTTCATTTGACGGTAAAATATCATCCTTTTTTTGTGAAATCAAATGATATTTTTTTTTTCCATCAAGTGAAAGTTTATTTTTATTTTTTGGGTCATTTCGTGGTATTATTTTTGTCTTAAATGGATTAATACATGTTTTTAATTTTTTAAGCATTCGGCCGAAGATGCCCAAGGAGGCGAGTACCACATTTTTGGGCCTTGGGCCTACATTTTACATCACAAAAAGGACCCCCGAGCGATGAAATATGCTCTTTCAAAGTTTTCCCATTTCTTTACTCGCCTCTACTCTTTGTACTGCAGTTTTACATCTTTCCATACGAAAGCATTTTTTCGTCGCTAAATTAGCGACGAATTTTTTGTTCGTCACTTTTTTCGTCGCCATTTAGTGACGAATTGTTGTTCCTCGCAAAATTCGTCACAAAATTAGTGAATCACAAATTAGCGACGAAAATAATTCATCGCCAAATTTTCGTGGCTAAATCCTTATTTTTTTTGTAGTGTTACTAAGGTTCCTCATTTTTTAATCGGAGAAGTACTGAGGTTTCTCATATATGCAATGCAAAAAAACTTCCTATTTTCTTCCCAGGTTGTCTGTACCCAAGACATAATAAACAAACCTATAAAAACTTTTGCGACAATAAAATTTATATAATTTGTATTAATGGGAAACAACCACAAAAAATCTCAAATTACGCCCACTATTGACACATTTACCCTAAAATTTTTCCGCGATCGTATAAATCCTAAACTTGTCCTTATGTGACACATTTACCCCAAAGTTGCACTTGTATGACATAGTTAACTTACGTGATAATTGCGTCAACGAATGCTATGAAAAATATTATGCAGCTGTCCACATGGACGACGCAAAGCAAACAGTATTGACGTGGCACTCATATGACAAAATATGTCAACCTATTGTACTTTTTTCTTTTCTCCCCTTTCATTGTTTTAACTACCTCTTCATTTTCTTAATTGGTTTGGCGACGGTGAGATATGGTGTCGATGGTGTCGATGGCGACAGTAAGAATGACATCCATAACAAGGGAGGTGGTGAAAATGAAGGATGAAGGAAAAAAGACAAAAAAAATGATAAAAAAATCTTGATAGAGGATAAATATGTCGCGCCAGTCTAAGCTTTGATTTTTTTTTTTTGGTCATAAAAAATAAGTTTGCGATAAATATGTCTCATGGATACAAGTTAGCGATTTTCAGTGTCACAAACTTTTTTGTTGGACTAAATGGGTCACCCAAGTAAAAATATTTGGTAAATATGTTATACGGATATAAGTTTGAAGTTTTCAGTGTCATAAAAGAATATTGAGATAAATGTGTACGAGCCAATATTCGCCAAACTTGTTTAACCAAAACATGAGAAATAGGAATAATGCGTATCTCTTCTATCTTTTCTATTAAAAGATATCACGTTTTGTTTCCTTATTAGTCAACATATATAACTATAAGTAGCTAATTATTTATTATCCAATGTATATAGTTAGTATTCTTTTAGTAACACTAGCATTAGATAAGCAAAATCATTTTAACTTTTTTTTTTTAATATCTAATTGGTGTAGAAGCTACAAAGAAATGCTGACATTCCTTATTGTTATTGGAATGTTGTGAATTATTAAAGCTATGGGATAGAGGGATTTATTCATATCAATTGAATATCCTCTACCAAAATGGATACTGCAAGAAAACGTATTTGTGCATAAATGCACGACCTTGTCACTTTAAAACACTTAGCATCGATGCCGATGAGGATAGATGTCCGTTACTTACGATTTTCGTCACTTTATCGCACAAAAATCAAATAAAAATCACATTACCTTGTTTATTTTCGCAATTATATTTTCGCAAGATGATTCTAATCAAATAAACGTAATTCAAAAAAGTAGTTCGTTTCCTTTTTTCCACCCAGAAGTTCGATCCCTATTTGAACTCTGAGTCTATGTTTCTATCGATTAGCAAATAACAACTTTTGTGATTAATAGTTAAGGTGGTCGAAACTGACACTCTTATCTTCTCTCGTGGAACTCTGCTGCATCTCAATTTGATGAACTTGAGAATGGCAAGAAATTGGGCATATCTCCCACCAGAGTTGCTAGGACTATGCTCACTAACATTTCTATCCGAATGGTTTGTCGGCATTCCGAGCAGTGTGCCACTCGTGGCAATCCCCTGCGGTCGAAGAGTGGAGCGACGTTCCGTGGTTGATGCTCGCCGACAAAAAGGCTAAGGGTAAGCAAATGCAGTGGCACGTGTTTTTCTGCCTCCCATGTCAACGGATTCACAAAAAGCTCTTGCGTGATGCAAAGGAAAAGAGATGCTTCTTGTCGCGAGGTCGGATGTTGACGGTCAGTATATTGGGAACTCCACATGCTGAAGAATCCCATATCACGTCACGACCATATTATTAAGCTTCCCAATTTGAACGGGTTCCTCGACTTTGAAGTCTTGAGTGAGAGGTATCCTCATGTGTATGGTGACTTTATTGCTAAGTTCATCCTATCTAATAGCCCTACTACATCTCTAGATTATAGGGTCATGTTCATCTATAGGAACAATGGACGGTTAAGGCTTTGGAAACCCAACGGCGAGAAGTGGACGGCAGTGGCCTCACCTAAGTAGTATAATTTTGATGTCATATTTTATAAATGGTGCTTTTTTGGTCTTTACTGCGTCGATAGCATATTGAGGTGCGATGTGGATGGACCAACTCCGTTCAAAGCTCGAGTTGTTTACAAGATGCCGCAAAGACTACGAGGTTGCGAGCAAGCATATCTAGTGCAATCAACGACAGGATCTCTATTGGTGGTGTCGCGACGCGGACAACAGTGACCTAGAATAACCTTTTGATTTCAAGTTTTCGCGATCGACCTAAAGACTCGTTCATAGACAGGAGTTAAGACCTTGAAGAACATGTCCCTCTTCGTGGGTTGGAATTCTTCCTTCTCTTTGGAAGTCCATGAAAAGTATCATATTAAGCCGAATTGTATTTATTTTACTGATGATTTTCCAGAATCATCTTAAAGTACTAAAGATGGAGGAGGCAAATACATGGGAACATATCACCTTGAAGATCGTTCGATCGAGCCACATTTCGAGGGGAAATCTTACAGCCCTTATTCTCCTCCGTTGTGGATCGAAACAAATTTTTAACTTGTTATGATTGATGAAGTGAGTAGATCAGCGGAATGCCGCCCGGCGGACACAATTGGAACAAGATTTTAGGAGTACATTTCAAAAATATGAAATTTTTAGGTCATAGGAAGTAAATTTGTGCTGAAATTCATTGCAGTTTTTGTTAGCTGGCCCCGGTCTTTGCTTTCTCCTGTTTTATCTGCTGCCGTCCATGAAATGTCTTGTCTGTTCTACGTGAGGTAGAAATGCAAAGGCGCTGGATGAAACAACCTTCGACAACTTTAAACAATATGCAGTATCATTCAGATGAAATTTGCAAGAGGGGCATTAATGAGAGACTTGGGAGTTAACAGACGTTGAGATCAAACTTTTCTCTCTGCGTCCCTGTGGGATACTTCTCTAATGATGCTCGACCAAGAGCAAGTTTCTCCATTCCTCAAATTTACTGTCTAAAGCTAATCTGCAAATTTGTTCAAGAGCAATGCTGACGTGCTAACAACTTCATTAAAAGCTGCGAATAAAAATTTAAACACTTCAACTAATAACCTTTAGGTAAAGGCAACCTGACAAATCAATTTATGTAAAAGAATAAGGATAATTTTCTGGCATAAAAAAGAATTCCAAGGGTAATTTGAGGCTCCGGAAAGATTCATACTCTCATAAATTGTGCGGGTCCTTTTTTGTGGGTATTGGTCTAATTGAATTACTAATTTCAAGCTCCTATATTTATTTTGTCCACAATTTTTTTTTTTAAAAAAAAATTTCCCTATCGAACTTTTTTTTTTTTTTGGGTCGAAAAACCTTACCAAACTTTAATAGCCTAAAGTTTGTATCTTTTACTCCTAAACTCTGTGGAAATGATAGCAAGTGTTGTTTGGTGAGACAAAACTACACTGAGAAACAAGTTAAAAATCGTCGCCGACTTGGAAATTGTTCATAATTCAAATCCTTGTTTTCTTCTCTTTTTTCCCCTTACATATGTGATGTTGAGTGATTTTCGCAACTCACAATTATTCTGTTCTTCACTTCCAACATTTCTCTCGATTGCGCCTCTGCTCCATCGTCAAAGCCTTGAGAGAAGACCTCAAAATGAAATCCTTGCATCCATGGCGGCCCTCGCAGCCCTCGCATCTACCATGCTCTCTGTCTTTTTTCTCGTGTGGCACGGGAATTTTGTTTGCGAGAAATCTTGTAGTGAGTCGCCATAGCTGCCTCGGCAAGCTTAAAGCTTAAAGCTTAAAGCTTGATCCAATGCTATGCCACAAGATAGTTTTGAAACCATCTAGTTCTCGATGTTACATGCATGATATGGAGAGCTACCACTTGTATCTACTTATAAGACCGAACTATTCGCATCATCACACAAGCTCTTGCTAACTAAACATCTAGGCCGATGACCAAAAAAAAAAAAAAAATTCTAAGCCCATCATGTCACGTGATATTCATACAATAATAAGCCCATTATAAGGTCCATTATCCAAGTAAACCAAACCCATGGTCTATGGACCACAATGTAGGTATGTTCGATCCTCCCTATGAAGTACTAATCCCCTCTAGTCCTTTCCCTCTGACTTAAGCATACAAGGGTTCCCAATGACAAAATTTGGGCATTGTCCACAAATCTTTGAGAATGGCATCTATAAGACACTGCTCTTATATCTCTTTCTTTACGGTCAAACACGATCATTATACTTGACATAATGTTATTTGCACGGAATGATGTCAAAAGTTAATGGCTGATCGTCCAAGAATGCATATTCAACGTATGATGCTAACCGAGAAAGCAAAAAAGATCCTATTTGTTAGTTACATGTTATTACCAGCACATAAATAAAAATTTTCTCAAAAAACTAACTGTGGCTAAAACACACGAGCCCCTGGGCGGTTGATAGAATTTCACTACATGAAAATCACTTGATCTCGTCTTCTTCTTCTTCTTCTTCTTTTTTTAATGAAATATGTCAACCTATTCAATCAAAATTAAATTGATTACTTTGTTATAAATCCAAAAGCTTATCATTTAAGAAAAATTACTAAAATACACGTTTTTCAACAATTTCCTCACTTTTACTCTAAGGTTCACTATACATTTCCGTCATAGAACCAAAATCTATCAAGCATCACATTATCTGATTCTCTCTCTTAGCTCTACGATATATTCCTCACTTGCCTATTAAGCAATGTATATCCGGAAAAAAAAGTTGCAATCTGATGAGCATAATTTGAGCGAGCATTTTAAGATCAGGACAAAGGATGAGGGTTGCGTCAGGTGTAGCAAGCCGGCATAAAAAAGAGCTATCTTTCCTCCGCCTACGTATGTTTACGTACCCTGTCCCAAGCCAAGATAAATGAGGAGGATTGCGTAAGGTGTAGCGAGCCGACGTAAAAAAGAGCTTTCTTCACTCCGCCTACGTATTACGTAGCCTGTCCCAAGCCAGGATAAAAGAGGAGGGCTGCGTCAGGTGTAGCTAGCCAGCATAAAAAAAAAAAAGCTCTCTTTTTGGGATGAACCCTGGTTTATCCCCGCTGACCCCAACTAGTTTGGGATAATGGTTGACGAAAACGGATACGGAATCAGTCTTCTTGTGTAAATGTTGCTTCACTTTACCGCTGGCTTTAGAACTGAGATCCTATTCTTTATTCCTCATCAATGTGCAGGATTTGGCATGCAGTGGTGTGATTGGATACATACAAAATTGATATAAATTATATACTTAAAATGAGCATGCCGAGGGATGAGATGTATTGCTTAGGTAAGTTCCTTCGTTCTGTTGCTTCCTTGTAACGTGTCAGCTAAATGAAGGGATTTTGCTAGGAGTTCTACTTATTTGTTCTGTTGTATTTCCCCCCCTTCTGTTTTATTAAGAAATAGATGACAGGCAACTGCTAGAGATGCAATTGACTATTTTATTCGTACCGTATAACCTAGTGCATAGGACAAAGCAGTTGACTTTCACTTGCATTACTTTATGTAAACACCTAATTTGGTTGCTTTCATGGGAGAGGTGACTGGAAGGTCCCTTGCATTCACATGTTCGCATCAAAAGGATCATAGGCTCTCCATCAAATGCAAGACTCATGCATGAGTGGCTTTTTCTGCATAATTAGTATCGTGGAAAGTGGAGAGCACACTCGTGCTTATGCTTGGCACTCCTTTTCTTTTTTAGAACATTCTGGGTCTATCAAAGAAGCATCCAACCTTAACTTGCTATTCCCCAGTTCAAGGATAGAATTTGCGAGAGCATCTGCCCATTGCCGCATCTGTAATTGCAGTTCGGGTTTCTTGTAACAGACACGATAAAGACGGAGAAGCTTTTGGGTTTTCGAGTTTATGTTGTGACCCTGTAAGTTTAGCTGGTGGGGAGAGTAGGTTTCATCCCCATGCCAAGATGGAATCATAGCAGAGTAGAAAGACTACATGTTGCTGATACTCATATAAGGTGGAGAGCAATTTGGAAGTTGAGCTGTATATGAGATTGATTAAGTACTTGACTTGCAGAATCATTCTGACTGCATTGAATGATAATTAACTACCTTTGTTGTTGCGAGTCCATCATCCATGTTTTTACTTTCACTCTGGTACTTCACTCTGGCATCGTCCATACATGACTTCTGATTGTTTCTGATGACGAATTTGGCAAGTTACGAGGCCGATACGCATCCATACCGAGCCCGTCTGGTGAGAGTACTCATATTCGACGGGAATGACTAAGAAATGATGCAATTCGGGCTTTGACTTGAGACTGGTTAGCCTGGCAGGGAGTACATTGACAAGACCTCTACGTAAAAGCTGTCATATTGGAGGAATTACCAGTGAAAATTCTACCTAAAAGACCAAGCATCCATAGGTGCCGTGGACGATTTAACCGTCACATGTCAAGACATATTACAGTCATGATGCATTGCCAATTTGTTATGACTAACTGATGCTTGTCTCAGTTTGATCATCATCCATTGACCCTTACCCAACGGGCAAGTACTCTTTGCAAGTAGACCGACATGTATCCTTGAATGTTTTAGTAAAAGTGACAAAACTATACACGTACTTACACAAATGTACATGTTTACAGTATTATGGGTGAACAAAAACGTCAGTTTTAGTTTTTCTTTGTGGAAATAATATGTTTTCGAATACATAAATGATTGATTTAGTTTAATTATATAGATTGACGTATGTTATACAAAAAATAAAAATAAAGATCCTAACTTTTCTCGGGTGATCAAGTTTTTTGTACATTAAGAGCGTGCGGTTGTAGTAGAAGTTCTTCCAACTTGATCTTGATGTTCCCATCCTTATCTGCTACCATCGAATGCAATTATTTGACATTCGTTTGATATTTCAAACATTTGATCCTTCGAATTTCAAAATTTCAATTCTCATCACATGGATCAACCACGAGTCGTCCTGCCATTGTATGTTTTAATCTTGCACACGATTGGATCAAAGTTGTCCGCTAGCCAATGATAGAAAATTCTCACCCCCTTCAACGTTCCAATTTGCAGATCCAATAGGCCTGTAAATGCAATTTCTCGTACCGCTTGGTTTTGTTCGTCATATAAATTGAACAGTTCATCTTTTTAATCTTTTGGGAGCACATCTTGTTTGGAACGAATTTTGTCCCTATGTTTTTGCTCGTTAGATAAGATAAAAAAAAATGATGTTTTGGGAAAGTAAAAAGGCCACGGAAAAACCCAAAACTGCACCAATTGAGATACATTTGTCCCAATTTTTTTTTTCGTGTCACCAAAAATCCCAAGCTCGTGCTTAATTGATACATCTACCTTCCTTAGGTTATGTTATAAATTACGGTTAAAACTCTGACGTGGACTTGATGTGGTGCTAAAATGGTTCCTCGTGAGCGTTACATCAGGAAAAAAAAACAAAAAAAACAAAATTAAAAAGAGGAAAACATACGAAATTTCTGTTCATTGTTTTTGAGCTAAAACTTTAGCATGGGCTCAAGAATGCACGATAAATCAAAATTTGGCAATGCTTGATGCAAGTTGAGCAGATGGTAAGTCACTGAATCTTATCTTGGTCTCTTACAGTAATTGAATGAATGTATTACGAGATTGGAAGCATTATGTTGCAACATGAGATGTCACTGGTAACCATTTACTGCCTTGTAGGGTTGGAAGGTTTTCATTGATTGATCGAAAGCAGATGAATATTGTAAAGGAAATTAATTAAATCGGTCTCTGATGAAATTCTTTCTTAAATTCATTCTGAAATTACTATACGTATACATTGTTATTTGCTCATTCCAAATAGGAATATATAGTCAAACCAAAAGAGGAAAACACAATAATGTGAACCCTTCTTCTTTTTTCGAAATAATATGGTTCATTAATTATAATTCATGAAAAGATTAATGCAATCATGATTAAATAAGATTGGAACATTTATTTCACCAAAAAAAAAAAACATGCCACGAGTTCTATAACAACGAAATCACCAAGAGAGTTTGAAAAGATTTGGGCCATTCCATACAACGAAATCATAAATAATTCATCAAATTCAAACAAAAAAAAAGATTGTTTAACGATAAGAACACGTGAAAGCAACCCGATTTCAAAGAAACCAATAAACTTGTTTAACGGATGTCTCTGGAAAAATTAAAATTGGAAAGTCTCTCTTGGTGAAATCCCACTAAGTAAGATTCGTTATACATGAAGAAAAGAAAAAACAGCATAAGGAAACAGATAAATCTCGAGCAAATTAAAGATCGAAACATATATGATCACAACAAAAAAGATATTATACGTAGCTGAATTTTTTAATATCATTAGAAAGATAAATCGAGGATTAAAAAATACTTGAAATGTTGTCTTTAAGCCAATATAAGTATGTACATATAGGACGGGGTGAACATAAGATTTGTTTTAGAAACTTTTTTTTTTTTGAAATAATATGCTATCAAATTCACAAAGAAATTGACTTAATTACGATTAAATAGATTATGATCCCATTCCATCAAATGGATTATGACCCCAATCCGAACGATTTTGAAATTTTTATGTACGTTAAAAGCATGCTGGTCGTAGTAGAAGTTTCCAGACAGTCGATCTTGATGTTCCGATTTACTTTGTTTCCTTTCCCAGTTAAAATTTGGATTCCTATCTGGGGTCAGTATATATCTTTTCGGTTAGCAAATTGACAACGTACTACATATATAGAGCCCTCTGTGGTTTAATTATCAACCTCATTGAAACTAATACTCCCCCCTTCCCGTGAAATTCTACTTCGTGTCAATTCGATAAAGTAGAGAATGTCGAGAAATTGGGCAAACCTCCAACCTAAGTTGCTAGGAATATGCTCGCAACACCTTTGTCTGAAGGATTTGTTGGCGTTCCGAGCAGTGTGCCGCTCGTGGCGATCCGCTGCTGTCAAAGAGAGTAGCAACGTTCCGTGGTTAATGCTGGCTGACAGAAAGGGTAAGGCTAAGTAGAAGCGGTGGTGTGAGTTTTTCTGCCTCCTGTGTCAGCGGGTTCACATGAAGCTCTTGCCCAAGGCAAATACGAGGAGATGCTTTTCCTCACGAGGTTGGGTGCTGACGGTTGGCAGAGATTGGGAACTCCACATGTTGAAGAATCCCATGTCGCCTCACGGCCATATTATTAAGCTCCCCAATATCAACAAGTTCCCTGTCGTGGGAAACGTGGATGACAAATGTTATTACATGTATGCTCAATTCATCGGTAAGTTCGTCCTATCTGATTGTCCAATTACATCTCCAGATTATAGGGTCATGGTCACCTATGATATCGGACGGTTAGGGCTTTGGAAACCTGGCGACATGGAGTGGACGGAAGTGGACTCCCCTCTCTATTATAATTTTGATGTCATATTTCATAAAGGCTGCTTTTTTGCTTTAAACGGCCTCGGTAGCATATTGAGGTGTGACGTGGATGGACCAACTCCGTATAAAGCTCAAGTAGTTTTCCGGTTGCCGAAAAGATTCCTTCGTTGCGAGAACGCATATCTAGTGCAATCAACGACAGGATCTCTATTGATGGTGTTGCGACATGTACGATGGAAAACTCAAGCAACCTTTCAATTTAATGTTTTTGAGATTGACTTGGAAAAACAATCGTGGAAAGGAATTAAGACATTGAAGAACATGTCACTCTTCTTGGGATGGAATTCTTCCTTTTCTTTGGAAGCCGATGAAAAGCATCACATTAAGCCGAATTGTATTTATTTTACCGATGATTTTTTCGAGTGTTCATTGTGTACTAAAGATGGATTAGGCAAAGACATGGGAATATACCACCTCGAAGATCGTACGATCGAGCGGCACTTCGGGGGGAAATCTTGCAGCCATTTTTCTCCTCCACTTTGGATTGAGCCGAACTTTTAACGTTATGATGGATGAAGATGTCTGGGTATTTGCTTTCTATTGTTTTGATATCGTATATGTTCTAACGAAGTCAAAGCATAGCTTTTGACAGACTCTAGTGCTTTCTATTGTTTTGTTTGTTTGAAAAACTTAGTCAATATATTTTGTCCCACAGATATATTTCATGCTTTATTTGGAATTCGGTGGATATCTCTGTCCCACAGATATAATATTTAGACTTTGTAACGTAAGTGCACGAAGACACAACTTTAGCCATGCTGCGGATGTTAACTAGAATGAGTTGACAATATGTGATCCTCGTGAATAAACCCGATCACTTACAGCTAAAAGCAAACCATCTCAAGCAAAATCCATTGGCAAGATATGGAATTCTTACATTCAAATGTTGCCCAGTTCGAAGGAGTTTGGGAACTATGATCTTGTAGTGAATCACGAGAGTAGAGCAGGCTGAAGAGATCCACTTTTCCGTCAATTGGTTTTATGGATGGGTTAGACTCGCTCATCGGGGGTAACTTGGCCGTTCCATCGTCTTCCATATCTAATGAAAACTGCATCGAGGAAATTAAGGGCAACAAGCAGGATGAGTCTTGGGGCCAGTAACCTAGTCAAAATGTGGATCTCAAGATACAATGGAGAAACCAGAAATGGAACCTTTCCCATTGGTTAATATCATCATTTGGCTAATTTTTCGGAGAATTGCCAGGTAAGAGATGATTGTAGTCCATCTATATTTTAAGTTTGATATTCAAAACATAAGTAGAACAAAGCAAAATCTAAGAAAATCACAAGAAAGTACACTGGAAGGCACAAAAGATAGAGAAGAGGAAGAGAAGTTGGGCGCGAACTGATCCGACCAAGTCAGCTTATTGAATGTGAGAAATTCAGCAAAGAGTTAGACTGAATCAGAAGCAGGACCAAAAAATGAAGAAAACAAAACACAGCGGAAAATTAAATTAAGTTTTTTTTTTTCCTTGTCCTGTTTAGACATTGTTTTTTTTTTTTTCCCAACACAAGTAGAGATAAGTCAGTTTGATTGGGGATTGGAATCCAGTTCCTTCCCCCTTACCCAGCCCAAGGGTAGGTGAAGCATAGTTTATAGGACAAATGGAAGAAGCACGGGCGATGTTACTGTTAATGAAAATGAAACTCTTCGGAAAGATGCTAAGAGGAATTTCAAGATACCCCTCGGTGTCGCGTTGGAGGTGGAGCTGCTGGTGCCACATGCGATGTGAGAATCTCTTCTTCCAGAGAAAAGTTTCTCATCTTCTTTGGTATGCAAGCTTTTGATCCGCCTTCTACAGGCTCATTGGAGACGCAGCACAAATTGAAGTCTTCAAAACCTGGCTGAGTTGCATCTTTCGCTACCCATCTTTTCTACTCGTACCTTATAAAAAGCAAGCAGGTTATAAGCCAAAACAGACACAGGAAACCAAATTGCTTTATTAAATTCATCACAAGGCAGAGCAGGACATATACTTGATATGAATGAACTTCTGAATCTCACTTCTGTCATAATCTGTTGGAAGTTCTGCTTCCCAGTAATTGTTGGACCTCTTGTTTCCCATGCCTTCAGCAGCAATTCACAATAAACAGGCTATAAATATTTTTGTATATAAAGCAATGGAAAGCAACTTAACTGCACGAGTAAACCACAAAGAAAGGCTGAAGGACAAATGGAACTAGTTGTTGGAACCGTAAACACAATACGGGTGACCTTTCGAAAATAAGAACGAGGCACGAAATGGATGGAGAAGAATATGTATATTGGAGAACTTGATTTTTGGCTTCTCACACTCTTGCATTTTTACAATACAACACTCAAGTATTTATAGTAAAACTTCTAACACACTTATGAAGACAACAATCAAACTTGCTTCTCCTAGGACAACAATCAATTCTTGCTAAAACCAAGACAACAATTAATTCTTGCTAAAACCAAGACAACACTTAATTCTTGCTAAAATCAATTTTATTATTATTTTAATAGCCTCCCTTAAAATTGATTTCCATACCAAGCATCTTCTTCAATTTTTCGAACGAATCCGCCTTCAAGGGTTTCGTCAAAATATCTGCAAGCTGATCTTCTGATCTGCAGAAATTAAGATCGATTTCACCATCTTTGACTCGCTCACGAATGTAATGATACTTGATGTCGATGTGCTTGCTCCTGCCATGAAATACAGGATTCTTGGCTAATGCAATAGCCGACTTATTGTCACACATCATTTTAATAGGACCCGTTTATTCATGTATCAATTCATGCAGCATCCTACGAAGCCATATCGCCTGACAAGCCGCTGAAGCTAATGCCATGTATTCTGCTTCAGCTGTCGAGAGAGCAACAACTTGTTGCTTTTTGGAAGACCAAGAGAATACTCCTGATCCAAGAAAGAAAGCATACCCCGACGTACTTTTTCGAGTCTCGGTATCACCTGCCCAATCACTGTCTGTGTACCCCACTAGACCAAAGTTGTCAGTATAAGAATATAAAATTCCATAATCACGAGTTCCACTGACATACCGTAAAATTCTCTTTGCTGCTTGCAAATGTGACTGGTAGGGTTTTTCCATGAACCTGCTAATAATACCCACTCCATAGGTAATATCTGGCCTTGTAGAAACCAAATATCTCAAGCTGCCAACAATGCCTTTAAAATAAGTGGGATTTACCAGCTCACCGGTTCCTTCTTTCTTCAGCTCCAATCGTTCTACTACGGGAGTTCGGATTGGCTTCAGCGATTCCATTTTAAATCGCTTCAAAATATCATTAGCATATTTCTGCTGAGAAATAAATATGCCATCATCTGTTTGCTTCACTTCAAGACCAAGAAAATAGAACATCAGTCCCAAATCAGTCATCTCAAACTGGCTAGTCATAGCCTCCCTGAATTCAGCAAACATTTTTTCACAGCTCCTTGTAAATATCAAGTCATCAACATAAATGCACACAATTAAGATGTCACCGTTAGCATTTGACTTGATATACAGTGTATGCTCATAAGGACACTTTTGAAAATCATGCTCCAACAGGTATGTGTCGATACGTGTGTACCAAGCACGTGGTGCCTGTTTTAATCCATACAGAGCCTTCTTCAGTCTGTAAAACTGATTTTCATGCCCTTTCTTCTCATAACCCTGTGGTTGCTCCACATATACTTCCTCTTCAAGGACACCATTGAAAAATGCTGATTTCACATCTATTTGATGGATCTGCCAATGGTTTTGAGCTGCAAGTGCTAAGACCATCCGAATAGTATCCATCCGGGCAACTGGTGCAAATACTTCAAAATAATCAATACTTGGCTTTTGCTTGTAGCCCTTTACAACCAGTCTAGCCTTGTAACGGTCCACCTGACCGTCGGGTTTGTACTTTGTCTTGTACACCCACTTGACACCAATAGGCTTCTTACCGGGTGGTAAAGAAGTCAACACCCATGTGTCGTTTTTCTCAATGGAGTGAATTTCTTCATCCATTGCTTCAATCCACTTTTCATCTACAGCTGCTTCATCATAGGTTACAGGGTCACAATCAGCAAATAAACAAAAGTTTACCAGTGTTTCATCAGTGATTTCGCTATCACTGTTTCTATTTCTTGTGACCACATAATCTCTGAATTTTGCTGGCGTCTCCTTCAGTCGTTGTGAACGACGTAGTTGTGGTTCTGAAACTGCTGTTGGTGAAGATGTACCTCCAGTTGAAGATGATGAGGAAGATGGATCACTCGTTGAAAATAATGGAGGTGTTTCTGTCTCACCCGCCAGTGGTTCATCTTCGATGGTGATGTTTTTCTGGTCACCCTTCTGATTCCAGTCCCAGGCTTCATCTTCTAAAAACTGGACATCCCTGCTAATAATGACTTTCTCAGTGATCGGGCTATACAGCTTATAACCTTTAGTTGTATCACTGTAGCCGATGAAGATGCACTTCTCGCTTTTGTCATCCAGCTTTTTTCTTCGCTCGTCTGGTATATGGGGATATGCCACACACCCAAATACTCGTAGGAACGAAACATCTGGTTTGTTTCTACTCCAAGCTTCTTCTGGAGTTCTTCCAAGAACACTCACTGTTGGACACCTATTTAGTACAAATACAGCACAAGCAACAGCTTCTGCCCAAAATTTCTTGGGCAAATCTTTAGCTTTCAGCATACTTCTTGCCATTTCAAAAATTGTCCTGTTTTTTCTTTCTGCTATACCGTTTTGCTGAGGAGTATAGCTGGCAGTCAACTGACATTTGATTCCATGAATTTTACAATATTTGTGAAATTCATTTGAGGTAAATTCTCCACCTCTATCCGATCTCAACACCTTCAATTTAAAGCCACTTTGTTTTTCAACATAGACTTTAAATTCTTTAAACTTGCCAAAAGCTTCAGATTTTTCCCTCAAGAAGTGTACCCATATTTTTCTACTAAAATCGTCGACAAAAATTAGCATGTACCTTTTTTGTCCAAACGATTCCACCTCAACAGGGCCACATATGTCGGTATGTACCAACTCCAGTGGTTGGTTTGCTCTTCTGGCTTTTCCAACCGGAAAAGAGTCTCGGTGCTGCTTTCCAATGAGACATCCTTCGCAAGGACGCCCTGGATCGTTAATCAACGGCATGCCAGTCACCATCCTTTTCTGGACTAATTGCTTCATTCCACGAAAATTTAGATGCCCAAATCGAAGATGCCACAGCCAGCTGCTGTCTTTCGTCATTGCTTGAAAACTCAAGAGATTCTTCGTCGGAAGAGTCAAGGGAAACATCCGGTTCTTCGTCATCTGTACCGTCGTGATCAACTTGTTGTTTACACCTCTGATGGTGCAAACTCCATTTTCAATGTGAACTTTGTGGCCTCTTTCGGAAAGTTGCCCAACACTTAGCAAATTCCAAAAAAGTCCTGGCACAAAGTAAACATCTGCAATAGCAACATTAGTACCGTCTTTGGATTTGATATTAATGTTACGTTTGCCCATCACGTGAATTTTTGATTTATTCCCGAAGTTGACTTCACCACGGCTTGTCTCATCCAGCTGTGAGAATAACTCCTTTCTTCCGGTCATATGGTTGCTACACCCAGTATCTAGATACCATGTGTTGGTATCCACGATAGTTGAATCATCCTTCGCACATGCTAGTACCATGTACTCTTCAGCATTTGTGGCATGTGCATGTTCCGCCGGTACGTACGTCGCATTTGCATGGCACTCGGATTTATAATGTCCGAATTTATTACACTTAAAACACTTGACTTTTGATTTGTCAGGTGTTCTAAATTTTCTGGTGAAATTTGAACTCTCACCTCTACCTCGGGCTCCTCCACGACCTCGACCGCCTTGATAGCTTCCTCGGTTTGGTTGAGCGACCCGGCTTTGCAATGCTTGCTCGGAAACGGAACCCGTAGACTTCTGGTTCATTCTTTGCTCATGGGAGCCTAATGAACCCATCAACCGCTCCAACGTGAGAGTTGATACGTCTTGTCCTTCCTCGATCGCTGCGACGACGTAGTCAAATCTTTCGGTCAAAGACCTCAAGATTTTTTCTACAACACGAACATCTTGAAGTTCTTCACCATTAACCCTTAATTGGTTAACGATGGCCTGCACACGATCAAAATATGTCGATATTGTTTCCGAGTCATTCATGCGTAAAGACTCGAAATCACCTCGAAGAGTCTGAAGCCGCACCCGCCGGACACGATCATCGCCTTTGTAGGATTTCTGCAAGATATCCCAGGCAGCTTTCGCGGTCTCGGCACTCGATATTTTTTCAAATATCATTTCCTCCACGGCTTGAAAAATTGCATATAATGCTTTCTGATCTTTCTTCCGGGACTCCACCAGAGATTCTTTCTCATCCTTTCTCAAAGCCTCGAATGCTTCGGCATCGGCTACTTCGTTGTAGCCACTTTCAACTAGATTCCACAAATCTTGCGATTTGAACAGAACCTTCATCTGGACAGCCCAGTTGTTGAAATTCTTTCCATTCAACTTTGGAAGCTGCATTTGAACGGAACTAGTAGATGCCATTCTAGCTCTGATACAAAATGTTGGAACCGTAAACACAATACGGGTGACCTTTCGAAAATAAGAACGAGGCACGAAATGGATGGAGAAGAATATGTATATTGGAGAACTTGATTTTTGGCTTCTCACACTCTTGCATTTTTACAATACAACACTCAAGTATTTATAGTAAAACTTCTAACACACTTATGAAGACAACAATCAAACTTGCTTCTCCTAGGACAACAATCAATTCTTGCTAAAACCAAGACAACACTTAATTCTTGCCAAAACCAAGACAACAATTAATTCTTGCTAAAACCAAGACAACACTTAATTCTTGCTAAAATCAATTTTATTATTATTTTAATACTAGTATGTGAATATGATTAACTTAATGAAGAATAAAGTTGGGTTATTTACAAGCTAGCGACGAGAAAAGAAACATTTCACTGATTACTTGAATTGTAAAAAGCAATGGCCCATTTTGTCACGCCCCAAACCCCGAGCACGCGACATCCCGATCAAATCGTCCCAAGGGTCATAAGGGATAGCGTCCCAGGTCCGCTACCGACCCACGACAGTTTATTACGCATGCGGAAACGGTTTACTCCCAAACAACATAAATTTGAACAGGGATACATTAGTAGGAGATAAATACCAAGACAGTTCACAAAAAGATCATCACACACATTAAACCAAACAACTGATGATAATTAACCCTATTGAGCTATAGCTGACATAAACAACCCCATACTTCGGGGCAGCTCACTAAGACCTCAAAAGGGTATTCGGTCGGGTAAGGTTAACTTCCCATCTACTTCAAAAGATCACTCCTACCGCCAAACCATGGCGTCCACGGGCTTCATCACTTGGGACCTGAAAAATGTTATCCCACGACGGGGTGAGAAATAAATCTCAGTGAATTAAGCCTAAGCTCGGTTAGGAAACTGATTCGCCCGAGGCATCCTAACAGCAGGCTTACAAACTCATACGATCACATAAAATACCCAAGTATAGTCCCCATATACTAATCAATCACATGCATACTTACCAGTCTGTAGCCACACATAATGCAATGCTTGACTCGACTCAGCAGTGAAATAAGTCAATCACTCAAAACAAGCATCGCATCCACAAGTATGCACAGGACACCACACGAGTCCATTTATTAACGATGATCGTGCCAACGGCACCATGAGAGGATCTACGCGACTGGCGTGATTCCACCCTCATAAATAGTACGATCCCATACTCATCCGGACGAACCGGGCTACGCTCCTTTTCCCTCTCGGCAGCGGCTACTACAAGCGATTATTCCAGTGCACCCATTGCACGGTACGGCAAGTAGGCATCCCTATACGGGGCGTCGGTCCATCACAAGCTGCGACCGGCATCCGATCAGCCCTGTGCCCGTACTAACCGGCACGAGGCAGGACTGTCGTGCTTCTGGTAAGTCGTATGGTCCCACATGACTGGTACTGGTGTACTACTAGTACACTACGAACTTACCAGGAAAAACCCATCATCGTTCCGTCATATGACCACACAATGCACCCACCATAACAATCAATTTTAATTCTCTTTGATTTAGGCTGGATGCTCACACAACGTGCTCAAAGACTCGGCCCACGGCCATTTTCATGTTAAAGCATATTTCTTTGATTTTGCACACGGTCATATGTATATGCAGACAATCAATTAGATACTGCAATCACGGAACAAATAACTCCCAAATACATGTCAATTCATTCAATGAACATTTCAGGCATCCAATCATAAATGGGGCGATAAATCCCCAAGTAGCGATTAACACTCAATAGTAATTCCAGTCACACCATCAACCCTCCAACGGGATAATCACACCGATAAAAATTATCGAACCAATTACGAGCATTTAATTTCATTTAGACAATATAAAGCTCAATTCGAACAATAATCATTTATTATCCCATTTAATTTATAAATGTCGATTGATCACTCATCTTTAACCTATCGCTCGTCTGCGATCGAACTATAATCCATGATCAATCAATTCAATCAATCACAATTATCCATAGATAATATAATTAACTAAGCTAACTTAGTCTATTACGGTCATTTAACCTAAATCGGGATTTCTAACTATACCGACCGTAATTGCTTAACGTTATTACCCTAACGGCTAACCCAACTAACCCTAGGCGCAATTAGCGCCCTAACCAAGGTTTAGGGTCAACTCACAATTTATTTAAGCTCGGGCCGGCTCAAAATCAACAATGTGACGGCGGCGGCAACGAGCGACGACAACGACGGCGGCGACGGTTCTCGGCGATAAAACACGGTTAAGCCTCGGTTCTAAGGTTTCTCGAGAGGCGTCACGACCCGGCACCAACTAGGATACGTGACGGAGGTCCGGCGAGGTGGCGGCGGCGACGGCGGAGCTCCGGCGAACTCCGGTGACCTAAAACAGAAAATGGACAGCATCGTTAAAATAGGGGAACGGGGCTGTTTTGAGGCGGTTTTGGGCCCCACGGGCTGAGGCGAGGCCGGCCAATGCTCGGGGACTCACCTAGGGGTCGAAGGGGATCGGTTGGGGCCGGAGGAAGGCGGCGGAAGGCGGCCGACGGCGGCGGGACAGCAGCGAACAGAATCGGTCCTAAAATAAGGGACCGGCGCGGCAGAACAGAGCAAGCTGTCGGGGGTCCTTCGGGGCTCTACCGGCGGCGACGAACTACCACGAGCTCTAGAGGTCAGGAGGGGACTCTAAGGTGGTTGTCGGCGACGGTAGTGAGCAGTGGAAGACGACAAAACGACGGTGAGAGCCGGCGGATCTTACTCGGTGAAAAATAGAGCACCGCGAGATCGGGGTCTGTTCACGGCGGCTCCGGTGGGCAACGGCCGGCGGGGTGTCGTGGGGAAGGCCGTGAGGAGGTTGAGGGATGTCGGTGAGGTGGTGGGAGGCGACGGTGTCGCTGGAAATGGTCGGAGGAGGGGCGGAGCTCTCGGGTCAAAACGGGGGCAGAATATGGGAGTTCGGCACCGGGGCTTCTCGTGGCTGTTTTCGATCATCTGGCGGCGAACGGCGGCCGGCACAAGGTTGACGGTGCTGGAAGGAGGTGGCTGGAGGTTGTGGCCGATGATGGTGAGGAGGTGGCCGAGCGAAATCGATAGAGGAAAAGGAGATGTAGAGGAGAAGGCTTCGGTTGGGGAGTGTCCACAGAAGAGAATATAGGGGGAGAGGGGACAGCAGAATGTGAGAAAAGAAGAGATGGGTTGCATGAGAACGTGGGGGAGGAATGAAAAGAAGAGAAAAGAATTAGAGGGAACAAGAGAACGTGGGCAAAGAGGGGGAAGGAATCATGGGAATAAGTCTGCAATAAGGAGGGAGGGGACCACATTTTAATAATAAGGTGCAGCAATCCAGGGTGTTACAACTCTCCCCTCCTTAGAAAATTTCGTCCTCGAAATTACAACACAGTTACAATTAATCAAAAAGATAAGGGTAACTACTCTTCAAGGCTTCCTCGTTTTCCCACGTAGCTCCTTCGGTACCATGATGTTGCCAAATCACCTTCACCAACGGAATCGTCTTGGTCCGGAGTACGTGCTCTTTCCTTTCCACAATTCTGACTGGTCGCTCCACGTATGATGCTCGCTCATCCAGATCAATCTCTTCATAACTCAGTACATGAGCGGGGTCAGGTTCATACTTTCTCAACATCGACACGTGGAAGACGTTATGCACTTGAGCAAGTCTCGGCGGTAACGCAAGACGATAAGCTAGATTTCCAATCCGTTCCAAGATTTCGAATGGTCCAACATATCTTGGGCTCAGCTTTCCTTTCTTGCCGAAACGAGATATCCCCCTCATAGGCGATATCTTCAGAAAGACATGATCGCCTACCTGAAACTCCAATGGTCTGCGTCTTCTATCGGCGTAACTCTTTTGGCGACTCTGTGCCGTCTTCAGTCTGCCTCTAATTACTTTAATTGCTTCCATTGACTGTTCCACTAATTCGGGTCCAGTGATCTTCCTTTCACCAACTTCTTCCCAGCAGACTGGCGTTCTACAAGCTCTTCCATACAAAGCTTCGAAAGGTGCCATCTTGATGCTTTGCTGGTAACTGTTATTATAGGCAAACTCTACAAGATGCAACCGTTCTTCCCAACTACCTTTGAAATCCAGTACACATGCCCTCAACATGTCCTCCAAGGTCTGAATGGTCCTTTCAGACTGGCCATCAGTTTGCGGGTGATAGGCCGTACTGAACTGTAGCTTCGTTCCCAGAGCAGTCTGTAGACTTTTCCAAAACGTGGCAGTGAACTTAGGATCTCGATCAGAAGTGATCGTTACTGGCACTCCATGTAACCTCACAATGTGCCTCACATACAGCTCTGCATATCTATCCAAAGCGAAGTCCTTTCTCACTGGAATGAAGTGTGCTGATTTCGTCAATCTGTCTACTACAACCCAAATTGAATCATGGCCTCTCTGACTCCTTGGCAAACCCATCACAAAGTCCATTGTGATATGCTCCCATTTCCATTCTGGAATTTCTAAAGGCTGTAACAATCCTCCAGGTTTACAATGTTGCGCCTTGACTTGCTGACAAGTCAAACACTTAGCCACATACTTGGCTATATCCGCTTTCATGCCATTCCACCAATAGTGCTGCTTCAGATTTTGATACATCTTCGTACTTCCAGGATGGATACTATAACTACTACGATGCGCTTCCGATAAAATCTCCCCCCTTAAACTTTCATCAGTAGGCACTACCAAACGTCCTCTAAACTTCAATATTCCATCTTTGGCCAATTGGAAGTCGACTCTTCGTTTAGTTGAGTCTCCCTGAATGATCTTTTGAATAGTGGGGTCAGTGGACTGCAGGGTCTTGATCTTAACCTGAACTTCCGGCTCGATTCTCAAGGTAGCCACAAGACTCGACAAACGACTTATTTCTAACTTGAAATCTGAGTCTCTAACTTGCTCAAGTAAACGCCATTCATGCATCTGTAATTGAGCAATCACTGATTTTCTACTCAAGGCATCGGCAACCTTATTTGCCTTACCCGGATGATACAAGATTTCACAATCATAATCCTTGAGTAGCTCCATCCATCGGCGCTGTCTCATATTCAACTCCTTTTGAGAGAACAGGTACTTCAGACTCTGGTGATCTGTATACACCTGAAAACTTTCTCCGATCAAATAATGTCTCCAGATCTTCAATGCAAACACGACCGCAGCCAATTCCAGGTCGTGCGTCGGGTAGTTCAACTCATGCGATTTCAACTGGCGAGATGCATATGCTACCACTCTACCATGCTGCATCAAAACACAACCCAGTCCTCTAAGCGAAGCATCGCTATAAATTTCGAATCCTCCAGGACCAGATGGAATTGTTAGAACAGGAGCTGTAGTCAGCTTATGTTTAAGCTCTTGAAAACTACGCTCGCACTTGTCCGTCCATTCAAACTTCATATCCTTTTTCAGTAGCTTGGTCAAAGGTGAGGCTATAGATGAAAACCTCTCCACGAAACGTCTATAATAGCCCGCCAATCCTAAGAAACTTCTGATTTCTGTAACTGTCGTCGGTCTTGGCCAATTCACAACTGCTTCAATCTTAGATGGATCCACAGCAATCCCTTCACCAGACACTACATGACCCAGAAACGCTACGTGAGTTAACCAAAACTCGCACTTGCTAAACTTGGCATACAACTGATGTACTCTCAGGGTTTCTAACACAGTCCTAAGATGTTGTTCATGATCTTCAGGATTCTTCGAGTACACCAGGATGTCATCTATAAAGACGATCACGAAACGGTCCAAGAATTCTCTGAACACTCTGTTCATCATATCCATAAAAGCAGCAGGAGCATTCGTCAAACCAAATGGCATTACAGTAAACTCATAATGTCCATAACGTGTCCTAAACGCCGATTTTGGTATATCTTCCTTTCTGATCCTCAACTGATGGTACCCCGTTCGTAGATCGATCTTAGAAAATACTGATGCCCCTTGCAACTGGTCAAACAAATCATCAATCCTCGGCAGTGGGTATTTATTCTTAATCGTCACTCGATTCAACTGTCTATAATCAATGCACAACCTGAAAGATCCATCCTTCTTCTTGACGAACAAAACAGGCGCTCCCCAAGGCGATGCACTAGGGCGGATAAACCCTTTATCTAATAATTCTTGCATCTGTACTTTGAGTTCCTTCAATTCAGACAATGACATCCTATACGGCGCTTTAGAGATCGGCTCCGTCCCAGGAGCTAACTCTATAACAAACTCAATTTCCCTTTCTGGTGGCAAACCAGGTAAGTCCTGAGGAAACACATCTGGAAATTCACATACAACAGAGATATTCTCCAACTTAAGTTCTTCAACAGACGTATTCACCACAGAAGCTAAATAACCTTGACATCCACTCTCCAATAGTCGGGTCGCCTCTAATGACGATATCATTTCTGTCGAGGTTCCACCTCGATTACCCACAAATTCATAGCTAGTCCCATTTGACGGATTAAATCGGATCACCTTATTAAAGCAATCCATCGTGGCTCTTTGCTTTGTCAGCCAGTCCATTCCCACAATCAGATCAAAATCATACATTTCTAGCACAATCAGATCTATCTTGCTTTCATGGCCACCCACAACAAGTCTACAATTAGGACAGCTAACTTTAGCTACTACACTATCCTTTAACGGCGTAGATACTTTAAACACAACATCCAAAGGTACCAAGGTTAATTCATACAACTTAACAAACTGATCCGCAACAAACGAATGTGTGGCACCCGGATCAAACAAAGCATAAGCTACTTGGTTATGCAAGAGGACCGTACCTGAAACGGTCGGCGAATTCTTCGCCTCTTCCCGGGTGACAGCAAACACTCTTCCCTGTACCGGCGGACGGTTCTGAAAGTTTTGTGGCATAGTTCCTCTAGGTGGTCCTCCTTGTTGTGGTGGCATTTGCCTGCCCTGCTGCCTCTGCGGGCAGTCCTTCACCTGATGATCAAAACGACCGCATCCAAAACAAGCACCTCCTTTAAATGGGCACGGACCAGGTCCATGCCTCTGGCGGCATATATTGCACACCTCATTTGGGCGGAAGGTAGGCTTACTGATCGTTCCTCGACGATTCGGTGGAATATGATGCTTGCCTCCAAACATCGGCTTCTTTCCTAGCTTCCTTTCAAATCTGTTTGAGGAAGTGAACCGCGATCCAGATGCGGCGGTTCTCTCAGCCAAGTTCTGCTCCACTATCAATGCCCTTTCATATAGGTCATCGTAGTCTTGAAGATTGAATGGCGCCAGTATACTCTTAATCTCGGGCTTCAGTCCATCCCTGAACCTTCTGGCCCTATCCTCAGGGTCTTCAATCAATCTCGGGGCATACTTGGACAGTTCAGAAAACTTGGCTTCATATTGGTCGACTGTCATCTGGTTTTGGCGGAGGTGGAAGAATTCAGCCATCTTCTGTTCTCTAGCTGTCTTCGAGAAATACTTGTTATTAAAAGCATTCCTGAAGGTATCCCATACTGGAACCGTACCTTCTGGAAAAATCCTATCCTTGACAGCTCTCCACCAAGTACTAGCATTCCCTTCAAGTTGATAGACAGCCAGGAAAACTTTATCCTCATTCGAACATCTCAATAAGTTGAATGTTTTCTCTAACCCTTCAATCCAACGGGTGGCAGCTTCAGGGTCTCCGTTTCCAGTGAATTGTGGCGGATTCAACTTGAGGAACTGTTCTACCATCTTTTGAGCCTTACGCTCTTCATACCCAGGTGCAGGTGGTGGATTTACTGGCGGAACTACAGGTGGCACCATAGGTGGGGCTTCAGCAGCAGCAGCAGCAGCAGCAGCTTGATTCCTTACTTGCTGTCCCAACAAATCTCCAATGGTTCCCAAAGCTTGCATCACTTCAGCCATGGTCGGCTCACGTCTAGCAGGTTCAGCATCAGGAGCTGCAACAGGAGCTGCGACAGGCGGTGGTCCTCCAAGATCAACAATCTCTTCAATTGGTCTCACATTCCTTCTGCGAGGAACTCGAGGTGTTTTTCTACCGCGTCCGTTCATTATGCAGGAATAATACGGAGTCCTGCTTACCCTATAGCAAAACGCGGTCAGAAGGCAACCCTAAAACTTACCACACAATTAACAATCACAAGCATAGCGATAAAAATCCTACTAACTATCCCATTTTCCAACGCTCCTTATCACTCCAGGCCAATAACCAGATGGATCAGGCTGACCTTGCTCTGATACCAAACCGGGCAGGATGTCACGCCCCAAACCCCGAGCACGCGACATCCCGATCAAATCGTCCCAAGGGTCATAAGGGATAGCGTCCCAGGTCCGCTACCGACCCACGACAGTTTATTACGCATGCGGAAACGGTTTACTCCCAAACAACATAAATTTGAACAGGGATACATTAGTAGGAGATAAATACCAAGACAGTTCACAAAAAGATCATCACACACATTAAACCAAACAACTGATGATAATTAACCCTATTGAGCTATAGCTGACATAAACAACCCCATACTTCGGGGCAGCTCACTAAGACCTCAAAAGGGTATTCGGTCGGGTAAGGTTAACTTCCCATCTACTTCAAAAGATCACTCCTACCGCCAAACCATGGCGTCCACGGGCTTCATCACTTGGGACCTGAAAAATGTTATCCCACGACGGGGTGAGAAATAAATCTCAGTGAATTAAGCCTAAGCTCGGTTAGGAAACTGATTCGCCCGAGGCATCCTAACAGCAGGCTTACAAACTCATACGATCACATAAAATACCCAAGTATAGTCCCCATATACTAATCAATCACATGCATACTTACCAGTCTGTAGCCACACATAATGCAATGCTTGACTCGACTCAGCAGTGAAATAAGTCAATCACTCAAAACAAGCATCGCATCCACAAGTATGCACAGGACACCACACGAGTCCATTTATTAACGATGATCGTGCCAACGGCACCATGAGAGGATCTACGCGACTGGCGTGATTCCACCCTCATAAATTGTACGATCCCATACTCATCCGGACGAACCGGGCTACGCTCCTTTTCCCTCTCGGCAGCGGCTACTACAAGCGATTATTCCAGTGCACCCATTGCACGGTACGGCAAGTAGGCATCCCTATACGGGGCGTCGGTCCATCACAAGCTGCGACCGGCATCCGATCAGCCCTGTGCCCGTACTAACCGGCACGAGGCAGGACTGTCGTGCTTCTGGTAAGTCGTATGGTCCCACATGACTGGTACTGGTGTACTACTAGTACACTACGAACTTACCAGGAAAAACCCATCATCGTTCCGTCATATGACCACACAATGCACCCACCATAACAATCAATTTTAATTCTCTTTGATTTAGGCTGGATGCTCACACAACGTGCTCAAAGACTCGGCCCACGGCCATTTTCATGTTAAAGCATATTTCTTTGATTTTGCACACGGTCATATGTATATGCAGACAATCAATTAGATACTGCAATCACGGAACAAATAACTCCCAAATACATGTCAATTCATTCAATGAACATTTCAGGCATCCAATCATAAATGGGGCGATAAATCCCCAAGTAGCGATTAACACTCAATAGTAATTCCAGTCACACCATCAACCCTCCAACGGGATAATCACACCGATAAAAATTATCGAACCAATTACGAGCATTTAATTTCATTTAGACAATATAAAGCTCAATTCGAACAATAATCATTTATTATCCCATTTAATTTATAAATGTCGATTGATCACTCATCTTTAACCTATCGCTCGTCTGCGATCGAACTATAATCCATGATCAATCAATTCAATCAATCACAATTATCCATAGATAATATAATTAACTAAGCTAACTTAGTCTATTACGGTCATTTAACCTAAATCGGGATTTCTAACTATACCGACCGTAATTGCTTAACGTTATTACCCTAACGGCTAACCCAACTAACCCTAGGCGCAATTAGCGCCCTAACCAAGGTTTAGGGTCAACTCACAATTTATTTAAGCTCGGGCCGGCTCAAAATCAACAATGTGACGGCGGCGGCAACGAGCGACGACAACGACGGCGGCGACGGTTCTCGGCGATAAAACACGGTTAAGCCTCGGTTCTAAGGTTTCTCGAGAGGCGTCACGACCCGGCACCAACTAGGATACGTGACGGAGGTCCGGCGAGGTGGCGGCGGCGACGGCGGAGCTCCGGCGAACTCCGGTGACCTAAAACAGAAAATGGACAGCATCGTTAAAATAGGGGAACGGGGCTGTTTTGAGGCGGTTTTGGGCCCCACGGGCTGAGGCGAGGCCGGCCAATGCTCGGGGACTCACCTAGGGGTCGAAGGGGATCGGTTGGGGCCGGAGGAAGGCGGCGGAAGGCGGCCGACGGCGGCGGGACAGCAGCGAACAGAATCGGTCCTAAAATAAGGGACCGGCGCGGCAGAACAGAGCAAGCTGTCGGGGGTCCTTCGGGGCTCTACCGGCGGCGACGAACTACCACGAGCTCTAGAGGTCAGGAGGGGACTCTAAGGTGGTTGTCGGCGACGGTAGTGAGCAGTGGAAGACGACAAAACGACGGTGAGAGCCGGCGGATCTTACTCGGTGAAAAATAGAGCACCGCGAGATCGGGGTCTGTTCACGGCGGCTCCGGTGGGCAACGGCCGGCGGGGTGTCGTGGGGAAGGCCGTGAGGAGGTTGAGGGATGTCGGTGAGGTGGTGGGAGGCGACGGTGTCGCTGGAAATGGTCGGAGGAGGGGCGGAGCTCTCGGGTCAAAACGGGGGCAGAATATGGGAGTTCGGCACCGGGGCTTCTCGTGGCTGTTTTCGATCATCTGGCGGCGAACGGCGGCCGGCACAAGGTTGACGGTGCTGGAAGGAGGTGGCTGGAGGTTGTGGCCGATGATGGTGAGGAGGTGGCCGAGCGAAATCGATAGAGGAAAAGGAGATGTAGAGGAGAAGGCTTCGGTTGGGGAGTGTCCACAGAAGAGAATATAGGGGGAGAGGGGACAGCAGAATGTGAGAAAAGAAGAGATGGGTTGCATGAGAACGTGGGGGAGGAATGAAAAGAAGAGAAAAGAATTAGAGGGAACAAGAGAACGTGGGCAAAGAGGGGGAAGGAGGAATGAAAAGAAGAGAAAAGAATTAGAGGGAACAAGAGAACGTGGGCAAAGAGGGGGAAGGAATCATGGGAATAAGTCTGCAATAAGGAGGGAGGGGACCACATTTTAATAATAAGGTGCAGCAATCCAGGGTGTTACACATTTCATTTTTAACTCTTGCTCCCTGAGAAAATCACGTCATTGTGCGGTTATCCATATTTTTTCAAGTTGACAGGAGGACTCCGACACTGCAATAGAGTACATCGAAAAACTGAGTTGACGGCAAATTTTCTTACACTGCATAAAAGCAACCTGTTCTGGTAGCCATGTATCCAAAGTAGTCGATCTAACCTACTTACAAAGGAAAAAAGCAAGCCCATCATCAGATAATATGCAGTAGTCAGACAGGAGATGATTAGGACAAGAACATTAACGGTAGCATGACAATGAAAATCTCTGTACGTTTCCAGAGTTTGAGGTTGCCTTGTGCTGCTGCTGCCTGTTGCAGCTTGCAGTATATCCACGTTCAAGATCCACATGAAAAGATAAGGTTTGAGGAGAAACAAAGAGGAGGTAAAAGGATTCTATATCCTGATGCATAATTTTCTTTTGTAAATTGACTCATAATACAGATCTGGAATTCAGTAGCATTTGTTTAAATCCTGAAGGATTACTAACTTTATACAAGATACTTGGCATGTGGAGGAAAAACCACTCGGTACCAGCATTTCAACAGCAATGTCCACAAAGCACACAGGAGTCATCGGTGTGGTAAAACCTTGTGACAAAGGGGTCTGACTGAGGCTCAATTTCTAACTTGCAGTGTGTTCCGTTCAATGTGACTAAATACAAACAAGGAGCTTATTGAGAACCCACAATAGCAAATGCACATAGCTTTACAACTAAATGTCAAGAATGTATCTAACAATGACTACAGTGTTGCTTTCCTAATATTAGAGATGCATTCCCCGAAGCTTGGAGTTTAGGAAAGTGATGACTTGGTTCTATAAGGACAAGAAGGAAGGGAAAAAAGTTACTGCAAAAGAAAGTGCACAGGACACCAAATGCCTCTCACGAGAAAAGAAGCAACCATATCGAAATCTTCTGAGATAACCTCTTGTATATTCTAACCACCTTGAAATCTAATACTGTGAACAGCAACTCAATCTTAAAAAAAGGAAAGAATAAAAAAAAAAAAACAGCAAGCTTGTCTGCCGTCCATTCTAGGGTGATTTGAAATTTCTTTGCTATTCTTCAAAGCGTTGTTTGCTGAACAAGAGCATATCATCAAGTAAACACATCAGCGAAAAAGAATGGTAGAATAGCACCTTTGAAATATGTACTCCAAGACTCCGATGGATCCCGGAACATTGCATGCACATGAAAATTCCTAGATTCACACTTGCCCATCGAGGAGCCCTAGAAAGAGTTTTGTCATATCAAGTAAAAAAGTATTTTAAAAGCATTTGATATGCATATCATACCAGCTAGAATACCATGGCTCAGAATGTGAAGTAAAATGAGGATGTGTGTCGAACTTGGCGAAATGAATAGAAAGCTTGTGCGCAAAAAAAAAACTAAGCAGATTGCCAGGTCAAAGAGATATTGGATAAAATAATTTCTATGCAAATGTCAACTATATGTACGACTGATGGGGAGAAAAAAAAAATACTAGAAGCAAAAGCTCGACCCTAGAAAATTAAGTACAATATCTTCCATCTAATACACAAGCAAGGGAGGTGTTCAAACAAATAGAAAAGAATCAAGCTCTGTCCATTTAATATCAGCAACTTCATCAGAGGACAGTTCTATGTAGGTCTATCTAATGTCGGAGCAATTGAGATTATTCACGAAAAGAGCTCTTCAGGAAAAGCCGCCTAACTAAGGTATTCGAAAGCTACTAACATGGGTTGCAAATAATTCCTCTTCAAGCAGCTTTGGCCAGCTAGAAATCCAGTTTACAGCAACAAGTATAATCTATCTAGATCCTCTATCACTGGAACATGTGATATGTTGTATACTAGCGACCAACATGAACTAATTTTCTCATGTAACGGCGATGGAAGTTTAGGATAAAGATGATGTTAATGTTGAACGGCGATGGAAACTCCAACAGTGCTTTCATTTTCATCCAAACAATGTTCGTGGTGAAACGAGAGAAGAAAAATGCTTCAGGTGTTTCAAAAAGGAGTCCTGAGAGTTGAGATTGGAAAGGTTGGTGAAAGCAAAGCAATTTGCAATATCAAGACTTCAAAAGCACTCAGAAAGATAATGCAATGGTTTTCATCTGAATGCTGTCTAGCGCTAGAAGTCCACGCACCATGGTTTCAACCTTATGGAAATGAATACCTTGAAACTCGTTTAAATCGGTGATCTGGGAATTCAGAGACTGTTATGCACTAAATATGTAAATCAGCATCGAAGATGATTATGCAGTTTCCTGAGTTTCAAGTAAACTTAAAAGACCGAAGATTCAAATTCTTTACCAGAGGAACTTTTATGATGCGCATCACAGTTGATATTCATGCTCTGGCAATCTGCACACAATCTTATGATATACACATCACAGTCGAAATTTATTGTACGACATACTTGCTCTGGCAATCTGCGCACTCCCTATTTTCTGGAAGTTTGAGAAGACCCTCGAGAATCTGCAGGAGACCATAATGAAGTTATATTCAGTTGGTAAGATCAACTGAACAGAGTAAGACTCCATTTCTGTAGCTGCACAAAGTAGACCCAATTCAAGAAACTAAGCGGTTCATATGAAATTCATGGATTCACAGTTTATGTGCACTTAGCCTGGTAAGAGAGCTAAAAGCGGTCGATTGGTCCAGGGCGACAAATCCTTTTGGCTAAAGATAACACCTACTTTGATAACATCATATCATTTCTCCTTCATAAATTCAACTACACCGTTCTGTTGATCCTCTAATATAACAATAGCTGATAAAAGATTAGAAGTGATTACTCCCTCGAAACCCGGTGCTCAAAGGCTGCTGTACCGCCTAGACACATTGTAACATCGACGATGACAAAGCGCTAACAGAGGTGACACCCCTGACTTCCTTAGCAACTTAAGTTCAACTGCGATGTATCATATCTAGCATAACTGACGTTGTGTTTGCTCGCTCTTTTTTTGTTTGGGGGACCTCATATCCACAAAACAAGCATCAGCAACTCCAATCACGCATATGCCTTCAAACTTTTCTTTCTGTATGAAGAATTGCTAGTTGTTGTAGTTCCAACAGGGAGGTAGACGGCTTGTGCACTGTCCGGACTTGAACTGGTAATTATTTGATCTTGCGACATCGTAAATTCACGGATGCACTTTTAGTTATAGAAAATTGAGTAGGACTTAGTTGCAATATACAGATTTGCCGATGCGAGATCTTCTTCTGGTATCCTATCATTATCTTCTCTGGATCATTTTGTTGTTAACCTGCAAGGCTCGTTGTACAGAGGTTTGTTGTAATATTGTGTGCCAAAAAGAAGTAGAAATAAAACAAGGACGGTGAGACTTCGCTCGATATCAAAATGCGTCAGATTCTACATCTATGTAGTTGGGCATACATTGTTGTCAACTAATTGTGATTCCTTTTTTCTTCCAAAGTCGACCTTTTCTGCTATTTTAGATTATTCGATGAACACGATCAAATGGTAGACAAGAAGTTGTTGCTTTGATACGGCCAAGTTTTATAATAAGCTGGCTTTTCTGGAGTACATTATTACTAGTTAACTGTCCCAGTCAGTTTTATTTTTTATCCTTGCAATAAGTTATGGTAAAATAGGCACATTCCAGATTCTTTTAACGATGTCGGCATCTTGGATTGTTGGGGACTACTCTTGTCTAGTAACTTAATCGTATCTTAAGCTTGAGGAGTCGTGGAAATTTACCAGGCCTTGCAAGGAGGTGGATCTGTACTATTTCTGTTACCTTCATTCTGCATGTGACAGTCGGTAGCATTTTCTTGACCCTTTGAGATGTGTTGCTTGCGTCAAGCTCAATATGGACCTTGCAGTTACCATTGAAATTGAATTTTTGCATGTAAAATGTTTGTGCATTTGAAAGCAAAAATGACATCTGGCTTTTGTTGTTGGAACTCTCACATTAACTGAGATTGGTCTCTACCATGGTTTATGAGCTCCCACTGAAGTTAATACCGTAAGAATCTTCCCCTTTCAGGATACGAGTTTTTCTTACGATCCTTTGCTGCTTGCAACAAAAAGGAAAATCCTGCAACTTTTTAAATCTTAGATACTAATCGGCTGAGTAGATTTTTGGTTGTTTTCTGAACGGTCAAATGGTAGCATAGATTTGCATTTCACATCCATTGCTCAGGATTGGTCGATCAGCTTTAGGAGGGAGGGAGGGAGGGATTAGAGTGTGCTAATCTATCCCGCTTTGTTCCTTCCTATTGAGAATTGTTGACGGCCAATGAGTGCCCTCCTTGTTCCTTACGGTATAGATATCGACAGTGCAAGCTAAGGTGTTCTTTCTGTGACTGGCCAAAAAGAGGTGTCCTATGGTGCAAACCTGTAAATTATATATTACAAGTGCTGCTTTTGTTGTGCTTGTGCAGGGACAAAATTTTTTGTCATCTGTGAGCCCGGAACTCAGCATATGGAGGCTCTGTTAAATGTCATCTACGAGCTATACACAGACTATGTTCTGAAGAACGCGTTCTACGAGATGGAGATGCCGATTCGGCGCGAGCTCTTTGATCTCAACCTGTCACAGGCACTGCAGAAAGATCGCGTAGCATTGTTGGGAAGATAGTGTGCTTAGTTTTTCCTTTTTTGGTCGAAAAAGATAGTGTGGTTAGTTCATAATTGATCTCATTCTTCTTGAATGAAATTCTTCCATGAGCATTGTGGTTAGCTTGATGAGAAGCATGCCTTTTTTCTTTTCTTTTTTCTTTTTTTGTGGTCGAATGAAGCAAGCCTTCTGCTTAGCAAGAAATCTTTCTAACTAATTACATCGGCGAGGACGAGTAATGATTTTCCTTGATGAGAGACTCGAGACAAGGCCATATATGAGCATCCTCAACTGTTGGCTTTTTTTTTTTTTTTTGCAAGAGCTTACATTATAATTTAAGTTTGTTACCCTGTGAGTTCAGATTGACAGGGCATAGTCACAATTAAACCAAGAATGGTTACTGCAATTTTGGAAAAAAGTTAGGAACAGAACTCGAGAGAAGAAAGCTCGGAGGTTGACAACAATATGTCTAGGCTTCCCCCTACACAAAGATAGCAATAGAATTCCAAAATTTTTTGCGGCAACAAGAGGACAGATTCAACATGATATTGGGCTGGCGTGGGTTTTTATTTTTCCTGGCCCATGGTGTCCCAATCCGATTCATTTGTACTAAGACTCCGCTTGTTTGGTCGAATATAAGAAAATTTGAAAAACAGAAAAAAAGAACCTCATATTATATTTATAGTCATTTCATCTCTTGCAAAAAAGAGTCAATAGAAACTGTTTTCATTAATAATTGCAATCTATGGCTAAATAGTTATCATTACAAGCAAAATATTTTCCGAACTTATTCAACATTGTCAATTCTGAAACCTCCCACTCCATAAGTCCACAGTCCCACCAGCCCATGACAATTGCCTTTGAAGTACGAACTTTTCCGCCCAAAAAGAAATGAATTTATTCCCACTTCCCATTGCCACTTCAATCCAAGTTATTTAAAGAGTTAGTATATGAATTTTCAGAGTAAGCATAGGGTTCCGTAGCCACTGCAGATGGATATTCCTCAGTTCGGGGGAAATCGGCACCATGGACATGCCATTTTTCTGATAGCTTAACATTAGTTTATAATCAAGAACAGAAAGCATATTTTAGCCCATTGTTAGAACACCGAAGACACTACATCTGGAGTCTTGGCTCCGGAATGCCACACGGCATTCAATAAAATAAAACCTTTGTGACTAAAATTGTTGATGCGACTACAAACCAGTGACACTCCACAGTTCCTTTCAATGGCTACATTTTAAGCAGTCTTTTACCTCGGGGAAAAGGCTCCTGCCCGATGGGAATCAAGTGAGACGGGATCGAACTTCCCTACCACGCTCACATGCAGGGAACATTGATTTAACTCTCATCTGTGCTGCTGCAACAACAACGAAAACTGCTCAGGGAAGGCACTGTGCAGAGTCGAAATGAGCTGAGGTGGCAACACCTGCCCTTTCAGGAGAACATCTCCATGTCTTTCTATCAATGAGAAGACAAGCCATTGGTGATCAACCTCCTCCAGATGGCCTGGTTTGTATCATACATACACAAATCAATTAGCAAGATTATCACAAAGTTTACCCTGAGCATGAAAATTGTTAAACAGGCCAAAAAGGAAAAGAACACCCCACATACAAATCATCCCTCGGGTTAACCCTGTGGACACTATTCTTCGTACGGGCAACCACGCCTCAAAGGTCAAGAGAAAACTCATTTCACTCAAAATCAGAACATTTGCAACAAGAACTGTACTGGGATTTCCCAAACGAAAATTCTGAAGCAGTTTCTCCAAGTGCAATCTGAATTCTACGCAACCTAAGGGGAGCCAAGAATTAATAAGCCTGCACTTGGCTGCCTCGCATACCACTAGCTTGCTAATTAACTAGTTTTGGGAAGATGTTGGAGACAGAGTTATGGGATTAATAAGTCCACCAGGCCCTTTGGAAAACCTTTCATTCTGTCCGAAACAAGCTAACTCAAAAACCTCGCAGTCGATATCACTAACATCAAAAACCTCGCAGTCGAATCAGCCAAAACATGTATCTGCATATGTATGTTCGAAAAAACCACAAAAAATTGGGGGAGAAAGCAAGTTGAGATGCGACATCGATTCCTTACCAATTGCTCGTCGATCCGATTAGGGGCAGAGGGGAGAGAGACCCAGTCCGCTCTCGCACTCGCTCTGCGCTCTCTCTCTATATCTCTCTCTCTCTCCTCTCTGAAAAAGTGAAAAGCGCTCACCATTTCCTTTCTTTCTTTTTTTATTATAAATACACGCCACGTCTCCCTCCACACCTCACGCCATTTCATTTCAAGCACACTCTCTTCACCGTCTCAAGTCTTTCTCGTCGTCACACTCTCTTCACCGTCTCAAGTCTTTCTCGTCGTCACAATGCTGCAGCGCTGCCACCATCCCGATTGCACCAAACGGTGTCCGCTCAACGGGCTCAAAGAGCACAATAAGCAGAAGCACCGGATGCTGCAGCGCTGCCACCATCCCGATTGCACCAAACGGTGTCCGCTCAACGGGCTCAAAGAGCACAATAAGCAGAAGCACCGGCGTTGCACAGAGACCTGTGGTATGTGCGGCTCTGTTTTTCCAAACAGACCGGCGCTCGAGCATCATCGATCGCTATTTCGCGGACGCCGCGGATGCCGTGGCGACGTGGAAGCTGATGCAGGCGAAGCCGAAGCTGATGCAGGCGAAGCCGAAGCTGCGGCCGAGGAGCCGCTCGACTAGCGGCATGGTGCCGCTGCCGCCGCCACCGTCTTCACTTCCTCCGTCTCATCTGTCTCCCTCTCTTCCAGTTAACCACAGACCACGCCGAATCTCTCGTTTTATGCTACCGTCTCTCGTTTTATACTACCGTAGTTTTTGTTGAACTTGTCGCCATCTGTGCGTGGACGATGACTTCTCGGTTTGTTTTTTTTTTTGCGTGGATTAGATGTCTGTTCTTCTATTAGATGGCATGAAGTGTTGAATCTAAGCATTAGCCTCTGGATTGAACAGCATTTTAGTTAATAGTTCTTCTATTAGATGAAAAGGAATGAAGTCGAAGATCATGTCTCTACGTCTGTTAGCAGGCGAAGCCGAAGCTGATGCAGGCGAAGCCGAAGCTGCGGCCGAGGAGCCGCTCGACTAGCGGCATGGTGCCGCTGCCGCCGCCACCGTCTTCTCTTCCTCCGTCTCATCTGTCTCCCTCTCTTCCAGTTAACCACAGACCACGCCGAATCTCTCGTTTTATGCTACCGTCTCTCGTTTTGTGCTACCGTAGTTTTTGTTGAACTTGTCGCCATCTGTGCGTGGACGATGACTTCTCGGTTTTTTTTTTTTGCGTGGATTAGATGTCTGTTCTTCTATTAGATGGCATGAAGACGAGCAGCGGCTCCAAACGGAGCCTAGCCGCCGACGTCGCCTGAGTTGAGAGGAGGAAGAGCGGACGCGCGTGAGAGAGGGTGCGGGAGAGAGTTGCGGTGTTTTCTGCTAGGTGGGGCCCTCGTGCCACGTGTCCATCGACGAGTGGAGGACACGTCTTGGGAAAGCTGACGTGGTCCGGATCACCATTTATTTTGTGACACGTGTCCAAAGTGGGTTCCACATCTTCTCTCTGCTCAGCTCTCCCTTCTGCTCTCTCTCTCGTCCTCTCGCTCTCTCTTCTCCCGCCGAAGCTCTGAGGAAGAAGGAGGACTCCAGCTCATGGCCATGGCGGCCGCAGGCCCTTTTTTCCGTTCCCTGGCCGCGAAACTCGAGCTTAAGGCTCGCGGCAGCCATGGCCAAGGAGCTCGAGAGCTTGAACCCGTGGCTGGCGGCCACCATGGCCATGGACCTCGAGCTCCACGGCCATGGCGGCTGCAAGCTTTGCGGCTAGGGACGGGGAAGACGTCGGTGATGCCGATTTGTCCGATGGGGTCCACCTCTTCTCTCTGCTTATCTCTCTCGCCTCTGCTCTCTCTCTCCTCCTCTCTTTACTCCCGCTGAATCTCCTTCTGATGAGCAACATCATCTACCGCCCCCACAACAGTATTTCCTCCGTCTCCGACCGCGGAACTCGAACCCATGACTTACAGGACTTGGACCGCCATCTGCACGGGCAGCCTCTCGTTCTGCGCCGCGTGGCTGCAGGCTTCCTGCGACAGTTTCTGGCAGTTGACGGTCTTGCACAGCCGGTACCGCTCCGAGTCCTTGATGTTCGGATGAGCCTGCAAAGAGAAGCGTGAGCGAATTTGAATAGAATTACTTGTCCTACGAAAGTTTTTTGGTACAAGGATAGGAAGGATAAGGATCCCGACCTTGAAGAAGATATCAACAGCTCTGTAGAGTCCGTCGTTTGCTACACGGGCGTGGTCGGGAAGGACCGCCATCCGCAAAGTGGCCTGCTCCCAAAATGCAAATCCTCCGCCGTCGCGCTCGTTGAGGAGCGCTAGGCCGCTGCTCTGGTCGACCTCGACAACCCCAGCCCGAGCGGATTGTCCAAGTCGCTGCGGTCGTTGGCGTAAAGGATGTACTCCTCAGAACTGGTGAAGTTTGGTGTCGGACTGGCCGTCGGGAGGTCGCTGGTGTGCGTCTCCGTCCCGCGTGAAGAAAAAAAAAACCTGGCGAGCACGGCTTTGAGACGACCTGACCTCTCCAACTTTGCTTTCCCGAGTACATGTCGAACCAGGCTTAGAACGCAAATCCATTTCCGGGAGCTCCAACGCCTGAGGCCGCCGGGTTTGGTTCACTTCATGCTTGACAAACGACCACCGCAGTATTCGCACTTCTGGACGCGTTTGCGAGAAATGCTAGGTCAGCTATTCGCCATGGGAATGACACTAGAACTCGTCTACCATGCCTCAAGTTCAGACCGACCCATGTGCTAGCACTGGTCCGAGTGGCTACGCCGCCAGTATTTGGTCACAGTCGCCTGGACCGTCCCCGCTCACCCGCGTTGCCTTCCTTTGGCTCGAACTTCTTCTCTTTTTGCCATTGCCAGACGTCCTTGCGCCAGCCACCACACCTTCTCGAACTACCAAGATCGACGTTCTAGAAGCTGCAATACCACTGGACTCGACTGTACCCATGTCTATTCTCGCCTCCAACATGACTCAGTCTCGACCAAACGTCATCTATCGTCAATGTGCTCCGTCTGACCAACGCCAATGACGCCTTATTCACGGAAGTACCTCGAGCAGAACCCGCTTCACCTTAGCGACGCCATCCTTGGCGACCGAGCGAAGAAGTGGGGAGGAAGGGGGGAACTACCCCACCGACTTGAACTTTCGTAGTCAACAAAGAAGAAAGGGAGGAATGGCGGTGAAGGAGTGGTCAACGTCACGTCCAGAACACATAAAATAGACTCCAAACAGGGTAGCACAGGTTTTGGTTTAACTGCTCAGACGACATGGAGCAACAAAGAGAAGACTTTAGCTTACCTGGCCGAAACGACGGTATGGCCGCGGCGGACGGTTAACTGGTCGGGGTGGTGACGGCTGGAGGAAACGTGCGTACCTCTCGGTCTGTCCTCCCTTTGCTCCCACAAGTTCACTCTCGTCTACCTCCTCCTGAATGTCGCCACGGTGGCCACGCCGCCTTCACAGGCCGGCGAGGTTGACTCCTCGGGCCGTGACGACGACGTCAAGTGCCAATAATTGGTCCGGCGAGCTCTCGAGGTTTTTGTCGCCCGAGCCCTCTCTCCCTAAACTTCCTCGGTTCTTGCCCTCCTCCTCAAGTTGTACTTATGTGCCGGACAGCCGTAAAAAGGTTACGTGGGTTTTGGGGTTTTCGGTCGGTCTGGGATTTGTGGTCTCTCCTGCCACGTGGGCAGGAGATCCCGACCGCCCCAACGTGTGTTCCGGGTGGCGAAGGAAGGAAGGGGGGTGCGGTTTGGGCTGATGGAAAAGAACAAAAGAGGGAGATGAGCTGTGGGGAATAAAAGAGAGATGGGCCATTCTCTTGGGGCCAAGTGGGGAAGGAATAAAGGGAAAGATGGGCCTAAATTAGAAGTGAGCCCGCGGCAAAAAAGAAAAAGGAAAGGGCCCATTCCGTGCGGGCCTACTCAGCGCGAGAGAGATCGGGTGACCTGGCCCAATCCGAATTTTATTTCTTCTTTTTTAAAAGAAATGAAAACAAAAAATTAATTAATTAATAAATAAAATGCATATGTAAAAGAATTAAATATATTCTATTTTATGAAGGAAATAAAATACGGAGATGCCAAAATTAAATGTCAAATTGGACCGGACCGGCCTGGGACCGGCCCGGACCGGGCGGGTTGGTCCGGTCCTTGAGGTGGATGGGTTGGTCCTCGGTCCCAATAAATGGGACCGGTGACTGGGCGGACCGGTCCTCGGGTTCTTGTGTTGGGACCGGACCGCCAATAATATATAATTATTTATATATATAAATATATATAATTACAAAAGAAATTGAAAAAACGGAATCTCTCAAGAGTAAGAAGAATCCCGGACCGGCCCAGCATTCATATGGTATTCAGTATGCTATCCTGGTGGTGTCTTGGCATTCAGATGTTTTGGCATTCGGTGACTCAAGTTGTCGAGCCCCAATGTGGAATACAATAATCGTTTAATGTATTTTAATATTTTCTGGGATTTGTTTTTCCTTTTTTTTTCTTTCTTTGTTCTTTTATTTTCATCTTCTTCCGGCCAAGATGAGGGCCAACGAAGCTCGCCCCCACCTCTGGTTGATCGCTGGGCTTGGCGGTCAGCTAGAGGAAGAATAAAAATGTAGTAGTAGGCTTTGTAGCGGTTGGGCCGGGACCGGGACCGGACCGGACCGACGGTCCGGGTCCTGTTCGGTCCCGGTCCGGTCCATGGTCCCGAAAGTATGGGGACCGGACTATTGGTCCGGTCCTCGGGTTCATGCCGGGACCGGATCGGCCCGGACCATGCACACCCCTAGTCGAAGTGGAATTAATTAAGATAAAGGTTTAGTTGAACGGGCAACTTCAGAATGACGTGGATCCTCTGCATGTATGCCAAGAGTCAAGACCTCGATAGGCATTTTTTTTTTCCCACTGCCACGACCACGACACCAAGACTGAAGTTGAAGAGAGAACCATGACTTGGCGTCATTCGGGGATCGCAGCACCTATCTCTCTGCTTGAACTAGAACTGTTCATCTCAAGAGCTGCCAAAATCACGAAACATCTCAGCACATTTTCTAAGGTCCAGTGATATGGTTAGGCGATTTGATTTATTTTTTGTTTCCAAGGAATATGTGGCATGCTTCTAGAAAGGAACTGTTGTGTCTTCCAAACAAGGGGATATCGAGTTCAACGATTGGTTGGATGGGTGTGGATCGCGTTCGGTGAATGTCTCAAGAAAACATGGATCGGGGGTGGATCGCGTTTGGTGAATGTCTTAAGAAAAAATTATATCTAATGTGATTCTCAAATTAACAGAGAGATTTATCGAGGAGCGCGTGTTAGGGTGAGGCAACAGTTTCATAATGGAGAATCGATATAGTATGGAGTAATTAATGGATCTTAGTTAGCTCAAATCTTATTAGTTTATACTTTCAAATGAAAATATAGATCAAACCGAGTATATTAATGAGCATAGAGTTAAGCTTGGTGATTCTTGAGATTAAAGTATCAGAGTTTTATTTCCCTTATTTATAAATATGTTGCTTTAAGAACTTAAAAACAAGTTTAAGTTGGCCATAAAAGAGTTAGTTAACAAGTTAATGGGTCCTAGATGAGTTATAAATGGATTATTAGTGAGTTGGTTATCTAATGAATTTAAGTGAGTCATAAACAACTCATTTTTTTAGTTTTTATTAATTTTCTCATCTTTCATAATTTTTAATTGTTCTTTCTTTCTTTTCCTTTTTTTTTTCTACAAAATCCGACAAGGGGTCACCGTCACTGGTTGCCGGTAGTCGGTGGTCGCCGGCCGTCAGCCAGTCGTCGGTCGTATGAGAAAAAACTAAAAGAAAGAACATTAATTATTAGTACTTAAACGAAATTTGCCACGTCTAAGGGTTAAACAATTGTTACATGCGAAAAAAAAATTATCTTTATTATGTTCCTTTTTTATCTTTTTTTCCGCGCCTTTTTTTAATTAGGCTCAGTTTGTTTCACGAAAAATAAGCGATTGGAAAATATTTTTCTAAAAGTAATTGTTTATATCGTTTAGAAAAATTAATCAATGAAAAATATTTTCATCATCAATAACAATTTATGCCTAACTATTTTCAAAGACGATAAGAAAAAATTTATTTATTCATTTTTTAAGAGATATAAACGATTATTTTTTAAAAAATATTTTCCAAATCACTCATTTTCCATTAAACAAACGGAGCCTTAGTGGAAAACGCACTTTTGAAATTGGCAGTGTTCTATTCGTGATTAATTGATTACTGATCAATAATGTTTTTCTTTTTTGACAAAATTACTGATCTATAATTGAAAGTGCACGCAAATACTCCTCCCTTCCCGATATTTATGTGATGGCCCCACCAATTGATGTTGCGTTCTTCGTGCATGTGCATGCAAGAGGTGCTTCCACGGACATCTAACTATTTTTCAAATTAGTGAAATTGAATTCTGACACTTGATTTGGTCCTAAGTTCGTGTCTAGGTCAAACTCTCTAAATATATGTATTATCATATATCTTTGGTTAAATCTTTAATAACTGTAAATTTTCACCAACGCGCCTCATGTTGATCTAATCCCAATTATGCCCTAAACCTCTTTTTATCTCATAAAAAACACTAACTTTAGGTTCAGTCTCAATTCTATCCAAATTTATTCTTTTTAATAAAAAACTATCAACTTTTATACGAGTCTCATATTTGTCCCGTTAACTTTCCATCCAAAAGCGCCCTTAGTGATATGATATTTTCATGTCATTGCTCTAATTTTTTTTTTCTAGAATTTGTCATCCAAGAAAAAGTCTTTTCGTTTTGAAATTTTTGCAAAACCAAGAGCAATTAGGGTCAACTTTCTCCAATCGCTCTAACTCTTAAGAGAGTCTTCGATTCTTCTCGCTCGCGGAGCTTCGATTTTGTGCTTAGCCTTCATTAATCTCTTATGCTCGGGAGTCCTCCATCTCTAGCGGTTGGAGAGCGCCCGCTCGAGACACTCCATTCGTGGAGTTCATGAGACTTGAATAGCTTGCTCGGGAGTTTTTCCATCTCTCGGTTGTTAAGCAAAATTTTGAACGAAGGATTAATGAAGTAAAATTAGAAAAAGTCAATGATTTTTTTATGAGGCAAAAATAAAGTATAGGATAGAAATTGTGACTGGACCTGAATTTGGCGGTTCTTTATGAGACAAAAGGAAACTTAGGGTGGAATCGGGACTAATTAAATATTTTACAGGGTATTAGGCCGCTGCCACATATACATTAAGTCTTTCTAATTTTCGATAATTAATAAAAATAGATGCTACTATCCACCAAGTCTTTTTTTTTAAAAAAAATTTGTACTCACTTCGACACGTGCATCTCCTATTAATTTTTTGTCAAGTTAGTTTTGAATCAAAATCTGAATACTTTTATTTATAATCACCTGTCGGAGTATGATAAAATCTGAGCAACATTGTGCGTAACACTGATGGATATGGATAGGGGTGAGCAAAAAAGACCCTCCGGACCGGACCGGGACCGATAGTTCGGTTCTCGATTTTAAAGAGATTCGGTCCGGTTCCCGATTCCTAAAATTGGAATCGATGACCAAGCGGTCCGGTTCTCGGTTCCAGGGCTCGGGATCGAACCCGGACCGGTCCGATCAGACCGATCCTTTTTTTAAAAAAAAGTAAATATAATATTTGCTTGTTTAGGTTTAGGCCCTTTAGGGTTTCTCTTTGCTTTAATTACACTTCAGCCCAGCTCCACGGTGGTACAACAAAAGCTTTACAAGTGATGTCAATGTCCCATGCTATAGCTAATAAGAGCTATGCAGCAATGAAAGTGAACGCGCAGGTGGTAATAGAGCGCTTTTGCACAACAGAAGAGCCTTTTTGCACAATAGAAGTGTCATTATTCACAATGAACCTGGAAATGTGTATACTAATTCTGGTTTGCATCCAGTTTTCGAAAAGGAACTTCACTTTTCGGAAATACGGACCGGACACCATTGGAACCGCCCAGAACCGGACCGGACCACCGAGGATGGTCACTCCGGTTCGTGGTTCCGAAAAGTGGAAACCGGGACCATCGGTCCGGTTCTCGATTTTTGATAAGAACCGAACCGGACCGGAAACCATTCGCCCCTAGATATCGGATTAAAGGTCTAGCCAAAACGCATAAGTGACATGCGTTTACATCGAGCATGGAAAAGCTAGCATTCCGGCATCGTACGTAGCACCAGCAGCTCCACTTCCAACATGACACCGAGAGGTATCTTGAAGGGATCGGGATCGCCCGGAAGGTTAGGCCTAACCTTCCTTTAATCTCAGCCGTCCGTTCTCATTAACCTTCCTTTAATCTCAGCCGTCCGTTCTCATTGGACGGCTGAGATTAAAGGTCTGGCCAAAAGGCCCAAAACGCATAAGTGACTAGGGGTGAGCGGTTCCAGGTTCCGGATAGGTTCCACCTGGAACCTATCCGCTGGTACGGGTTCCTCATTTTTTGGAACCTGGAACCTACCCGCCACACTGTGGAACCTAAAATCTACCTTGTCACTGGTTCCAGTTCCGGTTCCAAGGTACCCGAGAACCTGCACTTAATCATCCAAACTCCAAAGTACAAAAAAAAAAAAAAAAAATTTGCGAAAACTGCTGTGTAATTCACATTAACCAGCAAATAAAAAATCCAGAACCGGAACCATGGGAGGGATTGGGAGTGCTGCGGCGTCGAGGTGAGGAAAAGAAACTAAAAGGGAAAACACTGATACTGATAGGAAATTATGGTTTTTGTTTAATAACATACGGTTCCGGGTAGGTTCCATGGTGGAACCGGGAACCGGAACCGGAACCGGAACCGCCGGTTCCTCAAAATAAGGAACCGGAATCGGAACCGGGCACATTAGAACCGGGAACCGGACAGGAACCGGCGGTTCGGTTCTCCGGTTCCCGGTTCTAGGAACCATGCTCACCCCTATAAGTGACATGCGTTTACATCGAGCGGGAAGCTGAAATAATAATAAAAAATATTTCAAATCTCTGTCCTCTCGCTCAGTGTTGCAAAGAATTTTATATAAATGGCTCTACACCCCATTAATCGGTGAAATTAAGCATTTTCCATCCTCGAATTAAGAGCGAATTACATTGCTTGTGCAAAAATGTCCTCACCCTACAAGTGTTATGCTTTATTTTTCAAATGAAAATGTGGCGTCGACCAAAAAATTGTGAAGCCGGGATTACTTTTTTTTTTTAACACGTACCAATAAGTGCTGCTAAATTGAAATTGAGCAATATGGCATTCAAATTATGTAAATTCTAAGGACAAGATAAAATAAGGTCAGTTTACAATTATTATAGCTGGCTTTAAGTACCGCCATTTTCGGTTGCTGAATTTTGCTAAGCGCTTTAAAGTAGTGACGTGGAAAGCCCAAAAAAAAAATCACGGACATATGAGGAATTTTAGAAAAAAAATGATAAAAGGAATTCATATTATCAAAGCTGTTTAAAGTAGGAGAGAAAGAACCGAAAATTATTTCACACGAGTGATGGACCAGGGCCCAAGCAACATTTTTTTTTTATATAGCAGGATATGAGGGCCCAAGCAAGATTGGCTCAGCAATTTTTTATATTGGACTCGGGTTTACTAGTCAAATTACGATCATGCATCTATCTAAGTGGGCCGATGCGGTCGGGATGGATCCGGGGCAGTGGGCTTGGATCCAGGCAATGCTAGCTTTTTCACGCGTCCGATGGGATCATCACAACCGTTCACTTTATCAAATCCATGTGATCTTGACAAAACAATGAATCGACTAAATAAATAAATAAAAATAGTAATGGCGAACGAAATAAAGGAAACGAAATATTACAAAGTATAAATATTTAGACTCAAAGATTCTCCATCTAAACAGCACGACTGTATACTATAATCTTAAATATATTATAATTGTGACAATTCTATCATAAATCTCTCTTTCTTTCTTTCTTTTTTTTCAATTGAGCTCTAAATCTTTTTTATTTGTGTAAATTCAGTCCATCCAGTCCTGACATGGACGCTAGTTTTCTTAGTGACGCGGCCAGAATTGACGTTGACACAAAGGTTTAGGATTGAATCGGCACAATTGCAATGTGCTCATGACATTTTTTTGATAATGCTCATTTGGATATCGAAGCCATACTACAGGCATGGAATCAGAATTGTGTTTGATTTTTAATTTCATGATTCGACAGCGTGGGAAAAAAAATTCAATTTTTTTGGGGAAATTGCTAGCATTTGAAAACATGACCTTGAAAACATGTGGTATTAAATTGCGGTCAAAAAAAGAAGAAGAAGAAAAGCTTGAAAATGAGTATATTTGAGAAAAGGCCTCACCGTCCTCCTGCGCAATAATATGAAACGGAGAAAAGAAGAAAATAAATGTTTGGAGGGGGCACGGAGGTAATTTAGGCACGGGGGGCGGGAGATCTTTTCTTTCCTGGTGCGACGTCGGAACGGTCCGGACCCCCGCACGCTTTTGGAGATGTCCGGGGGTTCACAAATTCGTAGAGAGAGAAACTCGTGGCTTCTGACCCAAAAAATAAAAACTCGTTGCTCGCAACATGACATGAAATTTGGCTCAATCCGACGTGTTTCCGTTCTCGGGTCATAAATGTCCGATTTTACGATGATGTCGGGCTTTAGTTTCCAGTCGTTTTTTTTTTTTTTTTGGTGATGAAACGTTTGTTCGTTAACGTGTCCACTTTCGATGATGGGTTGGGCCGGAAAATTCATGGCTCCCCGTCGATTTGTATCTAGCGAATTGGGTGGGGGAGAAAGGATCCGTAATGAGTCGGGTCCGAATCAAATTTCGACTCACCCGCTGACGAGCGGAGCATGCTCTCGTGTGGCCTTGGTGTGATTTTTATCCTCGAACTTCAAACCGTAATGCAAGCAATCGAAAGGGTGGAGAAACTAATCGATTTTTTTACGGATAGCTGATCTGCTTGTGATTCAAGTCGGGCCACTTTTCGAGCAGCTCGGCCTCAGTTCGGGGACTGCTCGAAATCGGCTCGCTTAGTCTTGGAGACAAGTTCGAGCTCGCCAGTACTCAATTACTCGGAAGGCTCCCGAGTTTAGTCGAATTACACTTATTTCTTCGAAGAAACATCATGCGGTTACAATCGAAAGTAACCGAGCTAACTAAGCTCGAGTTTTGAGTTGGGTCTGAGGTCCAGGACATGATTGCATTCCTTCCACGTCAGCTTGTGGGGGCCGCCGCGGGGTTGTTTCTTTCTCGGAAAATATTGCCTTGCATACAGACCAAGGAAAGCTGTTGTAACTTGTGGTCCAAAGAACGTTAACATTTCGACACGTGTCAAAGGTGGGCTCCACCTCTTCTCTCCTCCCGCCCCTTCTGTCTCTTTTTTTTTTTGTTAGACTTTTGTCTCTTCTCCTTCTCCGCTTAGCGTTTTCCCTGCTCTTTCGTTGTCCCCTCTCTCCTCCGGCGAACCGAAATTAAGATCCATGGCCACGGCGGCCGCAAGCCGAATTCTCCGGCCGCGAAACTCGAGCCTAAGGCTCGCGGCCGCCATGGCCAAGGAGTTCCAGCCCACGGATTGTAGTTCACATTCGATATATGATGAAAAAGTGTACAAAAAATCTTACATATATTGATATACTTAGAGTTGGCAAATTCGGAACGGGCTCGAATTTGATCGGCTGCATGGAAACGGGAAACTGATTAATACACAACATTACGTCGTGACCGACATCATTTTTTCGCATTTTGGAGTCGTCTAGATGGGTTTTTAAGCCTTTTTTGTTTTAAGCATTTTTAATTCTAGTGGTATTTTTGTAATTTTGTAATTTCTAGGTTAATTAGAGTTAACACCATATAAAAGGGTGCTTAAGACTTCTTTTTAAGCAGACTTTTACTAACTTTTAGACTCTAACATTTATCGAATTTGATAGTCGTAATTAAGAGAACATATTGTTCATCGTATCTATTTCAATTCAATGTTTAACTAATTTCTGTTGCGTTTCAGCATTACATGTCACAAGAAAAAGTTTAGGGTAAATATGTCACGATTTACATAGCTTGAAGTGTTTGATGTCACAAAAACGATCCAGGGTAAATATGCTGTAGTGAGTATAATTTTGAGATTTTTTTGTGACATTTTCCTAATTGGGATAAAATTACCGACTAATTTTTTTTTTGTGTGTGTGGAACCAACTAAATGGTTTAAAAAATAGTCATAAAAGTTTAGGATTTTTCACGTCACTAGAGAAAATTTAGGGTAAATATGTAAGTTAACATACGTTAAAGTTTTTTATTGTCACAAAAGAATGTCCAGGGTCAATATATTGCGGCGAGTATAGTTTGAGATTTTTTGTGTGACTTTTTCAAATTTTTTTAGGATAATAACTATCGATTAAATAGTTTAAGCTTTTCATAACTATTTTATTTTGTGAGGAGAAAATCTAATTATTGGTTTCAAAAATAATTTGGTGTCCGTGGAAGCACCTCTATCCGCATGCATGCACGAGGCACACACGTCACCAGTGGGCGCAATAGTAGCTCCAAAAGGAAGATTTTGATGGGGCCACCACCTTAATCTTGAGAAAGGAGAAGCATTTGCTTACACCCACCGCTCTATCCAAAATAAAAATTTGATTTCTTTCAATTAATGGACATAGTGACTAAAAAGAAATTAATGATCACGAATAACAAAAAATGCCATTTTCACGGATTAGAAAGGGCTATGGAAGAAAAGAATTAAAATTAGAACATAATAAATAATAATACATCTTTCTATGCGTAACAATTACTTAATCAATAAACGTGCAATGAAGTATTGAATTGCCACAAATGCAATAGGTTTAGGACTTTTTCGATACTTCTCCCCAATGAAAACTATCAATTTGTGATTTATAACGTGATTAACAAAAATCCATTACCCTCGAGTTACATTGGATAGTCAAGGACAAATTCAGGATATTTTTTTCGAGTTTAAACAAATAAAAAGGAAAAAAGAAAAAAAAATCAGAGGTTGAAAATGCCCTTGATTAGCCGATGACATCAAACACTGATATGATCAATTTCAAGCCATTATTTGAAATAAAATTTACTTGATATTCTTATTTGAGAAAAACGATGGCTCTTATTAAAAATAAGGTCTATTTTTCATGTGAGAAAATAAAAATATTTTAGGTTTTTTATTTGAAATGCCTTCTGATATGAAATGAGGTGGTCGATAAACATTTTGAAATTGAAGTCGTGTTAACGGAGCGTTCGGGGATTTTTAATTACCCGACTAATTGACCCATAAATCTAATTAGCGGGAGATTCACCCGGTTTAACACAGTGCTCGAATGACAGCTCCGCGTGGAACTCGGTATGAAACCCAGAATTTCTCCAGAAACAAGTTGGACCCCATCCCTGTATGTAGAATTTGCGATCAACAATGGAACGAGAACATATTAGGTACGAGAAAATATTCCCTGCAGACCGGGTGCCAACACATTTTTACAGACGTCCATTCGTTATTCGACACGTGTACATCAGGGGCCCACTCTCAAGCTGTCGTTCGTGTCCATCCTCCCCGCAGATCCGTAATCCTAAACACGAAAGATTCGAAGCGCGGTCTTCAGCGATAACGTCAAATGACTACTCAATCGATCATTGAGATACGAGCAGGTCGTGCGGATTGCGAAGGCTCACCGGAGGATGAGGAGGGCAGAGATACCTTGTAGAAGATCAAGCCTCCGGATTTGTTGATGATGAAGAGGCTGTAGATGGCCGCCATCGGAGGAGGGCGGCGATCGTAGGATCTCGCCGCGAGCTTCGGAGCGAGACGAGCAGGTCCCGATTCAGCTTCGCTTCTTTCGTTCTTCTTTCACTCGCCTACCGGGATAGAATGGGAGCGGTGAAGAAGTGGGGCCAAAATTTTTTATATTTCTTTTTGACTTGTTGAATTACCTAAAATTACGATAATAAAAAAAACCTAAAATTCTTTTTAACCCCCCTCCCAAAAAAAAACCTAAAATTCTTTTTTAAAAAATTAATACCATCAAAAACTCCAAATTATACACCTAGTAACAAATTTATCTTAAATTATTTTTTGACTGTAAAAAATCTTAAATTGATACTCATGTGATAAATTTACCCCCAACTGGTACAACTGTGATAAATTTATTATTTATTATTTTTTGTTAAATTTTACCGTTAAATTTCTGAGTTAAATGGCACGTGACAATTATCAAGTGTACACGTTACGCTCTGTTTGTTACAGATGTATCAATTTGGATTTTTTCATTATATTAACTCGATCTAACGGAAATTAACATATGGTAAATTTATTACATATGTACCGATTTGAAATTTTTTTTGTCGTAATTTTGGGATAAATTTATCATAGTTACACGAGTTTAGAGTTTTTAATGGTCAAAAAAATAATTTGTAGTAAATTCGTCACAAGTGTATTAATTTTAATTTTTTGATAGTTAAAAAGATAGTTTGGAGTAAATTTATTATAGGTGTATCAGGTTAGGGTTTTTCGTGATATTAACCCTTTAAAAAATTTCATATTTCGCTTAATATACCGTACTATTTACGTTATACCTTCTCATTGATTTTTATACGATGTTTTCTTATAAATTTTTCCCTTCCACGGTGTATTTGGGGTTTATTCGTAGTGATGTGATAGGTAGCTCGAGAGTTTTACTTTCTCAAAAGACGAATTAGCAGGAAAGTCGCCCCTATTTTCTAGAAAGTTCGTTTTTCCTATGATGTTGTTCTTGAAAAATTACGCAGAATAAAGCCGAATTATGAAAAATCATAAATGAAGTTTTTTATGTGTCGTGAAATCTTCAACTGTTTGAGAATTAATAGAGTCAAAGTGCATGCTCCAAAAATTTGAAATAATACTAAAAGTTTAAAGTAAAAATAACTCTAGATATGACTATTAATTTCTCGAGATTGAGCTTGTAGACGGAGTAAAAGTCCAATGTCTTTCTAGAAAATACATTGGACTATATCTTTGTAGATGTAGTAGAAGTTTTACACTTGAAAAACTTCATTGGATACGGCAACCCGGGCTTCAGACATATTTATTTTTGGGTTAATACCATTAAAAATCCCAAACTGGTATACTTGTGACAATTTTACCCCGAATTATTTTTTTGACCATGAAAAACCCAAAACTGATACATTTGTGACAAATTTACCCCAAACTGGTACAACGTGACAAATTTACCCTCCGTTAATTTTCGTTAAATTTTACTGTCAAATTGCCGAATTGGATTACACGTGGCAATTATTGGATGTACACGTTACCCTATATGTTGCTATAAGTGTATCAATTTGAAATTTTTTGTGGTATTAACTCAATTTAACGAAAATTAACATAGGGTAAATTTGTCATATGTATATCAATTCATGATTTTTTATGGTAAAAAATTTAATTTGAGGGTAAATTTGTCACAGTTATACCAGTTTAGGGTTTTTGTGGTTAAAAAAATAGTTTTGGGTAAATTTTTCACAAGTGTACCAGTTTGGAGTTTTTGGTGGTCAAAAAATAATTTTGGATAAAATTGTCGCAAGTGTACCAATTTGAGGTTTTTCGCGGTATTAACCCTTGGGTCAATGTCTCATTTTTTACCCATATTTTCATCCAAATGGGTTATATATGGGTTCTAAAATTTTAAGCTAAAATTTTAAAAGCTCAATAAAAATAGGTCTAAAATATTTACCGATAATCAAGTGGGTTATAAATGGGCCACACATTTAAATAGGTTATATATGGGACCATGATGTCATTGCTCCTCTTTCTTCTTATATTTTAGGTTAATACCATCAAAAATTCAAAACCGATACACCTATGACAATTTTATCCCAAATTATTTTTTTGACCATGAAAAACCCCAAACTGGTATACCTGTAACAAATTTACCCCAAACTAATACAGCTGTGACAAATTTACCATTTGTTAGTTTTTCTTAAAGTTTACCGTCGAATTGCTGAATTGTTTGACACGTGGCAATTGTCCCTATATTTGCTACTGGGATGTCAATTTAAAAATTTTATCGTAGTATTAACTCAATTTAACAGAAATTAACAGAGGATAAATTTGTCATATGTGTACCGGTTTGAAATTTTTTTATGGTAAAAAAATAATTTGGGGTAAATTTGTCATAGTTGCACCAGTTTAGGGTTTTTGGTAGTCAGAAAAATAGTTTAGGATAAATTTGTCACAAGTGTATCAGTTTGAGGTTTTTTGTGGTTAAAAAATTAATTTAAGATAAATTTGTCACAGAAGTACTAATTTAGAGTTTTTCGCGGTATTAGTCCTAAATTTGTCAAGTATAATGATCGTGTTGGACCATGAAGAAAGAGATATAAGAGCAGTGTCTTATAGATGCCATTCTCAAAGATTTGTGGACCAACCAGACAGGCATGGGGGAAGTCTCGTTCATTGCGTTGCGTTTTTTTTTTAAGGGCCTAACAAATAAATTTGAGTTGATTTTATAAATACATGACATTCGCGGAAATTAGTGTCCCATTTTCAAGGAGCATGATTTATTTTCACGTTCCTGGTGCTTCGATGATTTCTTTTTCTTTTTCTTTTTTTCAGAAGAGGAAATGATCATCCCCGAATGTAAGCTTGTTGATTTCACTCCATTGAAAAACGTTTTTTCCCCTGTCGATTGGTTATTTTTTCATCGTCCAAATACTAAAAATTCAGAAAACAATTTCTCAAGAACGGTTTTCCTTCAAATAATCGGAGTTAGTGGTTAATGCACAAATTTTGCAATTGGGCTTTTGTCATTGGGAACCCTTGGATGCTTAAGTCAGAGAGAAAGGACTAGAGGGGATTAGTACTTCATAGGGAGGATCGAACATACCTACATTGTGGTCCATAGACCATGGGTTTGGTTTACTTGGATAATGGACCTTATAATGTGTTGGGTGGTCTTGGGCCTATCTCAACCCAAAAACTAGCTCAAAGATTGAGGCTTTCCCTCACACTTATAAACCGACCATCAGCCCCTTCCACAACCGATGTGGGACAACCCCAACAATCTCCCCCTCACACATCGGGCCATGGGTCGGAGGCCGCGACAACCCGTATCTCTCCCGTGTGACTTTTGGGTTCAGACTTGTTGGTAACCAACCGTCACACAGACTGTCACACAGACTTGTTGGTAACCTGGGCTCTGATACCAGTGTTGGGTGGTCTTGGGCCTATCTCAACCCAAAAGCTAGCTCAAAGGTTGAGGCTTTCCCTCACACTTATAAACCGACCACCAGCCCCTTCCACAACCGATGTGGGACAACCCCAACATAATGGGCTTATTATTGTCTGAATATCACGTGATTTTTTTTTTGGGGGGGTCATCGGCCTAGATGTTTAGTTAGCAAGAGCTTGTGTGATGATGCGAATAGTTCGGTCTCATAAGTAGATACAAGTGCTAGCTCTCCATATCATGCATGTAACATCGAGAACTAGATGGTTTCAAAACAATCTTGTGGCGTAGCATTGGATCAAGCCTTAACCTTGCCGAGGCAGCTATGGCGACTCACTACAAGATTTCTCGCAAGCAAAATTCCCGTGCCACACGAGAAAAAAGACAGAGAGCATGGTAGATGCAAGGGCTGCGAGGGCCGCCATGGATGCAAGGATTTCATTTTGAGGTCTTCTCTCAAGGCTTTGACGATGGAGCAGAGGCGCAATCGGGAGACAGAATAATGGTGAGTTGCGAAAACCACTCAACATCACAGATGTAAGGGGAAAAAAGAGAAGAAAACAAGGATTTGAATTATGAACAATGTCAATTGAAACAACTGTATCCCCCGACCAAAACAAACATATGAAGTTGCAGCTGACACACCAGAGATAGCGATTGATGACAAATGCCCGCCGGAGATAGAGGTGGAGTGCTGGTCTCATCGCTAGCCTGAAGATCGCCGAAATATCAATTATTTGTATATGAGATTTGCGAACTACTATTCGATTCCGATATTTCGGGAACTTACAAAGCAACAGGGTCTCCTAAATGAACGAAAAATAGTCTCTTCAAGTGAACAAGAACTTAAAGTTTGTCTTGGCGTGGATGAGCCCTCGATCTAAATAAAATTTATATGCTGCAGGTCAACTTGTTTATTGTGGAATTTAGTATTCTTTATTCATACATTTTTGCAACGCGATGTTGGTATCCGTTCTTAACAGCCTGGTCATAATACGATGTTTTACTTGGAAAATGAACTTTGTGCAGTAAAATAAAACCAACATTCATCGGGCAATGGGGTCATCCCATTGCTGTTGCCTCCCATCTCCATCTTTTCCTTCTTGTTCAAACATATAAAAGCGGCCAATTCGAATTTTCCAAGTCGGCGACGATTTTTAATTAGTTTCTCTGTGTAGTTTTGTCTCACCAAACAACACTTACTATCATTTCCACAAAGTTTAAGAGTAAAAGATACAAACTTTAGGTTATCAAAGTTTGATAAGGTTTTTCGACCCCCCCACCCCACCCAAAAAAAAAGAAGAAGAATAAGAAAGTTTGATAGGGAAATTAAAAAAAAAAACAATTTGTGGACAAAATAAATATTGGAGCTTGAAATTAGTAATTCAATTAGACCAATACCCACAAAAAAGGACCCGCACAATTTATGAGAGTATGAATCTTTCCGGAGTCTCAAATTACATTTGGAATTCTTTCTTATGCCGGAAAATTATCCTTATTCTTTTACTTAAATTGATTTGTCAGGTTTCCTTCATGTGAAGGTTATTAGGTGAAGTGGCACGTCAGCATTGCTCTTGAACAAATTTGGAGATTAGCTTCAGACAGTAATCTTCGAGGAGTCTATTTTATGTGTTCTGGACGTGACGTTGACCAGTCCTTCACCACCATTCCTCCCTTTCTTTGTTGACTGCGTGAGTTCAAGTCGGTAGGGTAGTTCCCCCTTCCTCCCCACTTCTTCGCTCGGTCGCCAAGGATGGCGTCGCTATGATGAAGCGAATTCTGCTCGAGGTACTTCCGTGAATGAGGCGTCATTGGCGTTGGTCAGACGGAGCACATTGACGATAGATGACGTTTAGTCGAGACTGAGTTATGTTGGAGGCGAGAATAACCATGTGTACAGTCGAGTCCAGTTAGAGTCTGGTACTGCAGTTCCTAGAACGTCGATCTTGGTAGTTCGAGAAGGTGTGGTGGCTGGCGCAAGAACGTCTGGCAATGGCAAAAAGAGAAGTTCGAGCCAAAGGAAGGCGACGCGGGCGAGCGGGGACGGTCCAGGCGACTGTGAGCAAATACTGGCGGCGTAGCCACTCGGACCAGTGCTAGCACAGGGGTCGGTCTGAACTTGACGCATGGTGGACGAGTTCTAGTGTCATTCCCATGGCGAATAGCTGACCTAGCATTTCTCGCAAACGGGTCCAGAAGTGCGAATACTGCCGTGGTCGTTTGTCAAGCATGAAGTGGACCAAACCCAGCGGCCTCAGGCGTCGGAGCTCGAGCAACTGCATTGGGATAGAAAGGGGAGTTCCCGGAAATGGATTTGCGTTCTGAGCCTGGTTCGACATGTACTCGGGAAAGCAAAGTTGAAGAGGTCAGGTCGTCTCAAAGGTGCAAAGAAGCAGGCGTGCTCGAGGGTTCAAACGATGTCATTCGGGAGATGTAAGCTTCACTGGCGAAGCCGATGAGGACTGCCTTTTGGACGGGCAGAGAGGGTCAGACAAGGCCGACGTGGTAGCTCGGAGGCCGACAAAGCGGCGCCGGAGCCCGCGTCCAGACCAACGGTGTCGGAGTTGGCTCGAAGTTCCGCACAGAAGTGTTGCGGCGTGAAGAAGATAGTGAACAGAGGCAGTAGACGACTCGAACCAATGGCAGCATGTGAGGCGAGTCGGACCTGAGGAAGTGATGCGACTGGCGGATTTCGGCGTCGTGACCTCGGTGCTCGGTGAACAGAGCCGGTCAGTGCCCGAGAAGGACCATGGGAGCGAGACCTAGCGACGAGTGAGTTCCGCGGCGGCGCGAGGGACGAGTCCCGAAGGTGTGGCGGCGAAGTGGGTCAAGGCCAGTGATGTCAAAACAGCAGCGTCGCCGTCGGATGTGCAGAGGAGAGAACGTCAGAGGATGAGGACGATGAATAGTGGTAGCAGGTTCCGGTTGTTCCACGTTGTTCTGGGGCTGGGGTTGGTCGGCTGGGCATTTTTTTTTTTCCCTCGTTGGCTGCTTTGGGCTCTTTGGATGGTTGGCCCAAGAATATTGAAGGGAGGAGGTTGGTCCGGTCGGCTGGGCCATTGGCCAAGGTTGGGCCTGTTTTAAAATAGAGGAGTGAAGGGCAGAGAGTTGGGCCCAGGTGCTTCTCGCGCGGACCAGGCCGGACTCTGGTTCTCTCTCCCGGGCCTGATCAGGTCCAATTACCTGATGGAGATATTCACTTGCCGGCACTGCAGTCAGTCACTGATTAATTTTCCACCGTACATCTCTCACGTGGTTTCTCAACAACCCACGTCCCCGTCAACCTGAAATCACGCCCGTCCACAAAAAGCTTGAAAGGAGAAAAAGGAACGTGGGGAAAACAGGGGGAGGGATGGAGGGGCTTGGGGGGTCGGTTCTTCTTCGGTGGAAAAAGAAGGAGCCGGACCATCTCGCGAGACTCTCCGTCGACCCCTTCGACCTGGCCAACTAGGAGATCGCCACCACCGTCCGGTGTCTCGGAAACCATTATGGCCATCGTCGCAGCCCCGGAAACGGATATGTAATCAGTCTTCTTGTGTAAATGTTGCTGCACTTTACCGCTGGCTTTAGAACTGAGATCCTATTCTTTATTCCTCATCAATGTGTAGGATTTGGGATGCAGTGGTGTGATTGGATACATACAAAATTGATATAGATTATACACTTAATTAAACGAGCATGCCGAGGAATGAGATGTATTGCTTAGGTAAGTTCCTTCGTTCTGTTGCTTCCTTGTAACGTGTCAGCTAAATGAAGGGATTTTGCTAGGAGTTCTACATTATTTGTTCTGTTGTTTTTTCCCCCTTCTGTTTTATTAAGAAATAGATGACAGGCAACTGCTAGAGAGATGCAATTGACTATTTTATTTATAAGGAAACAGATAATTATCGAGCAAATTAAAGATCGAAACATATATGATCACAACTAAAAAGATATTATACGTATCTAAATTTTTTAATATCATTAGAAAGATAAATCGAGGAGTAAAAAATACTTGAAATGTTGTCTTTAAGCTAATAATTGTGCATTTAATACGAACTCTATCCATCTGAACGATATTATAAAAAGAAATCAAGCATTATATGTCTTATATATATTGTCGGAATTTTGAAATAATCAGAAAATTCTGAGGATACATGATATCATCATTCCTACTTTGTGAGTTTTTATTTATTATTTTTTAGCATTCGGCCAATATAAGTATGTACATATAGGACGGGGTGAACATAAGATTTGTTTTAGAAACTTTTTTTTTTGAAATAATATGCTTTCAAATTCACAAAGAAATTGACTTAATTACGATTAAATAGATTATGATCCCATTCCATCAAATGGATTATGACCCCAATCCGAACGATTTTGAAATTTTTATGTACGTCAAAAGCATGCTGGTCGTAGTAGAAGTTTCCAGACAGTCGATCTTGATGTTCTCGATCATTGTTTGGTATATTCAAAATTAAATATATTTTATAGCTTTAAATATTTGTGAACTACTAAAGCAAATTAAGGGATTGACTAATTTATTCATATCTAAGTGAATATCCTCTTCCTAAACGGATACGGTATTTCTCCAACTTTTCACACAAAAATTGGATAAATATCACGTTATTTTGTTTCCTCTTTTGGCTGAATGAAATATTCTTCCATTGTTTAATTTTAGCAATGATATTTCCGAGAAATAAACTTAATCTTATAAACAATATTAATTCAAGCGATTTACTTTGTTTCCTTTCCCAGTTAAAATTTGGATTCCTATCTGGAGTCAGTATATATCTTTTCGGTTAGCAAATTAACAACGTACTACATATATAGCCCTCTGTGGTTTAATTATCAACCTCATTGAAACTAATACTCGATTCCTCTCCCCCGGTGAAATTCTACTTCGTGTCAATTCTATAAAGTTGAGAATGTCGAGAAATTGGGCAGACCTCCAACCTGAGTTGCTAGGAATATGCTCGCAACACCTTTGTCCGAAGGATCTGCCGGCGTTCCGTGCAGTGTGCCGTTCGTGGAGATCCGCTGCAGTGTGCCGCTCGCGGCGATCCGCTGCGGTCAAAGAGAGAAACGATGGTCCGTGGTTAATGCTGGCTGACAAAAAGGGTAATGCTAAGCAAAAGCGATGGCGTGAGTTTTTCTGCCTCCTATGTCAGCGGGTCCACACGAAGCTCTTGCCCGAGGCGAATACGAGGAGATGCTTTTCCTCACGAGGTTGGGTGCTGACGATCGGCAGAGATTGGGAACTCCACATGTTGAAGAATCCCATGTCGCCTCACGGCCATATTATTAAGCTCCCCAATATCAACAAGTTCCCTCTTGAGAAAAACGTGCGTAGCATATGTTATTACGTGTATGCTCAATTCATCGGTAAGTTCGTCCTATCTGATTGTCCAATAACATCTCCAGATTATAGGGTCATGGTCATCTATAACATCGGACGGTTAGGGATTTGGAAACCTGGCGACATGGAGTGGACGGAAGTGGAATGTCCTCTCTGTTATACTTTTGATGTCATATTTCATAAAGGGTGCTTTTTTGCTTTGGACTGCCTCGGTAACATATTGAAGTGCGACGTGGATGGACCAACTCCGTACCAAGCTCAAGTAGTTTTCAATGTCCCGGACGGACTCCTTCATTGCGAGAGCGCATATCTAGTGCAATCAACGACAGGATCTCTATTGATGGTGTCGCGACATGTGCGACAAAAAACTCGAGCAACTGTTCTATTTAATGTTTTTGAGATTGACTTGGAAACGCAATCATGGAAAGGAGTTAAGACATTGAAGAACATGTCACTCTTCTTGGGATGGAATTCTTCCTTTTCTTTGGAAGTCGATGAAAAACATCACATTAAGCCGAATTGTATTTATTTTACTGATGATTTTATCGATTATTCATTGGGTACTAAAGATGGATTAGGCAAAGACATGGGAATATACCACCTCGAAGATCGTACCATCGAGCGGCACTTCAGGGGGAAATCTTGCAGCCATTTTTCTCCTCCACTTTGGATTGAGCCGAACTTTTAACGTTATGATGGATGAAGATGTCTGGGTATTTGCTTTCTAGTGTTTTGATATCGTATATGTTCTAACGAAGTCAAAGCATAGCTTTTGACAGACTCTAGTGTTTTCTATTGTTTTGTTTGTTTGAAAAACATAGTCAATATATTCTGTCCCACAGATATATTTCATGCTTTATTTGGAATTCGGTGGATATCTCTGTACCCCCAGATATAATATTTAGACTTTGTAACCTAAGTGCACGAAGACACAACTTTAGCCATGCTGCGGATGTTAACTAGAATGAGTTGACAATATGTGATCCTAGCTCGTGAAGATTTTCTAGCTTTTAATATCACATTTCAACCAAGTGTGAGTGCAAACCTAGCCCGGCACATAATTCACTACTTGTGCTATTGAGCCTCAAACATAGCAAATAATAGCTAAATACGATAATATCGACATTGCTTGATAGAAAGAGAGTTCCTTGCATTCATTATTTGAATTATAAATCAGTCAATTTCCAAGAGGACATAATATATATGTAATACATATTCTATTTATATTCCCACAATCTGTACGTGTAATCTCAAATATGCCAGACAATATATGAATCTGAGTTTGTGAGTAAATGCTATTTGGTATATGGTATTGTGCTCAAAGAGTTCATTTTGATAAGTTAAAACATGCAAAGTTTTTCACACGAACACAGCCTTGATCTTTTTGGCATAAGATGATTCTGCATGCCAAGGCATCATCACAATGAGGATAAAACCACCTTCCATGCACCATAGCCAAAAACTCAGTAACGTAAACTCGGGAAAAGAATGGATTCATTTTTCCAGGAGAACATACTACAGTCGAAATCCGCATTATGTGGAGCCGAATGTAAGTATCTCAATTTTCTTATAGAGTTTTTTTTTTTTTTAAAGCCAATCCGGGGTCATCAGCAAGCGAGACATCATCTTTTCTCCGAACTACCTGCCGTCGAGAAGAAGCTGTACATAAAGGAATATAATTGAAGGATCCACCTTGATAGCCAATGTCCGGCATGACAATTTTGTACTTAAACAGCAATCCTGCTGTGAAATGAAGGAAGCAGAAAGAATTTTATCAATTGCAGGAATTCATCTTCAAGTGCAGTCAATTAACGATTCTTTCGATGGGATACTATGCACGGATAACATGAGAAAACCGAATTCGAAACGTGCTATGTGGGCGCTAAGGTTATGCATGACTTCTTATTGATCAATCAAGGATGGATGTACACAAACTAGAAGATTGCAAGAAAGTCATACCTACGGCCTAGGAAACACAATCACTCACTACTACACCTCCTACTTCAGATGATTTTGTAAAGTATGTAGAGAGAAATGTAAATTTTGTTGCATACCATCTGGAGAAGATGTGTCCCTTGTCAGATTGATAATCCTTTGAATTTTTACATGGACAACCAGCACTACCCTGTTAAAGATTGTGCTCCTGGAAAGATAGAAGAAGAGATCAGCATTGATTGATAAACTCGATCACTTCAGCTAGAACCAAATATGGTTTCAGTGAATAAACTCGATCACTTACAGCTAAGAACAAACCATCGCAAGCAAAATCCATTGGCAAGACATGGAATTCTTACATTGGTCTTGTAGTGAATCACGAGAGTAGAGCAGGCTGAAGAGATCCACTTTTTCGTCAATCGGTTTTATGGATGTGTTAGACTCGCTCATCGGGGGTAACTTGGCCGTTCCATCATCTTCCATATCTAATGAAAACTGCATCGAGGAAATTAAGGGCCACAAGCAGGATGAGTCTTGGGGCCACTAAGCTAGTCAAAATGTGGATCTCAAGATACAATGGAGAAACCAGAAATGGAACCTTTCACATTGGTTAATATCATCATTTGGCTAGTTTTTGTGAGAACTGCCAAGTAAGAGATGATTGTAGTCCATCTCTATTTTAAGTTTGATATTCAAAACATACACTAGAACAAAACAAAATCTAAGAAAATCACAAGTAAGTACGCTGGAAGGCACAAAAGATAGAGAAGAGGAAGAGAAGTTGGGCGCAAACTGATCGACCAGGTTAGCTTATTGAAAGTGAGAAATTCAGAAAAGAGTTAGATTGAATCAGGAACAGGACCAAAAAATGAAGAAAAGAAAACACTGCACGAAATCTCTTCTTCCAGAGAAAAGTTTCTCATCTTCTTTGGTATGCAAGCTTTTGATCCGCCTTCTACAGGCTCATTCGAGACGCAGCACAAATTGACGTCTTCAAAACCTGGCTGAGTTGCATCTTTCGCAACCCATCTTTTCTCCTCGTACCATATAACAAGCAAGCAGGTTGTAAACCAAAACAGACACCGGAAATCAAATTGCTTTGTTAAATTCATCACAAGGCAGAGCAGGACATATACTTGATAGCTGATATGAATGAATTTCTGAATCTCACTTCTGTCATAAATCATAATCTGTGGAAGTTCTGCTTCCCAGTAATTGTTGGACCTCTTGTTTCCCATACCTTCAGCAGCAATTCACAATAAACGGGCTAAAAATATTTTTGTGTATAAAGCAATGGAAAGCAACTTAACTGCACGAGTAAACCACAAAGAAAGGCTGAAGGACAAATGGAACTGGTATGTGAATATGACTAACTTAGTGAAGAATATAGCTGGGTTATTTACAAGCTAGCAACGAGAAAAGAGACATTTCACTGATTACTTAAATTGTCAAAAGTAATGGCCCATTTCATTTTTTACTCTTGCTCCCCGAGAAAATCACGTCATTGTGCCGCTATCAATATTTTTTTCTCTCTAGTTTGACCTGAGGACTCCGGTAATGCAATAGAGTACATCGAAAAGCTGAGTTGACGGCAAATTTTCTTACACTGCATAAAAACAACCTGTTCTGGTAGAGCCATGTATTCAAAGTAGTCGATCTAACCTACTTACAAAGAAAACAAGTAAGCCCATCATCAGATAATATGCAGTACGTCAGACAAGAGATGATTAGGACAGGAATGTCAACAATAGTATGACAAAGTAAATCTCTTTATGTTTCCAGAGTTTGAGGTTGCAGTGTGCCGCTGCTGCCTGTTGCAGCTTGCAGTATATCCACGTTCAAGCTCCAGATGAAAAGATAAGGTATGAGGGGAATCAAAGAGGAGGCAAAAGAATTCCATATCCTAATCGTAACTCTCTTTTTTAAATGGACTCCTAATACAGATCTGGAATTCAGTAGCATTGGTTTAAATCCTGAAGGATTACTACTTAATACAGGATACTTGGCAGGTGGAGGAAAAACGACTCAAACGTGAAACTCGAAAGACAGTACCAGCATAAAGCACACAGAACCAGTCTGGTAAAACCTTGTGACAAAGGGGACAGACTGAGGCTCATTTTCTAAATTTCATTGCGTTCCGTTCAATGTGACTAAATACTAACAAGAAGCAGCTTATTAAAAATGTAACTAACAATGACTACAGCTTAATCCTAGAGTGGTTTGAAATCTAGTACATTAAACAGTAACTTAATCTAACCAACACCCCCCCCCCCCCAAAAAAAAAAAACAAAAAAATGGAAGAAAAAGAACTAGAAGCTTGCTTCTGTCCTCCATCCTAGGGGTGGTTTGAAACTTCTTTGTTATTCTTCATAGCGTTGGTTGTTGAACTAGAGCATATCATCAAGTAAACACATCAGTGAAAAAGAATGGTAGAAACAGTACCTTTGAAATATGTACTCCAAGAGACCGATGGATCCCGGAACATTGCATGCATATGAAAATTCCTAGATTCACACTTGCCCATCGAGGAGACCTAGAAAGAGTTTTATTGCATCAAGGAAAAAAGATTGTATTTTAAAAGTATTTGATATGCATATCATACCAGCTAGAATATCTTGGCTCAGAATGTGAGGTAAAATGAGGACATTTGTCGAACTTGGGAACTGAATAGAAAGCTCATGCGCGAAAAAAAACTAAGCAGATTGCCAGGTCAAAAAGATATTGGATAAAATGAATTTCTATACAAATATCGACTATATATACAACTATGGGAAAAAGAATACAAGAAGCGAAAGCTTGGACCTGGGAAATTAAGTACAATATCTTCTATCTAATAAACAAATTAGAGAGAAGTTCAAACAAATAGACAAGAGTCAAGTTCTGTCCATTTAATGTCAGCAACTTCATCAGAGGAGAGTTCTATATAGGTCTATCTATGTCAGCGCAGTTGAGATGATTCACGAAAAGAGCTCTTCAGGAAAAGCCAATTCCGGCGTTCTTACCGGAGTTGGCATTGAAATAACCGTTTTTTAAAAAAAAAATTGGCATTTAAGTGATCCAAGAAAAAATATTGGCATTAAAGTGAGCGCCGTACACAAATATTGGCACTCCTAGTCTTGTTGAAAATTAAACTTGATTCATGAATCTAGGTGCATTATTCTATGGTTGGTTTATCCATGTACTTCTCCCTAGGTGCTTTAATATAGTTCATGTATGTGTCATGCATAGTCCATTGGGTTTTCAAGATTCATGTATTACAAAGTTCTGGGAGTTTTTATGAGGTCTTAATAATTGCATACAATGTACTAAGAGTCCGGCTGGTAAGCAACCATGACCGCATTGTTTAGAGATGAGGCGGGGCTTGCAGACAAGACAAATTTGTCCACTTCAAATCTTTCGGAATCCCCGGAAACTTTGCACTCACTAGGGAGCTTAATGATGTCGTAGCGATAGCGACTGGCAGCACACGACGGGGGATTCGGCATGTGAATTTCCGAGTCATGGATAGTCATGAACCTCTCCCCGAATGTCGCAGCAGCCATGTTGAGTACACGGATCGGAATGCGAACCAGTCCTTCAGAAGAAGCCGTCTTGAGCACAGTTCTTGCAGTAGCAGCTCCGGGAGGAGATCGGCCCAATTCTCGGCCATTGTTGATTCACGGATCGAGAGAAAGCAGAAAATCGGCGGGGTGTGGAGAGAGAGAGAGAGAGAGAGAGAGAGAGAGAGAGAGAGAGAGGAGGACGATTTATATCATGCAGAATTCCACAAGGGGAGGGAATATAAGATGGACTGAAGGAGTCCAAATTTGAATTATGCTTCTGAGATTACAACTACCTTTTTGTCAGATTATGGTATCATAAAGCCAAGAAAATTGCAAACAGGCGGACATGTATAGCGAAGGTTTTGAGTAAAAGCGAGAAAATTGTGGAACAAATTTTCGTCTTTGTAATTTAAAGGCCAAATTCCATAAAAAAAAACCGTGAACTTTGAGTCTAGTCCCAATTATATCCCCCGCTTTTTTTTGTCTCAATAAAAATCCCCAACTTTTAATTTACTCCCAAATCTATCCATCCTCAGTTAACTCTCCGTCCGTCCAAACCACCGTTAATTAATCCACGCCCCTCACTATTCATCGTCTCTATCCTCCCAAAACTCATCAACAATCCCGACTAATACAGGAACACCACAAGGCAGTTAAATCCAGCACACTCACCATCTCCAGAGCACAGGCGGTGGGGAAGGCGGCGAGGCGGTTGCCGCCGAAGAGCTCGCAGGCCGTGACGCACATGACGGGCGGGGCGCGCTTGGCACCCTCGGCCAAGACGGAGTACCTCATGGCCTCGTAGATCCGGTCCGGGTACTGGACGGGGATCGCCTCGTCCAGCTTCTGGTTGATCTCCCCGATCAGGGTGGCCCAGTACGTCCTCAGATCGAACGGCACAGCGTCGGGACCGCGGACGAGGCGGCGCAGCGGATGGGGATTGCGGGCCTGAGGTTAAGGGGTTTTCGCGTGAGGTAGAGGGCGGATGACGGCGGTAGCATTAGCGAAAAGGCCATAACTTTCAGTCTTTCACCCCTCCCTCCCTCTCTCTCTCTCTCTCTCTCTCTGAAGCTTTATGGGTCGCCGTCGTCTTCTTCTTCTTGTTAAATTCACGCAGTGGGATTTGCGGGTGGAAGAAAAGATGAGATTGTGGAGGAAGGAGAGGTGTCCGTGTCACCGTGAAGACGAGACTGTGGTGTCGAAAGTGGGAATGGTCGTGGGGCCAATTATCCATTTTTTTTTTATCTTTTTTTTTGTGGCCAGACACTCCGATCGAAAATTACTTCCACATCTCGTGAGTTCTCTTCTCGTGCGGTGGATGCGCATTAGAATTTATTGGCTTCGGGAGGCGGCTCCATATCCGGGCCAACGCTGCCAAAGTCGCCGTGGATGATCCCGTGTTCCCAGAGCCTCCGCGGTCTTCTCTCTCATCGCCCAACTCCTCTCTCAGCTCTCTCCCCTGCTCCGACTCCATCAGTTCTCTCACCGCCCTCTCCACTTCGTCGCCACTCACGAATCCATCCCCGTCCCGTTGCTTCCCGCCGATCACCATCTCCATGTGCTGCACCAGGTAGTTCCTGTTCATGTGCTGCTCCGGGTACAACGGCCAGGCCACCAAGGGCACCCCGCCACCAACAGTGAGGGGCATGGGTTTATTAACGGTGGTTTGGAGGGAGAGTTAACTGAGGATAGATTTGGGAGTGAATCGAAAGTTGGGGGTTTTTATTGTGACAAAAAAAAAGTTGAGGATATAATTGGGACTAGACTTAAAGTTCATGGTTTTTTATGGAATTTGGCCGTAATTTAAATAAAAGAAATTAATTTAATTTTGATCAAATAAGTCGACAGATTTTGAAAATAGAAGAGATCCAATAATTTTCATGCAGTGAAATTTTATCAACTGATTCACCTTTTTTATATACAATTACTTTTTTGAGTAAATTTTTAGTTATATGTCAGAAATAACTATAGCGAACAATTATGATCTTTTTGCTTTCTCGAAAAGAAAAGGTTGCGACACTCTAATAGGATAAATAAACTTAGAAGGTTTTCTTGAGTTGTGACACGATCATATGCTAAAGCAGAGCAATCGCAAGGATACTAAAGTAGCAAATCTCAGATTGCACATTAATTAAAGATACAAGTATCCTATTATCGAATTGAATTTTACAAATACACTTCCTAATTGCCAAGTATACAGTGGTGTTGTTTGGATAAAGAATTTTTAAGTCCAAATATTTATACTTAGTCCGCTATTACTATTTTTATGTATTTAGTCGATTCCTTTGTCGAGATCACATGCATTTGATGAAGTGAACGGTTGTGATGGGACTTATCCATCCCATCGGACGCGTGGAAAAGCTAGCATTGCCTGGATCCAAGCTGACTGCTCCGGATCCATCCCAATCGCATCGGCCCACTTAGATAGATTCATGATGGTAATTTGACTAGTAAAACCAAGTCCAATGTAAAAAATTTCTGGGCCAATCTTGCTTGGGCCCTGGTCCATCACACGTGTGGAATAATTTTCGGTTCTTTCTCTCCTACGTTAAACAGCTTTGATAATGCCCGACCAAAAAAAACCATAGCTTTGGTAATGTGAATTCCTTTTATCATTTTTTTTAAAAAAAATTCCTCATATGTCCATGATTTTTTTGGCTTTCCACGTCACTACTTTAAAGCACTTGGCAAAATTCAGCAACCGAAAATGGAGGTATTTTACGACCCAAAAAAAAGAAAAGAAATGGCGGTATTTAATCGGAAAAAGTGTCAAAAAAAATTCGTAACTATTCCATTAGTGCCAATTAAGTCTTAAACTTTTTTTGTGCCAATTCAGTCCTAAACATTTTGCATCGGTGCCAATTAAGTTCGTACCTTTTATTGGTGTCAATTCAATCATAAATTTTTTGCATTAATGCCAATTTAATCCTACATTTTTGTATTTATGTCAATTGAGTCAATTCGGCCACTTTTGGCCAAAAAACACTGGCGTGGATGTCAATTGTCTTATGTGGCACAACTGACGCTAACTTGAATATTTTTTTAAATATTTTTTATTTAGCACTGAATTGGTACCAATACAAAATGTTTAGAACTGAATTATCACAAAAAAAAGGTTTAGAAATTAATTGGCACTAAAGCAATAGATTTAAGACTTTTTTGACACTTCTCCGCCTTTAATCCAATAAGATAGAGAGAGACTGAAAGATGCTTTCTAAGGACGTGTATCGATGTTATATATATATGCCGACAAAATAAACTGTCAAGATAACTTTTAACAAAGAAAGAAGAAAAAAAAAGCGGTAGACACCAATTTTTTTTTTCAAAAAACTGGAATTAAAATATCATTAAAAATTCTTTTGAATACGTATATGAGTGAACCTCAGCTTCAAGTATCTTTCAACAACAAGTGTACACTTACTTGCAAAAGACTTAATTGTACATTCTTTTCGTGTCATGTACAATTAAGACTTCCATAATCATGACATCATTGTTAAGTACATCTAATTAGCATCCCGAAGATTGGCTGGAAACACCTTTTTTTTGTATAAAAACTTGCCAATGAGAACTCCAGGTCACTTATGCTTTGAAGCTCGAATCTCCTTTATAAAGTATGTATAAATGCCTCAGTAATATTCGTCAACAAAAGCTTTGACATAGGGATTTCGACATAAAATATCTTGGGACACTTGCAAAAACAGGGGCTTGTACACAGTACACCTCCAAATGTCTTGATGCACGATACGAATTACATACTTAAGAAAACACAAAAATAATGGAAAAAAGACATAGAGGGTCGATTCTATGACAAAATTTCACTATTCCAAACTAAGCTTCCGATTTGATAGTGAAAAAAAAATTCACTGTGATTTTTTTCTCTATTTATAAGATGCCTCGTCACAATCGACGTCAGTATGATATTTCCATGAACATACTAGGAAGTAATAACTGACAAACTCAATGTCCCATTCAATCTTGCCGGCGGATTGAAAGAGAGAGATTGGAAGACGTTTTTTTTAATGATGATTTCAATCTTGTTTTTGGATAGAGTTTAGTCTTGCTGACTAAAAATTAGTAATAAAAATAACAAAGAGACCCTTTCAGTATTTGGAAGTTGCAGAGGATAAAATGTAATTCTTCCGAAGTTCGGTAACCCAACTATGGGCTGTTTTATTATAATTACACAACTATTAGCAATATTGATAGGGTTGTAATCTTTCTTGATTTATTGTGATTGATTTTGTAATTATTAATTGCCTTAGATAACTCTCTAGGACATCCTATACAGCCTATACATAGGCTCTTTGTATCATTGATTTGGAATATATAAAATACACAGAAAACTACTTTCTCCTTCATTCTCAACAACAACTATGAGTTAGAACCTTATGGTGTGTTGCTGTTTAATTTAGGGTTACTACTTCCAAAAATCGTATACTCCTACGCTGTATCACATTTGCTTTAAAATTAATTTTCGTGTCACAAAAATCTCAAATCGATATACCCCTGTTACATTTAATCCAAAATTTATTTTCCTTAAACTACCACATTGAATCCACATCACTTGCCGATGTGTTTGCACGTTTATAATTAAACAGGTATATCGAAAGGAAGCCAATGGATGGTAGATTTATCGTGAATATATTGGTTTTGGACTTTTTCTGACATGGAAATTAGTTTGGTATAAATTTGACACAAATATACCACTTACTACTTTTTTTCGTGAAATGAAAATTATTTGAAAATAAATGTAGCACGTATATTCTATTTTGAGATGTTTGTAGAGCGTCACTCTCTATATAGACGAGAAACATGTCGCTGTGGGTTCTTTTAAGCCCACAAATACAAAAGAAATAAATTCCGAATTCGTGAACGATTGAAATATGAAGAATCTTGTAAAAGTCGGCACGTTCTTATAGAGAGAGCAGAGCTTAATATACGGGAAAAAATGGAAATATCTAAAAATATTTTTAGATATTCCGAGTCAGCCAAAAAAAAGAACCTAATGATAATTTATCACGTGTAATAAAAATATACATTTAATAAATCCTAATGTATTGGAATTCTCCGTTTTTTGAAAAGTTACGTGTTGACATGTCGTGTTGCGTTGTCGGTAATTACTTAGCTTATCAGCAGCTAAACTCTATAATAGGTACGTATAATGGGAGAGGTTCCAATACATGAACCATGGTCATCGGCTTCCCATACAACATACTTTTTTATTCTCTCGAGGAGGAGCCCGATGTACCTCTCCACCACTGGCTGAACCTCCATCCTGGAGAACCTCAAACCTAATCTTAGGAGAAGAAAAGCTAACTACACCATGTTTGTCTGGTCAGCGGGTTCTAAAATTCTGCATGGGATGCATTAATAATGGTATAGCACCTCAAAAGTTGGACCAACAAAATCGATTTTCACCCAAAAATAAATAAATAAATAAAGGGCAGCGTTTGAGATAAGCAAGAATTATTATTCAAGAAAGGCACAATTTTCATACATTCCATGTTAGAGTTTTCTTAAGTATGGGCTTATATTAATTGGAATCGTAATTATTGTTATACGGTATTAATTTATCGTTACTATGGTTGGTCTAATAAAGAGAGATCTAAAGATTCTTAATTAGTCTTATATGGACCTGGCTAGTGTGGGCCGAGTTCGGCCCAGCCCGTGATGAGAGAGCTTGGCCAAAGGACTCTATAAATTGAGCTTTAGTCCCTCCTCTAACCCTAACACATACAATCACCTCACACCCAACTTCCATAAGAAGTTACTTCATTAGGGAGGTTGTTTCCTCCCATAAAGCCAAGTGAAGGTGAGGGTGGTGGCCTCATCGACGCCAGGATTCCGGAGGGTAATAGAGGAGAAGACTTGAGCATCGGATCATCGAGATTCCGCCTAAAGTATTATGGATCCGAAATCAGGTACGCAAGCTCCTTTATTTTCCAGTATATCGTTCTGTGTTCTGCTATGGTGATCCCGGGACAGCCGTGATAAGGTTTATTTACGGCGTACATGTGGTATCAGAGCCACCATAGCGAAGATCCAGAACGTATCATTGTTGCCCTTTCTCGAAAATATTTTATGGATGAAAATTATTTTTGATCACATATTTGGATTGTACTCGTCGAGACGAGCATTTTGATGGGTAGATCGTCGCCGGAGTAGGCCGGGAGCGGCCGCACGCGCCACCACGCGCCACCACGGTGGCTGCGCGTGGTAGCCCACGCGCGCACGCGCTGGCACGCGCCCAGCGCGAGCCGCGTCCTATGCGTGCCACGTGGCGCGTTGTGACTGCGCCACGTGGCAGGCTGACGTCACCCGGGGTTTGGTTTCGGGTCAACCCGACCCGGATTGATCGGGTCGACCCGTTGACTGACCCGGTTTGACCGGGTCAACCCGACCCGACTCTGACCCGACTTCGATCCGACTCCGACCCGAGTTGACCGTTGACCGTTGACCGGTCAACGGTTGGACCGGATGAACAGTCGGACCGGTCGCCGGTCGGACCGGTCATTGGACCGGTGAGCTCGCCCCGCACGTGAGGAGCACGTGCGGCGCGTGAGCCCCACGCGCCGAGGCTTTGGCCGGCGCGTGTGGGCGCGTGGATGCTCCGTTGGGGGTGATCTTGGTACCCGGCGTGCTCGTATGGAAATTATCTACATTGTGGTATATTTATTTGATATGTTTGAAGCTTTTAAGTAATGAAAATGCGTAAAGACCCTTATATTCGTGTAATTTTAGGGGTATTTTGGGCATTTTTTCATGTATTTCCATATGGTTTCGGAAATACTATGACAAGCTTACATGTATATGACCACATACAGGATGTGTAGAGTTTTAGCATGTATAAGGTTTAACGTGCATTAATGATTGAAGTAATGTTATTAGCGTCGCGTGTAATTTTAATGACAATTGCCCATGTCATCAAGATTAAATTACATGGCTATAATGAAGGTGAGTCATAAAGTTTATATCCCTGGTATGAGGGAGTTTCGAAGATTCAATTGGGTAATGACCGCCAAAGCGGCACACTTGATTGGGTTTGAGAAATATCAGCCTTATATTGTAGTGGGACGTCTCCTGATCTAATGTATAATCATACTCCCAAAGGAGGTGATTGTGTATTGGTTGTGGAGGGATACATGTATAGCATATGGTTGAGGATTGACTTGTCCTAGTGATTCATACACCCAAAGGTGGTGATTCACGAAGATTAGAATATATTCTCATGGCCGCTGTCATGTAAAGAGTTTATAACTATGCGTTGTACATTCTGCCCAAAGGTGATTGTATGATGATACATGTGACTCTTTATTTGTGTACTTATGAAGTTTTCAAGTTACACAATACTCACTTGATGCTGATGACATACATTACTTGTTTATTTTTTCAGTCACCTTTTCTGTGAACGGCAACTCCATTACAATTGAGGTTCTTAATGGTTCAAATTTTAAGAAATGGAAAGAGGATTTTCTGTTTGCTATGGAATTGGCAGATGTTCATGTAGCTCTTTATGAGGATAAGCCAACTGATCTCACTGAGACTAGTACAGCACTTGAAACAACGCATTTTACCGCTTGGGAAAAGAGCAACAAGATCTGCTTGTTATCAATGAAGCGATCAATACAAGAACATTTGAAGAGTAGCCTGCCAGTTGACTGCACTGCGAAAGAAATGATGGAAGTTTTGATGGCCAGAAATCGAGTATCATCTAATGCTGAGGTTGGGACACTCGTCCAGGTACTTTTTAACATGAAGTATAATATGGGTGCTGGAGGAGTTAGGGATTATATTCTAAGAATGCTGGATTTGCAAACAAAACTTAAGATTCTTGGTATTGTAATCCCTGATACCATTATGGTACATCAAGCCTTAAACACCCTTCTCCCTGAATTTGGTATGATCAAGACTAGTTTCAATACTCAGGATGAGACTTGGTCTATTAATGATCTGATAGCCAAAGTGGTAGCTGAAGAGGAAAAGTTGAAAAAGGATGGAGGGCATTTCGCCCTGTTTACCTCCACTTCTGGCATTAAGAAAGGTAAGGAGTCTAAGTTTCGTACTCATAAAGGAACTCATTCTACCACCGGTTCTATTGCCAGTACGGGTCATAAGAAATCGTCCTTTAAGAAGGACAATGATCGTTGCTTCTTCTGTAAGAAGAAAAGTCATAAAAAGAAGGACTGCATTAAGTATAAGAATTGGCTGTCTAAGCGTGAGGATGCAGGTATTGATTCTTTGGCATTTGTTTGTGAATCCAATTTATCTGAAGCCCCATCCAGTTCATGGTGGCTAGATAGTGGCGCAACTAATCATGTTGCGTTTACCATACAGGGATTCATAAACCGGAGGAAGCCAAATCAAGCTGAATCAATCCTCAAAGTGGGAGATAATAATAAAGTTGATGTTGAGTTCGTGGGAGACATCATTTTGGTTTTAGAATCTGGTTTTAAGTTGATGTTAAGGAACACTTTTTATGTACCTTCCTTTGGACGGAACTTAGTTTCCGTATCACTTTTGGATATGTGTGGTTACTCTTTTGAGATAAAAGACAGTGTGGTTTTCATGTCTTTTAATTCAAATAAAGTTGGGTGCTGCAACATGTCTAATGGATTTTACAGATTGTGTTTAACTCCCAATGATATATACGTCGCTTATACAGTTGAAAATATTATTTCCAAAAGAACTCTACCTAAGGAACAATCTTACGCATTGTGGCATAAACGTCTTGGTCACATTTCTAGGGAAAGAGTGGAAAGGCTGATAAAGACTGACATCCTGCCTACTCTTAAAAATGACCTAGAGACTTGCGTAGATTGCTGTAAAGGTAAGATGGCTAAGATAAAGAAAAAGACGGCAGTTCGTAGTTCTGGCCTATTGGAGGTCATTCACACTGATATCAGTGGACCCTATACTGCAACCTTGTGTAGAAATTTTTATTTCATCACTTTTATTGATGACTATTCCCGTTATGGTTACCTGTACTTGATTAAGGAAAAGTCTGAGTCTCTTGATAAGTTTAAGATATTTCGGACTGAAGTCGAGAAACAGTTGGGAAAAGTCATAAAGATCGTTAGATCTGACCGAGGTGGTGAGTATTATGGCCGTCATGGCGATGCTGGACAGCTTAAAGGGCTATTTTCCAAATACTTAGAGGACTCTGGAATAGTAGCTCAGTTTACTATGCCTGGGAGTCCTGAACAGAATGGTGTAGCCGAAAGGCGTAATCGCACCCTTATGGATATGATGAGGAGTATGATTAGTAGAACCAACTTACCTATTTTTCTATGGGGTGAGGCTTTAAAGACAGCCCTTTATGTTTTAAATAGGGTTCCCACCAAAGTTGTTCCATTGACTCCTTTTGAGTTATGGACTAGACGTAAACCCAGCTTAAACCATTTGAAAGTTTGGGGCTGTCCTGCAGAAGTGAAGTTGTATAATCCAACATTAAGTAAGTTGGACTCCAGGACCACTAGATGTTATTTTGTGTCCTATCCAGATCATTCGAAAGGTTATCGATTTTATAACCCTAATGGAGGTACAAGAATTGTGGAATCTCAAACAGCGAAGTTCTTGGAATTTGATGTGGCTGAAAAAGGTAGTTGTTCTGAGACTATCCAAGATAATAGTCAGGTGGGAATCACTGTGATATTACCACTGTCAACACAGACTGAGCCTGTTGAGCTTCAGGATCCTATTAATGAAACGGTTTCTGGTGAAGCTATTCAAGCCCCACAGGTGCAAGATCAAGTTGAAGAAATTCCACTTAGGAGGTATGTCAGGCAAAGACAGTCAGCTATTCCATCGGACTATATAGTCTATCTGGGAGAACAAGACTATGATATCGGCTGTGTAGATGATCCAGTCACTTATACAGATGCTGTTTCTTGTCCTCAATCAGATTTTTGGTTGGATGCGATGAAAGATGAGATACAATCCATGAGACATAATGGCGTTTGGGAACTTGTTAATCTACCTGAGGGTCACAAGGCGATCGGCTGTAAATGGGTATATAAGACTAAAAATGACTCCAAAGGAAAGATAGAAAAGTTTAAGGCCAGACTGGTAGCCAAAGGTTTCACTCAGAGAGAAGGAGTAGACTATGAAGCAACTTTTTCTCCAGTCTCTTCTAAAGATTCTTTCAGAGTGATCATGGCATTAGTAGCTCATTTGGATATGGAGTTACACCATATGGATGTAAAAACTGCATTTCTAAATGGAGACCTTGATGAGGAGGTTTATATGGTACAACCCGAAGGCTTTATGGCTAATGATTCAGTTGACCTTGTGTGTAAACTGAAAAAGTCTATTTATGGCCTCAAGCAAGCTTCCAGACAATGGTACTTGAAGTTTCATGGCGTTGTTACTACATTCGGTTTTGTAGAGAATCGAGTGGATCAGTGTATATACTGCAAGGTCAGTGGGAGGAAATTCATTTTTCTCATTCTCTATGTGGACGATATCTTGCTTGCGAGTAGTAATGTTGAATTACTGCATGAAACAAAGCGGATGTTATCAGAGAACTTTGATATGAAGGATCTAGGTGAAGCGTCTTTTGTCCTCGGTATTGAGATCCATAGGGATCGTTCTCGCCGAGTTTTGGGATTATCTCAGAGGGCGTATGTTGATCGTATTTTGGAAAGATTTAATATGCAGCATTGCAAGCCAGGAAATACTCCTATCTGTAAAGGTGATAAATTGAGTCTTTCACAATGTCCTCAAACAGATTTTGAGAAATCCCATATGAAGGATGTACCTTATGCAAGAGCAGTTGGTAGTATCATGTATGCACAAGTTTGTACTAGACCAGACATTGCTTTTGCGACAGGACTTTTAGGCAGATATCAGTCAAATCCAGGACACGATCACTAGGTTGCTGCCAAGAAAGTTTTGAGGTACTTAAAGAAGACAAGAGACTATATGCTGATATACAACACGTTCAGGATCTGCAGCTAGTAGGGTACTCGGATTCAGATTATGCAGGCTGTCAAGATGATAAGAAGTCAACATCAGGTTATATTTTTATGTTGGCAGGCAGTGCAGTATCATGGAAAAGCGAGAAACAGAAAACAGTATCATCCTCAACCATGCAAGCGGAGTTCATAGCATGCTATGGGGCTGCTACTCAGGCTATTTGGCTCCGGAACCTCATTAGGGAGTTGGCTGTATTTAATTTTGTTGATAGACCCATACAGTTATACAGTGACAGTAACTCTGTAGTGTTGTTCATCAACAACAACAGAGGTCTTAAGGGGTCTAAGCACATGGAGGTCAAGTTTTTGACCATAAAGGAATTTGTGCAAAATGGTGACGTTGCAGTGGAGCATATTTCTACAGATGCTGTGGTTGCAGACCCACTAACTAAAGGTCTTCGCCCTTGTGTTTTTGAGAGACATGTCATAAGCATGGGCTTAGGCACATCATTAGATGTTGTTGTCTAGTGGGAGCACTTTTGTTATGCTCTAATAAAGTTTACATCTGTTTTGTTGCATTTTGTAACATTTTGATATGTATTTGTGACAATATCCATACGGAATACATATATTTAGTGAAATCTTAAGGTGTGTGTAAACCTTAAGTATTGGCTATGGGCATTTGGTTACTAGCTGTATTTATATGTCTTGTTACACATAAAGTGATGTTAACTGTAAAGTAAAGACATTAGTAGGTTCCTTTGAACCATAAAGATATTCTCTAGTGCACATATGGAATTGTGACACATAAAGGAGAGAGAATGGTGACTTACAAAGGGGATAACACATAAAGTATTTCTTTAATAGAGTGCTATCCATTTGCCACACTACCATATTGAATCCATATCAGTAGAGTAGAGGGCACTTGTGACCATGGATGGCTCTGCATACCTTTTTATGTAGTTACTGCCATGATTCGGTGTTTAATACTTTATGGGATCAGATTGACTATTAAGAACGATTACTAGACCAGCATAAAGGTGTGCACTTACAGTTCGATTTCAATTAATATTTGCCCAAGTGGGAGAATGTTAGAGTTTTCTTAAGTATGGGCTTATATTAATTGGAATCGTAATTATTGTTATACGGTATTAATTTATCGTTACTATGGTTGGTCTAATAAAGAGAGATCTAAAGATTCTTAATTAGTCTTATATGGGCCTGGCTAGTGTGGGCCGAGTTCGGCCCAGCCCGTGATGAGAGAGCTTGGCCAAAGGACTCTATAAATTGAGCTTTAGTCCCTCCTCTAACCCTAACACATACAATCACCTCACACCCAACTTCCATAAGAAGTTACTTCATTAGGGAGGTTGTTTCCTCCCATAAAGCCAAGTGAAGGTGAGGGTGGTGGCCTCATCGACGCCAGGATTCCGGAGGGTAATAGAGGAGAAGACTTGAGCATCGGATCATCGAGATTCCGCCTAAAGTATTATGGATCCGAAATCAGGTACGCAAGCTCCTTTATTTTCCAGTATATCGTTCTGTGTTCTGCTATGGTGATCCCGGGACAGCCGTGATAAGGTTTATTTACGGCGTACATTCCATGCTCTCCAGGTCGAATGCAGAGCATTATCTCTTTATCTGCAAGCACTGTGCTAACAGGTATCCCCCTACCACCCAGTGCTTCCCAAAATCTGTTTAAAAACAAAAGGACCAAAATGAACTGAAACATAGAATCATTATATGTACGCCAAAATGATAAAATCGATGACTGATCTGAGTAATTGAATGCCATACCACTAAATCAGGGCGAACTCCTTCCCAGTCACATGCCAGACAGTTTTCCTGTATTTGCTAAGCCAGTTTGTATCTCATCAGCAATCATTAAAATATTATAATTTGAGCGAAGTTCTCTGACAACCTCAAATAATCATCTTGACAACTGACTGATTTAAGAAGACAGACACAGAGTGTTCTCACAATCAAGAATGCGAATCAAAGAAAGTTGCCCATTTGGGATATTTGAATCACAAATGCTCAGAGTTGTTGGTTAGGCTCATCAAATACAAATGGTTGCATAGAGCTGAAACAAAAATTTGAGCACAACATAACTTTCCATCCATATGAATACCCATACACGTATTTTGCAGCTCATTCCCACAAATTTTGCAGAGGAAAATTTCTAGATCCAATACCAAGAAGAGCCAGTAGATAAAACAAAACATGGGCCTTCAATCAACATACATGAATTCAAGAAAGATGATCCTGACAACCATGAGCCAGACCCCGAAGGAGTACTCAGGAATTGCAAGAGTGAAGATGAATGCCTACTCATGGCGACATGACTATCTGTGCTGGGTGCGGGAACTGGGTTCAGTTCTCATGATAACTCGATGTCATAAGTCTCAACTATTCCCTCCATCAGGGTTATTTCTTCTTGCTCCGGTTGCATGGAGGCTCAGGGAAGGGAAAATTACAGATTACGCCACATTACATCTCAGGAACATTAATTTAGCTGGTTAGTGGGGGAAGAATGGCAAGCAAACTAGAAGATTGGAGATCACTAAAACAAACAAAATTGAATGCAACCTTAGAGTTAAAAATAGAGTTAGTTGGCCATCATTTCATATGTAAAGTTCACGCAAAAAGGATGGGTAAACAACGTCGTCTCTCATAGGAATTTTTTGAAACAATGTACTTTATAAATCATAAAATAGATTGACCTATTAATGATTGAATAGATTGACACATTTTACTACATAGAGTATCTCATATTAACAAAAAAAACGGTGAAGGATATAATCACCAGATTAATCTCATGACTAATGTTTTAGATAATATTCAACAGTAAAACAAGAATGTCCAACTTTTGTATCGAATGGAATAAATAACAAGACTTTGGACGTTGTTCTTAACTACTTGACCAAATATGTACTAGTATAGTCGAAACATGCCCATAATAATGTCATGTGGCATATAATCAGTGGAGAGCAAGATTTTTCTTGATTTTCCTGGCAAAAGCCACCGAAAACCTAAAACTTTGCCCGCTTTGAAAAATTTACCCAAAAAAATTTCTTTGACACAGAAAATTTCAAATTTGTGACACATCTACCTTATAAAAAATTTCACAAATAAGGACAATTAAAATCTACATACATTGATGTCAAAAAGCAAACGTTCTTGACATGACGCTCACATGGCTTAAGTAAAATAAAAACGTTGCGTTGGCTAAAATTAACCGACGAAACTTTGATGGAGGGTAAATGTGTGACATAGATACAAGTTTGGGATTTTTCACGTCACAAGAAAAAAAAAATTAGGGTAAATGTGCAAGTTTACATAGTTTGAAGTTTTTGACGTCACAAAAAAAATGTACGGGATAAATATGTCGTAGCCAATTAAAATATATTCAACCACTTATTTTTACCATTTTTATGTGAGTTGAGACTATTTTGAACCTTTCTTTTTATCATTTTCATACCACTTTTTGTGGACGCCGAATGTCTGACGTCAAAACACAAAAAATGAAGCTAACATCCTAGACTATAACATATATTATTTTGAAAATTTTTGGAGCTTATTTAGTATGGTAAAAGTCATTACTTGTTCGAGGCTCTAATTTGTGCCTAATCTGAGACTGTTCTAACCTTCTATTTTCACTATTTTTGTACCACTTTTTATGAGTCTCAAACGACTGAAGTCAAAATACAAAAATCACTATTAACATCCTTAACTATGACATATATTAAATGGAGCTTGCATGTGCCATTCTGAGCCTGATCTGAACCTTAAAGCTGACTATTATTGTATCTCTTTCTGTGAACACGCATGAATTTACCAAAAATCATGAAAGTTCGAGCCAACATCCTAAACTAATACATATATTAATTGAATAATTTTTGGAACACTCTAAGTTAGGGTTACGACCATTCATTTCGCTGACTGTATTCTGTTTTTTGATAATAATAAAAAATTGGTGTTATTCCCACGAACTTTTGGGATTCGGATGAAAATGAACGATGGGATTTCATTTATTGTTACCATTGACATTGAAGGCGTATGTTAGGGGATCTAGTTCCCTCTTGAATTTTGGCGGTACGCTTTGTAACCGCCTCAGATGAGTCACTTTCCTTAAGAGCATCAGGACATAAATGGAAACCTTCAACATGCCTAAATAAATCACAGTAAACAAGGGCTGCCATTGCCGATGGTTTCCAAAGAGAATAGTTTGAACCATCAAGCTTGACATCGATGTGGTCACTAGAATCGCCCATGACAACAGAAAAATCACTGGCGAAGCTAGAAATGTGGGTTGAGTTGTGAAAGTTGATAAAAAAGGATCGAGAAGCACAAGTTAGATACGCGAGCAAAGCTTCTAAAAAAAGAGAAGCGAAATATATGGATATATGGATAGTCAAGGGTGGCGGCTCAATAGCCCAATACTCATTATCTTAATTTCTGATGCGGAAGATTCAATTTTTGGCAACCGCAGAGCATACTTTAAAAAAATAATGAGCTCATTATCTTAATTTCTGATGCGGAAGATCCAATTTATGGCAACCGCAGAGTATACTTTTCGAGACAATGATCTTGGCTCTGATACCATGATAAAAATGAAGGATTAAGAAAGAATGATATTGTTCTCTAATAATGCTATGTGAAACAATGTACATGAGAAGCCTTTATATAGGCTTAGAAAAGGCAAAGAGCTTAGTGCTCTTCCTATGTGGGACTAAAGAGAAATGCAACAGAAAGAAGAAAAGTTACAAGACAACAAGGCTATACAATGCTATATGTCTAACATCTTCGCCGTCATTTCAACTCTTTCTCGCCGTCAGAATGCAGCACTGCCATAATCCAGGTTGCGTCAAACACTGCACGCCAAACGGACTGAAGGAGCACAACAAGATGAAGCACCGCCTTTGCAGAGAGAGTTGTGGAATCTGCAGCTCGGTTTTTCCTAACAAACCGGCTCAATTAATCTCATGACTAATGTTTTTGATAATATTCAACAGTAAAACAAGAATGTCCAGCTTTTGTATCGAATAGAATAAATAACAAGACTTCGGACGTTGTTCTTAACTACCTGACCAAATACGTACTAGTATAGTCGAAACATGCCCATAATAATGTCATGTGGCATATAATCAGTGGAGAGCAAGATTTTTCTTGATTTTCCGGGCAAAAGCCACCGAAAACCCAAACTATGCCCGCTTTGAAAAATTTACCCAAAAAAAATTTCTTTGACACAAAAATTTCCAATTTGTGACACATCTACCCTTATAAACAATTTCACAAATAAGGACAATTAAAATCTACATACATTGATGCCAAAAAGCAAACATTCTTGACATGATGCTCACATAGCTTAAGTAAAATAAAAATGTTGCGTTGGCTAAAATTAACTCACGAAACTTTGATGGAGGGTAAATGTGTGACATAGATACAAATTTGGGATTTTTCACATTACAAGAAAAAAAAATTAGGGTAAATGTGCAAGTTTACAAAGTTTGAAGTTTTTGACGTCACAAAAAAAAATGTACGGGATAAATATGTCGTAGCCAATTAAAATATATTCAACCACTTATTTTTATCATTTTTATGTGAGTTGAGACTATTTCGACACTTTCTTTTTATCATTTTCATACCACTTTTTGTGGACGCCGAATGTCCGACGTCAAAACACAAAAAATGAAGCTAACATCCTAGACAATAACATTTATTATTTTAAAAATTAGGGTAATTTAAAAGTTTTTGACGTCACAAAAACATGTATATGCGTATCCTTCAGTATGTTCGAAAAAACCACAAAAAATGGCATCAATTATCATCATCACTCATCCCCATCCACAATCTTCTCAAGCTAACATCTAATTTCACCTTCAACACAGAAATTAGAGAAACTCACAGAGGTGATATTCCCCGAATCTAGGGCTGGCGAGCCGCCGCCGCAAATGCTGAACATTCTCCGATGCTGGGCGAAGAAAGCAAACCGCCTTGAGATGCGACATCGATTCTTTAGACTTGGAAATGGAGTCCACTATCCCCACCAAGAACGCCTCCATCTTTGAGAAGCTCGGACTGTGAATACACAACACTAACGACGCTGACTTGCGAATCATAAAAATCACCGCAAACTCCGTCAATACCGCATCCCTTACCAATTGCTCGTCGATCTGTGCAAGGGCCGCCCTAATCGAACTCAAACGAGGAGATGAGGGACAAAGTACGATCGCGCGAGACTCACTAGGCAGAGGGGAGAGAGAACTGAGTGCCGAGAGAGACCCGCGACGGTCGCGGATGGGAGAGTGAACTGAGAGCCGAAAGAGAGCGGGCAGGTCATAAGATCCGCTCTTGCACTCGCTCTGTGCGCGCGGGTGCGCTCTCCCCCCCCCCCCCCCCTTTCTCTCATTCTCTATGGGTGCATCGCGAAAAGTGACTTTACGCTTTTTCATCTTGTTCACACAGTAATCTCGCACAACCGAGAGCAGCACCATTTTTGACCAAAAATCAAATCACCAACGAAACAGAATTAAAGGAAAAAAAATGCACATATCCACCCCCACACGATCTGAACACTAGGAAAGAGGAAACCTGCTCTCGCTATGCGCGCGCACTCTATATATATATATACATATATATCTCTTTTTCTCTCTCCTCTGTGAAAATGTGAAAAGTGATTGACGCTCACGATTTCCTTTCTTCTTTTTTTAAAAATTATAAATACACGCCACACTTTAAGTCTCCCTCCTCACCTTAGCTCGCCATTTCAAGCACATTCTGTCTCTTCATCGTCATTTGTCAGAATGCAGCATTGCCATTCCCTTCATTACCCCAAAACCTTCACTTCAAACGGGCTCAAAGCTCACAACAAAGTAGTGCACCGCAAATGCACGGAAAAATGTGGAGTATGCTGCTCATTCTTCCTTAGCAAGGCTGAGCTGCAGCTCCACCGCGCCATGTTTCGCCGAGACCAGAGCTGCTAAGGCAACGGTGAAGCTCTTGGTTCAACAATAAAACAAGAATGTCCAGCTTTTGTATCGAATGATATAAAAAACAAGACTTTGGACGTTGTTCTTAACTACGTGACCAAATACGTACTAGTATAGTCGATACATGCCCAAAATAATGTCATGTGGCATATAATTAGTGGAGAGCAAGATTTTTCTGGATTTTCCGGGCAAAAGCCACCAAAAACCCAAAACTATGACCGCTTTGAAAAATTTACGCAAAAAAATTTCTTTAACACAGAAAATTTCAAATTTGTGACACATCTACCCTTATAAAAAATTTCACAAATAAGGACAATTAAAATCTACATACATTGATGTCAAAAAGCAAACGTTCTTGACATGACGCTCGCATGGCTTAAGTAAAATAAAAACGTTGTGTTGGCTAAAATTAGCTGACGAAACTTTGATGGAGGGTAAATGTGTGACATAGATACAAGTTTGGGATTTTTCACATTACAAGAAAAAAAATTAGGGTAAATGTGCAAGTTTACATAGTTTGAAGTTTTTGACATCACAAAAAAATGTACAGGATAAATATGTCGTAGCCAATTAAAATATATTCAACCACTTATTTTTATCATTTTTATGTGAGTTGAGACTATTTCGACCCTTTCTTTTTATCATTTTCATACCACTTTTTGTGGATGCCGAATGTCCGACGTCAAAACACAAAAAAGGAAGCTAACATCCTAGACTATAACATATTTTATTTTGAAAAATAGGGTAATTTCAAAGTTTTTAACGTCTCAAAAACATGTATCTGCATATCCTTCAGTATGTTGGAAAAAACCACAAAAACTGGCATCAATTATCATCATCACACATCCCTATTCACAATCTTCTCAAGCTAACATCTAATTTCACCTTCAACACAGAAATTAGAGAAACTCACAGAGTTGATATTCCCCGAATCTAGGGTTGGCGAGCCGCCGCCGCAAATACTGAACATTCTCCGATGCTGGGCGGAGAAAGCAAACTGCCTTGAGATGCGACATCGATTCGCTAGACTTGGAAATGGAGTCCACTATCCCCACCAAGAACGCCTCCATCTTTGAGAAGCTCGGACTGTGAATACACAACACTAACGACGCTGACTTGAGAATCATAAAAATCACCGAAAACTCCGTCAATACCGCATCCCTTACCAATTGCTCGTCGATCTGTGCAAGGGCCGCCCTAATCGGACTCAAATGAGGAGATGAGGGACAAAGTACGATCGCGCGAGACTCACTGGGCAGAGGGGAGAGAGAACTGAGTGCCGAGAGAGACCCGCGACGGTCGCGGAAGGGAGAGTGAACTGAGAGCCGAGAGAGAGCTGGCAGGTCACAAGATCCGCTCTTGCACTCGCTCTGTGCGCGCGCGCGCTCTCTCTCTCTCTCTCTCTATGGGTGCATCGCGAAAAGTGACTTTACGCTTTTTCATCATGTTGACACAGTAATCTCGTACGGCCGAGACCAGAACCATTTTTGACCGAAAATCAAATCACCAACGCAATCGAATTAAAGGAAAAAAAACGCACATATCCATCCCCACACCATCTGAACACAAGGAAAGAGGAAACCCCCACTGCTCTCGCTATGCGCGCGCACTCTATATATATATATATATCTCTTTCTCTCTCCTCTGTGAAAAGTGATTGACACTCACGATTTCTTCTCTTCTTTTTTTAAAAATTATAAATAGACGCCACACTTTAAGTCTCCCTCCTCACCTCAGCTCGCCATTTCAAGCACACTCTGTCTCTTCACCGTCATTGTCAAAATGCAGCATTGCCATTCCCCTCAATGCCCCAAAACATTCACTTCAAACCGGCTCAAAGCTCACAACAAAGTAGTGCACCACAAATGCACGGAAAAATGTGGAGTATGCTGCTCATTCTACCTTAGCAAGGCTGAGCTGCAGCTCCACCGCGCCGTGTTTCGCCGAGACCAGAGCGGCCAAGGCAACGGTGAAGCTCCTGGTCCAACAGTAAAACAAGAATGTCTAGCTTTAGTATCGAAAGGAATAAATAATAAGACTTTGGACGTTTTTCATAACTACATGACCAAATACGTACTAGTATAGTCGAAACATGCCCATAATAATGTCATGTGGCATATAATCAGTGGAGAGCAAGATTTTTCTTGATTTTCCGTGCAAAAGCCACCGAAAACCCAAAACTATGCCCGCTTTGCAAAATTTACCCAAAAAAAATTTCTTTGACACAGAAAATTTCCAATTTCTGACACATCTACCCTTATAAAAAATTTCACAAATAACGACAATTAAAATCTACATACATTGATGTCAAAAAGCAAACGTTCTTGACATGACGCTCACATGGCTTAAGTAAAATAAAAACGTTGTGTTGGCTAAAATTAACTCACGAAACTTTGATGGATGGTAAATGCGTGACATAAATACAAGTTTGGGATTTTTCACGTTACAAGAAAAAAAAAATAGGGTAAATGTGCAAGTTTACATAGTTTCAAGTTTTTGACGCCACAAAAAAATTGTACGGGATAAATATCTCGTAACCAATTAAAATATATTCAACCACTTATTTTTATCATTTTTTGGTGAGATGAGACTATTTCGACCCTTTCTTTATATCATTTTCATACCACATTTTGTAGATGCCGAATGTCCGACGTCAAAACACAAAAAATGAAGCTAACATCCTAGACTATAACATATAATATTTTGAAAATTAGGGTAATTTCAAAGTTTTTGACGTCTCAAAAACATGTATCTGCGTATCCTTCAGAATGTTTGAAAAAAACACCAAAAAAATGGCATCAATTATCATCATCACTCATCCCCATCCACAATCTTCTCAAGCTAACATCTAATTTCACCTTCAACACAGAAATTAGAGAAACTCACAGCCGAATCTAGGGCTGGCGAGCTGCCGCCGCAAATGCTGAACATTCTCCGATGTTGGGCGGAGAAAGCAAACCGCCTTGAGAAGCGACATCGATTTCCTAGACTTGGAAATGGAGACCACCATCTCCATCAAGAACGCCTCCTACTTAAGAAGATCGGACTGTGAATACACAACACTAACGACGCTGACTTGCGAATTATAAAAATCACCGCAAACTCCGTAAACACCGCATCCCTTACCAATAGCTCGTCGATCTGTGCAAGGGCAGCCCTAATCGGACTCAAACCAGTAGACGAGGGACAAAGTACGATCGCGCGAGACTCACCGGGCAGTGGGGAGAGAGAACTGAGTGCCGAGAGAGACCCGCGACGGTAGCGAATGGGAGAGAGAATTGAGAAACGAGAGAGAGATGGCTGGTCACAAGATCCGCTTTTGCACTCGCTCTGCTCTCTCTCTCTCTCTCTCTCATTCTATATAGGTGCTTCGCGAAAAGTGAGTTTACGCTTTTTCATCATGTTGACACAGTAATCTCGCACGATCGAGACCAGAACCATTTTTGACCGAAAATCAAATCAGCAACGAAATCGAATTAAAGGAAAAAAAAAACGCCCATATCCACCCCTACACCATCTGAACACAAGGAAAGAGGAAACCCCCACTGCTCTTGCTATGCGCGCGCACTATATATATGCTCTCTCTCTCTCTCTTTCTCTCTCCTCTGTGAAAATGTGAAAAGTGATTGACATTCACGATTTTCTTTCTACTTTTTTTTAAAAATTATAAATACACGCCACACTTTAAGTCTCCCTCCTCACCTCAGCTCGCCATTTCAAGCACACTATGTCTCTTCACCGTCATTGTCAAAATGCAGCATTGCCATTCCCCTCATTGCCCCAAAACCTTCACTTCAAACCGGCTCAAAGCTCACAACAAAGTGTGCACCGCAAATGCACGGAAAAATGTGGAGTATGCTGCTCATTCTTCCTTAGCAAGGCTGAGTTGCAGCTCCACCGCGCCGTGTTTCGCAGAGACCGGAGCGGCCAGGGCAACGGTGAAGGTCCTGGTCCAACAGTAAAACAAGAATGTCCAGCTTTTGTATCGAATGGAATAAATAACAAGACATTGGACATTTTTCATAACTACTTGACCAAATACGTACTAGTATAGTCGAAACATACCCATAATAATGTCATGTGGCATATAATCAGTGGAGAGCCAGATTTTTCTTGATTTTCCGTGCAAAAGCCACCGAAAACCCAAAACTATGCCCGCTTTGAAAAATTTACCCAAAAAAAATTTCTTTGACACAGAAAATTTCCAATTTGTGACACATCTACCCTTACAAAAAATTTCACAAATAAGGACAATTAAAATCTACATACATTGATGTCAAAAAGCAAACGTTTTTGACATGACGCTCACATGGCTTAAGTAAAATAAAAACGTTGTGTTGGCTAAAATTAACTCACGAAACTTTGATGGGGGGTAAATGTGTGACATAGACACAAGTTTGGGATTTTTCACGTTACAAGAAAAAAAAATCAGGGTAAATGTGCAAGTTTACATAGTTTCAAGTTTTTGACGCCACAAAAAAATGTACGGGATAAATATGTCGTAGCCAATTAAAATATATTCAACCACTTATTTTTATCATTTTTTTTAGATGAGACTATTTCGACCCTTTCTTTTTATCATTTTCATACCACTTTTTGTCGACGCCGAATGTCCGACGTCAAAACACAAAAAATGAAGCTAACATCCTAGACTATAACATATATTATTTTGAAAATTAGGGTAATTTCAAAGTTTTTGACGTCTCAAAAACATGTATCTGCGTATCCTTCAGATTGTTCGAAAAAACCACAAAAAAATGGCATCAATTATCATCATCACTCATCCACATCCACAATCTTCTCAAGCTAACATCTAATTTCACCTTCAACACAGAAATTAGAGAAACTCACAGAGGTGATATTCCCCGAATCTAGTGCTGGCGAGCTGCCGCCGCAAATGCTGAACATTCTCCGATGTTGGGCGGAGAAAGCAAACCGCCTCGAGAAGCGACATCGATTCTCTAGACTTAGAAATGGAGTCCACCATCTCCACCATGAACGCCTCCTACTTAAGAAGCTCGGACTGTGAATACACAACACTAACGACGCTGACTTGCGAATCATAAAAATCACCGCAAACTCCGTAAACACCGCATCCCTTACCAATTGCTCGTCGATCTGTGCAAGGGCCGCCCTAATCGGACTCAAACCAATAGACGAGGGACAAAGTACGATCGCGCGAGACTCATCGGGCAGTGGGGAGAGAAAACTGAGTGCCGAGAGAGACCCGCGACGGTAGCGGACGGGAGAGTGAATTGAGAGCCGAGAGAGAGATGGCTGGTCACAAGATCCGCTCTTGCACTCGCTCTGCTCTCTCTCTCTCTCTCTCTCTCTCTCTCTCTCTCTCTCTCTCTCTCTCTCTCTCTCTCTCTCTCTCTATGGGTGCATCGCGAAAAGTGACTTTACGCTTTTTCATCATGTTGACACAGTAATCTCGTACGGTCGATACCAGAACCATTTTTGACCGAAAATCAAATCACCAACGAAATCGAATTAAAGGGAAAAAAAACGCACATATCCACCCCCACACCATTTGAACACAAGGAAAGAGGAAACCCCCACTGCTCTTGCTATGCGCGCGTACTATATATATATATATATTTCTCTCTCTCTCTCTCTCTCTCTCTCTTTCTCTCTCCTCTGTGAAAATGTGAAAAGTGATTGACATTCACGATTTTTTTTCTACTTTTTTTTTAAAAATTATAAATACACGCCACACTTTAAGTCTCCCTCCTCACCTCAGCTCGCCATTTCAAGCACACTCTGTCTCTTCACGGTCATTGTCAAAATGCAGCGTTGCCATTCCCCTCATTGCCCCAAAACCTTCACTTCAAACCGGCTCAAAGCTCACAACAAAGTGTGCACCGCAAATGCACGGAAAAATGTGGAGTATGCTGCTCATTCTTCCTTAGCAAGGCTGAGTTGCAGCTCCACCGCGCCGTGTTTCGCCGATACCGGAGCGGCCAGGGTAACGGTGAAGGTCCTGGTCCAACAGTAAAACAAGAATGTCCAGCTTTTGTATCGAATGGAATAAATAACAAGACTTTGGACATTTTTCATAACTACTTGACCAAATACGTACTAGTATAGTCGAAACATGCCCATAATAATGTCATGTGGCATATAATTAGTGGAGAGAAAGATTTTTCTTGATTTTCCGGGCAAAAGCCACCGAAAACCCAAAACTATGCCCGCTTTGAAAAATTTACCCAAAAAAAATTTCTTTGACACAGAAAATTTCCAATTTGTGACACATCTACCCTTATAAAAAATTTCACAAATAAGGACAATTAAAATCTACATACATTGATGTCAAAAAGAAAACGTTCTTGACATGACGCTCACATGGCTTAAGTAAAATAAAAACGTTGTGTGGGCTAAAATTAACTCACGAAACTTTGATGGCGGGTAAATGTGTGACATAGATACAAGTTTGGGATTTTTCACGTTACAAGAAAAAAAAATTAGGGTAAATGTGCAAGTTTACATAGTTTGAAGTTTTTGACGTCACAAAAAATTGTACGGGATAAATATGTCGTAGCCATTTAAAATATATTCAACCTTATTTTTATCATTTTTATGTGAGATGAGACTATTTCGACCCTTTCTTTTTATCATTTTCATACCACTTTTTGTGGACGCCGAAAGTCCGACGTCAAAACACAAAAAATGAAGCTAACATCCTAGACTATAACATATATTATTTTGAAAATTAGGGTAATTTCAAAGTTTTTGACATCTCAAAAACATGTATCTGCGTATCCTTCAGTATGTTCGAAAAAACCACAAAAAAATGGCATCAATTATCATTATCACTCATCCCCATCCACAATCTTCTGAAGCTAACATCTAATTTCACCTTCAACACAGAAATTAGAGAAACTCACAGAGGTGATATTCCCCGAATCTAGGGCTGGCAAGCTGCCGCCGCAAATGCTGAACATTCTCCGATGTTGGGCGGAGAAAGCAAACCGGCTTGAGAAGCGACATTGATTCTCTAGACTTGGAAATGGAGTCCACCATCTCTACCAAGAACGCCTCCTACTTAAGAAGCTCGGACTGTGAATAAACAACACTAACGACGCTGACTTGCGAATCATAAAAATCACTGCAAACTCCGTCAACAGCGCATCCCTTACCAATTGCTCGTCGATCTGTGCAAGGGCCGCCCTAATCGGACTCAAACGAGGAGACGAGGGACAAAGTACGATCGCGCGAGACTCATTGGGCAGTGGGGAGAGGTAGCTGAGTGTCGAGAGAGACCCGCGACGGTCGCGGATGGGAGAGTGAGCTGAGAGAGAGCTGGCAGATCAAAAGATCCGCTCTTGAACTCGCTCTGCGCGCTCTCTCTCTCTCTATATGGGTGCATCGCGAAAAGTGACTTTACGCTTTTTCATCCTGTTGACACAGTAATCTTGCACGGCCGAGACCAACACCATTTTTTTACCGAAAATCAAATCACCAACGAAACCGAATTAAAGGAAAAAAAACGCACATATCCACCCTACTCCATCTGAACACAAGGAAAGAGGAAACCCCTACTGCAATCGCTATGCGTGCGCGCTATATATATATATATATATATATATATATATATATATATATATCTCTCTCTTTCTCTCTCCTCTGGGAAAATTTGAAAAGTGATTGACGCTCACGATTTCCTTTCTTCTTTTTTAAAAAATTATAAATACACGGCACACTTTAAGTCTCCCTCTTCACCTCACCTCGCCATTTCAAGCACATTATGTCTCTTCACCGTCATTGTCAGAATGCAGCATTGCCATTCCCCTCTTTGCCCCAAAACCTTCACTTCAAACCGGCTCAAAGCTCACAACAAAGTAGTGCCCCGCAAATGCACGAAAAAATGTGGAGTATGCTGCTCATTCTTCCTTAGCAAGGCTGAGCTGCAGCTCCGGTCTCGGCGAACTGCAGCTCCACCACATCGTATTTCGCCGAGACCGGAGCTGCCAAGGCATCGGTGAAGTTCCTCGTCCAACAGTAAAAAAAGAATGTCCATCTTTTGTATCGAATGGAATAAATAACAAGACTTTGGACGTTGTTCATAACTACTTGACCAAATACGTACTAGTATAGTCGAACATGCCCATAATAATGTCATGTGGCATATAATCAGTGGAGAGCAAGATTTTTCTTGATTTTCTGGGCAAAAGCCATCGAAAACCCAAAACTATGCCCGCTTTGAAAAATTTACCCAAAAAAAAAATTCTTTGACGCAGAAATTTTCAATTTGTGACACATCTACCCTTATAAAAAATTTCACAAATAAGGACAATTAAAATCAACATACATTGATGTCAAAAAGCAAACGTTCTTGACATGACGCTCACATGGCTTAAGTAAAATAAAAACATTGTGTTGGCTAAAATTAACTCACGAAACTTTGATGGAGGGTAAATGTGTGACATAGAAACAAGTTTCGGATTTTTCACGTTACAAGAAAAAACAAATTAGGGTAAATGTGCAAGTTTACATAGTTTCAAGTTTTTGACGCCACAAAAAAATGTACGGGATAAATATGTCGTAGCCAATTAAAATATATTCAACCACTTATTTTTTATCATTTTTATGTGAGATGAGACTATTTCGACCCTTTCTTTTTATCATTTTCATACCACTTTTTGTCGACGCCGAATGTCCGACGTCAAAACACAAAAAATGAAGCTAACATCCTAGACTATAACATATATTATTTTGAAAATTAGGGTAATTTCAAAGTTTTTGACGTCTCAAAAACATGTATCCGCGTATCCTTCAGTATGTTCGAAAAAACCACCAAAAAAATGGCCTCAATTATCATCATCACTCATCCACATCCACAATCTTCTCAAGCTAACATCTAATTTCACCTTCAACACAGAAATTAGAGAAACTCACAGAGGTGATATTCCCCGAATCTAGGGCTGGCGAGCTGTCGCCGCAAGTGCTGAACATTCTCCGATGTTGGGCGGAGAAAGCAAACCGCCTTCAGAAGCGACATCAATTCTCTAGACTTGGAAATGGAGTCCACCATCTCCACCAAGAACGCCTCCTACTTAAGAAGCTCGGACTGTGAATAAACAACACTAACGACGCTGGCTTGCGAATCATAAAAATCACCGCAAACTCCGTCAACACCGCATCCCTTACCAATTGCTCGTCGAACTGTGCAAGGGCCGCCCTAATCAGACTCAAACCAGTAGACGAGGGACAAAGTACGATCGCGCGAGACTCACCAGGCAGAGGGGAGAGAGAACTGAGTGCCGAGAGAGACCCGCGACGGTCGCGGATGGGAGAGTGAATTGAGAGCCGAGAGAGAGCTGGCAGGTCACAAGACCCGCTCTTGCACTCGCTCTGCGCTCTCTCTCTCTCTCTCTCTCTCTATGGGTGCATCGCGAAATGTGACTTTACGCTTTTTCATCATGTTGACATAGTAATCTCGCACGACCGAGACCGGAACCATTTTTGACCGAAAATCAAATCACCAACGAAATCGAATTAAAGGAAAAAAAAAACGCACATATCCACCCCCACACCATCTGAACACAAGGAAAGAGGAAACCCCCACTGCTCTCGCTATGCGCGTGTATATATATATATATCTCTCTCTCTCTCTCTCTCCTCTGTGAAAATGTGAAAAGTGATTGACACTCATGATTTCCTTTCTTCTTCTTTTTTTAAAAATTATAAATACACGCCACACTTTAAGTCTCCCTCCTTACCTCAGCTCGCCATTTCAAGCACACTCTGTCTCTTCACCGTCATTGTCAAAATGTAGCATTGTCATTCCCCTCATTGCCCCAAAACCTTCACTTCAAACCGGCTCAAAGCTCACAACAAAGTAGTGCACCGCAAATGCACGGAAAAATGTGGAGTATGCTGCTCATTCTTCCTTAGCAAGGCTGAGCTGCAGCTCCACCGCGCCGAGTTTCGCCGAGACCGGAGCGGCCAAGGCAACGGTGAAGCTCCTGGTCCAACAGTAAAACAAGAATGTCCAGTTTTTGTATCGAATGGAATAAATTACAAGACTTTGGACGTTGTTCATAACTACTTGACCAAATACGTACTAGTATAGTCGAAACATGCCCATAATAATGTCATGTGGCATATAATCAATAGAGAGCAAGATTTTTCTTGATTTTCCGGGCAAAAGCCAACAAAAAGACAAAACTATGCCCGCTTTGAAAAATTTACCCAAAAAAAATTTCACAAATAAGGACAATTAAAATCTACATACATTGATGTCAAAAAGCAAACATTCTTGACATGACGCTCACATGGCTTAAGTAAAATAAAAACGTTGTGTTGGCTAAAATTAACTCACGAAACTTTGATGGAGGGTAAATGTGTGACATAGATACAAGTTTGGGATTTTTCATGTTACAAGAAAAAACAAATTAGGGTAAATGTGCAAGTTTACATAGTGTCAAGTTTTTGACGTCACAAAAAAATATACGGGATAAATATGTCGTAGCCAATTAAAATATATTCAACCACTTATTTTTATCATTTTTATGTGAGATGAGACTATTTCGACCCTTTCTTTTTATCATTTTCATACCACTTTTTGTGGACGCCGAATGTCCGACGTCAAAACACAAAAAATGAAGCTAACATCCTAGACTATAACATATATTATTTTGAAAATTAGGGTAATTTCAAAGTTTTTGACGTCTCAAAAACATGTATCTGCGTATCCTTCAGTATGTTCGAAAAAACCACAAAAAAATGGCATCAATTATCATCATCACTCATCCCCATCCACAATCTTCTCAAGCTAACATCTAATTTCACCTTCAACACAGAAATTAGAGAAACTCACAAAGGTGATATTCCCCGAATCTAGGGCTGGCGAGCTGTCGCCGCAAATGCGGAACACTCTCCGATATTGGGCGGAGAAAGCAAACCGCCTTGAGAAGCGACATCGATTCTCTAGACTTGGAAATGGAGTCAACCATCTCCACCAGGAACGCCTCCTACTTAAGAAGCTCGGACTGTGAATACACAACACTAACGACGCTGACTTGCGAATCATAAAAATCACCTCAAACTCCGTCAACACCGCATCCCTTACCAATTGCTCGTCGATCTGTGCAAGGGCCGCCCTAATCGGACTCAAACGAGGAGACGAGGGACAAAGTACGATCGCGCGAGACACACCGGGCAGAGGGGAGAGAGAGCTGAGTGCCGAGAGAGACCCGCGACGGTCGCGGATGGGAGAGTGAGCTGAGAGCCGAGAGAGAGTTGGCAGGTCACAAGATCTGCTCTTGCACTCGCTCTGCGCGCGTGCTCTCTCTCTCTCTCTCTCTCTCTCTCTCTCTATATGGGTGCATCGTGAAAAGTGACTTTACGCTTTTTTATCCTGTTGACACAGTAATCTCGCACGGCCGAGACCAGCACCATTTTTGACCGAAAATCAAATCACCAACGAAATCGAATTAAAAGAAAAAAAAACGCACATATCCACCCCACACCATCTGAACACAAGGAAAGAGGAAACCCCCACTGCTTTCGCTATGCGCGCGCACTATATATATATATATATATATATATATATATATATATATATATATATATATATATCTCTCTCTCTCTTTCGCTCTGGGAAAATTTGATTGGCTACGACATATTTATCCCGTACAAAGCTCAAGTAGTTTTCCATATCTCGGACGGACTCCTTCATTGCGAGAGCGCGTATCTAGTGCAATCAATGACAGGATCTCTATTGATGGTGTCGCGACATATACGATGGAAAACTCGACCAACTTTTCGATTTAATGTTTTTGAGATTGACTTGGAAACACAATCATGGAAAGGAGTTAAGACATCGAAGAACATGTCACTCTTCTTGGGATGGAATTCTTCCTTTTCTTTGGAAGTCGATGAAAAGCATCACATTAAGCCGAATTGTATTTATTTTACTGATGATTTTATCGATTATTCATTGGGTGCTAAAGATGGATTAGGCAAAGACATGGGCATATACCACCTCGATGATCGTGCGATCGAGCGGCACTTCAGGGGGGAAATCTTGCAGCCATTTTTCTCCTCCACTTTGGATTGAGCCTAACTTTTAACGTTATGATGGATGAAGATGTATGGGTATTAGCTTTCTATTGTTTTGATATCGTATATGTTCTAACGAAGTCAAAGCATAGCTTTTGACAGACTCTATTGTTTTGTTTGTTTGAAAAACACAGTCAATATATTTTGTCTCACAGATATATTTCATGCTTTATTTGGAATTCGGTGGATATCTCTGTCCCACAGATATAATATTTAGACTTTGTAACCTAAGTGCACGAAGACACAACTTTAGCCATGCTGCGGATGTTAACTAGAATGAGTTGAGAATATGTGATCCTATGTCGTGAAGATTTTCTAGCTATTAATATCACATTTCAACCAAGTGTGAGTGCAAACCTAGCCCGGCACATAATTCACTACTTGTGCTATTGAGCCTCAAACATAGCAAATAATAGCTAAATACGATAATATCGACATTGCTTGATAGAAAGAGAGTTCCTTGCATTCATTATTTGAATTATAAATCAGTCAATTTCCAAGAGGACATAATATATACGTAATACATATTCTATTTATATTCCCACAATCTGTACGTGTAATCTCAAATATGACAGACAATATATGAATCTGAGTTTGTGAGTAAATGCTATTTGGTATATGGTATTGTGTTCAAAGAGTTTATTTCAATAAGTTAAAACAGGCAAAGTTTTTCACACGAACACAGCCTTGATCTTTCTGGCGTAAGATGATTCTGCATGCCAATGCATCATCAAAATGAGGATAAAACCACCTTCCATGCACCATAGCCAAAAACTCAGTAACATAAACTCGGGAAAAGAATGGATTCATTTTTCCAAGAGAACATACTACAATCGAAATCCGCATTATGTGGAGCCGAATGTAATTATCTCAATTTTCTTATAGAGCATTTTTTTAAGCCAATCCCGAGTCGTCAGCAAGCGAGACATCATCTTTTCTCCGAACTACCTGCCGTCGAGAAGAAGCTGTACATAAAGGAATATAACTGAAGGATCCACCTTGATAGCCAATGTCCGGCATGACAATTTTGTACTTAAATAGCAATCCTGCTGTGAAATGAAGGAAGCAGAAAGAATATTATCAATTGCAGGAATTCATCTTCAAATGCAGTCAATTAACGATTCTTTCGATGGGATACTATGCACGGATAACATGAGAAAACCGAATTCGAAACGTGCTATGTGGGCGCTAAGGTGATGCATGACTTCTTACTGATCAATCAAGGATGGATGTACACAAACTAGAAGATTGCAAGAAAGTCATACCTACTGCCTAGGAAACACAATCACTCACTACTACACCTCCTACTTCTGATGATTTTGTAAAGAATGTGGAGAGAAATGCAAATTTTGTTTCATACCATCTGGAGAAGATGTGTCCCTTGTCGGATTGATAATCCTTTGAATTTCTACATGGACAACCAACACTACCCTGTTAAAGATTATGCTCCTGGAAAGATAAAAGAAGAGATCAGCTTTGATTGATAAACCCGATCACTTCAGCTAGAACCAAATATGGTTTCAGTAAATAAACTCGATCACTTACAGCTAAAAGCAAACCATCTCAAGCAAAATCCATTGGCAAGATATGGAATTCTTACATTCAAATGTTGCCCAGTTCGAAGGAGTTTTGGAACTTTGGTCATGTAGTGAATCACGAGAGTAGAGCAGGCTGAAGAGATCCACTTTTCCGTCAATCGGTTTTATGGATGGGTTAGACTCGCTCATCGGGGGTAACTTGGCCGTTCCATCGTCTTCCATATCTAATGAAAACTGCATCGAGGAAATTAAGGGCAACAAGCAGGATGAGTCTTGGGGCCAGTAACCTAGTCAAAATGTGGATCTCAAGATACAATGGAGAAACCAGAAATGGAACCTTTCCCATTGGTTAATATCATCATTTGGCTAGTTTTTCTGAGAATTGCCAAGTAAGAGATGATTGTAGTCCATCTCTATTTTAAGTTTGATATTCAAAACATAAGTAGAACAAAGCAAAATCTAAGAAAATCACAAGAAAGTACACTGGAAGGCACAAAAGATAGAGAAGAGGAAGAGAAGTTGGGCGCAAACTGATCGACCAAGTCAGCTTATTGAATGTGAGAAATTCAGCAAAGAGTTAGACTGAATCGGGAGCAGGACCAAAAAATGAAGAAAAGAAAACACTGCGCGAAATTAAATTAAGTTTTTTTTTCCTCGTCCTGTTTAGACATTTTTTTTTCCCCACACAAGTAGAGATAAGTCAGTTTGATTGGGGATCGGAATCCAGTTCCTTCCCTCTTACCCAGCCCAAGGGTAGGTGAAGCATAGTTTATAGGACAAACGGAAGAAGCACGGGCGATGTTACTGTTAATGAAAATGAAACTCTTTGGAAAGATGCTAAGAGGAATTTCAAGATACCCCTCGGTGTCGCGTTGGAGGTGGAGCTGCTGGTGCCACATGCGATGTGAGAATCTCTTCTTCCAGAGAAAAGTTTCTCATCTTCTTTGGTATGCAAGCTTTTGATCCGCCTTCTACAGGCTCATTGGAGACGCAGCACAAATTGACGTCTTCAAAACCTGGCTGTGTTGCATCTTTCGCAACCCATCTTTTCTCCTCGTACCTTGTAAAAAGCAAGCAGATTGTAAACCAAAGCAGACACAGGAAACCAAATTGCTTTATTAAATTCATCACAAGGCAGAGCAGGACATATACTTGATATGAATGAATTTCTGAATCTCACTTCTGTCATAATCTGTTGGAAGTTCTGCTTCCCAGTAATTGTTGGACCTCTTGTTTCCCATGCCTTCAGCAGCAATTCACAATAAACAGGCTATAAATATTTTTGTATATAAAGCAATGGAAAGCAACTTAACTGCACGAGTAAACCACAAAGAAAGGCTGAAGGACAAATGGAACTAGTATGTGAATATGATTAACTTAATGGAGAATATAGTTGGGTTATTTACAAGCTAGCGACGAGAAAAGAGACATTGCACTGATTACTTGAATTGTAAAAAGTAATGGCCCATTTCATTTTTTACTCTTGCTCCCTGAGAAAATCACGTCATTGTGCCGCTATCCATATTTTTTCAAGTTGACAGGAGGACTCCAACACTGCAATAGAGTACATCGAAAAACTGAGTTGACGGCAAATTTTCTTACACTGCATAAAAGCAACCTGTTCTGGTAGCCATGTATCCAAAGTAGTCGATCTAACCTACTTACAAAGAAAAAAAACAAGCCCATCATCAGATAATATGCAGTAGTCAGACAGGACATGATTAGGACAAGAACGTTAACGGTAGCATGACAGTGAAAATCTCTGTACGTTTCCAGAGTTTGAGGTTGCCTTGTGCTGCTGCTGCCTGTTGCAGCTTGCAGTATATCCACGTTCAAGCTCCACATGAAAAGATAAGGTTTGAGGAGAAACACAGAGGAGGTAAAAGGATTCCATATCCTGATGCATAATTTTCTTTTGTAAATTGACTCATAATACAGATCTGGAATTCAGTAGCATTTGTTTAAATCCTGAAGGATTACTAACTTTATACAAGATACTTGGCATGTGGAGGAAAAACCACTCAGTACCGGCATTTCAACAGCAATGTCCACAAAGCACACAGGAGTCATCGGTTTGGTAAAACCTTGTGACAAAGGGGTCTGACTGAGGCTCAATTTCTAACTTGCAGTGTGTTCCGTTCAATGTGACTAAATACAAACAAAGAGCTTATTGAGAACCCACAATAGCAAATGCACAAAGCTTTACAACTAAATGTCAAGAATGTACCTAACAATGACTACAGTGTTGCTTTCCTAATATTAGAGATGCATTTCCCGAAGCTTGGAGTCCTAAAGTGATGACTTGGTTCTATAAGGACAAGAAGGAAGGGAAAAAAGTTACTGCAAAAGAAAGTGCACAGGACACAAAATGCCTCTCATGAGAAAAGAAGCAACCATATCGAAATCTTCTGAGATAACCTCTTGTAGATTCTAACCACCTTGAAATCTAATACTGTGAACAGCAACTTAATCTAACAAAAAGGAAAGAAAAAAAAAACAGCAAGCTTGTCTGCCGTCCATTCTAGGGTGATTTGAAATTTCTTTGCTATTCTTCAAAGCGTTGTTTGCTGAACAAGAGCATATCATCAAGTAAACACATCAGCGAAAAAGAATGGTAGAATAGCACCTTTGAAATATGTACTCCAAGACTCCGATGGATCCCGGAACATTGCATGCATATGAAAATTCCTAGATTCACACTTGCCCATCGAGGAGCCCTAGAAAGAGTTTTGTCATATCAAGTAAAAAAGTATTTTAAAAGCATTTGATATGCATATCATACCAGCTAGAATATCATGGCTCAGAATGTGAAGTAAAATGAGGATGTGTGTCGAACTTGGCGAAATGAATAGAAAGCTCGTGTGCAAAAAAAACTAAGCAGATTGCCAGGTCAAAAAGATAGTGGATAAAATAATTTCTATGCAAATGTCAACTATATGTACGACTGATGGGGAGAAAAAAAAAATACTAGAAGCAAAAGCTCGACCCTAGAAAATTAAGTACAATATCTTCCATCTAATACACAAGCAAGGGAGGTGTTCAAACAAATAGAAAAGAATCAAGCTCTGTCCATTTAATATCAGCAACTTCATCAGAGGACAGTTCTATGTAGGTCTATCTAATGTCGGAGCAATTGAGATTATTCACGAAAAGAGCTCTTCAGGAAAAGCCGCCTAACTAAGGTATTCTAAAGCTACTAACATGGGTTGCAAATAATTCCTCTTCCAGCAGCTTTGGCCAGCTAGAAATCCAGTTTACAGCAACAAGTATAATCAATCTAGATCCTCTGTCACTGGAACATGTGATATGTTGTATACTAGCGACCAACATGACCTAATTTTCTCATGTAACGGCGATGGAAGTTTAGGATAAAGATGATGTTGATGTTGATGTTGAACGGCGATGGAAGCTCCAACAGTGCTTTCATTTTCATCCAAACAATGTTCGTGGGGAAACGAGAGAAGAAAAATGCTTCACGTGTTTCAAAAAGTAGTCCTGAGAGTTGAGAATGGAAAGGTTGGTGAAAGCAAAGCAATTTGCAATATCAAGACTTCAAAAGCACGCAGAAAGATAATGCACTGGTTTCCATCTGAATGCTGTCTAGCGCTAGAAGTCCACGCACCATGGTTTCAACCTTATGGAAATGAATACCTTGAAACTCGTTTAAATCGGTGATCTGGGAAATCAGAGACTGTTATGTGCTAAATATGTAAATCAACATCGAAGATGATTATGCAGTTTCATGAGTTTCAAGTAAACTTAAAAGACCAAAGATTCAAATTCTTTACTAGAGGAACTTTTATGATGCGCATCACTGTTGATATTCATGCTCTGGCAATCTGCACACAATCTTATGATATATACATCACAGTCGAAATTTATTGTACGACATACTTGCTTTGGCAATCTGCGCACTCCCTATTTTCTGGAAGTTTGAGAAGACCCTCGAGTATCTGCAGGAGACCATAAAGAAATTATATTCAGTTGGTAAGATCAACTGAACAGAGTAAGACTCCATTTCTGTAGCTGCACAAAGTAGACCCAATTCAAGAAACTAAGCTGTTCACATGAAACTCATGGATCCACAGTTTATGTGCACTTAGCCTGGTAAGAAAGCTAAAAGCCTTCAATTGGTCCACGGCGACAAATCCCTTTGGCTAAGGATAACACCTACTTTGATATAACATCATCTCATTTCTCCTTCACAAGGATCAATTATACCGTTCTGTTGATCCTCTAATATAACACTAGCTGATAAAAGACTAGAAGTGATCACTCCCTCGACACCGGCGCTCAAAGGCTGCTGTACCGCCTAGACACATTGTACCATCCACGATGACGGAGCGCTAACAGAAGTGACACCCCTGACTTCCTTTGCAACTTAAATTCAACCGAGATGTATCATATCTAGCAGAACTGACTTTGTGTTTGCTCGCTCTTTTTATGTTTGGGGGACCTCATATCCACAAAACAAGCATCAGCAACTCCAATCACGCATATGCCTTCAAACTAAACCAGGAGAAGCCATAGTTGTTTCGGAGCTTCCTAAAATGTAGAACCCGAAATTGGGAACATGGGAAATATCTCCAGCATTTTTAAGCTGCTAAACCTAGCTCCCGAGACCAGATGGAACAAATCGAAACAAGCAAAGACATTTTTGGCTAGCAGGAAATTGGACATTATACATTTTGGACCAAATCACAAGCGTCCAGACAAAAGGACGAAACCTACTTTACATTTCATCTCGTCATCGAAAGGATTGCAGCGAAGCGACAATGCCAATAAAAATTTGGGCTTTGACTATTCTAGTGGCTTGTCCCATGGAGTCATTTTAACACGATTCAACATCTTAGACGGAAATGACGAATCGTACTAGCAAATCGAAGGTTTCTCGCCATCCTTCTCCCAACTCGTTCTCTCTCTCTCTCTCTCTCTCTCTCTCTCTCTCTCTCTCAATGGCCGGCCTCCTCAACCGTCGAGAACATGTGCAATTGCCCCGGATGAATACCGAAGCAAAAGACAGAAAACCAATTAAGGATGGAGAGTGGGGGGGTTAAGCGACCTTGGTGTGCCTGGCGTGGACTTCCTTGGTGACCAATGCCTTGTCGTTCATCGTTCGGCCGTCCGGGCTGCTTCCTATTCAACTCTCTTCGGCGATGGGATCCAATCACTCACAGAAAAAGGAAGGCCAATGATGGAGATCCGACATTCATCCCCTCCGCAAGAGAGGAGGAGGAGCGAGAGATCGAACCGGATCCCCCACGGAAAGAGGAGGAGAGAGAAGTGGGTTAGAGAGAGAAAGAGAGACAGACAGAAAGCCTCTCTCTATCTTGTGTCTGTGGATGAACAGAATGAGAGGGGAAAGAAACGGTTGAGAGCGTCCTGGAAAGGAGGCGGCCTCGCCAGCTCCTAAACTAATTCTCATCCTTCCTCTCGAGCGACACGTCCTTTTGGCGGGAACTCCATTGTCAAATCTCTCTCTCTCTCTCTCTCTCTCTCTCTCTCTCTCTGCCTTTCTTTTCCCATGGTCAAAGAGAGAGAGAGAGAGAGTGGCTTGGAAACAAAGACGGCGACTGCTAAAAATTCCAAGTTCACACCTTTGCATCGAATGGTTGGCTTGAAATTATAAGCGCCACTCCCGTTGAAAATCCTGGCAAGCAAGAAAGTCTCCCTTCTTCTTCACGAGCGGGATTCGCAACCGGACAACGTTAGCATGAGTTGCACGAATGAAGCTCCTAATCTTTTTACGAAACAGCTGACCCGTCCAAGTTGAAAAAAAAAAAACAAATTTCGAGATACTAATTTGTTTTCTTCTATCATCGCAGGTCGCAAAAAAACTTTTTTTTTTGGTCGAGTTAATCCTACGATTGATGGATTACAAAGAAAAACGCCATTCTTACTTAAATTTTGTCGAATGGGATGAACAATGAGACGAAAAATATCATTCAAGCTTATTTTCTGCTGATATTGTATATGAATGGCACTCAAATTTGACACCCACCATCATCCAATCTTTTAGAGTGGTTTCGAGAAAAAAAAAATAAGCTACTTAGAGATCGTATAATTTTTATGGGTAAGGTAAAGAGAATATATTTATAAATAAATAAATAAACTCTCTTTAATAAAAAATAATAATAATAATAACGCTGCCATGAATGACGGCGACTTCGCTCTTAGACGTCGTGATGTGGGTGTGTGCATCACCGTCATGTGATGGTATGCCTAACAAATCCAAGGTGACTCCTTGTGATCCATGCATGGTATTTGTCATTACTTGCGCACTCTCCCTCCCTCTTTATCTCCATCGTCGATTTGAGGTGTGTGGAGCGGTCCCAAGAAATGGTCACCACCATTGTAATCGACGATAAATGCGTAGGTTTTAATTTCTAGATGTCGATCTAAAAGATTATTTGAACCAAAAAAAAAAAAGAACGAAGAAAATTTATCTTAGGAGAGCAACATATATAATTCTACGTGGAACTTTCATAAGATATGATGTAATCGCAACGATCACCTAGATGGGTCGTGAAAAGTGTGCGATCACAAAATATTTTTGTCCTATCTCATGCGTATTACATCCAATTACACAATTCCGACAAGTAAAGCACATGGCGAACACCTAACTTATTTTGGGCTTGATGTCATAATTTTGTCGATCCCTTCTATAGGAAGGATTCGAAAACATCGACGGTAGACATAAAAAAAAAAAAAAGAAATCCGTGGTTAAGCGAAAATGCGGTGAGCGTGGATCGAACACGCGACCTTCAGATCTTCAGTCTGACGCTCTCCCAACTGAGCTATCCCCGCTTGCTATACCATCCTTTAAAAATATTAACAAGACATGGGAACTTGATTTTTCCATTAATAAGTCTACTAAACGTCGAGTTCTACCCTAGAATTAAGTTTGTAAAATGTAAACCAAAATAAATAAACTAAACATGAATTTCGGGAGCAAAAAGTTATTCCGTCCGTCTACATTTTAAAAAAATAAACATAAATGGTGATATTATCCATTCATAAAGTCACGATCAAATGAATTTATGTAAATTGTTTTATTCATAAAAAAAAGAATTTCTTCCCTTTTGTGTTATTTATAGCTATTAATGTTTTTTTTAATGGATTGCTCGATTTAACCAATTAAATTCGAATTTGTTTTCTGATGGAATATGTATTAGTTAAATTTATAATTGATGATAATATGAGAGAAAGCTCAATCTAATCAATTAAAATTCGACTTTTTGACAAAAAAAAAATATAATAATTATATTCGGCTTCGTATTTTGATGGAATATATCTAGATCAAATTTTATTAAGTGATTTTTCACAAATAGAAATGACTAATATCTTTTTTTACGAAGAAATTAAGAATCCCTTCCTAATTAATAAATTATTTTCTTCCAAGAAATGGCTTTTTGTCGTGTTGAACTTAGGCGAGCGTTGGAACATTCTAGTCGGCACCAACCAAAGCCAATACACCTCCCGTCCTCGTTCATGTTCACCGGCGCGTCATCATCCACTGATTCTCTCTCTCTCTCTCTCTCTCTCTCTCTCTGATATTTATCCCTCTCGTCCGGAACAGGCGCCCCCCTCCCTCTCCCTCCCTACAATCTCTCTCCTCATGGCATCGGCTGGCGGCGGGACCGGCGCCGGTGGCGGCGTCGGCGGTCCGCAGCTCTATTTCTGTCACGAGTGCAACCACACGGTCTCGATCAACCCTTCCCCGGCCTCTGATCTCCTCTGCCCAGACTGCAACGGCGGTTTCCTAGAAGAGTGCGAGAGCCCCGACGTTAGCCCTATGCTCAATCCCTTCTTCCCATTCGACTCCTTCAAGGCGGCTCCGCCGGTTCGGGCGGCAGCGTAAGTTTCAGTTCCGGCACCGGATTTCCCTTGCTCTTCACGTCCTCCACCGGCAGTGCCGGAGGCAGAGGAATAGGAGGAATGGATGATTTTGCGGCCCTTCTCGGGGGCGCCTCGGCCTTCAACGACAGCAACAACAACAATCCAGACGCGTTCAATCCCCTACTCTTCCTCCATAATTACATCCAAACCCTAAGAGCCGGTGGCACCAATATTCAGTTTGTCATTGACGACAATTCCGGCGATGGTGGCTCCTTCCGCATTCCTGGAAACATCGGAAACATCAATTTCGGAGACTACTTTATTGGCTCCAATCTCGAGCAACTAATCCAGCAGCTCGCGGAGAATGATCCCAATCGCTATGGCACGCCCCCTGCGTCAAAGTCTGCAATTAATGGACTTCCAGACATCAAGATTACTGAAGAATTGCTCGCCTCAGACAATTCGCAATGTGCAGTCTGCAAGGACACGTTTGAGCTCGGTGAAGAGGCAAAGCAAATGCCTTGTAAGCATATATACCACTTTGATTGCATTTTGCCCTGGTTGGAATTGCACAATTCTTGCCCCGTTTGTAGATATGAATTACCCACTGATGATCCTGATTATGAGCAAAAGAATAGGGGTCCCCAGGCCCAGCAAGTATCTGGTAATCGGGGGCAATCTGATGGATCTAGTGACTTGTCCGGTGCTCCTGCGTCTGGAGACAATTCTCAGACGCCACAGACAATGGAGCGGCGATTCAGGATTTCTTTGCCATTTCCCTGGCCGTTTAGGACATTTGGCTCTCCTGCAGAGACAAGTGAGAGTGGGAGTGGGAGTGGGAGTGGTAATAATAATGGAAACAACGATGGGAGTTCAAATGCTGGGGACGGTGTAAATCGGAACTTTGAATCAGAAACCAGACAGGAAGATCTTGACTGAGGAACCTGTGGTGCTTGTCATCATAGAACGAGTGAGTTGTGTTTCAACTTTGTTTGGTTTGTCTGATTCATGCTTTTATCGAATAGACTTCTGTATTTTTTTTTTTTTTTGGATAACACAAATTTGCAGTAGTTCAGTGTATTGTTTTGCTTCCTCTAAAGCTTAGATGAGAGATAAGTAGACGCATAATAAAAGGTGATGTTCTTGCTGGTGTTATATGCATCTTCATGTAAGTGAACCTTGTGGTTTATGTTTAAACTTTATGTGGATTTATGTTTAAATTTTATCCAAATTGATTATAGTTGCGTCATAACCTTCAGCTTCTGTTTCTTCTTGTCATATAATCTGGCTTTTCCTGTGAACTTGTAATTAGAGACATTCGTTTGGTTAATTGCTGTGGAAGTTTTTCTATGACAGCTCACATTCATGAGACATTCGTTTGGTTGATTGCTATAGAAGTTTTTCTATGACAGATTTGAAAAGAGCAACTCATGCAATAATCTTGTGGAGTTCATAGTTTTTTGCTTTCACTTTGTACTGGATGTGAGTTCATTCAGTTCATGGATCACGAGAAAAAGAGAGGTTGGGAAAGAAAAAATGTTTAACGGAGGATGAATTTGATTTTTTGCTTTTGGTGGATGGAAGATTTTGTGGAAAGAACTCTGTATTATGATGAAAATTCTTGTCGCTGACAGATGAAGTAGAGGTGCAAGTGATAATATCATATAGGCACTATTATCATAACCGTGACTAGATGAAGGCTGCACCAAACTGTTTAATAATCTCTCATCGAGAACCTTGAGAAACGAATGAGCTCCTTCGTTATTTCAATTGCTGCCTCTAATCATGCAGGGCTCCAGTTTGCAGATGCCTCTTGCTTTTTAAGACTCATCAAGCTAGCATCCTTTCCACTGAGGAGATTAAATGACTGTTTAAAATAGGGATCTAAAAGATGGAAAAGGAACAACATTGGGGGCTAGTAGGTTGGTAGGTCAATGGCATTTTAATTCATGATGGAGTATGATGTTCTAAAAGTAATAATACACTAAATCCTTGTCTTTCTGTCCAAAATGTCAAGGGAGAGTGTTTATTAAAAAAGCTTACCACAAACTTTACTATGGGGGAAAAAAAACACACTTTACTATGGGAAAGATTGGAAGTGGCAGAACCGTAGGATTGAAAGAATTTATGGGGAAAGATGATGGACAGCTTTTGTATCGTCATCTCTGGGCTCTTTGCCTTGTATTTTGTGGAAAAGATGTGTCAATTCTTGCATTGTTTTTTCAACAAGGGACTCTATGCGTCGCAGGAGAAATATAGGTCTCTTGTGTCCACAACTGAGTCGGTGTGCCTATTCACTCTGTATATGTACTGATTAAGTCAGACTGCTGTCGGCATCTTCTTCTCGGTAATTGAGATATGAATCAAAGGAGTTTGTTTTGGTGTGGTCTCTTTGGCACCGGAATCTTTTTCCTTTCTGTGCTTATCTTGCTATGGTTCCTCCAACTGCCCAATTAAGTTGTCTCAGCCCAGGCCTTCTGTACCTTGCATGCTAATTATCTCGACAACTATGTGCTCCCCTTTTTGGGAGGGAGAGCAGTTGAGTATGCTAGTCTTCTTTCTACTTGCTTTCATTTTCAGGGGATACTCTGATTGTAGGTACTTTGTTTATAGTGATTACTCTGATAGCCTTCTCGTTTTGACGTTCTGTGTTGGTCCATCCTCACTTACGGTGCGTTTGTTCCGCGAAAAGTGAACGATTTGAAAAATATCTTCCTAAATATAATCACTTGTATCGCTGTAAAAATGAATGAATGAAATGAATTTCGTTGTCCGTGAAAATATTTAGATATAAATTGTCGTCCATAATGAAACATCTTTCATTGACTATTTATTTCAAGCGATGCAACGATCATTTTTAGGAATTTATTTTTTCCAAAGCATTCATTTGCCACGAAACAAATGGAGCCTTAGTTTTATGTCGGTTTTCACTGTTGCTTCTTTTCTTAGCATACATTTTAGTCGTAATTTTCAACAAAGGATGTGATCATGGCATATCAACACTTATAAGAACTTTTGTTGGAGTAGTCATTTAGGGTCAAGGACACTTCTAGGGAGCAAGTGTCAGCCTACAACTTCTTCATTAGTGCGATGTCCATGTCTTGCGTAACTCGTAGACTCTTTTGCTTTGTCTTCGTGGTAGTTCATATTCTTGAGAAACCTTTGGTAACAAAATGTGGAAGTCTGATCGATTGGTACTTTGTCCATATATGACGCCAATACAGTGACTGAAATTGGCGTCCAATAGCTTTCTGACTGTTGACAACTAAGTCGGGAGACATCAGATATGCAAATAATTGTCTGAACTAATGTGTATATCTTTAGATGATTGGTGAATAGATCACATAGACAGAGATAAAAAGAAAGTTGTCTATGGAACTTTTGTCTCTCTAAATGCTAGCCCACACAAGGAATTTACTTTGAATCCAAATTAGAGTGACTCGTAGAAATATCCTTGGAGAGTTGACGTTGCAACTTGCTTTATTTTCATCTTGGGTTTAGTTACTGGATTGAAGGTCAAGTACCAGGAAAACTAGTGCAATTCTTTGGGGGAGAAATGACTTCTCTATTGGGATGCTAATGAGCTATCCTCATAAACTAATATGTGAGGTTTTGCTCTTGTACCATCATGTCCAACGTTGACATTTTGCTTAATGGCACAATTACCGGACAAACAGTAAGGTGATGTGCTGGTGGAATGATCTTCAAAAGGTCGACTTCTGTTCTCCTTTGTTGGAGATATAGATGTGTAACTAAACATACGGTGGGTAGGAGTGACCCCTGAACCTCAAGTTTGGAATAGCTGTGGAACCGGACATGTAATTCAGCTCGACTAAAAGGAGAGGCTGGATGGGTGGAAGTTTTAGGCAAATGTTTCTGTTTTATTGTTGGAAGGCATTCTATATGGTAACTTTATGATCAGAAAGAGGAAAATCATGTTAGAGTGAGAGAGAGAGAGAGAGAATGTGTAACCAAACTGTATGCTTGTGGGCACTGTTGGTTTTTCATGGAGTTGCAACAATGGGTATGACTTGTTTCAACACTCTCTTTTGCAGGGAGGCATCTTTGGCAGGGGAAATTCAGCTTCGGACTTGTCACTATTCCCTAATTAAAATGCGCCTCCAGGTGAGAGGTGTATCGAATACATTCATAGGCGAACCGCTATCTCCATCAAAACGTTGGGAGATTTTTTTTTTTTTTTGGTCGTCCTGTTGATATACTATACTTTTGTTTGGGCGTCATTTGTTTCCAGTACTATGAATTTTTCTCATCTGGGAAGATGTATACCCTTCCATACATATGTTCAATGCTGTCTTTTTAATTCAGTTCGAGCTAATTACTGTCTTGAAAAGGATTTGCTCCCCGTTGGAACTCTTCTTTTTGCTTTCTCCTGGTGCAAGAATCTGACGGAGTTACCTGGGAAAGGCATTCGCATGGTCTTATCCTCTATCCAAATGCTAGAATATCTGTGTCGGAAGACAGTTAGGGATCGTGCAATTTGTTCATCATTCTCCCCAAGGATCTATGAGCCGTATATTAACTTGTCCGGGGTTCTGCGCTTCCTGGTACTGCACATTCATGCATTTCCCACATATTTCTAGTACTGCATTCCACTCGGCGGCACCTCAGGTACTGCATTTTGGGTGATACGACATCGGTTAATGCGTCTTGGGTCAAACATTTCACCGACGCCCTGCTTATAGAAAGCATCAGTTAGACGGTAAAGTCTTGATCCCGGGTATGGTAGCATGGTAGGCTGTTAACATAATTCAAGGAGATATAACCCGGCGGATGGAAGATCGACTTAGTCGGCATTCAAGAGAGCGGGGAAATCGGATGTCGACGACGATTGGATAACCGACACATTAGCTCAGTCTCACTCGCTCCTAACTTCCTATGAAAAAAACAAAGTAGTCCGTTCCATAACTTGATGCGTTTTATGTGGGTACTGATTTGTGCGCTTTGCCGAACACTTCAATTGTCGGGGGAATTCCCCTCCCCATTCTCATCGAATCAAGGGGGGTTCGGCGGAAAGCCGATTTCGGCGTTCAATGGTCGGACGGAAAAACAGGTGACCCTTCGCTATTGGCCGCTCGAAGATTGCAGTCTCCGAATTTGACCGGGAGATCTTTCCTCGGGCTTTTGACACTTCCATTGGAAATACGCAACCTCGTTTTTGACCAGATCGTGTCCGCACGATTGACGGACAAAAGGGAAATACTAATTTGAATAGTTGAGATTGAACTTTCTTGCCAAGAAAAAGTAGAGTTAATTTTTCGCGTCATTTTTCTTGCCAAATCTACTCTGTATCTCATATTAGTATTCTCATTTAATTTAATTCTGTAATCTTGTGTTAAATTAACGAGAAGTTATTAATTATGCCTATGCCACATGGACAAATCCCAAAAATAAATTAATAACGTCGAGGTCAAACGAGCGAGAGGGGAACAGGGAAGAAGCATCGCTGATCGCTCGCTGGCCCTGGGACGCGTCCGGGCTAATAATCATTACCGCGTACAAAAATTAAATCAAAAGAAAATTTAAAATATTAATAAAAAAAATTGGTGGGGACCATTTCTATATTATTTCCCACTCTCTTTCTTATTTTTCGTTTTTGCCACTTTGAATTTTGACAGAAAATCCATAAATTTTCCTGCCGAAGGAATATGCGATTTGCCGCGGTTAAAATTCACGTAAATGCTCGAACGAACTCCGCATCAGTCCGTCCCTCTCCGCATTCAATCATTCATTGATCCTTCTTCTTGTCGGTGCTGTTCCAGAGAGAGAGAGAGAGAGAGAGAGAGAGAGAGAGAGAGGCTTCGCTTTCGCTTTCACTTTCGTTCTTCACTGCCACGCTTCCGTTCGAAGCTTTTTCCGCTTCAGTAGGTACGCGTTCATTTCTCCATTGATCTGGAGGGAGATCGATTCGATCCGCGAGGGGGCGGCATTCGCGGCCGGATCGGGAGATGTGCCCTTCCAATCTCGCCGGCAACGGCTCCGAAGGAGCCGGAGCTGCTAATGGCCGCAACTACCTGGAGCACGAGGTGACGAAGATGGACACTCTCGCCGGGATCGCCATCAAATACGGCGTCGAGGTTTGTCGCTTTCTATTTGTGGTCCCCGCGCCTTCGTTTCTGTGTGCGCTTGCGAGTTCTCTGGATCTCGTGTGATTAGAATGAGGATTGAGGTTGCTCCTGAGGAGGAGATAGTTCGATTGGACTTTGTGGCTTGGATTCCGCAGCGAACAGCTTGTAGCTTGATTTGATTGTTCTGCGCTTTTTTCCAAAGAAAAGGAGTGGCATTGGTTACGTAGCTGTTGGTGACGAGCGAAGAGCAACTTTTCCGGAGTTCGTTGGTATACCTTTTGTATTTTGCTTCGGGATGAATAAAGGTTGCTGTCAGGACTTACTTTGACTAGCTATGTCAGAATGCTAGAAAGAGCTGATTCGAACCTGCATGGGGCCTGTGGTTGCTGGTGTCTGTCCGTGGATAATGTCTCGGCTTAGGTTGTGTAGGCTTGGCTTTGCACAAAACTTTGGATGGGTTTCTCTGGATCAAATCCTTAATTTTCAATTGAAGTGGAAGTCATTTTTATGCTGACTTATAGAGTGGAATGTGTCATGGAGATGGAAGTAAATAAGAAATTCGTTTTTATTAGGTCTCTGTGGTTTCTGATTCCAACAGCTTATCCTGTAATCCTCTCAGATATGCCTGTGATAGTCTCGTTGTGCTTCTGGAATCCGAAACTAATGGGGCAAGCCAGTGAGGTTTTTCCTGTGCTGGTTAGATTTACCCTAGAACATAGTTCTGCATTTGTTACTTAAAGAGTGTACTGCACTTCTCCAGAGATAACATCCTTACAGTCAAGTAGCTACTTTTTTCCCATTGCTTTCCTCATAGGTTTGGGTCACCAGAATAAGTGTTCCCATCTCAGACTTGTGATATAGCTAAAGTGATGTGTGTCACTTAATGTGATTGACTCGAGGTTATCTTGCTCTTCTAATGGCTTTTATTTTTCTGCATAGGTCGCAGATATAAAAAGGATGAATGGGTTAGCCACTGACCTTCAAATGTTTGCCCTGAAGACGTTGCGGATACCGTTACCAGGAAGACATCCACCTTCTGCCATCCTGTCTGATGGTTCTGGTTCTTCAAGGTATTGTGCCCTAATGCTTTGTTATAATAAGGTCAATGGTCATTTTACGAAGACCAGACTTGTATTTCCGAAGCAAAAGATTGCAAAATACCTATGATTGATTGCATTCTTCATAGGTCCCTATCTTGTTAATTATAGCATTGTGGTATATTCTCTGCCTAGCAGTATTTAGTGTTCAAAACCTTAAAAAGGACAAGGATAACCAGAGTAGTTGGATACCTGACAAGCCTTTTCTTTTAATGAAGAAAATTATTTGATCACATTGATGAGTACCTTATGAGCGCTCGTTAAGCGTACATAACAAATAATGACTCGAATTTATGTGCGTTTAGTACACCTGTCCTAGGAACAACCATTATATGGAAGTAGTAAATTATCCTTATGTAGGTACATAGCAAAGTGCTTTAGGGGCACTAATCGACAAAGTCCTTCAAATGTAGCTACGGCACTACTAACTAATATAATGAGAGTCTGCAATGTGCTCTAGAAGACATCCTTCTGACCCTTCTCTGTGGGAGATGTCCTACCTTTTTCAAAAATATGCATATGGGCCTCAAAGATGTAGAGCTAATGTTTCTCTTTAAGTACTTAAGGATCTCTAATCCGCTAGATTTCCTCGGAGTTTCATAATTGCTGTCGTTCCCTTTTACCGCCACACAGTTTCAAAGTTATGCACATTTGAGTGTTCAAAGAGCAGCTAAAGTGCTAAGCTGGGCAACTTGATCCCCGATGAGTGGGCCTTGGTGGTAGCAAAGTTAAGATTATTGTGCTTCTGTGAAGCCAGATTGACCAGAAAACAATTAAACTGAAGGGAGAAAAATTCTTCTTGTCCTGTTTTGCAAAGACTTGGAGAGCAATTCCTGGTAGAAATATTTTTCAAGAAACAGGGAGTTGAATTCACTAAATTTGATGGAAAACACTGTTTCCAAATTTCCTTCTTTCATTCCTACAGAAGTATTCTTTTTATTTCCATTGAGATATTATTTCTATGTAAGAACCACTTTCCTGGTGAAAGTTGATGTTACTCACTAATAACTGCTCATCAACTTATTCTTGTGCTTGTCTACTCACTGTGGCTGTGTGTAAAGAGCAGATTTGTGGAGGGAGAATCTTGTCTTGGTTTACATAAAGTGAGATTGCAGTCTTTCACTTAAATAGTAGTCGTATGAGATGCTTATAAACTGAGATTGTCAAGGTTTCTACCTGAATGTATTGAAAAGGCGGGTGAAAGAGGATAGAGATTTTCTGGCTGTTAGTCTGAGTTTTACATTTCCATAAGTGGAAAGAAGTATAAATATGTGCTGGCCAATAAGTACTGCTCCTAAGTGATAAAATAAAGAAGAATCATCAGTATTTGTGATGCCTTATGTTTCACTATTGTTAGGGGATCGTAATCTGTACAATCATCTCTGCACATTATACCATAACTATGCAACTTTAAATCATTTGCAGAGAAAATGGGTGCAAAAAAAGTCGCTCCCATCGCACCACCTCCAATATCTTGGACTCCTTGGAGTCTCTAAGATTGAAATCACCTCAAAAGGTCACTTCAGCAATGAACACCTTGCAAAGTTACTATGGACTCGATTCGCAGAATGAAAGAAGTGCAGAAGGCATGGAAATGACTGTTTACAGAACAGGAACCCCTTACATTTATGACAATGGGTTACCCCCTAAAGCCTCAACTATGCCTGAATCAACTTACAAGACTCAAAGTTTAGGTTTTTCCCAAGATGGTGGAGTTGCAGACTTTGTGCCTCTTGCGGATTGTGGGGATGATGAGGGAGAGAAATCTAGCGAAAAGTCTGTCCGGAGGCGTCAAAAGGCAGAACCAGATTTAGGGGCTGGGACTTCAGAAAGGGTGTTGAAAGAAGAAAACAGTGGTGGAAGCAGCAGCAGTTTCTCCACAATTACAGGAAAGGGCTTGGCATTGAGACCAAAGTCAGCCAGCCGAACATCGCTGATTGGCGATGTGGAGTCAAGTTGGTCGAATGCTATCCCTCTTGGTATTGGGGATTCTATAATGGTCGATGAACTTGTTGGAGTACGGAAGGCTTCGAGCTTATCTAACCTCCAGGATCAAGATGGCCGTAGGTCCTCATCCATTTGGCCAACTTCGAAGTGGAACTTGAAAGCAGACTCGCCATTACTTTCAGCCGCGTCCATCACCGGGCCACTTTTGGAGGGCCTCCCAATCCCAATATCTGGCCGTAGGAACAAAACAGCTCTTGATTAGCCGTAGAAAGCCCGCACATATACACCATATATTTATTTGGACTTTGATTTAAGGAAACAAGATATTTGTTGCCAACCTCATGCCACATTCATATGTCACAGCCCCGAAGTGTACATGGAGGAGAAGAACGAAGAAAAACCCTGGTGAGGTATAGGATATAGACATTCTGCGAACTCCATGAGACGGTCGATCGGTCAACAGCCTGAAACAGGCAGAGGCTATCGGACTTCCATTCTCTTGTTGTGCTTCCTAATATATGTAATCTCTCTTTCATCCAAATTGATTGGAATTTGTAACGACCGCAAATGCAATAATCTATGATCAACTAAGCACTAATGAAGAATGTATCACCATTTGTTACTGTGGGGTGCGCCCGTGTGATTTTGGGAGTGACTGTTGGATGATCGCAAGTCATATGTCATCACTAGATGTCATCTTTAGCATTACAACATGGCTACTGAAGCAACTACACGCAAAGTTCACTTTCCACGAGATCCTTTTGCTGCATGTGTCTGGTAGTTACACTCTTGTGAAAATGAGCTAGACTACTATGAGGCTCTCACAATGTCACAAAAGAATAGGTAGCAAGGTTCTTTTTTCGCAGATGTATGTATTTTTCTCCGCGAGGGTAATCACAGGGGAGGTTGAACTTTTTATGCGATGATCAATATGATCCCCGATACCTTTTTATTCAATTTAGTACATGAGGTTTTTAAAATCACCTCAATGTGGTCTTTACCATAAAATGAAGCACCTCTGCTAACGTGGAGTGTCCCTCAGCAATGACCAGCCAAAAATATAAACTCGGATCACCCCCTTATGTTCCTGCTCTTTTTTCCATTTTTTTTTTTTTTGTCTTTTTTCCCTCCTCTTCCTTTCTTCTTCATCTGGTACTTCACCACACCACACAAACCAGAATTTGCCATCTTGCTAGCGATCCATGGAGCCATAATTTCATTGTACTTATTAGATGGCCTCAGTGCTCAATTGTTGAAATCATCTGCAGTATACAGAACCCAAGCTTTCTAGAAAAACTTTGCTTTAATATAGGGAATGAAAAGGATAATAATAATTTCAAAATTCCCAAGAACAAAAGAATTCATGTTGATGTTAACTTGATTCATGTTACTCAAATACTAACTACTGACAAGACCTCTCTGCTTGAACACATTAAGCATTGCAGCACCAATCTTTGCTGGCGACTCTACTACTGTAACACCAGCTTCTCGAAGTGTGTCAATTTTTCCCTGAGCTGTGCCTTTGCCACCTGACACAATAGCTGCACGAAGCGAGATAGAGGACCTCAATTCTATGACAAATAAGAAGTCCTAGGGCGTAATGTAGGGTACTTTTCTACTGCTAGATAGAGTGGGAATGTGTTGAGAGTAGTAAATGGAGGAAATGCTCACCTCCAGCATGACCCATACGACGACCAGGGGGAGCAGTTAGACCAGCAATAAAGGCAACAACGGGTTTCTCCGTCTTGCTTTCCTGGTTGATTGATCACCAAAGACAGTTGAGTGACAGTAAAGGAGAAGAATTATACGAGGGCAGCACAGCATGACTAGTCTTAGCAAGTATAATTCTTCCCAAGTACACAAAACATCGCACGATCAGTTGGTGATGTTGTAGCAGAAGAAAAAAAATGACACATGCGCAACTCAGCAGTTGTACAAGCTTCAAATCCCTCTGGACCGCCACACTAAACTATGTAAGAGTTTTGAACCGTAATAGAAGGAAAGGAAGTAAACAGGCATCCTCGGCACTTGTTAAGCAATTACCAATGTCCTTTGGAAATGCGACAAAAACTCTACATTTTGAATCTTCTTAGGGACGTGTCAAAACATTAAATTTTATTCAATTTTAAGGACTTGAAGATACAAATTCTGTCTATATAAAAGCGTTTAGTGCCCTCAGAGAACCGCTTGACAATATGTAACCATAACTAAACTTCTTTGTAGAGTTTCCTGTGTGCATGAATAGTACGTACTACTAGTGAAACAAGAGAGCTTTCAGCAGTCCGTTGTTCTCCTGTAGTGCAAAAATTTACTATGAACCAGCTCTCAAGCAAAAGCAAACATTACAAGAACAGATTCAAACGTTTCTTTCAAGTTGCTCTGACAGTGAGAATGTGGTCCCAGGCAATCTCCAGAAGGAAGGAAAATAGCTTCATTAAAAAGTATATGAAATAGCAAATAAAGCATTCCAAAAATGTAGAAATCTTATCTTTGGATACAGGAGACTGCATAATCAAACAAAAGCCCCAGCTATGCCTATCTCTTTCATTTTGTCATGAACTGTCAAGATTCATCAAAAGGATATAAACATAATTCCTCACCTTAATAAATGCAGCAGCATCTTCTTCTGCAGTTCCACCTATTTCACCTATTAGAATAATCCCTGAAAGTGTACAAGTGTCAGGGATCAATGTTCAACAGGATTTTATGAACAGGACTAGAAGATAACTAATAATTCAAAGAGAATTGGCGTAGTGATGATATTGTCAGGTAAAGATTCACTTTAAGGGAATCTATACCAGTTCAATCAACCAAGAGAACATACACTCGATAGAAAAGAAGATTCTTGCCGCTACATAAAGACAATTCAAAGCCAAATGCATGGAACTCAAATTAGGAATATTTAGAATAAGTATACTAAACTTTGTTGAAGCAATTACTAAATTCTGCTTCCGATTTTTTGGCAGTTCTATTTTACCATGAAAAAGCTGGTAAAGCCATCACCAGCAAACACAGCAGTTATTCTATTACCTTTGCTACAAAGCTCCCCCTCATTTACATCCTCTTCTTTAGAAAGTTGGCACTCAAAATGGTCTATCTTATAGCAGCCCAGTGCTCATATCTCGATTGGATAAAGAGTTCACAAAAATTTCAAATATGGCTAAATTTTAGATCAAACTGATTTATCTGCAAGTGAAAATTTTTAGTGATTTCTGACCAAAGCCAATCAGGTCGACCAATTTAACATCTTTGGGCTCCTCATACTGAACTCACATCGGTGAACTAGATTAGATAAAGAGCAGGCCAAATGGGCCAAATTGTATTAGTCTCCTAAATCCTAGTGCTCCCTTCTTCTCATGCAAAGTCCCTTCCTTTGAATCCGTTCTAAAATCTTACAGACAAAATAGATGAGTAAGAATAATACGAACATGTCTGTTCACAAGCTTTCACTCAGTGACAGAATGAAAAATGAGAAAAACAATCATGAACCTCCATTGAATTATGAGCATACTAACTGACATTCTGGACATCTACCTTCTGTTTGGGGATCCAAAACGAATCTCTCGAGGCAGTCAACAAAGTTGGTCCCATTGAAAGGGTCACCACCTATTCCCACACATGTGGATTGCCCAAGACCAACTGCAGTTGTTTGAAAAACCTGTAAGGAAAAGGGAAGATAGAGAAACAATATAATTTCGTCATCCCATTTGGTATATCTATATAACTGCTATTAAGCAAACAAGAATCCAAAACAATCAAATGACCAACAAGGCCCACAAACAAAAATTGACAAGTGAACTAAGTGACGAATTTCCAATTCAACAAGTGCTCCTAAGATGGATACTGCCACTAGACTATCAAACATGATCCCAGCAGATACAGATTAGATGCAATCTATTCTTCGACCGAAATTTATGTGATGTGAGGGCCCGAGGCTTGATTAAAGAAAATGCAAACCAGAGTTTCCACCCAGGGAAAAGAAAAAGTCAGTATTTGATATGAGCAACTACAGGGGCCGACTTTGTCTCAAAGAATTAGCAATGCATTGGTCAAATTTCGAGTTGCCCCTGACACATACGAAGTACCAGACACAACCTATGCATATACTACTACTCATGTAAAACATGAATAATAAAGACGATTTCAGCAAAGAGATCAGAATACAAGGATGTCATAAACTGACAAACAAGAATTCTCCTAAAAAAATCTTTAATTTCTTCAATGGGCTTTTCAAATAGGAAATGTGCATTCAAACAGAGAAAACACTAGAACTATAAAAGGGATATGAGAAGTCCAAAAGTGATGCTGCTGCATATGTTGCTGGATAACTATTTACATGCACTAGTGTAAATTTAATCAATCTTGAACCGAGGAAATTTTAGGAATGCCATGATATTCCTGCTAAAATAAAAAAAACTTACTGCTTCATAAGTCAAGGTCCCAGAGCGGGACACAATACCCACACGTCCTGGTTTGTGTATGTACCCAGGCATAATGCCGATTTTACATTCCCCAGGTTTAATAATACCAGGGCAGTTGGGTCCAATCAGTCTTGTCTTGGATTGCCTGTTCAGAGCAGCCTTAACTCGAACCTGGAATCATAAGCATACATTTATTATGTCTAACTCCAGATATCAGGAGTCACAAACTCGAAATTTGTATACAGTCCCTGATAAGTAAAACCATTTCCTTCTTCAATTCTCCAAAAAAGAATTGGTAACTAACTACACTAGTACAAAATGACCAAAGTATATTTTGGCTTGAAAAAAGAGTTTATGTTCATTGATTTGATGACCGAAAATGTAGACTTTTATGAATCTCAAAAAGTCTTATGTTCAACAACAAACATGGGAAGTATCCTTACTTGAAACTCACAAAAAGAGAAGAGATGGGAGGGAGGTTGGCAATTAGGATAACAGTTCTTGTCTCTCCAATTATCAAAGGAAGTCAAAATCCTAACGTTGCATTTATGTTCCCTTCTCAATTATCAACAAATAAGCATGGCCCGAATGAATGTTATTTAGAAATAAGAAATAAATAACTATCATTAATTTGATATTGCATGTTGTTAGGATATAATTTAGAATACCATATCATGCTGAGGGATCCCTTCTGTAATGCAAACAACAAGATCGAGCTCAGCTTCCATGGCCTCCATAATAGCAGCAGCAGCAAATGGAGGTGGAACATATACGACTGAAGCATTGGCCTTAGTTTCAGCCTTCGCTTCAGCAACTGTATTGAAAACGGGAAGGCCCAAATGTTCTGTTCCACCCTTCTTGGGAGTCACACCACCCACCTGTTCCGATAAAGTACATTAAATTTCATAATTAACTCGCAAGACACTCCCAATCACAAGTCACACAACTAGTTCAAGTAATTCAAACTGTCATCCACATTGATTTAGCAAAGGAGGATCTCACAACAGATTTTCGCAATGAAAGCAGACTAAAGGAAAGACTCCCATCATACCCTACAACGTACCTGCTCAGAAATCTTCAAGCAACTGGACAGATTTACCAGTAGACAATGTGAGAAAGAAGTACTCAAACAAAAATTGGCATGTATGGGCAACGTGGACATGAAGCGAAGCCAATGCTCCGAAGCATAAACGCGATTTAGCATTCGAAAGTGTGCGACCCCACACCAAACTGTCGAAAAAGCCCAAAAAGCTCGAACGAGCTATGTCATCAACAATTCCAGATCAACCACTTGAAAACACAGCGAAACTACTGACAATCCCCGATCAAACCTACTCACTAGTACAACAAAACTCCATCAATAAGCTCGGAGCAACGCGATACTTCACCAACGCACGACGTCTAATTCCAAAACCAAAAACTGACGCCATCATCTAGCCTCCTGTGTATAGTCAAAAAGCGAGAAATGACACAAGCAAAGCGATCCCTGCGCCAGGCATGGGCGAGAAGAGAGCGAGGCTCACCATCTTGGTGCCATACTCGATGGCCTGTTCGGTGTGGAAGGTGCCGTTCTTGCCGGTGATGCCTTGGCATATGACGCGGGTGCTCTTGTCCACGAACACCGCCGGCTGGTGCGACGCAGCCGCGGCCGCGTAGCTCCGAGCCCGGGACGCGAGGCCGAGCAGAGAAGACGGCTTCTCCGATGCGATCGAGCCTATGAGCTTGGTCACGGCACGTCGAGCCATCGATTCGATTCCCTCGCCGTCTCTCTCTCTCTCTCTCTCTCCTCTAAGAAAAGCGCTGCATCAAGAGGGAGATTCTAGCAGAGTCGCAGGAGTAGCGGAGGTCTGACGATGGGCTTTCCGGGTTCCGACGGAAAAAGGCCCCCCCACCCCCTCTTTACCAGCGTGCTTCTGGGCTTATGGACTCGAGTTCGTTTTTCTGGAGAAAATGGCGCAAATAGTTTCTAAATTTTATTCAATATAAAAAATTATTAGTAAATTTTTAATTTATTTAATGTAATCTCTAAATTTAACCTAATATGTAATGCCATTTTTAAAATTTTTAAATTATCCAATGTGGCTCCTGAATTTTTTGAACATGTTCGATTTGATCCATAAACTATATGAAAATTTTCAATGTTATCTTCTAACTAAATTCAATATGTAACAAAAGTTTATAAACCATATTTAGTAAATTAAAAATTCAAATTGAGGTAAAATTCAAAAATCGTATTTGCCAAATTAAAAATACATCTTTTTCTCCTACTTCCATAACCCAAGCTCGGAGAACACGACACTTATTATCGATAAAAACGAACAAACGGAAACAACTTTTATTGTTTAAAATAAGGAAATTTTCAGCTAAAATATTCAATCTACAAGAGATTTGCGAAGTACGATGAGAGTTAATATTACTTATAAATCACGAAACGTCTAGTAAATAGCTGCTAATTTGTTCATCGTCTCACGGCGTGACACGTCGACAATGGGGCTGGTTACTAAGTTTCATTGAAAGACAGCATCAATTGCTGATCAGTCTTGAGCTTCTGAATTCCACTCTCCGTTAGGTTATGATACATATGCCTCTTGACGATATACAGTCATGAAACAATATGGCCAGTCTCCGTTAGAACTGAACAATGACGAAAGAACTTGCACGAAAATTATTTACAGCGCACCGAACCGGTGCTCCGAGTAATTCGTGCTCTTCCCTTGTTTTACAGCGCACCGAACCAGTGCCCCGAGTAATGGAAATCCATTCCTCTTACTCATTTCAATTGCAAGTTCCACGACAAACTCAACCCACTCTCTCTCTCTCTCTCTCTCACAATAGAATAAAGAACGGGGGGTTAGGAAGCATCGGCTAGTAAATCTACGCTATACAGCTAAAGTTGACATGTCAGCACTAGATTAATGCAGAGTCGTTTGTGGGTACCAAGCAGCGAATGATGCACGGAGCCGACGGAGGGGAGTGTTAACCATCACGAACTATTTCTAGCCACGTGTCTGAAAACCAAGACGAATGTCACGAAGGAGCTTGCACTTCGGATTTACAGAACTTCCATGATCCATCCTCTTGCTTCTTTAGGAGGTAATGAATCTTATAAGAGCTGGTATTGGCAAAAGAGAAGAAACAAAATGAAATTAACACCAAGTTCTGCCAAATCGAATTCAGAAAAGGCTGGAACATCTTAAATATAATAAACACCACGATCACAGCCAAAATAAGTTGGAGGTTATGACCAATTATGTAAAAGAGCAGATAAGGCAAGCATTTTTGCATTTTCAAGAGAGGACCTTGGCAACGATGACAAAAAGAGATAGGTTCTCTATCTTAACCAAAAGCATCATCCAAATCATAAACCAATAAAAGGAGTTTTAAGCAGAACAGTACAATGGATATGAGATGACCAAAGATTTGTTCATGCTTGCATTATACTCAATTAACCTCTGGGCAATAACGACATAACTACCTGTAGTAATTTGGGTTCTTTGGCTGAGATTCATCAACAAGCTCTGCAGCTTCCTCCAGGAGAGCATCAATTTCAGCCATCTCTAGGCCCATCCCATCAGAAAGAATCTCAGCTCGAAGGACAGAGAGTTGCAACAGGACAAATCTCCAATAACAAGACCTGGCTTTTGCCTTGCCAGCCAAAGCTTGCCACTGATTCCAAAAACATCGCCAAACAAGTAAATATCAAAAGGAAAGGATGGAAAAAAGAGAAGGTCCCATGTCTTTGCACTACGAAAACAATCACGGCAAAAATCAAGGGTTTAGTTTATATTTTACATACAGAACTTCAAATGGTTTTGACAATGTTGAAATACTATGTTCACCCATAAATACACAAGTGAGAAAAAACCAAGTAGATACCGGACTAAGCAACAAAAATGAAAGGACGACAGTGAAGCCAAGCCCAGAGAGGAATGGACAAAATAAGGGTTCATTAGTATAACCTTCCATGTTATTTCAGTAAATATTTCTCTATGTGGTTATTGGTATAAAATCAGATCCCAGATGGTCATATTATGGCTTAAGTGAGTGCAACCCAAAAACCAATCTGACCATGGGGTTCTTGACTGAGCTAATGCAGAAACCAATCAATCACAGTAAAGCTAGTATGCTCGCTCACTCCCTTGCAATAACCAGCTTGGTAAGTTAGCTCGATATCCAACAATACATCGAAATTATTGAGCATCTCCACTGCTGTGTAAACATACACAAATACGAAAAGGACATTTACCTGAACTAGCATAGACTCATCAAGTATTTCAGGAAGGAACTGAACTTGATGATCGGGCCCTAGAGCCTCAGCTTTGATTGTTTGCCACTGCTTCACAAGAGATTCAGCATCCTCCAATTGCATCGCACTCCTGTGAACTCCTGCTGTTGATGAGAACAGACCAGCAGCCAAAAATGAATTGCTTACGGTTTTAGAACCAGAGAAGCTTTCAAACTGCTTCTTCACCACGGTCAACAATTTGTCCACTCCGCTGGTGATGCCATTTCCCTCACGGTGAGCAGAACAGTCAGTAGATCCTATATCCCTGTCAGATATGCTAGTAGAGATCCATCTAGATCCATTGGTCATCACACTCTTGCTCAGTGGCCTAAGGGCTATGAACATAAAGCAACCCAATACTGTAACAAAGACAATCCGGCCAATTATATTCTTCTCACTGAACAACATATCCAAAATGCTGCTATGGTGTACACCAAGCCTTCTTTTCATTTGAACAGAGGGTGAGCTAATGTTGCTTCCACTGCTGTTCTGACCGACCATATCCGTGCTCTGAATATCAGTCAACTGCTTAACGGCAAATCCAAGGTGTCGGGAGGAACTTGAGGTAGGAAGAGATTCATCAAATTCTCTTCTGCTTGCTGCTAGAGAAGTGGATAGTGGCCTGTGGTTCACAGAAGACATGGTTTCTACCGCTCGTTTGCTTTTCTTTGGGGCAGATCTTTTTTCACCACTAAAGAAATGACCCTGCAGGAAAATCCTGTTATAATCATTTGATTTGTCTGGGTGAATATATCTTAAGTTAGTACGTCACAAGTCAGCTGGCAAAAAATTTATTACCAATGATGGGGAACAATCTTGTGTATCTGCAAATACAGAAAGAACTGCATCTTTCAGCCACTGTTCCTGCTTAATTTAACACGGAGAGTTAAACATAAAAAATAACAACGGAGCATATGGGAACTGACAAAAACAGAAGAGAAGCAACAGAATCTAGACAGATATATATATTACAATGCAATGTCCACCGCATAGCATTTTTTGACTTTTAAATTTTATGGCAGTATAGTCAGTAGAGCAACAAACTAACAACTTGCCTGAAACCAGAAATTTAAAAGAGCCAAAAGAATGCTTAGTACACCATAGCTAACGCTAATATCGTTACCACCAGCAGACAAATCAAGAGTATGAGACACCACAAAAAAAAAAAAAATAGTAAGATACAACATAATTTTTACAATTGGCAGATCCAGTACAGCAGAAATGTTAGTTAATTCATTGCTGCAATTTATATTGAGGTAAATAAGTGAAAAATCCAACAAAGAAATCCAGAATCTAAACAGGATATTTTTCCCCTTTTTACCTTAAGATGAGAAAGTACAATTCAGATGACCTTCCCCACTGATGAGATGCAGTGCATACAGTAAGAAGACAGACGTCAAAACCACGACCCCATACACTGAGAAAGCTTAGATAGCACAAAATGAAAGAAAACCCATTTTATTAGGTACATACATCCCAGTAGGAAGGCGTAGACCCATACTCATTATCTATACAAACTTGTAATCTATATAAACTCGCACTAAAAATATTTTATGGCCTGAGCCTCCCAAGGTTCTACCATGGCATATAATGGCTATCAGAGGCAAAAGCGAATGATTAGACATCTATACACATATTAAAATTAAAGTACATTTCATGACATGTTTGTGAGGTTTGAGTTCAATAGCAAGCATGCATCATCAAGGAATTACGTAATGGGAAAAACGAGCCCATTGTAGAATTAAATGCTCACCAAAGATGGACTTGCGCCAGAAACATCTTTGAATTCTTTTCTTGTAAGCGACCTCTGTGTAGTGGAATTGGAATTTAATTCCAGCTGGTGAAATTTTTGAATCACCTCTGCCTCACTACTCTGCGAAACAAGGAAATTTACAAATATTAGATGAAGATCCAGTCAACAAATGAAGAATCTGCCCAACCAATTCAACATGATAGCACAGCATATACAGGAAAGAGAGCAGAAAAAGGGTACACTTCAGATGTACCAGACTTTTTACCGAAAGCAAATAAGTGTACCTGACCAAGAAGGAATAAGCAAAAGGCTTCCTCAAATTTCAGATCGATACCGTCCGATGCTATCAAGCATTCGCAAATAACTTTTGCCCTGTTGATCTGCATCCATCGGTAGCACATTTTAACAGTAGCACAAAAGAATGTAATGATTATCATAAGAAGCTGAAGCCAACCAAAAAATGAAAAAAGCAAGACCTTTGAAAAAGGCCATGGGGAGAACAAAGAAGAATGATGGAGTATATTGGCTATTCTTACCAACTCCATTTGCTTTGCTGAAAATCCGAGAGCAATATGAGCTATCAGCACCACGTAGAAACAATCAAAATCAACAATCACCCTCTGATTTTGAGATTCTAGAGATTTCTTGTTCTTCCTTGTCAATGCTAGATCATCCCAGGGGAGAAGATCTATTATTTCTGTAGCCATAAGTCTACTCAGTGCTTGGTCTAAAAAACATGGCCAATCTTGGACTCTGGATGGAGTTTCCACATCAAGGCCCTGCCTCAGCAATTCGCGCAAGGCTGCAAGTGCTCCCCGTCTCCGTTCGGCATTTTCAGGAGAACGAGGCAAGCCTAGCAATTCCAAAGTGCAAGCAGGGGCAAGCTCCTCCAAAGATTCTTCAATCTACATTATTCATCAAAGAAAATGAAAACGATGACTAATTACAACTTAAAGGAAAGACGAGACACGCTGTAGCATTAATATATTCAAACGAAGTCTATCTTTCCCAGACAGAAATAATATCTTATCTAAAATTAACCATCTATTCAAGTGCCAGGGCAACAGGATTGAAAATTGCTACGAATTCTATACAAAAAATAGATCCCACTGCAAATTTACAAAAGACACTAGTAAATTGCATATGATGTTACCTGAGACAGTAATGGCATTTTTCCAAGGGAAATCTTACTTCTGAGAAAACACTGAGCACGAGCCAGGGCTTCAAATCCTTGGGACACTTTGTTCTTCTCAAAGCAAATCTTCGCAATTGCACACTTCAAGAAAGCGCCTAAGATAAGACAAGGAAGCATAACAATGCTGCTACAAATTGATGAAACTCTCTTTTCTCTTGGTTATTTTTCTCACCTCGGCTAGTGCCATAGATAGAAGCAGATCATGAACATGCGGTTTTGCATCTGGATGTTGAAGAGCTGCTTGACCAATATTTAGCACCAGTTTTTCTTCTCCAACCTGCCATAGACAATAAAAGTGGCAACATTGCACCTATCATCCGAAGCACTGGGCAATTGTCTTTCCTATTCAAAGGATTTTACATTCCAGATTATTATTAATAACACTATTTCTATGATGACAAGGGAAAATTAATGTCGTTAGGAATTACTAAAACACCAACACTTAGCTTCTCCAATTTATGTAAATATACCTCTTGAAGGAGGCAGATAGCGCCAGGCAACCAAGACCATGGAATTCTAAGAGATGATTTAGGTAGGACTTTATCCCTTGTATTTCCAGAATATTCTGGTTCAAAAAGAAGTTTATCCCTAACGTCCATAAGAAGAGCCTGCGACAAAATGGATAGCACATAAAATTTCTCTCTAATTAATTGAAAAAGATACCGATGGAACAAAAAACATCAAAAATGAACCTTGAAGTTGCTACCTCTCGAGATTTGACAGCATCCATTGTGTATCCCTCCTCTACTTCAGCACGTTTCAACTGCATAACAGACTTTACGATCTCATCTTTCTCTGCTTGATCAAGGAGACCAAGAAGCTGCAAGCAAATGTAATCTGCTGTGAGTGGTTCAGCAAATGAAAAACAGAAGTGCAAAATGCTAGATAACAGTAAATGCATGATCGGTTTGTGTATTATTAAGTTTTTTTTAATATTGGTCATGAAGAACAAGAATTGTCCATTAGCAAATTACACCGACAAAGTATCAATTTCACATCGGAATGTCCCTCCGCTATGACATCCTTCCCCAAGACTTGAGAGAGGTGATGTGTTCCAAGCTAACACCTCTCGTGCGAAAAAACCAACCCTCCCCTCCCTAGGATAAGCAAACTCTTGCTAGTTGATGAATGAGCAACCGAGTAATGAGAAATAATCTCGCTTCATTTCTCAGTGGACTGCACCCAGAATTAGCGTTAACAGCGTACTGAGCCAAAATCTAAGCAGGGAAACGAAGCAACTAGCATTTTCCGTGAGATTACACCTATTTGAACGAAGTAAATCACCTGATAACAAGTGACGGGGATGTCGACGGCGTTCCGAGTCGGCGGATTCTCCAAAATGCGAGCCGTCTCGGTGGCCTTCAATCTCCACGCGCGGACCCTAACCGCTCTCTCCGGCAGCCGCGGCCCGCTCACGACCCTGCGGACGCCGACTCTGGAGACGGTCGCCGCCTGAGCGAAACGCAGAAGAGACAGCGAGGCATTCCGATTGAGGTCGCCCTGACCGCACACGCAGGACGAAGTGGAGACATCAGCCGCGACACGAGCCAGCGCCATGAGAGCGGCGATTGGACCCTACATTTGGGGAAATTCCGGAGCTAGGGTTCTTATGGCTGGAGCTCTGGGGCAGTGAAGCGAGAGCTTGATTGGGGGGCCACTGTAGCGAGGTCGCCGGTGGGGGAGAGATGAGAGCTTTGATTTGTGCTTTTTTGGGGAGCTAATTTGCTTGAAAAGCGTCCGCTTGAGCTGGATTAAGAATTTATCGCCAAAGACCGTTGGAGCTTTGGAATCAAGGCTACTTGCCTCTGTACCCGAAGTAGACCCGACCATATAAATCGCAGCCGTTCATTTTGCCGGTAACGATCCGTGGGGTCCACATGAAAAAGCGAACGCTTGTGGTGGCCCTGGTGGGACTCGTCCTCCATCCGACCGGGACCCCCGTGAAACCGCTAGTATCGCCTGGATCCGAGCCCACTTCGCCGCATCCATCACAACCGTCCGTTCTGTGTGTTTCCCACATCGGCCCCCTCAGATCCCATAAGATGCATGATAGTAGTTGACTCGATCTACTAAACACGAGTCCATAATAAGAAAAGGAATTATCCCAGCCGTACAAAGAGTCAGTTTATGATGTTTTTTGGTCGAGTCCGCATTTTGGTTTTTAAGATAAAGCATACGCCTCCGACGTCAAGAAATTTTTGCACAGAGGTATTCGCCGTTAATTTGAGGATTGAAAATCCCTAATTTCACCGATTAACAAAGGATAGAGCGGTTTCCTTTTTTTGGTTGAAAAAAGCATTAGGGCCGTTTATATAAAATCCTTTTTGACACTGATGATGTTATGGTAGGATTACTCTAGCGATTTTCCTTGCACACATATCCTTTAAAAAAAAAATCACGCATTTAACCTGGAACAAGAGTTAATTTAAGCCGATTATGCTGGATCGAGTCGACTAGTAAAGTAAATTGACATCTCAGGTGTAAATCAAGCAACCCCATTAAAAGGATTTACACAAAAAAATAAGACTAGTCTAGACACCACGAACCAAAGATTTCCAGCTTGAGAATATGGTGACGCACTCTATCATGCCGATCAGCTTTTCATCGACAACACGGATCAGAGTTTGTGCCGACAATAATTGGCTATGTGAATAGATTTTTGAGACTAAGACGTAGGAATTTATGAGCGGTTCATGAATGTGTTATGGAGAATAACGTATGCTCACACGGCTAAGTAAATTGAAATAGTAATGCCATTTGGACGTGCTCTTAATCTTCTATTGTTAATTAAAATCGACACTCGATGGACAGAAAAGAAACATATCGCATTTCAAGTAGAAGAGACATCCATTGGATCTGGAGGTCGGAATTTACTATATCCAAAGATGTTTCGAAGAGCCATTTTAGCTCCGGGGCCGAAAAGCTCGTCTTCGGGATTACGTCCGTTGACACCTAGATTTTTACATGAAATTCTCACATTCATTTCATAAAAATCAGAGATCGAATTATTCGATAAAAAAAGAGTTGACTCTCGACAAAAAAAAAAAAAAAATCGTGGTGCATGGACCAGTTTTTATAAAGAGCATACAGGGCACCACCTTCGGACATCCATTGACAAGGGCAGAAACATTCTCATCTGGCGTTGTCCCATACTTGTCAAGGCGAGAACCAAAATTTTGTGGGGCATGCTCGTGGCGTTTTAAAAGTACGCGCGCGCGCACGTTAAGCCCTAGTTTTAAAACTCGGTTGGGTGCTCGTCGCAACTTCTTTTTGCTCTAGGCATTATGAACTTGACTAAGATTTTCAATACGTGGCATCATTCACACACAATTCATTACAGCATAATAAATATCACTTATATTTCGGTAATTGCAATCGCAAATAATACATACTAATCTCTTGGCATTTCAATAGAAAAATTTTCAACATCTAAACCTTCATCTCTTTTAATTGCTTCATCGTCATTTCACAGAGATTTTTTGCGAATTCATAAATAATTGAGATGAATTTAACACTAGACAAATGAATACTTCCATTATTTGATCAGTAAGAAACATAATTTTTTATTTCTCGGATTCAAAAATCACTTTAATTATCGAAATTAAAATTAGCTTCTTAGATTTCAAATTTCCAGTGTTACATATTTGGTCCGGTCCCCGGTTCTATGTCAGGACCGGACCGGCCTGGACCACGCACATCCCTAATTGGGTTAGTCCATTCACGTTGTTGAGTTTTCAAGAGTTCGCTTTTGTTGTGAAATAGGACACCTCGATCGGTGTCGCAGCGGAATCGGATCGATGAGCGTTTGGAAAGTCGACAGAGAGATAAAAGAAATAATAACAAATGACACGAGATTTACGTGGTTCGGTCCGAATGTCGGAACCTACGTCCACGGGGAGAGCAGCACAGAATCCACTATAGAAAGCGATACAACGAGATCAATCACTCGAGCACTCAAACACACTCTTGGTGTTTCCCAAACCCCAATTACACCTCAAACTCACACAGTGTTTAGCCCCTCACAATTCCTAGTGAAACCTCACTCAAGGAATTATACAAATTCTACTCACAAGAATTTATTTGGCTAAAACACTCAGGTGTAATTACGACAAGCAAAACCCTCACGAGAAGAACTCTCTCTTCTCTCGGCCACCGAATGACTTGGTTTCGGCGCACTTCTTCAATTGCATCTTCTTCTCCTTATATAGCCATATGGAAGGAGGAAGCATGCCAAATTGTGCCCAACTTATGCCTAATTTCCAAGTCAAAAGAAAGAGGTGCCAAACTTGCCAAACTCTTGTCTTTCATACTTGCCAAACTTACAAAACTCTTAACTCCCGAGTCAATGCCAACTTGTGCCTAACTCCCGAGTCAATGCCAATGTGCCTAACTCCCGAGTCAATGCCAACTTGTGCCTAACTCCCGAGTTTCATTCGGGACTCAAATTCGAGACATATTTTCAACAATCTCCACCTTGGCTCGACATTTGAGCCAAGTCACAATCGCTTCAATGAATTCGCCTGCTACTCTCCCACAGCCCTCTTGGGCTCAATCTGCACAAAGATATTTCAAGTTCAAGCCACGCTTGAACTTTGCCATAATCATAGGCCTCAGGACATCAGCTCCACCTGTACAGTTAGCTACTCCATAAGGATTTTCTAACATAACTTTCTGTATCACAGATAAAGCAAAATCATTATTGTATCCATATCTGACAGAAAGTCCAACATGCTCCTTATCAAATTCAGTAGCTATAGTAATCGTTGGCTTTGCCGGCTCCACCTTAATCCAAATATCATATGTGTCGATTACTTCGCTAGTATCCGCTACCTCAGGAGTTTCTGGTTGCAACTCCACCTCAAGCTGAACACCGTCCAGATCCGTATAAACACTGCCACAAACACTCCTAGCTAGAAGTACTGGAGACTCGTCAAAGGTAACTTCTCTGCTGCAAACAGGTGAATCTATATTCGGGCACCACAACTGATCGCCACACTCACCTTGTGCATAACCATGGAATATGCACCTTGCCTCCACATCGAGCTTACCATCACTTACTCGATAATAACACAGGCAACTAAACATTCTAAAATTAGAATCATCAGCAACATTACCTGACCATACTTCTTTGGGAGTCTGATATCCAATCACAGTCGATGGGGATCTATTCACCAGGTAGCTCGCCATACTAAGCGCATCCGCTGGAATTTTCCCAGCCATACCAGCACTAGAGATCTTTTCACGGGCCGTCTCTAGTAACTCTCTGCTCATCAATTCTGCAACCTGCTGTGGTTTACTAGCACTAGTGCGATGTTTCACTATGCCATTTTCCATGCAGAATTTATTTACCAGCTTCGAGCAGGACTCCATGCCACTGTCAGTTCGCACATGCTTGATCAACTTACCAGTCTCCATTCCGATCAAAGCTCTCGACTGCGTATTCCTGACAACAGCATCAAACATGTGCTTTCGCACAAACACCCAGGCCTTCCTCGAGTAGCCGTTAGACTCTCGAACAGATGTCGACGTCTCATGAGCAAAATTTATCAATGTCTTACCTTGAAGTTCATACAGGCCACCATGTTTGATTCCCTTCATTATCACCAGAGCACCTCGAACAATTTTTAGGACTCCACCTTGTGAGGAATACCTGCATCCAGCTGAATCTAGAGCACCCAAGGAAATTAAGTTCTTTTTCAATTCTGGAACATGTCTTACCCCAGTCAATGTCCTCACAATACCATCATGCATTCTGATTTTAATATCACCAACACCCACAACATCGCATTCAGCGTTGTTTCCCAACTTCACTTTACTACTATCCATGCATTGATAAGAAGTAAACCAGTTCCTGTTTGGTGTAGCATGAAAAGAACAACCAGAATCCATAATCCATCCGTCAAACGACGAATTCTCAGTGACAGACAAGACATAATCGACATCATCAGAATTTTCAGCTACAACTGCAACATCATCTGCAGATTCAACTCCAATTTCCTTACCCCTTTCGTTTTTCAGCTTAAAACAATTTCTTCTAAGATGCCCTCTCTTGCCACAATTCCAACAGACATCACCGCCAGTCCTAGACTGACTGCATCTATTCATGTTCATACTACTTCTGCTAACACGTGTACTAGCTCTTCCTCTTTCACCTACTAAAGCAGTAGATACAGATTCGCCAGATTCTCTTCTACGAATATCCTCACTCAGAATTAAATCTCGAATCCCATCAAACGTCAAACTAGTTGACTCAGAAGAATTGCTAACAGCAGTAACAGTAGTATTCCAACTATCAGGCAATGAGGATAATAGAATCAAAGCACGTACCTCATCTTCAAAGTCAATCTCAACTGAACTCAATTGACTAACTATCACAATGAATTCATTGATATGATTAGCAACAGATGTACCTTCGCTCATCTTCAAGTTAAACAGACGTCGCATCAAATAGACCTTGTTGATCGCAGAGGGCTTCTCGTACATGTCCGACAGGGCTTTCATCAAACCCGCAGTGGTCTTCTCCTTGACAATATTAAATGCGACGTTACGAGCCAACGTCAGCCGAATAACACCCATCGCTTGTCTATCCAGCAATTCCCAATCGGGTTGCTTCATCGTTTCTGGCTTTTGCCCAGACAGGGGCTCATGCAGCTTCATATGATATAAGTAGTCTTCTATCTGCATCTTCCAGAAACCAAAATCCTTCCCCTCAAATCTGTCGATTTTCACTTTAGCTTCTGTCGCCATCGATTTGCTTCAACTCAAGCAAGCCTAGCTCTGATACCAATTGTTGTGAAATAGGACACCTCGATCGGTGTCGCAGCGGAATCGGATCGATGAGCGTTTGGAAAGTCGACAGAGAGATAAAAGAAATAATAACAAATGACACGAGATTTACGTGGTTCGGTCCGAATGTCGGAACCTACGTCCACGGGGAGAGCAGCACAGAATCCACTATAGAAAGCGATACAACGAGATCAATCACTCGAGCACTCAAACACACTCTTGGTGTTTCCCAAACCCCAATTACACCTCAAACTCACACAGTGTTTAGCCCCTCACAATTCCTAGTGAAACCTCACTCAAGGAATTATACAAATTCTACTCACAAGAATTTATTTGGCTAAAACACTCAGGTGTAATTACGACAAGCAAAACCCTCACGAGAAGAACTCTCTCTTCTCTCGGCCACCAAATGACTTGGTTTCGGCGCACTTCTTCAATTGCATCTTCTTCTCCTTATATAGCCATATGGAAGGAGGAAGCATGCCAAATTGTGCCCAACTTATGCCTAATTTCCAAGTCAAAAGAAAGAGGTGCCAAACTTGCCAAACTCTTGTCTTTCATACTTGCCAAACTTACAAAACTCTTAACTCCCGAGTCAATGCCAACTTGTGCCTAACTCCCGAGTCAATGCCAATGTGCCTAACTCCCGAGTCAATGCCAACTTGTGCCTAACTCCCGAGTTTCATTCGGGACTCAAATTCGAGACATATTTTCAACAGCTTTCGTGCTCCAAACTATAAGGATACCCTTTCCACCCATCACACTTTTTTTTCACTTCGACTCTCACAAACCATAGTCATTCCCCAAGATGAAGCAGAGGTGCCGTCGTCCCCCGGTGTGACAAGCCATTCCTGATGAGTGGACTTAAGGACCATAACACGCCCATCCACCACCTGAGCAAACACGAATGCAGACACTCGCGACTCCATCTTCCGCCATGAGGCGGAGCTTAAGGATCGCCAAACTCTCTTCAGCGGCAGCTGCCAAGTCAAAGAAAAAGCTCCCGGCAACACGCTCGCTGCCACATCGAGCTTTAATTTCAAATTTTACAATTCCTCGCACTTTTTCATTAACTCAAACGAACTAGCGAAAGTTCTGTCAACTATTATTGGGAAGAGCTGTTCCGGAGATAGAAAATTTTGTGCAGTTACTGAACACGTTCCGATTCTCCAAAACTCGTCTAGGGAGCAAAATCAGAAAACATCAATTTTTGAAAATTTTTAGGATCAGAATCATTGCTGAACGCAGCCTAGATTTCAAAGATTGTTTAAGTGGGAAATACATTTTTCGACCAAAAAAAGTGGGAAATACATTTGCCATAAATATAGGGTTTCTTCCTATTAGCGCCTTAAACGATCAACGCCTGACATTTTGACATCCGCTCTTGGGTTGTAACACCCTTCGCCTATAAATTGGACTAAGAATGTCACAAGCAGAATCAATCGGAGGCGAAACCTGAGCCCAATACCATATATGTGGTAACGATCAAGGAGAGAGAAAATGTGTGGTATATATGTATGTATGATATCCCAGACACTCAGTTCTCCTGACCTTTCAATGGGGCTGTCTTTAAGGCACTGGATTTCTCTTGTAATAGTAGAATTCTATTGCACGAAATGTAGAGCACACTACCGGGACTAACTAGAACACGTGTTTCTCTTTTAAGGAACCATATCGGGTTCTGCAGAGGAAAGGGATTCATATAGTGATATCAGGTGGAAGGAAACTATATGAAAGGTCCGTATAAACTCCCTAGACAAGTGGCTTTAATAGTAATTACGTAGCGTGCGCGAGATTGATTATTGTCACAATAATTGCAATTAATAGGGTGCTTTGAGTGTATAATGGTCGTCCATTGAAAAAAATATTAATATATTTCTATTGTCAATATTAGCTTTTGACCCACTTTTTAATCTACTTTTATTCACTTGAGTCACATATGGGTTCGGTGAATTTAATAAATGGGTCAAATATGTTAGAAAATCTTGTGATCATTTCTCTCCACCTCTATGGATAGAAACTAGCTTTTGATGCAGCTGCGAGGTTTGTTGTGTGCTACATCAATCTAACCAAAAATTGTTTTACCAGTTAGGATTATGCTAAACGTTTAGAAGTGGACTTTTATTAGTTATTGTTTAATGGTAGGATTTGCCTATTTTATGTTGCTATAACTGTTATGAGTTGTTAATGTTGGGAAAAAGACGAATAATATGCGGAAGCGAAAACCCTTTCTCCCCTCTTGCGTGATCAAGATGGGCAAGAAGAAAATAGAGAAATGTAGAAGTGGAGACACACAGAATTTTACATGAAAAACCCGAAAGGGAAAAATCACGAAGTTCGTCCACTATAGTAGCAGGATTACAACAATATGTCTTCACCTAAATTGGTGGAACACCCTCACCGGTATGGTGGAATACACGCAAGTACAAGAGGATAACACTCTCTCAAACTCTTCACACAAAGATGGCTCTCTCTCTCTCTCTCTCTCTCTCTCTCTCTCTCTCTCTCTCTCTCTCTCTCTCTCTCTCTCTCTCTCTCTCGGAGGATCTCTCTTTTGTCGAATGGCTCGTTGTCACGCCCCGACCCCGTCGAGCACACGTACATCCCACCGGGACAATGGTCTTCATTTAACTCCCATGATCCCTCGGCCAATCGGTACAACAGCTTTACAAGTGAACAAGATCGCGGAAGCCATAAAACTTACTCCATACCAATTCCATCGAGATGACTCTGGACAAAGGGGTATACAATTCTCATGAATAAAATTTTCCTCAGACAATTTCGCAGTCAAGTACCCAAAATTTAAGCCCTAAATCTTCCAAGTTCAAATACAGTCCCTAAGGCCACAAAATACATAACCATTCATTCAATTACTTCATTGAAAGCTCATCTTCATCCCGCCAGTATTTTCGTCTTCAAGGACCTGAAAAAAAAAATAATAATAATCCCCCACTGGGGTGAGATATATATCTCAGTAAGCTCACCCTAAACCTAAAATAGGCCATCAGTCCCACCGGATATCCTTCAAGGCAAGGCATACGGTAGCTCATTAAAAGAATGACACACAACACCAATGAATCATAACAAAGGCATCTTAACATCAAGACCATGTTCATTTCATTCATAAAGCTTTATTCTCAACTTCACCACAAATTCTCTTTCTTGAGTGGCTAGGCCCGCATCAACACGCATCAGGCTATCCTCAAGTACTAGGCAGAACCCGTGTCGTAACGCATCAGGTCGTGCTCCTCAATTGCCCGCGTAACAACGCATCAGGCTAGGATGCTGCCCGCGTAATACGCATCAGGTCAGTCATCCTTACTTGGCCAAGTAATATATCCCGCGTTCAAACGCATCAGGATATAATTTAGATCATAACCCCGCGATAAACGCATCAGGGTGTACTTTCAATCACAACCCCGCGATCAAATCGCCTCAGGGCGAGTCTCAACATGCAACCCCGCGTCATCTCAGGCGCATCAAGGTATTTTGCAACTTACGACCCCGCGTCATATAGGCGCATCAGGGTGCCACCATTCATGTGTTCTCACGACTCATAGCCCGTTTCCTCAATAATCCGATTCAAATTAGAAATCATTTCAACAAGCATTTCACCACATTCCCATCACGAGGAATTTCAATCGCTTGAACATAGATCAATTGCCAGAATGAATATATTTTGTCACAAGTCATAGTTCAGGAACCTTATGTCATATGGCCCATAAACAAGCAATCCATACGAACATATACTTCTCAAATTCTAACATAAGGACACCAATTCCAAATCAACAAGCGCTCAAGCTTGATCCTGATCATTGCTATTCGGTTCCCACCAATTCAAGCACAATAAATTCATGAATATGTCGACTTATCAATGAAACCTATCCAGTTGTGTCCAAATGTCCTAACAAAGATTTAGAAGTCACTTACCTCATCACTCCAATAGAAAAGTTCACTCACAAGGCCCCTCCATGGTTAGCAATATCAAGGTCGAACTGGGTACCCAACGCGCACCTAGAAAAACCACATCGAGATTCAGTCATTTCTCATTTCCGTCGTGCCAATACTCCAATAGCACACATAACCCCTTATCCTTGTGACTTCACAGCGCCGATTCAATGGCCCTAAGCATGCCAATCACCGTTCTAATAAGGCAAGTCATTATTAATACCATTCCGCCCAAAATCGCCCCATTTCTTGGTCCACGACCAGATTTCATTACAATAAAACTGACATTGATCCATCGACTTTTTACAAAATCAACTTTCATAATATTGAACTTCAATGTCTTACGGACGCGTGGGCGAAAACGGAGCTCAATTCGGATATCGGACGACTTAGAACGACTAATTTCAAAACCGGCGCGCATTGTGGACAGATTGGTCGGCCTTCACGTTTTTCACCTCAACAATCCTTAAATCACTTCTAATTCTCAATCCACTTCACACATTTCCCAATAACACCTCAATTAACACCCTAGTATGCCTTAACTATCAATTGGAATCATGGCGACACCTCAAACGGCCCTAAACAGAACCGGTCTTCATAGAACCCCAACCGAACAGAACCGGTCCAACACAATCCAACCTTAAACAGCCCACTAATTATCCATAAGCTCCTATTTATCACAAATTCCTCATAAAAACATGTTAAACTACAAGTCACAAAACCTCACCGAAGATTTGAGGGTGAGTCGACGTCCGAAAGTTCACGAGCAACTCCGGTTTCCACAAGCATACCGCCGGACAGAATCTGATCCAGAGATACACCTTATTTCAACCATTGTAACTCATCCAAAACTCCACCAATTCAGCAACCCTAGCTCAACCAGTTCATATACTTCAAGTCAAGAGAGTCTCACCAAAAATTTGGAGGCAATTGAGCTCTTGAAGTGGGCGAACTCAAGCTCTCTCCAAAACTGACCCAATTCTGACCTCGTCCTGACCTTTGTCCACTAAAACCGATCTACAGAAATATTTACCAGGCCAAATTGAGCTTATAATATATCCCTGGAAAGCCAAGACAACAAGATTTCCAATGGGGTTGGAATTACCTCAATCGGCCATCAGACGACGAAGATATGGCCAGAACAGTGAAGGCGTCGAAACTGGCAGCGAGCTGGTCGAGCAGAACAGCTTCTGTTCTTGGAAAGAAAACGCAGGGAAGATGAGAGGGAAGGGGAGTGGTCGTGCAAGAGCTGAAATGGGAGAGAAGAAGAGCTTGTCTAATCCCTTCAAGAGTCAAACATATTGAATGGTAGGTGGATAGGTGATTTATTAAGGCTAACTCTCAAAAATTGACACTTGTCCTCAAGCCCATAATATCTTGGTCTCAATGACACTTCTGCCCTTCTCTTTTTCGGCAGCTATGGGTGAGTGGAAATTGACTAAAACGCCCTTGTCAATTTATCAAAGCAAGGTTATCTCTCTGGGGGCAAAATGGTCTTTTCTCATCTTTCGTCCGAAATTTCATTTTTCCGATATAAATTGCCATTGACAAGGCGACGTCCATTCCAAACTAATTGTTACAACTCTTCATTTTCATTTTCCATTTCTGAGATCTCATTCCATGTCTCAAGTCGCGAGGGCGGAATTTCAGAATGTCACACTCGTCGAATTCTTCGACCTCACCGACACTTCTCTTTTGGAGGATATCTCTCACTTGATAGTGGAATGCTCGAATATCTGATACTTCATGCCATCTCTTCATCCCCTATTTATAGAGGGCCATGGGATCACTCTTCCATGCTCTAGAATTTTCACCAATTAATGAGGTGGATTTACGAAGATGATTAGCACATTCTCGATGCACGGAGCTACGAGAATTCACTTTCCCGTGCGAGGTGTTGCATTGGAACTACGTGATCATCAATGCATTAATTCTCCCTCCTAATTAAGGAGAATCCCAACAAATCTCCCCCTTCGACTTAATTAGAGAGGCTTACCACACCGGCACCTTCACAGCACTCATCGAACTTCTTTGATGGAGTAACCTTGGTCATCATGTCGGACCAGTTCTCATCGGTGTAAACCTTGTCGAGTTGTAGATGATTCTCTTCTATGACATCTCGAATCCTATGATATCGCATATCGATATGTTTTGACCGAGAGTGATAAGCTGAATTCTTTGACAAGTGTATGGCACTCTGATTATCACATCTTAGCACATACTTTTCTTGCTTATGACCCAGCTCAAGCAAGAAGTTCTTCATCCAGAGCATTTCTTTACATGCTTCTGTGGCTGCAATATATTCGGCTTCGGTGGTAGATAGGGCGACACATTTTGGGAGCTTCGACTGCCAAGACACAGCTCCCCCTGCAAAAGTAGTCAGGTACCCTGACGTCGATTTTCTCGAATCAACATCACCACCTAAATCTGCATCCGTGTAACCATCTAGCACGGGTTCTCCTTTGCCAAAATACATAAAGGTGAAGAAGTCTTCGAAGAGGAAGTCGACACAAATAAGGTATCTCATGGTTGCCCAACTGTTACTGGTAAACGAAAATTATCAAAAGTCTAGCAGCATTTTCGTAGAGGCAATAAAAATTCGAAGGGGAAAACTAAGGTGTTCTGCAAATATTGTAGTGCCATGTATTGGTATTGTGTTAATAACGGTACTTCTGCTATGTGGAAACACTTGAGTAGGTGCAATAAGTATTCTCGAAATATAGATAAGAAGCAGAAGTTTTTTGTCCCACGTAGAATGGATAATACTCAGGTGACTAAGGGAAATACCACTATTGGTAGTGCTAATGACTCGTCAACGTGGGAGTTTGATCAAGATCTTTGTAGGCAAATGCTTGTTCGGATGATCATAGTGGATAAACACCCTTTTTCACTAGTTGAGCGTGTGGAATTCCGTGATTTTATTAACGTGGCGCAATCTCTTTTCAATCTCATCTCCAGATTTACGGTGGCTAGAGATTGCATGAAGTTGTATATTGCTGAAAGAATGAGTTTGAAGAATTATTTTCGCAATCTTAAGTCTAGGATCGCACTCACGACCGATACATGAAGCTCCTGTCAGAACTTGAACTATTTATGTCTCACTGCTCATTTTATTGATGATGATTGGAGATTGCACAAAAGAATCATCAATTTTGTGGTAATGTCTGGTCACAAGGGCAAGGAAATTGGAAAAATGATTGAGAAATGCATCTATGAGTGGGAAATAAAGAAACATGTGTCCACGATCACTGTGGATAATGCCAGTTCGAATGATGTGGCTATTAAGTTTTTGAAAGCTAAATTTGTGAAAGATCAGCTATTGATCTTAGATGGTGAAGATTTACACATGAGGTGCACGGCTCATATTTTAAACTTAATTGTGAGGGATGGATTGCATGAGATACGTGATTCCATTACACGTATTCGAAACTCTGTTAGGTATGTGAGAGGTTCTCCCATGAGAGCTAAATCATTCCAAGCTTGTATTGAGAGTGCAAGGATCAGTTATAAAGGTTCAGCTTGTCTTGATGTTTCCACTAGATGGAACTCAACTTATCTCATGTTAGACACTGCCTTAAAGCTAAGAAAAGCTTTTGAGAAGCTGGAAGAAGATGATCCTTTCTTCGTGGCTGAGCTTGAAGATGAAACGCCTAAAGCTGAAGATTGGGAAAGTGCCAGAGTTCTTGTCTTATTTTTAAAGAAGTTTTATGATTCCACCAATAAGATGTCTAGGGCTTTGTATATCACTTCAAATGATTATTTTGACGAGATAGCTGGTTTATATAAAACTTTGAAACAAGCGGCGATTGCTTCAGATGCTGGCGTGAAAGCCATGGGGGTGAAGATGAAGGAAAAGTTTGACAAATATTATGGGAGTTTCGATAAAGTGAATATGATGGTTTTGATTGCGGTGGTATTGGATCCAAGAAAAAAGATGAAGTATGTGCGATATTGTTATAAACTAATCTATGATGATGATGGGATAATAAATGAGAGGTGTGATTATGTGAGGACTTACCTAGGACGTTTGTTTAGTTTTTACGAAAAGTCTTGTGGTTCCGGAACTTCTGGCAACACAAATTTGTGTAGTCAACTTTTAATTGATGTTGGCGGTAGTTCGAGTGGTCAACATGAGGAAGGTCACAAAAATGAGATTGATCTCACTATGGGTTTTGATGTGAGTTTCGATGGGGAAAATGCATTCGAATGATTTATGGATGAGGAGAAAAAAGTGGCCGAAGGCAATTTATCCGAGATCGAAAAGTATCTTCAAGCTACACGTGAAGAAGGTCGTACTCTTGACATTTTGAAGTGGTGGAATACTGCTGGCCAAAAGTTTAAAGTCCTCTCTTTGATGGCTCGAGATATCTTGGCTATTCCAGTAACAACCGTTGCTTCGGAGTCCACTTTCAGCACATCTGGTCGTGTACTTGATCGCTATCGAAGTTCTTTGACTCCTAGAGTGGTGGAAGCTTTGATTTGCGGTCAAGATTGGTTGAGAGTTGCTAACAAGCCAGTTAATATTGAGGAGTGCATCAAGAATGCCGAAAAGTTCGAGTCGGATAAGTCATGGATATATATTTTCTTTTATATCTTGTATTTCTTTTGTATATTTAATAAGTGAATGCTCTAATTAATATCTTTTTTTTTCTAGCCATGGATGATGCTTGCTCGGAGCTCATCGGTAAATAGAGTTTACAAATTGATGGAAGGAATATATGGTGAGATTTTACGAGCTCCCATTAAAAATTGAGTTATCTTATATCAGTGAGCTAATGAACATCTCTACTTTGTTTTGACGTCAGGATCTTTTTCACCATGCAAAATGACATGTCTGTCCCAAATATGTGTTTTCTATTATTTCTATGATGCGTTGAGTCAAGTTTTAAATTGCTTTGTCATCTTTTGATAAAATGTTACTAAAAGGGCAAAGCTAAAGAACTGTGTGGTGCTGATTATTGCTTGTCATTGCTATCTATTGAAATGTGCAGTATTTATGTTTTCATTCTTATTTTACCTCCTACTTCATTTAGCTACTTGCAAAGCTAAAGAACTGTGTGGTGCTGATTATTGCTTGTCATTGCTATCTATTGAATGTGCAGTATTTATGTTTTCATTCTTATTTTACCTCCTACTTCATTTAGCTACTTGCAATGACTGAAATTTTTAGATGTGCTTTACTTTAATTATGTGAGCTTCCTTGTGTCGATCAGGTATAGTAGCACATGCTCTTGGACAGACCCAGATGAGACTACCAACTCATTCTCCTCAGTTCACCAACACTTCTGATCAAACAGCTGGTTGAGGGGAAGATCGATGATTCATAATGTCTGGGCGGCTTTGTAATCTTTTTTTTTTTTCCTTTGGGTGTGCTTTCAATGTGCTTTTGATGTTTCTGTTGGGTACAGATTTCATAGTTGCTACCTCCTGTGTTTCTGTCCAATGGAGATTGGACAGATTTCTTAGTGCCGTGGATGAGCACTTACTTTGTATGCACATCGGATCAAACGTTATAGCACCCTGGCACTACTGAGTGCTAGGAATCGGACAGATTTCTTGTTTGTGTTATCGGAATGGAGATTGGGCAGGTTTCTTGTTTGTGTTATTGATTCCTTGGAACCGGACCGGACCAACGGTTCGGTCCAGTTCCCGGTTCTCAGGGTGGTCGGTCCGGTCCACGGTTCTGAAAAATGGAAACCGGGACTATTGGTCCGGTTCCCGGTTCTTGAGGGGAACCGAACCGAACCGGACCGGGAACCGCTCACCCCTACTTCCTTTGGCGAGTTTCCATTTACCCGCATCGAAGTGATTTATCATCCCGGCATCATCCAGCTTCCCAGCTGAGATAAAGTTAAGGTTCATGTCTGGAACATGCCTAACATCCTTCAATACCAACTTGTATCCCGCGTCGGTCATCAAAGTGACTTCACCAATTCCAACAATTTTGCTGGTGACGCGATTTTCCATCTTGACTGTACCAAAGTCACCACTTTGGTAGGATGAGAAGAAACCTTCATGAGGAGTGACGTGAAAGGACGCACCTGAGTCAACGATCCATGAACAATCATCGTTGGCAACATTGAGATAGTTGGCCTCTCCAATTAGAAAAATATCATCAACTTCAGTTGCAGCGACGGCCGTAGTGCTCTTCTCCTCCTTCTTCTTTGGGTCAACCTGATCTGGCTTGACATTGCCAGCCTTCTGATCTCTCTTGAGAATCCGGCACTCCGGTTTCTTGTGACCGGGCTTCCCGCAATAATAGCAGGTTACCTTGGGGCGAGATTTAGATTGCCCACGAGACTTGTCATATATGCGGCTTTTTCTTCTTCCACGGGTCTCACTTCTTGCGTGATTATTGACGAGATTGGCCTCATATTAGTTGGACGTACCTCGTTCTTTTTCGCTTAGCTTCTTCATTCATTAGGCTATCGGCAACGCCATCCATGGAGAGCTTCCCATCCGGCGCTGAGTTACTTAGAGTAACGACTAACGTGTCCCAACTTTCTGGTAGGGAACTGAGGAGTAGAAGGGCTTGCAACTCATCATCGATCTTCATCTCGATCTTTGTCAATTGATTCACGAGCCCCTTAAAGGTGTTTAAGTGCTCGATCATTCTTTGGTCATCCTTATACTCCAGCTTCACCAAACATCGCACAAGATGAGCTTTATTGCGATGAGTCTTCTTTTGGATCATGGACTCCAGCTTCGACCATAATTCAAAAGCATTAGTGTAAGTCGACACATGCTTGAACAAACTTTTGTCGATGTACTTACGGATCATGGCGACCGCTTTGCGATTCAAGAGCTCCCACTCTTTATCGTCTTTTCCTTCTGGCTGGTCCTCATTTAGGATTGGCTCGTACAAATCCCTGCAATACAAGTGGTCCTCCATCATGGGCTTCCAATAAGAATAGTTCTCTGCAGTAAATTTGAACATATCACCATCATGGGTGATGGTAGCCTCCATCTTGAAACACACGATGCTCTTGAACCAAGCTCTGATACCACTATTGGGAAAAAGGCGGATAATATGCGGAAGTAAAAACCCTTTCTCCCCTCTTGCGTGATCAAGATGGACAAGAAGAAAATAGAGAAATGTAGAAGCAGAGACACACAGAATTTTACGTGGAAAACCCGAAAGGGAAAAACCACGAAGATCTTCCGCTATAGTAGCAGGATTACAACAATATGTCTTCACCTAAATTGGTGGAACACCCTCACCGGTATGGTGGAATACACACAAGTACAAGAGGATAGCACTCTCTCAAACTCTTCACACAAAGATGGCTCTCTCTCTCTCTCTACCTCTCGGAGGATCTCTCTTTTGTCGAATGGCTCATCGAATTTTTCGACCTCACCGACACTTCTCTCTTGGAGGTGTCTCTCACTTGATAGTGGAATGCTCGAATGTCTGATACTTCATGCCATCTCTCCATCCCCTATTTATAGAGGGCCATGGGATCACTCTTCCATGCTCTAGAATCTTCACCAATTAATGAGGTGGATTTACGAATATGATTAGCACCTTCTCGATGCACGGAGCCACGAGAATTCACTTTCCCGTGCGAGGTGGTTGCATTGGAACTACGTGATTGTCAATGCATTAATTCTCCCTCCTAATTGAGAAGAATCCCAACAGTTAATGGGTGTACGGTTTATCTAAAACTATACTAGGAGAAGAAGCGATTGTCGCCTTGAATGAACAAGAGATGATGGTCATCCGGAGCCAAGAAGGTAAGTGGAGGTCACGGCCGTCGATCAAGCTGAGGCACAGTAAGTTCCAGACCAGAAGTAGACATTTATGATGAGTGAATGAGCTGTCCAGCTCGATGTCTCTATTGGATGGAGCCCCAATAAATCTTACAATCGTCGGTTCATGAGTCTTAGATTTCAAAGTTGCCTTTGTTCGCATTTGGGATGGCATTCGATTTTTATGGAGGAATCGAGGATTTATCATGAGACTAGCAAGTTAATTTGACACCAATACAATGTATACTTTATGCGGCAAATGTGACGAACCATCTTCATATTTTCTTTCAAATTGGCACTCTGTCGTTGGCTCCGGTCATAAGCGGGTAGTAGTTGAAAGAAGTGTATTGCTTGCCGGTATCATCGGGACCATTGGCCGTATTGAATATTGATCATGGCACGCTAGGAAAAAGAAGGGACTGCGGGCATTTTCCAAGAAGAGTAATGTCACATGAAGACAAGTTCATGATGTGACCTTGTAGAGTGCAAAGTTACAAAGGAGAAAATTGGCGTAAATTGGCTTTAGGAAATTTAGGTAGTGGCATTATTTTCCCTCGCTCTCACTCTTGCAATGGTTGTTTCATGTTGCATGTATGAATTCCCATACTTCCCTCGCCCAATCTTAGTTTGAGTTGAGTATTGAGTTGAGGATGTTCGATTGGAGTCGAACTTGACTTGATTATAATTTGGATAACATTTAGTAAGGACACAATGGGGTATGCACAATCTCCAAAAGCAACATTCGCCGATTGTCATTTATTGCATAGTGAGATAAACAAAATATGCGCATTTCCGTGATCAACTTAAAATGCGAGAACTATGGCAATACAAAATAAGAAAATCTTACCACAAATAATTACTAATAGAAGGCTACTTCTAAATGTGCGGCATCATGCATGGCAACCCTACGTAATTTACGTAATTTTAACATAATTTATTATTTAATTGAAACTTTTATACAAAATATAAATTAAAAGTAAATTTTAATGGTGGAATATGAATTATGTGGTGCTTGTCTTTTTTCCTCAAAGTTACGTAATTTCAATATAATTTATTATTTAATTGATAATATACAAAATATAAATTAAAAGTATATTTTAATGGTGAAATATGAATTATGTAGTGCTTGTTCTTTTTTTTCTCAAATTTTATATCATTTTAATATAATTTATTATTTAATTGCAGCTTTTATGAAAAAAATATAAATTAAAAGTAAATTTTAATGGTGGAATATGAATTATGTAGTGCTTATTTTTTTTCTCAAAATTTACTTAATTTCAATATAATTTATTATTTAATAATTACTTTTATAAAAAAAGAAAATATAAATTAAATAATTAAAATTAAAAAAAATGGCTTGGGGCCCCAATCGGCGATTGGGCCGCCGATTGGGGCCTGAATGAGGAAGCTGGGCCGCATTCGGCGGCCCAACTTCCAAATTGGGTGCCAATCGGCGGCCCAACCGCCGATTGGCACCCAATTTGGTAATTATTTTTATTTTAGTATTATTTTGGTAATTTTTTTAAAAAAACATTAATTAGGAAAATTGCCCATTATAATACACGTGTAGCAATGGCTTAACCCGTATAGTTGGCAAACTTTTATAGAGTGCTGGAATTAGAACAAGTGGACGTATATAATGCCAAACTCTTTAAATTCAAAACCTTATTTGACGCATCACTCAATTCACAAATGGAAAATATTAAAGAAATGTTTCCATTTATTTGGCGTTTGTTATGGGTGCGCATGAAATCTTGCCAACTTCTTAATTTTCCTGCCAGAAGTCGATCTGGTAGGGAAATTCGTTTGGTAAAAAAATTGACTTATGGCAAGATTTTCTACTTCTAGCAAGATTTTTTACTTTTGGCAAGATTTTCGGGTGATTTTGAGAAGTAAAATTTTTTTACTTCTCCCCTTGAGAAGTCATTCTCATGGGACAAGCCATCGCGGCGGGCCGCCGGCTGGTCGCCGCCGCCGTCGGCTGCCACCATCGAACATTTTTTTCATAATGTTTCGAACATCGTCTTTTTTAATCGTTATCAAACGCATTTCACTATCAGAAATCAACTTCTGAAGTAGAAACTGAAAATTCAACTTCTACTTCAAAGTAAAAGCTGAAAAATCAGCTTCCCTGCCAAAAGTCATTCTTGGGCCGGGCAAGATTTCATGCGCACCCTAAGTCTCATTAGATGTACTTTTATAATTGAATATTTACTTTTTGAAATAAGTGACTTTATTAGAATATGTAATTTTTTTGCTTTTGAGGTGCCTTGGAAATTGCTATTATCATTTTTATGTAAACTATTTTTATTCAACAAAATGAGTCAAATATGGGTTAGTGAAGATCTAGTAAATGGGTTGATAGTGGGTATGAATTTTAAGCCTAATTACATGGTGAGTGGAGTTGTCAATGTGGGCCATATATGGGTCGTATTAGAATCAAGATATGGGCTATATGTGGGTTTAAAAAAGAAAACCCCAAACAATATGAGTTTTATTTGGGTCTTTTGCAAACTTATTTTCAACCCAATTTTGATCCATTTTGGCCTATCGCCTACGGTTTTTCAAGCATCCACTTGTAAATAGGCCTCAACCCAAGTGTATTAGTTTATATTTTTTACTTTTCTAATTTTAGCTTTCCATAAGTAAAAAAAAAAAAATGTCATTGCCGCCCCTGCCGATCTCCTCCCACCGCCATTGGTTGTTGCCCACCACTGACGACAAAAAGACTGAGAAGTCCTCCCCCCGCGGCTGAGAAGAAGCCACGGGGCCAAGAAGAAGCTGCCGAAGGAGGCCAGGGTCGGCGTACAAGAAGAAGAAGAAGGTGAAGAGGAGCTTGGAGACAAACAAGATCTACATCTACAAGGTGCTCAAGCAGGCTCACCCGGACATTGGCATTTCCACTCGGGTAGGGTATGACCCACATTTCAATATGGGTCAAAGACCTATATTTGAACCTACATTTATGAAAGCGGGACACATTAGAATTAAGACATGGGAATATAACGCATGGAAGATGGAAGAGTGCGTTTTTTTTTTTTTTATGGTAAATCTTGTGATCATTTTTGTCCGACTCTATGGATTGAAACGATGTTTTTGATGGGTGTGATGGATTCTGTTGTTGCAGGCATCTTGATGCATATTTTCGGGCAGTTCGCCATTTCACCAAGTCTTTTTGGATCCTCAATTGTCCGTTGGGTATCATAAGCAAGGATGGGTGAAACCTCAATGGAGACATAGCCATCTTCTCCGTCTGTATCAGCATATACGGGTCACTTAAGCAACTGGTGTACGAGAGGCATCAAAATGAGTGGGTCGGGTCGGGTCGGGTTTGAATCCAGTCGAATATGGCCTGATCCATATTGACCTGTCTAACCTATTTTGACCCATATTCAATGACCCATACCCTCCTCGACCCACAGCCGAACCATACCAGTCCCGACCCGTTTTCACCCAATTTATCAAATCACACTAGGGTGCGTTTGTTTTGGGGGAAGTATTTTCAGGGAAAGTGATTTCTGGACTTTCGTCTGTTTGGTTCGCGGAAAATGATTTGGTCAGCAGAAAGTACTTTCCAGTCAACAAAGATTTTATTCATTAAAATAGGAAAGTGAAATCCTCAAAATAAAAAGGTGAAAACACTTTTCCAAATTTAAGTCTTTAACTTTATTTGAAAACGGGACTGAAACCGATCCCGTGGCCGAGGCCGGCGACCCCGGCCGGGGTCGGCGATCGGGACCGGGGACCAAGAGCGGGGCCAGGTCCAGGGTTGGTGATCACGACCAGGGCCGGGGATGGGGCCGGGAATCGGGACCGAGGCTGGTGACCGACGATCAGGGCCGGGACGGGGACCGGGGCAGGGCTGGGGGCCTGGACTGGGGCCGAGGATCTGGACCGAGGCTGGGACCGGGGCTGGGGTCGGGCCGGACCGGGGGTCGGGGATCGGGACTAGGGTCGGGGTCGGGGTCGGGGTCGGGGTCGGGGTCGGGGCCGGGACCAGGGATGAGAATCGTGACCGGGGTCGGGGCCGGGAGGGGGGCCGGGGACATGGCCGGGACGAGACTGGGGATCGTGGCCGAGGATCAAGATAGGGGTGGAGGCCGAGGGCGGGCCGAGGCCGGGGCCGGGGCCGGGGATCAGGATTGGGACAGGGATGGAGACCGGGGCCGAGGACCGGGGACGGGAATCTGGGACCGGGGCTGGGGGCCCGGGATTGGGACCGGGGCGGGGCTCGAAACCAAGACTGGGGCCTGGAACCGGGGACCCGGGGCTGGGGCTGAGGACCGGGGTCGGGGCCAAGGGCCGAGCCGGGACCGGGACCGAGACCGAGATCGAGACCGGGGCTGGGGACCGGGGACCTGGGGCCGAAACGGGGGACCGGGGCCGGGGTTGGGGATCACGACTAGGGCCAGGGGCGGGGCCGGGAACCGGGACCGAGGTTGGTGACAGAGGATCAGGGCTGGGACGGGGACCGGGGCTGGGGATCGGGACCGGGGCCAGGGCTGAGACCGGAGCCGGGGCCGCGACCGGGGCAAGGCCGGGGCCTGGATCGGGATCGGGACCGAGACCGCGACTAGGGTTGGGGATCGAGGACCTGGGGCCGGAACCGGGGACCGGGGCCAGGGTTGGGGACCGAGGCCGGGGTTGGGGATCACGACCAGGGCCGGGGACAAGGCTGGGAATCGGGATCGAGGCTGGTGACCGAGGATCAGGGTCGGGACGGGGATCGAGGACCGGGGCCGGGGCCGAAGCTGAGGACCGGGGCCGGGGCCGAGGCCTCGATCGGGACCTTGACCGGGACATTGACTGAGACAGGGGCTGGGGACTTGGGGCCGGAATCGGGGTTGGGGATCGAGATCGAGGCCGGGGACCCGAGTCGGGCCTAGGCCTGGACCGAGGCCGGTGCCAAGCCTGAGGTTGGGCCGGGGACCGAGGCCGGTGCCGAGCCTAAGGTCGGGGACCGGGGCCGGGCCTAGGGCTCGGGCTCGGGCTCCGGGATCGGGGACTTGGGTCTAGAACTGAGGACCGGGGCCGGGCCTAGGGCCCGGGCTCTGGGATCGGGGACCTGGGGCTAGAACCGAGGACCGGGGCCGGGGGCCGGGACCGGGGCCGGGGGCCGGGACCGGGGCCTGGCCGGGTCAGTTCACGTTATCTCTCTCGACCATCTGCCTCTCCTTAGTATCAAAGACAATCCCTTAGATGAAATTGAAATTGTTTTCCAAATGAGAACCAAACACCGAAAAATATTTTCGGTAACATATTACCAAACAAAGAAAAATAAATCGTTTTCCGAGAAAGTGATTTTCAGGAAACCACTTTCCAGAAAATGAATTCCTGAAAATCACTTTTCTTGAAACAAACACACTTAATATTCTAAGAAAGCCCATATAACTCATATAACTTATTTTAAGCTCTTTACATGTATATGTTACCAGATAAAAACTTCACATCAAATAAAAAAATAAATTAAATAATAAAAAATTAGTAAATAAAAAAAATTACTAAAATGCTTTCATGCAATAAAAATATCCAAGTGAAAATTTTCTTTTTTTTTTATTTTTATGATTTTTTTCAAATTTTAGTTTTCTTTTCTGATTTCTTTCATTTACTTATAAAAATAGAAAATAAAAAAATAAAAAATAATCGAACCTTTTAAGGCCCTTGGCCCATGTGCAAATTGTGGGGCTGCTCTCATCGGTCGAGAATGAGTCCAATATGGGTCAAAAATGAGTTTAAGTGCATGACCCATTTATGATCTATTTGATTCAATTTAGTTATTTCAGACCTATTTTTATTGAGCTCTTTAAAAACTTAAAACATATATATATATATATATATATATATATATATATATATATATATAACCCATTTATATGAAAATATGGGAAATATGGGTAAAAAATGGGTCCCTGACCGCTCTACGGACCTTCCCTGAATTACGGGTGATAAGAGCCTGATGACAACAGAGAACTTTCATAAATCTGCAGCCATACAACATGCATAATTAGTGAAGCAAACTGCAATGTCAGTGGCTTCAAGCCTTCAACAGCTCAAGTAGTATATACTAGTTAGGGTCGGATTAGAAGTTACACCTCTGTTTCCACTAGCAATCAGTTGAATCAAATGCGTGACTGGTCGTCTTATGTTGCCGTACCAAGGCTAGCTTTGGCCATGCTTCGTGTACAGATGATGCAGTATTTTTCTATAGGCAGCTGGGGAGTTTTTTTAAAACTGGTCTGCAAAGACCATTTCGTTCGCTAGTTTCTTGCATATCCTTTCAGTGACTCGGTTGCAGTTTAGTCCAGAAAAATGGGAAATCTAATCCAATATCAGTCGGGGCTCAGAGCTAATCACCCTGTTAATAGGGTCGTGATGACAGGGTCAGAAAAATAGAGAGGAACCTATTTTGCTTCACTGTCTGTTGCTAATGGGTGTGTGGTGTATCTACAACTATACTAGGAAAAGAAGCAATTGTCGCCCCGTACCAACAAGAGATGACGGTGATCCGAAGCCAAGAAGGTAAGTGCAAGCCCCGGCACTTGTTCAGGCTGAGGCACGGTGAGTGCTAGACCAGAAGTTGCCATTTATAATGAGAGCAAAGACGGGCAAGGATCAACTATCCAGCTCATTGCCTCTATTGGAGTCTCCCCAAATCTCAACTGTCGGTTCACGAGTCCTAAATTCCGAAATGATTTGCCATGAGACTAGGAAGGTTGAGACCAAAATGTGATGCAGTTAGCAGAAACAAGTGCGGTTCACGAGTCCTAAATTTCGAAAGGATTTACCATGAGACTAGGAAGTTTGAGACCAAAATGTGATGAAAGCAGAAACAAGTGCGTTGCTTGCCGGTGTAATTGGCCGTGTTGATCATGGCATGCTAGCAAAAAGAAGAGACTGCAGAACAGTTTCCCAAGAAATTCTATGCTTCATAAGCGGATCGAGTAATATACTGGGTAGCTTGTTAATCATGATGCATCAGATATCAACACAAGTTCACGATGTGACCGTGCAGACGGGAAATCTAGGTAATGGCATTATTTCCCTTCCCTTGCTCCTGCCATGGTTTTTTCATGTTGCATATGTGAATTCCTGTACTTGACACATCAAATATGGAGCTTGAGTATTGAGTTGACGATGTTGGAGTGGAGTCGAACTTGACTTGATTATAATTCGGATAACATTAGTGAGGACACAATGGGGTATTCAGAATCTCCAAAAGTAACAGTTTCCATTTGTCAAGCACACCATCTAAAGATGAAAAAAAGTACAAATATTTCCGTGACTAACTTAAAATACAAGTGCTACAGCAAGATAAAATCAGCAAATCTTACCACAAATAATTACTAACAGAAGGCTAATTCTAAATGTCTAGCAATCCTTCTTGAACTTGTGGTCCGATCGAAATAGGGCTCCATCTGGTTCGATCCATAGAGTCCGAGGAGAATGACTATAAATTTTGTTATCAAAAAGCCACTCAATTCTTCCATCTTGCACATGATATATTCCCACCTCCTTGTCTTGTGTAAGGACATAAGAGATATCTCTGGTAAAGTAAATACAGTTCGGCTTAATAGTATGCTGGTTCTCATCAACTTGTACTGAAAAGGAAGAGCTAAAACCCACGAAGAGGGATGCGTTCCCCATGCTCTCGAGCTCCGTCCACTTTCTAGCCTCTAAATCAATGGCGAAGACCCGGAATCCCATTTCACCATCTTGTCGTGCGACCAGCAACAGCCGGCCCGCCGACTCCACCAAATGGCGTTGCACGAAGAACTCTAAGTGTTCTCGGAATTCCAAAGGCGTCTTTAGTATAACTTGAGTTGTTGGATATGGTCCATCCAAATCATACGCTAATATATCGCCTGACCAGTTAACTGCAAAGAACTTCCCCTTATAAAATACCACGTCAAGAACAGGATCGCCCTGCCATGTCAACACTTTCCACTCCTTAGTGCCGGATTTCCATAAGCCCAGTCCTGTCGAGTACGAGTACATGGGCATGGCCATGATCATATAGTTTGGAGATGATGCAGGGCTTGCGGACAAGACAAATTTCGTGCACCTAGTTATTGATTCATAGTATCGGGCATGCCTATCGAAGAGTATGTTCACGCTAGGGAGCTTAATGATGTCGCGACTGGCGGCACGTGAGAGGGGATTCCACGCGTGCACTTGTAAGGCCGTATCAATGGTGAAGATCCAACCCCGCGAAGACGAGCAACTCTTCCGTTTCACTTCCGGCAATACAACTTTGTGAATTCGTGAACTGAAGAGGCTGTAGAGCTCAGCCCGCTCGGTCTTGTTCCTCCCATCGTCCGCCAGCATCAACCATGGGACATCGAACCTCTCTTCGAACGTGGCAGCACGCCATGCCGAGCACACGGATCGGAATGCGAGCCAGTCCTCTAGTAGAAGTTGTCTTGAGCACATTTCTAGCAGCTCCGGGAGGAGATCGGCCCAATTCTTGGCCATTGTTGATTCACGAACGGAGAGAAAGCATAAAATCGGTGGCTTGTGAGGGGAGAGAGAGAGAGAGAGAGAGAGAGAGAGAGAGAGAGAGGATATGATGCGGAATTCCAGAAGAGGAGATAGAAAATCAGAAATTGAAATCCAAATCTTAACAGAAAAAGGAAATAGAATGCTTGTTTGAATTATGTTGATTTGATTACAACCATCTGTGAATATACAATGTTCATATAATAGAATAGTGAGGGGATATTTCGTTACGCCAAAAGAGGCAACCAAACAATGTCATTCGTTTTGGTGTCATAAAAAGGAGAATTTTGCAAACAGACGGATATTTTGAGCAAAAGAGAGAAAATCGTGAAAAAAAAGTTTGTTTATGTTTTTTTTTATAAATAATACGCTTTTGAATATAATACGAAAATTTGAATCAATATGATCGAACAGACCGACGCATTTTACCAAAAATATTAGATTCGGTGATCTTCATTTATGTACCAGAAATAACTATAATTAAAAAATAGAATTAATATCACGAAAAAACCCAAATTAATACACTCATGATAAATTTATATCAAACTATTTTTTATCACAAAAAAATCAAAACCGATACTCATGTAGCAAATTTACTCGAGATTATTTTTTTATCGCAATAAACTTCAAATTGATACACATATGACAAAATTTACCTCTAACAATTTTTTTTATCATAAAAAAACATAAACTAGTACACATATGCAAATTTACCTTAAACTAATTTTGACAACCAAAAACTAATTTTGACAACCAAAAACTCTAAATTTAATCTATTTCTAATGATCTTCTACTATTAAATAGTTGTCATTTAGGGCCTGTTTGGTTTAGTATTTTGGCCAAGTGACTTTGAAAAATGCAAATATCTTTGGGCTAAAAGGCCTTTTTCAAAATTCAAGTGGTGTTTGGTAAAATGAAATTTAAAAACACATTGAAAAGCAACTTTGACGTAAATGTTGTTTGATGGAAAATATACTTTATAAAGTATTTTAACTTTTTGAAAAAAAAAATGTGGCGGTCGACGGTGGGGTCGGTGGTGGCGGCGATTGACCGGTGGCGGTTGGCTATAGTCGAGGGAGGTGGTAGGGGGCGGGTGACGGTCAATGGGTGCCCGGCAGCGGTGGTTGGTGGTGGCGATCGATAGTGGCGGTAGTCGGCGGTGGCTACGACGACCTTCGGCAGTGACTACGGCGGGCGGTGGTGGTCGTCAACGGCGATGGTCGGCGGAGGTCGGCGGCAATGGTTGGTGGCAGTTGGCGATGGTGGCCGATAGCGGCGATCATCGGCGGTGGCTACAGTGGTGGCGATGGTTGATGGCGGTAGGCGACGGCGGCGGTCAACGGCAGTGGGCAACGATGGTCGGCGGTGGTTGGCAGTGGTGGTCGTTGGTGGTCGACGGTAGTCATTAGTGGTCCACGGCAATGGTTGTCGGCGATGGTCGGCTGTGACGATTGATGGCGGCAGCAGGCGATTGGCAACGGCAGTCGGTGGCAGTGGTACAAAGTTAAAAAAAAAATAGTTGCATTCCACAAATGCAACTTCCCTAGATGTACTTTGGGTTAAAAGCCTTTGGAGAATATTTGAGATACAATTGTATCTCCCCAATGTGAGTAAAAAAAGTAGCCAAACACCATTTATATTTGGCCAAGGGATTTTAGAGCCTCGATGCTCTTTTCAAATACTAAATCAAACATGGCATTACGATTCCTGCACTAAACTCTCCAATAAGCTTGATCTTTGCCCTAATGGCCTAATGGGCTCATGGGCTTGCCTAAGCCCGATCTTTGCCACAATACTGGGCTGGTTTAGACAAGGGTCTTTGGTTATAAAGCCTGGCCCAACTGACTCTCTGATTATCATTTATCACACACGAAAATTGGTTCCCCATATTATTGGCACATTTCTTTTGTTATCCGGCATTAAATTTTTGCAAGAAGCCAAAATATCAGCGAGACTAAAACCTTGGGTGTGGATATATACATATGTAAAAAAGACTTTGTGATAAGTTGTACATAGTGCGAGACAAAGATACAACAAAGATATACTTGCTCTCAATGTTCGTAGGCATCACTTACGGTGCGTTTATTTAAAAAAAAATATTTTCTCGGAATTAATTTTCTAGACTTTGACCCATTTGATTCACCGTAAAATTACTTAGTCAGTGCAAAGCACTTTCCGATTAACAAAGAGTTCATGTGCAAAATTAGAAAAGTGAAATCTCCAATTTGAAGAATATTATTTTTTTTCCTTCCCCAATCGCGACTGGCCGGCGGCCACCATAAGTAAGTAGCACAAAAAATGAACTTGAATATTATCCAAGCCCAGTGTCATATTTTCTTTCGAAAATGAACTTTACATATGGTGGAGATTAAATCCATTTTTATTATTTAATAACAGTTTAATTGAATGATTTGGTGGAGATTATAGTTGATGTAATTTGCGGAATGAAACTTCCCTAATTAGTGAATCTTCATGAAAAAGAAAAATCTAACAAAAAAAAAACAAATGAAAAAGAAGAAAGAAAGAAATTGAAAATGAAAATCAGGCGCACTGGCCGGAGCGTGAACGAGGAGGGACGGCATTCGCTTCCCGCCATATTTTTCCGAAGCTGAAATGAGAATCTGAAATCCAGAACTCAAACTCACTTAGAGAGAGAGAGAGAGAGGCGGAGGGAAATGGGGCGACCTCCGAAGAGTGCGGGATCGAACCCTAGAAACGACAATCCGGAGGCGGCGGAGCGGAGGAGGCTGAAGAAGCTCGCGTTCTCGGAGGAGATCCTGTCGGAGGCTCCGGCGAGGTGCAGCTCCCCACTGGGGCCTTCCAAGACGGTGCTGAAGCACCACGGCAAGGACATCATCAAGAAGTCTCAGCGGAAGAACCGCTTCCTCTTTTCATTCCCGGGCCTCATCGCCCCGATCGGGGGCGGAAAGATTGGGGAGCTCAAGGACCTGGGCACCAAGAACCCCATACTCTACCTCGATTTTCCTCAGGTTTTGCATTTTCCGTTTCATTATGTCGATTGTTGTCTGGTTGTCGTCGGTCTGCTTGGATAGTAATTTGTTTGATTCCTCTGTGATTTGACAATTTAGATTGTATAGAGTCGATTGAAATGGCAAGAGATGAGGCAAATTGGGAACAGAAGAATCTAAGTTGGAGAGAAAGGAGGGTTGATTTTTTATCCAGCTTTGTATGTTTAAATCTATGAAAAGTAGAGGCGGTGATTCGCAATTTGCAACTTTAGTCTCAGAGTAACTGCTGTTTACTGTTTTTTTTTTTTTAATGTTCATCTACTTCTGATGGAGCTTTTTACTTATTAAAGTCATTAATTATTTTCGTCATACCAGTGAAATCGTTTCAAACTCACAAAACAGGAGATAGGAATTTGTACTTTCTTCTCTCCAATTAATCTGGAGAATTGACATTATTAATGAATGGATTCAGTTTACCTATTAATTTTTTGAAAAATCTCTCCATTTTCATATTGTAGGGACAGATGAAGTTGTTCGGGACACTTGTATTTCCAGAAAACAGGTATCTGACATTGCAGTTCTCTAAGAGCGGGAAGAATGTAATGTGCGAGGATTACTTTGATAACATGGTCAGTTTTTCCATGACCATCTCTGTTGCCTCCATCTTACTGACTTTTGCTGTCTTAGAAGATCACTGCTTTGACCATTTTGTTCCGGACAGCACAATTTAGCATATTTATCAGCATGGATGTTGCCTGACAAGCCTTTCACGGAATTTCCTCACATACTTGTTTATTTTGACGAAGCAGTGAACATCTCTGTTGCTCTTCTTATTTTCTCTTCTTCATACTGTGGTCAACGCTGGACAATTTATAACCATCTAATCTGATGACTAATCCTTGCTAGTTCTGTACATGAAGAGGAGTGAGATTGATATGACAGTCTACGGCCGAATTTTAGTCTACTGAATTCGCAAACTAGGGTGTGCTTACTCTATGATAATCTCCTGATCATTAATCTGGAAGTTTCATGTGTTATGACCTTGGCATATTGTCGGGACCCATACAAAGGCAAGAACCCAATACGCGCAGAACTTTATGAAGATATGATCGTGGTTGGATTTGCATATAGTAAATGCTGGACTTATTTCCCTAGCATGAATCTTAAACTGGAAATTTTATCTGTTGTAACTTGCCTCTGCCGTCACTTTTCACAACTTGTTGACATCTCAAAGCAACTGCATATACAGTCCAGAATATTATGAAGGCATTAATCCTCTTGAAAATGGAATCCTAAGTTGAATATACTGAGCAGCCACAGTATCATTTTGTTACGCCAGGATATTCTCTCGCTATTAGTGGACAAAAGTCAATTGTATCCTTGAGCAACTTCAGGTTAAAATCCGATTATCACTTTTCTGGATCCTACACACCATGCAAAAACAGTCTTTAGTGTGCGGAGATAAAAGTTCGCATTAGTGTGCATTTGAATGGAATCAACCAACCTGATATTCATTTCTCTTGGCTTTTGACTATGTCATCCGAGAGATCTTTCCTCCTTTTATCAGTGATTATTTGTGGAATGCACTTTAAAGTTTATTTATGGGCATTCCCATGTGCCTTCTTGCACTTGTCTTGAGTTGACACTTTATTCTGATTCTGCAAATTCTATGGAAAGTATAGAAGGAAGAATACCGACATCACATTATTGAAATTTTACACTAATTTAAGCCTGCACTTTTTCACCTCTAATAGAAATACATGTTACGTGCGTGGCCTTTTTGTCCTTTCTTGATATTGATGATACTGGCAGATTGTATTTTCGGATGCCTGTTGGATTGGTAAAAAGGATGAGAACCCCGAGGAAGAGCGTTTGGAGTTTCCTGAGGAGTTGATTGAGGTTAGGTTTTCTATTCAATCTTTCAAACTTGGCCCGTTGTCGTATATATTTTTTTTTTTTGGGTAGATTTCCAATAGGGAGAATGGAGAAGCAAGGAGAAAGGGAGAATTATTTCTAGTGAATTACGTTTCTTTTCTTTTGGTTTTAGGGCCAACATCTAGAACATGACTTCAAAGGTGGGGCAGGAGCAACCATTGTAGATAAGCTACCGGGAAATAGAACAGCAAAGAAAATTGCAGAAGACCTCCAGATCCCTAGATCTCCCCCTGAAAAGGATGCATCAAATGATGGCAGTAAGAAAGAACCAATGGAAGTGACACCGGTTCGCCATTCAGAAAGAAACACGGTAAAAAAGTTAAGGTCGGTGCCCTTCAATTATTATCTTTTGAAGCAATTTCTACTGTTCTTCCAAAAAAGAGGCAAACATCCACTGAATTTCTCCAGTCAGGTTATGGTGCCAATACAAGATGATGTGGCGAACTGTTTATCTTGTCTTGACATGTAGTACCTTTCACTCTCATGCACAGGATTGCACTGGGTTATGAACTATTTGGTTTTTCGTGAACATTCATTTTTGCCCTATAGAGTTCTAATTGATAGGTGCAGCATCTCTCTCAGCTTCCGGCATCATAAAGAGCAATAAGACAACTAGTAGCAAAACTCCTAATCACTAGAAGAAAGTTCATCAGCAAAATTGAATGTACTTTGGAGGCAGTGTGGCTTTGTCATATTTTCTTAAAGGCGTGCTACCTGTTTCAGGAAATTTGGGTTTTCCCTTACAGTTTAATTGTAGTGCTTCAAAAATAATGCCTAGTTATTTGCACTTCTCTTGAGGAATACTTGCCGATAGTAATTGCTCTTTGGAGGTCATGACAAAATGGGTTCAAGTACACTGGAGCTTGTATTGTGCAATTGACGATATATATCGAGCATGTATGCATGTTTGTGAAAGAATCATCGAACCAGAGAATAGAGTGTAAATGTCGATTGCAGACTGCTAGGCAAGACATTTTATTCCTCTTATGTTGTATTTTTGGTGATCCACAATCTGGATTTTTGAATCATATGTCTGACTAGGTAGTGGTGTGTACTTGTTGAAAATCATATTGTTTCTAGATGGAATAAGTTTTCTTGCTAATATCTTTAAATAATTCAGGTATATGGAGGTTTCTTCTGGAGATGATTCTATTGGAAGTGATTTGGGTGTGGCTGATGGAGAAGAAGAAAAGGTCAATCTTGATTTCGATTATACAAAAAGGAAATGTCACTCTTGGATTTTGCTATGATTGTCTTTTTTCTGTTCTATTGCTTGATCCATATAAATGTTCTATTGCGTCAGAACCTTATAAAGCTTGTGTTTGATGCTCTTAATTTTGATTGCTACAGATTCCAGGTTCCTTATTAGCACAATCCAACATTTACAATCGAGATTCTTTAGAAACTTCTGAACAAAGTGAAGATTGTTCTGTACCCGCAACTAAGTCTAAGAAACAGTCTGCTACTTCAACCACATCAAAGGAAACCTCTCGTGCTAGTCGTGGTTCACTTGTTCAGGCGACTATATCTACATTGTTTAAGAAAGTGGAGAAAAGGGTATGTGTTATAAACATATGTTTAACTATGAACATATGTTTAATCAGTGAAAGTAGTCAACCAAGA